>OW443296.2:13894676-16394676 GCA_937001585.2 Brachylomia viminalis
ATCTCAAAATTATAGGCAGCCAGTGCAGCTTCTAGGTTCTTTGCTTAAAAACCATTTCCCCTTTAGCTTTTCTTAGATTTTTGGAAACAGGTAAAAATCACAAGGTCAGAGGAATATGGCGGGTGAGGGAAAATATACACGCTTTTTGAGTTAAAAAAAGTCAAGTGTTCTGGGAGACGTGTGCGGCGCCACATTGTCGTGGTATACCAGATAAGGTGAATTCCTGACTGCGGTCGCTTGCCACACCAAGCTGATATTATAGTTGGAGCACAAACTGTCGCATACCATTCGGAATTCACCGTTCTTTGATCTTCTAGCACTACAGTAGCAATATGACACGTTTTGCAGAAAATAGAGGCGAACATTTATTTCTATGTGCTTCGTGCACGGCGACATTTCGTTGGATTTGCTTCATCTTCAAAGCACCATACAGACGACTGTCGCTTTGTTTCGGGATTATAGTTATATAGCCATGTTGCGCCACCAGTCAGTATATCATACACGTTTTTTTTACTCGCCGGCGTCGAGTTTATCTATTATGAATAGGCACCAATCCACCCGACGGTCTTTCGCCTCATCGGTAAGATTGTGCGGCACCCATTTAGAATAACGCTTACGGAGAGAAAGGCGGTCGTAAATTATGGTTTACATTGCTGCTGATCCAATTTTCAGTTTTCGCTCCAGCTTTACATATGTAAATGGTCGATTTTCGCGAATAAATTTTTCGACTGCACGAACGTTTTCTTGTGTGACCGCGGTTCTCAGTCAGCCTGTCTTCGCTTCATCTTCGAGACACCCTCGTCCTCTTCTAAATTCAGCAAACCAATTAAATACAGTTGCTTGTAAACAACTCAGAACTCAGAACAGACTCACCAAAGGTGCAAAACATTATTGAGGCTTTAAAACCATTTTTATAGTCATAATAAATCATCGCGCGAAAATCACGTCGAATGAACTCCATTTCTGGAAGCGAACTCCCGCCAGATTCTTAGAAAATAATGCTTATCCAAATAAATAAAAAAAGAAATGATGATGTTCTATTTTCAAATTATATCAATATACAAGCAGCGTATAAGACATTGGTATAAGATGATGATAACTTGCCAGTGTCAAACAAATGAATAAAGAATAATTATCTAACTTCTTTTGGCATGCCCCTTGTATGTTCAAGTACCATTAATAGGAAGATAGCGTTAAAATAAAAAACAAACCGTTTCCAAATTTGTGACGACTTTGTGAATTTCTCTGAAATAAAAAGTTGGAACCTTTTTTCAATATTTAATAATTCCATCGCTAATAAATAAGGCTTTAGTGTTTTCATTATTTCAAAAAATGCCTCGTTGTAATAGAAGGTTCCTTTGAAGAATAGTCTCCCTTGCCAAATGGTCTAATATTAGATCCATTGGAACGAAGCTTTGAGTTTGACATTCTCTGGCAATTTTTAATTTTCTTTTTACTTTTCGACGAGACATGTCAAATAGAATTGATAGTCTTTCATTTGTTTCCAAAGTTCTAAATTTTGATGAGTAAATACCTAGTACTGTTCGTGGGCGATGGTGTCTTTCTGTTAGTGATAGTGTCTGTTCTATTAAATTGCTGAAGAGTGAAACCAGTCCAAAAAACAGCTCCGTATCACTAAGGGCTGTGGCGGTATCAAAATCGAATCTCGCTTTGTTCTGTAGGGATTCTAATCAGGATATTTGCCATGTCCGAAACTAAATGTGCGTTAAAATAGTGTGTCACGTTCAGATTATTAAGTAAGTTGTCCCAGTGATGGTTAGCCGAAGACTTAATGACTGTTCTTCGCATATATGCACGCTGTGTGGCATGTAAAAATGCAATCTTACCGATGCTGGGATTCATCTGAGATGCTCGTATCTGCAGTTGTCTAATTCAGCAACTCCAACAGGCTTAGCATGACGCTTTCTATTTCTGCTCTACTGTAGAATAGAAGTGGTTTGTCTACCCTTCTCGAAATGTCTTCTTCCCGAGCACGAGGTCACGCTTAAAACCCGGTTTCTTCGTAGGCAGTGACTTTTCTATAACAACGGGGTTAGTCGCAAGTGATATGTATTACTACCCAATCTTACCGTATTTTTGCGTTTCGTTCTCAAACAAATATGTGAAGGAAAGTGTTATGAACGAATCGTACTTTAATAACAAAACGAAATGATCTATTTGTTAGTCATAAATGTTGATTTATGGCTGGTGCGTGCAAAATATAAAACCACCAACTAAGTTTTAAAACGCATTATTTCGTGTGTATTGCGTATCCTGTGCCATAATCATACTATTTTGATGGCGTCACGCAAAAAATAAGTAGGTATTTTACTAGATTATTTTATGGTTATTTATTGTTTTAGGTATCCATTTATGTAAAATGGTATCATTTGATTTTAGATATTTTATATAATAATAAGGTTTATTTATAAAAAGAAATACATTTACAATGAAAACCTTAACAATTAAAATAGCGCACAGTTGCTAATTTGCCTGAACTAGGAACTAATAGTATAATCTCCATTTTGAACTGAATGTACTTATTCAGTGTTCAATGAGAAGAAGATTTTGGCTCGTATTCAATTGTTTTATATTCCCTGTGTGAATGTTTAAAATAGACCAAAGTTAAAGATAAGTGTAAAAACTGTAGGATCTTTTGTTGTTCTTAGTTTAATTTAGTTGTTTATTGTTAATACCAAAAATCATTTATTTAAAACTTTAGAAGCTCAGCAAAACTAATAAAGGTGTTGGTGGACTATACAGGCTGTCGATGCGCAAAGTGAATCCATGAATTCAGCACATGGTTCTGGACCCTTATAGCGTAGAATTAATTGCCGGTTATAAAATAAAGCTGCTGTTTCATAGAAAAGAGCCATACCTGACGCGGTCAAAATAATTTTGTTTTAAGTTCACGGCCACGTTTTAATTGGTTTCTTGACATCTCATTAAGTCACAACACTTTTTACATTAAAACAATATTATTCACAGTAAAAAACCTGCTAGTGCACTCAAACTTAATCATTACGCACGACCAACGTTGTTGACAAGCGTTTACTAAACAAAATAACATCAAGCGCGCGACTGTCGCATTCACTCTACAAGAAATATAATGTAACCTGTCTCTTTTTCTCCTGGGAAAGAGACACATAATCGCGCGCATTTTGGCGCGAGCGGTTTGCTTATTACAAAAAGGGTTTATTATCGCTTATAACCAGAAATGTGCATGGTTTGTGTATAAAAAGTTAATGCAAGAATGATTTAAATTACCTTAATCCCGTATTCAAAAACTTTATTTAGGTCAATTATTGTCTTTAAGAACATAAAAACGGCTTTTAGTTCAATAATCCATTTCTGTATTAGAACAAAGTAGAATTATGTATATTTCATGGAGTTGTCGAATAATAAATCTTTTTTGCACTAGCGTTCTCAACTTTTATAGCAGTTAAACCGTTTTTAAACTGAATATCTCGAGATTTAAGCCGAAATTTGCTATTTTGTGAATGTCATAATGTAGATAATTTTGCACTGAATCTAACGGTACCTATAACTCATTTTGTGGAAAAATGACAGTTAAACCGTTATCGAATTGAACCCTTCAATTTATGAAACAGCAATTTTTTTTTAACTTACCGGCGATTGATTTCAACGCAGGGCGATTCAGAATCATGTACCTACTAAATCCATGGTAACATGGCAGGTTGCGCATCGATGATTCGATGTCCCTGCCACCCTGTATGTCTACCCATCCACACTTCACTAAAGGGGAGTTTTCGGGCCCCTTTCCCATCTTCGCTCAAGTTTTTCTTTATAAAAACTTAAATAATATCGGCGCTTTGAACCCAACATGACTTATTTCTGCCTATTATAATATGATAAAAACAACAAAGCACCGCCTAAAATTAACTAACGAATCTTTGTCTAGGTCCTTTTTTTATGTAGACTATTTCGGAAGAAAGATTTCTATCCCAAACTGTCTAAATCCGAGAAAAATTTAACGTCATGCTTGACGTTCTACGACAATTGTCTAGGGTAGTGAAGACACTTCTCTTTACGTTTGATTTTGTAATCACCATGCTAAAGACAGTAGAAATCTTTCCTCTGTTTACACGGAAACGTCATTTTTGTCTACTCTTCCGTCGACAAAACGCTTCTCTACGGTTCTCGTGCTAAGCCTGCTGGAAGAATTTAGGAGCTCTTACTTAATCTGGCAAATTAACACAATAATACCGCCTTTGTACAGTTTTTACTTGTGCATAAAGTTTTAATAAATAAATAAATAAATAATAATATGAGATAAGCATTTATTAAAAATAATGACAAATAAACGTATTTTTAGAACATTAACTTATTTATGAAAATAAATTAAAATAAACTTAACGTTTATGTATTTGAAGAAAACAAAAACGCGGCAAATTCTTAGACTAATATTTTTTTGTCGGAAAAGCAAAGGCATCAAGCTCATACGGCGTCGTCGGTTTTCGTAATTTTATTTTAATCATAACTGCATAATAAATGCGTAGGATTCCTTTTTCAAAAAGATGTATAATGCTTTATGTACAAACTCAATGGTGTAAACACAGATGTAGTTCAGTATAAATTTCGGTAAGAAAAAATCACATTCTCCCCCTAGAGGATGAATGAAATTCAGTACAATTTTATTTCCCTGTTTTTAACAGATTTAAAAATGACTATTGTTATGTTCGCTTTTTGTGGCATAGAATGTCACTTTTTTGAGCAAGTGGTACGAAAAAATTGTTTGTTGTCTCAAACGATTACATTTACAAACGTGAATAAAACAGCCGCAGTAAGTAATTAATAATACTTGTGTTGGGAATGTCTCACTCCTTCCCTTAATTGATAGTTAACAATATTGAGACTATATAAAATTTAAATAAAGGACAAATTTTTAAAAACAAAGAGAAACAATGACTAATAAAGTAATAACGTAATTAGCAGCTGTGTGTAGTGTGTAATTGTGAGTATATGTATGTGTGACTATAGTAGTGTGTGAGTGTGGGTTAGTGTGTGTGTGCATGCGTGTGTTAGTGTGTATTTATGTGTGAGTTTACGTGTTTGCTGATAGTGCTAAATGCGTTGCCATCAGAGTCACTTTACAAGCAAGTCTTTTGAAAAGGAAAGAAACACATGCAGCATGCCCAAGTAACATTTTGGGTTATAGAAAGGTATTGAAAAGGTTCTAGAACCTTTGTATAGAAAATTTGCTCGATGTCTTAATAGTCTCAGTTACTTTGTATTAACTTTATATTAACCTTCTGAGTGCAAAAAGGGCCCACGTTTTAGAACCTTTCTGAGAGCTACAGAAAGACCAGAACCTTTCGAACTGCTTACACAGAACCCAAATATAACCGTCACAACCTTAATTTAACATTAATATAACCTTGTACCGCAGCTTATAAGTTCTAAATTGGTAATTTGGATGTCTCTGTGATAACTTAAAACCTTTTTGATGGACATGAATAAATACCTTTCCATGGACTCTCAGGTTTTAAAATGATTCTGTAGGTATAAGATTATTTTACACAGAATGGTGGATTATATACTTATATTTATAATGGCACCATCCCCGCCATGATACCAAGTTTCAAGATAAGTAAGTATTATTCATAAAAAATAACAAGCAGCTTGTTGAAGTCAGGAAAAACTAAAATAATAGTGCGACTGGCACTTTATCGTGAAACTTTAGTATAATAGTGCTATATACGAGACGGGCCTTTCGTAAGTTAAAAATTTTGAAGATATTTTAATGAAATAAAAATGATAAAATTAGGTATTTGGTTGAAAGTCGCATTAGAAATGAAACATAATATATTCATATAAAAAACATATATTTTAAATCGTAAAGCACACATTACTTAATTTTGGCTTATTGAATTAAAATATTGCTTTTTGTTTCGTTTTTTTTTTATTTCAGTGAAAAAATATTGCTGACGTTAGGAAATTACTACAAAGCATTAAAATAGCACAAAAATAGCTTATTGGTTTGGGTTTTCACTACGCAGTCCTAATTTGTTTACTTAGACAACTATAATACACCCTAACGGTTTGAGGTAAGTTGTAGAAATTACTTATAAGTGATTTCAACATTCCATAACTTTATGGTTACATAAAAGTTTAAAATTTAACCTTTACATCTCACTTAAGCATTACGCTTGTTTTTTCAGAACTTAATCAGGAGTCTATTAAAACTATAAGATCCTAGGACTATATGCTCTTGAAACACAAGTCAAAATAACGTTAATTTAAACTCTTGTCAGCGGCTCCGAGGTTGTAACAATAAACGATTAGTTTTAATACTTATTACTCATTCTCAAGTACTAAATATGACCAGATAGCAAAGCATTAACCTTCTTACGAACAATAACACATTCGTTTAAAAACTGTGTTGCAGCCATTAGCGCCCACCTCCGAGAGAGGAGACGTCGGCGTTCCAACATTAATTTATAATATTAGAGCAATAAAATAAAAATATATTGAAACATTTAAAATAATTTAGGTTAAGATGATCCAGTTCCCTAGTGTGATATGTATGTATATATGCGGGGTGTATCTGTACGTGTCTATGCTTGACTAAATACTACGGAAGATTATTACCACAGACAACGAAAGGAACAAGAATGCCAGGACATATTTAAATCATAGGTAAGTTTGTGTCACCAGATTTTCAAAGTCTTCATAAGTCAGGCTTTGGAGCCATTTGTTTGTGAGCGCTCTACACGTACACACACAGTACACATAGTAGGTTACCTATGAAATAAAGTAAAATAACATATTCATTTTTTTATTTTTAATAATTAAATAAGTAGGTAAACTTATTGTCCACCATACAAAATATGACCCCATTTTGTAGTTTTCCTTTAAAACCCCGTACATCTGACGGTCGTTGCCATAGTAAAAACAAATCCGTACTTAGGTCGAGACATTCGAAATGAGATATTTTTTAAGTTTTTAAATCGGGTTGAAGGTACGCAATATCTAAGTACCTACACTTACGGGGTATACAAGCGTGAATCCTGAAACCTTGAGTAAAAACCAATACGATTCTAACTTATTTTTTAATAATGAAACAAATTTTGTACTGCAGTAGTACCATTACATGTCTTTCTTTTCCGCTAAAACCCCATACTTATGACGATCCTTGCGATAGTCAAGTATGATCAATAAGTCAAGATCTTTTATATGAGCAATTTCTCAAGTCCGTTGACTAAGGTTCAATTTTGGGGACGCTAGCGTCCATCGTCCAAATTCAACAAAAAAAAAGTTACCACCTAAGCAACTTTCAATTAGAAAAGTTGAGTGATCATAATTTCTACAATATTTCCCTACAATCGTAGAAGGTCACAAATACAGTTGCTATAAATAGTAAGTTGTCACCATCTAAAGTCAAAAGCAGGTCGCCCCTCAAAGTGTCACCCTTCAAAACTTGATCCAGCAATCTCTTTGATAACAAATTAACCTGTTACCTTCGTCATCTACAATTAGGCGCGCGTCACACGGAAGGCGGAGCGGGTTTGGGTTAGGAACACCCCTTTCTTGATCAAGAACAACCTTTTGTCTGTCAAACGGTTAAACTATTGTTCGGAATCATTTGGTTATTATTTTATTTGGGCCTTTAAAGCGGTCGTAAAACGCTTGTCTTCGTGTCTACTAGAGGGTATTATTGGAAATGTCTTCTGAAAATTAACATTCTAAATAATCAGTCTTAGTCGCAGTCATAGTGAAATAATAATTTCAATTAAAGCATATAACTAAAGTAGGCTTTATGGTTTAATTAAAATTAAGATAAAAAAAAGGAAATATTTTTTTAAAGACTTGAGTAAATTGGCCACTATAAAACGTGATTCCCGATACACAAGTATTAATATCATGTGAGAATTATGAAGAAGCAAATGCAACAACACTACTGCAAAGAAAAGGCTCAGTAAAGCGTGGTTCGCAGAATTCCAAGGCATATGTCACAGGACTGTTAAAACCGAGTTGGAACCACACTTCAGAACATCAACGATTAAGAAATGCCACCAAAATTAGACACGCCATATAATATGTCTCCCACCAATATCAGTTACAAAGAACTTTATACAAACTCAGTTAATAGAAAAAAGCGTCACCCATTCAGCCACTCAGGGCACAGCGAATGATGTAGTACATTTGAGAGAGCCGGTGAATGCCGTCGCTACAAGCTGACAGTGACTGCCTAGGCTTTGTGCCACCGATAACTTGTCACTGTGTTGCCACGCTCGATGGAAATGCTAGCGAGGTGTCACAGTAGCAGTGTGGCACTGCATTGTTGTACCATTTGCGACGCGGTTTGTCAGACTTGGTTGAAGTTTTCACACTTAAAGCGAGCAAACGGGTGCGATTGATTGCTATCGCCAGTAATCATCAAGAGTTTCGCCGATCCGTTATTGAACTTTACCTATTGATAAACTTGAAATGTCTCATGTTGTCCTTTTAACGTCACCGGTATAAACGCCTTTCAAAACACTGATTGGTGACATGATATTTGTATGGATCGCATGATATTAGTAATTTGGAAATTAGTTACTTGAAGTATTTTGACATTTCAAAGTTAGCAATCGTATTTTGTTTTAATTTTAGATTTGAATTACCTTAAGATAGCTATAGAAGTATTGACATCGTAATTTTGTGATTACAAATAAGTTCTAGCGTACACCAAACGTAATTATACTCTGTCTGTCTGCATGTAGGAATTAATTTGATAAACTAATTGTGGTTCAGTAATTGCGTTCGAGTATATTTGACGGGGATTGGCTGTCAGTGTGTGGTATGTTTGTGGAGGAGGCGCTCGTTGCGCAGAAATTGAAGCTATTAAAATAGCATTAAGCTTTAACAGAACTATAATGGGTTTTAGACGTAAATGGTTAGTAAGACTTATATATGGAACGATGATTTCTGGTTCGGAGGGGAGAATGAGACATAAACCTTCATTTATTTATGCGTGTCGTCTTAAGGGTTCAGGGCATCAAAATTAAGTAGGTAGGTACTTGTAGTAGAGGAGCTCTTTAAGGAAAAGTTCGTTGAGGTACGAGTTCTTCTGTGAGTACCTGCTATGTGTCCAACATAGCTTTAATGAATCCCGGCACAGTATAATAAAGGTAGCAGTATTACGTCTTCATACAAAACGGCTCTAGCCTAAGCCCCGAGCCCCAAGAAAAGACTAGATAAACGTGCAGTTTGCGGCTCACTGTTAAATAATATGTTGTAACCTAGCTGTAGGTAGTATTTTAAGCTGCTTATGTTGTCTCAACTGGCTGTTAACCTGTGAACCTGCTTACTGTGTAGCGGTATCTACATCGCCACATGCGAACTACACGTCACACTGACGTCACGCAAAATCCTGCATCGCGCAAGTAGAGTTTACCGCGCAACTATTTAGCATATACAACATCCCGACATCAATCGTCGGGCAGTTGCCCACCACACACGACACCCATCTGGTCGGAGGATCCTCCCTTTTCTATGGAGGTATGAGCGAACTTTATACCCTGTTCCTCATACCTCTATACTATCACGTCGCGGGTATGAGTAACAGGGTGTAAAGTTCGCTCATAACTCCATAAAAAAGGAAGGATCCTCTGACCAGACGGGTGTTGTGTCTGATGGGCAACAGCCCGACGGCTGTTTTTTTTTTTGTGAATAGTATCTCTTAGTTGGCCTTGAGAGGCCGTCACTACTTAACCGGTCTTTCCTGTGGTGCGTTTGAGCGAAATCAAAGCCTCCAGCCAGGGGCTTAATATTAATTAAAAACTAAGCGACTATCACCTAAGGGCCCCTGTGGGGTACGAACCTCGGCGGTGCCCGACGATTGATGTCGGGGCGTTGCACAGAAATATTTTATATCTATGCGGCGTTGTATATATGCTAGTTGCGCTGTAAACTCTGCTTCAGCGATGCAGAATTTTGCGTGACGTCAGTGTGATGCCAAGTTCGCATGTGGCGATGTAGATACCGCTCAATCTGTTTTACCTGGACAATAAAATATTTCCTATTCCTATTACTTCATTATACTGTGATGCAGATAAACAAGAATTCGATCCAAGAGATTAGTAATGTCATGATTGAAACCTTCATACTATGTTTACTCTTGAATTGCTGTACTGCGCTCAATCATTCCCAACATTGAATTCCTTTAAACTCTGTCAAAACATTTGTCATGTTATAATATTAATTATCATTTAACACCATTGCGGCATGGTGGGTCGCTATGTGACAGTTTGACAAATTAAACGTGCCGGCAATGAAAATGCGTGGCAAGTTGCTTACTGTGGCCAATTGAAGGCAAACTGTTGACTACTAGTGTCGGACAGGAGTAGTGTGACAGGCGTTTGAGGTGTTAATGGTTATAGGCCCTCTAAGGCACTCCACATTGAAGAATTGGTCAAGTCTTCTTCAAATAGAATGCCAAAATAGTCAAAGTAATTATGTCTTAAGAAACAAGTAGATTCAACTTATCGTGTAAAATTGAACTAATGTTAGGTATAGGTAGGTACCTGTGGAAGTTTGTGAGAATGTATAGGGGTTACTCATTCAAGCATAAACTAAACAGAACTGTAGGTTGTTGAAAAGATTTAGATACCTACTCAAAGAGATAGACCTAGAGATGGATCTAGGATTAACAAATAGCTGTACTTATGAATATAATAAAATACTCTTTCTTATGTATACCATACAAATTACAGATAGAAACGTAGAATTGTTACATAGGGTGACACATTGGGCGGTCTTATCGCTAAAAGCGATATTTTACAGACAACCTTCAGATGGATTAAAGGGAGAAAGAGAGACAATACTGGTAGTGTAATATTTACATACAATAAATACACATATATTTATCTACTCAAATATATTCAATAATAAACATGAAGCCAGAGCAAGGAAATTATAGGTAATGATGGTGTTTAGAGAGAGAGCAAGTGGTATGAAGTACAAATAGGTAAAATATACTTACCAGGTTCAGTTATGTTTTTTTCAATCAATTAAAATTCAGGACAAAACGACTCAAAGACTCAGCAAGTATTCAATATTTTGATCCTCTGCCAGGTATAATCTTACTTTAATGTTTATCAGGAAATATTCAAGAATGGATTATTTATAATTTTGTTATTTTGGTAGTCTAGGTACATGAAATAACAAGGCTACAACGATAGATATGTACCTACACTTATCATAAAACTGGAAACTCATTTAAGTTAACTCATTCGTTACACAATTTTCATGTAATCCAAGGAAGCAAACGTAGGTAAGTAATAAAAGAAGGGTTCTGGTTTTTCATTCTTAATTTCAAGTTTCAAATGTATTTAGGTACTTAGTAATAATCAAATTGTACAAGAACAGGCGGACCGACGACGCGACGGGCGGATTGGACGGTGACTCCAAAACTAGGTATTAGCCTGTATCTCGGGGGGCAGAAATCGGAATTGCGACATTTTCAGAGTTATGAATAGTACATAGTAGTTATCACATAACAGGTAAAATTAAACTAAACTAAAATCAATCAAAATAAAACACATAAAATATACATTGCCGTCAGCGTGAGATCAAACAAGACAAAATAAAATCATTTTACTTTTTTTTTAAACTTTAATCGCTTCCCGCCAAACGCAGTAAACGTAAAAGATTTTCATTTCAACTCAAGTGTTTTAAAAGTCAGATTAAAACTGTGTCTGCAAATAAGTTATTAGCTGGAGAATACAGTTGCCTGCTATTTTAGGATTTGTGAAGTAGTCTCATTAATTCAAGAGTCCGGACAGTGGCGACAATTCCTCCCTAAATCCGTTATAATAGGCGCCTTTGTGATTTTTGCTCCATCCACCGTTCGCACCGCCACCAATTCAAAACCAATTACCGGCTCAAGTGCAAGAAATTCAACAAGTACCCATTTACGAAACAGTTTTGTACTCAAATAAATGGCGAGTTTATCTTTTTAATGTAAACATGATTTATTGTTCGGATTGATACCAAATAGAAATAGTTTGTTGAATGTTTTCGATGTTCGTCGTGATTAACACGAGCTGTTGATGTATAAAGTATTCAACTTCAATATCAACTCGTTTTTATTATTATATATTCGTATTTATAAATGCGATTTAGTTGTTTTCATATTTATCTAAAGATACCACATTTGCGAGAGCTACAGGAACTTTAACATAATAAGCACATTGAAAAATCTTAATTTTAAACGCCAATAGAGTACACTTCATTTTTAGGGTTCCGTAGTAAAACAAGGAACCCTTAATAATTTCGTATGGTTATTTATACATAATAATCACACCTGCAGGTGTGATAAATTGGGGATGATTTTGTTTCTATCGTCTATTCCATTGTGTGGGGTGTCATTGCCAATGCCAAATAAATTTGTAGTATTTGTATCAACCAGGAGTGTGGAACACTGTCGAAAGCTTTTAATAATCGATATAGGTACAATGAAGATTTCTATTCTTATTATTATTACTAAAATTGTTTTTGTTATAAGTATTAGTTGTAAGTTTTTATAATGTAACTGTTTGCGGTTCCTTTCAATAAAAATAAATAAATAAATTCAAGGTCGCTCAGCGAGTTATGGAACGAGCTATGCTTGGAGTCTCTCTGAGGGAGTCCACGTTTCGGCTCCGTAGGTCATAACAGACAGGACGCACTGATTGCAAATTTTAGTCTTTAGGCTCTTATTTGATGATTTCCCACCAACAAAAAAAAAAAAAAAAAAAAGGCTCTGCGGAATAAGTGAAAAGAATATTTGACGAAGCTTCCTAAACGCTGCCCAGCACAATTCTTCTGTTAGCCTCCTTCTCAAAGTTGTTCTTATCTAGCTCAAGAATTTGCCCGAGGAATCGTATTCTCGAACAACCTCGAGAGCACCACAATTGACAGCAATCGGGCACCGCAATAGACAGCAATCGGTCCCGGAGTTGCGTGTTGGCTGAACATTACCCGGATTTTGTCCAAAATCATCCGAAGAATCAACTAAGCCATCCAGTATCTGCTGCAACTCATGCAGCGATTCAGCCAGTATGACGATGTCATTTATAAATCCTCCAGTGTGAGATGTAGTTGCCGTTGATATTAATACCGCGTCCTTCTCAGTTAAGCAATACGCTTAAACACATCCTCCGATGCGGGAAAAAATTTCGGGCAAAATTACGTCCTCTTATCTCACCCCTCGTCACATGGGCATATGTTCAGTTCGTTGGTCGTGAGTTTGGACGGTCATTGTCACGTTTACACAAAGACATCTCAGCACTTGGATGTATTCCCGGCTTGGCATCGATGTAGAGATTCCAAAACAGACGACTAGACCAATTCCCGTAATTAAAAACGTTTAAATTCAAGTCGCAGTCTCATCTCAGCGACAGTCAAATGTCAAAAATGTAGGTAAACGCTATACATTTTTTGACAGATTGAGACTGAGATTAGAATGTGAACGTTCTTAAAAATACGGGAATTGCCCCTCAGGTCTCAATAGAGTCAAGTCTTTTTATAGTCCGCAAACGCAAGATACAGGGGCCGATTATACTCTTTGGACTTCTGTATAATTTGCCGCACTGTGTGGATGTGGACCATGATGCTGTAACCTCCTCAAATCCTGGCCTCCCCTGGTGGCTGAAACTCGTCGAGTCTTCGTGCTAGACGATCCGTGACAACTCTTGATAACAACTTATATACATGGCTTAGCAGCGAAATGGGTCAATAATTCTTTGGTATTATCACCCTTTTTAAAGAAGAGAACGACCACGCTCCTTAACCACGCCTCTAGAGTTCTCCCAGAGAACAGGACAGAGTAGAAAAGCTCCCGAAACTCTTTCAGTAAAGGACTTCCTCCCGCTTTCAGGAGCTCGGTCGTAATCCCTCTTTCCTCACCAGGGGCTTTTCCATTTTTAAGCAGTTTGAGACCCGTCTCGATTTCGTCTTGGCAGGTCTTCCGTGAAATGGTGGGTTAATGTGGTTCTGGAATCCTCATTTTCGGGATCAGGTCGAGATGCATGCAATGCGTACAACGGCCGTAGATGTTTTCGACTTCCGAAAGGATCTCCGGCTTTGTAACGACGATAACCCCACTAGATTTGGTCAACTTTGTCAGGAGGCTCCTCCCAAATGACTGAGCTTGTATTGGAGCGTTAGAGGTAGCGTCGTACCAATGTCGTAATTATTTTGTTGAGTGCCCGTTGTTCTGAAGAAGCGACAGGTGGGTTTTCACGTCATTCCGTCATAAGCTCCAGAGTCTCTTCCGAAAGTTCGGACTTCGTACCTGTACGCCGCATTTTGCAAAAACATGTACCTTCCTCTCTGAGGATTTCCATCATTTGGTCGAGCGCCTGGTCGACGTCATTTGTAGTTTCCACGGTAGCGAATTGGGTCCCTAGGTCTTACTGGAACGCATCAGATTCTAGCATAGTTTGGAGCATATTTGTTCGAAGCCTAGACTTCATTAAACGAGTTTGCTCGAGCTTGTACTTAATATTCAGAGAGTCTCAGACAAGTCTGTGATCACTGCCGGTGTTGAACCTGTTGATTACCGAGATATACCCGAATATATGCATTCTGTCGTTATGATAAAGTATATTTCATCATAGTGTCGGGACTTCGCCACATCCAATTCCTTTGGGGCTGTTTTTTTAACGAATTCATCAAGAAAAGCCCCTCCTTCTCAAGGAAGTGCACAAGCATTTGCCCCCTATGATTTCTGCAGCCAAACCCGTAGGATCCTACTACCGATTCGTTGCGATTCTGTACTCTCACTTTTTCGTTAAAATCCTCCATGAGAACGTTGTAGTAAGCCTTAGTGGTGGAATGCAAGGCTTTGGAAATGTCCTCGAACATTTCCTCCAGATGCAGGAGATCGGTTAAGGCTATACCTCTCGGTTAGCTTAACTACGAGGTACGCTACCCTGTTCGAGACATTTTAGACTTCCACAACATTGGCACAAAGGGATTTATTTATCAGGAACCCGACTCCGCCTTGGGATAACTGGTCTCCCTCTCAAAAATACAAAAGTTGGCCTGATTCAAGGGTTATTGTGTCCTCCCCCTCTCTTCGGTCTTCACTCAACCCAAGAATGTGGCCATTCGTAACCCAGGGATTCTTCGCACCTTGACCTTGCCGTTACCGTTACCGCCGCCTAAATCAGGAATAGTAAGGCGGCTGGGAACTGGGGGCCGTGATTGACTTTGGCTTGCTGTTGGAGGATTTGCCCATAATCAAATTGCGATTGGCGATCGCAGATCACAGCTTCTCGCACTAGTGACACTGCGGCACGGCCGTCACTAGGCTTCGCCATTTAGCTGCGAAGTTTCATTTAGAAATGGTTATACCGCACAATGACATGAATACTTATTTTGAGAAGTATAATATATTATTTTAGTTATTGTGAATGTGAGGACTATGTGGGGTCATTGTTTCAGTTTTAATCATGGTCTGGCAGTTATGCGGCCTACCCCCTATAATACCAAAGAAAAGACATTTGTCTTTTCTTTGGTATTGTTCGTCGAATTGTTAAGTTATCTATCTTATCTCCTTAAGTTCTGAGTTGAGCTGCACGGTTACTGACACATGCGTGCACTGACTGGACAGGTCCACTCAAACTGTGTGGTTCTTCCCTCAAAAGACTATTTTAGATACCGATCTACATAGCCTTCACATGATCTGACCAAGATTTGGTCTGGACTTTAAAAGAGGCTGTGACCTCTAAGTTTGTTTCGGCCTTTTTTCTCAAAGTAGTCCGATAGGAAACGCCGAACTCATCTAGCTTTTAACCTCTATAGCATCAGCGGCACAACAACGTGCCGGTAAACAAGTATTACCGTGGAGCATCGCTGGCACAAATTTGTGCCACTACACCCCGAGCGATTTAAAATATGATTGACGTGTAAAAGTGTTTGTACAAACCGTCGACAGACGGTACAAACCTACAATAGAAATAAAATAATTTATCATAAAAAAGTCCATAGTTTGTGGATATATTTTCGGTTACATCTTTGTTTTTCATAGTTGTTTCGAAAAATACTATGAAATCGAAACTTATTTTTGTGGTCGATAAAAACAATACAGGGCATGCGTAAATATTCATCACAACGATACGGGTTTTATTTATTTACATATTTCTTACACAAATACACATAATAAACAAATAGAAAAATAGGTTTACTTGTCACAGAAAGTAGAATAGAATAGTTTTTTTATATAAACATGATAAGGTATACAAAATTTTCTGTAGGTATCTGATCTGAAGTCAAATCCATCTGTAAACAATTATACATCATTTTTAAACGCAAGCTGAGTAGGTATATGTCAAAGCATCCGTTGTAGGGGGTGTAAGGGGACACAATTACCATCTGGGTGCCCCAAGTCAACCTCACCTGCTCGTGGTGCACCCTGCTGAATAACAAATGAGGCTTTGACAACCGACAAATGGCGGTATGACCATTTCTAAATGAAACTTCGCAGCTAAATGGCGAAGACTAGTGACGGCCGTGCCGCAGTGTCACTAGTGCGAGAAGCTGTGATCTGCGATCGCCAATCGCAAGTCGATTATGGGCAAATCCTCCAACAGCAAGCCAAAGACAATCACGGCCCCCAGTTCCCTGCCGCCTTACTATTCCTGATTTAGGCGGCGGTAACGGCAAGGTCAAGGTGCGAAGAATCCCTTTTTTTTTTTTTTTTTTGTGGGTGGGAAATCATCAAATAACTTCTCCCGCTCTGGGCAGAGCAGGAGGGCGTGTCAGACTCTTACTGACTAAAACCCACCCGTGTTCCTTCAGTTGCCTGTGCCAGGGGCCACGGTAACCCTTTCGGACTTTCCCGCAGAGGTATACCCTTAACCGACCTCCTGGATCTGGAGGAAATGTTCGAGGACATTTCCAAAGCCTTGCATTCCACCACTAAGGCTTACTACAACGTTCTCATGGAGGATTTTAACGAAAAAGTGGGAGTACAGAATCGCAACGAATCGGTAGTAGGATCCTACGGGTTCGGCTGCAGAAATCATAGGGGGCAAATGCTTGTGCACTTCCTTGAGAAGGAGGGGCTTTTCTTGATGAATTCGTTAAAAAAACAGCCCCAAAGGAATTGGATGTGGCGAAGTCCCGACACTATGATGAAATATACTTTATCATAACGACAAAATGCATATATTCGGGTATATCTCGGTAATCAACAGGTTCAACACCGGCAGTGATCACAGACTTGTCTGAGACTCTCTGAATATCAAGTACAAGCTCGAGCAAACTCGTTTAATGAAGTCTAGGCTTCGAACAAATATGCTCCAAACTATGCTAGAATCTGATGCGTTCCAGTAAGACCTAGGGACCCAATTCGCTACCGTGGAAACTACAAATGACGTCGACCAGGCGCTCGACCAAATGATGGAAATCCTCAGAGAGGAAGGTACCTACATGTTTTTGCAAAATGCGGCGTACAGGTACGAAGTCCGAACTTTCGGAAGAGACTCTGGAGCTTATGACGGAATGACGTGAAAACCCACCTGTCGCTTCTTCAGAACAACGGGCACTCAACAAAATAATTACGACATTGGTACGACGCTACCTCCAACGCTCCAATACAAGCTCAGTCATTTGGGAGGAGCCTCCTGACAAAGTTGACCAAATCTAGTGGGGTTATCGTCGTTACAAAGTCGAGGATCCTTTCGGAAGTCGAAAACATCTACGGCCGTTGTACGCATTGCATGCATCTCGACCTGATCCCGAAAATGAGGATTTCAGAACCACATTAACCCACCATTTCACGGAAGACCTGCCAAGACGAAATCGAGACGGGTCTCAAACTGCTTAAAAATGGAAAAGCCCCTGGTGAGGAAAGAGGGATTACGACCGAGCTCCTGAAAGCGGGAGGAAGTCCTTTACTGAAAGAGTTTCGGGAGCTTTTCAACTCTGTCCTGTTCTCTGGGAGAACTCTAGAGGCGTGGTTAAGGAGCGTGGTCGTTCTCTTCTTTAAAAAGGGTGATAAGACCAAAGAATTATTGACCCATTTCGCTGCTAAGCCATGTATATAAGTTGTTATCAAGAGTTGTCACGAATCGTCTAGCACGAAGACTCGACGAGTTTCAGCCACCAGGGGAGGCCAGGTTTTGAGGAGGTTACAGCATCATGGTCCACATCCACACAGTGCGGCAAATTATACAGAAGTCCAAAGAGTATAATCGGCCCCTGTATCTTGCGTTTGCGGACTATAAAAAGACTCTTGACTCTATTGAGAAATGAGGGGCAATTCCCGTATTTTTAAGAACGTTCACATTCCAATCTCAGTCTCAATCTATCAAAAAATGTATAGCGTTTACCTACATTTTTGACATTTGACTGTCGCTGAGATGAGACTGCGACTTGAATTTAAACGTTTTTAATTACGGGAATTGGTCTAGTCGTCTGTTTTGGAATCTCTACATCGATGCCAAGCCGGGAATACATCCAAGTGCTGAGATGTCTTTGTGTAAACGTGACAATGACCGTCCAAACTCAGGACCAACGAACTGAACATATGCCCATGTGACGAGGGGTGAGATAAGAGGACGTAATTTCCCCGAAATTTTTTCCCGCATTGGAGGATGTGTTTAAGCGTATTGCTTAACTGAGAAGGACGCGGCATTAATATCAACGGCAACTACATCTCACACTTGAGATTTATAAATGACATCGTCATACTGGCTGAATCGCTGCATGAGTTGCAGCAGATACTGGATGGCTTAGTTGATTCTTCTGTACGCATTGGTCTCCGGATGATTTTGGACAAAATCCAGGTAATGTTCAGCGAAAACGCAACTCCGGGACCGATTGCTGTCTATTGTGGTGCCCGATTGCTGTCAATTGTGGTGCTCTCGAGGTTGTTCGAGAATACGATTCCTCGGCTTCAGCTAGATAAGAACAACTTTGAGAAGGAGGCTAACAGAAGAATTGTGCTGGGCAGCGTTTAGGAAGTTTCGTCAAATCTTCTTGTCGCGTATTCCGCAGAGCCTAAAGACTAAAATTTGCAATCAGTGCGTCCTGCCTGTTATGACCTACGGAGCCGAAACGTGGACTCCCTCAGAGAGACTCCAAGCATAGCTCGTTCCATAACTCGCTGAGCGACCTTGAATTTATTTATTTATTTTTATTGAAAGGAACCGCAAACAGTTACATTATAAAAACTTACAACTAATACTTATAAAAAAAACAATTTTAGTAATAATAATAAGAATAGAAATCTTCATTGTACCTATATCGATTATTAAAAGCTTTCGACAGTGTTCCACACTCCTGGTTGATACAAATACTACAAATTTATAGGATAAACTCAAAAATAATAGATATTCTACGAAACATAATGCCACTGTGGCAAACCACACTTCGAATAAATTGCAATCACCATAATGTTACAACGAGACCAATATCTATCAAGAAGGGTATCTACCAAGGTGATTCACTGAGCTCCCTATGGTTTTGTCTCGCACTCAACCCTCTGTCTCATTTGATGATTGAGACTGTAGACAGTCCAAATTGACTTTACCAATTGTAGACCCGCGGTTAACCAAAAAACTTCTCAACCTGAGTAGAAATAACCTCAGAATAATTATAGGAACAATTACGGGCCATAACCCCCTTAACAAACATCTTTTTAACATAGGCGCCACAGATAGCCCCCTTTGCAGGGGCTGCCTTGACGCCGAGGAATCAGCCGCCCACGTTATCCTGGAGTGCGAGGCTGTGGCTTCTCCACGGGAAGAAATCCTCGGAACAGTGAGGTCGCTCCGCGAAGCCTGTGAAGCCCCCAGGAGGCTTCTGTGCTTTTGGGCGGAGCTAGGCTGGCTGTGTTAGCCAGTATCCCCACGCACAACGGACCAAATGAGAGTCTAAGTGCGGAAAAGGGAGTCCCCATCATCATCATCATCATCTGTCTCATTTGCTGCAGCGCAGTCCGGCCAGATATTGTCTCAAACGTACTACAGGACAAACAACAGTATTACATCTCATTTATATGGATGATATTAAACTACACGCACAAACTGAAAAAGATATGAAGAAACTAGTAGAAGCTACAGCAGAGTTTAGCTTATGCAATTTGGTCTGGATAAATGTAAAACACATCATATCATACGTGGCAAGATACGACCCGGCAAATATGTTACACCCTAAACCTGCAATAGAAAGACTTACTATCAAAAGGCAAAACGGAGGGAGATGCCTAATAGACATCCAGCACCTTTGGCGGAAACAAGTCTGTCGGCTAACAACATTCTTTCAGTCAAAATCTCGCACTAGTAACATTCATAAAGCTATAGTTCAAAATGATTTTAACTACACCCCACTTAACTTAAATCAGCAGCTAGATACTCCACAAATTACCAACAATGACCAGCAGAAACAAAAAATTTAGGACTGGAAGAAAAAGGTATTTCATGGGTTTTGTTTGACTTTGTCGTAGAAATATAAAATAAAATGTTTACCAATAACCTCCACTCAGCCGAAGCTGCGATGCCATGCGACGCGGTGTGGCCGCACGTCCCTACTCACCACTATCGCCTTTTTACACTCCTCCTTGTTATAACCTGTATACCAACCATTTGACAGGCTATCGTGTCGAAAAAAAAAAAAAAAAAAAAATTACACATAAATTCTTTAACCTGATTTGCCTTGCCCCTGACAGCAAATGGCGGTCGGTCGTGAACGGTACCTTGCCAGTTTATGTAGGTATGAAAATATTATGTATGTAAGAAAAAATCTGCATCATTTTAATAAAATAAGTGATAGACATAATTTTAATGCAAGAAATAAATATAAAATAGATCAAACATTTTTCAGATTAGCTAAAGTACATACATCTTTTATGGGGTACGGTGTTAAATGTTACAACAAAATACCTTGTCATATAATTATTGCAATTAAATGAAGGAAAATTTTAAACTCATAGAAAAAGTTCACTTTGTAAACAAGCATATTACAAATTAGAGGATTATATCCAAGACAAGAATGCTTGGAAACATGCTGGTCCAGCTCCATAGGACAATCTAGAGTCTAGACAAAATCAAACTTGTTGCTACTTTTTGTATAGTTTATTATTTTTATGACATTATTGATTTACATTCTGTGATTACTTTAACTCACACACTGACAATTACTTGTTTAAATAATTTGGAAAATCGTATACTTTTACAACGTTTGTAAATATGTAAGCACCATGAATCTATCACATAATCAACTTATTTGTCATTGCTAATTTTTTTAATTCGTTTTACCTATTCATCATCATCAGCCTATAATGTTCCCACGCGGGCCCAGTGCGGGTTAGTAGGTGTCATGTGGTTGTAGATGTTTTACCTATTGTGGTAGGGGAATTTTATTAAAGGTGCATCGTCTTCATAAACATATAATTGGACGACACGGTTGGCGCAGTGGTTAAGCGATTGACTGCTGCGTTAACTGTCGCGGGTTCGATCCCCGCACGGAACAAATATTTGTATGACCTGCAAGTAGTTGTTCCAGGTCTGGCTGTTTGTGTATGGGAGTTTAAATGTTTGTAAACGCACCCACGATACAGGAGAAATTCCTAGTGTGGGGCAACGTTTTTTATAAAAAAAAAAATATAATTCATAAACACATTTTAAAAGAGTTACGGTGGAGTTTCTTGCCCATTCTTATCCATATGAAACTACCTTTTGGAAGGGGCGACTAGAATCAATTCTATTTAAATGTAAATGTTGACGTTCAAAAGTGTCTTTTATCCACTGGCACGACGACGCTCGCGAGCTGTCATGTGGGACTTACGTCACAGCGCAACCGATTACCAGCGCTACTAAAATGCCGTGGATCTTCCCCGATAAAAACGTTTGCCAAATGAAAAGTATTAAAGCAATTTCAAAATAAAAAATACCATTGATTACGTTAGCGTGTAGAGAATAAACTTAAATAAAAACATGTGCTCCAAACTTACATGGATATACTTTAAAAAAATGTTAAACTTAAAAAAGTTAATATTTTTTACTGATTTCCCGGCAATTTTATTTTTCGTGATTTAAATATGCTATTTGTAACAGTTATAAAAATATATAAATAAAGTAGACTATATTTCCTTCATGATGATAGCAAAAGATTTGTATTACATTCATGAGAAGTAGATAAAATAAATAGTTCAAAACAAGATTCCCCGGTCCGACGTTCGGTACTCGCGAGAGTTGTTTTAACAAGCAATATGGCCGCCCGGGACTGTGCAGACGAGCGATTTATTTTTGACTATTTAGCACTGAATATAATTATAGTACTTTTCGTGGTGTTTTACTGTTTTTGTTTTTACTATTTTTAAAATACATTTTTATTTATTATTAATTATTAATTCTAGAAACATGGCAAAAATAAGATTAAAAATTTTTAGATGTTATAAACATAGTCGCTACCGTTGTCTGTTCGCTTAGATCTTTTAAACTACGCATTAATACTACTTACTACACTATAATTATATTAGATAAGTCTTCGATTAACAATTACACTATTGTTGATCGAAGAGATAAGTAGTAGTTATTGCCGTGCAAATGGAAAGATATGCTAAAGTGCAGTGCAGAATAAATTAACCAAATGCGTAAATAAAAAGCTGAAATAATGTAAATTATAAACCAACACAAAAATATGCAAGCCAAACACGTCAGCTGAACTCAAAAATCCTACACCGAAATCTCGTCTGCACAAACCTTACATTTACAAACGTTATTGGTCACTCCAGTGCCAAGCACTTGAACGCTGCGTATCACATTTTTTATTTCGTTGAATCTGTTAAAAATATAAACGTAATTGATTTGTTGTATATAAATAATTATTCTAGATAGTTTATTTCATGAAATTAGGGAGTCATTACTCTTGTAAACAATTTCTACAGTCCGTAAACCAAACCAGAAACCGATCGTAAACAAACTCAAACGGCAGTCGTCAACTTCTTTTGCAAAATGTATCACCTTTGGAGAATAAAAGAGTATGATAATATACACCATTGTAACGTGCACATTGTCTAGAAAAATTTAATATATTACATTATTAGAAATATGCAATGAAACATAAGTATTTACGACATAATTACGGTGACACTTTCACGTTGTCACACACGAAAACACGGCTGACTTCAACTCGTTGTCACAACCACAGAGTAATGAAAAATGCACCGCACTTGGTTTCAGAGCCATCTATAATTCTTCTAGTGTATTAAAAACCACAGATAACGTATGAAAGAGCCGTAGTCTAACCAGAAATTTAATATTTCCGTACAGTCGGCATATTGGCACTGTAGTACCACTGACGTAAGTCCGTAAAAAAAAAAATTGGCACTACAGTACCAGACGTCGTGCCAGTGGTGTGGCTATTTGAAATAAATGCTTTGACTTTGACTTTGAACAGCGCTTTGACTTTGACTTTGAACAGCGTTCGGAGGACTCTTTCGATAACATTGGTTGATGTTCGATTTGGCACGGCAGCGTATCGAATCTTTGTGAATAGCTATGCTAATTAATTAAGGTAGAGGAGGTCACTCATATGAGGTGTATGGAAGAACATTATCTTTCTGCGATCGTTACTGGTGTAGTAGAGATAATTAACAAATCAACGGACACATTAAAGTACTATTTTGAATGCATCATGTTAATTTACGCACCATACCATTCATTCAATGAATCACATTTCTTGTGTACACACGGCTACACATCAAGCTATATAAAACCAGTTTATGCTGGTCTCGCATCGTACGGAAATCCTATACAATGTGAGATCAGCTTATACTGGAAATGTATAGCTTGATGTGTAGCCGTGTGTACAACGTTACTCGGGCGCGTCCGTCCAACATCGACGTTATTGTCCTATTTGGATTACATTCATTTAAATTACAGTCTATTGCATTTTAGTCTAGTCCTTAGTTAGGTCGAGGTTAGGACCCTTACAACGTCATCCATTTGAAATAAAACCATTACTTTTATGAGTTCATTAATAAGTAAGGTTTTATTTCCATTCTTTGTGACAGGTTATCTAGACATCAAATTGAGAAAATACACTGGCCTTTAAAACTAGTATCACACTTTTAAAATTGCAATAACTTTTAAAGTACACAAGATATATTTTCTAAATAAAAAGGGATTACAAAATGAATATTTTTTTATACGAAAACGATATAGTCGATGACCTTCTTTTAAGGCAAAAATAAAATAGACACTCCTTTTCAAATGCTATCTTACTTTTTACTGTTTTGTTTCTGTTTTCACATTTAATTCTTGATCGATGAATTTTGATTCAAAAGCCAAGGTGTCTACAGCACGTACACTTTACTTATCATGCCTCATTCAGTTGAAGAATGTGCGAGAATCATGGCTTTTCTGGATCTGCATCAGTATGCGTCGTACTGCTGGAATGGTGGGTATAACATTAAGAACGGTCATTAAGAAGGTGAAACGAAGGTACGAAGAGACTGGAAACCATCTGAGGAGACCTTGTAATGGCAGACCGAGGTGCACTAGTACCTGAGAAGATTGCTTTATTGTCTCAACCGTGTTGAGAGATCGCCACCTTAATGCATTTGAACTCCAGCAACTGCTTCTTCAGACCCGAAGAGACTACATTAGTGACAGTACAGTGAGAAGAAGACTTGCTGAAGCAAACATTAAGCCCCAAAGGGCACCAAGTGGCCCCAAATTCAAGAAAGGGGACCGAGTAGCAAGACTGCGCTACGCATGTGAACACATACAGTGGAGTAAAGAAGAATGGCAAGAGTTTTGTTTACTGATGAGTTTCGACTCTCACTATTCACTTCTGGTGGAAAACGAAGAGTGTACAGATGACCTGGTGAGCGATACATTCAAAGCTGCTTCGCAGAAAGAGTCCAGTACGGTGGAGGCTCTGTACACGTATGGGCTGGCATCTCTTCAGAAGGTCGCACAGAGCTAGTGGCCATAGTAAATGTCACCCTGAGTGGTGAAAGATATGTTTAAGAGATTCCTAATGAGTATGTCGTACAAGAGCACATTCAGGAGGTTGGTATCCACTTGATGGCTTGGCCATCAAGATATTCTGATCTCAACCCAAACGAGCACGCTTGGGATGAGCTCGGGAGGTTAGTCAGAAGCCGCAGACTACCTCCTATCACCCACAGAGCCCTAAAACAGGCCCTGGTGGAAGAATGGGAGAATATTCCTCAACATCGCCTGTGAAACCTCGTCTTCAGTATGCCAAACCGGCTCGAAGCTGTTAATCAGAGACCGAGGAGGCAATACCAGTAATTGAAATGTAAATAAGGTGTAACACTGTTTGAAATGTAAATAAATGCTGTTTGAGTTTTTTGTCAGTACTTACCTAGGTAAAAAATGGCAAAAAAAAATTTTTGTTAAAAAACGTTGCCCCACACTAGGAATTTCTCCTGTATCGTGGGTGAGTTTACAAACATTTAAGCTCACATACACAAACAGCCAGACCCTGAAAATGCACATCCTACTAAATCATACTGATTCTACTTTATAATATTATAAATGTGAAAAGTTTGGATGTTTGTTACTCAATCACGTAAAAACGGCTGACCGGATTTAGATGAAATTTGACACACACATACATTATAACCTGGTTAAACACAAGGGATTCTTTTTATTCCCATATTCAGTTTCCGTGAGGTAATATCCGACCTCAACGCGGGCGAAGCCGCGGGCAAAAGCGAATAACGATATAATTATATGTATTCATAATCGAATCTCAAATAATTCAATTCATCATTCATTCATTTTTAATTTTTTCATTTTATATTTATATTTTTTTCATATTTCCATTTTGCATTCCAAAAATTTTATTGAACACTAATCAAATGAATGCGCTCCTTGAATTTTGTGAACCTAGCTTAGTTACTGCGATCAACTGTGAGAAAAAGCCAAATATTTAAAATTAGCTCATTTAATTTAAAAAAAAGTATGCATCGTTAGAAGGTCAATAATATCCTTTAGAAGAATAGTTAAATATTTCTAGCTCTTCAGATATTTTCGGTTACAATTGCAGAAATAACATTGTTTTCCATAGTTTTTTCGGGAAATACTATGAAATACAAACTTATTTTTGCGGTCAATAAAAACAATACTGTGCATGATGGGGGATGTCGGGACTGTGGGATGAGTATTTACATCCCAACTACAGAACACTTCACTATGTGTGGTCCGACACGCACTTGGCCGGTTTATTCTTTTTTATTAACGGTGTTCAATAAAACCAAATAAAAAAAAGAAAATCTTCCTCGTCGCTGAATTTTCGAGTTTGATGCGGAATCGGGGACTATAATTTCGATAGCGCACCAAAGCGTAAAGTTCCCCTGGCGATGTCTAATGAGCAAGGTTTTATGCCGTTTGCTGCCGAACCATAAAAATGTTAATTCAACTGTGCAAAAGAAATGAAAAACGTCGTAAATACAAACGCGACTTTCTCGACACTGAAACTGGTGTATTTATAGCTAAATAAAAGGAAAGTGAGCTTGCTTATGTATGTTATATTTTCTGGTCCCCATGATACAGGCACCGGCTAGGTTGGGAACCACCGTAGGTAGATATCAAAATGAACATCGCTAACAGTTACAGACTGACATTAAGTTAAGTAGTAGCTAATAATAGTAATATTGCTTGAATAAATGTATTATTATTATTATATGTTAGCTGTGCCCTCGGCTAGGCTTGAGTAGACGAAATATACTAAAACCCCGCCACCTACGGACCTTAATTTTAAATAAATATTACGTATTGGTGTTTGTACATTTGACATTTTAGTAGGTTACTTTTATTAAAGAAATTAACCATTACATTGCTATTGGCGGAGAAATATAGAACTAAACATGGATGTATTGCATTTGACATAAAGCTGAAATTTGCCTTTGCAAGTAACGCTACCGCGAACTGTCACAACGATATGCTTGCTGTCTTAAATTGTACACTGAATTGTAGCATTAGTATGCAACCTACGTCTCGTTTGATGTTTGTGCTTCGAATTAAAAAGCGCTTAATTACTAAACAGATATTTAAACCTACTTAGGATAACGTTGTATTCTAAATTTTTTGAAATTAACAAGCTTACAATTGTGAGAAAAAAGCCTTAGGCCTTGGGAAGAGGCATTCAAACTCAAAGCATTTATTTCAATTAAACCATTTACAGGCACTTTTGAATTGTCAAGTGGTCGGTCAGTCAGAAATATGAAGCTAGTTGCCCATTCCAAAGCGTAGTAGGTACTTATGGAGAAGAACGGGCAAGAAACTCCATGGACACTCTTTTAAATTATAATTGTTACATAAATATTAGTTACATCATTAATCTTGTATATAGGTATAATTATATGTGAGAACGATGTAAATAAGACGTACACATTGAGTGTCCAGTGTACAGCAAATATAAATTCAAACAAAACAATCCATAATAAAATAATTAAAAATAAGCCGTGGTGGCTAAGAGATGACCAGTCCCAACTGACAGCGCCCGTTCACGAACATGACGCATGGATCAGCACCATTCAGCTCAACCATTTTGAAGGGAGCTAAATGATCCAACACACGCGCCACCGTCAGCGAGACATTTGAGTGAGCATGACATCTATCAGCCGCCAGGACACATTCAAGTCAATGAAAGACATTACCCGGTAAATGGTAGCTCGATAGTACATAGTACTCACACTTGTCCTATGCAATTATATAATACAAAGGAGATTGAGTTTATACAAAGCAAAGGTAGTCTTACAATCTTCAGCAGCTCCAACAGTATTTTCAAATGTTAATCAATTAGTTGTGGTTGTGGAGCAGGACCAGCATTGAGCCAGGCATTTTTATCAGCGATATAATCCCCCAACTTATAATATTGGCCATATTATTAACATTGGCCTGCAGTGGGACAGTAATAGGCTGGTATTAATTATTATTAAATATGAATTATTATTGTATCCTTCTAAAATGCTTACCTTTGTAACATAAAGTCCTGAAACAAGAAACTAAACTTAGTTTTCTTTCGAATTATTATACCTAAGATATTTGTATGCTAGATTTCAGTAATGCTCTTAATACTGTTGACTTCGATGTCTTGCTAGGCGTTCTGTGCTCTCTTAATAATCTACATCGGTAATTGACTGGTTTCGTAGTTACCTGTTCGGTCACCAGCAACGTATTTGCATTGGACAGACCTTGTCGTCCTGGAGTAATACTTCTGCCGGTGTACCACAGGGTGGCGTTATACCCCCTTTACTTTTCGCTGTTTTTACTAAATCTATCTTCGACGTACTAATTTCTTCCTACCATCTTTAGGCGGATTATTTACAAATTCACTCGCGAGCTCCTCTTGGTAATCTGTCTGAGGCTATCTTAGCGATTAATCGCGATTTGGCCCGTTTAGGCGACTGGATCAAGAGCTATGGACTTAGGGTCAACCCCATAAAGACTCAGGTTGTTGTTGTTGGCAGTTCTAGGACTGTCTCAAGGATTGACTGGACCACTCTTCCCCAAGTTTCTTTTGACAACTCTGTCATTCCCTTCAGCGAAAAAGTAAAAAACTTGGGGATATTCATTGACATGAACTACAGGAAGTTAGCCGCAAGCTATTTGTATCCGCTGCATCTTTGAAGAGACTGCGTAATTTTCTACCGACTGCCACCAAGATTGCGCTTGCACAATCACTTCTTTTGCCCATCCTTGATTATGCTGATGCCAGCTATCTTGACCTTACTCAAGACCAACTAGATAAACTTGAGTGGCTTCAAAATGTTTGTATAAACTTCATATTCGGTTAGCGCTAATATGACCATATTTCCGAATTTCGTGTGATGCTCAAGTGGTTACCAATTCGCCTTCACCAGAGTTCTCATATTCTTTCCCTTTTGTAAAGTGAGCTTTTTTCTCCTTCTACCCCTCTCTATCTCAAGAAACGTTTCGAGTATCTTTGCGACTCCCACACGAAATTTTTGAGGTCATCAGATAACTTGAAGCTTAAAATTCCAATGCATTCCACAAGTTTCTTCTACAAATCCTTTTCTGTCCAGGCCGCTCGTTTGTGGAATGCATTGCCAGTTCAAATAAAACACGCTCAATCGTTACCTGTGTTTACGAGACTCGTGAAGGAACAATACTTGTTGTTGTAATCTTGTTCTCGTAGCTGTATTAATCTGTAGTCGTCATTTATTTTCGTTGCTAAGACGCTAAGTATGTCTGTATTTATGTATCTATTTTATGCCATTTATATATGTATATCTATATATCTACCATAGTGACAACCCCATTTTTATGTCCACGCAATCACTGTCCGTTCTAAGGTTGCCTGGAAGAGATTGCAGAACGCGATAGGGCCGCCCATTGTATGTTTTGTAATATTAAATGTATTTTCTGGTGTACAATAAATTATATATAAATAAAAACAAAAACATTTAGAGACTCGTAAGATAAATATTGCATACTCAATAATACTTGTTCATTCACATCAGAATATATTGTATTCAGTTCAAGCAGGCTAATATCGAATCCGGTGTCTCGAAGACCGACAGGGCAAGTTATAATGATTGGGTGCAGTTGTCATGTTCCCTGTGTCACAGTTCGCAGAATCTAGTTAGGACTTATGCTGCGTCTACGTGACACTGATACTGTGCCATTTACATTAATTAGACACTCGAAACTTGCTCAATTATAAGCAGAAATTCAATATGGGTAGAGTTAATTCTTAGTACTTAGACGATAAGATAGGCAATTAAGTATTAAATCTTATAATTGCGGAGGCACTGAGAATTTGGCTTGTATACTTTGTGGTTATTTATGAGAAAGACTAGACCATTTAGAATGTAATTTTGTGAATAGAAGCTAAACAAGATGACTAGGTACCAAATAAAATTAATTTCGACTATGATCTAGGAATCTGATATTTAAATCGGTTGTTTGATTAGGAGCCATTTTTAATATTAAGTATTATTTCTAATACTTAATTACCATTCCGGCCCATCATTAAAACCCTGTATACACATACACAGGTACACAGTACATAGAAATAAACAAACCACGGAAGTAGTGGGCGAACGGTTACTCCAAGCGAATCACGTAGCCCGGAGTGGACGGCGCCTGTCTCTGGAATAGCTAAGGATCAGCTTGTCACAGTCATGACATGCAGCTGTCGGCTATTTCTGTTTTGTGCTCGTGATTATAGATCTTTTTTGTTTTATTTTTTCTTAAATAATAGAGCTATTTATTTTTTTGTATGCACGTGTTTCTGTGACAAATAAAACTTTTTTTTTTTCTAAAGATTCTGATCCACGTACGCATGAAACATATGAGTAACGTTTAAAAGTACTCTAGACAAGCATCCATTTAAAGAAAAAAAATCTGTCTGGTCTGGCTGCTTGTGTATGTGAGTTTAAATGTTTGTAAACGCACCTACAATACAGTATAAATTCCTAGTGTGGGGAAGGTTTAAAAAAAAAACACATCGAGCAGACATACATCCTCTCTCTACGTGTCTTACTTTCGTAGAGGTTGTAAGTCTGCCATAGGAAGTGAAACTGAAAATGGGCAGTACAGACCTTTCACAGTTAGTTTACCGATGATTTTGCATGTCTGACAAAGTCACAGTGATCTTTATTCTCGTTACGATAACTTTGCTGTTGGGTTGTCGTTGAGGTGGAAAGGGCAAATTGCGTGTTAAGTTTTCCAAAAAATTTTCCATTCTGCCATTAGATAGAATAACAGACATGGTTTAATAACGTCCATGTGCTCAAGGTATTCGTTTTTCAATATTATTCGAGACATGAACGTCTTTCATCATCATCTTTGACTCTTTTGATAAAAATTGTTTCTGTTGCAACCTTTATAGAGAGAGAGAGCTCCAAGCAAGAAGTGGGTGATAAAATTAATTTATATTATCAAAATAAATAGAGGCTACATTTAGCACAGGAGTCAGCTTAGCTGCACTACTTAGTAAATTAACTGAAAGTAGGTTTCATTCCATAATCTAGTGGGTGCATATTATAGTAATAAAACGAATTGTTTAAACGTAACGCCAGCGGTACGGGAGGCTAACTAACTTCTCTCCTGGAAATTGTATGAGTTTCTTTGAATATAAATATTTTGGTGTTTTAAGTTGGGTCTGACTTTCTAGTTCGATTCTTGTGTTAGCTTGAATGTGTTTTGGCAAGCATTCAACTAATCTCGAATCTTCTACGTTGCATTTATCATTTGCTCAAATCTCCTCTGTTTCATTTATATTTTTGCGAACGAATGAAAACAAACACCTAGTTGGATACAAGTTCGTCTGCTGAGCGTGGTGTCTGAGTTTGATACTCTAGTCGGGAACAATGGTAGGTATTGAATTTTTCCAGCAGGGGATTTTTAGTAGCAGCCCAAAGTCCATATTTTCGGCTATAGGCTCGCCCCCCTTTATCAGGGATTTAAATATATTTTAGCGAAATGTGGATGTGCATATCTTTGTACACCTTCGCAGAATTTAAAATGTAAATGTACTTAACAATATTTAGGTTATTAGAATCAAACAACTTATATCTCTGATAGCTAAACCAACAAAGCACTATATTCTCTACCATTTTCAGTTTACCGTGACGAACAATAAACTAAATTCGTAATGAATTTAACTTAGTAATTGAAACGTTAGTTTTACAGTAACAATATAAATCAAGCTTATTTGAAATTTATAATGGTATCGCGACGCCCGCCGCCACTGCTAATCATATAAATTATGAAAAACAACGAGATAGCTATAAATTGCAATTCTGTTACCCGACCCGGGATCGTAACAAGCCGGCCCACTAGCTGCTACTAACTACTCTCTGCCAGTCGCTCGCCCCTCACTATTATCTTACTAAACACACCCTAGTTTTATTTCCATTATTTCAAAGCTTTGATAACGTACCTTTCTGACTATTTTATTGTTTTACTTACCGTTTCGGGAATCATTCATTCATTTCGTTCTTCATCATTTTATAGCAAAAGCTTTAGCCCGCAGCTTCGTCGGCGTGGTCATCGGAACAAAAGTCACAAGGGAACGTATTACCGGGATTAACAGTAGGTACCCAAGTAACTATCTGTGTGCCAAATGTCATCCAAATCCGTTCAGTCGTTTTTCTGGCAATCCGGAACATACATCCAGAAAACAAACAAACGGCCTAATTTATCAAAAACTATATGACGTCAAAAGATAGAAGGCCGTAACTACGTCAACGTTCCGATTCCGAGATCGTTGAAGTTTTTATCTAAAATGAAGGCCCGCGATTTACTGAATGGTTTTAGTTAGTGATTCTAGTTTTATAAGACGTCAAAAAATATAGGCTTTATTTTAAATTTAAATTAAAGCTTTTCAGATTCAAAAACCAGAATTTATGTCGTAGTTTAGGCTAAAATCCTTATGATATTTCTAATTAAATACGAGTTACAGCTTTGTGTGTACAACCATAAGATAGCATTTTCTTTGCTGATTTCGAATATGTTAATAACTGATTTTTGACAAAATGTCAGTTAAGACGCGGACCGACTACGATTTTAATCGCTATTACCGCACTCACACAACCGCATCTGCGCGTTTTACGGTAATTATGCACACACTCGCAAACGCTAACACGGGCGTTTGTGTGCTCAAGGAAAGTTGCATAGTATACGTAAGGAAATCAGATGTTTTCTGTTGAATATACTTACTTATGACGTGCGTTCTAAAATTCGATGTAATTACAGTGTCGGTTCATAATATGATACAATAAATAATTACACATAACAATTTAAAAAAAAACATCACTACTGTTTATTTTTATTACAGTACATGATAAACAGGTCAAATATAAACATTCCGAATTTTACCCGACTGCTCTAGAAGGGGAATTATGCTTTTCGGGTGTAAGTCAGTATCAGGGATGGAAGGGTTAATTAAATGGGTAGTTATGCCATTTCAAACTAATGTTTGTGTTTTAGATAGGTACTTAGTGGGTGCGGTAAAAAAATAGAAAACAAAACCAACATAAAGGCCCTCGGACCACTTAAAAATCACATAAACTCTAAATAAATGCAATAATATCACAGCTCCAAAGTGACAAATGCCATAATGTTTATGACGTGCGTTCTAAAATTCGATGTAATTACAGTGTCGGTTCATAATATGATACAATAAATAATTACACATAACAATTTAAAAAAAAACATCACTACTGTTTATTTTTATTACAGTACATGATAAACAGGTCAAATATAAACATTCCGAATTTTACCCGACTGCTCTAGAAGGGGAATTATGCTTTTCGGGTGTAAGTCAGTATCAGGGATGGAAGGGTTAATTAAATGGGTAGTTATGCCATTTCAAACTAATGTTTGTGTTTTAGATAGGTACTTAGTGGGTGCGGTAAAAAAATAGAAAACAAAACCAACATAAAGGCCCTCGGACCACTTAAAAATCACATAAACTCTAAATAAATGCAATAATATCACAGCTCCAAAGTGACAAATGCCATAATGTTTCTAATAAAATGCGGAGCCGGGACGGAAGCTAGAATTCTGAAAAATTTAGACGATAGAGGGATCATCCACGGGAATGGAAGCTGCTGCTGGCTGAATATTAGTTGGTATTTGCTAAAATTGGTAAAACAGTGCGTGAATTGAACTAAAGTTCTGTGGCGGACTACTAAGGCTACTCACTGCCTAATATTGAAGTGATAATTCAGTCTCAGTGGAAATATGGGCAATAAAAATAAAATGTTGCGAAAGAGTTTTACAAGAAAAAGACGAAAAACTCGAAAAAATTATGGAATGTTTGGGTAAGTAGGATGATTACGGTATTGTATCATAACATTTGAAATTTGTATTTAGTTTAGTTTACTTACGAAACTGTATAAATCTATAGAAACGGCATTGACAATTTCTACAAACATTTTGCTAAATCCAAAAACAAATAGGTGCACTCTATTTTGATGTCTATAGAATGCATATTTGAATGCGCCTAGTGCAAACGTCTCTGGTCGAAGCAACCATCGAGGCGATAGCCATATTGCAATAGTAGGTATAAGTAACAAAAACAAACTTGCAGATAAATCAGAGTGCGTTCGTAATTATTATAATAATATAAATACTGCACACTAGTTATATATAAAGCATTTTGATTCTTTTGTAAGATTATTTTTATAATATTTATTGAGTCATTAGACCAGTGCCGATAATTTTTGAAAACGAAAAAAGTCACAGTAGGCTGAAACCCATTGGAAAAGAAAGAGAATATAACAAAAATGAAAGGAAAAATAATTTACGGGCGATCCGAGGTCGGGAAGTGGGGGTTTAAGGGTAAAAAGCGGTTTATCTCGATTTCCGGCAAATTTGAATTTTTCACATAAACTGTTTGTTGTCAAATTTGAATTTTTCACATGAATTGAATTTTTCACATAAATTTTGAGGTTACTTGAAAAAAGTGTGAATACAAAAGTTGTAGATCTTTTTATTACCTACAACTTTGCTATTACACTTTTTTCCATATGACTTGTAGTTTTGCCGGAAATCGAGATAACCCCCACTTCCCGACCTCGGATCGCCCGTAAATTATTTTTCCTTTCATTTTTGTTATATTCTCTTTCTTTTCCAATGGGTTTCAGCCTACTGTGACTTTTTTCGTTTTCAAAAATTATCGGCACTGGTCTAATGACTCAATAAATATTATAAAAATAATCTTACAAAAGAATCAAAATGCTTTTTATATAACTAGTGCAATATTTATATTATTATAATAATTACGAACGCACTCTGATTTATCTGCAAGTTTGTTTTTGTTACTTATACCTACTATTGCAATATGGCTATCCCCTCGATGGTTGCTTCGACCAGAGACGTTTGCACTAGGCGCATTCAAATATGCATTCTATAGACATCAAAATAGAGTGCACCTATTTGTTTTTGGATTTAGCAAAATGTTTGTAGAAATTGTCAATACCGTTTCTATAGATTTATACAGTTTCGTAAGTATACTAAACTAAATACAAATTTCAAATGTTATTATGATACAATACCGTAATCATCCTACTTACCCAAACATTCCATAATTTTTTCGAGTTTTTCGTCTTTTTCTTGTAAAACTCTTTCGCAACATTTTATTTTTATTGCCCATATTTCCACTGAGACTGAATTTTCACTTCAATATTAGGCAGTGAGTAGCCTTAGTAGTCCGCCACAGAACTTTAGTTCAATTCACACACTGTTTTCAGTCATAAATTACTTGAAAACTACAATCGAATTATGCACAGAGCGTCCGGTGCCAACCATCCAAGTCGAGCGCACAGAGTACATTTTTATACAGGGAATAGAGGTCTAACTCAGCGACAAATAGAGAAACTACAAGTGTCGCCCTCTGAGTGCTGGTTTTGGAACTAATACCAACACACATACACACAGGTGCACACAGATGTACGTACGTATACGACCTCTAGCGCTCTACGTACTCAAATATTACAGTATTCTAGGAAAAGTAAAGAAAAAACAATGTTTTTAGATTACTATAATAATTTATTTCTTTCTTTTAAAACACTTTCTATAAAGTTTTTTTGCTTTTATTTTATACAAATCTGTATCATCATCACACTCTCTCTTATTTATTAATATTTTATTTAAATCTTTACAATAATTATATATGAAGAATCTACAGGATATTTTTATCAAAAAATCAATTAATGCCTCATTGTGAGTTGTGCATTGTACAAAATTAAAATCCACGTGCATTAATATAATGGTCTTGATAAATTCTTTTAAATTTATTTTTTCTAAATGTTCTTTTAACATTATATAATTAATATCCTGCAGATTCGAAATACAATTTAGGAGAGAGTCGCTGGGACTGCAAAGCCATTTTTTATTGGCGTATTCTCTGTACTTTAAATATTCAGGCTCATGTTCCGATATCAAATCTTGATTACATTGAACACACCCCTTGAAGACTCTTTTCTTAGCGCTTTTAACAAAATACCCGCTCACATATTGAAGACTGCCGATTTTGCGAGGATCATTTTTTTCTTCAAGGGGTGTGAACGTAATGTCAGGAATATTTTGAATTTCACAATGTTTTTGGTCTTTGCTGCCCCCGCCTGTGATGAGTACTTCATATAATGAGTAACAGCTGTCTGCTTCACAATTTGCCCCAGGGGCATGGATACTAGAGAGGTTGTTAACTAACAGTGTCGTAAAAGCTGCTTCAAATTTCTCCGGCGTAGGGTTTACGTTGCGGCATCCGTGGCTTCTTATGGACCCAAAGAAGTTTTCTATTGGATCCTGATTAAGATGCCGCATCCAAACTGACGTTACGCCGTATTTTCTAGCAATGTTATGTAATAGTAATTCAAGGCCCTCTAGAGTCCATACCCAATTTTTTAATGTGGGAACATACTCATCATTTAATGTTTTTTTGTTAACAAAACTCATAGACTTCAATACATATTTTGATTCCCTCCATAATTTATGATGTACAGAAGTAGGCGTTGCAGGTCCAAGAAGAGGCTTTCCATGTTTCTTCCTTTTGCCAAAACTTCCGTTCACCGAGTCAAATAATTGGTCAAAAAAGAGTAGTATGTCTGCTGTATTTTTGGCTTCTTTCAGTATTATGCCTTTATCTGCAAAATAAAAATATAGGATATTGTAATTACGGTGTTTAATATCTCGCAGAATAAAAAAAAAATTGAATTGTTTAGCATGTACACACGGCTACACATCTAGATATACATTTCCAGTTTAAGCTGATCTCGCATTGCTTACAGAAATCCTATACAATTAGAAATCAGCTTATACTGGAAATGTATAGCTTGATATGTAGCCGTGTGTACTAATATTTAATATTATTATCATTCACGAATAGTATGATATGTATGCCTAATATAAATGTGTGTTCATCTGAGTACTAAACTGGGGTCCGGCCACAGAGGAACACACAATATAAATTAATGTAAGGACAATATTAAGTACTAATGATATTCACCTGCAAGATAGCCCATATTTGATGCCACAGTTTGGCTGAATAGCTGTGTAGCGAATTTCACCTTCATTTTGGGAATTTTGCTTGGGTCACAGTGAGAATCTGTCAATTTTGGTATTAATCGAATCCCCTTGTATCCTGGGTTTTCTTTATGTAATAACATTATATGTTCCCATTTTGCAATTTTTATATCATTATTTTTGACATATTTCAAATGTTTTGAAATTAAATTATTTCGAATGCATTTCATTAGGTGGGGTGGGTCATACAATGGTATGATTTCTTGGTTATTTACTAAAATTATATTGTCTCTTGCTTCTTCACCCTTTCTCAAGAAGATCCCCCGTGTCTCTTGTAACAGATATTTGATGCAATTTGCATTATTTGTGCCTTGATCGCACACAGTTGCTACTACATTAAGCCCTGCATCTTGTAATTCAGTGATAACCATTTTCAGCTGTTTGGCAAGTTCAGGCCCCTTTGTTGCAGCTTGCGAAAATGTGTATGCAACAGTTTGTTTATAGTTTTTTATTAGTCCTCTTACCATGAACACCTGCGCATGATCAGCATATTCAGGGATTGTATCTTGGCCATTTGTGACAAAGCCACTTACTCTGTCCTTTCTTTCATTATATGCCACATTAGGTTTCAGTGACATTTCATCGAACAGTACAACACATAATGTGTGTTCTGTCTTCATTTTCTGTGTTGCTTTTCTTATCTGTTCAATCATATTTTTATTTATTCCTGGATTAATGTCAGCCAAATGTATTAATTTTAGGAGAGTTTGGCGTGATGGTAGGATGAAGATTTTCCTGAGAAATCTGTACCCTTTTGGGCTTTGCTTTAAGATGGACAAAGCAACAAGTTTTTCTTTAAGAGTGAAGCGACGGCCTTTGATTCCCTTTTTATGCTCCCTGAACTGTAGTAAAGTTAAAATTTTTGATGTACTAGGCAATACATCTAGTGTTTTCAAAAATTGTGGATTGGTTGTTATATTTTTCAGCGCCTTTATCTTTTTTGCTTGATCCTTAACCTTGCGACATTTACTTAATTTCACTCTCACACGCAAAAGTTTTTTATAAAGCGCATACTCGGATTGAGTGCAAGCAACATGTTTCACACGCTTATGGGTTCTTATTTGGCACCCTGGTATGGCACTATGGTTCCCTGCAATAAAAAGAAACAAAAATATAAATAAAAATAACTGAATTTTATGGTTATAAGGTATCTTGTATGTACAGAAGTGACAACAAGTTTATTAGTATTTGCAAGCCTGGAGTTTTTACATTGTTTTCCACACGGATGGATTTTAAGCAAGTATCAATCAAAAATTCTCATAAAACAAATCCAGTAGTTTTACTTATTAGGTCTTTTCTGCCACACCAGGAAATTATTTGTATGTACAGTAGGTACTGATAGATAATACATAAAATAAAGTCATTTAAGTGGAGTAACAGTACAATAGTTTATTCTTTATTTTCACTTACCAAGATTTTCCTTCATTTGTACATCTCCTGCACTTGGAGTGTCTGGTTGCATAGCCACAGCATCCAAATTTGCAGTAACTGGTTCTAAAATGTCAATTAATCTGTTTAGTGAGAACTGTTTTTATTCAAAGCCTTATCCATATTAGTGGATTATACAAAATCTTCACTTACCAAGACTTTCTTTCATATGAACATCTTGATTTAAAGTGTGTGAATTCAACTGCGAAGCCACAAATTCTGCAATAATATATTTCATTATTAGTGATTTAAATTGTAAAACTGATAAAAAAGAACTTCGAAGTGTTTGCTAATATCAAACTTCATATTAAAAAACATTTAAGTATAATATAATAAAATGTTTTTTAATAATATTACAATATACATGTATGTATAAATTTTAAATTAGATGTTAGTAGGTATACCTTTTGATGTAGATGGTTCAAACATCTGAAGAGGTCTCAAAGGTCGTCTTTCAGAGGTAAATTTTAAGTAAGACAATCCTGAAATACAAAAAAAAAATGGAATTATGTAGATTCAGGAAATATTCAGAAGAACAAAGTTTAAGGTTCAGTGAGATTTATTTGCAGCACAAAAAAATCAGACAAGTATGAGTCAAGCTCGGACACAAAGGGTTACATACCACTTAGTACCTCCATACAATAGCTAACATTACATACAAAGTAGTTTTTTTTTTAAATATTGTTATTGACAAAATTAGCTTTCCAGATTAGCAGACAGATTACACAAGTGATCCTATATGGGCTCAGTTTTCTATTTGGACATACTTACAGAACCCTAAAAATGCATATTAATTCAGATTATCAGCAGATATTTACTATTGATTACCTGGCATATTTATTGTTGGTACAGCATCTTTGGTAATGCGATTATATCGGCACCAATACTTTTCTTCGAAGTGTACATGACACACACGGCGGTATTTGAAAATATGGTTATTTTCAAGATGCAAAATATCACCACCAATAGAATAGACCCATGTATTGAATAGCTCCTTATCAATAGCTGGATTAGGGAATTTATGCAAATTCACTTTAGTTTCTGAAATGATAGCACAAAAATATACCTAATTATTAATAATAGTTATCTGTGGAGTAATAAACTAAGGGTAAGGGTAAGGGTTTAGTAGCATGATGATTACTTTCTCCCTTAGTTAACTTTTCAATATTTGCATATACAGTTGACCCCCTGTAAGCCGGGCCCTGTCTTGTAACCCAATAGGAACAGGCCTATTGATTAACAAATGATGTTTATTTAATAATATCCTATGCCATCTATTGTGTTGTTTTATTCACTTAGTCCCATCATATATTATGTAGTAAGTACATAATGAATATGATTGAATAAGTTTGATGTTATCTTTTTAGTGAGTAATATTAATGTATTTTGACAATCGGAGTCTGTGGCAGTACTCCACAGTCCGACAAATTCGATAATCCGACACCGCCTTGCAAAACGTTTCTTGGATTACCGCGGGTCTACCGTAATCAGTTGCACAATGCCAACATTTTGAAATTATCATACATACTTCATCATGTCTTAGAAAGTAACCCTATAAAGTAGGTACCTATGTAGTTGCAAAATGTTGACATTGTGCTACCTACCTACCGAAATACGATTACTGTCACCCATAGAGGTATAGCTTTTCAAAGTAGCAATCATGCAACTAATTTTAAGGATTTATTGATGTCACTGACACAGCAGCCTCATTATGCTATTTGCTCATAATATACACTTACCTAAGCTATTTACACATCCGGGGACGCAGCATTTTCTGTTAGACATGATGATGTTTAGCGCAAATCTCACCAAAGTGATCGACAGTCTTATCTCAATACTTAGATTTCAATCCACACAGCACAAAATCGACACGGCCGGAGGAGCGGAGGCTCAACTCAACGGACTTAAGTGGAAAAAGCACTTAGGAACGATAAAAATCAAGAAAACAAGCAAGAATTACAAAACTTGAACTATCCGTTAACCGATCAATTTTGTAATGTTTGGTTGCCAATGCAATTTTAGCATTTTCCCGAATTCGGAGAGAAAAATTTGCAGATTCCGCACAAAATCCCATCCAAATAAAATATTAAGGAATGAAACAACTTTCAAGTACTTAATGTACTTATGCATAAATATTTGTTTATGTCTTTCACATATCACATCGAACGTTTTTTCCTAATATGTTTTATTGCAAGCACATTACTTGCACAAAATCGTACCGTATTTCGGACAGAATACAAAATCAAAGTAATTAAAAACTAAATATTATATTATTATTGTATTCAGTTTATTAGATATATTGCAGTAGGTAGTATAAAACTCCCGATAATCTTGATGAATGATTGAATGATGCCGATGAATGATCCCGATGAATCATAAAATAATTATGTTTCTAAAAAATAACGAAAAATTGTCAAACATGTTGAACATGTTATTATTTAACGGTGCGTGGTTAAAATCCCCGCATAATACCAACTCCCAATCAATCCTCAATCATTTTGAAAATCCCCTTAGCTTGTGGAGTTCCTCACAAATTGGCAACCTTGGTGTAGGTACCTTGTGATTTTACGTTTGAAAAATGTTGCCTAATGTAAATAGTTCTGATCAAACATTCAATGATCTAATCTCATTTATTTTCTTTACAGTAATTAATACTATACAAAAATAAATAAACTCTTTCTGATTTTTAAATGCTAAAATTTACAAATCGAGCAAGATTAGGCCACACTAAAGTCCCAATACAGCACTCCCGCCATCTTACGAACGCTAATATAACTATGTAATCAGGTATTGAAAATACTGCCATCTTTATGCCCGTTTATGAGCTATCCTATAATATAATGACACCAAGTTAAAAAGCTAGTTAAATGTATGGATGGGCAAAACTTTTTGTGTCGAACCTAATTTTGCATACTTATATTTGTACGATTACCCGTTAGCCAGTACTAAGATTGTCAACCCTGGTCGAGCGCTGCCCGACGACTAAAGTATGACCGCGTAAGCTATTGTCACCACTATGGAGCGTCAATAAGATTGAAAATTGAAAATGATATTTTGTTGAAATGTGACGTAAGCTGCGAATGGGCATTTATTTTACTGCTTTTCTTTAGATTATTTAAAATATAGACATAAAATTAAATAATGGTTTGGTTAAAGTTTTAAAAAAATGGAAAACCTACTAAATTCTTAAAAAAAAAACTGTTGTTATCGCTGGAAATACAGAGATCTTCGACGTCAAAGTTTATTTTTGTGCTACAACTTCCCAATTTTTTATTGGGAATATCAAACTATTATTTATTATTCTGTTCGGTTTAAATTCTTCTTTATACCCTTCTCTGTTCACTGTATTTTTCGCGTTACTTATTTTTATTACATTACGTCATACTCGACGTTCTAAGAAACCAATTTTTGGGAATATTGAGATAACACCCCGCCTTAAGGCCTTCTTTCTTATGAGGGCAGTATACTTTTGGCACCTGACTCATTTCCACATCTCGAAGCAATTACTGTTTTTCATTGAATTTACAGTTTTGATTTAGTTATTATTTTATTATACCTATGTATAGATTAAGAAACGGTTTCCGTGTTGGGTATTTGGAATAACAGCAGCGTGGAAGGGTTCCATTGTTTAGTTTTAAATTAATTAATTCTACTGAAAACAGTGAAGAGTCGTGTGTTTTTAATATTGAAATATTAAATGTTGAAAGTAATTAGGTGTTTGTTTTAATGAGTTTTGTGTAAAACGCACCCACGACGCTAGAAACTCCTAGACGGAAACTTTTTTTTTAAAGTTAGTTCCCCTTTTTTTCTTTTTGTTTTATAGCGTGGGAATTTATCAAATAACTTCTCCGCTCTGGGCGGAGCATGAGGGCGTGTCAGACTCTTACTGACTAATACCCACCCGTGTTCCATCAGTTGCCTGTGCCAGGGGCCGCGGTAACCAAGTTAGTTCCCCTGTCATTTAGTTTTTCAGTTAGTAGGTAGGTAGTTGCTACTATCTTGGGATTTATCATCTCTTAGCTGCCACGGCTTTATTTTAATTATTTTATTTATGGATTGTTTTGTTTAAATTTCTATTTTCTGTGCTCTGGACACTCAACTTGTACGTCTTAGTTACATCGTTCTCTCATAAAATTATAAATCAACATTAAAAAAAAAAAATGATGTAACTTATATTTATGTAACAATATAATTTGTGTCCATGGAGTTTCTTGCCCGTTCTTCTCCATAGGTACCTACTACGCTTTCGACTGAGCTTCATATTTCTGACTGACCGACAATTCAAAAGTGCCTGTAAATGGTTTAATTGAAAATTTGAGTTTGAGTGTGAGTTGTACCCATATTAATAAGTAAGTACGACCACGAGTCACTGGCATATTTTAACGATATAACAAAATCAAACAAATCAGTGATTTTTTGCTATTTATCATCACGCCTGTATTGCGCAAAAGGCAAGGCAGATGTGTATTTGCTATTTTGCTACATCTACCTCTCAATTAACAATTTACTTTATTTAACTATTCTATCAAACCGCTCGGTAACTTGACTAGTGAGCTCGTACAGCGTCGTTACTACTAACTACATTACGTGAACAGAGCATGCAACTGTGCGTTTATCAGTTTACGGTCACATCGGTTGCCGACGGCGCAACTTTTAATTCAGTTCGGGCCCATCGGTGGCCGGCGTGGCCACAACGTGCATACAAAACCGCTTTTCATTACAATGCAGGCGAGGAAACTGGATTGGCTGATGAACCTGATGTCATACCTATTGTTTAAGTAAGATGTTTTATACAGGGTCAAGTTAAATTATTTATCGAAACTCGCAGACGTGATGGGAATCGATATCTAGTTCTAATGAAATATTTTTTTTTTTTTTTTTTGTAAGTAGGTTTGTACAAACACTTTTACTCGTCAATCATATTTTAAAAACAAGATGAGATCGGCGTTTCTTCTGACTACTGAGAAACTAACTCAGAGGTCACAGTCTCTTTTAAAGTCCAGACATAACCTTGGTCAGATCATTTGAAGACCATGTAGGTTGGTGTCTGAAACGGTATTTTCAGGAAAAACCACATAGATTGAGTGGACCAGTCCAGTCAGTGCACGCATGTGTCAGTAATCGTGCAGTGACGTTAACGACGTTAACTATCATTACGTAGTGTAATTGCTTGAAATATCAGTAAAAAAGAAAACAGAAAAACTAGTTTTATTTTTGACCCTGTAAGTATAATTAGACTTTATTACGTCGCAGACTTCATGTGAAGAGGAAAAGAACTTGAAATGGTTCTTAAAACTAATGCACTTATGTCTAAGGGACGAACGATATGAATCTAAAAAGTAAAATAGTGGCTAAATACTTTTACAATATATTTATTTAAGTACACTAGTCGATTTTAATGGCGATACTCAGCCGCGGATCGCCATTGAATATACAGAGTGGCGAAGAGGTTATCACTTACGACATTTAATATTATAAGATCAACGTATCGTATCACCTATCACAAAAAAACCAAGAAACTTATCAAAAGGTTCACAAAACCAAAAAAATAACATCAATAAAAATGCAAAGGGCGCTTGCGCAATCAGGCGACTCGTGAAGTACGCTCATTAATTTTGACCACCACCTACATACTAGCTAAGTTATTTTATAACTTCAAATGGTTATAAATTTTAAGCGAGAGGCCGATATTTAAATGAAATAATATCTCTATATATAATATTCTGACTATATTTCCAATTCCTCAAATCTCTTCAAAAAGGTACACAAAAGATTGTGAATTTTTTAATCATTCCCTATTTTACCCCCTTGGAGGGTGATTTTACAAAAACGACGAAACAAATGTTTTTTTTTGTCTTAACAGTAGCATAAATTTAAATGTGCATCCCTAACTTAAGAAAAGCTACGTTTCCCATACAAACTTTCATCCCCTGTATCACCTCCTTTTAGAATTATTTCTGAGACAAAAAGTAGTCCACGTCCTTCCCCGGGATGCCGTCCATCTCTTTGCCAAATTTTATCCAAATCCGTTCACTGATTTAGGCGTGAAAAGGTAACATACATAAAGACAGAGTTACTTTCGAATTTATAATAGGTATTATATATAGTATGGATAGTGTGGATATACTTACAAGCAGTGACATAAGTAATGGCAATCGATCGATATTGAGATAAAATAAAATGAATATTTTAATAGGTAGGTACTTAGCAAATTCTCACTGGGTCTGGATTAAAAACAGAATTGGTTAATAGCAATAGGTCGCACCTTTGTAAATGGGACTTATAACCGGCAACTTATTTATGGGTATGCAATACACCTCGGCCTATTTCATTATATGCGTAATGTGTGTTTTGATTTAGTTATAAAATGTGTAGGAGTTGTCACATATGAAGGTACAATAATTGATATATCAATCATTAAGCTTGACATTCTTTGTACTCACAAAAATATTATGTGAGCCTATTTGTTCGGTGTATGTCATCCTTTTGAAAAGTTCACTCGCACGTAAAAATACCGGTGACATCACACTGCGACCGGTCATGACATCCGATGACCGACCCCACTGATTCATCTTTGTGTGAAATGAAACCAGCACTTGAACGCGATCGACAGTTTTTAAAAAAAGCCTTCCCGGCAAAATTTTCAGCATGAAAATTCCAGCTTTATTTCCACTCATACTATCACAATACCTACTGATCTCGAGCTCATTGCATGGAACACGCCTCTTTAAAGCTACGTCGTCGGAAAACCCGCAACGCGTTTAATTAGAACACAAATAAAAGACAGCCCGCGCCAATCTTTGAATTTTTCAAGAAAATTCGTAGTGAATTTTACTTAGATTACAGCACGTGGAGCTCAGATCATATAATGATCTGAGACGTGGAGCTACTTGTTCGAGGAAACAGTAAAATGAAAACATTTTGACAACTCTATAGGTACGTTTCCCGGCAGCAAACCAATTCCATTTTTCATTTATTGAAAATTTTTCTTGAAACATTTCACCTGCGCCCAGTAAACACGAAAACTCAATCCGAATTTCAGAATTCCCAAGTCAGATTGTACCACTCGTATCTATTCGCTAACGTTGTAATACTCAAGGTACGATTTATCCATGCATGATTTTATTGGTGATAGGTAGGTATACATTTCTCTGAAATATCGGAAACGTAATTAAAGCTACACACAAAGCGCGGGCCTGCGGGCGGTGAGTAATGGGTAGCTCACAGTCCGATCAGGACCAGGCCCGTGCTGGACGGCGCGTACGTGTTCCACGCGCGCCTCAAAGAGATGTCAGCATCATAGAGGGGGCCCACTAGGGCCCAAGCCTGCCGGGAAAGCGGGATCATCCAAAAGGGGTACCGCTGACCCGGAACATAAAAGGCCAAGGAAGGAACACGGGTGGGTTTTAGTCAGTAAGAGTCTGACACTCCCTTCCGCTCCACCCAGAGCGGGAGGGGTCATTTGATGATTTCCCATCCTCAAAAAAAAAAAAAAAAGCTACACACAAACTCTTACAATCCAATCAAATTTATTACAAGCAGTAAAACCGAGAAAGAAAGTCATTCATGGTGAAAGTATTTTTTCCAAAAGTTGCACAGTATCCCCGTGTCTTCGACGGGCGCGATTTTATGAAAACATTGGCAGTCGGCACCTGTGTCCTGTAGGCCAAATGTCGTCGTGGCCTTTGTTCACTCATTCAAATTTATTCACGAGTTAGGTTGCCGCGGGCCCTCCCTCGCTTGACAATTCTCGACATCCGTGCCCTGCAGTGGCGCACGCGTCTTTAATTTGAAACAACACTGCGTCGTCGGGGAGGAATTGGATGATAGATATTTATGAGAACGTCGAGTGCTGGGCCAGATTTGTTTTCACTTTAGAAATTTCGCAGTAGCCGTCCGGAGTGTTAAATAGTGCCCGGTTGATGGCAATAGGCTCGCTATGGCTATTGTATGGGCTAAAACATAGCCGGCGAAATGTGGGTGTACTATAAGGTAGGTACACCTCTGCCGGTTTTCGGGAATAACATGCGTGATGTTACAGTTAAATGCCAATGTTCCAAGTTCCAACCAACCATTCTGACGCTAACCATAAGAGAAGCAGAATGGCCCACACAGAATCATAACAAAATCCGTGCGTTATTTGAATATTTATTTTTATCCAGCTTTTTGAAAGGGCACCCAGTAATATCAAAGCTCAAAAGTATGGCTTAGAATTTAAAATCGACAAATTATCTTTAACATAAAGGGTCTCGCTCGACCAAACCCGCATCAAATTAGACCTTGTGCGACCCTTTGGATCCAATTTAACTGTTCTACAGATAGCTGCAGGCTGCTGGCTGTACATACATGTATTATATAAATAATGTATGCCCACATAAATTACGAAAACATTTTCCTTTCACAACAAACACTAATAAATTCGACAATACATAGACACACAAGCTGGACGTCATAAACGCGTAGCGGTGACATTCTCCGCTGTGTATTGATGAGTACAGAATACAGATACATAGATTATTATAATATTATCATGTATGGTACGTTCTGCAGGCAAATTTGTTGTGCATTGGCCAATACAATGAGTAATAGGACTGACTAGATTCAGGTCCCAGAAAGTGTACAGAAGTAAAGAGAAAATCTCATTCGTAACATTTCATAGAGATGAAAATGTTAGACAGTAGGGGCAATTCTCATAGTTTGAAGAACGTTCGGATTCTAAGGTCTCAATCTATCAAAAAAACTCTACTTTTAATACCTGTTTTTAATTGCATTTTTGACGATTTTTTTTACATTGATTGTCGCTGAAATGCCACTCGTACCATTGTTTGTTTGTAGCTACCATTGTTTGTTTTGGTTGTGACGATTGAGAAATAAAAAAAAAGTTACTTGGTTTGACCGTTTTATTTAAAATGTCTGTAAAAAAAAATTATTGCCCCGTTGAAATTAAATAAAAATATCGATTTAAATTCATTAAATAAAAAAAAATCTTATGTGTAGATCGACGAAGTACTCTCTGCTTTTGCATTATCAAAGACTATTCGCGATTTTTGCTTATAATTATTAATAACAAATTTTAAAGGTTTTTATTGCGTATAATAAATAATTAGTAGTCTGTATTTCCGCCGTTAACGCGTGTAATAACCGCAGCGATTCGGCATACTCAATATGAGTTCATCCAAATCACGTGGCAGAATGACCGCCCACGTACGTACGTACGTACGTTGTACCAGGTGAAAAAGATTTTCTGATGTGTGTACGGCACCCCTATTTGGCAGAGCTCATCTTTGAAGCATATACCATGCGTGCTCAATGAGATTCACGTCCGGCGATTGAGCAAGCCATGGTAGGACCTTGATATTTGCTGCAGCAAGTGTGTTTGCAACGACTCTGGCAGTGTGTGGAACACGTGGACGTGCATTATCATGCATAAGCAGAAATGAAGCACCAAATTGGGTCCGCAAAGGAATGACAACATGTGATACAATAGTTTCAGCGTAAGTCTGTGTATACCCGCCCATATCATGATGTTCCACCACTGTATGCATGGACTTCCTGGCATGGTTTTAAACGTTCTTGGCATCCAGGGTCCTCCAATACCGGGTACGTCTAGTATCTGAGCTCATACCAAAGCGAGATTCGTCAGAAAAACACACAAAACGCCACTCTTCTTCTGCCCAATTTCTGTGCTCACGAGCCCAAATTAATGGGCTCTGCGATTCCGGAGCTGAATAGGTCAAACTCAAACTCAAAGCATTTATTTCAATTAAACCATTTACAGGCACTTTTGAATTGTCAAGTGGTCGGTCAGTCAGAAATATGAAGCTAGTTGCCCATTCCAAAGCGTAGTAGGTACCTATGGAGAAGAACGGGCAAGAAACTCCATGGACACTCTTTTAAATTATATTGTTACATAAATATTAGTTACATCATTAATCTTGTATATAGGTATAATTATATGTGAGAACGATGTAAATAAGACGTACACATTGAGTGTCCAGTGTACAGCAAATATAAATTCAAACAAAACAATCCATAATAAAATAATTAAAAATAAGCCGTGGTGGCTAAGAGGTGACTAGTCCCAACTGACAGCGCCCGTTCACGAACATGACGCATGGATCAGTAAACGGTAAACGTAGTGGCCTTCGGGATGTGTTGACTTCATGCAAGCGATTTCTTATGGTTTAATCACTTATTAACATCCCTGAAGAGCTATGAAGCCTCGTAACCAACATCATCGCGGTCATAGCACGATTTCGTCGAGCCGTAATTTGTTTGTAACGATCTTGTCTGCGCCTTACTTTGTGTAAATTATTTCATCTCCACTACTCTCAAAACGGTGAAGGATAACAACGTGAGGAAACCGGCATGTCCCAGAACCAAAAGTTCGACGACACGTGACATCTACCAACCCGCACGGGGCCCGCATGGTGGGTTACGGCCCACTCCCTCTCACAGAGAGGAGACCTGTGTCCCAGCAGTGGGAACATTATAGGCTGATGAAAATCTTGTCTGCGTGTGGTGATGCGAGCTCGTCCTCCATGTCGATCTGCCACGCTGCCAGTGATGCGTTAACGTGTCCAAATCGACTTATAACACTCTGCGTAGTGCCAGGAGCGATTGCTACAGCACGTTGCCGAGAATCAGCTCCCGAAATTCTCACGGCTCTGATAATTTATTCTTGGCTCAAATGACGTCTTCTCTACAAAATAACGTTCTTTTGTATTGATTTCACTCAGAAGTATGGCAGAAATTTTACTGATTTGCCCTCAAACCCGTTATAGGATTATATAGGAAAACGACTTGACAGAAGAATTTCATCTTTTCACCGAAATTCAAAAACTATTCCCTTTTCAAACGACGAAATTTACTTAAAAGTATCCATAACAGTAACAAAAAATATATATGAAAATCCAGATTTTTTGTAACTAGCAAAAACATGCTTGAGCCCTAGACACTTTTGATGTGTGTTCTTTTAATTATTTCAGTAGATTAGTCTAGTAATATAGTTATATAAATCACTAGGCGTGCTCGTATCATAGTTATACTCTTAGTAAAAGACTTGAACCACTTTCATATAACTACGAGTTAATTACGGTATATAGCTATATCCGTAGGGATATAACTAAGTATATCACGACTTCAACCATATTACTGCGACAGAAACATTAAAAAGGGTGTAAGTGTACCTACGCGAGACTCGTTGTTTTGTAAATGTCACTCACTGCACAAGAAGCCAACCAGCAAACAGAAATAATAAGCACTTAACCTGTTTTAAATATATTGCACAGTAAAAGTTATCTAAGAAAGATGCCGAAATTAAATTTTACATAAAAGGATTCATCAACAGAGACATTAGGTGTAATGAAATCAGTTCTCTACCTACACCGTGAATGAATACGGTAATATAGGTACCTAGGACGAAAATGGTGAGTATTGATGAGAAACTGATAGTTATCGACACTTAGATGTAAATATTAATAGCTTCCACTTGTACACGGATCGTAAACGCCACAATGAACACACATAAATTTGAAAAATTAAAAATAAAACACAAACGTCTGAAAAGATTTTTCTTCAACTGTGATTTTGCCAATGTTTATAACATTTAAGTAATATTTTACGATCTCCAACATAAATTCATTCAAATTCTCGTACAACCTATCAATCCTACCTTATATGGAGGTTCTTTATAATACAAACGTAAACGTTCAATAAAAACTCAAGAAATTACATCACAAAGGAAAGTAATTTTCCAGTTTTTGCCATTTCCCACACCTTGAGGTAATTCACAACTATTACTGAATTCCATTGAAAAAACATAATCGCGCCGAGGGCAAGACACCATATGGCCGTTATGGCCATCAACCATGTCCAAAGACATAAATGGGCACGTTGTCGTCACAGTCGGAATACCTGTGCGAGCGGCGCAGGGGCAGCCTTGCCGTGCGCGGGGCGGGGCGGGGGAGGGGGGGCGGCACTCCCGCGCAACCTGCTGCCTCCGTCACTCCTCGCGGCCAGTGCCTCGCCCGCGCATGCTCGCGCCCATACGCGCACAAACAACACACTACGCGAACACTTGTGTGCTTTAAACCTTCAAAACAAACGAAATACTAGTGCTAACTCAGTGAAGTGACAGAAAGATCTTGTGATGTGCCTCTAGTTATTTACATAAAAGGTAAACAGTGCAGTAAATGCTTTGTTATGTACATTATCCTACTGTTTTACGATCAGCAAGGGCATTTGTAAGTTAGCTATCCAGTTTGTGTTGCGTTTATATACGTACTTATTTATCATGTCTGTACTAAAATTATCGTTGTCATAAAATCATTTTTACTATGGATCTCCGTGTACTATGACATCGTAGTAATATTCAAAGCAGGTGCATCCGATTTTGTGAATGAGTCCGCTGTATTTGTGACCGACCGGTCGTGTCTTGCATAATGTGTTAAATGGAGTAATGTGTCATCGAAGCCTGCGCATTCTGAGCACATTGCCCAAGTAGCCCAAGTACAGAAAGTGACAAATATTACCAAGTGTCGTGTTAATGACATCATGCTATATAATATGTTCGCACCTCACCCACAGCGCACGTGTCGTGAGCTTGTACTAAAACAGTGATTTATGACAATCAAACAATACAATAGTGAGTTAAAATTGAGGAAAAACCTTATACTTTGTTCTTGCAAATTATTGTCTTAGAGATATAAACAAGCGAGCAACGTTATTCACACGAAGAGTAAAAAACATAAAAAACAATCTAGATTTTAAGTTTTTGTTAGTAAATGTGAATGACACTTTAATGTCGAGTCTCATTACATTACCGAAGTATGTAGATATTCTTATATATTTATACTTTACCTAACATAAGCCAAATATTATTTGTCATTTATATAGACCTGAAAAATATTCTTGCTAGGGACCTTAACTCCACAATTTATTTGAGTTGTTTTGAGTTGAGTAAGAGCTAATAATTTCTGCAGCTAGGAACAACAAAACATCGCCAGGTAATTATCAGTTTTAGTAATCGACGTTGCATATTAAGAAAATCATGGACAAAAAGGTAAGGCAGGGAAAATATTCCATAACATTTTCATTCAACTATTTCCAATCTCTCGGACCTCCTGCAACCCTGGCAGGCATCGGCCCTAGTGGACCCTGGCATTGATGCTGACATCTCTTTGAGGCGCGCGTAGAACACAACGCACCGTTGACCCGGGCCTGGTCCTTATCGGATGGCGAGCTGCCCAATGCTCGCCGTCCGCAAGCCCACGCCTACGGTGGCCGGGTAAATCGGCTTGTGATTTCCGACGCCCAGGGCGTCTCCTGTGGCGGCTAGGGGCGTGAGGGCGCGTATTTCGCCTCCTCCTTCGCGAGCATTACTGCTTTGCAGAAGGAGGTGACTGCTTCCCAAGCCCTCTCGCTCCATACCATGACGTGGACCAGGGCCGGACGCTAGAGATCGCCACCGCCAATCGCTTCCAATGGCACCAACCCTGAAATCGCGAAAGAAAAATTACTAGCTCCATACGTTCATGTTTGAATAACACGACAGAGTTTTAAAAGAGTAACGGTGGAATTTCTTGCCAATTCTTCTCCATACGAAACTACCTTTTGGAAGGAGCGACAAGAATCAATTAATTTTAATGCAAATGTTGACGTTCAAAAGTGCCTTTTATGTGCCTACTTGAAATAAATGCTTTGACTTTGACAAAACGTAGGGAACGACTGATCTTTATTCATATTTTAGAGTTGTACCCATAGTAAAAGTTGTTCATTTTCATGATTACTACACTCCCATAAAGTATGTCCTTCGTTTCACCTAACCCACTATATACAGGGTGGCAGGGACTGCGACTCGCCACCTATTACCATAGATTCTGTACAGAATTCTGAACACCCCTGCATTTAATTTTTTTGTCAGTTATCAATAAAAAATCGGTTGTTTCATCAATAAAAAATCATGAAATGTGCTGAATTCATCATGGTTACAGTTCAAAGCGCTATTCGATAATGCCACCCTGTGTTTTATAGTAAGTGTAAAGTGGTATACACAAACACCTATTTATAGGTGTTTCTTTCTACGTGGATGGCACATTATCGGACGCAGCCAAGCACGAACCTTAGCCAGGCGCTCGTTAAAAATAAAATTATACAATTTTAACACCCCTCGACTTTATTCCTTTTGTACACACTTCGTGTACAATTCAAGAAAAACACCTAAATGAGGTCGTTCTTGTTACCTCCAGGTATTGTATTGCTGGCAAGATTGAAAATTAAACAAACATTCAGTAAATTTGATTCACCCAACATGAAGGAAAATCATAAGGAGCGAATGCTTATGATTTTACTTCGTGTTGGGTGAATTTATATCGATAAAATGAATAATCGATAATTAATTATGTATACTGAATTTTGATACGTACAGTCGCGAGCACTAATAAGTAGACATTTAGCAAAATTTAAAAGCGTGTTTCTTGCGAAATATTGATCGCAACTTTGAAATAAGACCTGTTTCATAACAGTATAGGTCCCAAAATACTATGTTCATAACAACATAAAATTGCAATCAATACAGTAGGAGAAAATCACATTTAGAAGGTGTTAAGTGTATATAATTTATATCATCAGTGTGTGTGTTCAGTGTGTGTGTTCAGTGTGTGTGTGTGGTGTTAGGTGATATTAGTGCTCGTGACTGTACAACGATATCACTGAGTTTACTATGGGTACATCATCATCAGCCTATAATGTACCCACTGCTAGGAAACAGGCCTCCCCTCGGTGAGAGGGAGTGGGCCGTAATCCACCACGCGGGCCCAGCAGTGCGGGTTGATAGATGTCACATGTGTTCCAATTTTTGGTTCTAGGACATGCCGGTTTCCTCACGATGTTTTCCTACACCGTTTTGAGAGCAGTGGTGATGAAATTATTTACACAAAGTAATGCGCCTGTCTGGGTTCGAACCTACGACCTACAACTCGTAAATCGCGGCCGGTAACACTGGGCCACCAACGCTCATATGGGTACCTACACCTGTGCCTAACCCGTCGCGGTACTCAGGCGTGATATTGTGTTATGTGTATGATACCTACTTACAATGATTTAGTAGAATCTACAAAACACTGTCAATCCGCATTCATAAAAGCCCTAAAGATTTTAATTGACAAATTTTTGATGCAGTCTTCTGTCGCATTATTTACCTTAATCAATAGTAACCAACAAGTTTTTGGTTACATTACAAAATCAACTGCGACGTCCGCAATTTATACTAGGTCACCATATTAAATCAGTCTGCATGTCACTAGATGAATATTTTGTTTGCAGTAGTGGTCAAATCAACGAGTGCGCACTTACGATATCTATAGCATAACAAACTGTCCAGTACTGTCGTTGGAATTACAATTACGTCACATTCGAACCGGTCATGATTTATGCTAACAAACATCTCATAGGCACCTAAAACATTGGCACAACTGACTGAAACCGATGAAAACATAATTGGTTTAATTTGTCGATTATGTAAAGTAGAGCTGAAAGAAATGAAAATAAGTTGCGGTAAATAAATAATATTGATATTTTCGCGTTGTCGCAATCTAAATTTAAAAGAATGGTTTCACAATCTCTTGCAGGTCGCCCATAAGTCGCATGCTCTTGTCATCCGCTTCCTTCAATTCGTCAGTATATGTATAGTGTTTTTCTTTTATTTACGTCGTTTTAATTTTTTTTTTCTCATTTAACACGCGTTCGTTATCATACTCCGATGTCACTTCGTGGACAATACCGTGGGTTATACGTTTTCTCGACTGTAATATTACTACTTTTTGTATAACAATTTTTTGTCCTTAAATAAAATCGACGAATCGATTGAATTGAAATTGTCGCCACGGTTGGCGCAGTGGTTAAGCGATTGACTACTGCATTACGTGTCGCGGGTTCGATCCCCGCACGGAACAAATATTTGTATGACCTGCAAGTTGTGCTGGGGCTGGCTGTTTGTGTATGTGAGTTTAAATGTTTGTAAACGCACCCACGATACAGGAGAAATTCCTAGTGTGGGGCAACATTTAATAAAAAATAAAAAAAAATTGCCAGTTGTAAATAATCGTGTTTATCTTCTGGATAGATATCTAAGTAAATTGACATATCTGACAGGGTAGAGTTCAAAAGCAAAATTACTCACTGGAAACTTAAGACAGCATAGTAATTATTCTTGCACGTACGTGGAAACAGTAGTTAAGAGCTGGTAAAAAACAAACAAACTACCTCCTTGAGTATTTCACCTCAAAAAGATTGTTCTCGAAATTGCTGAGAATGAGATATTTTTTGTTGCTCTGATGGTTGCCACAGTTTAACTTGCTGAATTTGGGCAGTACTAACTTGTTTAACTTGTGTAACATGTTACTGATTTCTGCGAATTGCGAAATTACATCAAAGAATTAACGGTCCTTTGATTGTAATGTGGCAAGATCTCAGGCCCGGTTTCCACCAGAGCGGAGAAGAGCGGAGAGGAGAGGAGCTAGTTTGTTAACGACCAATAAGGCATCGTTATTTCCACATCTCCTCTCCGCGTAGCTTCGGTGGACATTAATAAAGCGGGGAGGAGAGGACAGGTCTTATTTTTCTAAGTGCATGTGCAGCGGAGACGTGAGAGAAGTTCAACGTCTACCTTCCGTTACCGAATGCGCTGAACTGTTTTCTTGCCTCAACATTCGGAGACAGCCCTGCTACGCTCTAGTCTGCTCACATGTCCGCTCCGCATTAGTGGAAACATACTGCCCGCTACGCAGCTCATCTCCGCACAGCTCCTCTCTTCTTCGCTTTTGTGGACACCAGGCTTTTTACTATGGCCATCCTTTTAAGGATATGTGTCTTGTCAATAGCTACTCTATGAAACAGTGATGATTATTACATATAATTATTTAATTAAAGCAATCGATCAAATATTGTCAAATATTAGATGCGTTGAAAGCCATTTAATTAACTATCTACGACTAAAGTACCTAATTGCTGATGTAAATTATGATCAAAGGTAAAACAACCAAACTGACGAAACCACATTTGGTACAGCTTGTAAAAAAAATGAAAAATTATCAACCTTTAGTCGGTTGATAATTTTGCACATTTCAAATTGTTTTTTTTCACTCGGAGATAACTTTATACAGGGACGTCAATCAGACAGTAAAATAAACTTCGTATATCTAGCTAATGATGTTCCCAGAAGGGAATGCGAACTCGATCTCGCGAGATCTCGAATCTCGTGAGATCTCGAATCTCGCGATCTCTTTATTTAAATCGTTTGAACGAGATTTTGTGACTTACCGCGCGTGGCTTAGCACGCTATGCTTCTTGAGAAGCAATTTTCAATATTATGTAATATCTAATTAATGTGTTTATAGTAAGCGTGATGTGTGTGTACTGATTTATTGCGTATACATAAAGCGTAGTGCAAATGATTAGTCCTAAAATAAACGTTAAATTATATTTTATTAATGTTTTCGTATTTACAACATAAACAACTTTATTAAAAATGAAAACTACACCTTCTTTGGGTAATAACCCTAAGAAGATGTAGTTTTCATTTAAATTAAGTTTTAAGAATGTTTTACCATAAAAAAAAGAACGACTCTTCGCCTGATTGCCGGGCGAGATCTTGAATGGCCAATCTCGACACCAGACTTAGCACGCGAGATTTCAGGATTGCATTCCCTAGTTCGAAGTATAAAAATAAAATTCAATTAAATACACATATCCAATTAGGCACTAGCTAGTCGACTGATTGGCAAAATGCATAGTAGGCTCCTCACTAGTATTCTCCACTCGATTTTTGGGAGCACTTTAAAATTATGGTTTCAAAATACTCCTATGTATTGCCAGTGTTTTAATTATTGTCGTAGTGTCATTCACCCCTGGTATGCGACTGAACCAATTTCATTATAGAACAGGCAACAGAGCATCCCCTTATCACTCCTAAGTCTAGGTTTTCACCCGTCTAGACTATTGTAAACCTAGAATCTAAACAAGCCAGCTTTTATTATTAATAACAATGACCATATCACGGGTGGCTGCACTGTAAAAAGTTCTTTGAAGACATTGAAGATTACCTAGCGTGACCTGAGAACAAATGGGCTTGTGTTTCACATATACCTAACTACACTTAAATGATGTATACATCTCTGGTGTAAAAGGTATGTTCTGGAATATATAAATGTAAAGATTATGACTGATTCAAAATACTATTTTATCATTTTAACAAATTGAGGATAATTTTTGGATATTGAATTCTATTAAATCTGCGATCATGATCTTAGTTCACAATTTGTACAATTTAAAACCAAATAAGGACTTTAGGGACGCCTTTTCCTAGTAGTGAGACAGCAATGGCTAGAGGAGTTCGAACCTACTTTGTCAGCGTAAGAAGAGTGCGTGCTACGCGCGTGTGCTTGAGTAGCGCGCATAATGACGACAACGGAACGGAACAGCACCTCACTTCCTACAGTTCGCTTGATGGATGTGCATAACAGTTCAGTCTTGTATATTGTTCTATAATAAACGAGGGCATTAACAAATACAGCGTGTATTTACGATATAAGAATGGTACCAACTGTCTCTTGATGACAGGAAGGTGTCTTCCGAGAACTTATAAACAAAATTAAAATTTGCTCAGGAAAAAACTAAGTTAAATTCCAGAAATCGTACAATTGTAAATATTCAACAATTTTTTGAATAGCTGTTCAATACAGTGTAAGTGGTGGTTTATGCAAAAACTTCCTTCCGACATGTTTAAGAAGTTATTGTTCACACTCACCGTATTCAATAATAATAACCGGATCAAACTAAGGATAGGTAAGAGGTAATTCTTTCGGTCACAAAATTTTTTAGGTCTCATTTTTATTTTATAAATTCTGAAGTAGGCAAAGTAGACTATCCGACATTCGAAGCTACCGAGTTCTCTAAAGTCTAAACAATAACGATCAATACAAGCAGAAAGTTGTCAAAAAGTTCTCCATTACATCAATAAACTCTGAAAATAGCCCCTATTTTCAGGTACACAACAAGTTTGAACTGTTTAGACCCCTCTTTAACTGTCGCATTTCCATATAAATATGTCCTCGCCCTAAGGTCTGAGTGACATTGAGAGAACAAGGCAAAACAAGCTTTATGATTCATCTTACTTTATTTGTAAAAGGAAAATGCTATTCTGGATTATCTACTTTAAACACTGGCTTTTTACACTCAGATGGAAACAGAAAATGAAATATAATCATCCATCTAGTCTTTTTAAATCAAGAATAGGATTAAAAATCGATATCCTAAGTCATTTATTCAAACTAGGGTGAGAATCAGCACTTTTTGAACGTCAAAATTACATAAAACAGTCCCCCAAAACTCCCGCCCTTCTCTACTTCCTAGTGCTTTAGCTGGGAAAAAGAAGTGGCGCAACAAACTTTCCAGCAGCACAGCTGAAGGAACACGGGTGGGTTTTAGTCAGTAAGAGTCTGACACGCCCTCCTGCTCTGCCCAGAGCGGGAGAAGTTATTTGATGATTTCCCACCCACAAAAAAAAAAAAAAAAAAAAGGGGTTCAGAATCATGTACCTACTGTTGAACAAGTACGTTTGAACAAGTTACGCGTCGAGGTCCCTACCACTCTATACTTATGTATAGCTAATCTAAGCCAAGAGTATTCTTGCATTCTATAGGTAAACTTCTGCCTGACCCTTTGGCGAAAAACAGCCGTGGCGTCATATGCTAAGCTATTCTTGTATAACTCATTTTGAGAGAGAGAGAGAGAATAATCAATCTATCGTTTGACAACTGACACTTGTCTCTTGGGTCTTGCATGTAAACTAGAGCCGCAGATCGAAAGCTTAACTCATAATCGGTACTCATAATCAGTTGATGCTGAATGGTAAATGATAATTATTCCTGTTAATGGGTTAAAAAAACACTTTAATAAGTCAACATTAAATTATGTTTTCAAACAAAATGAGTTGGAATTTTCTTAACCGACTACTCTGAGAAGAATGACCGAAACAAACTCAGAGGTCACAGTCTATTTTAAAGACCAGGCATACTCTTAGTCAAGCCATTTGAGAACCATGCAATGTGTGTGAGATAGTCTTTTGAGGAAAGAACGACACAGATTTGTAGGTGATTTGAGCAATCGCTAAGTGTAGGTTCTATTGATACATAGATCGGTAGGTAGATACTTATAGTTAGTGTATCACGACATGTGATCAATCTACGTCGAGTGTCGTAGTCGTAGGTGTTCAGAGCGAATAAATAACATTGTGTATGCAGAGGAAGGATGTAGGTACTTACTCCGACAATTATTTGTTATTGATGAATAAACAATATATTACGCTGACACGTGTCGTCTTAATAATGTCTCTATGTTGGACATGTATTTAATCATAGTCCAATTAATCCTATAAAAGAAAATAACACTATCAAAATTATTTATATTTAAACTATTAAGAAGACATAAAATTCGTTAAGTTTATAATTATTGCCGAATTGCCTCACGATTTCACGACGATTCCGTAGCTAATGAGGATGATAAAGATTGTGAAAGCACGATTTAATCTTTGCAATATTTATTACCATATCCAAGTGCCTTTGTTAGCAGTAAATGCTACATTCTGTGTAGCACGCACACTATTCTATTACGTCTAAGATCTGTATGCGTGCCATAATTCGATTCAAATCAGCGCAGTGGGTGGCAAGCCTCATCGACACCCAATAGCTATCGACCCACTGCTAACCTTTTTGTAATAAACATGCAATCAAATCACTCGTAGGAATTCACAACAAATTAAAGTTCCGGGAGCTAGGTCGAATATTCAAAGGAGATTTCCGTTTGAAGGATTTCGTCAAAAGTGTGTGCTGAAATGAAATTTCCTGAATTTTGGAACCAAAATTGATTATTACCTGGAAAACGAAGCGCACTCGCCCTGAGGACTTTTCCTGGAATACCAGCCGGTCGATACTGTAACAATCTCACTGTGAAAACGTAGTTGAAGTGAACTATCGTTCCACCTGATTGATTGACTCTTTTGACTACTCACTTCATGCTCACTTCACCTAAGTGTTCACAATGATATTGTTACAGAATAGCTCGGCTGTTACTTCATACCTACGTGCAAAGTGATTAATTAGTTAGCAGTGGAGCACGTGTATTTTTGAAAAGATGCAAGTAGGACTTACCTATATGACCTTTCGTATAGCATCATTAGATTTTGGAAAATCTAATTTTAACATGTATCGCTTTATCGAGCCAAATTTATTTAGATATGGTTTCATCTCAGTAACGCAATACATTTTGGTTTTACTATTAATAAATTAAATAATGACTTAATCAAACGTGCCCAAAATTAGTCAGATTTCACACACTAACCAAAGTAACCAATGTAGAGGTATGCAAAATATATTTTTAAAAGAAAAACTTTTATTATTAGTTTAGTAATTGTTCCCAAAAAATTGTCGCTATAAGTTTTGCTTTCACCACTTAGTGGATCATCATAAAAATCCTGAACGGTCATCGCAAAACGTACCCCCAATTATTATTCAGCTATTAACCGGCATAAAATCTTGAACGGTCATCGCAAAACGTACCATCCATCAATATTCAGCTATTAGACGGCATAAAATCTTGAACGGTTATCGCAAAACGTACCCTGCATTAATATTTAGCTATTAAACGGCATAAAATCTTGAACGGTCATCGCAAAACGTACCCTACATTAATATTCAGCTATTAAACGGCATATAATACTGAACGGTCATCGCAAAACGTACCATCCATCAATATTCAGCTATTAGACGGCATAGAATCTTGAACGGTCATCGCAAAGCGTACCATCCATCAATATTCAGCTATTAGACGGCATAAAATCTTGAACGGTCATCGCAAAACGTACCCTCCATTAATATTCAGCTACTAAACGGCATAGAATCTTGAACGGTAATCGCAAAACGTACCCTACATTAATATTCAGCTATTAAACGGCATATAATACTGAACAGTCATCGCAAAACGTACCCTACATTAATATTCAGCTATTATACGGCATAAAATATTGAACGGTCATCGCAAAACGTACCATCCATCAATATTCAGCTTATAAATCACAAGCTTATCATCATCACAAAAGCTAAGCTCATTTTGTAGAATAAGCTGCTTAGAATAACAGGTGACTAACATTTTACGCGGTGGACAATAACTTCACAGAATTTGCAATATTGGTTATCCAAACGATCTGTCAGATGATTTTATTTCTACGATATCGTTATCGTAGTGCAGCTTTAAAGCTGATTCTGAAAAAACTCGTTTCTGGGAAGAGGTGATTTCAACCTGGCCTCTGGGGGCCGTAGTCTCTAAGTCCCTCAACGAAGATACGGGCCTTTCCGAAAGTAGTTTGATACTCAGAACTGAACCCTGCTTCCGATCAATCAGTTTTTCCGGCTGTCTAATCGTTTTGTCATTAATTTTTAGTCCGGACCCCGGACTAATCTTATGTCCGTAAGTGATACGAAGTAGTAAATGTCTGTAACTTCGGCTGAAATTACGGGCTTCGTGCTTAGGTAGTACGCTCCTTGATTGGAAACGCATCGGATCGGATTATTTTCAGATGGTAGCACATCAGCTTTTAAATGTGTCAGTAAAAACGCTATGAAATTGACATTAACAGCAGTTTAATAAAGTGGCTCGACGACAATTATGTAATTATAACATATCATAACATCACAACTTGGTTCCTCGAAGGGTTGGGCAGAGGTGTACCCATAGTAGGTACACCTATATTTTGCCAGTTATGTTTTAGTGATTAAGTTCCATATAATATAGGGGGCGAGCCTATTGCTCTCAACCGGGCACAAATCCAGTCTCTGAGCTGCTATTGAGAAATGCCTAATGGAAATGCCTAATAACACGGTCTGACCTGGGAATCGAACTCAGGAACATGCTCAGCTGTAGCGCTTACGACCATAAGACCAACGAAGCACAGTTGTTTAAAATGAATCTCCAATAAACTAAAGTCATGCCCTTTTCCCAACGGAAAACCGTGCGAGGCATGATTATAATTTACAATAGTCAAACTGTAGAAAAAGTAAACATCAAAAAAGTTTTTGGGGATCTTAATTGTCAGCCAGTTAACGGGGAAGACATAAACAGAGAATATTTGTAAAAGACTGCATATTATTATCATCATCAGCCTATAATGTTCCTCCTGCTGAGACACAGGCCTCCTCTCCGTAAGAGGGAGTGGGCCGTAATCCATCACGCGGGCCCAGTGCGGGTTGGTAGATGGCTCATGTCTTCAAACTGTCGGTTCTAGGACGTGCCGGTTTCCTTAAGATGTTTTCCTTCACCGTTTTTGATTTGCAGCAGTGATGATGAAATAATTTACACAAAGTAAAGCGCCTGTCTGAGTTCGAACCTACGATCTACAACTCGTAAGTCGCGGCCGTTACCACTGGGCCACCACTGCTCATTGCCAATTACAATATTCAAACTGTAGAAAAAGTAAATATGACAAAAGTTTTTGGAGATCATAATTGTCAGCCAGTTAAAGAGAAAAAAAAAACAAGTAAAAAAAAAGAAAAAATAAGAGAACGTTTGTAAAAGACTGCATATTATTATATGCTGCATAATTTATCAAAAAAAGTTAATCTGCCGACAATACCGGTTGCGTTCGTACGCAACCGGTATTGTCGGCAGATTAACTTTTTTGGTTAAGTAGGTATCTACTTTCTGTTTTCAGATTTGTTGTAATATTTTGGGGTAGCTATAGTGAACGAAAAAGCGTTTTCAAAGCCCAGAAACGATGTCTTAGCGCTATGTTTAGTCTTAAAATAACAGACAGCTGCATACCTATATTTAAGTCTCATAAACTGTTAACCTTCCCGTGTCTTTACATCCTTGATAATTGAGGCTCGAGGCCAAATCATAACCGCCGGACGGGTCGATTTTCAAGCTTAAGTAACTCTTGCACGGACCAACCTCGGGTCCGTGGACAGGTAACCTTCCATTACATACCTACCGAGACCCCTTGCCTCGGAAAACACGTTAAGCCGTTGGTCCCGGCTGGCATTTGTAGATCTTTGACAGCCGAAAATCTGACAACCAATCTTGCAAAGGGGTATCGTTTTACCCAGTAACTGGGTTGTGAATACGCTCCATGTAAAATACTGATATTCAGGTGCATCCGTTTAGACTGGAAGCCGAGCCCAAAATAGTTAGGAAAAGAGTAGGCATATTGATTTTATTCTATTCTAAACCCTAAGGTTACCACTTCGTATATTAAGGGGCTGACAACAGCTAACGTGCGGTCACTGTCGGACTGCATACAAAAGAAAGAGAAGCGCGATGACACAAAACTGAATGTAGCCGATGTAGGTATTTTACAATCATACGAATCTTGTTTAGCAAAGCTTTTTTTACATCAAAAAATTAATTTAAAACTCTTTCGGACTTCATAACGAACAAGAACGTCGTATTTTTTTATACGAATTAAGATAAGCTTCAGTCATCACGAATGATTTATTTAAATCTCCGCGTGTTGTGGGCGAAGTAGGTAAGTCTTGTCACCTCATGACTGTCCTTGTAGTAGGTAGGTATCATTTAATTAGTAATCATTAGAAGTGGAATGTGTGTGCGGCACATGACTCAAATTAATTGAATCGTAGCGACAAACAAGGTCCGGATGAACTGGTGTTTGGTGCAACTTGGCAGAGGCTAGGTCCATAACTATAGCATTTGCCAAAAGTAAAAACAAATATATACATATATAAATAGATCAGAAATCGTACCACTACTTTATCTAATAATTGTTGGATAAAGTGTTGAGATATAAATTCAAAACTTCCTAAATACAGATGAATGTGTTGCTAACTCCCTTTAAGTAGCGAGTGATTGCCTGGATTTGTTTACACTTTCGTACACTGCGAGAGGACGAAATTATTGATTGATAATGCGCATTAAATCTTAAGACAATACGTTGCAGTCAACTGTTTGATACGAAGACGCCAAAAGATCGCAATAAAAAATATACGCCATAGTAAAAGAAACTAAAAATATCGTAATCCAGTCTCGGTCCCCGAGTCTAAATACGAAAAATCAAAAACTGCAACTTCTGAGAGTGTAAGAGTCTTCTATGCTAAGCCAATACCGGCGAAGCTACGAGAGTAATAAGATACGAAAATAAAGGAATACGGCCAGGCACAAATCAAATAATAATAAAGCAAAATAAAATAACCTTTAGTCAATAATAAACAGAAGCAAACTAGTCCTTGTCATTATAAATTCAATCATTTAATAGTCGGATTGTTTACTTCAGAGAAACTGTTATATTTTATTAAGTCTCCATCTTAAATATCAGAACAGATACAATATTGATCTTTACGATAATGTTTTATTATGTCTACTATCAGATTGGGTACAATGTTGATCTTTACGATAATGTTTTATTATGTCTACTATCAGATTATGCACAATATTGATCTTTACAATAATGTTTTATTAAGTCTACTAACTTAAATATCAGATTAGGTACAATATTGATCTGTAGGATAATGTCTTATTAAGTCTACTAACTTAAATATCAGATTAGGTACAATATTGATCTGTACGATAATGTCTACTAACTTAAATATCAGATTAGGTACAATATTGATCTGTACGATAATATCTTATTAAGTCTACTATCTTAAATATCAGATTAGGTACAATATTGATCTGTGCGATAATGTCTTATTAAGTCTACTATCTTAAATATCAGAATAGGTACAATATTGATCTTTACGATGATGTTTTAATAAGTCTACTACCTTAAACATCAGAATAGGTAGCATATTGATAATTACGATAATGACGAGTTCCAAAAGATTTTGATCTTTGTTGACGAATACTAGATGACCTGATATTATTTTCTTCTTTTTTTATTTTTTCATAAGTATGTAGGTACTACCTATATATGTACCTAATGTAGTAGCATCCTGAAGGTTGTGGCGGCAGATACCTACTTCCTGCGCTATAATGAGGCAATATGTGCGAAGACTGATACCCTAGATTGATGTTCTTTGTGTTTTAATTGTTGAGTGGTATTTCCATTGATTCGGCCTTTAAGTTACTAACAAGGATATTGGAAGTGCAAATCTTTTACTAAAAATTTATGAATCTCTTAGATAACTGAAATAAAAGGATTTGTTTTTGATTGAATAAACCTCTACGAGTAATTTACCTTACCCGCTACCAAATATGGACTTTACTAACTAATCTTTGCGATGAAGCTGAGTATGACTAACATCCAATTACTAATTAAAGTACCTATTATAAAGTGCCTTCGATTATATGAATTAGCGTTCCCTTCAAGAACCAGTTTACCTCATCCGAATAATCGCAATCAGCGGTTTAGCTTATAATCCACGATGATGCGTTTACGATCTTACATTTCTGAGGTTTGAGTTAATAAGGTTGTATACCTAGTGACGTAAGTGTTACGAATGGTGGATCGTCTAAAATAGAGGTGACGACAGATCAGCTGTGTGCCGTCGGTAGCAAACACTGCCCACTACCTAGACTATACTTATAATATTATTATTATTATTATAATAATGCTGAAGAGTTTGTGTGTTTGTTTGAACGCACTAATCTCTGGAACTGCTTGTCGTATTTGAACAAATCTTTTTGCATTTTATAGCCTAATTCTTGAGGAAGGTTATAGGCTGTTTAACTTCACGCTGCTACCCTAAGGAGCCAACGAAAAGAAAACAAATTAGAAAGAGCACTAAGCGAAAACGAAGCAATAGTGCGGGCAGGCGATAACTTTACGCGGACGATGACGCGGGCGAAAACTAGTATGTTATAATATAATACCTTACATAACAATATCGTCGGTCCAATTTAAACGTGCGGCCCACGCCTCGCACAGCCTCCTAAACATTCATTGTTCTCTTTTGTTGAGCTTCATTCTTGATTCTCATGTACCTACGTTCATTATGTCTTGTACTGAATCGATACTTAATGAGAGATTTACAGACGGTTTGATAGTAAATTTTCTGCTTGACTGTTGCATTGATGTTTAGTAAACTGTAAGATATTTATTGCCCGGAACCTATGGGTTGAAACGAATCATGCTATTTACCAAAAGCATCTTTTACAAATGCCACATAAGTACAGTCTGAAGAATAAATGATGTGCTAATGTATAAAGCCAGGCGGAGAAGATGAGATAGGTTTTTTTGTGGAGGTCAGATACGCAATCGTCTGGAGTTGCATCAGGGAGGCACTCCGGTATCACCGGATGCCGACCTACCTCTGTCGTGTGGTCGAGGCCTATTTGACGGACAGGGCCGTCATCTACCCCGGTCACCAGGGAGTATAGAACCGGCAAGAGATGTCGTGCGGTGTCCCACAGGGATCGGTCCTGGGGCCGCATCTGTGGGATATCGGCTACGACTGGGTGCTGCGCGCCGACCTCCCCAGTGGCGTCAGCGTGGTTTGTTACGCTGACGACACGCTGGTCCTGGCGCAGGGGAGGTCGCACCAAGCGGCGGCCGAACTAGCGACACGCGGGGTTGCGACAATCGTCGAGAGGATCCGCCAATTGGGACTCGAGGTGGCCCTGCACAAGTCCGAGGCCATGTGTTTTCATGGTCCTCGGAACACGCCACCGTCGGGTTCCCAAATAACGGTAGGAGGGGTTCACATCGGCGTCGAGTCGACGATGAAGTACCTGGGACTCGTCCTCGACAGCCGGTGGAACTTCGTGGAGCATTTCCGACGTTTGGCTCCCAGACTGGAAAGGGCCGGGGCTGCCTTAAAGCGGCTCCTGCCCAATCTAGGGGGGCCAAACGCCTCCTGCCGGAGGCTCTACGCGGGGGTCGTGCGGTCCATGGCCCTTTACGGGGCACCGGTGTGGGCGCGTTCCTTGAGGCGGCGGCCAGCCCGCTGGTTGAACGCGCCCCAAAGGGTCATGGCCACCCGGCTGGTCCGGGGATACCGTACGGTCTCCGGTGAGGCGGCGAGCCTCCTTGCCGGATTACCGCCATGGGATCTGGAGGCAAAAGTCCTCGCGCACGTTTGGGAGTGGCGCGAGGAGGCGAAACGCCGGGGCGTAGCTCCGCTGCCGCGAGAAATCACGGTACAGCGGACAGAGCTCCGGCGGGATCTCAGGGCGGCATGGAGAGTGCGATTGTCGCAACCCAGCGCTGGGCACGCCACAATTGCGGCGATAAGTCCCCTCTTTGAGGAGTGGCTTGAGAGGCGCCACGGCGTCCTCACCTACCGCCTGACGCAGGTCCTCACCGGACACGGTTGTTTCGGGAGGTTCCTGTTCCGGATAAGGCGGGAGGAAACGCCCGGGTGTCACCATTGTGTGGATCGCCCGGAGGACACGGTGGAGCATACGGTGGAGGTCTGCCCGGCTTGGGCGGAGCACCGCCGTGTCCTCGTGGAGGCGATTGGCGGTGGCGATCTCTCGCGTCCGGCCTTGGTCCAGGCCATGGTACGGAGCGAGAGGGCTTGGGAAGCCGTCACCTCCTTCTGCGAAGCAGTAATGTTCGCGAAGGAGGAGGCGGAACGCGTGAGGGAGAGGCAAAATTTGCGCCCTCACGCCCCTAGCCGCCGCAGGAGACGCCCTGGGCGTCGGGAATCGCAGGCCGATTCCCGGCCACCGTAGGCGCGGGCTTGCGAACGGCGAGCAATGGGCAGCTCGCCGTTCGATAAGGACCAGGCCCGGGTCGACGGCGCGTTGTGTTCCACGCGCGCCTCAAAGAGATGTCAGCACCAATGACGGGGTTTGCTAGGACCGATGCCTGCTAGGGTTGCGGAAAAGTCCAAGAGGGTTACCGTGGCCCCTGGCACAGGCAACTGAAGAAACACGGGTGGGTTTTAGTCAGTAAGAGTCTGACACGCCCTCCTGCTCTGCCCAGAGCGGGAGAAGTTATTTGATGATTTCCCACCCACAAAAAAAAAAAAAAAAAAAAGATACGCAATCGTTCCATGCAATGATTTCTATATATGTCTATGGTTCCATGTAAAATACTGGTATTCAGCTGCTTCTCATTAGAGTGGAAGCTGACCCCAGCTAAGTTGGGAAAAGGCTAGGCAAGGCTAGGAAGATGATTGGTACAAGCCCTGATGAATCTGGCAAATAACGTATATAAATGAATATCTAAATGTGTACAAATCATGGTTTTTTCGGAGTGAGAGCCTAGTGATCCGTCACACAGGGTACCATTAACCGGGGTTACTTTGAATTGCGGGATGACTTTGATCAAAACTTCCATTTCGTACAAAATCGCGAATTGCGTTAAACGAAACGCAATTTGGTAATTTTTTTTTCGATGTTACCAACACTGAAGAACTGTCATATCCTTTTCTGAGGACACGCGGAGACTTCGTCAACGATTTTAATTAAAAAAGGTAAATATATCTCTATTAATAGCTTTACTAGATCAAAGTTACCCCACCCCATACGACAAAAACTTCAATATTTATTATTCCCGTTGGCAGATTTTGGTTTTTTAAATTGAATTGGCATTGTTATTGGAGTTACTTTTTAATCATCATCATCATCATCATTAATCACGCAATAAAATCGGGGGTATCAAAGTAACCCCATCCTACGTTTAACTTTGATCAGCCAATTTTTATTTTTTTTCTCAATTTCAAGCCATATTTTTTCACTTATCATTACAGGAATCGAGAGTGATAAAAAAACCGATTATTAGACATTTTTTGTATTTTTTTATACCCACTAATTTAAAAGATATGGACTTTCAAAGTTCAATATTGATCAAAGTAGCCCCGGTTTACGGTATCCTAGTATGGACGCTAGTCTCTCACAAGGATCATATTTTGTGCATTATTATCAAAACGCTATAATTATTGTGTCAATGTTTATAACTATGTGAACCTTTGAGAAGAGAGAAAAATAAAGATATACATATTATTATTATAATAAAAACGTGTCTTTGACATATATTGGGACTTTGGGGTCCCGACCTTTGGAACCTGTACGAGGGGTCAAAGCCAACTCGCACAGGCCCTTTAGACGCTTTTAACGAAATGCGGCACCATCCGACGATTATCCCTGTTTGGACTATGTAATTGCACCCGAGGACAACCCCAGGTTGATGTAGGACTATTGCAGGGTATGGAAACCAAGACATGGATATTGGACTATGGATTTAGGTAGCTTAAGTGGACTGGTTAATCTAGGACTATGGAAAGACTGTGGCCCCTGCGTGATCTATGTTTTATATAAAACATACAGATAAAATAGCAGGGGGTGACATGCGCACTAAATAATGGGCCCCCGAAAACGGTCGCTAGCACAGTGTCGTAGCGACAAGAGGGCAGCATTTCCTGTGGTGCTCATGGGGAATGGAGAGGAATTCCACGGCTATCAGGACAATCTCAGACATACGGTCAAGATCACTACCAGCATCTTACTGGAATACTTCCTTCCTCCGAGCACGTTTGCTCTTGCGAATCTCCACACAACTCACAAGCCGGCCAATAAAGGCAAGCCAGAGATGAGGAACAAGAATTCCCCCGGGAGATAGGAACCGTGGGGTCACTACTGCCCAACAGCTCGCCACATTTTGACCTGCGGGTTTCTGTACCTCTCTTGGTCTGGCTCCTCACCCTAGACCTGTTTTGGCAAAGCTACCGGTACAGATCTAGAGTTCAGGAGCGCCCAAGCCCCACCACGACGTCAACGTAGAGATACAGCGGTGGGGTTATTATAATTATTATTGTACCACATTTTTCTGATATATTATTATCCTATGTCAGAAACACGAAACAAAGAGATTTTTATGCATATATGTAAAACAAATAATAAAACTATGTATCGCCTGCACCTACTACGTGATACGTCAGTATCGTGTTAAGTGCAATATGTTTTTGCGAGCGCACATTTTTACCTTTTCAGGTGAGTAAAACTGGACACACGAATGCTTTCAATTTATTACGTAACATTTGTTTTGAATTCTCTATGAAAATTAAACGTACAATTTTATCATGAAATTGTTATGTTTGATGAATAGACACAATTATTTAAAATGTTTCACTACCTGCGTTGTACTTTGATTGGAAATTCATCACGCAATGTGCAAACGCTCTAACTAATGCGTGCACTGTCTGTACAGGTCCACTCAATCTGTGTGGTTCTTTTCTCAAAGGTCCATTTCAGACACCAATCTGCATGGTCCTCAATGATTATGTCCGGATTTTATATACACATTGACATTAATGAATTTTATATACATATACTATGACAAGAGTATTTACTTTGTAAAGTATTATGCTATTATTTTAACTATTGTGAATGTGAGAACTATGTTGGTCATTGCTTTTTTTTGTATTTTACTCTTAGTGTAATCATGATCTGGCAGTTTGAGTAACTTGTGCGGCCTCCTCAAATGTCCTTTCTTTGGTATTGTTCGTCGAATCGTTGAGCTCCTTAAGTTCTGAGTTGAGCTGCACGATTGCTGACAATTGCGTGCACTGACTGGACAGGTCCACTCAATCTGTGTGGTTCTTTCCTCAAAAGACCATTTCAGACACCGATCTACATAGCCTTCACATGATCTGACCAAGATTCTGTCTGGACTTTAAAAGAGACTGTGACCTCTGAGTTTGTTTCGGCCTTTCTTCTCAGAGTAGTCAGATAGGAACCGCCGACCTAATCTAGTTTAAAAAAAAAATATGATTGACGTGTAAAAGTGTTTGTAAAAACCTACTTACAGAAATAAAATCATTTATCATTTAACGATTATTCGGTGAAAATAATGTATCTATAGGAAAACTAGAAAAACTCACAAATTTTCTATTAGACTTCATGGTTCTGAATGATAATTCACTTAACCATCCTATCTACGTACACATTTTTGGTATTTCCGACACGTATCATTCTTATGAATAAGGGTGCCGGAAATTAGTCGGCCATATTCAAAAAAGACGTGTGACGAAAGCCATCGTCATGAACGCTATTAAATACATTGTTACTGGCATAGATTTAGTATACAGGGACAACGACGCACAAACTGTTAGTACCATGGATTCAGTACACGATTCTGAACCCCTGCGTTGAAATTTATAGTCGGTTATTTTAAAAAAATCTGCTGTTGCCTACATAAGTGCAATACCTACGCGGTCAAAAAGTATGGAAAAGCATTTTTTTTTTAGTACCGACCGATTGCAGGGCTAAATGTGGTTTGACAGGGTTGCGGGAAAGTCCGAAAGGGTTACCGTGGCCCCTGGCACAGGCAACTGAAGGAACACGGGTGGGTTTTAGTCAGTAAGAGTCTGACACGCTCTGCCGCTCCGCCCAGAGCGGGAGAAGTTATTTGATGACTTCACAATCTCAAAAAAAAAAGGGGATCCAGGATCGTGTACCATGATATCTGCTGTGTATCCATGATATCTGGTTGGGCGTCGATGTGCCTGCCACCCTGTATTTTTATTTTATTGAGAGGAACAGCAAACAGTTACATCATGAAAACTTAAAACTAGTATAACAATATTTGCATTTTGTTAATAATGTAACCCACAACACTGTCCACGGGTTATCATAATAATATTTAAAAAAAAAACACTAAATCTATGGTTACTGGTGCCATGTTATTTCCTTGCATTGTTGTTATGAAGTAAAGTTGCAAACACATTAGGTACTGACTTATTTCCTATTTGCATAATGGGAAAATGAAACGTTTTCTTGACAATATAATTTTCTCGTATGCGAATAAATCAAATAAAAAAAAATAACAAATCAAATCGTAATTTATTTTTTGTTAACTTATGTAATAAAAGTACAGATCTTATGTTTAGTGAACAGAGCGCTATGCTATGCCAGGAGGCGTACAAATATGGTGCGTATTTCCGTCAACTTTAGCTTAAAAAAAAACAGTTTCGTCGTGCCTACGAGTATGAATGTTTGCTTTCAAAATGTAATTAATGAATTTCGTACAGAGATGGAAGATAGAGCTCCACTCATCTTATAATGACATGAGTTTGAATACGGAACTGCTTCATCTTTGTGTCACTGGCACGACATAAATCAAATTTTGTTGGCCCAAAACTTTGTCACTTCCACGGCGTTATCGGTGGCAGCGCAGACGTTGCTTTGGGGCACAGAAAGCAGGATACGAATGCAACACACCTCCAAATCCACACCCTGCTGCCATTCCATCGAAGTAGCCCTACTAAATGAGGTTCGATTTAAACCTTCACACTTGGGTTCGAAGGCGGTTCTCCGGAACTGCTAATTATAGACAAACAAATGAAAAAACAACAGATTTCGCCGAATCTTGGTAGGTATGCTAAGTGGGATTATTTGTGGGATCTCTGGAGTTAACTGCTTGCTTATAATTTTTATGAATGCATTTCAACATACATATCATAAGCTATTTAAAAACGTTAAAGAACTACCCACCCAGTTCGGCAAAGTGTATGTGACAAAAAATAATTATTATAACAACCTTAGGCACAAATTAATTATTTATTCACTCTACTTAAGGAGGGGCTTGTGGCTAAGTATTAACAGTAACACGGGTCGACCGATTAGGTTAAGCTACGCTTGCCGCAGTTGCCCCATGGATGGGTGACCATCTTTACATATCAAAACCCCTCCGTGCCTCGCCGTTGGTCCCGGCTGTCTTTCGTGGATATTTGACAGTTATTACTGGTCGTTAGAAGCCCGAAAGTTTGACAACCAGTCTTACCAAGAAGTATCGTATTACCCAGTTACTGGGTTGTGAAGCTCAAATAGACAGTCTCTTCATATAAAATACTGGTATTCAGCTACATCCGGTTAGACTGGAAGCGGACCCCAACAAAGTTGGGATGAGGCTGGGCAGTTGATTCATTCTACTTTAACTGTTCTATGCAAAAGGACAATACGGTGCCTACCTATGTTATTTGGAAGATAAATTGAGATCTAAGTCATAACAAAGCTACATTTATCATGTGGTTAAGTAATAGGGAGCAAAATGGAATAACCCTCTCTGATTTCCCCTCGTTTATTGCCCCGTTTAGCTTTGAACTTCTCCTTACAAGAAGCTACATAATTCAGAACTTACATCCATCTACACAACTATTTTAGTCAGTCTTAAATTCTTTTTTATCTTCCATCGCAACGTTATCAACTATTAGCAGAGGTTTGTATAACTGTGACTTGTGCGGGTAGTTTGAAGGCCTGGAGACCTGTAACACAGGTACCTATTCCTAGTACAGACTCCAGCCTCCACAAAATAAATTTACTGTAAAAACATTTTTGCACTGTACGAACCATTTTTTCATTATGTCGTGGAGAAAACAAACGTTATTTAAAAATACTTATTCCACGAGTTTTTCTATTTACTCATTCCTTTTAATTATCACAGTCGGTTGTTTCATTTCAAAGAATAATGTGTAACAATATTAGGAAGCGACTTGATTTAAGAACAATGAACGAGTTTGGTCTGCAAATGTGTTACAAAGACCATTGTGATGGTAACAGAAGAAAGGTTAAAACATTGAGTTAACAGTTTATTTAATAATGTATATTTTTTTTTATGAGTTCGGCTTCCATCAAATATAAAACAGCCTCCAATAAATTAAGTCCTTTACAAATACACTGTTTTTTAAGTAAGTAGATTATGATTTAAGGTGAAATTGGAATTTATTGGGGCAAAGATTTTCTCGCAACATATTAATTATAATTTTCGAGGAAATCTCTTGGTTTGGTTTCTCTGAGAAGTCCTTTATTAATTTACGCTAATTGATTATCAATAACCATTAACAAATTTTCAGTACCTAAACAACTACTATTTTGAATAATTTTTGCTCACCAAAGTAACTAGGATTATAGATACGAAAGTACCTAAACAAAAATAAATAATAAATAAAAGAAAATAGTGCCACATAGATTCGCGCTGTCAAATAAATAAAACAGAATGACAGTTTGCTTTGAACGCGTTCACTGAATAAGAACGCGGAGGCTAATTAGTGAGTGCCAGAGCCTTTGCGATGTTATTCTAGTTCGAATAATTGCAGCAGGCAAAGGTCCTGGTCCTGAGATAGGAACGCAGTCTCCGCATTGACATACCTACCTAAGGAGTGAAGCTAGGTTTCTGATAAATGGTATTTGTGAAATAACTGAGAAAGTCTACGTCAAATACGGTATTTTAAATTTATTTATTTAGAAATCAAAAGCCGTGCCCTCAATGGGATTTATCATCGGCAAAAATGACGAACTGACGAATTGATATTTAGGTGTGCATGTATAATTTATTTATAAGAGTCAAATATAATTTATTTGTACGGACACATTCTTGCAGTTGGTTAAATTATAAAGTAATAGATACAATCAGTGATCTTGACACTTTCACCATAGACATGTTGAAATGATGATAAAACAAAATCCAAACAAAAACAAACAAAAGAATGATGTTTCGTTCACAAAGTCCAACAGAATTTCCATACAAACTTTAATTCCTTTTAAGGGTTGAATTTTCTAAAATCCTTACAGTGCTCACCTTTTTTCTTTTGAGGGTGGGATATCATCAAATAACTTCTCCCGCTCTGGGCGGAGCGGGAGGGCGTGTCAGACTCTTACTGCCTAAAACCCACCCGTGTTCCTTCAGTTGCCTGTGCCAGGGGCCACGGTAACCCTTTCGGACTTTCCCGCAATACCGGCAGGCACCGGCCCTAGCGGACCCCGTCATTGTTGCTGACATCTCTTTGAGGCGCGCGTGGAACACAACGCGCCATCGACCCGGGCCAGGTCCTTATCGGAAGGCGAGCTACCCATTGCTTGCCTGGCGCATCGTCCTGCGATTCCCGACGCCCAGGGCGTCTCCTGCGGTAGCCAGGGGCGTGAGGGCGCGAATTTTGACTCTCCCTCACGCGTTCCGCCTCCTCCTTCGCGAGCATTACTGCTTCGCAGAAGGAGGTGATGGCTTCCCATGCCCTCTCACTCCGTACCATGGCCTGGACCAGGGCCGGACGCGAGAGATCGCTACCGCCAATCGCCTGCACGAGGACACGGCGGTGCTCCACCCAAGCCGGGCAGACCTCCACCGTATGCTCCACCGTGTCCTCCAGGCGATCCACCCAATGGTGACACCCGGGCGATCCAGTGCTCACCTGCGTTATAAAAGGAACTCTTGTGCAAACTTCCTGCTTCTAGACTCGACGGTTCAAACTCTGCGGGGTTGCCAGTGAATTAATAAATATCAGATTTTTATTAAGTAGAAGATACAATCAAATTTGTAATTAGTAGAAGGGACTCGTGGTTAAATAATTATAGCCTCACAGGTCGACAGACGGTTAAGCTACGCTTAGCGTGGTCGGTTCGTGGGTGGGTGAACATCCAATACATATCGAGACCCCCCATGTCTAGAAAAACACGTTAAGCCATTGGTTTCGGCTGTCATTTGTAGATCTTTGACAGACGCTACGGGTAGACAGAAGCCCGAAAGTCTGACAACCAGTCTTACCAAGGGTATCATATACCCTGTGACTGGGTTGTGGAGGTCTGATGGGCAGTCACCACGTAAAATACTGGTATTCAGCTGCATCCGGTTAGAGTAGAAGCTGACCCCAACATCGGTGTGAAAAGACTAGGCAGATAATGCTGACATTTTTGTAGAGACTACAACTGAATTTGTACAGCTATTTCGATCACTTGTAAGTTTTGTAAGAATTAAGTCATACCTACCAACACTAAGGGTGTTTGTTTTTATTTTTTTTACGAATAAATTATTTGTTTAAGCCTTTTACAGTGTTGCCAAACTTTTATTGACAGTTTAAGGTCATACAAAGATTCTAAGACAAAATAAAATGGTTGTTGCGTATTTTTATCTTGACCGACCTTCATTTTAAAACAATTGACGGACAGGAGTTAATACCTAACAATATAAACGAGAAACTACAAGTCACTAGATAAGGCTCAACTGTCGATATTTTAGTGGCGTCATTATATTATATATTTATCTGTATAAGTCAGAACTGCTGCATTATACGAAATAATTTATTGATAGGACTTGATATTATAATTGGCACAATAAAATCGGTGAAACGATTTTATTGTGCCGATCACTTTAGTATGTTCCTGTTCTAATAAAAATTAATAAAGAAAGGGAAAGTTATTTACCCAATAGCATGCTAACTGTAATCTATGTACCTACCTACATAGTATAAAACAAAGTTTATTTTCGTTTCTGTCTATATGACCGCTTAGTTCTTCTCAACTAAAGTAAACAATTGGGTTTGATGCGGTTTTGCACCATCATTTACAGATTTATTCCGGAAGGTGTATAAGCATAAGTAATACATGAATAATAAACATAGATATAGCACAGAAATCTCGATGTTTTGACATGATGTCACATCAGTTCATTGTCGTATCCGTGCGAAAGAAAGGCTACTAGGCAGGTCACTAGTAATAAATAAATAAATAAACATTTGTTTTAAGATTCTGCGACAAATTTTTGCAATTAACTTGCGATTACTGTGTCTCAGCAAAGTCGAGCATCTGAAACTTATATCATTATATTATGTGAAGAGCTAGAAAGCCTAACTAAACTACGGATATAACCATACATAACACATGCGGGCACTGACTGGATAGGTCCACTCAATCTGTGTGGTTTATTCCTCAAAAGACCATTTCAGACACCAATGGTCTTCACATGGTCTGGCCAAGATTATATCTGGACTTTAAAAGAGACTGTGACCTCTGAGTTAGTTTCGGCCTTTATTCTCAAAGAAGTCCGATAGGAAACGCCGACCTCAACTAGCTTTTAAAATATGATTGACGTCTAAAAGGGTTTGTACAAACCAATGACTAACTTATTCTTTAGTCATTGGTACAAACCTACTTTCAGAAATAAAATCATTTATCATTTATAACGGATTCGAATGACATACAATTTACACCACATTTGCAGTATTTCAGTATGTCCAAACACGTAGCGCGCGGGTAATGTAATCATTTAATTCCGGCTTTGTTTTGATATATATATATTTATATATAAATCAACATAAATAAATTTGTTGCGTATCATATTGAAACGGTCTGGTGGTCATTACTCTCAAACATACAACAAAACTGTCACAGAACACTATTCTTTTCTTTGAGTTTCGAGTGTCTGTGTAGGTTTGTCCGTTCGTCGCATGTTTTCGGATAATCTGCAATCTTAAAATCTTAAAATAATTTACAATCCAGATGTAAATGTTGATGTAAATGTTTGGTAGTCTCGACACTCAAATTTATCGGTTGTTACCTACCGGTACCTACCTAAAATACCAGTAACAACCGATAAATTTGAGTGTGGAGACCACCAAATATCATAACATCTGGATTGTTAGGACTTAGCAACCGAAAACGATTGCTAACTATGTCGAGACTGCAGGGCCTGGTGATATTTGGCATTATGAAAGTAATTTGATTCCCCGAAATGGGTATAAAATATTAAAAACCAAAACTGAGCAAAAGTCTCCGCCATGATAGATAAGTGTATAAGCTCATAAAGTTCCTGTCAACGCTATAGTCTCGTCAGGATTTGTCGGGAACTGTGATCAATCAAAAGCGAGTTGACAATGCGTCATCAATCTGCTTAAAACTCTAGATCCGTCCGGACTGGCGAGAACAACGAGCGTATGTGCTATAACTGGAGGTCATGACTACTTAAGCCCATCAATATTACGATCTATACTTAGGAAGGTACATACTTTTCGCTTTATTGAATGGTTGTGGTCGTTTGCAAGCTCTCAGTATCTCTCACATTAACTTGATAAGAATACGTACCCGTATATAAATCGGTGCACCGCAGAACCATGAGTAGGATTCCTATTATTCCTAATCAATATTCTCGATACGACTGACTTTCTGTATATATATTTCCAGTCCTGACGTCATGCATTTACATACATAAATTCCATACTTATGATATAACCATCTTTCCAGATTACAACGATGTGCAGTGCCAAAGAAAATGAAGTGATATTAAATAGATTAAACATAAATAACTGATAAGTCGTGATCATGGAAGGGGTGAGAGTGACACATCAGGGGGTGCGGGCGCATTCAGCCGAGGGCTCGGCTGGCCGTATCACCCAGGCTGGCCTTGCGGCCCGCAGCCCTGCAGGGACTGCCGCCAAGGGCATGGCCATCAAAGGCCACGAGGATCTCTGGGTGGAGATACAGGCCAACACCTTCAGAAATTGGGTCAATGAGACCCTGAAACCAATGAATATAAAGGTAAATACCGTATTAATTGAGTTAACCAACAGTTTCACACAACTTGCAACGCTAATTTATGGGTAGTGTTTTCTAATGAACAGCGTGTTATCGACACTTATTTGTTTGATTTTAGTAATCGCTGTGACATGTTATTATTAATGCTTACTCTTTGAGAATCGACCATGACATTTTGCTATTTATTTACTGTAAAATTAGCATTTAATCATTTTCTACAGGTTGCAGACTTAGTAGAAGACCTCCGAGATGGAACAGTACTGTGTGCCTTAGTAGAAGCTCTTCAAGGTCGAAAGTTAAAGGGCTGGAGCCGCAACCCAACCAACCAGCACCACAAGCTGGAGAATGTCACCACAGCGCTGCAAGCCATTGAAGATGATGGGGTCAAACTTGTCAATATTGGTACGAATCACATTCTTATAATTCTATTTTAAAATTCACTGCTGGGTCAAGACCAAGAACTTGGCTTAGTGCAACGTCCACACTCGTCTATGGCTGCAGTTGCCTCTGCCGTTGACGCGTGCCGCTCGTGTGTATGCACACTTCACGATAATATTTGTATTCTAGAAGATTCTCGTTAGATCTTTTGACTTCGAATTTCAAACTGTGTCATGTCATAGGTATTCCTTCATCTTTTGGTCATACCATTTGAAAATCATCAATTATATTTGCGTTTCGGTATTCCCAAATGTCTTGCCTGACTCCATTTAAACTTGTGATCCATTTACCCTTAATTATGGTAGGCCAGGAACTCTAGAACTTCCAAATTGAATATACAGGGTTACTGGTAATTCGACGTATATTCGGCAGGGGCTGATAAGGGGGCCAAAATGCAACAAATTGAACCCCCCATATGTATGGCCGAAATTCAATAGTTTTCGAGATATTAGAATTTTAAGGGTTTTTCGATATTTACCCAAAATTTGACATTTAATTCCAAATAAAATAAAAACTACATATTTGAATGGGTACCATTAAAAATGATGTTGTAGCTGGCACTTCAATTAAGCTATGGACATAATTAAAACTACTTAATTTAACAAAATAATGAAAATAATGAGAGATATAAGAATAATATCTTACCAATATTTTCATTTTACGCTTCAAAAATGATGTCTCGTCACAAAAAAATTCTATGACATTAATCGTACAAATAACTAAAACAACTTGCTTATTCTGTAAGCTTTCCAGAAAGCTATAAAAGTCAATTTTAAAATACATAATTCGTGCCAAGGCATGTGTTTGAATCGGCGCGGGGAGAGAAAGGGTCATTTGTATTTGTATGAAATAAAATGCATAAAAAAATGTACATCAAATTTTATTACAAATTTTACACATCTTGTTCAAAATGAGCCCCTCGATTACGAATGCAGGTTCGAATACTCTTCCTAACTTCGGTTTTCGTCACTCTTGATGTGAACGTTGTTCTCATCTGTTGCGCCGCGTTTATTATTCGCTGTCGAAGTTCTTCGACTGAATTTATTGGGGTCACATAAACTAATGCCTTCATATGACCCCAAACGTAAAAATCAAGTGGTGTGATATCAGGGCTTCGTGCTGGCCACGGAATTGGCCCTCCCCTTCCAATCCATCGGTTTGGATATCTCTCGTCTAGCCACTGTCGGACAGTAATCCGGTAATGTGCTGGGCAACCATCATGTTGAAACATGAGGTTGTTTTTTATTTCTTCGGGAACATCCGCCAACAAATCGTCTAGGTTGTTTCTCAAAAACTCCTCGTAATTTTCGCCGTTCAAATTTTGGGGCAAGAAATGAGGGCCCACCGAATAATTATCAACGACACCCATCCATACGTTCAGGGAAAATCTCATTTGCGACGCAGTTTCTTTTAGGATTTTTGGATTCCTGCCTGCTTTAGGTGCCCAAAAATGTAAGTTATGGTAATTCGTTATTCCATCCCGGTCAAACTTTGACTCGTCAGTCCACAAAATATTTCTTAGGAAATGTTCCTGGTCAGCGTCAGCGTTTAACATAAACCGAGAAAATTCGAGTCGCCTGGCAGGATCTCCCTCGTGCAATGTTTGAACAGGTTGATAATGGTATGGGTGTCTACCTGATAGATGTACTACCAACCACACTTTCCACTGGGACATACCGAGCTGTCTTGCAACAATGTTCGTTGAGATGTTTGGGTCATCAATAAAACACTGAAGAATGGTGTCCTCTTCGTCAGCCGTGTACCGTCGAGGTCTGCCAGCGTTGAATTGTGCTCTTTGAACACTGCCAGTTTCAGACAATCGTCGATAGGAGCTCCCGAAAACAGTAACGTGGGGAAGTCGACGATCGGGAAAGCGGCGTTGGTATTCTCGCCGAGCCGCAGCCGCGTTTCCATCGGCAAAACCATAACAAAACATGATGTCTGCGTATTCGTTATTAGGATACGAAGCCATGTTATCCGAAATAACAATGATAACCAAAAAGAATAACAAGAGAAACAAGAATTAACAATAATGATCGATAACAAATTAACGGGATGAGAGATTGGTAGCAAGATAACAACACACGTGCTTGCGCGGCGGAGAGTCAAAACTTACTATGGAAGGCGACGCGAGCGCAGCAGACGCCGTGTACTCCCCCGCCCGCACACCCCGCCCTCACACCCCGTCCCATCGCGAAGAATTTCGCCATGAAAATCGGTTGTTTTAGCGAGGATCATAAACTAAAAACACAGATAATTTCTCTCCCCACGCCGGTTCAAACACATGCCATGCCACGAATTATGTATTTTAAAATTGACTTTTATACCTTTCTGGAAAGCTTACAGGATAAGCAAGTTGTTTTAGTTATTTGTACGATTAATGTCATAGAAATTTTTGTGACGAGACAACATTTTTGAAGCGTAAAATGAAAATATTGGTAAGATATTATTCTTATATAGCTCATTATTTTCATTATTTTGTTAAATTAAGTAGTTTTAGTTATGTCCATAGGTTAATTGAAGTGCCAGCTACAAGATCATTTTTAATGGTACCCATTCAAATATGTAGTTTTTATTTTATTTGGAATTAAATGTCAAATTTTGGGTAAATATCGAAAAACCCTTAAAATTCTAATATCTCGAAAACTATTGAATTTCGGCCATACATATGGGGGGTTCAATTTGTTGCATTTTAGCCCCCTTATCAGCCCCTGCCGGATATACGTCGAATTACCAGTAACCCTGTATAAACGTTTTATACGATAACTACTAGCGAATTTCCCCTACTTCGCGAGGTTCTTACGGCTTGACAAAATATAGATATTTCTTCATTATGTGTAAGTTTAATATACACGTAAACCTTCCGGAATAAATTCTCTAAATTCTGGTGAAAACCGCATCAAAATCCGTTGCGTAGTTCAGAAGAACAACGCAGTCACAAAGACAGACACGAAAAGCGACATTTATATAGATTGAACATTTTAACTTTTTGAAAAATATTCCAAATTTACAATCTTCTTTTGTTTTAGGTAACGTGGACATAGTGAACGGGAATTTAAAACTAATATTGGGCTTGATTTGGTCACTCATTGTCCGATACCAGATCGGGCGCAGCAAATTCCCTCCGAGGTAAGGTTTTATTTTAGTAGTTCAATGGTAGGATTTAGTTACCAACTGTTTTTCAAAGAATTGAACTGTTACGTGCACATAAACATATTTTGCTACGTCAAAGTTTTCATAACTGTAGCTAATAGTATCAGATATAGGTACACCTAAAATTCAAATCTACAAAAAACAACTCAAAGTGAATAACTTAGGTATCCGGAAACAGACTCAGATCATAATAAAAACTTAGATAACAAAGCGAAATCTTCACTAGAAACCGCACAAAAAATAACAATGCATAATAATAAACATGATGCAGTACCCAACAGATGCGATAAATTTAGACAACGATGCAATCACGCGACGATGCTGATGTAATTCGAACGTTTGAATCTATAAACCTTGGGAAAAAACTAACTGTATCTAAACAACAAAACGTTTATTTGGTGTAACAGCAATTAGCGCGACACTGCGCCGGCGGCGGCGCAGCGGTCCATGTCTCTCGACTGCATTTAAAATAAACACACCTAAGATATGCTCAGTGAGCTTGCCTAACAGTCCCGGTGTTTAGAAATACCGGCAGTGTCTAGTTTTTCACAGCTCAAGATAATTTATTCCATATAAGTACCTATCTATTTAATCTTTCCCCGTACATGTACTCGTTACGTACATACGAGTATGTGTCAACTCAACATGTCGAAAAGGATATCTTCAATAATTCATTTCCGTTAAAATATTCGGACGCAATCAAAGGAAGACATAAAGCTCTAGCGGTGACGAAAGAATTCAAGCCATCTTCGCTATGCGCGTCGAATATTAGAAATTCCAAATATAAAATGTAAGTTGCTCAATACTTCCCGCTTATAAGGAGGTTCCATGTTAAATAGTAATTGGGGCTGCGATCTAAAGTTGTAACTGGGACCGAACTGAATAGTTGTGTGCCCTACGGTGCTGGCAGCAAGTGACTGGCAAATTGCACGTTTATTGGTGTTTGATTGCAGAAAGTTGATGCTATCGTGGCTGCAGGCGGCAATGCCGGAGTGCCGCGTCAACAACTTGACGACGGATTGGAACAGCGGGGTTCTACTCTCCGCCTTACTCGACTACTGCAAGCCCGGCATTTTCCCGCACTGGCGCGAGCTCAGTCAGTATTGATTATGACAGATTTCATTACACCGTACAACGTTCCGAGCTGTCTTTAAAAGTAATTTGAAATTCTGTAAGGGCGCAAATTGATTTTATAAAAATTAATAGACTGTTTTTACTTTGTTAGCTGTTGGTAGATACCGCAGCTATTTTTAATATTATGAAGTGCAGGCTTTTGAACAACTTATTTTACTAACAAAAGCGAAACAATCTTCTATATACCTTGCAGTTCTATACATATCCTAAGGTTGTCTGTAAGAGATCCGTCCATTGTGGTGAATTCTATATATATGTATCCTTTTAAAAAAATGTTCTTTGAATACTAATCCAACCTACTTACTTATCGTATTATAAACACAAAATCATGCAAGATATTTCATACAGATCGCCACGAAGCCGTGGAGAACTGTCGTCGTGCGATGAGGCTGGCTCATCGCGAGCTGGAGGTGCCAATGGTCTTGGAGCCAGAGTATCTGGCCTCACCCTGGCTGGACGAGCTGTCCGGCATGACCTACCTCTCCTACTTCATGAAGCCCGAATCCACAGGGTTCAAGACTACTCTAGAATGGGTCAACTCGCGGCTGGAAAGAGGGATCACCAATTTTACGGTGTGTTTCGGATTTGTGGTTTTTAGGGTTCCGTAGGCAAATGGCAAAAACGGAACCCTTATATTTTTGGCATGTTCGTCTGTCCGTCTGTCCGTCCGTCTGGATGTTACACAGCCATTTTGCTTGGACAGTATTTGCACTATATCAATGAAAATTGGAGAGAAGGTGTATTCTGTGCACCGCTAAACAATGGTGTTGTAAAATTATGAAAAAAACAATAAAGTGTAGCTCACGCCATACATGAAATCAAAGGATGAAATCCATCCCATAATTAAAAAGATTATGATGTTTCTAAGCGACCCGTTTCTAACCCGTGGCATTCAAAATACTGGTGTCTGTGAAATTGAATTGAATGAGGAAATTTGTACAATCTCCCTTTAGGGAAAATAGGCGTGTCACATAATATTTTCGAAAGGTTAACTTTCTTAAAATAACGATTATGGTAGGCGTTTGATGTGTTCATATATCGTTGCCAAAGGCAATCTTTTTCTCGTTCATGTTAACACAAGATTACGTAAACCCTATAGGTGAAGGTGGCTAGCACATAATATCTAAAGTTGTTGCAATGGTTAGTGCAAATCATTTTACAAATACCTGAGTTATTCGTTAGTTTAGTCACGTTTTATTTCAAATTTACAATGTCTCGTCAAGTTAAACAAGGCCTGGTCTCACGACAATCTGCCAAGTGATTGAAAGATATGATTCACAATGGTCTAGGTACACTTAGTGGGTTAATATTCACATATTCTACTTTTCTCTCGGTTTCTCTCTATTACTAAATTGCTCGGGTTATCGCTAATTTGATTTATAAATACTTGTTTGGATTTTACCGGGACGGATAATAGGTACCTACAAAATGATTTAGAAACTGAATAATATCACTTGACATCAGAGAGCAATTCTCGTATTTTTAAGAACGTTCGCATTCTAATCTCAGTCTCAATCTGTCAAAACTTGTATAGCGTTTACCTACATTTTTGACATTTGACTGTCGCTGAGATGAGATTGCGACTTGATTTTGAACGTTTTTAATTACGGGAATTGGCCTTCTGATTTCCATTAGGAATTGATGAAGGGTGAACGTTATGGGTGTTGTCTTTTGTTTTTAATTTTCAACTTTCTAAAATAGCTAATTCTCAGCTTAATTTAAATACTTTGACAATGTCTATCAGGGACTGGTAAATACGTACATAATCAGCCTATGACGTTCCCACTGTTGGGAAGCAGGCTTCCTCTCAGTAAGAGGGAGTGGGCCATAAGTTACCAGTGCCCAGTTAGTGGCCCAGTGCGGGTTGGTATATGTATGTCACATGTCTTCGAATTCTTGGTTTTTAGACATTTCTTGGTTTTCTTACGATATTTTTCTTCGCCGTTTTGAGAGCAGTGGTGATGAAATAAATTACGCAAAGTAATGTACCTGCCTGGTTTCGAACCCTCGACCAACCAGACCGGTAATTCATTTTATTTGGTTTGTTTTTAGACTGACTGGAACGACGGCCGTGTTTCAAATGAGCTGGTCAGATCTATTGGTGGTCCAGCGCCGCCTCCGAGTCGGTTGCGAAGAGACCCCGCGCGCTGGGAGGAGAACAACCAAATGGCCATTGACGCTGCTAAGAAAATTGGTAAACAAAAACATTATTTGAAAAAAAAATCGCTTTGAACCTAACTCTACACTTGTCAACATTTTATTGCTACCAGAATATGTGATTTAGCAATATATTTTTTAATTTATTGATCTACATGCCCCAAGTAATAATTAGCCTGTAATGTTCCCAATGCTAGGAATCCACAACGGGGGCCCTGTGCGGGATTGTGGATGTCACATGTCTTCGGTTTTTTTATATGCCGGTTTCCTTACGATGTTTTCCCCAAGTAATGTTTACGTTGTTCACTCACTGATTAGTTTTCGTAGAGAAGAGCAATAGAAAATTTTACATACATAATTCATGTAGGAGATGGGTTTGACCAGGAAAACACTTTTTCAGGATAACTTCGTTTATTTTGGCTCGTTAAACATAAAAACATAAATTTTATCTTCTTTACGTCTTTACATCGTCAGTTCGTTATTTTCAATCCATTCCTTCCTACTCCCCTTTCATTCACACACTCTTGCTCTCATTCACTCATCTTACGTTCCATTCTACAACTGAATTTAATGTTTCATTTTACGGTTTACTTTACATATTATAATTTCTTAGAAAATAGTCCCACATTCATGTATATCAGCTGAATTTCGGATAAAATAAAAAGGATTTTCCAAGCGACAGTACGAATGAACAATTCCTATACTCCTCTAAACCGATAGCGGTGACTCAGTCTCGAACGGTTAACATCTTAAAGCATCTTTAGTACTGTTCTCAAGTAAGTGACTTATGTCTTTATTGGGAATAAAGTTTCTTTAAACCGAAACCGAAGCATTACAATAATGTTCATAGATCATGTTCCATCGTATTCAATGGTAATTATCACCGTAGTACCTACATTTAACACGAACCTACAACCACTACTAGTTATTAATTACAATGATAGCCCGATTCATAACACGAGCACTCAATGAATTACAGCAATACATTACATTATAAATATTTGAGATAGAATTACAAACAGCATTGATCACTGAAATATTAGACTGAAAATGGACATACGAGTGTTTCGCTGTAAATAAATATTTTGCTAAAATTGAAAGCTTCAATTCTGCAACTTAAAAAGTTAAGACCAAATTAATTTCTCTTATTAAGTTTCAATACCTGCGTTCGTTCTATGTGGTTATTGTTCATTTATATACTTACGCATGTAGCAATCACTTTCTTTGAAACATGAAAACTGCAACCGCACCAATAACCGGTTTCTCAAATATATTCTGAATTTAGTAAGCTTGGGATTTTCCTGAACATCACATGAGAATCCTTCAAAATTTACTTGTGTTGTCCAGGTGTACACCCAGTATTATCAGCTCGAGACCTGAGTCAAAGTGATGTGGAACACCTGGGTGTGATGGCATGGGCCACCCAACTTCGGAACGTGCCTCCTCGGCCTCCTGTACATGACATGCTGAGAGTCGCACTCGACTCCACCTCGGGCAGAGTTGGGGAAACCGTGAGTACAAATTTACTTCTTTTTCCTTGTTTTAGTGGCTGCGTATCTCAAGTGGTGTGTAATACTTTCTGGATGCTGTTTCGGTTAATGCAGATGTCGAGTAATGTCAAAGAGCACTCGCACACCATTAATTCAAAATAGTTTTAACTTTACCAAGCTGTTTTAAACGTATCTGTTTTGTACATACCAGCCGGACCCAGCATCAACTAAGGTGCATCAAAACTTTAGCAACGCAAGTTACAAAAACAGTAATTTAAAATCAAGTCAAAACGCGTCTTATTCGTTTTTAAAATGATTCCCCAAACAAAGTAAAGTTGAGTTAAAAATGCCAGCCATTTAATAGTCTTTCAAGAGTAGATGGCTAATTCATCTGGTTTTTATGTGATGACATCAAACGGGAAAATGGAAGCCTTATGAAATTCCCTCGATGCAAGATACCGTCTGACACAGCCGGAAGTGCCCCAGCTGATGTATCCGGCACAAGTGAACATTAAGGAGAATATTGGTACTCAAAGAAGATTCTAATCATGATATTTATGGAAAAATAAAAAGAAAGAAAAGGTTTTTTTGAATCCTTATTTTTTTAAAGGATGTTTGTAGATACGAGGGCGGGTCAATAAGTCCGTGACTTTTTGAATTTCTGACCTCTTTACTGAAAAAGCAACACTACTCCTGTCAACAGGCATCTGTCAGTTGACTCCTATCAAAATTTGAACTTGCTGCGTCAGTTAGTTTGTGTTTGACAGCTATCTTTATCAGACTACCCAGTAATTTGAGGAAAAAATGGAAAAAAGTGAATTTCGTGTGCTTATTAAGCATTATTTTTTGCGAAAAAAAACCATTACCGAGACCAAGGCTAAGCTTGATAAATATTATGGGGACTCTGCACCATCGATTTCAATGGTAAAAAAGTGGTTTACTGAATTTCGTTGTGGCCGTACAAGCACTGAAGATGCCGAACGTCCTGGACGCCCAGTTGAGGTCTCTACACCCGAAACAATCGAAAAAATACACGATATGGTGTTGGCCGACCGAAGATTGAAAGTGCAAGAGATTGTGGAAGCCGTAGGGATCTCGCATGGCTCAGTGGTTTCAATTTTGAATGATCACTTGGGTATGAGAAAGCTTTCCGCAAGATGGGTGCCGCGTTTGCTCACAGTCGACCACAAACGCAATCGTGTAACAACTTCACAGGAAGGTTTGGCGTTGTTTAATCGCAATATGGAGGAGTTTTTGCGCCGTTTTGTAACCGTGGACGAAACATGGATCCATCACAACACACCAGAGACCAAACAACAGTCAAAACAGTGGGTTTGTAAGGGTGAATCGGCGCCAAAGAAGGCCAAGGTGGGTTTGTCAGCCAATAAAGTTATGGCGACTGTTTTTTGGGATGTACGTGGGATAATCCACATTGACTACCTTCAAAGGGGAAGAACAATCAATGGGGAATATTATGCCAACTTATTGGACCGCTTCAATGACGATTTGAAAAAAAACCGACCTCTTTTGGCCAAGAAAAAAGTTCTTTTCCACCAAGACAATGCAAGGGTGCACACATGTGCAGTTGCCATGGCAAAAATCCATGAATTGGGCTATGAATTGCTCCCTCATCCGCCCTATTCTCCAGATTTGGCTCCGAGTGACTACTTCTTGTTCCCAAACCTGAAGAAATGGCTTGGTGGAAAAAGATTTGACTCCAATGATGAAGTCATCTCGCAAACAAAGGCCTATTTTGAGGACCTCGACAAATCATATTTTTTGGAAGGGATAAATAAATTGGAGAAGCGTTGGACAAAGTGTATAGAGCTCAAGGGAGACTACGTTGAAAAATAAAATGATTTATTTATCAAAAAATCTGTGTTTTATTACAAAAGTCACGGACTTATTGACCCGCCCTCGTACCTACGCGTTTTAATAACTCTAGTCTCGTAATATATCTTATATTCTATTTTAAATATAGTAATTCCAATAACAATTTAAACCTACTTAGATTATCTTTAAGTTCAGTTTTTCTTCTAATAAAAAATCGACAAACAGCGTGACAAACAGTTAAAGGCATTGAACTACTTCTTTGACTTTGAATTTTCGTCAAACAGCTGACCAAACATTCGCTTCACTCCGCTCACTCGTTTCCCTTACAGACGTACATAAAGATCGAGAGCATATCCAGCGAGTTATCCATATCTGAAGTAAAAGTGTCTATTGTGAACCCTCTGGAGCAAGAATCAAGGTTGAAGCTTGACGCTCGGGGTGCCGGCGAATTTGTACCCGAGCATGCTGGCATGCATGAAATCGCGCTCACCGTTGATGACATCAGGTAACTTTTTATTATAATTTTATGGCAAAGGTAATAAAGTGGTAATAAAGTCATGCTATTGAATCACCTATCACACTCTGTAGAGGTGTGGTGTGCACTGGCCAATGTACACAAACGTTTGACATTTAACAGCAGTATTCTGACAATGCGTTTAAAATTGTGTTTTTAAACTACACGTGTCCGTGCATTCAACATTTTTAAACGGTATACACATAACTGAAAACGTGTTATGAAAATTAAATACTAACGAACTCAAATTGTTATTGCAGGGTCGATGGAAGATACTTCTTCCGAGTTCTACCAAGACTTGTAACCGTCCCTCCTCCTGGCATGGCGCCGTGTGCTATAGGAAGCATAGTCGAAGTACTAGTCAGTGCTACAGGTACGTACCTACTACTATATATATACATGTTCAAGATTCTACAGCCAGAGCAGAGCAAACACGATAACATCGCAATGTCCTTAGCTCATGCATGTACAACCGCTCCTTACGAGTAATTGACCTTTGGACGCTAAAGCTAATGGTTGTACATGGCTTGTAGCTGTGGCTGTGAGATGTAGATAAGTACTGTAGTAGATTGTATACACCGGTATACAATGCCCATAGGGATCTTGATAAATACTTTAAAGGGTGGCAGCGACAGCGATGCGCAGTCTGTTATCATGGATTCAGTACATGGTTAACATTCATAAAAAAATAATAAAAAATCACCCGCGGATATATGGTCAAAATGAAATGCAATTTTATTTTTTAATTGCACATTTCTATGAAACAGCATTTTTTTTTGATATCCGACGAAAAATTTCTACGCTAGGAGGTTTATAATCATATGCTGAAAACATGGTCATAGTATATGCGTCGGTGTCCCTGCCACCTTATATACAATAGAGGCACGAGGAACAGGATGTTAAGTTCACTCACACCTCCATAGAAATAGAAAAGGGAGGATCCTCCGACCAGACGGGTGTCGTGTCTGGTGGGCAACTGCCTGACGATTGATGTTGGGACGTTGTATCTGTGCTAGTTGCGCGGTAAACTCTGCTTGCGCGATGCAGGATTTTCGTGACGTCAGCGTGATGCGTAGTTCGCATGTGGTGATGTAAATACCGCTACATTACTCCCCTCCGGAGACCGGAGGTCGATAGTGGGCTGAGTCGTGTATCTTGCGATGCTTGCCCGTGCCAGTTGAGGTTCCAGTGGTTCGGAACCGGGTGCCGCATAGTTTACGGTGAGTCGGAACTGTCTGCGGTGATTCCCCAGTGAGTCGGGATGGCGCTGCGTTATGCTTCAATGCGTCGGATGTGGTACAGCGCCGGGTTGAGGCTGACTGCTGGCGTCGACCAGGAGAGGTGTGAAGGGCTCTGCTTGTGGACCGACCGAAAGTGCAGTGTGCTGTGCCAAGGTTGCTGATGAGGCTGAGGGTGATGACCAGGAATGCGCGTTCGCGGCATAGTGGTGGTCAGGATTCCCGTTGAAGCCGTGGGTGCTGGCTGGCTGAGACTCGCCGCTCGATGTCGAGACGATTATTCCGAGGATTGTGGAAAATAGAATACCCCTTCTTCACCCGAAGGTGTTACTATATTTGGGACTAGGGATTAAGTCAAGTGAATTGGTTCAGGTCCAACCTCATGACCGCAATGTCTCTCATACCAGTCTAACGCCTTACCCTTTGTGCTATGGCGCTCCACTCTTTTATAACAATATTTCGATCCGTTATTCATTACAGGAGCACCTAGAAGAGAAGATGTCGACGTCACAGCTCACTCTCCGAGTGGCCGCGCAGTACCCTTGGAACCTCGTCATCCTCCACCATCAGCTCCAGGCACCACCGCCTCCAGTGCCACCTTCCAGCCTGACGAGGCGGGCACCTGGACTATAGCTATCACTTATAAGGGGGATCATATTCAGGTGAGAACGGGAGGGGAAACTTTTGGGTTTTAAATAACCCTACGCAACAATTTATTTCTTCCTTATCTTGGCTGTGTTAACACCCAGGAGACTATCTATTTGTAGGCCATACTAATGTTAGTTTTTTTGGGAAATTGACCTGCAGAACCACTCAACCATAACTGCTTCACTAAAATATTTTTATTTTTATTCATTACCTAAGGGTGAAAATAGAAGTCACAATTTATGGTGTTTCTCAATGTTACTGACTAGCTAAATCAAAGATTTTCACTAACTAAAAAGATTTCCTCATTTCTGTGCCAACAACAAAATAGAAACTTAATACAGACGTGATTTTCTCACAATTACCATTTTTTTTTCAATTTCAGGGTGGCCCCTTCACCTGCGAAGTCTTCGATCCCCACGGAGTTCGTTTGAGCCCTGGAGCTCTCGAAGGAGCTGAACCCCTCAAGCCTCACTCCTTCGAGCTGGACACCAGTGGCTGTGGAGTCAGGGGTGACCTTCAACTGGACATAGTTCACGACAAGCGGAGCGTTATGTGTGCTCTCGAGAAACTGTCGGCAACTAAATATCGCGCTACTTTTATGCCTAAGGCACCTGGAAAACACAGGGTAAGAATTTAAAGGTAGTTTAAATAAAATAGTAGACAATGTTTTAATAGAATATTTCACCTAAATATGTATAACAATTTGAAACCTTCTAACGTCAAGTTATTTGTAGCAAAACCCATCCTAAGGGCCGAAACTACGAGTACTATGACAGAGTTTACGAAGAGCCGTTGTTCCGTTGCGTAACGCCTGAACACATAACTCTATAGGAACATCTCAAACCGTACATTTAACCGAAGATGCGTCACTATTTCATGGTAACGCATCTCGGTCACTACCGATAATAACGAGATAAGCCAGAAACTAAGGGTCGAAACACACCCGACGCCCTTTTACACGGCCATTCCAAGAGGCGGTCTGTAATCACAATCGCCAACCGCCTCTTAGACGGAGCAAGTGTCCAGTAGCTGGCTTAGCCAATATACTGTCTTTTATTTATTTATTTTAGAGAATTTTGTAGGTACTATTTGCGACGATTTGTAAAGACGTATCACATATTTAAATGTGATATTATTTATTGTAATTTGATTAGATTTTATAATGATAACAATAGTTTAATTCGTATTTACTTTATTTATTTTAAAACATTCTTCTATTCATATTTAATTATAAAATTGTGCCCGACAGGGTGTGTCCATGTGAACTTTCTAATTATTATTAAGACCTTGTAAAACACATATAATGTCATAGGCAATAATGATTTTAATTTGAATTTGACAATGTCACTCACATCGTACTTTTACAAATAGCAACTTACTCTCGAACTAATCTGAAACGCACAAAACCGAAACTAACTTACACTTACACACTGTCCTGTACTTCTGTAATTCCAGCTGTACATTTACTTCAACGGGTACGACGTGCACGGGTCGCCGCACATGTTCCGCGTCGGCTCCCGGTCCAAGAAGCCCCGCGACAGCTCCAGTCCGTCTCCGGCTTACGCGAGGATATCTAGTCCAGGTACCGTTGTAATGCTGCTGCATATAAACGAAAAAGTTGAGTTAAAATAAAATCCAATAAGTTATTATCGTTAAAGCTGTATCGAATTCAACCTAAAATCAGAAACACGGCGTATTTATAGAACTCTAACTTAAGCGTTATATTATTTTCCTTTGTTACAGTTACTCGTTTAAGATCAGAGAGTCCAATGAACCAATACAATCTATACGAAGCAAACACTAAACACAGTACAAGCTCAATGGACCGTCGCGAAGAGAGACGTGATTCCACCGACTATTACAAGCCCTCCTACGGATCCGACCCGAAGGACAAAAGTTACGACGTAACCGACTCCGCGTACTCGACATCAAAAGCGACGAGAAAGGACACACGATACGGCTCCGAAAGTCCGAGGAACAGGACAGCAAGTCCGATAACAACAAAACATTTGGGGAACGGCTCTCGGCTGGACGTCAATAGGTCTGCCAGTCCGTATCGAGCGAGCTCGCCGTACCGGGCGACGAGTCCGGTCGGCCGGACAACGAGCCCTCTCGCCAGAAAAGACAGCCCTTTGAACAGAACGACCAGTCCAATTAACAGGTGCGTTGGATCCACTCACATGCAACAATGGACCTCAATACCTCAGTATCACGTATGCCAATTAATTAGTTTATATTTAAAGCTCGCACGAAGCTGGCTCGTATTTACAGCGTAAATCAATTTTCATATAACTATATGAAAACTTGCAGCGCCGTATTGCGGTATTTCTATGAATAAAATTGCACTGTTTTAACACACAGTGGCTTTATTAGTACGCGTGAACAGCGTTAATTAAACACATTTCATTAAACAGTTTGTACTCTGAAATACCTCATTGATCAGGCGCGTACCATTTTTCCGCTTAGTTTAATTTAGTTTTTCCTATTAATTGTAAATATGTGTGACTAATACTGTGTTTTGGTCCGTGAAAAAAATGACAAAAGCCACATTATTTTATGTGTGTTATGAAAATGCGCATCTACGTCGTATAACTCTGAAATAACTCGTAAACATAATATATCAAATGTATTATCATTCTGAAAAAGGGTCATCTATATAGGAACGATAAAACAAAGTCGTTTTTATATTCGCAATAACATTATACCTAATTACTTTGAAGTTTAATCTATGATTTTGATTGAGGTTCACCATTATTTGGAGATTTACTTAAGGAATATTTGGTACTTTTACCTTCACTCATCCCCCGAGGGAAACCAGGGCACCCGACAAACATAGTTAAGCCACTTCTATGTATACACATATAGTTTTATTGGTATTCTAGTATTTAACCAAACAATCAACAAAAACATATCACACTGTCCAAATAAGCGGTTAGTTCAACCACAAATGTTTAACTAAATCTGATTTAATTCGATATTACTTCAACAACACAGATACAAATTATTCCAAATATTTATTTGCAAATATATTTTTAGAGTGAGCAGTCCAACGGATCGTTACAGTCCTGTGACGACCACGAAGCGTGTGGTTGAAAAGCGGTCGAACTACAAGATGTACAGCTCTTACAGTGGTTCCCAAGACAACCTGGACCAAGGCAGCCCACTCTCCTCTCTGGAGGGAGACCGCGCGAGGAGGCTCGGCAGCCCCAGTAAGATACACGACTTCGTTTACATAAAATTAACGTTTACACTAACTTTAGTACGAATACGTGTAGGTACGTTATAAACTAAACTAGACTAAATGTTTCTTATAATTAATAGTTTGGTAAGCTCGTTGTTTATGCAAATAGCGTAATAATAATGAACTACTCTAAGTTTCTATTATAATATTTACCTATATGAGAGCTTATAGTTCGTAAAGTAAACAATACGATAGCACTTCCCCTGTACGAGATAACGAACGCCATATAAATCAACGACCCGGATTTTGTATACGACTAATATGACAGCTGACCAATGGAATAGCAATGGTATGCAAATACGGACTCTACCTGAATAATCTTTAGTAATATCACCTCTTTTGAGTCAAAACCTTTTTGGATATTCATGTTCCCAGTTTCTGGAAGAATTTTCAAACTGACTCAAACTGACAAAATAACTCAGCCAACGACCGCCAATGACTAACCAAGTATTTTGAAATGATATTGATCATCAGTCAGCAAATTTTTGTTTTGACAAGTCTTCAAGTAAAAGTTTAATTAATAAAACTTTTTTCTTAGGCACAGGTGATCCTGGCGGGAAATCCTATCACCCTCGAAAAGACTGGGATAGCGTAGAAAAAACAAGACAAATGATGAGCGCTAACAGGTAATATGATAAAACGCCACATAAAGGAAACAATGGAAATATGATTAATGACACTGGAGTCGATATTTTGCGCAGTATTGCGATGAGCAGATTAAGTGCCAGACCTTAGATAGACACCGTGTGACAGTCTGTTGTAATAAGAAAAAACAAATGCCTCGTAATAATGAGGCATTTGTTTTTTCTAAGATTTTTTTGTGCTACTTTTTCCTCGCAGCTTTTATTAGTAAACACTAGGAAGTGGTGAGGGATGAGCGTTTTGAGAGATGTCCTTTGCAACTTTAGAATTTCAAATAAGTGCTGATTCTCAGCCCAATTTGAATAAAAGATTTTGATTTGTTACCTCTTATTGTAATGCAAATTGAAATCTGGGTACAAATGCTCACTGATAATCTAGAGCAGAGGCCCTATATTTTTTTCCTTTTTTAAATTTTCTTACCAAACAAATCGGAAGGATCAATTCAATACTCGCTTACGAACAATCCACTTTCAAATCTTGCGCTTATTCTGTCACTACACAAAACTGTCTCTAATTGACATGTGCTACAGAGTATCACTAATATAATGATACATAAATATTAGTTAGATTTCACACTCTGTTCACTACTTTAGGGCACGCAGTGTAATGTGCTCTTCAAGTTTACCTTTCATTGTAAGTGATATTGTATTGCCCAATATGTGAACCATAAAATTACTGACCACATTGGTGTTGTTCTTTAGAAAGGTCATGTGCGTTGTACTCGCAACCAGCGGGCGTGTATGTACAGACGTATGAACTTAAACGAAGCATAAGACGACCTATGTAAGGATCGTAGCAAGTGGCGTGTTGTAGATTTTGCCTACCGCACTGGGACAAAATGCGTGAGATTGTGTAGGGTATCTTATCTAAGTACCTACTTATAAAAAAAACTTGTTTTGTGTCTAGTCTGGAGTCTCCTAAAAGCCCAACGGAGCGCCTGCCCGGACAGAGCACCCTGGACCGCGAGACGAAACGCAACACACAGCTCAACAAGTTCACCGACTACTCTCGGGACTCCTTCAACAAGCAGCTCGACCGTTTGGCCGATGATCGGGACTCTGACACCTACACCAGTCGGGTATGTTGCTTTGTTACAAGTGTGACTAACAAATAAATCAAAGAGCAGTTTTATATAACTAGTGTTTAAGAATCTGAATCTTGTTTGATGCTGATGAATTCTATACTTAACAAAAAAAAAACAAATGAACATACCTACCAACGAAACAGCTCGTAGGAATTCAATACCTATGCATCTTGATAGCTATATATAGATATACGACAGTCATGATCTATCATTCATATCATTCATTTATCATTTCTATCATGTTCAATTTCTTCAGGAACTGACGTGGTAACATGAATATTACGTATTATTAGTAAACGTGTGTGAAGCTTCGAACAGTAAGCAATAAAAATGACATAGGTGTGGTGTAGAGTTATTGGTGATCCAAAAGTAGGGAATCTTCTCTATCTATTATTATTATTATTAACCATTTATTTCGGACAGAATCCATATAAGTGTTAGTAACAATTTTCTTTAGATCTATGTTAGTAGGTACATAATATAAGTGTTAGTAATAATTTTCTTACGATCTATGTTAGTAGTTAACAAGTACATCACAACTTTCCCGTGACTATTCCCACCCAGTGAGCCTGTATGGGACAGTCGTAGCGGGATGCAATCATTTGCAAAATGCTGTTGGTGCTACCGCGTAGTCTTTGCAATAACGACGCCGCTTTCTTACGCATTATAGCGTGGAAACCGTCAACGCGCGCGTCTGCGAACATTTGCGATGCACTACAGTAGCGCGGCAACCCCAACAGCATTCTGAAAGCATTATTATACTGAACGCGTATTACTATACTTACTTAGATTAAATTAGCTTTTCGTCTCTGTCCGTGTGATCGCGTTATTCTTTTAAACTACAAATTGGGTTTTGATGCGGTTCAAACCATAATTTAGCCAATTTATCCGAAAAGTTAACACATTCTATTAAAATTGCATGTAATAAAGAAATCACGATGTTTTGTCATGTTGCAAAAACCGTGCGAGGCAAATAGAAGAAACTACAAAAATGAAACTAGTACCTATAAGTTTATTTTATGATTCCTCGCCTCACCTCATCTGCAACGCCTCATGTGAACTACGCATCACACTGACGTCACGCAAAATCATGCATCGTGCAAGCAAAGTTTACCGCGCAACTAGCATATATACAACATCCCGACATCCAACGTCGGGCAGTTGCCCACCAGACACGACACCCGTCTGGTCGGAGGCTCCTCCCTTTTTATGGAGGTATGAGTGAACTTTACACCCTGTTCCTCGTACCTCCATACATGTAAACTGTAGAATAGTCTCAAATTAAGAGGGAGAAATGTACAGCTGGCGTCGAGTTTAAAATTGAGTTAGCTATTCACTAGCAAGGTACCAGTATAGTACATATTCGAATCACAACGTGTAGGACGCCACAATTAAGGGCGCTACAGAACGTCCTCACTGGCATCCAGATGGACGTCACGTTTGTACATGTAACATGCAAACAAAAACCTATTGAGACAATAATAATAATAATGTTTATTTACTCAAAAACAAAGCATTGTAGTACACGTTAAAAAAAACAATTTTACAAAAATAAGTACTATATCTACAAACGTGTGGGTGAGCACTGCTCTCCTAGCTAGGTTATGAAAACCTGTGTTAAGGAGTAGCAGTCCGGTCCCCTAAGGTATAATAACGAAAAGGTTACATAGTGCTTCTGATAGATCTGATGTTACTGTTACAATTTTGTAGTAGATATTGAGATAGACAAATACCGTCTTATTACAAAACACGATCTAACTTTAGCCCGAGCCTAAATCTTCGATTTAGTTTTTGTATTTGGAACTTTGTTCCGACTTTAGTAAAGTTCTTAATACAAAATAGACAATCTAAGACCAGACCAAGTTGTCAGGTATTTCGATTTCTGTTAGGTTCTTATTTCAAAAACAGGTTCGATGGTTTAAACCATGTCAAAAGAAAAACCTTGTTTTGTAATAAGACCATTACCGTCTTATTACAAAACACGATCTAACTTTAGCCCCAACCTACACATTCGATTTAGTTTTTGTATTTGGAACTTTATGCCGACTTTAGTAAAGTTCTTAATACAAAATTGACAATCTAAGACCGGACTAAGTTGACAGTTTTGTAAAAGGAACTGTATTTCGATTTCAGTTATGTTCTTATTTCAAAAACAGGCTCGATGGTTTAAACCATGTCAAAAGAAAAACCTTGTTTTGTAATAAGGCCGTTAAAGATTAAGATACGTTTTTATTAAACGTGAAAATTAAATATGATTATGGATCTACTTAAACAGCAGTAGAAGCACTAGCAATTTTCATAAGTACTAATACTTGTTCTAAATATGCTAGGGCTCTTAAAATTTTCTTACAAAATGCTCAATGGCGATATGATACGATTACAGGAACTGTATCATATATTGCTTAATAAACATACCACAATATTGCTTTACATTACGCCTTGTTGCCCCGACGGGAGGGGCAGAGGTGTACGTGTACCTATACAGCCGGAAAGCGCCCTCTGTCGGCGTGACCACGCATTTTAATTTAAAGCTGAAAACTGCAACCTTACAACCAGTCCAAACGCCCCAATAAAGTCGGTCTGCGGGCGCCTTTACAAGCTCAACTACGTACTTCGAACTGACCCCTTACATACATATAATACTATGTATGTTTAGGAACAAGTTTGAACTATGTAAACAGAGTGCGTGACTCCCGCGGTTATGGGACGTTATGGCGTCACTTAGGTTGCTCTTCCAGTCTGCTACAATAGTGTAACTTCCCGTCATTAAGATTGCGACCATTGAATTGGTGGTCAGTTTTAGTTGCTACTCAAACAGAAGTGGTTTAAATAATATAAGTGACAAACCATCGTGCCTGTTATGCCCTAACGGAGTATGCATAGATGTAGGGGAGTGATATAAAGATTCAAATGACGTTATTGCGACGCACGCTATTTCGAAAAACTTTATGAGGTATACGCCAGTTCGAAAACACATTGAGTCGGAAACCGCTATATCGAATGACGATGTCGCGAACCCTACCCTAACCGAACGTCGTGTTCGCGACAACGTTGTAATTATTTCTGCGTGCTCAAAATTATCGTGTTCAGTAAAAATCTTAGTTGGTTTAAAAATATAACGTAATGAATTGGGAGAAGGCGCTAAGATCTGACATACAGGTTTTTACCTAGTTTGGGTTTCAAAGGCTTCATGGTTTTTGTAACTCCATTTTTTTTTTTTTATTTAACGTCGATCGATATAGCGGTTTTCGATTTAATGTGTTTTCGAACTGGCGTGCCACTTGGAAGTTTTTCGAAACAGCGTGCGTCGAAATAACGTCATTCGAATCTTCATATGACTTCCTAGATGTGGGTATGTGGATGTAAAGTACACCCATTTTTTTACCAGTTACTACAATGTGGAGACAACAATACGACAATAAATGAAAGCACTGGCAATACTAATGCATAGGAGTATTTTGAAACTATCAAATTAATCCTAACACCGAAATAACAAAAGTGATTTTTTCAAACAAACTAAATAGTAGTGATGGGCCGACTATGGGTTTTGCCAATCTTTGACTAGCTATAGTGACTAAACTATTGGATATATTTGATTGAATTTTTGTATGCAGACTGGGAACATCATTAGATACTTACGCAGTTTGATTTATTGTCGTATTGTCGTCTCCACCTTGTATAATATAAAATAAATAAATAGTACAAAAATATTATAAATATGACAGTTTGTATGTTTGGATGTTTGTTACTCAATCACGCAAAAACAGCTGACCAGATTTGGATCAAAGTCAAACTCGGGGATGCTAAAAGAATTTCCAAATGGAAAAATCCGATACCTCCGATATCTATCTTTGTCCAACCGGAAGATCAACCCCCTAGCTCAGGGGCCGTACTATGACCTGTTAACGCCATCATGATTCCGTTGAGAAAAAGAGATAGTGCTATCGGCCATGTATAGCTCCGTCTCTCTTCCACGCTGGAACAATGATGGAATTAACACGTCATAGTACGGCCCCAGCAGTCACAAGTGCGAGGCTGTAAAAGTATAAATAAACACAAATAAACACATGGTGCCCGAGTTTTCAAAGGCAAGCATACATCTAGGTACCTGAGGTCACCAAAATTTCGCTGGTAGCGGTATTAAGCCCATGTGAAAGAGAATCCAATTGAAAACCCAGATCGCTACAAAGATTTTCCAAACAATGTGCACAGAGTGGGCCTATTGTGATCTACAAGGGTCAATTCAGAACTCTACCCAGAATTTCTTAACAAAAAGCGCCAATAACATAGTCTGGTTTTGATATTGAACCTACAATGCATGATATTTCCATGGAGATATTTTGATTACTTATAATGGCTCCTGCTGAACCCATGTACTAACCTTCGTAACCCCCCTCACTACCATGCTTTCGTAACCTCCCTCACTCAATCTCTCGCTCTTAAAAAACGTAGATTTCTCCTAGGTAACATTGCAGGAGCCTCTTTAAGAATGCGATTACCTAGGTAAGTACTACAATATAGAATATTCATGTTCTCATAACTTTTTACAATAAATATACAAGTAGAGTTTAGTTACATAATATGTTACAATAGGTATAACGTAAAATATAACGTTAAATAACATAATATTTATGTTACGTAGAGTGCAGTGGTGGCCCAGTGGTTTCGCCCGACATACGAGTTGTAGGTCACTACTACTCTCGAAACGGTGAAGGAAAATATTGTGAGAAAACCAGCATGTCCTAGAACCAACAAATTCGAAGATATTTGACATTTACCAACCCGCACTGGGCCCGCGTGGTGGTTTATGGCCCACTCCCTCTCACAGAGGGAAGTCCTGTGTCCCAGCATTGGGAACATTACAGGCTGATTATGCTATATGTTACGCTGAAACTGTCCGCAGCACCGTTCGCAATATATTCCGTTTACAAAAAGCACTTGATAGTGATTTCTTCGAACTGCAACCTCGCGCGCCTCTCCACTCTTTTGAGTTTACCCCTGGCAAAGTTGTCAGAGCAATATTGTACAATATATGAGAGGTTCTCGTTAGGAGCCTTCTGTCTGCGTTGCAGTTGCTAGATATTAATGTTAACTTTTATATTTGCACCTGTATCTCGGCAAGTAAAATGGGTGGGAAAGCATCTAAGGATTGTTATGTAATATTTTTCGTGGCATTCTAAATTATGCCTATTGCCTAATATTATTAAAGTCTAATCAGGTCCGCCTGTAGTCCGCGTTGACGGATCTGAAAACCATAACAAGCATTATATAGGCATTCGGCATAGCAGTAAATACACAGTTTTTAATTAACCTTCCCTAAGACGAATTGTATAAAGTCTTTTGATACTATAAGTCCTGTGGAACAATCAGCTCTGCTATCAACTTTCTTGTAAGCATGGAGAGATAGAATTTTTAGGATTCAGTACCGGCAAACGGGGTGAATATGGATGCATGGGTGAATCGGGACGAAACATTAATAGGGATTTTAACATTGAAATAATATAGTTTATTGCCAAAAATGACTCTTAATGTGTTTTATGTATTATAACAAACGATTAAGTGCCCTTGTTGGCATCAAACTATATTATTTCAATGATAAAATCCCTTTTAAAGTTTCGTCCCTATTCACCCCTGTAACCCAATTCACCCCGTTTGGTGGTACCTAAAGGGTGCCAACGGTACCCTATTACTAATCCTCCGCTGTCCGTCTGTCCGCCCAGCCGTTCGTCCGTCCGTCTGTCTGTTAGCGGGCTGTACTATCGAGGAAGTTCATATCTAAGCAGTTTTAAAACAAAATCCCGTGAACACGATGACCACATCTGTTTTATGCCCTTAGTTGAAGCGGCCGAGGGCTGCAAGGAAACATAGTCCTTAAGGTGCATAGATATGAAATTCCTCGATAGTACCTCATGAACCGAAATAGGTAGACAGTTGATATTTTCACAGATTGTGTATTTCTATTGTCGCTATAACAACAAATAATAAAAATATAATAAAGTAAAAAATTAAAGTGGGTCTCCATACAAGAAACGTGTTTATTTCGGCGTTTTTTACCTTGTGGTACGGAACCCTTCGTGGGCGAGTCCGGCTCGCACTTACGTCTGGTTTTTTACAAGATTTCGTTTTTTTGCAGCAAGAGTTCAGTAAGCGCGAGGTACGTGAGAGTACGTACGTCGTCCGCGACTCTTCGTACAGCAGTGTGGAAGAGAAGCAACAACAGCAGCAGTCTTTTTTATCCAATAGGCCCCCCCGCGACCCTGCCGGGGGGGCCCATACTGAAACGGACGCCGCACACGCACGTTTCAGGTATAAATATCACAGATCTTTTACATAGTTTTTTTTTTAATAGATTTATTTGTCTTGATTGCACATAATATATATATCAGAAATCATGCATACAGAATTTTTAATTTTAGTAGAAAACTTCATCCTTCTTTTTGAAAGTATAAAGGCTCCTTCGAACAGGCGCGACGCGAAACGTACGCGACCCAAAGGCACCGCGTGACACGCGACGTGCGCGAGCGGTGCCTTAGTCGCGCGCGATTCTTTTGTAGCAGCCTTAACGGTATAATTAAAAACTGTTCAATACAATCAAACAAAAAATCGACAGCAATTGAACCTGACAAGAGCGTCCTATTATAATTTGAAAGAATGCACTTTATGCCACTAACCGAGATAAAATATCACAATGAAAGACCAGACTGAACAAGTCTTTGGTCTTTTCACAAAATATAAAGCTGTTAAACACAGCAGACAGCTGCACTGTCGAATAAAAACCCTACACAGACTATTTATCTTCACAATAAATTTAATTGTATGCAACAGAAAGTTTTTTTTATTTCAACAATGTAGAACTTCGCTTACTTTTTCATTTCATCGTCACCTGCAATTGTGTATTGTGTACAACTTTTTGTTTAATTAATAAAGAGTCTTACCTACTTATATATAAAGTTCAGCAGCTCGTTGTAAACTACGTTTTGTTTTTGCAGACCGATTCAAAGGGATAATAATAGAGGTGCCAAAGGAATAGTTGTAAAACCATCGCACAAAGGAGTTGTTGGACAACCAGTAGAATTCATAGGTAAGTTCACTGCATATAATAAATATCACTCCTTCAATCCTTGAAGTGATTGGCAGAGGTGTACAGTACACCCAAATTTTACAAGATTTATTAAGTCTTAATTGCTTAAGTGTAAGGGGCACAAATCGCAAGAAATTTCTGAAGGATTAACCTAAGTATTACCATTTTCCCCGACCTGAGAATCAAACCTCATACACCACGCTCAGCATTCACGCATTCCACAAGACCAACGAAGTAGTCATGGGCCAAGGGCCCATAAATTCATTTTCTGGCTAATATCAAATTATATGTCATTCAAACCTAACATGAATAGAGCCCTCGGCTCTAGCAGGGCATTAATATTGTACTGAATTTAATTATGATCCGCTGGTAATTTAAATGATTTGAATTAGGAATATACGTATGGAATCTTAAACAAAAAAAAAAGCTTTTTTCTATTAATGTAGGTACAGCTCGACCAAAGAATTTTCACTTCATAGGTTTTAGTTGCCGTCGACGAACAAAATGATCGGCTGCAGTGACGCGTAACCCCGCGTTTTAATGTTGGATTTGGGCTGACGCCCTATTGCCGATATTATTTATTGTGTTTTTGATGAAATTGCATGAGTTTAGAGTTAAAAAATCAAAAACCCGACAGCCACTAAGTGATTTTATTTCAATCTTAGATTTGATGCCACCAACTGCTTGAAAAGTGAGTTTGTTTTAAATCAGTTTTGCAGTCGGGTTTTTTTTTTGTTGTTATTTTTATTTTATTTTAACACTTTTAGTGTTATATTTTTGGAATCTTCTTTTCAAGCCCTATATTTTGATACCCCACATAGGCGGGGTAGTTTTTTTTCAAGCCGTTTATTACTGACGTCTAAAATCCGCCATTTTGATTTTATAAAAACAAAACCTAGCCTCTATCCTTTGCGCGACCCAGAAGAGTTGATAGAAATATCATGTATTCAAATCCATCCGGCCATTAGGATGCTTCATGGATATAAAGGATTCCACATACAAAGATACATAGATACACACACATGAAAAACATAACCCTGTCTTTGCGATCACATAGTCAGGTAAATAGTGTAAGAAACTGCACATAACTAGGTATGCCCCGGTCATTTAACAGTTTCATAAACTACTAATTCGATAATCGAATTGGTTTTATTACCTCGCAGTAGGTGCGAAAAGTAGAATATTCTCCTCGAGGATGGTAGGTGTCTTCGTCTTGGGTGAGCTTGAATCCCTCGTTTCACTCAGGATTCTAGTCTTAACTGCCTCGTTTAGCTCAGGAGTTAACTCAGAGCTGCCTCGCTGCGGTCGGGAGCCCTAGAATCCTTCGTTGCGTTCAGGGTTCAAATTAGCTATTGTTATTTATTTCTTATATATAGTTATTTATTTCTTTATCCTCTTAATGCATATTCTACTATTTTTTTTTTGCAACATCCACACAAGGTCTTCAGGTCCCGAGCTAGGCAGAGCCTGTGCTACGGTAACCTGATGACTGATATACATACTTATATACATATACACACCCAGACACAGGTCAAACAGACATGTTCATGCACAAAAATGTTTGACTTGTCCGGGGATCGAACCCGGGACCAGCGGCTCAGAAGGCAGGATCGCTACCAACTGCGTCAACCGGTCAGTCTTATAAAACTATTGTTCGATCATTTAAGGTGGCAGTGATATAATTATGTTCTAGTTGAAAACATGTTTAAAAAAACACTGCTTTACCCCGTTAGTGCATAATCTACTATTTGTTTCTGGGTTTGTACAACCATGTTTGAGGATTTGGGTATCTGCCAAAAAGGATGTAGTGTTGGGAATTGGGGTAATTTTAACTACAACTTAATCTAAAGTGAGGTCAGACAGACCATTTTAATTAAGACAGATAGTGTTACATATACCTTAAAGGGTCACTACATTTTAGGGACGCGAAATTCGAATTATGTAGGTTTGTTTAAAGTCCAAGTTCATAAGGTTCCGCTAACCCTATATACAGCATGTATCATAAAGGGGTGGTCAAAAATTATCAGTCGTCCCTTACATTTGGGTTGAGTAGGTATTGATGTTTTGTTTTGTTGATATTTTTTTAGCGATTATGATGTTGATCCCATAGCGAAAGTTGTTCAGTTTGATGGTCTTAAATTTGACCACACCTTTCACATGATTCAAGACCGTATAAAGTAGAAAGAGGTAGGTTATCAAAAAAAAACTCTTGTTTCGTAGAAAAGTGCGATACCTACGCGGTCAAAATGTATGGCAGAGCTAATTTTTTCTTTAATAACCGACGAAAAATTTCAACGCAGGTTTCAGAATCAGGTACTGAATCCAGGTGACAAGTTGCGCATCGATGCCCCTGCCACCCTGTATATTTCACTTAAGATACCTACTCAATTCTCTGAACAGCATGCGTACCATGAAACTTCTATCTGGGGCCGTACTATGAGGTGTTAACACCATCATGATTCTGCTGCGAAAAAGAGATAGTGCTATCGGTCATGTTTAGCTCCGTCTCTCTTTCACGCTGGAACAATGATGGAATTAACACGACAAAGTACTGCCCCTGTACTCTACGAAGAGAAGACAAATCACTCTCTTAACAAAAAGTCATTATTTTCTTGAATTTTGACATCGCGCCGTAGAAATCTTTCTACAATCTGTCATTTTGTCTTCCGTTTCCATAGCGGCCATGCTACACATGCAGGAAATACCTAGCCATCTTTAACACTTTCGACATTTGACTTTAACAAAACAACTGTAGCGTGTCGATCTAATCCATGACGTGATGATAATAATCTTCTACAAATTACAACAGCGGTTTCCAGTGACGCGTATTTTGTGGAATAAGTGGAATTACTTATAGGTACGTGTCAGTGTTTATCTTATCGGCATTTTCATCTTAATTACTCGACATTGAAAGAAAAGTTTATAAGTAATCAACGGGCATCTAACTTCTTGGAATACCTGTAATGCACACCGCCTACAAGCCTTGCTGAGCTGCAGTATCATCAGGGTCGGTATACCTCTCTGCCCAGAACAATTAGAGAATTGCTCATACTTAAAACAATCTGCACGAGTTTTTATCTATAGGTATTTCTGTCTTTCTGCCCCGTCTCGAAAGAAACATGTACACGACTTATCCTTGCCTTTTCGGCGATCCAACCATTTCGACTTTATGACAATCATGTCACAATGTTGCATCAAATTGATGAGTATTTCCTCTACACAGTTGACGGAAGTATGGCAGGCCCCGGCCACCTCGAGTTGGAGGTATCAGGTGGCAACGGGGCATTGGTGGCCAGCTCAGTGCGACCCCTTGGGGGTCACCGGTACGCGGCCGCGTTTACACCGCGCCTGCCGCGACCCCACAACGTGAGAGTGACCTTTAATGATGAACATGTACCTGGTAAGTGTTTACAGCTCTTTCATTATACTTTGAAGGGAAGAAAAAGATTTTATTTGGGTATTACAGACTTTGCGTGTTCGATAGTTTGAAACCACCTTTTCCAAAATGAGACTTAAATACTCAAGCCCTATAGTCCTATAGCATTAACAGGCTCTTCGACAATGCTGCACTTATTTCTCTCACATCATGAATACTGTACAATGTAGCTGTCTAGGAGCACTCATTTCAGCAAAAAAGTTAAACAGGTGTCTCGAAATTTGACCGCCAGCAAAGCCTTATGCAACTTTGCGCCGTGGCCAGAAGGGATTCACATTTTACGGACATTGCCCTTCTGTGGGGAGCAGTGGTGGCGTAGTGGTAACGGCCGCGACTTACGAGTTCGAACCCAGACAGGTGCTTTACTTTGTGTAAATTAATTCATCACCACTGCTCTCCAGATGGTGAAGGAAAACACCGTGAGGAAATCGGCATGTCCTAGAACCAAAAATTCGAAGACATGTGATATCTACCAACGCGCACTGGGCACGCGTGGTGGATTAGCGATTATGGCTCACAGAGAGGAGGCCTGTGTTCCAACAGTGGGAACATTATAGGGTGATTATGTTATGCCCACCCTTCTGTTTCTATAACACATACCATAAGTTAACGACAGCTGTTCTCAAATTACAAGTACGTAAATTATACAGCCTTAAGCTGACACCTGATAGACACACTGAATGCGGTCGGCCTTGTCAGCAACAAAACAAGTTCTGACCAAGCTTAAGGTATTTTAATGACAATGAGAAAATGTTTTGGTATGTAGATGTGCAATTAATTAACCTTCTAGATACAGGTTATTGCTGGGTACATATATAATACAGGTATTCCAGACCCATCTCTCATGCAAAATTCCAACGCTGAAAAAATCATTAAAGCTAAGTCCCATTCAAAGAATCCAAGGTAGGTTTACTTAGCTCGAACTTTCTGGAACAAATGTAACGGATATATATTTCCTACAAATAGATAGATAGGTACGCGACCTTAAAGCGCTTAAATCTGACTAAAACGCAACGTAGAAATCACATTTCAAAAGAAGAGCACAGTGCAGCGCTTGCATTAATTAAAAGAAGACATAAGACTCGTAAACCTATGAGCAGAATTTCGCAAAGCCTGCCGGTAGAAGGCTGGTTTATCTAAGAACACGCTCGCTGTATACATTCTATGTGATTACCGGAATACGAGAACAAAGGAGCGAGCGAATCACACCAGTAGGTAACACAGTAGGAAACAAATCAAAATTGCAACAATACCCGGTCGCAGTACCTACGCATTGTTTATAGACTACATTTCTTCAGCTACAACGCCTTAAGCTTCTATTTCCACCTCGAAGTGAAAGATCAAACGTACATTACATTTACATTTTCTTTTAATATTTTTCCTGTTTAATTCCGATTATAATTTCATCCACATCTTTAATGCGTCGTAATGAAACAAACTAAGCAATTATGGGTTTAGTTAGCTGCTTTTTAGTATAATGTATTTTCAATGAGTCATCAGGTTACCGTTAATTCATTCAGATTTTGAATATCTCGAAACGAATCTTAAAAACCTGACACCAATATAATTATCCAAAATAACGGACCGTCGCTGGAAGTGACATTAGAAAAGGAGTGACTAAACAACCATTCAAATTAAGACATCTAACTTTTACAAACCTGTTGGTTGATAAATCGCAAATAATTGAGTGCTAATGCAGCAATATAAATCTTAAATGAAAATTGATCAGATCCTTGTTATTAAGACGTCGGCGTAGTTGCAAGGAGGTTTTTTTCTGTCGAACTGTTCAGATTTAATTGACTTTATCCGCTGTGCAAAGTGGGTGTTATGATCTTTTAATGATATCCATGCTAGTAACGCGATTTCGTAGATTTCTTTTTTCTGACAAAGGTCAGCCTGCTTAGTCTGGTAGCCTGGTTTTAGGTAATGTACATAAGTATCTATATTATTATAAATTATGATCTGCAAGTATCATTAGGTATTGAATCGGAAGATCCCATCCTCTTCACCCGACTGCGGTGGAGCCCAAAGGGAGGGTTTTGTTTTTTTAGGATATCACACTCAGGCACACGGTGGCCGAGTTTGTTGTAAAAGTGATTATAATCATGAAATATGAATTATTGACGTTTCAATTTATAAATAACGCTACTTACGTAAAAATACGTTACGGCCAGAACATTAATGATAAATATCTACCAACGCAATAATATTATGACAAAATAAAGATAATCACAAATTCGGACTGTCCATTAATTGCGGCTCTGATATTATTGCTAATAATTACTTGTTATTCCACTTTCGTCGTCTAATTAGTGATTATATCTTACTAATCAAACACACAAATATGTAAAAAGCATACTTATCGAAAATATGTAGTAGGTACTATGCTATCTAAATAACTGATAATATGACAATTTGTGTACAATGGATCCTATGCAAGGCGCGCGCTGCTTTCTATTTCTACTTACAGGTATTGTAATGTGTTTCCATGGTGCGTGTAATTTCGGCATTACTGCCCGGCGAGGGGAACCGTCCAGGGGAGCCAGCCAGGGGAAACGGCGCACTTAGAACACCACCTCGACCGTACATAGTTAGACCGTTAGTGCTCAAGAAAGTGTCAACTTGTTGTGTAAAACTTTCGACATTTCTAATCGCTGACTGTCGCGTAATTGACGCAAATTCATACTATTTTGCAATTTTAAATAATTATTAACAAACTGTGTAGTCATTTAGTCATTCATCAGTGTACCTAATTTTATTTTTAATTATTGTTGACAATCATTGGAAAAATAATACACGATGTACTGTAAATAATTCTCGTGCTGATAAAAGTTTAAATTTAAAATGTTTTAAAAATACAGAATTTTTTCTATGAACTGTAAATTAAATCCAAGTACGAGGTACATATTCATTGAATCCTCGGCTGAACAATTTATTCATGGCTTTTTAAAATATCTGTAAAATGTTTTGTGATCGAACTCATATTTTAACTCATAATTATTATAATTTCAGTTCAGTTTTATTATTTGGAGCATATTTATTTCCATATAATCGCTACGTTTTAACTAATTTATTAAAAGCTATTCCATTTTATTTTTATGAGTTCTTTTATTAACCGATTGATGGTTTTTTAAAAGCCTTAATTTTGTTTTTAAATGTTACCGTAAACTGTCCCGTTTTTGTTTTTTTTTTATACCTGACTGATATGGTTTTTTTACGTTTATGTGATACAGTTATAGTTAATTACTGCATCGGCCAGCAAAAGAGGCATTGATGGATGAACGTTTAAATGTGGGCGAGGTGAGCGAATGCCTTGTTGTAGCCAAGGCTTGTATAGTACTTTTCTCAAATAATGCGCGGAAATTAAAATACAAAAATGCTTTTCAAAATCAATGACGAACAACGAACAACAATACTTTTGCCTCCGTTAAAGTGATTTGTTATTTTTTTTTTTTGTTGCTCTTTAAATAGCTTTCTATTTGCAAGCCAGTTCGAAATTTAAATAAAACCTTCGTTAAGTTACCTCCTTGGCTGCCATGTTTCGGAGTAAAAGATCGTTCCATTTTTAAATTACACGATAGATATGAGTTTACTATAATATTATTTATTTGGCCGCTAAATTTTCATACAACTTTTGCCGGCTGCTGCTCGCATGTATTTGGCCAGTACAGCAATTCCGATTTATCTCGAAGAAGGTTGTCAAAATATTGCTCAAATTTCCAAGCATGTTTGAGAAAAATTTATAACTCTAACTTCTCTGACTCGTTTTGACTGCGTCCTCGGACTTGTGTTGTGTTTGTACTAGAGTACTAGAGTTGTGTAGTGTTGTAAACGCTACTGTGGGTTTCGATTCCGGGTCGAGTGAAATGCGGTTGGGTTTTCCATCTGGAATTTCTCAATAGACGCCCAGAGTCTTTGCGCTTTGTGCCCGGTTGATGGCAATAGGCTCGCCCCCTATTACATGGGCCTTAAAAATAACTGGCGAAATGTGCCTCTGCCTTACCCTTCAAGGAACATAGCCGTGATGTTATGTTAAGTGTACTATATCTACCTACCAAGCAAGGAACTTAGTTCTTACTCGTGTCGTGCCTCCATCTATAGTTTGGGATTATTTAGACACGAAACCGTGCAACGTGTTGATAAGAGCGTTACCGAAACTTCTCGAATCATATAAGTAATCTCCCTAATACTTATATGATTTGCGTTCCAGAACTTACTTTTAGGATGTGTGAATATCTACATAAATTAAAAATAAAATATCTAACTCCCACAGAAAAAAATTACAAAGATACTAAATTGATGACACTATCGCACATTTATACATATAACACTTTCATATTAGTACACAGGCTGTACAATAAAGTTAAAAATAAATGAATAATAATAATTAAATAATAATAATAATTACTCTTAAATACCTAACGTTTACAAAAAAAAGGACAAGAAACACAAAAACGTATTAATAGACGAAAAAATAGCATGCACTAACTTCGGAAGGAAAAATATATTATATGAAGTAGCAGTGTTGTATAATAAAAAGAGATCCAGTCCTTTACTCTATACAAAAAATCTTGAAAGTATCTCTCGTTTTTAAATCAATCAACAATTTATAAAGTCAGTGTTATTTATTAATTTGCTTCTACTACATTAAATTATTATTTAAAATATATACCAAGGTATAAAATATATCTAGGTATTAAACTATCTTATCATTTTGAAACGTCATTAGAAATTAAAAATATTGACAGCTTGCTACTATTAACAATGTGTAATTGCTATTGACTTGCCATCATGAAACGATACGTAATATACACTCACTTTTTCTTGGTACCCGTAGGAAAAATATATATTTGTGCATTCTACTACTTACTAGTTTATTTACGAGTACCTAGCGTTCTTCATGTTATGTGGGTACCTACTTATTTATCATTATCAAATAAGTAGGGTAGAATAGTGAACTTAGTTTTAAGCAAACGACTGCTGCGTCAGTCCAATATATGAGCTTGTACGTAACGGTTGACTTATTTAAATCCTCACCCACCTTCGTATATAACAGTTGGCGACGAGGTCAAAGTACAATTTACGCGTATATCGTAAAATGGCAAAAGTATCCGCTACAGTTTCGGTCGGCACATTAACAGTATTCAACCATGAGCATCAAGAATGGCAACTGTATAAAGAAAGACTCGAACAGTGGTTTCTTGCAAACGAAATTGGGGCAGACGTGGATAAAGCCGGTTGTAAACGTCGAGCTATTCTGCTAAGCAACTGCTCGGAATCAAGTTACAAATTGATTCGTGATCTAGCTTTACCGCGGCAGGTCGGTACCTTGAGCTATGATGAAGTAGTAGCTTTATTGGATGGACATTTCAAGTTGAAAAAGTGCACGTTCGCGGAAAGATATAAATTCCACAGTGCCACGCAACATGTCGGCGAAGGATTGCCAGAATGGGCGGCACGAGTACGTGGTTTAGCAATACACTGCGGGTTCGTGGCGTTATCTCTTGATGAGCAGCTTCGCGACCGTTTTGTGCTGGGTATGGCACCTGGACCTGAGAGAGATAAGTTATTCACCAAGGCGATGTCGGAGTTGTCGCTCAGCAAGGCCTTGGAAATAGCTGAAGCAGTACGCAGTGCGCGTATGGGGGCACAAGAAACAACTCGACAAGCAGACATGGGTGCACCACTTCAAGTGATGAGGATGGACACGGCAGCACAGCCAGGTACAGCACGCGGCAGAAGCGCGCCGCGCCCGCGCCACGTGCAAGGAGCAGCAACACCCACGGTTAGCGGCGAGCGCGCTCAAGGGGGCGCGGGCGGCAGCGGCGGCGGGTGCACAGCCTGCGGCTACGCAGGTCACGAGGCATCGACGTGTCGGTTTGTGAGATATAAGTGCAAAAAGTGCGGCGTTCAAGGACATCTTAAGCGAATGTGTAAACAAACTATAAGTAAACAACACTATGTCGAGTGCTGTGGGGATGAAGACGATGATGGTAAGCATGTGTGCTATAATATCCGCACTATTCGCGGAGAACCGATGCGGGAATCTGTTTGTGTTAATGGAGTTGAGCAAATTTTTGAAATAGATACGGGTTCACCAGTAACCGTCATTTCTGAGCAATTGTATCATAAACACTTTTTAAATATAACGTTGGAAACCAGTGACCTTATTTTGCATAGTTACAATGGCGATAAGTTACACATTGTAGGTAAAATAAATCTCATGTTCACATATAATAACAAAACATTCAAAATAGGGGTATATGTCGTGCGGAACGGAGGTCCACCCCTATTAGGCAGAGATTTCTTTTCTCGTTTTAACTTGCAAATATGCTCATTGAATAACTGCAACGATTTTTTAACAATTAATTCTTCTAAGTACCCACAGTTGTTTGGAAATAAATTAGGTTGTTTCAAGGGCGTCAAGGTGGATTTAGCTTTAAAACCAGACGCAAAGCCGATTTTTTTTAAGGCTAGGCCGTTACCTTTTGCTGTCCGGGAAAGCGTGGAAAAGGAACTTAACCGTCTTGTAGATTTAGGTGTATTAGTACCAGTGAAATACGCGGAGTATGCAAGTCCAGTAGTGCCGGTTTTAAAGAGAGATGGTTCCATACGTCTCTGTGCCGACTACTCTGTGACTATAAATAAACAGTTACTTGTAGATAAATACCCATTACCTAGGTATGACGAGCTGTTTACTAAACTACATGGCGGAAAGTTTTTCAGTAAATTAGACCTTTCACATGCATATAATCAGTTATGTCTAAATGAGAAGTCACAAATGCTCACATGCATAAACACTCATAAAGGGTTATATAAGTTTACTCGCTTAGTGTTTGGTCTGGCTAGTGCGCCAGCCATTTTTCAGCGTAACATGGAAGCGCTTCTATCAGGACTAGATGGTACTCTTTTATTTCTTGATGATATTTTAGTGTGCGGGACGGACAAAAATCAGATGATGAGTAGGTTGAATGAAGTTTTCCGTAGGTTACAGGAAGCAGGTTTAGTTTTAAACATAGAAAAATGCACTTTCTTTCAAGAGTCCGTATCCTACTTGGGTTTTGTCATTGACCGTAATGGTATACACAAATCTCCGGAGAAAATAAAGGCAATTCTGCAAAGTCGAACTCCAACCAATACAACAGAATTAAAATCATTTTTAGGCATGGTCAACTATTACCGAAATTTTATTAAAAACGCATCATCGATTTTAAGTCCACTACATGATTTGCTTAAAAAAAAAGAACCTTGGTTATGGACTAAGAAACATGACGAAGCAGTATCATCAGTTATACGGAAATTAGTTTCTGATACCACCTTAGCACATTTCAATCCGGAAGCATTGTTAATTGTAACGGTTGATGCGTCACCAAGCGGGTTAGGTGCCGTGTTATCGCAGGTCGAAGATGGTATAGAAAAACCTATCTCGTATGTTTCCCGTTCACTGAATGCAGCAGAAAAACGCTACAGCCAAATTCAAAAAGAGGCTACTGCTATAATATTTGGAATCAGGAAATTCCATCAATACTTATATGGTCGAATAAAACCTTTTATTTTAAGAACTGACCATAAACCTCTCGTTTCAATATTTAATCCGAGTAAGGGTATTCCCGAAATATCAGCAAATCGTTTACAGCGTTATGCTATTTTTCTATCCGCATACAATTATAATATAGAATACGTAAGCAGTGTTCGTAATTGTGCAGATTTTTTAAGTCGATCGGTAGCAGAGGTGAAAACGGCCGACACGCACCCGGCACGTGATGAGTCAATAGTGGACAAATCTAGTTATGTGCGTTTTGTTTACGAAGGTGAAAGATTTTTGTCGCTCACGGATATCAGAGATGCACTTAAGCTAGATACCGTTTTGACAACCGTCGTAGACTATGTGTCAAATGGTTGGCCTAATAAAATTAAGGAACCATTTATTAAGGATTATTATAGCCACCGATTGGAATTATCGGTAGAAAATGGTTGTCTAATGCGGGGTCACAGATTAGTCATTCCTACAAGTCTGCGATACAAAGTATTAAACGAGTTACACTTAGGTCACTTAGGAATCACAAAAGTGAAAGAAGAGGCACGAAATAGATTTTGGTGGCCGGGTATGTCTGTCGCTATTGAGCAGCACATCGGCGCGTGCGGCGTCTGTACGTCGCAGCGCGCTTCGCCCCCGCGCACCCCCCTCACTCCTTGGCCCTTCCCTGCGCAGCCGTGGCATCGTGTTCATATAGATTTTTTAGGGCCGATAAACGGCAAAACTTTTTTAATTATAGTAGACGCGTATTCAAAATGGGTGGAATGTTTTGATGTTTCATCGGGTGGTACTACGCGAGTAGTTATAGAAAAGCTTTGCGAAGTAATGTCACGATTTGGCTTATTTCATACAATTTGCTCAGATAACGGCGCTTCATTTTGCTCTCATGAATTTAAACAATTTTGCACTCGCAACAATATTTCACATTTAACTTCACCAACATATAATCCGGCTAGCAACGGACAAGCGGAGAGTTATGTTAAGATTATTAAAAAAGCAATTAAATCGTATTTGTTATCAGGTTCATGTTTGAAAGATTTAAACATTAAAATATCAGAATTTTTGCTCAATTATAGGAATTCCAAACATTCGACCACAGACAGATCTCCAGCAGAAGTTTTGTTCGGTCATAAGTTGAGATGTAGGTTGGATCTCTTGACACCGACCACCACGACGCCATCCGACGCAGCACTCGACACAGCTGTTAAAGTTAAACAGTGTTCGCAGATTGACAATTATCGTGGTAGCCGTAAAGTTTCGTTCAGTGTGGGTGACCAAGTCTTAGTGAAACTTTATAATCAACAAAAACATTATTGGTCACGCGGCAAGATTATTAAACATATTGGCAAAACAATGTTCTTAGTACAACTATGCGAATCGGATCAAACTGTGAAAAGACACGCTAATCAGTTGCTCAAATTTAGAGGGAAGGAAGATAGGTCATGCGAAGAGATCGTTCCGGCATTTGTAATGCCATCACAATCGACTAGCTCCGAGCAACTGCCTCCCGAAGTGGCTGATGAAGAACTACCAGTTGAGTCCGGAATGCCTGCATCAGAGCTGCATCAGAGTGACCAATCCGCTGAAAGGGAACAAATTCCAGCTCCCTCCGTAGAACTGGAGCCCGACACTCGATCAAAACGGCATAGAACTGTAGTAGATTATACAAAGTTTTTCTAATTAAAGTTGGAGGGATGTTATGTGGGTACCTACTTATTTATCATTATCAAATAAGTAGGGTAGAATAGTGAACTTAGTTTTAAGCAAACGACTGCTGCGTCAGTCCAATATATGAGCTTGTACGTAACGGTTGACTTATTTAAATCCTCACCCACCTTCGTATATAACACTTCATAAGTTCGTGTATTTAGTATTAAGATTAACTTGCCTTTATTATGAAGTGTATTGTATTCTTTTGCGGAATAAATTTCTTAGGCGGTAAATAGAAAATCGAATATTCACGTAAAATAAAAATGGAAACTACGAGCTTTCTTTCTAGTCAAATTTAATTAACATACAGTATATTATATAGAAAAGCGCTCGGCGATGTGTTGTTCGCGAGAGATCGATTCGGGGATGCCAAACAAAAAAACCTAATGCTTATTATAAAATAATAATTCTCTTGAGCTACGCCGTAGCGCCGTAGTCCCGTACGCAGCATCGTTAGATAAATCCTTCTTTCAAGGAACACTTACGTATTAGGATTGTTTCCATAATATCTTGGAAATCACTGACATCGGCAAACCTGGACTTATTATTGATTAAATGTTGGATGATCAATGCTTCTGTATGAGAAGAGCCCTTTGCTCTGCAGTGCTGGTATTATTACCTATTTGACATCAAGAACCTCTTGCGCACTCTCTTACGAGTACGAAAGAGGTCTTTCGTACTCTCTTTGAAGTAAGTTTAGGGGCAGCAGTAATTGCTCGTGCTAAATTAAAAGTAGGACGTCCTCTAACACCGCTCGACTCCACCACACCATACACCACGTCATACCTACGTTACGTAGGCACACGCGTAAACCGCGCAGGTCGTAATGAGTAGGCACGATCGCGTGTCAGTGCGGCGCGGGTAGTTTAACATTATCGTGTCGCGGTCGCAGCCACTGCTTACCTACTTACATCAATCATGTAACTTGTTCCAAGCTAGAATTATAATGTCCTGTCTCAATGTGAGGAATGATTTGGAGATTCATTGATTCGAGTAGAAAGTACAAAATTAATATAATTTAAGGGGCTGACAACAGCTAAAGCGCGGTCACTGACGGACTGTATAGAAAAGAAAGAGAAGCGCGATCACACAAAGCTGTTAATTTACCTATTGCAAAATATGAAGCAATTCTCTATTTACAAAAAATCTATTGATTGGACTAAAACATGATAACATTATCACGTTACGTCACGTATTTATACTTTGCTTGAAGAACAATCTAAAAACAAACAGAATGATTGCATTTATAATAATAAGGTTTTTAATCGTCAAAAGACATTTTTAGAGGCATCTTCGTGACGTTTTTCTATCGTACCAAATTAGTTATATTATGTTTTCAACACACTATCTAACTAACATATATCCTGAAGAATATCACATATTTTTTCTGATTTTGTTTACTGCAGTGGATCATATACTTTTAGGGATTATAAAACTTGCGTTAAAGTCATGTAGTCCCCTTAAATTAATGGTTGAACTGCAGGAGGAATCATTGCGCAGTGAGTTTTCCTACAGTGTACCCACCACTGCACTGGTAATATGCGTTGGCATTCGTTCATCTTCCGTACGTTCAGGAAATTCTTGATTATATTCTTAGTTTCAATGAAGGATATAATATACAATAATCGAAATAATGAACGATAACAAAAGGGTATAACGACCCCTTTTTTGTTGGATCATTGGTACCTATTCACAGGGTTATAACCAATAGACTGTTAGATCATTACCATTCGCAGTACATGAACTTAGCCAAGTCTAAAACCCAATAATATTATGCATATTTTTACAATTGCCAACTTTCAATGGCACGGCACATATATGTATGATTTTCGACAAATTCATTCTAGAAGTCAAGCTATGAAATTTGGGTGTACTAGTACATCTTTACCTAGCCCGTCAAAGAATACAGACATGAATTGTGATGTTATCATATAAGTCAAACTCCGGATCTCATTCCCGCGGTTCCTGCCGATGTTGCTATTCTAGAATCGGTGACTAGTTTGAAAATAGAAGCCCAAACCATTATAAACTTGTCTGTACTCTTGATCTACTGCAACAAAACAAACAGGGCTAGGAGCGGTCTTACCTGAACTTAGTGCAAACTTCCTACGAGTCGTGTATATTATGTTCTGTGTACAGTCGCCAGCACAGCATGTTATACGAAACTTTCAAATTTCTCCAAATGATTTTAAATCTTAAAATATTGTAAGTTAAGTTCAAAATCGAATAAGAAAATTTGACAGTTTGTGGTAACTTGACCTGATGCTGTGTGTACAATACCTATGAAACACTTTAAAGTTTTACTAAGCCGAACGTGAAACAACACTACAGCATTCAACTGACTCACTGAAACTACAATTAAATTAAAGACGTTTTAATTGTTATTGTTTTGTTAATATAAATTGGTACAGTCAGGCACGTTCTAGCGACTCTAGCGTATTACGGAGTTTCGATATACTAAAGGCCTGCGACCACAGATGGCACGGCATGCGGCACGGCAAGGAATTTTTATGCGACGAATAGAAATATAACTTTGTAATATGACAATAAAACTGAAATTTCAATGATAATCATCGTGAGTACAAAACAACGATGCGATATGATTAGACATGCCGAGTCATTGAAATTTCAATTTGCCGCCAGTGGGAGCAGGCCCTAAGAAGTCAGCCTATAAGTACTCGTTCACGTTACCACTAATGTGCGGCATACTGGTAACGTAGGTACACACGGCTACACATCAAGCTATACAAAACCAGTTTACGCTGGTCTCGCATCGTACGGAAATCCTATACAATGTGAGATCAGCTTATACTGGAAATGTATAGCTTGATGTGTAGCCGTGTGTACGTTAGAAATGATAATGATGCCCTATGTGCGAGTTCAACGGTACACATTATTATATTTAATATTTACCTATAGTATTTCACAATAGGTTTGTCTAATAGTATTGTAGTTTTTTTATAAACGTAATACTCATTTGTTGCCCATAACAAAAATAAACAAGATCTATTCCGTATTGTACCGGAACACATAGCATTATACAAATATTTGAACACTGCGGGAATCGTCACCGCAGTCAGTACCATAGAAAGTTAATCCTCACTCACTGCGCTAAACCAACGTTTGACGATTCAACCTATCTTGGAGCAAATCTCTATAAAAAAAGGCATTAAAAAAAAATCACTTGTTAATTACTAACTAATCGAGAACACGTTAAAAACCCGAGTTTACAAATGCTCGTGTCCCAGTTCCGACTACACCGAGTCGACGTCGACTGAACGCTAAATGCAGTAATAGAAGTGCATACAAAGCCTTATCCTCCGTCTCTTTCGTTTCTTCAGGTAGTAAGCGAGCGAGAGGATCACCGTCCCGTGACAGTGAAAGGGGCCGTTGTACCGACTGGATAAAAATCTTGAAAAAGTTTGTTGTAGATTTTTATCAAGTTGATTTATGGCGGAAAATATTTGAGTTCGAAAAGCAGTTGCAAGGAAATGGGTACTAGATATTCCAAACTCCTCCATCTACAATTTACGCCTTATAAAGGTGTTTATGCACGTCACATCACATTTAAACGCTCTCGTACGTGTTCCAAACTACCGTGTAAGTTGTTCCCGCTTTAGTGCCGTTTGTCAACATATATAGGGGTCGCTTAGCGTGTAACTAACTAGTGAGTAGTGACGTCATGTCACCGCCATATTTCCTGAGATCCATACAAATTACCCACTACTTGACACATTTGTAACTGCTAACAGGGCTGGATGAAACATGTCGAGCTTATTATTTATGTTTGTTTACATAAATCTGTTCTCTTTGATATTGCCCTAGGGACGGGTACGAGTTTTTTGGGCAGAAGTCTTAAGGCTTTTGGGTAAATCGCAATTACTATAATTGTTCGTAACTCAGAAAAAACGTAGAGAATCCACTACCTGAATAACCTTTATTAAAATCTAATGACGTAGATATTTTTATGTACCTACCTAGGTACTTGTCTTAAATAATAGCAAAATTGCACTCGGAAAAAACAGAAAACAATAATCAAGTGGGTGTTGACTAGCCAATCTGACGCGTAGCCGGCAAACTGGCTGTTTTGCTACCACTCCGTGTAGGCTCTCGAATTCCATCCGCCATTTTGAATACCACACTGACGTCACGGAGCTGGGCGCGGGCGACTTTGCGCTTGCGCACCGCCTGTGTCTGACATTTGCGTCGCGTTCGCTTCCGAACGAGGCAATGCCTCTGAACCATCAAAATGCATTATCGCCGCGTATTCTGTCGCATATTATGTGCTAAATACTAATACACGTAACACAGTGCCTCTCTGATCTTAGCGTTGAACAAGAACAGTTGAGCTTGTCTTCATACAGTCTCCGTGGTGTGGTGAATGTTCCATGAAAGTGTTATTGTTGTGATTTCTTTTCGTCTGGTCAGTGCAGTGCCCTACATAGTTGTCGCTAGGGGGACGCGAGCTTGTCTCCGGAGGTCGTGTCGCCCTCGATAAGTGAGTTTATTTGCATACCTATAATGTATTCCTACATCCGTATCGTAGTGTGGGCGCGACACGTCATTCGCAACCTTTGCGCAACTTTGAACTAATTCGTTCCTGCAGTAAGTACCACCAGTATAGCTATCCCTGAACAAAGTTATGATTTCATATCATATTACTGTAGCTAGTCGCAAAACTAAACGTGGGAACGAGTACCTACGGCAAATACTCAAACTTGTTTCAACCTCCATTAAAGTCATCTTAGTCATAACTAAGCGATCGCCCACATAGCTTAACATATTTAAATAGCAATACGGCCGTAGTTGGTAGATTCCTATTTTAGTTAGAAGTAATATACAAAGTTAAATCGTAAAGCAAAGTTTTGTACTGCAAAGGTACTACAGGTTTAAATACACCTGACCTACATGTCAACATGTAACAGCGAATTAATTCAGTTCTTCGGAATCGATATGTACGATTAACACAGTGACAGTTAAATGCACCCTACAGGTACCTATGGGTACGTCCGTTAGGGATCTAGGCTACGTTTCGCGCCACTGGGCTCATACAAAGCACACACCGTGCGTTGAACTCTTTTACAAGGGCCGCTTCTCACGCACACCCCTCTGGTTTGGCCAGACGTATGCAACGAAAAACACGCTTTAATACTATGTAGGTTAATGTTTATTAAGTAAAAATCTCTTGAACAGATAACGGATGTAAAGTTTTTATGGACAACACCATCGGAACGATCGCGGCGCCCGTCCGATGTTGCGTGACTGTAGCAGCTGCTGTGTGCAAAAACTACCCACTAACCTGATCATTATCTGTAAATCTACTCTGAATTGAATTGCAAGTGTGATTTGTTTGCTCTAACTGAAGTATTAATGAGGTTACTAGGTTTTAGCAATATGGAGACTTGTAGGTTCTTAGTAAATCCCTCACATTTGATTTCCGAAGTGTAATTATGTCACTGGAAGAAATCTACAACCTCATTCACAATAGGATGTTAATCATTTTTTGCTCCATATAATACTCTATTCATAACCTATTTTCGTCACGTTCAAAAATTCTAGTAATTTTTTTTCATATTCCAATATTACAATAATAAATTCTTCTTCTTTATTTCTTTTTTTTTAATATTTAATATTCAATGAACTGCCTCGTCCGTCTAGTGGCCGCCAGAGCTATTGCTGAACTGGAGGTACTGGGTTGAATTCCTTTCCCCAATTCGGGGTCGGGCAAAGTGTTGTTCTATCAGGAATTTGTCAGTAGCATCTTGAAGTCTAGATTTGTGCCTGGTTGGTGGCAATAGACTCGCCCCCTATTACATGGGACTTACCTAACTGGCCAAATATGGGTGTACTACAAGCTCTGCCCAATCATTTTTGGTAACCAGGCGTGATGTTATGTTATTCAATGAACATAAAAATACAACTTCACGCGCGGTTACCCGTCACAAGTTGGCAGTAACCACCTTCCGCCCACATCTCAATAAAACTTAGCAGCCTAGCATTATTTGCTAAACTTCGGTTTAAATAACTACGGTTTTATCTCGCGTTACGTTAGAGAAAGCACCGGCAGACTTAACGTTATTTACTTGCATAAGTAAAATATTCAAACATATAACACACATGTGCGGCGGGGACTATCACTTTCTTCTTATGCAACGAACTCGGAACAGAAATTGTTTGATGACTGACAGAAAATCTTCTTCTGTTCTTAGATTAAGCTTTTGAAATAAGAATGACGTGTAAAAGAATTTGTACAAACCTACTTACAGAAATAAAATCATTTATCTTTTTCAATCATCAAGTTTTTTTTTTGTAAATTGATGATCAATAATTTGAAGTTTTTTTTTTTTTTATACGTTGCCCCACACTAGGAATTTCTCCTGTATCGTGGGTGCGTTTACAAACATTTAAACTCACATACACAAACAGCCAGACCCGGAAAAACTGCTTGCAGGTCATACAAATATTTGTTCCGTGCGGGAATCGAACCCGCGACACGAATCGCAGCAGTCAATCGCCTAACCACTGCGCCAACCGTGCCGTCAACGGTTGGCGCAGTGGTTAGGCGATTGACACTAGATTAAAATCATAATGTAAATTTCTCATGATTAAACATGATTTTTACAAGTTTTAGGGACAGGACCTAGAATGCGAAACCTCCAATTATTCTCAATTTATTGCCCAGATATATTTCCTATTCAAATATGTTAGAGGATTATCATTTAATTGATACGATTCGTATATATAACAGTGATAAAACCCAGCAATAAAATTAATTATGTTAAAACTAGTCGGCCGACATTGTACTCGATTCGAAATATCTCATAACAGACTGAATACCATAATTGAATACACGTAGGTGCAAAATAATGCACCTCTATCAATCCCTTCGCATTCTGAAGCGTGACGGTTGTTACGTGAAATTACAAGTCGTCGCAGTCAGGTGATCACAGCATTTGAAGTTATGGATGTTGTATAATTCATAGAACAGCTCTATGAAGTTATAAGAACGAAGGAGCATAAAGTAGCAACTGACACTTCTAGAACTTTTTTATGAGTTAGTCCAAGAAATGTCAGTCAAAAATGTAGAAATGAGAATAAGATGATGTCAAACATGTGTGTCGCTCTCAGTAGCAGTACGGAATCTGGACTTGTGCCCGGCTGATGGCAATAGGGTCGTCTCCACGGGAGTCTACATGGGACTTACATTCTTGGATATTCATACTTCGATATATCGTCGACCGTAGGTTCAATTGAGGTAAGGGACAAAATACCCAAAATGAGCTAAGTATACAGTTTTGTTCAGAATTTTTCGCTCTATCGAATGGTGTATATGAAAAAATTCTAGCTTAAGAAAACTGTCCCTTACCCTAATGATTTTTGGATCCAAATTTCGAATCAGCCCCATACTAACAATGTATCTGAAAAACTATGCAATATAGGAACTTGAAATGATGTAATTATTGCCGCCAATCCACTTGAAATAAGGTAAGGGTCTTCCCAATCAACGAATTACGAAGAAATTACGAGAAAACGCAGAGGTCAATTTAATGTAAGGGACGAGACTACAAGATACTTGGTCAGTAAGGGACATTACTAACAAAATACGTTGTTGTAAGGGACATCTATTTTCTTAAATAGCTAATTTATTTAAATAAATGTTACACCTGTAGATAGAGCACTAAAATACAAGATTATGTGTGAAATCAGACCCGAAAAAGGTTAATAAGAAAAAAAGTTATAGGCGATTTAGTCCGAAAAAAAACTTTGTCGGCCTCTCCTGAAAAATCGTATTTTGTCCCTTACCTCAATTGAACCTACGGTCGACGATATGTTTAATTGACCTTACCAAATAATTATATGTACCTAAAACTCTAACAGACTGATCTCAATAAAATAAAATGTTACATTTACTTATTTAATGTTGATAACATTATATTAGTTTTAAAATTGCCTAATGTTAATTTGTGTTTTGAATTTCATTTTTATTTTAAAAATTACCTATACTTTTTGCTGTGCCCTACAGGGTCCATAACTGTACCTTAGCTTTAAGCCATTGTATCATCTCTTAAACATTATGGAATGCAAATAAATATGAATATGATGTTTTATTTTTAATGAAGCCAAAACAATAATTTTATTATCCATACAAAGTGCTTATTCTAAAACAATGAGTGACAATATTTCAGTTCACATCCACTTACCCCATCCACAACATATTTGTCATAATAACCGCTTCATGCGATTTGCGAACACAACGTGTTTGAATTTGGAATGAATTATAATCCAATCGTTAGTTCATTAGTTACGTGCACTGTTCGATGACAGCTAGTGACGTGCATTATTTGGTGACAGGTAGGGACGAGTAGGTGATCGTTACGTAATTATAATGGTAATTACTGCGTAAATATTCGCTACTCAATATTTATGCTCTGTTGTGTAAAGCCCTTAGTGAATATCAATAGGAACATAACTAAACGTGCGTGGTAAATGGAATGCGTTTCCAATTTCTAATGTTTATAAGTGGTAGGTACCTCATGTTAGACCTGGGTGCGCTAGTTGTACCGGGACCTATATGGGGCGCTACATACGAAAATCATTGTCTGGCTAGCCTTTTCCCAAGTATGTTCGGGTAAGGATTCCAGTCTTACCGGATGCAGCTGAGTACAAGTATTTTACATGAAGCAACTGCCTATCTGACCTCCACAACCCAGTTAATGGGTAATACGAAATCTCTTGGTAAGACTAGTGGTCAGACTTCGGGCTTCTGACGACCCGTAACGACTGTCAAAGATCCACGAATGCCAGTTGGGACCAACCAACGGCTTAGCATGCTTTCAGAGGCAAGGAGGGGTCTTGGTATATAAAGATGGTCACCCATCCACGTACCTACCGCGGCAAGCGTAGCTTAACCTGATCGATTGACCCTTGCGGCTGTTATAACTCAGCCACAAGCCCCTACATATGAAACGCTGCATACAAAAATAAGAAGCAATATTGAATTTTCGCTATTTATTTCAAGAAGATGTGCTCGCTTTTACGCGCCTGTTGTAACCGTTGTTTCTTGAAAACGATCACCGCATAATCAATTTAGAAAACGAATTCTAAATTAGCTTGAGTGATCGAATGAAGCCAGAGTTATTTTTCTACTAGCCTGAATTATGTAACGTACCCTTTTACAGAAAATCTTTTCACTTACTACCAACGTGCAGTAATTAATATGTTTGTGAAACATACTAATATTAAACTTTCCTAACTAATATTATAAATCCGAAAGTCAGTTTGTTTGTTACGCTTTCGCGCTAAAACGGCTAAACGGATTTGGATGAAATTTGGCACATGAGTAGACCATGACCTGGGTTAGGACATAGAAAACCGACCTCCGCGCGAGGGTGATGCCGCGGACAAAAGCTAGTTTACTAGATAAACAACTTAGCGAATCATATCTCGTATCACTTGCTAGAAATATACCTGACCAAAAATTACTCAATCTCACGCCCGCAAAATTATGAATGTCAGGTTTGAACAAAGACCTAATAAGTACCTAAAACGAAAGATGGAAGGAAGACCTAATATTTTTAAACACTTACACTTACATCTTTCATTATCATCAGCCTAGACTTTTCCCAACTACTTATGGGGTCGGCTTCCAGTCTAACCGGATGCAGCTGAATACCAGTATTTTACATGGATCGACTGCCTATCTGACCTCACAACCCAGTTACTGGGTAACACTATACCCCTTGGTAAGACTGGTTGTCAGATTTTCGGGCTTCTGACGACCCGTAACGACTGTCAAAGATCCACGAATGACAGCCGGGACCAACGGCTTAACGTGCTTTCCGAGGCACGGACGGGTCTTGGTATGTAAAGATGGTCACCCATCCACGGACCTACCACGGCCAGCGTAGCTTAACCGGATCGATCGACCTGTGCGGCTGATAATACTTAGCCACAAGCCCCCCTTACATCTTAAAAGAGTGGTTAATAACAGGAACATGTAGTGGCAAGGTGCAACTGCTGCAAGGCAAGTAATCGTTTCTCTCGAGTGTCGGGTGTCGAGCCGCAGACGCAGGAGTCGAGTTGCAGCCTCACTACTCCTGTTCCGAAGAAACCTCGCTTTTTTACACAGGTTTAAAACGTCGCTACTTGATACTTCCTATTGTTTATTGATTGACTGACCGGTTGGTGCAGTTGGTAGCGACCCTGCCTTCGGAGCCGCTGGTCCTGGGTTCGATCCCCGGACAAGTCAAACATTGGTGTGCATGACATGTCTGTTTGACCTGTGTCTGGGTGTATATGTATATAATTATGTATATCAGTCATCAGGTTACCGTAGTACAGGCTCGACCTAGGTAGTTCGGAACCTGAAGACCTTGTGTGGATGTTGTCTCAAATTTATTTATTTATTTATTATATTAATGTGACTCAGCAATAGGCTGACAAACGGTGGAAAAAATAATGTCAACGGTAATTTTAGGCATAAGTCAATGTAACGGCGATTTAACGAAATTCTTGTTCAATATTGTAGAAATTAGCATATCTACCTTAGGATGAATGCCCATAAACTCATAAGATACAAACTCAGTTTCTCAGGAACGAAAGTTAAGATTTATTTTACATCAACATAATTTAGTTTTTAACTGCACCCAACATGAGTTATTGAATTTCATAAATATTGATAACATGTAAATGCATCGTGACTAATATCATTTTGTTACCAAAATATTAATGAAAAAGACGGCCCAACAAATCAAAATTACTACTATTTTAATAGAATCAATAAATCTCGTACTAATGTTGCAATAGAACAGAGAAATGCCTGCTCTTCCTCTGCGGTAATTTAGTAAAAAGTAACATTTCTACATCAATTAAAAAATGCGGCCAAGTGCGAGTACCACCACAGCATACAATATTGAAAACTACATACCTATTTAAAAAAAAAAACGTTTCTTGTTTGGGGACGCCCTTTAATTTTACACTTTATTTTATCTTTATTATTTGTTGTTATAGCGACTAATAGTACACCCTCTGTAATTTTTTTAAAATTTTGCATATTACGGTTCAAAAGATACAGCCCTGTGACAGACGGATGGACGGACGGACAGCGGAGCCATAGTAAAAGGGTCCCATTGGCATCCTTTAATACGGAACCCAAAAAAAACTTGTGAATGAAATACCACATGTTTCAAAACTCAGCATTCTCAGTAAGTAAGCAAAACGCCGGACTAATATGGCTGATTTCAAGTAAACCAGCCATAAACGGCAGGAAGTTGATACTTAGTTAACAAAATTGTTAGAGTATTAAAGCTATTACATCATGTAGATTGCAAACCATGGTTGGTTTTTCCTGTATTTTAGCGCTGGATTACTTAAAACCGCCTCGTAGTCACTATGACACCTGCACGTGGCTTTCGAAACCACGGAAAAAAAAACAAGTTTCCGAACGAGCAGATTCCCCACCTCTATTATCGACTATATTCAAAATAAGAATGACATCCAAGTCGATTGGACTTGGATGTCATGAGAATTAAATCAGTAACGGTCCAAAAATGTTCTCTAAGAAGTAACTGTGAATCTTGATTATTATTTTAGATTGAAAAAACCACATAAAAATGCCGTAGCCGGTCCAATTTGATCGACATTGTGCCGGTAGGAGTAATTTCACTGCATATTAAATTCCATGCTTTGCATACAGACATTTATTTTATCTATTAGGGACAAAAAACAGTTACATGCTGCAGATTACCTACCTATAGAGAAATACTTAAACTAAGATTGTAACCCACACAATTGTCTACATTTTAAATAAAGGTTAAAAGAAGTGTTGAAGACAAATTGACAAAACAAGAAACAAATCAATATAATAATTGTATAACATTCAGACATGTTATAGGATCAATACAACTGTGTTACGTATTTCGATGCAAATATTTGGTAAAATATATAATATGTATTGACGATTTGTCTAAGCAAGCTATTCACATAATTTACTGGACCGTCTACTTAATTCGTACAAACTGGACCGCAAATATTCACCATTCATAATTGAACATTTCGTAATATTTGTCGTCGTCGGTCGCTCGATGAATGCGGATGCGATGCAGGTTGCAATGAATAGGTCCATCAAAGGCTGCGGAAGGTAGGCACGAAGTTATCGGAGGCTGTGAGCCGGCTGGACGAGTCGAGAGCCGAGGACAACGGGCTGCCCGCATTATAGCTGTCTAAATACCTTTCTGCTTGACGCTGTCACAAGGTATACCTACCGATACCGCACTGCGGCGATTCGCGGAAATCACCCGTTTGACTGAACCATCACTACCTTTGTTTATAGATTAAGAGAACCAATCCGTACATTTTCAGACACAATAGTTATATCAATACCGCATGTAACATAATATGTTCCGCATCATTGAACATACAAAGTTAATTTACACCTTTGATCGAACTGCGAAGCATTACGTAACGTGGCTGTAAAACATAAATTAATGAACGATGTTTGTTGGCAAACGACGATGTGCAACGGAAGCAAGCAAATACTTCGAGTTTGAAATACTATCAAAAGTTCGTTTACATTATTCTCTTTAGATCAAATTACATTAGCGTTCTCGGTTTACATACACGATTCAGTGAGTGCGCAGCCTTATTTAATAAGAACTGCACAATTCTTTATTTGAAACTTCTTTTAGATTTCTCAGGGCTTTGGTATTTAGGTCTAATGAAAGTTCGTTTACATTATACAGCTGGTGAGCTAGTGAAGTCGTACTACTTGAAGCGAGCTGCGTACGCGCATGTTTTACACATCGAATAGGTAAAGTGTTCGAAACCGTTGATTGCGCGAAGTGAGGTGAGGCTGGAAGGAGGTCAACAGACGAGACGTGCCAGACGGGGCGCGGGCGAACAATACCAAATCGCTTAGCTACAATACCTTACAATACGTGGACCAGCAAATTGATGGAAACTGGTAAATAGGCGTGCTCGTAATCGCTATTATATTCGGATAGCACGCCTTCAATTGTTTCGGGAAGGCTTTGTCTCAATTTATCAACTTAGCGTTAAAATATATTGTTCATTGTGTGTAGAATGAATCATTCGGATATTGTCGGTAATAGCTTTATTCTAGTTACTTAATTTCACTGTCTGCAGCTCACTGCAGACTTGATAACTCTTCATCCGCAAATAAGTACCTACCTACAATACCTACATTTCCTTTTTCCAGAGAAACTCCTCACGAAGCTAATTCTATGTTGATCGGTCATGTCGTCCCGTAGGAAACACCAATGGTGGTGAAACAATAGCAACTAAGTACTCGTGACATCCGCCAGCCTTACCAATAAAACAAAGACGACACGTTTGGTGTAGTGGCTACAGTGGCTAAGTGTAGTCAGCGAAACCAAATGGTCCTGGGTTCGAATCCCGGTAGGGGCAAATGTTTGTATGATGAATATGGACATTTGTACCCGAGTCATGGATGTATATTTATAATATGTATGTATTTACGAAAAAAAAAAATATTTAAGTAGTGTATCAACCATCTGGTATCCATAACACAAGCCTTAATTAAGTGCTTAACTTGGAACTAGAACTGCTAGACTAGAACTGCTGTGTGCAAATGTCAGACGATATTTATTATATTTATTATTATTATTATTATTTATTATAAAGAAGCAAAACGACCACATGCACTTGAACTAAAAGGGCCAACAAACTATTAGACGTTAGAAAATAATAAAAATCAATCAGTTACGCTATTCTATTGATTCTTGCTGAAGAGGATAAATACTCAACTTTCTGCCTTATAAATCCGCAGGAGAAACAAAAAGCGATCGTATCGTAAGGCCTTCAATTCTTTTCTTGAAAAGTTTTCATGAACCCTGTTTGTATGATTGTGGACGGATTTAAAAAATTCTTTTTCACACCACCTGCTCGAAAATGTCAAATTATATGTCAAGCAACCTTAACCCAAAGTGAGTCATTAGTGGCCGGCGGCACAGCCGGTCAATAATGTTGTACTGGATTTCATTATGACCCGCTGGTCAATAATGTGATTTGAATTTGGAATCTCACATGCTCAGCTAAATTGGCAGTATAGTACTAACAAACACCCTTTGGTGCCAGAAAGAGGAAAGCTATTCTCGAAACCCTTACTACGCGTGGATGATATTCTCGATTTCCTACAAAATCATAACGACTGCTTCTTCATATCGTTGCCATGTTTTTGAAGACATATTTATCTTTGCACAACTGGACTAATGTCTCAAATGTTACCATAATATGTAATTGCATATAACTAACTAGTTCTATATGTCATTCTTACTGTTTGTTTATTTAATAAATACTTTGTTTTTCGTACGATGACTATTATTTTCTCACAGTAGGTGTAAAAAGTAGAGTATCCTCCTCTGGACTAAAGGTGTCTTTGCCTTGGGCTAGCTTGAATCTCGAGCGCAATGAAGGATTCTTGTATTAACTCCCTCGCTTTGCTCGTGAGTTTAACTCTTAGCTCCCTCGCTGCGCTCGGGAGTTAAATCCCGAATCCTTCATTGCGCTCGAGATTCAATATGACGCCCGTGACATAAGACACAACTTTAGCCCCTCGGTGCATAATCTACTATTTTTGTTGTAAAGGGTAAACTCCTGAGTCTAAAAATTGGCCATGTGTCTTTATCATACCTTTAACAACAATGGTATTTTTATAATTATAAACCAACAGTATAGTTCTTTTGTGTCTTAAATAATTCGTCGATACGTTTTATGTCCGCCATAGAATGATAGGTTGAATTTTCCTTTTATATTTAACTTCCGCGACATTTTTTTTCTAGTTGCGCTAAAAGGGCTAACAAACTATTAGATATTGGAAAAATAATAACAAACAAACAGTTAAAGCTATTCCATCGATTGCTGCTGTAGATGATGAATGCTCAACTTTCTGCCCTATAAATCCGCAGGAGAAACAAAAAGCCATCGCATAGTGGGGCGCTAATTCATTTTTTTTTCATCTTCCTCCCTGTTGTTTGTACAAACTGTGGTTACGTGGAACCATATTTCCATGCTTTATAATTTGTTTCTTACTGACAAACACCGGTTACAGAAAAAAAATTAAGCCCTGATTCCAGAGATAGGTTGCAGTACCTGTATTCGCAGATATTGAAATCGATGCGAAAAAATATTTCAATTGCTAATAGAAACTGTTAGGGGTGTTATGAGCAAGTCCTGTAGGTCAATTCCCGTAATTAAAAACGTTCAAAATCAAGTCGCGATCTGAGGGGCAATTCCCGTATTTTTAAGAACGTTCGCATTCTAATCTCAGTCTCAATCTGTCAAAACTTGTATGGCGTTTACCTACATTTCTGACATTTGACTGTCGCTGAGATGAGATTGCGACTTGATTTTGAACCTTTTTAATTACGGGAATTGGCCTTCTCATCTCAGCACATCTCAGCGACAGTCAAATGTCAAAAATGTACGTAAACGCTATACAATTTTTGACAGATTGAGACTGAGATTAGAATGCGAACGTTCTTAAAAATACGGGAATCGCCTCTCTGATTAGTTCGTAAATGCATCGATTGTAAAAGGCTTCGCTAAGAGTTAAATAAACTATATTCAAATGTTTTAAGTTCGTATGCCGAGACGTTTTGTTTAGTCTTAGAGCCTCGTAGCCATGTTTAAAATGACCTAGATTAGTCACCCTCATAAATTACAAGTGTTTCTTCTGCTCGACATTATTTCCACAAAAAAAAAACATTTGTAATAATATTGCCCATTTATGTTGACATCCTTCTACGCCTTAACAAAAAACTAGTTTGTTCAACTGAATTAATTATCAATTAATTTGTACTTAGCGAACAACTGTACCTACTTTTTTCGGAGCAATGAACTCAGTCAAGGAAGGCATTCTCAGTGACCTCATACTCTCTAAATCTCATATCTTTTATAATTACTTTAGATACTTTATTAATAATGTTAAACTGGGACTTGTAATGAACGATACCGAAGTACGTACCTACCTTGATGTTGGATAGAAACTTGGAAGTGTAGGCGGCCTACAAGGAGTTGTTTAGCAAGAATCTAAAACACATTAGCTGATAATTCTGTAACAAAGTCTTCCCTACTATTTAATATAACAATATCTTCAAAGTTCAGTTACTTAGGCAGGCTGATAAATAATAATCATTTAGGTAGGTATTAGAAGAGCTCAGCGCTCTTACGGCATCGGGTAAATTTCTCAAAGTAAAACGATTTATTTGTATCACGATCGGGGGCTGACAGCTATCCGAGGTGACTGTCTCCTCTTTCTTCCTATTCTAAATATGAATTAGTGTTATTTACTTCATATAGCTGTATATTGTGGAGTTTGTTGTGCCACTTCTTCCCAGCTAAAGCACTACGAAGTGGTGAAGGGCGACGTTTTGTGGGACTGTCTTATTAATTTTGACGTTCATAAAGTGCTGATTCTCAGCCTAGGTTGAATAAATGACTTTTGATTTTGATTAAGTTATTAAACATTTGGGGAGGTTGGTTGGCAAAGCCATCCAAACAAAGCCTCTACAGATATTAATGTTTTCCTGTAGAAGTAACTTTCCACGCCGCCTTCGCATACAACGACTATCGTGTTTCTTCAATAGCTTTAAACATGGATGACCAAAAGTCAATAGCTATCATACATAGGTAAGATTATCTCTGTTATTTATCAAGAACATCATCGTTAATCTTAACAATAGTACGTAGATAAAGAAAATAATTAGTATTCTATAAAGGAACCGCGCTCAACTTTACTAACTCCACCAGACCAGCAACCAGACAAAAATCAACGACTGTATTCTGCTATTGTCTTTAAATTATCACAATACGATGACTTGTTCACCTTGCACTTATCTTGATCCTACACGTCTTAATTTATTATAATTATCCTAACCACGAAGCAGTTGATTATATCATGCTTAAAAGTTATGAATGACTTTAGAACCATCCGCAGTGAGTACTGAGTCACAAATGCTTCGCTCGAAACTTCGTTGTAATAAAAATCTTGATAATGTTAGTACCGTCGCCAGCACACCAGGTTGAACGAAACTGTCAAATTTCTCCAAATGATTTTAAACCTTAAAATTGTTGAATGTTAAGTTCAAAATCGAATGAGAAAATTTGACAGTTTGTGGTAACTTGACCTGCTGCTGTGTGTACATAATTATGTATGTAAAGAGAACTCATATCCTGTCTCGTTGTGATGAAATTACATTTTGGAATTTGCATTGCTAACGAGTAGGTAATTTGTAATTACACATTTAGTATATTTTCATTGCAATTTGTAGGTATACTAGCAAGTTTACATATTCAGATTTTATTTATGTACTAGATTCTGTCAGTGACTTCGTCTGCGTGAAACTTCTTGTTCCCCCGCCCTACCCGTCGCATCGCACAGCATCGCCTGCGCATGTTTTCGCTTATCGTTCTTTTTGACTCTTTTTCTTTTTGCTTGGCTCCAAAGGGCTCTATAGCCCGATGTTAAATAGCCTATCTATAGCCTTCCTCAAGAACCGGGCTATCAAATGCAAAAAGAGTTTTTGAAATCCGACTGGGAGTTCCAGAGATTACCCTCTACATACAAACAAACAAATTTTACCTCTTAATAATATTATATTATTGTAGTATAGATTTTACTGTCGAACGATAACTTGTGGTGATTTGAGCTAATATTTCGAGCGGCGCTTGCCTGAGCGAACGACGTTGAGTGTTCGGTCCTAAACTCCTAATCTGTCCCGCTCCCTCCGCACGCCCCTTTATCTTCGATCTTGTGAACTTAAATAAAACGTGAATTATTTAGATTTTTTGATTAGGTATATACATTATTTTATTCCCAAATTAACAGAACGTCACCTTTAGCAAAAAATGCATGCAATCAATAATTTTAGTAATTTTTTTAACGAAGAGATTTTAAATACATTTATAACACATAAAAACAAATAAGAACGTGCAATGTAATCATAGGATATCGAGCATTATTAATGTGCTTTTAGATGTATTTTGTTTCACTTAATTAATGAATGAATAGCCTCTGAATAACGCAGTATCGCAAGATTTTGCCCAGGGTAGCGGCTTAAGTTAACAATCAACACCAATGGCCAATGTATGAGTTCCCTCGGTTGAGAAATACACATTTTTATATTGGTAAGTTGCGTTATCTGTGCTTACAAATCTGTCCGATAATCAAGTTTACTTTATAAATTACTTAATCATCTAGTAGGTATTTTATATATCCAATATATTTGAATATCGTTTAATCTCGATACATTCACATATTCCAGAATGTTTTATGCAAATAACCACATATTTTTCAACTGTAATTAGTTAATTGAATAATTGGAACTTTTGATATGATGTAAGACACTTTAGCTCGTAGCAATTAGAAAGGCATTTAGTATTGGACGCGTTTTTATGGTATAGAATGATGATTCAATCATTAAATTAACTTAGATTCTTAATTTACTATACCTAACTACTAAAATTAGATTTCTAGATATTAAAAACTTCTATAATCCATCATCATCTTTTTTTTTTTGTGGGAAATCATTAAATAATGTCTCCCGCTCTGGGCGGAGCGACGACTCTTACAGACTAAAACCCACCCGTGTTCCTTCAGTTGCTTGTGCCAGGGGCCACGGTAGGTAACCGTTTCGGCCTATCTCGCAACCCTGGCAGGCTTCGGCTCTAGCGGACCCCGTCATTGGTGCTGACATCTCTTTGAGGCGCGCGTGGGACAAAACGTGCCGTCGACCCGGGCCTGGTCCTTATCGGACGGCGAGCTACCCATCTTCCACAGCCTAACAGCATAATCTACAGCCGCTCTTATCTTGTGCCAATCCTCTCGCTCCTGTGTCAGCCTCATTCGGTTCTACCGATTTAAAAAAAAATCGTCCGCCCATCGCGTCGCTGCTTCTCGATTTGTATGAAAGTCACCGAATATTGGAAGCCCTAATCATAATCACAATGAACGGGCCATACCTGTAACTGAAACAGAGTACAATAGCAACATCCCACTTGTCAAAACATTAGTTAGGTATTATACCAGAGGGGCAATTCTCGTACTTAAAAAACGTTCAAATTCAAGTCGCAATCTCATCTCAGCGACAATCAATGTCAAAAACTTGTCTAAAATGTATGGAATTTGACTGTATTTTTGACAGATTGAGACTGAGATCAGACTGTGAACGTGCTTAAAATTACGGGAATTACCCCTCTGCTACAATAACAAGCCACAAACGTATTATGTAACCAAATTGAGATGTTATATCCGCTGCTGTAATAAGTGTAATGCTACCTAATACTATAGTTCGCGAACAGTCGATCATACTCCGTTGTACTAACTCCCTCGAGCGTTAAGATTTAGCGATAGTTTGTTGAATTGTTACCGTCGTATCGTGAATAGCTTTCCATTAACTTTCGTAACAATAAAGGTGTAACAGCAACATAGTTTTACAGCAAATCGCTTCTTGCTGCGCCATATTTACAAATGTCTTCCGTTTCTGAACGAGTCTGCACGAATGAATGCGTGCCACTAAATAACTTGTATGTAAGTATGTACTACATACACGTATTTCAACGGAAATTGTGCGAGAGCTAATGTCCACACATTTTCTCTTGCGATATCACGCTTGACATTCTTAGAAGGGATAGGTAGAGGTGTATTGTAAACATGTACCTATACATTTGTCCGATGAAGGTAATTTACCGTGTGGGAATTACCTAACCACAAAATTGGCTACCTAACTTCTTTCTTTCTTTTTAAAAAACGTTGCCCCACACTAGGAATTTCTCCTGTATCGTGGGTGCGTTTACAAACATTTAAACTACACGCAGACTGTCGAAGCTTTCCGCGTTCTAAGTTTATTCTAAATGATCTTTTTAAATGGATCAATGTTTAATCCGCACCCATGAACCGTCTAATGGGGAATTATTATAAAATCGCTACACGAACCAATAGCATCGACATCTTCTCTAACCCTTTTCGTCAATTCCGTACGAGACTTTTAACCAGCTCGGAGTCTCAAGACCTCTGTGCAACACAAACCGCCTATTAATAAATATCGTCTGACATTGCACACAGCACCATCTAGTTCCAAGTTAAGAACTTAAGGCTTGTGTTATGGATACCAGATGGTTGATACGCTACTTAAATACATTTTTTTTTTTTCGTAAATACATACATATTATAAATATACATCCATGACTCGGGTACAAATGTCCATATTCATCATACAAACATTTGCCCCTACCGGGATTCGAACCCAGGACCATTTGGTTTCGCTGACTACACTTAGCCACTGTAGCCACTACACCAAACGTGTCGTCATAATAAAATTGTAAACACTTCCATTTCCTTCTTTTTAGGTCTTGTTTGTTATTTAATTAAATATTTCTGTACTTTCCATCTTATTTCTGAACATATTTAATTAATTTTTTATTTTGTAACTAAATCAACTTTACTAAAGCGTCCTTTAATCATTAAGTCCTCTGCTAGTGCTGTGCACTTCTGTAAGTGACGTATTCACAATACCTAAAACTGTATGTGATTTTTGTATGTGTAGGTATGTTTTAGTGAGTTTGAGGTGCCTTACCAATAAATAAATAAATGTTTTAACCGAAAAATATCAAACTGTCCAAAATCATGATGAAACCGTAGTGATAGAAATTATTTATGGCAATGAATTATTGCTAAAACAGCTACAAACACTTAAAACCACTCACCAGAATCAGAGCAACCAATACATTTTTTGATCACCAAAGCAAGTAATTTATTAGACATTTTTATTTCATTTTCAAAAAACCAGATCGACTTCTAGCCTAAGCTGTGCTAGCATAAATAGAAGCAACACTATTTCCTATTACTTAAACAAGTTTGCACCGTTAGATAGCTGATTCACGCATTGATAGGCGTAGACATGGTCTTACTGGCTATGACACGATACAATCCCACTAGTGGACCTATTTGGCACTAATCGGTAATTGACCACTTATACACACTTAAGTTTTAGATAGACGGTTTCTTTCGCTTTCTTTTGACTATAAATATGTAAAAGAGCTTGTGGCAAAAACTGCAATTTGAAGAATAATTTGTTAGCGCAAAAAACGCCGAAAAAAAACGTTTCTTGTATGGTGACTCCCTATTATTTTCAACTTTATTTTTATTAGTTATTGTTATAACGGCAATAGAAAAACACACTATGTGAAAATGTCAACTGTCTACCTATTACGGTTAATGAAAATATAGCCCGCTGACAGACAGGTGGACAGCGGAGGCTTAGTAATAGGGTTCCGTTGGCACCCTTTGGGTACGGAACCCTAAAAATATCTATGATAAATATTTGATTGTTGTGATGTCTAGTTTAACATTGGTTTTGACAGCTTGTTACCATACAACGCCAACCTACTGTATTACGATAGACCACTCACTATTAATCGTATTTGGGCAAAATAAACGTTCTAGGCTAGTAGCAATTTAGCTACTTCTTCTAGCCCTAATTTAGTTTAGAGTACCTAGATTCTTCAAGAACCTTCCACCCCTCCATCAGTGTAAACCGAGCCTAAGATGTACAACCTCAAACAACACCTACAATCTTAGTTTTTGTTCACCATGAACCTCTACCTACCAACCCTGAAACCGCAAAAAAACCAGCTGCTCCTTACATTCATTTTGTCGATTTATATGAACACAAATGTAGGTACTGAACAGCATTTTTTTTTCGAGAATTCTTAATAGTCAAAGTTGTTCTTAAAGATGAGTGCAATGACAACTTAGGAGGCTAAAACTAAGATTTTACGTATATGGACGACACTGTATTGTAGCCATCGCGGGCAAAACCAAGGGGCCAAGTCTACTAATTTACAAACGTTGTGAATTTTTGACAGATATGCCATACAAAATATGTCAAAAACTCACTGTGGAGAGATCGTTGCAACGTTTATAAATTAGTAGACTCAGGTCCCTGGATAAGACTGACACCGGAGCGTGGGGATTGGCACAAGAAAAGACAGGCCTATGCTAAGAAGTGGCTGAAGTTGGGCTGTGGATAATGATGATGACGATATGAAATGCATAGTATTTTATTTGACACCCTTGCAGCTTGCTACAACAATTGCTAAGCGAAATGCATGCAAGTTTATTAATCTCATATTCGTAGTTAACTATTATGTTGAATATATATTCAAGGCTAACTACCTAGGATATGCATAGGAATGTGTTAGACAATGCGTTAGGAACATAAGAGTTATTTTAATAAAGACGCATTATATTAAAATATAATCCTTGCTTAAAGGCAGTTCATAACTCTACACGCTCCATGGAGCAGGTTAATAAAAAAGGTGGGCCAAAAGTAATGTCATATTGTGGATTGGCTGCACTTTGGTTTGAAATTAAAAAAAATCGGGCTCTGTTTTCATGGAAAACAAAATTATATCGGTCAAACGACCACCTCCTGAGTTGATGCACACTTTATGACATCTTGAATTGTTACTCGAATTCAAAATGTTGTTGTTGCATTGTTGTTTTATCCTCCAAATTGGTGAGTTCATCCTCAATGTTGGCTTTCAAGACTCGCAAGGTTCGTGGCTTGTTGTGGTAAACGCGAGATTTGAAAAAGCCCCAAAGAATGAAGTCTGGCGCTGTCAGATCTGGCGATCTGGTCGACCAGTTAAAATCACCGAAAAGGGAGAGCACATGGCCCTGAAATTGGTGTTTTAAAATCTCCAAAGTTGCATGAGCTGTGTGACTGTATGTATCGCTCCATTGCATTGTCAAATAATTCTCTGTCTGTCTACAACAAATGTATCAAATCACAATGAGATTATTACGCCATTTGCAAAAATTATAGCACATTCGCACATTCACATTATGACATTACTTTTGCCCCACCTTGTATTTGTTATGTTAATTTATCAATTTACATAATAAAATATGGATCGATAATGATGATCCGCCATCCGTTTACAAAGTAGATAAATAACTTGTTTTATGAATCATACCGAGCTTATGAGGTGACATTCTAACATTATACATGCGGAAGTGTGTCTCGTTGTTTGATACTTTTTTTCTACCAAACCGATTTTGATTAGGTGGCATATATGTAGAAAGCAACGTTGTTCGTACATAGGCTACTATTAATCACTATCATCTACCTCCTCTGGGGTCAATGCACCACGTATTTTTCTTTCATGTGTCCACTTTCTTTAAAACGATAGCCGCAATCACATCCATCCTTTATTTAGTTTAATCATATGCCTAGCCTGATCCCAACTGTGTTGGGATCGGCTTCCAGTCCCACCGGATGCAGCTGAATAAGTACCAGTATTATACATGTCGCGGCTGCCTATCTGAACTCCACAACCCAGTTACTGGGTAAGACGATAGGTACGGCTTGGTAAGACTGGTTGTTAGACTTTCCGGTTTTTGGTCTGCTAATGACAAATTAAACTGTTCATCATAGGTATATTTAGATATGTTTATTTATCACGTTTACCTTAAATGTCTATTGACTTACAAATTAACCAACAGTCAATATATAGTCGCTACTTCTTCGAGTCATTGTTACGTAAAATATTGGTCACAACAGAAGAAGTCACTTGGAGCTGTTAGAGAAAGTTGACAGACCAATTATTACACAATTAAGTGTTAATCTATAACATTCAGCGAAGTTAATTGTACGATAACGAGCCATGACTTTTGTTCTATTTTCATGGAAGTATATGAATATCTTTAAGTTTTCGCTGTTTTATTAGTAATTTGATCCTGCTATGCAAATTAACAGTCTCCAAATCTTCAAGGAATTCAAAGGGCAATCTACTTAATCGAATGATGGATGATTGATCCTATTATCTTATCCGTTCAATAATATCCAGTGTTTGTACACAACCAGTATTTATGCCAGTTCCAGTGGCCACAGCACGTAATAACAAATACACCTCTATAGACCAGAGACAACTTGTAAATCATAGAAATGTATTTTATAATGGACCTCCTTTATCTCGGCTGAATCTCGGCACAAATGAACAGCACCTCTCTCGGACCGGTCGTGTTTCTCTCGTGGATTAAAGAACTCCTCCAATTTAATCACTCACTTAAACTCGAAATTCCTTTGTATCTTTTCGGTTTTTGGAACAAACGTCTTGAAAATATGAAGAGCCTTGAAAGATATTTTTATTTTCGAACTGAAGACGATGATAATTTATTACAAAACATTTTTAGTTTAACAAGGGACAGAATTCATTAAATGAAACGGCCAAGAGCGAGTCTGGCTCGTACAATCTGTTTATTAAGCATTCAATAGAACGGCCGCTGGTCTATGTATATTTAATAAAATTTAGCACAATTAATCAACTCAAGTCTTTAATATTTACACACCCATTTATTTAATTACCAACATCAAAACATACATAAACGAAGGTTTTAATTAGGGCAGCCGATTAGTTTTTATTGGCTGTTTATTATGTACCGTTACTTATATTCCCTTGACCGATCTTCGATATTATGTAACGATGTAGTTAGACTATGGGCAGTAACGGTCCGGCCTGAGTTGAGCAGGTGCGTCGATGAGCTACTTACGTGTTCTTTAAGTACGCAATTATACACGGTATTATCGGTCATGGTCATTCGATTCCCTGCTAAGAATGCGTAGGCCAGTTTAACGTAAGCTTTGATTGTAGTGAATTAGGGATTATGTCAAGATGGGTAGCAGTAACCTTTGGTTCGATAATTAATGAACACGTAAGAAAATCAAACAAATCAATGGTGCCGATTCTCTTGTACACCGAACTAAACTAACTAAACTATGACTAAAATTCCTTACTTTTGGTTATAAATAACTTAAAAAAAACTATAAATTAAAAAATTATTTTGACTCAATTAAAATCGAATTTGACTCGCGACTCCACGTGGTAACGTGTTTTATATATGGAATTTTTCACTTTTTGTATGGAAAATATGAAAAATGATTTCCTTCATGTTGAGTTTTAGGGGTTTACTTATTGAGTTTTATAAAAGGACGGTCGAAATTTTCAATATTTTTTACGATAGGACACACAATTTTGGAGATATAAGCAAAAGAAAAAAAAAGATACAGTACCTACTGTTTTTGCATCTGAAGTCGAGGTGTTGGTGTGAATTTTAGTTCACGACAACTAATTTTATTCTACACCTTTTAAATGCGATTAAAAATAGTCAGATTTAGTTAGACAATCAAAATTTTTGGCGAAAAATTAAAACCAACTCAGAATAGCAAAATTGCCATCTTCAATAGATAAATGACTCAGTGCCATCTTAGTGATGTCAAACTAAAATATAGTTAGGTAAGTTGTGTCACTTTAGTCAATTTCAGAATGGGAAATCGTCGTTTGACAGGAATAAACTAAATTTTGGTGATTTTTAGGCTTGTCACAAGTACTAGAGGCATTTGTGACAAGACTAAAAATCACCAAAATTACACACACTCACAAACCACAAGAGAATCGGCACCAATATCTGATGGACTGACACAACAGAACTACTGGACACTGACGATAGAAAAATGTTCCGAGTGTGCAAATACACAAAGATTTTTTGTTTCAAAACTCCACTGCTTAGCAGGTCAAACGACGCAGACGACTAACCTATGGAGATAAAATCGAGAGTAGGTTGATTGGTGGTCATTGGTGGGTTGGTTGGTAGGTTGTTGGTGAGTTGGTTTGTAGGTTGTGGCCACTAGCAGATTAGGAGGCCTACCTATGTTATGTACTGCGAATGAAACCTAGATACAGATCTCATTATCGTGGTGTTACCAAAAATCACCAATGTACTTTGGTATGAAAATTTCATGCAAATGAATAAAAATTACTTTACGTTTCTTATAATAATAACACATTCACCAAACTAATCACTAAACTAATAACTCCACGATAAGTTCGATAACTAATCTAAAACAAAACAATAGCGCGGCGAACTTGTCTCTATAGAAGCATCTTCCCACATGTATTATTAAATAGCAGTCGAGGCCGAGGTCGCTACTAATAAGGAAGGGTTATGTCAGACAATTAGACAATCATCGCGATAACTAGCCTCGCAATGTATTAGAAACTTTAAAACAATAAGAGGAACCATCTTGTAGTAGGTACCTATCTACGTGTATCTTAGGTGTGTTTATGAAGGAGCTTGTCCGGGGGACCACAATATCTAGTTCTGATGCAGGGGCCATTGTTTCTACAGGCACAGGAGACATTTCAATGCAATGGTGTGGTAGGGTCATCACAGGTCCGAGATGACCATTGAAGATGTCCAGAGGTGGTGACCACCAAACGTGTCTAGCTCTCACAATGTTGGGATCGATTTTGAATCTGAATATAAGTGACCCCTGACCTCCACCAACACGAATTGGGGAATACCGATATAATAACGATGGACTAGAATTAGAATACAAATGAGCTTATTACAGTAATGGCGAATTACAGGAAAGTAGTTTTGTATTATATTTACACTTCCATATTATAATAATGTGCTATTATGATTTGTATATAGGAGCAGATGAAACAAGCGCTCTCTATAATCAATGCAAATTATGCAGCATGCACGTTTGATCCACGTTGAAAATGTCAAAAACCATAAATCGAACGTTTGTCCTCTAGCTAGATGGCATCGATCAGGTCCGACCGTTTGTTAGGCATTTGGTCCGCTGACTGCCCATAACGACAGTCATAGGTATTCGTACGACAACCTGAACCGACCATCCAAACTGTCGCTTCCTCTCGACCGGATTTTTGTACCCATATGAATGGCGCTCCTGCAATGTAGTTAACCCAAAACACGCTCAGACGAAGCCATATTTCACAACAAAGTCTGTCTCACAAAATGTTTATTTTCGCACCGGTAACCGGTAAGGTGTGCCTGCAAACTGCATGGAATGTGTGGCCACAGGTGATTGAATAGTTTCAACTGTCTATTTTCTAACTGAACGACCTCGCAGCAATCGGTTCCGCCATGTCGACCTTTGAAGTTTTGTAACACATTTTACATTACACACGCCTATTGTTTTATTAAAACTTTCATATGGTATCAGAGACTGGCGACTGTAACAGTTGGAACGTTAGTAAATATTCCAATAACTACGTGAAGACGTAATAATTTTATTTTCTCTTTTACCTTACACACGCTGTCTACTATCCTATCGCAGGTATGCTGGAAGAGATTTCATTAGAAATAAGCATCACCTTTGTACTTATTTTTCTGTTTTTTCTTCTTGTCTGTATATATATATATATATGTGTGTACATAAATGGTTACATAAATAAATAAACATTCGTTTGTAAATCGATCATAAGCTTTTAGTATCAATTTGCATCGTTGTGGCATCTTGGGTATTGCAAAACATTTACTGCTAGCTCATACGTTGGATACTTCCAAGTGTAGACTACTTGAAATCATCTGCTGCAGTACCTATTAGTAATTACTGTAATTAATACCTATGCTCGTTTCAGCACGTATTTGTGTTTACTGCTACGCAACTGCACACGTGCAAGGTGTCTTTAAACGGGTAGTATTCACGGCGCGATTCCAGAAGCGAATCATTATGAACAAATTGACAATTTGACGAATCGAGTCTCCTTGCCTATAATTCTACTATCATGTTCGTTCAATGAAATATGCTTAAGTTTTATTTACCCGCTTAAAAAGGAATAAAGAATGAATTTGGAATATTTAAAGGTTGACTACTTTCAATTCTGATACAGTGATGAAAAATTTACGTAGGCCACATTAAAATTAAACACTTGGCAGACTTAAGCTGTTGCATAGAACAGGATTGACTCATTTTGATAAAAAGCGACCAAATTAATTTCGAAGTTTGGAGCACCGAGATTAAGTTAAGTTATCCAAACTTGAAGAGCCAAGTTAATTCTGGAAATCGCTGATATTTTTGAAGTCACGTTTAGTATTACTTAGATGCCTATACCTATTCAGAACAGTCGGACTACCTGAAGCAAGTCAACATGCCACAATCTTTACCAAAATTACTCTTATAAACGCTACAATAAACGCTGACAAACGTTACAATATCTCCTGAAATTCACAATAGAATATTCAGGGAATAGAAAAACATGGTTTATATGAGAAAGTTAGCCGTAATGATGTCTATTACGCGCTACCCGCTAGTACCATCAGCCACTACATCTATCATGTGGCGTGTCATTATATCCGCGCCTGCGATCGTTCGAGCGCCACGCTGGGGAGGCTTTATCAGTTTTCTTATGCTCCACATTGACATTTATTGTGTACCTATAAGCACATTCGATTTGCACTAAATAAGTCGCGTTTCCGACAGAAAGTAGGGCATCCCTTTATTTTTGCTTGGCTGCTAAGAAGGGTTATGATTATTGTGCGTTTTTTTGTGGGATTTTTTTCTTTCAAATTGTAAATGTATTTAAAATATTATAAGTTGTAGTTACCTATTACCCGTTCTGGACTCTAGTCCAAACCATGTACAGGCTCTGCCTAGTTCGGGACCTGAAGACCTTGTGTGGATGTTGTCTCATATTATATTATTATTATATATTATATGTACGTTGACACATTGAAAATTTAGAAAAATCATTATTATTAGATACCTCTTCTCTTTCTTACCCAGCAAGGCTGATAGAACGACCTGAATTGCAACATTGCTAGCTGTCTTTAAAAAATAAACATATTTTTAACTGTAAGTTTTCTTCTTCCCCAGGGTCTCCGTGGAAGGTCGAGGTGATGGCAGGGCCGTTGGGCGGCGGCGGAGGGGAGCCCACTCGGCTGATCCCTGCCAGAGTACCAGCCGTCTTTGAGATCTCCACCTCAGCAGGCGAAGCTACCTTCAGCAAGAATGAGGTAGGTCTACGGATCACTAACTTTTAGACATCTTGAATTCGGAGTTAACTATTTTTAATTTTCCTTGTTCAAAAACTCTGTCACGAAAGATTGCCTTAGTCCATCTCAGTCCATACTATGACTGCGACTTCGTCCGCCCAAGAATACCCTTCTCCGGGGGAATTTCGAAAAATCTAGTCATGCTCTTTGTCTACACTATAAAGGGAAAATGCAAAATTTCTGCTAGCTCCAAGGTCCAAGGTTTTAAGCTGGACGTTGATGAGTCAGTCAGTGAGCGAGTGAATACTTATTCAGGACTTTTCCTTTCATTATAATATGTAGTTATACTGGTATTGTTGTCTCCAATAGCATTCAACTACTTTTTGATTAACTACATATGTATGGCATCGTGTTGGAATCTTTTGAAAATAATTGTTTCGTTGTACAATTTTTTCCTCAATCGCCATTGCATCATTTAATTAAAGAGGTTCGATGTTTTATCGAATGCCAGTGTTTTCACGAAGCTCGATGCCCGATGCACTTACTCGCACCAATTTGTATCAATTTAACACTCCATTCGAGGATCGCGCGACATTGTACGCATTCGATGGGAAAGCTCTGAAACTGTAATTCAATTATTGAAATGTTTGTACTTTTGTTTTGACTGTAGGTTGGTACTACAGTTGCCAAAGTACAGCTGAAATGTAAACTCATTTTAAAGATTAATATAACACTGTTTTCCAATTAACACAGTAAACTACATAAGTAGGTACTCTCAATTTTATATTATAAAAACTTTTGTATATATTGAGCCATCACATTTATCAAAAAAAATATCGATATCTTCTACCTAGGTTGTTATAGGAATTTTATCTCACGAAGCGACTCCCGCTTTACTTGTGGTTACCAAGTATAAAAACACGCTTATGAATGTGTGCGTAGAGACGAGTAGCGTCAGCATATTACACACACACACACACTTCCGACTCGCCTTTGTCACATTAACAGCGTGTTTGTACACTTGGTAACCACAAGTAAAGCGCGCGTCGCGTCGTGAGATACAAATACTGTAGTTGTAGGTACTACTTACTTTGAGCTGTGGCTCTGTTTCACACATGAGTCGCAGCATTATGCTGAGTGATGGCCGTGTTGCGCAGATGTGACACATACTTTCCCCTGTTGTTCTATTTTTCTTTTTGTACTAATTTTTTGCATTTATGCGTGACATATATATACGCAATAAATTTATGTTCTTTCTTTCTCTGATGCGCTGTATTTCGAGCATATTATGAGTTTGTTTTATTTCTAGCTGATTAATTGTGACGTTTTCCTTCAAGGTTGGCGTAACTGTAACAGCTCCGTCCAGAAGGCCAGTGACCTCACGGGTCCTAGACGTGGCGGAGCGGCCAGGGGTGTACCGCATCGAGTTTACTCCTGAAGAAGTCGGCACACACCTTATCGATGTAAGTAGGACTTTAGTAATGAATCTAAACTAAAGCGACTGCACCTTCTTGAATCTGCAGTCTTGCGTCGCTGGGGAACAGGCTTAAGAAGCCCTAAGATCTGCCTGGCAAACTATACGACACAAGAATGTAACAAAGAATTGAAAATGGAAGTCGTTGACTTCAGAAACTGTTATTAGATTAGGTATACCTACCTATTATCAATAAACGTCACGCTAGTAGGTACCTACCTTACTAAACCTTATATCGCGAGAAAATAATTTTCATTCAACATGAAATGCACTGGTATATGCTGGCTTATGTCATTAGCTACATTGTAAGTAGGTACACAACTAATGTAGCACATATATAATTTACATGAACCTGGCATGTTAAATTCACTAGCATCCATGCATAATATTTAGAAAATCTTCTTAATACTTATCACATGAATCTATTAGGTAAGTATATAAACGTAATAAAATTAAGATCATCAGCTGATTAACATTCTCGCTGGGATTTGCATAACACCTTTGGATGCATTAACTTATTTAAATGTTGTGAAAACTCGTCCCGTAATAGTAATTTTATACTAATAAGTATTAAAGCTATTTTTATTCTTTTCACGCTTGGTTATCTAAGCATAAAGCTATAAATAAGAAGTGATACAACTATTCCTAGTGTTGTTGTTTTTAGAAACACCGATATGAGTTTCAATCATTCAATCAACTCAGCTTACCGCCCAGTGATGGACCTAGGGTCCTAGGCTTATTAAAAAAAAAAAAAAAAAAAATACCCAGTTCTCTGCAAAAAGCATCCCGCCTGCCCCACTCACCTTTAAAAGTCATCGCTCCTTCTAGCTATATCACTACAAGATTATTTGGGCCCGTGCCCAAAATTGGAACTAACGCCGTCATATTGTTTTTCAATGCATTGCACAAATTGTTTACCAACAGCGCCCCCCCTGTCAACGTCATTTGAGCGCCAAAATACCTATCCACGCTTGTAGCAGTGTAGGGGGGCGTCATAAGCTAGTTGACTCGCCAGTTAAGGACCTACTGGTCTGTAGTAACGCCTATCGAAGATTTTGAAGAGTCTAATAACAACATAACCCATACTTTATTCAACAAAAGATAATCCTAATTACTTTCACACAAATGTTTTAATTTAATTAATTCTTCCAGGTCTCAATCGCAGACGACAAGCTGGCAGCAGCCCCACTGGTGGCCAAAGTGTACGACGCCAGCCTTATCAAAGTGACAGATGTAGGCAATGCGGTGGTCGGCCAACAATGCCAGTTCAGAGGTAAGGAAGGTCTAACCTCTCAGCTGAATGCTGTTATAGACATATACCCTGGGCCTCGGTTGGTGCTATAAATCCTCAGCCAAATTGCGTAACACACTATTAAGCGTTGGTAGTGTAGTGTAGTAATGCGTAGAATTCTGTAATAATAATAAATCTCGATTTAAAAGAGTGTCCTTGGAGTTTCTTGCCCGTCCATAGAGATCTACGTTTTGGAATGGGCTTCAACTTTCTGCACTAACTGATCGACTTTTTGACAATTCAAAAGTGCCTGTAAATGGTTTAATTGAAATAAATGCTTAGAGTTTGAGTTTGAATAATATTATTACTTAGAAAACAATCTCAGATTTAGTATCTATTACCTAACTAGATTTAGTAGAATTATTAAGTTACCTGATTGAGTTCATCTTCATAGCAATTTGTAATTTACGTAGCCGGCGTAGGCCCTAAACGGAACCAACAGGACAAGCCAAAAATTAGTTTAAAAAAATGCGTGATTTTCTACTGTGGGTTCAGATTTACCTAAAAAGCAAAATTCTCCAGTTCAAAGTAAATTCTCTTAAGCCCAACGAGCACGGTGATTATGGTATTATCCCCCTATAACATAAATTAAAGCGCCTATAGGAAGAAGGGGACGTTTTCCCCATTGAACATTTGAGAACCAAGGGGTCGTTACGTGCGTCTCTCTTACCATAATACCTCTTAGGTACTTCCACAATTGGTTAGCTATCTAGATTTTAATTTAATTGGCTATAATAAATTTTCTTAATTGCCCAAAAGCTGCTTTACCGGAAATTGGTAGGTACCTGGCTGAATTTAGAACGATAATAGCCTATCAAATTAAATAGTAGGTATTTAAATTGATGTAGAGATTATTTTGCATCAACATGAATATCAAAATTATGTTGATGAAATGTTTTGAAACGGCACAAAGGTATACTGATGTATCTACTTTTGTTGATGCAGTATACCGTGGTTACATGACATACCTAATTTACGATGCAATGTGGGTAATAGTAGGTAATCTTTATTTATATTTACACATTATGATAAAACAAAGTAGGTATTATTTGGAAAAAAAAATATTTTGTTTATTTATTCACATACATAATATGCTACCATTACAGTCTCCCAATTCGGTAGTATAGTTAATTAACAATTAAATTCTAGAAATAATTTACAACAAATTAATGTCCGTGCCAAAAAAGATTTACTAATTAAAAACATAACACGTGTAACGTTACCTTTGCGAACTCGCTCAGTAAACATGAGAAAAGATCCATTCTATTGGCAACCAAATTTAGTGTGCGCACTTAGTTGATTTTGCCTAGGTGAACAAAACAATCCTACCTACTTACACAATCATGATATTAACTGAAAGTTTATTCTTTCAGTGGACGCCAGTGCCGCCGGAGAAGGACAGTTGGAAATCTCAATAAACGAAGGCGAAGTTCCGAATCATGTGCAGGTAAGCTCTCACCATTATAATCTGTTGTAACTTTAAATGAGGCCCTTCATTCTATTTTCAAAATTTTAATTGGATTTAAAAAAGTTTGTTTCCTTTTTTTTATTCTGAGAACATGATTCGACAGTGGTTATTAGGAAGAGTTGGCATGAATTTTCGGAATGTCTGTTACCAACCTAAAATGTTAAATTATTCTTCTAATTAATGATAACGAGTTCTTAGTGGAATGTCGAGTAAAATACGTACCGCTATAATTCTAAATAATTATCCTTAATAAATATTCATAAGGTTTTTCATTGATATTCAACTCCATCTGCCTAGCCTTTTTCCTACTATTTTGGGGTCGGCTTCCAGTCTATCTGACCTCCACTATTGTGCTTTCCAAGGCACGGAGAGTTCTTGGTATGTAAAGATGGTCGACACACGGACCCACCGCGGCAAGCGTAGCTTAACCTGATCGATCGACCCGTGCGGCTGATAATACTTAGCCACAACCACTTCATTGATACTCGACTATTTTATCCTAATTGCGAAACTGTGCAGACATTTAGTAGGAACGAAATGTGATGTTCTCCCTTTTCGTCGGAGGAACTTCACACCTCATTCCTCCACTTATAGGTAGATAATTGTTAGGTACTGAAAGTTAATTAAAGTTATATTCTAAAAATACAATATTCTAAAAAGAAAACCCATTTCCTATAAAATCCGCTACTGATGATTTCTTTGTTGATTGCTGGGTTGGATTATTAGGCATCACTAATCAAGTGCCTATTTCTTAAAAAATAGATATCAATTTCACATTTTGTTCAAGGTGGTCGGCGGAGGACGATGCCTTGTGTTCTGGCGGCCAGAAGCGGCGACTCCTCACCGGGTGGACATCAAGTTCAACGGAGAGCCTGTGCCATCTTCTCCTTTCATCTTCCACGTTGCACCAGCACAGAGAGTCACTATAGACACGTCGCAAGTTGGTATGTGCCTGATCATTTTATTTCATAATTTTTCAAATCAAAGTTGATTCGATATATTTACAACAAACAAATGCCTTAAACCTAAGTAGCTTTTGTAATTTACATACTTATTACCAAATTTTGTGGATTCGAGAGAAAGTATGTTATTTATGGCTTATTTTAAACCAAAAAAACATATGGGTGCCTTCCATCTATAGTTTTACTTACCTCCGCAATTCGTTCGGGGTGGCGCTGCGTTCGTAGTTCGTAACCACTAATGTAACTGATCAAATTGTATTGTGGTATTTACGGGTATTTAAAAATAAGAGTTATTATACCTTTTCCTGTGTTAATGGCTTTTTGTTTTCTTTTTTAAGGCTGACTATGGCCAGTATACATTTTTAATAAACATTTTAGAAGAGGTTATTTTTACCTAGGCATTTTGGTTTATAATTTAACACATGAGTTATGAAATTATTTTTATCTAAAATGTGATAGCTTGCAACTGTAGCTATAATCTTACAAACCGTACCATTTCTTTTATCTGTGACGCTTTCAATTCTTTTAATAATAAAAAAAAAGCTATCAATCGATTGTCTTTGTCAAACATTTTTAGAGTTTTAGACGTAGACGAACTGATGAGTGATGAGAACTGCCACTGTCAGGACAATCATGCTACGAGGCGGGAATTTAAATTGATTAATCAAAACAACTGCAAACGAATTATTTAATTATCGTCCAAAACGTAGTAATTGCTGTTATGTGTTATAATTTTGTTCCTTAGAATTGATTCCGGTGGGTGAATTAGCGTCATGTTCAGTTCGAGTGGAAGGTTCTGCGGGCGGCGAATTAACAGTAACAGTTCGAGGCCCGAGGGGCGAAGTCCCTGTGCGATTGACCGGAGACGCCGTAACGGGTCTGGTAGCCAGCTTCACCCCGAAGAATGTCGGACCTCATACGCTCACCGCGCAGTACAACAACCAAATAGTACCGGTATGTTTCTAATTTGTAATGTTTATTGTTTACCACACCTTTGTACACAACAACAAGAATCAAGCCAAATCTTTTTATGTGGGCATCAGTGTGCTTTCAATTACTTCCATATTTCCTGATAAATATCAATCCACATAACAATCTAGGCCAAAATGATTAACAAAGTACCATAATAGATTTTGAAATTCTTTTGCAATTTCCTCCTTTTCTCAACAAATTCATTGTTTTCAGGACACGCCATTTGTATGCAAGGCATATGACAGCAAGCTAGTAAGCGTGGGTGGTGGAAATGCTGCAAGAGTTGGTGTACCAGTTCAGCTAGCAGTAGATGCTGCACAAGCTGGTGAAGGCAATCTTGAAATTACCGTTGCTGCCCGGGGATTGAATATTCCAACACAAGTACATCCACAAGTGAGTATCCTATCTTCTATAATTAAGAGGAACATTGTAAGTTGGTGCGTTGTAACTGTTATTATTGATTCTACAGAATTATAACTTGTTCCCTTTAAAATACTTGTATGCCAGTCTATGGCGAGACATGTAGATCATAATCGTATTAATAAGACCATTATTCTACCATGTTTTATGTAAATAAAAAGATTCTATTCCATTCTATTCTCTTGATAATACACTCATGATGAATAACTTATTAATGAATATTATTTTGCTTTCAGGGAAATGCTCGCTTCATGGTATCTTTCACACCAACTGAAGCATGTGAACATGTTGTCAATGTATCTTTTAACAAAGTGAGTAATTTTCATTATGCATAACACAGACACAGTGCCATTGTAAGGTCTGCATAATCTTTCTGGATAACAGCACCCCATAAATGTACAATATTGACAAGTCATGTCTACAGTTGTAAATTAACAACAAGAGGTTCCGGATACAATATTCTATACTCACCAGTTGGACAGTGTTGATTATACCAATACTACTAATGGGGATAATAATATGGCCTGCTCTTCAGCAGTTAGTGTTGCGGGTTAAAGAATTAAAATGCACCTTAACTAATTAAAATGTATTTTAAAATGTCCAATGTAACCCTAGATGCGCGTCCCCGGATGCCCGCTAGTCATCCAAGTATCAGAGGGCGGGGGCGGCGGGGCTCGCGTCACGGTCCCCGGGCCGGCGCCACTACACCAGAGCGCCGCACTCACCCTGCACCACCCCTCCGCCTCGCTCGACCAGATTGAAGTCAATGTTGAGGGTAAGTCCTTGCATCTAATGTTATTATTGAACCTACATAGGGCAAGCTTAAAGTTGCTGTGAGAAAGCAGTGATGATGAAGAATGATGTGTACTTTCATTGCCTACTAGTGACGTTGACTAGTGTTACCAACCATCAATCCAAATGTTCACTCAAATATTTTATTTTTGTTTTCTATGTCTGGCTATTTTGGATAAAGGAAGAACATGAAAATTAAATCACAGCTACATTCGTAGGCTACAGAAGCATGTTGATGTAACAGCACATATCTCAGTGTATTTATTTATTTATATAATATACTTTATTGTACACCAGACACATACATACATACATCACAAAAAAAAAATACATTTAACACTACATAACATACAATGGGCGGCCTTATGCGATCTCTTTCAGGCAATCTTGGAATGAACAGTGATTGTATGGACTTAAAGATAGGGTTGTCATTGGTGCAAAATAATAAGTACTTTTAAAGATACAATACACTATATAAACTAAAATATGTATTGTTTGTTGTGAAGTTTTTCAAAATAACTAATATAAAGTATGTTTTATATACATATCAAACACGTTTATTTCCTAAGTAACTAATATAAAATATATGTATCGACGCCTTAGGGTGAAAACCTCGTAAGTGTAATAAAAGGAGTAACTTTTCAGGAGGAAGAAAAAACTGCGTGCTGTAAAAAAAGTGTACGGCGTCTTTTATGTTTTTTTTTTTGTGAATTAATATGTAAATTTAACCCGCTTTTATCAACGAACAAATTAGTCAGATCAAGACGTGCGTTGCGAGGTTATCTTCCTAGAAAGGCAATAAAATAAATTTGAGTAAAAATGCATTCCCGAGGTTTTCACTCTAAGATGACGGTATGCACATATCTATCTATCTATCCTAAAGTACCTTCAAAAATGTTGTCCAGACATACCTAGTCTACTTTTGCACCTTGTGGCTTTTCCTGTATAACATGACCTTCCCTCTTGCCGTTTGCTTTATAAGCTAGGAAATGTTACATACCATAATTGATTCTTTTTTCCAGGGCGGTATAAATGAAAGAGATACAAAAAAATACTTTTTGGATACCTATCTGAAAAAGATTAGACAAAGAATGTGGGAATTTTGTAGGGCATGGGGATCAAAGGAGTATTATTGAGGAGAAATTATAGTTAATGACGAAATACTTAACAAAGAATATCATAAATGCTTAGCCGCACTAACAAATTCACTTATAGCTTAGTTATTAGTACTAACAAAACTAACAACAAATATTATTTTAATTATATAAAATCATAGGATAAACATAACGGGTAGTCAATTAAGATCATTTAAAACAAGTAATAAGATTTCAGTTTACAGAGAATACTCAAAAAATAACATGACGACGTAAACGTAACATTCATATCTTGATAAGCTCATCCGCTTCGCCCTAACTCCTAACATCCGTCGTTCGTCGAGCGGGGTAGGGCGCGTTAGGGCGCGTTAGGGCGGGGCGCTGAGCTGAGCCGCGCCTGTGCTGCAGGGCCCAACGGCGCGTCCGTGCCGGCCGCCGTGTCCTCGGCCGGCGCCGGCGAGTTCCGCGCAGAGTTCGTGCCGCGCGCCGTGGGCGAGCATCGCCTCAACGTGCTCGTGGACTCCGTGCCGATACCGGCTAGCCCGTTTCATTTGAAGGTGAGTTACGTTACAAATTAATAACTATCGAAATAGATGGTAGTACTGCCGCAATTATTTTTGTGACCAGATCTAAAAAGGCGATTTAGCTAATATTGCCTTGTGGCGCAAAGTATCACCGAATAAAATTTCTATTAATTTGCAGGTGTACGACGTCACCGCTATTAGAGTTAAGGATGTCACACATGGCACCGTCGGAAAGCCGGTCACATTTTTGGGTAAGTCCGGAAAATCCTCATTTTATACTTTAAATTTTGTACTGACCTTATTAGAATATTCACTTAATAGAATGCCTACGACCGGGATCCACCCATTTCCCAAAGTCCTGGCAAGTGTGTGACATTATTAAGATCTCAAATGCTCTGTGATTTTTTCAAAAAGTTGTATACAGGGTTATTGGTACATAAATACGAAATCACGAAAAAAAAATCTGCTGTACATTTTGAAGAGTTCTGCAAACATAAATGTAGGGAACAGCTTTATTTTTTCGTGATTTCATATTTGGTCCCATAGTAAAAGTTGTTCATAATGATGAGTACAATGACCCCTTAAGAGGTTGATGGTGTTTTACCAATTACCCTGTATAATATAGCACTTTCCCTTTGCACTCTTGGGTAATGAAGTCGTGTAACCCTGTACATCTCTCCACAGTGGAAACAATGGCAGCTGGTCCCGGCAACTTGGAGGTGACGGTCAACGGAGGTCGCGTGCCAACTGCGGCGGCGGCTCAAGGTGCTCACACGTACGCCATCAGCTTCACGCCGCGCGACCCCAGACCACACACTGTCGAGTTGCGATTCAATGGAGATCATGTACCTGGTAAGAAATCATCATTTTCTCATGTTATTAACAATTATGTGCATTAGCATTAACAGTTGAATCCATACTAATCTAAATTATAAGTATAAATTCGAAAGTAACTCTGTCCGTATGTTACCTTTTCACGCCTAAACCACTGAACGGATTTCAATTGAATGTGGCAAGGACATAGATAGCACCCTGTGGAAGAACATTATTTACTTTTTGTCTTGGTAGCACATACTTACCTTTTTTTTTTTAGTGTGGGAAATCATCAAATAACTTCTCCCGCTCTGGGCGGAGCGGGAGGGCGTGTCACTCTTACTGAACCCACCCGTGTTCCTTCAGTTGCCTGGGCCAGGAGCGACGGTAACCCTTTCGAACTTTCCCGCAACCCCGGCAGTGGTAGCACGTAGTACCTGTGGGATAATTTCCGACATCCACAAATCCATCCATCCATCCATAAAAAACTGAAAATTGGGGGATTTGTGAATGGGCAATCCTTTCTCGACATCAAGACCATTTGTTTCATAAAGACATTTGGTCCTCATTATTGTCGTTTGATGCCGTAGAATTACATGATTAAGAGTTGTTAGCATCCTGAACGGTTTGATTCCCGGCTAAGACAAGCAAGTTTTCAAAAGTCTTAGTACCAGAAATCCCTTTTTAAAATAATAAACGAATATTACCATGTGAACCTGCAACTAGGGTTATTTTTATTTGGCAAGTTAGGTCTTACGACAGTCTTTTTCCAAGTCAGCTCTTTTATTATTTTAGACAAGGCAGTTTAATAATGGATTGTATGATCCATATTAAGCAGGGTGGCAGGGGTACATCGCCGCGCAAACTGTTATCATGGATTCCATGATTCTGAAGCTCAATCGTTGAAATTGTTCGTCGGTTATTAAAAAAAAATGCAGGTTCATAGAAAAGTGCAATACCTACGCGGTCAAAAAGTATGGAACATGTTGTGATGTTTTTTTTCTCAAACATGCTTGGAAATTTGAGCATTATTTTGACAACCTTCACCATTTTGCCAGCGTGTGGCAAAAGTTGTATGAACATCCATAATCTGTCGTGGTTTAGCGGCCAAATAAATTACATAGTAAACTGATCTCGTGTAATTTAAAAATGGAACGATCTTTTACTCCGAAACATGGCAACCAAGGAGGTAACTTTTCACAGGTTTTATTTAAATTTCGAACTGGCTTGCAAATAGCTTGGCTGGCTTGTTGTTCGTTATTCGTCATTGATTTTTAAAGTAATTTTAATTTAATTTCCGCGCATTATTTGAGAAAAGTACTATACAAGCCTTGGCCACAACTAGGCATTAATGGGCTTTACACGTTCGTCCATCACGTCCATTAATGCCTCTTTTGCTGGCCGCTGCAGTAATGTACTATTAATAACCGACGAAAAATTTTAATGTAGGGGGGGTTCTACAACCATGTGCTCATCATGGTAACAGTTTGCGCGTCGATGTCCCTGCCACCCTGTATTTATATATTATCCATACTTTATACCGTATATACTATACTAAACTATTTATATACTATATACAGGGTTATTGGTAAAACACCATCAACCTTTTAAGGGGTCATTGTACTCATCATTATGGACAACTTTTACTACGGGACCAAATATGAAATCGCGAAAAAGAATCAGCTGTTCGGCTGATCGGTTTGCAGAACTCGTCAAAATGTAGGGACCAGCTGATTTTTTTTTCGCCTTTTCATATTTGGTCCTATAGTAAAGGTTGTTGATAATGATGAGTACAATGACCCCTTAAAAGGTTGATGGTGTTTTACCAATAACCCTGTATAATATTAATCCTGGCATCCAGAAGAAGGACATAGGCTCCTTTTTGTCCCGGTAGCACGTTCCCGTGGGATAACTTTCACGCTGGTAAAGCCGCGAGCAGAATCTAGTCTGGAATAAATGATTATTATTATCAATAATCTACGTTTATCCTCGCAGGTAGTCCCTTCGTATGCCATGTATCTGCACCGGCGCGAGTCATCGGCGCTGGCTCGGGCGAGTCTCCGGATAAGGTGGCAGTAGGAGAAGCGTACACCTTCAGCGTGGACTCTCCCGCCTCGCCGCACGTCGAGGTGCTCGGACCGGCTAGGCGACCCGTTCCTGTGCAGGTTTGTACTTAGAGTTATTCAAATCTTTGTTTCCAACTGATGTTACTTTCACTTAAACGAATATCAACTTTATGGTAGTGTAATTTAATATTATTTCAAAATGGCAAATACTATTGAAAAAGTCATTTTTTTTTGAACTTCTAGTTTATCTGGACTTTGTGTGAAAGTAAAAACTTTTTTTTAAACATGTTTCGAAACTAAATCGCGAACGCAGTATACAGAACTTAACTCTAGCTAGGGAAGCAAATACTCCAATCCATCTACAGTCAAATACTACTATCGTTCTTAAAAAGTATCTGAAATTCACCGACTTCGCTTTGAATCCATGTTATTCGATATTAAACATAAAGTAACATAGTAACATTTTATTTGTTCTAGGTATCTGCGGAAGAGACTATTGGTGAGAATGAAGCCAGTAAAAGGTACACCATCTCCTTTGTACCTGTCGACGTTGGAGACCACAGTATTGAGGTAAGTCCCACTCCATTTAATTAGTTCTTGGTATTTAACTATTTACATATCTGTGTACGATAACCATGAATCCTTAACCATTGTGCACCTAGTATCTATTGTTTTGTAATACAATCAGAACCATGCATGCAGTAAATGAATTATAATAAAAACACAATTACACTTAATAAGCAGTGATCTGCTCAGAATTCTTCAACAGAATTCTTTAATATATGTAGAGTAACAATAACGAGGAATTAACTTAACTCACATAGCATTGAAATAAATCAGTCATAACCACTATTCTTACAGGTGCGAGCGGGCGCAATGGGTGGGCACGTGGAAGGCAGTCCGTTCCTTGTGAAGGCATACAGCGCGGCTCGAGTCAACGTTACTGATATCTCGCCTGGAATCGTGGGCAGACCTGTGTCTTTTACTATCAATGCTTCACATGCTGGTATGTACTTACTTTCACAAAATGTTTTCTTTAATGTGTAATCTACAGTCACAAGCTCGGATAATTGGTCAGAGGTCACAAGCTTAAATGACAAAATATGACCGTTTAAGAACATTTCATTTTTGTTGGTGGTGGTGTTTAAAACTTTTTGGGTGGCGTTTCTGACTGTGGAAATTGTGACTACGTTGTTGTATTAGGTTCCCACCTGTTAAAATATGTGTAAGTGGTTAATAGTAAAAATTAATTACTACCTTACAGTTACGACAAACTCAAAAGCGTTTTGCTCGTGAGATTAAAATTCGAGAAAGGACCTGTTTCTAAATAGTATATGGTTTCGATAATACTATGATCATTATCTATCAATGCTTTGAGAGAAAATCGCTTTTAGATCTTGCGTAAGTGTCAGACTGTACAGGGCCTTATTTAGTTAATTGGCGAAACTTCTCAGACTTAATGGGTATCTGGTCCTATTATAAGATTTTGTATTGTTTGTTTTAGGTGCCGGTAACTTGGAAATAATTGTGGCTGTGAACGGACGAAACGTGCCAAATTATGTGCAAAGTGAAGGAAATGCCAGGTTCAAAGTAAGTAAAAACATGTTACAACAAAATGATCCATGCCCCATCTGTATTGTTAGTGATACAAGTGGTGCCCGGGAAGCAAAAGTAAGACTTATAACATTGAACTTATCTACAAATAGAACGCGTTATCTGCGCGTCGCTGATTAATAACGTGCCTAATAGCAAACACATTGTTATAGAAAACTATTATATACAGAGTTGATACGACAGAGGGGCTTTCCTTTAAACTGCCTATACTAGGTACCATTTTCAAGCTCTGTACCAAAAATCAGTTAAATAGGAGCAGTAGTTTAGTCGCAAATGATTTTTTAAGTTTTTGCTCCGTTTGAACACGATGTATCTTTCCTAACGGCTGATTATGTCTGTCGCAAGTCACAAGTACGATCAAATATTTTCGCTACAAAGATGGCAATGCAAACATGGAAGCAATAAATACACACACACTTGCATTTTCATTACAAAGGGTGGTTGCGTTTTACTCTGATTTGTAAGCTATTTAGTTTGTTTGGATAAAAAAACTCATTTTTGGTGCTTTTTTATTTTTATACCGTATCGAATTAATACTAAACACGTATAATATACGTAGTGTAATTTAATGCCCCTCTGTCATATCAACTCTGTATACTAATTCTTCAATTAGCGAAAATACGGGACGATTTTTAAAATCATACAAAATTTCAAACGAATGACATCCGTTCTGTCTCGCCGAAATTTTTTTTTGTCATTGAATTATGTGATGTGACAACAATTTATCGACAACAAAGAGTATACAATTCACATTAATAGAAATAATAATTGTCGTAGCGTTCGTAACGGCTAATAATAGCGTCTGGCAAAAAAAAAGCGAAAAAATTTTGCACACCTAAAGTGATAAAACAACTAATTTTGGAGTAAATTTTTCATTATAAAATATAACCGAAATTGACAAAATTCTAATAATTTAATCTAATCTATGCGCGGAAATGATATAATTAAAATTGTAACATAGATTACCCCTGAATTTCAAGTTCATACAACCACATCACTAAACCAAATAAAAACAATAGGTACTCAATTTCGAGCGGTCATTGTTGTTTACATCTTTGGCTAATTTAGAAAAAAAGTGATTTTGTTCACACACATTTTTTTGTTCACACGTTTGTTGACAGATCCTACATCTGACAGCATCGAACATCTTACAATAAAATATTTAAAAAATCTTTCGCTCGTCTTTGTAACGGTATTGTCTACCTATGTCCAGCAAGCACCAGCAATCGATTGCGATAGGTTCCATTAACTTTCCATTCTTAAAGCTTAATATATGTGACAACTTATTACTACTTCAGTTCTTTATTTATGTTAACTTTAACGCGTTCTATCTTCCCCCAGGTAAACTTCAAGCCAGTAGAAGCAGCCCCGCACACTCTCTCGGTGCGGTTCAACGGCCAGGCCGTGCCCGGCTCGCCGTTCACGTGCGCCGTGTCCGCGCCCGCGGCGGCGGCGGACGCGCGCGCATCCGGCCCGGGGCTCGTCTCTACACCTAGAGCTGAGCCTGCTGAGATACAGCTTACTGGGTTTCACAGTAAGTTTATTATATAACTAGCTTTTCTTTACAGGAACCGCGGATTTTTTCCGAATAAAATGTATCCAAAGTCACTCGGGACTATTCCCGAGCGACTTTAGATATATTTTATTCCGAAATATTTACACTTACGGTCTTTTTACATTTTAATTCGTTCACTTATTCATAAAGAAAGCTGTACTATACAGCTTTCTATTATAATAAGTGAACGAATTATTACTATCGGATTATTACTTATTACCAGAAATAAAGTTTTACAAACAAATAATCATGTGAACCTCTTTAGAACATTAGTTGGGAAGTTTAGATTGACAGAATGAGATAATGAGAGATAAGTGTGTCGTCCTCTCAAGCTGGGTCTTAAGAGGACCTTTATGTTGCCTTAGTAGCCTGTTAGCTGTATAAAATACATAGACTGGAGACATTGTCACGACCCCCGTCCACAATAAACGTGACTAGAACATAATCAGCCTATAATGTACCCACTGCTGGAACACAGGCCGCCTCTGTGAGAGGGAGTGGGCCGTAATCCACCACGCGAGCCCAGTGCAAGTTGGTTGGTTCTAGGATATGCCATTTTCCTCATGATGTTTTCCTTCACCATTTTGAGAACAGTGGTGTTGAAATAATTTACACAAAGTAAAGTACCGGTCTGGGTTCGAAACCTACGCTTAATTTCGACGCAATGTGGTCCGTTCAAATGTCACTAAGGTAGACGTAGCTTGTGTATACTCTCATTTTCATAAGTAAATATGTCTTGTTTGTTACAACAGCTGTTATAACGTTGGTAACTTTGTCATCTATAAAACAACTACGGAGTCCTAACATTATTAATGTGTCTGCATCTAACAGAACCCTGTACTTAATCTTCACAAATTATAAACCTATTCTTTTGTAAAGTTAGTTTATGTTTGGCAACTAGATTCAATAGCTGTGACTGCTGTGAGGCATTGTGTGTGTGTGTCACAGTATTGTCTATGCGAATGTTTATTAAATAATAAACATATTCAGTAAATAGTAGCAGCCAGATGTCGAGGCGCGTTCGACGTCGCATAAGTTTGATACTCTGGCGCTGTGTAAAATGTCACTGTACGTGTCTTTATACAAGTTAGCATTGAAAGTGAACGTTCATAAGATTCCCTTTAACGCGGTAGCAGCTGAATGTATGTGATAATATTCTAACCGATCTTTTCGATAATGTCAATCCCTAGCATCAGCATTGCTATTCTGTAACCTAACATCGTGAAAACTTAGGTAAAGTGAGCGTGGGGTGAGCTGTCAACAGTGTCAATACCTAGTATCAGCCGGTCGATTCTGTAAAAATCTCACCGTGAAGGGAACACTTAGGTGAAGTGAGCGTGGACTCGTGGAGTGAGCTGTCAGTGTCATCCCACTGATGCTAGGGATTGACCAAGCATTACATTTACTATATTATAATCGAGATTTTAATTATATATTTTTTAATGTTAGTTCTGTTGATCATTTTGTATTATTTCAAAGCTAGTATTTAAGTGGCTGAACATTACTGTTTACGGGTTTTTTTTTAAATAAAACATCAAAACAGAAATTCAGTAAGAAACTCAAATACGTTCTTTGTTTTTCCTAAACTAGCTACTAAAGAAAATGCGCATGGACATTGTTTGTTATTAGTGACCTATTGTTTAATATTACTATTGGTCTTATTCATGGTTTTCGAGGTTGCTAAAGCCGAAAGTGATGTCAAAATGAAAACCAAAGTTGGCTTATCGTCATCTTTGATTTTCATTTAAAAAGAAACAAAATTGACTTTCTGTGTTACTGTTTTATAAAAATAAAACTTAAATACTAGCTTTGAAATTATATAAGATGATCAACAGAAATAACATTAAAAAATATAATTAAAATCTCGATTATGATTTTAAATGTAATGCTTGGTCAAACCCTAGCATCAGTAGGACTACACTGACAGCTCACTCCACGCTCACTTCACCTAAGTTTTCACGGTGAGATGGTTACAGAATCGCAATGCAGGTGGAATGATAGCTCACTTCACCTAAGTTATCACGGTGAGATTGTTACAGAATCGACCGGCACTTATACCGGCTGTTTTTGAATGTATTAGCATCATTTTAGTAGGTTTAAGTACTCATGCATATGAACGACTTAAATTATGGGACTATGTCCCAAATAGCGAACAAATAGCATCGGTTTCATACCTTTTGTTTGGGTTTAAGTACCTCACTTTTGGATGAAACAGCAGATATTTATGTTCTAATTTAGTGTCCTAGAAGAATACCGAAATTCGAAAAAAATATTACAACTTCTATTATCTTGAAATTTTTCACATTCATGAGCACTTTCTCCCCCTATAAAGATGCCATTTTATTCGCAAACACCCTGTTTAACTGAAAACTTTCTAACACACCTTCAATTTTTATTGTTATGCGAAGACACTGCCGCCCAAGACACAGGATTTTCCTAGTTTGGGGGGCAGATTACCTATTCTTATTGGACTTTCGACCTCACTACCTACCTTTTGTACTCAATCATTATAATTGTACTTCAAGTTTATTTACCATTCTGTATACTTATTTGTCACAGTTTATGTTTTGTGAATAAAATTTATTTATTTATCCAATACCTTCTACTATTCCCTTAGCGGGCGAGCCAACAGTATACGTAGCGGGTCCAGGGGGCACCAACGTTCGGTCGCGGCTCTCCGCGGCCAGCGAAGGCCGGTACACGGCGACTTATACGCCGGAAGCTGTGGGGCGGCACACGGTGCAGGTGACGTGTGCGGGCCGGCACGTGCCGGGCTCGCCGTTCACGTGTAACGTGTATGATGTGCGCCGAGTTAGGGTCACTGGATTGGGGCCTGGAGGTAAGTGATAACTTTAAAAAAATATCTAAATCTTTACTGACTTACTTACTTGACTGCTGACCTCCACTGTCGTGCAGTCAAGTTCGCTTGGGGATGAGCAGTCAGTAAAGTGTCTTCTGAAATTTGAGCATTTCTTTTTCTCCTTGTTCTTCCAGTTTTCTGAACTTTTCTTAGTTTTCATACCCGACCATCAAGCAAAATAGAAAGCAGTTTATTCTGCTTTGCAAAGACTGTGCTCGGCATTCGAGGCTTTGTTAGTTTTCATGGCGCTATAAGTGATTTTTGACACCACTTACCTACGGGTTTTGTCTTTGTTTTAATAACAAGTCCCTTATTTATTGGTATATTTGCAGAACTCGAAGGCACGCTAGAAGGACTCAGCTTAGATGAAGGAGTGGATGAAGAGCGAGGAGTGGAAGTAGGCAAGCCGGTGACGTTCAGCGTGGACGCGGCCGGCGCGGGAGAGGGCACTCTGGAGCTAGTCGTGTCCACACCCTCCACTACTGTAAAGGCTGAGGTTTGTAGCCATCATGATATACACAAGAACACTCACTATAGCTAGGAGTGGAAGGCTGTAAAAGCAGAAGAATGTAGTCTATGTAGCCCAGTCAATGAGAACTGTCAACAAAAAAACAAACAGAAAATCAAAAAAACAAAAACATTTATAATACTACCACACCCTGACACATCTTGTCTGTATGAGTGGTCGAATAAATCACAATTGTACACACACAACACACACGTACTCTTAGTTTCAAGTAACTTTACTACCGTTGGCCCTGTAATCAGCAATAGTAACTTGGAAGTTATAAGCTTAGAAAGTCTTTTTTTATCATAATTCGATACAATATATCAATATCCATCACGCTTGTGAAGTTTCGCCAGTTAGTTTTAATTTGTCCTTATAAACTAAAAACGCTAAACGAATTTAAAACATCATTCTATTTCTCACAGTGAGACTGAACAGGCTTCTTTTGGGTAAGCTCGCTCCACCGCGTTTATATTTGCGTTTTTCTGAAAATCCAAAAAAATCTAATAAAAATTAGAACTCTGTTTTATTTGAGATCCGGGAGTTCTACTCTCGCATTCATAATAGTTCATACTTTCGATTAATAAAATAAAAAAGTCATGTCCGTTTTTTGAGGCATTTATCATACTGTGCACCGTCGACTATGTCTCTGTCACCACTGACCTAGACTAAAGTCAAGAGCAAACCCATTTTAAATAAAAAAAGAACATGCGTATGGAAATAACAGAGACAGAATAATGTTTTAAATGTGTTTAGGTGCTAAATTAATTTAGTTATTTGTGGTTCAAGTAGGCCTAAATGTAATGTCCTTATAAACTTTCTTTCATCCACCAGGTGGTAGCAGTAGCCCGTGGTCTGTACGACGTCACATTCGTGCCGGTATCACGCGAGCCGCACCGCGTCTCCGTCACTTTCAACGAACAAGCGGTCCCGGGCAGCCCCTTCGTTTGCAGAGTCAGTGAACCACACACTTATGCTCAGATTGGTAAGAAGTTCATCTGTTTTCACTGTCATAAATAATAAATAACAAAAAAATTGTATATATTGATAAAGTTTTCTTAGAAAAGTTAATACTACACTTGAGAGCAATAAAATCGCACACCTTGACTTTTTTTTGTTAAGGCAGGTTTTTTTTTTCATGAATCTGAATAAATATTTAAAAAAAACACATACACTAATTGAAAGTCTACCTCATTACCTTTCTAATGATATCAAATACAGTGTAAAAAATACCCATACGAGGTTTTACGGCACAAAACCCAACAAACGGGTAAAATTACCCAATTTCGCTTAAGAAATAATGCAAATCAAACTCAAAATAAAATTATTGATGAAATTGTTTATTAATAAGGTTTATTCCCTCCCCTAGCCTTAATTACAGCTCTTAATCGGTTTTACATGGACCGTATTAATTTTACCATGAAAGCTTGTGGTATAGCGTTCCACTCCTCTTCAATGGCAAGTTGAAGCTCTCGGAGATGCGTAGGAGCAGGGCTTCTTGCTCGAACTCTTCTTTTTAGCTCATCCCAGACATGCTCAATCGGATTGAGATCAGGACTACGAGCTGGCCACTCCATCGCGGTGATTCCAACGTCTTCCATGTAGTCGCAAACTGTTCTAGCGACATGCGGTCTGGCGTTGTCGTGCATTAGGAGAAAATCTTCTCCCATAAGCCACGCAAGCGGCCTCACATGTCCTTCGAGCACTTCTTCGACGTATCGTGCAGCCGTCAAACCTCTCGATCTCGGGCTGGTATTCGCCCCAGTGATGAATACAATGTCAGTTTTAGTATCCACCCCAAAACATACACGATCCACCGCCAAAAGCCACACGTTCGCTTATGCAGCATTGTGAAAATCGCTCTGATGACCTTTTGTAGACAATAGAGCGTACATCATGACCATGTAATGTCATTCTGCACTCATCAGAGAACATAACAGACCGCCATTGGTCATACGTCAAATTTAAGTGTTCCCTGACAAATTGTAGTCGGGCTTGTTGGTGAGCTGTGGTCAATTTGGGACCATTTGCTGGGTGATGTGAAGTCAGTCCTGCTTCACCAAGTCTTCTTCTGACTGTCCACCGACTTATACTGACATTGCGAACTTCTGGAAGCTCTTGTCCCAGTTGAACCGCATTCAGTTGCCGATTTCTTAAAGACCTCGACACAAGAAAGCGGTCATCACGCTCTGATGTTCTTGGTCACCAGCCAGATCCTGGTCACCGAATGTAGCCACCGGTCTCTTGAAACCTCTGGTACACACGACGAAGAGAGTAGTGGCTCAAATTTAGTCGTCGAGCAACTTCAATTTGATTATGGCCTGCTTCGAGCAAGGCAATAACTTGAGCGGCTTCTGCGGGCGTGGTATCCATATTTTTCCGTATGCTTTCAGTAGAAATGTTATCCCGTTGACCTTCGGTATGCAACTGATTAAAAATCCAAAAAAAACCGACCCTTTTATACCTGCGGGTAAGGGGTGCAAGTAGTGACAATGCTAACGGGCTAATTTGATGTACGGCTGGTTTCTGTAAGTTACGTGAAGGTCAATGATTTTATTTTTTTGTTTTTTTAAAGCTAAGCTTGTATTCTTTTATTTTGCCTAATGATTTGTACTCAATATCTTTAGATTTATAAAAAAATCAGTAATAAACCAAATTACAAGGGGTGTGCGATTTTATTGCTCTCAAGTGTATTATCAAATGACTGAATGGCAGCGACTTTCTTTTTAAATGTTCAGAACACTTCTTCTTTGCATGTTTTACTTAGCTCCGCGTGATAAAATGTGAATTTATTGTTAATATATGATATAATTAATATATATAATCCGAAAGATGCCTAATTAAGCGCCATTTTATTTTTTATTAACATTATCAGTAGTAGTCTTTTGTGAAGCTCTTTTTCGCTAAAACCCATCGACAATTTAATAAAAGTCGATCAGCAAACAAGGCCTCCATTCTCTTCTGAAGCTTATAGTATAACATTATATTGTTTTTTTATGGAAACTATGAAAAAAAACAATAATTACTAACTTTCTTTTGTTTTTCCTCTCCAGGCGGCATAGCAACAGTAGAAATAGATGAGAATCTGTCAGAGGTAGAAGTCGTCTCACCAACCGGAACTCGCGTCGCCGAAGCACATTTGGAAGACACGGGCATTCTCACATTCCCGGTCAGTCGCGTCGGTAGGTACGTGGTGCGCAGTGCGAGGGGACCGCTCGCTGACGTGGAGGCGCTCGACGCGTCTGCGGTCAAAGTACTGTCTATTGGAGATGCGGTCGCGCATCGACCGGCCATACTTACTGGTGAGTGTGATGTAGTTTTAAGTAGACACATTTAAAAGACTTTGGTCTTCTGACGTTCCTTGTGAACCTGGGAATGGTTGCATAGCTGTAAATTTGTAGAATAATCTCTAGTGTTTTTAGAGGGATAAATTTGTGCAGAAATAAACAAAGGAGATCACCCAGATTGGGCTAATTTTTATTTTGCCGGCCAACAAATATAAACGCATTATTGAAATAGAATTCAGCATTATAAACATGTTTTATTACTATACCAAAGTTCTAAGTCAATTCTCTGAGATTATATTTAGGTTTGAATATTTAGCCTCATAGTATCACTCAGTGTAGATGTGAAGCAGTTTTTTGTTAGTCAAAAGTGTTATTTATAATTGGTGTAATGGTAGTCAGTTGCATGTTTAGTTTCCCTTGAATTATAAAAAGTCCTGGAAAAAAAAAACAAAAAAAAAAAATATTTATTAAACATTTCAATGCTTATTCTCTACTTATAATTCTTCTGGTCTAACAAAAATATTCTCTAACCCTTCAGCGGGAATGTTTATGACAGACAGGTGCCTTGCATGACCCATGTACCACACAATACACATCACATGGGAGCAGCAGCCGATAGTTCTTCTGCCAATATGGCAACTGCAATAATAATGCGCTATAGATTGTCCGCCTGTGAGAGCTGTGTCTATGCCTATATAAACATGGTATGTTCGTAAACGGACATGCCGGGTGCTGGATTCGCCCTCGAAGTATGTAGATATCCCTCCCTTCAACTTCTTGCAGATGTTCAGCAGGTATCTGTCCTCCGATTTCAATGACAAACATACCAGTTGCCTATATGTGCTCTGCATAATAACTACGTGCCTGTTTAAGTTGGTATATACCAAGGGCGAACAAAATAAGGCCTTCTTCCGTTAACATAGGGAACGGGACTTCAGACAGATTCGTATTTATTGGCAGAAACTGTGCACGTCTTCAGTTATAATTGTATCTGGTTACCAGATCGCCCAATGTATTTGGAATATTAATTCTTTCTTGAATGATGTCTAAAAATCTTGGGGCCCGGACATTGTCCACAATCACTTGATGATAGGCGTTTAATATTGCTGCTGCTATCCTAAAATATTCAATCATGTGCGGTAAGGCGCGATTGCAATGAACGATTCTTAATAGTCGAAAATCCCTCTTAAATCGTCCATTAATGACTTCCACCACCCAGCGGCATATGGTAACAAGGCGTGACTTGTTTGCTTGTACCGTAGTGAGTTGCGTTTCATTAGCATCCTTTGTTTGGGGCATATGCACTGAATATCCATGAGATTGTAGAGGTAATGCTGCGTCTCTAAAGCCCCGATCCAGGATAAATACGTCTCCTGGTCTATAAAACCAGTGAAATACACTTTCTTCGTCCTCAAGAATAGAATTCATTATATAGGCGTCAGAAGTTGTCGCAGCGTGTGGTCCAGACACCTCTATAATGTGGCCGTCACAGCATACAAATAAAAAAGGCTTCGTCAGATTTCTATATTTATGGTGACTGTACGTAAGTCTTTGAAATAAGTAGTTAGAGCTTTTTTGGTTGTATATATATGTACCGTCACATATAGTAATAGCGTTTCTTTGTTCTATAGAGCTTTCTGGATTTCCATATAACGTTTCTGGTAATAACAAGTTCCTTTGTGCTACATCTTGTTGATTTAAATGGTAAAATCCTAAGTGTATAGGAACAAAATCACGCATTAACGGTTCACGACCTAAGGTCAATAGTCGTTGAAAACGGGATTCACTTGTTTTAAAAATCAAAGCGAGCCTCGCATTAGAATCGCCTGTTCGAAGTTTTGCTAATGTTGCAGCCAGTATAGTTTTTTTGTGTCTGTTACTATTTAAACTGGATGTATTGTCGAGCAAATTGGAAAACTGCTCATGAGTAAGTCCAATCCAAGTGTGGAATTCATTTGCATTTATAAGTTCATATTGTTCAAAGTTGAGTATATCTGTTGTCATTTGATTTCGCATAATAGTTAGAGCGCTCACTATTTCAGAGGCCGTAAAATCTTCTACGAGATTATCCTGTAGAGGAAGTGTATGCCAGAGGTTTTGCTCCAGATGTTCTTGACACACGCGAGCATTTTCTGGTATCAATAGATTGTAACGTCCGATCAGAAGAACAACCACACTATTTGGAATTCTAGGTCGGGTCACATTCTGGCAATGTTGAAAAACACAATTCACTGTTGTGTTTGGAGTACGAACGAATCCTGGTAATGTCAGTGTTGGATGGATACGGGGTACTTCTGCAGCAGGTTCATCCGGCAGAGCATCGATGACTTGATTTTCCGCGTGAACTCGTCGTTGAAAAGTCCTTTCAACTCTTTGCCTACATGGTCGGCTAGTGAAGTCTGTTGGTTCTTCCTGAAAATAATAATAAATAAAAATTATTAACCTCCTACTTTGATTAAAAGCCTTTGATTATAAACTACAAAGATTAAACAACTTCTTCGTAGAGGAGACTTATGCCCAGTAGTGGTGTAGGTACGTTTTACGTCCAACTGGAAATAGCATGGTATGGAGTTACTATCATTTAGTTGGAGTTTTACTAAAAAATATAAAATAGGTTACCTGTCTTGCAACCAGCTCCTCGATAACGATCTGCGCCATGTCGCTATGGTGTTCTTCTCGTGAAATCCACGTATAAGTCCTTCGACCTTCACGTGGTTCACGACAGTTTATACACAACATTTGTGACATTATAGCAACAATAACACGATAACAAGAACAGCAATAACAAAACAACGATAAAACTGGGAGTACAGTACAGTAGCCGTCCGATGTAACAGAAGTTGCATGGAGAACTAAAGGCAAGCCGCGCGGAGTGCGAGCGAGATAGCTAGTGACGCAGACGCAGGTAAGTAGCTGCTACCTTTTTTACATTCTGAGTCGCACATTATTACGAGAAATATAATAATAATTAGGTTTTATTCCACAAACTGAATAGATGTTTTGAGTTTGAATAATATCTCACAGACTTCACTTAGAACTTTAGTGTGGTAATAAAAAGTGTTTATTTTGTTATTATCTAATATAATATTAAGTTTATTTTAGTTGGCCGGCACTTTCAAAATTAGCCCAAAAATTTATGGAGTCTGGGTGATCTCCTTTTCCTTATTTCTTAACACGCTTTGGGAACGCGTGTCGGTTTTGGAAATAGACCTTTATTTCCCCACTTTGTCTTACAAGCAACTCACTCATTAACCAGCAGGCAATGTCTTCTCAATAACCTTTTATTCTCACTCAAAATCTCATTCTTAATTTCTTATGCGCAGTAAATACCAACGGAGCGGGTAACGGCCGTCTTTCTGGTCGAGTAACGTGCGGCGGTGCAGCGGTACCTCACTCGGTGCGTCGGCGCGGCGGCTCGCGACAAGAGCTCGTGTGGCACCCCGCGCGCGCCGCGCCGCACCGCCTCACGTTGTTGTGGAGCGGCGCGCCTGTCGCTAAGGAGCCGCTCATCGTCGACGTGCAGCCCGCGCACCACGGGCAAGAGGTAATAGACAAAAGACAAGTAGTACAGCCGTACCACTCAAAAAAATTATAGTCTTTTACATTATGTTCGTTCATTCGTTCCTTCTTCTGACGTTCTCTGTCAATTAAAAAACGTGGTGCGCCGACCCCAGTAAGTAACTTGGGACAAGAGCAGGAAGATTAGATTATGACATACCGCTTTAAATGCAACTTTCGGATCCTATTTTTAGTCTGGCTATTGACGGTAGCCTTTTTCGATAAAGTACTCTTATACAAGGTGAAACTAAGTGGCGAAACTTCACAGACGTGATTTATTTCGATATTCTAAATAGATAAAACAAAAAATATCTAAACTTATTATTTCAAGTAACTACTCCTACGGAGTCAAATGTCACAGGAAGTGTACTTTCTTAAATGATCAGTGTAGAAAATATTTTGGAACGAAGTTCCTTAACGCGACTTGTCGTAAAAATTTACTGGTAGAAATCGTCACGTAAGAAAAAAGCGTTATGCCCCCTCCATGCGACTTTCTCTCTCTATCTCTGTCTCTTTCTATAATATACTTATGAGTGTGTGCGTGCAAGTATTGCGTAAGGAACTTCATTCCTGATTTATTTTTGTTTTATCATCATTAAACATACTTCAAATTTATGGCCCTTATTTTCTTATCGAATAACACATTATCTCCTCCCCAGGTGGCTGCCTCTGGTCTCGGTCTATACCAAGCCCAAGTGAACAGGGTAGCATCCTTCAGCATCGACACCCTCGGCCGACCAGCAAGAGAGTTTGACGTCGTAGTGTCCGGCCCTGGATCAAGAGCATTACCTGTGCGGTGTTACCAAACAAAGTCGGGATTGTTACAGGCTGAATATACTATCACAGATGTGGGGCAGAGCACTATAGGTAAATATTATGTTGAGTATTCTGTTAAACTCAAGTAATAGAAAAAAATAACTAGAATTGAAACTGGGCGTATCATACGCTCCGACGCTATGTGACTATGGTCGCATTTGTTGCATATAACTAGACTAGTTTTTTTTATATTATTGTATCTTTAACATACAAATGCCAATTACATTATTTATAGACATCTATAAAATAAAATATACCAAGTGTTTATGCAAAGCAAGGTTTGATATTTATTGTTTATTTCAGAGGTACTACACTTATCAAAACCTGTGTCTGGGAGCCCTTACACCTGCGAATCTTTTGATTCGAACAGAGTCATCATTTCTGGATTGCCTACTGGAAATATCATAGCACAAACACCCATAAATTTTTCAGGTAACTTACTAATTTAATAATAACTAAATTATCTTCAACTGAGTTAAAAACCAATAAATAATTTAATGTCTCTGGTTAAAATTAATAACATCTCCATCATCCTGCCCATAGAGCAATTTATTTGATGTCTATCATACAATATGCCTTTTTCTTCCCTAAATCTCCATCAGACATCATCTCAGTATTTTCAGTACGCGGCCTTTCATACGGCACATCGATTTAAAAAGAAGTGCAGCTTTTAGAGCGTCATCTCTCTCAAACTTGTGAGTGACAGCCTTTTGATGTGTCATATTATAATGTCATATAAAAAGAAATATATGAATATTTAAATATTATATATTATTTTTTTTTAAATACGACCGGGTTACTGTACCTCTTTTCTATCCAAAATTATCTCAGAGAAAGTTGATAACTACTATATATTTTTCAATATTTCAGTTGAAACAAAAGACGCAGGTGTAGCGGAACTAGAAGTGATATGTGAAGCGATGGGTGAGCGTCGCATTCGTCTGCCAGTCGATATTAGAGAAGATGGGAATACCTACAGAGTGCGCTTGCGCCCCTCTGTGCCAGCGCACTACAGAATCTACATCACTTACGGAGGTAACTATTCTGAAATGACATAATTAAAAAATTGCTTTTTAAGGCATGCTCAACTTACTGTTGATCACACCAACACTTACTTTTTATTAGGCGCGATCAATCGCTTGACCTTACACTACTAAAAGAAATGTAGTCTTCATCTTCAAAGCCTGCACAATTAAACTCTGACAACTATAGTCTGCGTGGAACTAGTTGGCCGCGCCTTAGGTATGTGAGCGGTGGGGGAGGGGGCGCTTGCTGTCATTACTCAGTTCGGCGCCGCCCCTCCGTCCCACCGCTCACATACCCACGGCGTGGCCAACTAGTTCCGCGCGGACTATAGCTAAACTTAAATGATTGTGAAAGATAGAAACAAGTGTTCTTCTGTAAATACTAATTTTTAGCTACAATTACTGCAGTTGTCCTCTTGAGGAAATGCACAGTCAAGCATTAAACACCTTGGGTGAAACGCTACGTTTAATTTAATCTATGCCAATAAACCATTCTGATTAGGCTAAACGCTAACTCCACTACTTTTGAAGCTATCCTATACAAGGTGTCGTTTTGCATCCTCATCAAATTCGAGGAGGTAACTATGCTAATGATTCTCGACACGAATCAATAATAAAAAAGTAGAAATGGTTTTTTTATATAATTTTCGGAAATCCTGTTAAAACGCAGCTCGTGTGATACGGCCTGAAACTGCGCAGTAACTGTAACGCACGCACACAGCGACATAGTCGTGCGACACTGCCTACCGCATATGCAACGGGGCGATTATGTTCTTTGAAAGTGGTCTATTCTGAAATACTGTCAAACTTAAATATCTAAAGAAACAAGTATGTATTAATTATTGAGCGGGTATCGTAATTTTATTTGATTATTTATGTCTTTCCTAACAGCGTCCTGAAATTTGACGAGGATGCAAAACGACACGTTGTATAAATGATTTGAAGCATAGACGAATCCTTATTTATCCATGGTTTATTAAAAAGCCACAACATGAACGCATTACCATTTAATTACAGGAGCAAACGTGTCAGGCAGTCCAGTATCACTAGGCGTTCTAAGCGGTAGGAGCAGCAGCATAGCGCGCTGTGCGGGCACGGGACTAGTGCACGCCCACGTCGGCAAGGAGGCTGCCTTCACCATACATTGTACCGAAGACACGCCGCCTGTAGTACAGGTAAGAGAACAACATTACCATAAAATTAACTCCTAGAAATTCAAAACGTTTAGCTATTCTATATATGTACACACAGTAGCAGGACAAGTTACCACAAACGGTCAAATTTTCTCATTCGATTTTGAACTTAACCTTCAACATTTCAAGGATTAAAATCATTTGGAGAAATTTGATAGTTTCGTATAACCTGAAGTGCTGGCGACTGTACAAAGATATTTTGGCGCGTGGCCAAAATCGGTACTAACGTTGCCCTCTTGTTTTCATAATACAATTTCACAAAAGTTTACCAATAACGCTCGCTGACAACGCATTCAAGCCCCAAAAGATTCTCGAAAAAGAAAGACAAATGCTAACATTATTTTGTCGTTCTGTTTACTGCTTGTGCTGGTGGCGCCATCTATGGGCCACGTTTTGCGTTCCCCGTTTTACTGCAGCAAAACATTGCAGCATTGTCTAAGATGGCTTTTTGTATCAATGCGTAATACCGCTCATTGTTAACTTTATAATATCACTTTCAGGTCGAAAGACTAACGACGGACGACAAAGAAGAAAGCACGGAGACTGGTCTGCTAGAGTGTAGAGTGGTAGCAGGTGCGCCCAGAGAATGGCTCTGTGCGTACATACCGCTAGTTGTGGGACTGTACGAGGTCAGGATATTCACGTCGTCAGGACCACTGCCGGGCAGCCCCTTCTCTGTTAAGGTAAGCAATATTGTACTTAAACTGTTTCTATGGAGTAATTCTTTAAAAAAAAACACTGAGACTGATCTGTAAAAAAATTGTATCTGATGCCCCTAGAGAGTGGGCTCTGTACGTATACAAGGTGTCACAGAATAAACGCTAGTTTGAAAGTAGTTTGCTCATAATTTACTGCTGAATCTATTTCAGTAACTATTAATATAGGTATTTTTTTTAAATTATATCGTTTGCAATACTGACCGCCGATTGAGCCAAAGAAAATTAAATCTTATTTCAAGGCAATAAGACTTAATTTTAAATGCATAAAGTAATGCTAGGGTCAACACGATTTTCTTAATAATAATAGTTAGCTTTAAAAAAATATTGTTTTTGTCATTGTATAATGCCTTTAACTCAGTACTCTAATTGGGGTGTATGAGGTCTTGCGTTAATTATGTTACACGTTGTATATCGCTTGTAGTGGGACTGTACGAAGTCAAGATATTCACCTCTTCTGGACCACTGCCGGGGAGCGTCTAAAAGGAGCGCATAAAACCCTAAACTCACTATAGATATGAGTTTTTTTTTTTTATAAAAACGTCTTTGATTTCGTTTTGCTACATATCAGCTTATTGGCTGTAGCTAAAAATCCATTAGCCAAAGAGGAAAATAAGCTGGGATGGCCAAAATATTTATTCTATTCAATTTACCTACTCTTACGTGGACAGTTCTTATCGTTCAAATCCCGACTGTTATTAGCCTGACACATGCTGAGTTGGACTCCCATTTGGTGCAACCTTGAGACACGCACCGCACTGTGTACTTCCGTTAGATAGTAATTAGTTTTTAAGTATTTGTCAAAGTGTCACTTTTACTGCGTTAGGTATGTTTTTCTTCTTGTTACTTTATCGGCACCTTGTTTTTTTTATAATTATTAAGTATATTTATCTTCTGATTGTATTTTTGTGTTTTGTGCTGTTTTTTGTGTGCACCAAATAAATGGTTTATCTATCTAGTCTCATAGTGGCTAAAAAAACGGTAATTAATCAAAATTTATTATTTAATTATTATACACGGTCAATTTTAGGTCGTTCTGGAACCGAAAGCCATATACTCGATCATCGAACTCGAAACGATTGGGACTACGAGTATTATTTTCAATAAGTTACGATAAAACAAAATCACGAAAAATCTAATTTTTTTTTTTTTTTTTGTGTAATAGTGAGAACTCTAAGTAACGCTTTCTTGCGATCAATGCATATGTGTGTAAAACGTATCGACGAACTGCAACACTTGCGAACGGTACCCATTGAAAAATTCATTAATCGATCAGACTGCATGATCCGTAAGCCACGCCGCCGGCCCCTTACAGTCTAGCCGACCGCCCCCACCATTCCTATTTTCTTATTCCTTTCTAGTTTTGTCTCGCGTTTCGTTGTATTAGGTCACGCACGCGCAACCTAATTACGCGCCAAAAATTAGTCGGCACGTCGGCAATACGTGTACTCCAACTTGGAGTTTTGGGCTATGGTGGATTTTTATGTGACATGGCGAACCATAACTTGGAAGAGGCCAGACGTTTGTATGCTCAGCCGGAACACCTGAACTCACTGCGCGCACGGTGAATCACTGACCCTCAAGTTCCCTTCACCTCCACCATCCTGGCTGTAACCCAGCGCCTCCTCGATCATGGACAGTTTCCAGCGCCCACACACGCGCAGGGCCGCGGTAGACCACCATACTCGGCGGAATTGGAGGAAGACATACAGGAATACTTCGAACGCGACCCACGCGGCCACGTCGTAGTACCATAATGGCGGCCAGGCGATTCAATGTTAGCCAATATTATCTATCTCTGTGGCACATTAACGCGGTCTGTTCTATCAGCATGATGGATGCCCTGCTATTATGCTACTTCAGTGCGTGCGTTTTTGAACAGTGTGTTTGGTGAGCAGTGGATAGGTCGTGGTGGCCCTGTGGCTTGGCCCGCAAGGAGCCCTGACTTAACACCACTGGATTTTTATTTGTGGTTCGAGATAAAAAGACTAGTTTCTTACGATTAGCGTACTACTCGAGATGACTTAAGAAGTGCGACAGTGGGCGCTTTTAATATTGTGAAAAGTGAAGTGAATAAAAGAGTACCTACAAGTAAGTAAGTACTTACCTACTTAGATACGTAACATGTACTTACTTATTACTGACGCGACGGTCCTAAGCCCGTAGAAATTATGAAGGGAAAATTAGAGTTATTTAACTGTTATGTAGATAAACGCAATTTAAATCAAACAATGGTTATGAATGCGGAATCAAACGATTTATTATTGTCGCGGGTACTTAGGTATCTACAGCAACAAAGTGCAAGTAGGTACTGATGACCGCGACTGGTGACTGAACACCACAGTGAAAGATGGACTTCTTGTTCATTGTGTACCCACCTACATCAAAACAATCTTTTTTGACCGTGGGAGCACAAGGAGGTTCCTCAATAATATCCTTGCTAGCAAATTTCTAGTATTAATGTACCTACTGAAAAAAAAAACTTTTTATTACATTAAAATTCCTGCTTGCCATTTGGACGTACCGCCACTATTTAAGCGGATTTAAACTTATTTATACTCTAAACATATGGCCGTCGTACTATGTCTATTTTATCTATGCGTAGGTACCTAGTTCACAGAGGTCGCCGATCGCCGTACCTTTGCCTACGCGCCGACTTCTTTTAACATAAATAAAAACACATATGCAATAGATAAATAGGTACACAAATAAAAATACGAAAAGGGAATTCAGACTTTATTTCTTAACCGTAAACGGTAACAAATAGAAATTTCACCAAACTAGGTACAAGGTAACGTAGATACGCAGTTTACTAAAATTATTCTGTGAAGCCACAGAATTGATGCACAACCGAATTCAGCGGTTAACTTTATAAAAATAAGGTCCTAACTCGGTCCAATATTTTCATAGAAAAGGGCACCACCAACTTATAATGATCTCTATTTGACAGATAAAACGATTCATTTTTCTGTTTGAATTGCCTGCCTTTGTAGAAGGGCCGCAAGCAAACATTGTAAAAATTGGTTTAGGCAGTATTATTTTTATTCATCATAATTATGGTAGGTAGCTGTATGCTTATTAAGTACCTATTAGCTCGATTGGTCGACACTCGATTCAAGGCCTTAAATACAACTCACAAGCGTACTCGTCATGTCTAGTTGAGGTAATAGACCGTACGATTACTAGTGATTTCGTGATGCGAGAGTAGTGGATGAAATTTCAATTACGAGGAGATGTGATAGTGGTAAACACCGTGCCGTGCGTCCAATTAGGTTCCAATACAAACGAGAGATAACGGAGGTAAATGAACTTACACCAACCTAAAGCAGATATACTTGCAGCAGGTTATTCGTCCAATGACGGCCGGCACTCTCGCCATTCTGCGCAAACCGCAGAGGGCGATGGCCGTCAGAGTCGTCCGCGGGTACCGCACGATTTCCTACGAGGCGGCTTGCGTCCTGGCCGGATCCCCGCCCTGGGACCTTGAGGCGAAAGTACTCGCGTCATTATATCGATGGCGCGAGGAAGAGCGGGCACGGGGCTCGAGGCCGGTGCAGCGGCAGATCGCGCTGCGCCGAGAGGAGCTCCATCAGGTCTTGGTGGCGGAATGGCGGCTAAGGCTTCTGCGCCCTACCGCCGGCCTCGCTACCGTCGAGGCGATCCGGCCAGTACTCGACGACTGGCTCGGGAGAAGGCACGGCTCCCTGTCGTTTAGGGTGACGCAGGGGCTGTCGGGGCACGGCTGCTTCGGCAAGTACCTGTGCCGCATAGGCAGGGAGCCGGACGCTCGGTGCCACCATTGCGTCCATTGCGGGGAGGACACGGCGCAAGACACGCTGGCCGAGTGTGTAGCTTGGGAGGAGCAGCGCCGTGTCCTCACAAATGAAGTAGGAAGCGATCTGTCGCTGCCGGCCGTAGTGCCGAGGATGGTCGGTAGCGCAGAGTCGTGGGACGCGGTGGTGTCCTTCTGCGAGAACGTGATGTCGCAGAAGGAAACTGCGGACCGGGAGAGGGAGATCTCGACTCCCTTTCCCGGCCGCAGAAGGCGCACCGGGCGCAGGAGAAGGGCGGACAACGCCCTTTTCCGGCCCCCATGAATGGGTCCAGGGGCGTGGGACTTGGGGAAGTCCTCGCCCCCTATTTGATGGACCCGAGGCGAAGGCACGCGCGGGTGTCAGCGCGCGCCTCTGAGGCGATGCACGGGGTAGTTAAACACCTCACTACCCCGTGCAGGAGACGAGGCCCGGACAGACCGGGCCAGCACTAGTGTGGGGCTGCGGAAGAATTTCGATTCCCGCGGCTCCGCGCGCACGTGCGACGAGACACCGGGGTGGTTTTAGCCGGTAAGAGTACGGCACGCCCCTCCGCCTTTTCCCCAGGCGGAGGTAGTCCATGAGGATTTCCCCCCGTAAAAAAAAAAAAAAAAGGTTATTCGTCCAACGTCCGTTGACCCACCACGAGCGCGTTATCGCACAGCTGTTCCGCGCTACGTCATCACCGAGTGGATCGCGTACGATCTTTCGTTTATGAATGAAATAGTGGAAGGGCTACTAAGATTTAACTCGAATGACAGAATAAAAGTGATAAATTTCTAACTTCTATATTAGATGTCTTAAGACTGCGCCGAGCGAACACGGCGCGCGGATAATAGGTATTTACTGCGGCGCGCTAGTCGTGTGCGTCGTCACGCACACAATGACAAGTTCGCTCGGTGCCCGCTTGAGTTGCATGGCAGAAGTTGATAACTCAGGATTTTTACAATTTGAGTGACTGAGTGTAACTTAGGGTTTTAAAAAAATTGAGTGTATTGAGTGACTTGAAAAGACGAATACTGTTTATTTAGACGGTTCTGTGTAGGTACATAAATCCGATTAATAAAACTAATCCTATTAATATTAGGTATAAACGTGAAAGTTTGTTTAGATGAATGTTTGTTACTCTTTCACACGAAAACTACTTTTTATCCCGGTTTTCCCGTGGGATAATTTTCGAGTAATATCGGGTGAAACCGCTGGTAACACTATATATATATTTGTTTGTACTATAGTAATACACAATCCGTTCTCTTACTATTTATCGATTGCGATGAAATTTTTGCGTTGTGGAGTATACGCCCTGGAACTACACTGCGTAAGTAGGTTGGCTAGGTGAGTAAGTTGGTAATATATGAGTAGGTTGTTATAATAAAACCAACCTGTATTAAAAAATCTATAATTACTAAGGTTCTTCACCAATGTATAGGCAAGGTTCTTCACCAACGTGTTGGCGAGGCTCTTCGTTGGTGTGCGTTTCCTAAAAAGTAATATAGTTATTGTATTTAAATAAAATGATTAAGTTGACGTAATTATCAGACGTACCTATGACTAAAAAAACCATACTTGCGAGCAATAAACTGGATTCAACTTCTGCTTGGCTTGATACAATTTAATTTTTTTATATTTTTATGCAATGAACTATGGGTTGTGATATATCATTTTAAATGTAATTTTACTAACTTTCAACCACTTTTGATATCATAACGAAAAATTGTTTACTTTTGTCATGGAACGTAAAAACGAAAGATATACATTTTCGGAACGAAATATAAATTGTTTGGAACTCCTATAAAAACTGGACGTTTATGCAAATTTCTCATCAGTCCAATATTTCACGTCACTGGGAATACTCAAGTTATAAAAAAATGGAAACCACACCTACATAAGCCCCAGAAGCAAAATAAGGTCTGAAACAACCAGCGATTACGTGATTCCAGAGTATTGCCCTCAAGATAGTTTAAAGAATACTTAATGACTAAGTCTCTCACTTGGGCAAAATATTTGAGTATTTAGTTGCCAGCAAACATTGGCAACAAAATAAAAACGATAATAAAAATTTAACTTACGGCGTTGGAAGAATTTCCAGTTTCATTTTCTTTGTTTGCATCAGTAATGGATCTACAAAAAAAAATATTCATAATTATATCTTGTAATGACCAAAGTTTTCAATAAAGCAAATTCGCAATTTTAAGAAAAATATTGTTCCATCGTCGTGGAGTAATTACACCCTAAAAACCTATTACATGATACCCATATCGAATGTTTGACAAAAACTAGCATCCGCCATCTTGGATTTTAAAATTAATGTCAGATTTGCAATCGCCACCCCCAAAAACCTATTACACGATACCCATATCGAATGTTTGACAAAAACTAGCATCCGCCATCTTGGATTTTAAATTAATGTCAGATTTGCAATCGCCACCCCCAAAAACCCATTACACGATACCCATATCGAATGTTTGACAAAAACTAGCATCCGCCATCTTGAATTTTAAAATGAATGTCAGATTTGCAATCGCCACCCCCAAAAACCTATTACACGATACCCATATCGAATGTTTGACAAAAACTAGCACCCGCCATCTTGGATTTTAAAATTAATGTCAGATCGGCAATCGCCACCCCCAAAAACCTATTACACGATACCCATATCGAATGTTTGACAAAAACTAGCATCCGCCATCTTGGATTTTAAACATAATGTCAGATTTGCAATCGCCACCCCCAAAAACCTATTACACGATACCCATATCGAATGATTGAGAAAAACTTGTATCCGCCATCTTGGATTTTAAAATTAATGTCAGATTTGCAATCGCCACCCCCAAAAACCTATTACACGATACCCATATCGAATGTTTGACAAAAACTAGCATCCGCCATCTTGGATTTTAAAATTAATGTCAGATTTGCAATCGCCACCCCCAAAAACATATTACATGAGACCCATATCGAATGTTTGAGAAAAAATTTAAGAAAAGATTACATCCGCCATTATGTTGGGTAAAAGGAAATAATATAACAAAAAAATAGAAATACGTACTTTCTGAGAGAACAGTTTTTTTTTCGGAAATTTGCGCCAACTTTCTTCTTGTAATATCTTTCCTTATGCTTTCCCATTTTACTAAAACAAAAATACTTACATAAAAAAAAATGTTACAAAAAAATGTACTGAAAAGTAAAAAAAAAAAATAAACAGTAAATATTAGATAATATGCACAAAGTCATTATCAACTCAAAAAAACAAAAAATATGACTTACCTTATTCAACCGTTTGCGTTTGCGTTTGGCAAGGTATAAGTACACAATAGATCGCGAAGTATCGTTAGCGGCGTGTCGCTCCCCGATGAGACGTGACCACTCTCCGAGCTCTCGTGGACGACTGAACTTTCGACCGGTGGACGTTGCGTATGATTCAAAACAGCGCGCGCAGCGACTTTATTTTAAACAAAATAATGTCTAAAATAACCAAGCGACATTTTCGAAAATGTTAAAACGACAAATTGTAGTATGATTATTAAAGATTGATATGAATTAAAGTTTGTGAAAAAATTCAACGGTTTACTATCAAAAATCAACTAAATACGATCATGCTATTTTAAGATTTTTGTCCATCTTTACGTAATTTTGTTATTTAAACTAGACAATAATTATAATTTTTGCCAACGAAGAATTGTTAACACATTCATTGTGGTGCTCAAAACATATTTTTTATGGTAATTATGGTAATAGTATTGATGATATCCCTTTAACCGTGGCGGCCGTTTCGTATGATTTTGCTCTACGCAGCCTTAAAAAAATTATAACAATGCCAATAGTAACTATTAATCGTCTGGAGTTACTGTGTTTCGGCTCCAGAACGATGTAAAATTATTCGTGTATATTTATTTTTTAATTAATTTATAATTTATTTATTTAGCGACCCTGCCTTCTGAGCCGCTGGTCCCGGGTTCGATCCCCGGATAAGTCAAACATGTGTGTGCATGAACATGTCTGTTTGATCTGTGTCTGGGGGTGTGTTTATGTATATCAGTCATCAGGTTACCGTAGTACAGGCTCTGCCTAGTTCGGGACCTGAAGACCTTGTGTGGATGTTGTCTCATATAAAAAAAAAAAATTCTCAATCCCACTTCTCTGAAAATAACTCTATCGTTCTTTCTGTCTGTGCTTTTGCAGTCTGATAAAAACAGACCGTACAATGTCTTATTTTCATGACACTTTAGCAGCTCTCTATTTCAACAATACCTAAAAAATAAAGTTTAAATCATGAAGGATTACATAAGTGTTACTCCCATCTACAGGTGATAGACACATCAGCAATCATGCCGGTCGGTGGGTGGGGCACAGATAACTCGGGCCGCGTGCGAGCTCCTTCGAAACTAGTACTCGACACTAGCAATGCGGGACCTGGCACGCTAGAGTGCTTACTGGCTGGCAGGCATCAACGTGAGTTACAATTAACTTTACTTTTTCATTTATGTACATAAGTAATAATCCTAGAAAATACTTTAGTAATAAAAAAAAATGCACTTTAGATACCTGAGGTGGAGGGTATTTTAGTTGAAGTTGGATCCTATTATTATCAGCTGCATGATTGCTGACAATTGCGTGCACTGACTGTACAGGTCCACTCAATCTGTGTGGTTCTTTCTTCAAAAGACCATTTCAGACATAGCCGTCACATGATCTGACCAGGATTCTGTCTGGACTTTAAAAGGGACTGACCCCTGAGTTTGTTTCGGCCTTTCTTCTCAGAGTAGTCGGATAGGAGACATATAGTTAAAAAAAAATATGATTGACGTGTAAAAGTGTTTGTACAAACCCACTTACAGAAATAAAATCGTTTATCATTAAAGGCCTAAATATGCATGTAAATTATTTTCAAAAAACAATTATTATTATTATTGTTTTGACATTTCTCGGGACCCTGGGGTCCCGGACCTTTGGAAGGCGTACGAGGGGCCGAAGCCAACTTGCAGAAGCCCCTTAGACAATTTTAAGTGTTGAGGCACTAACCGACGATTATCCCTGTATGCACTATGCAAGTGTACCCAAGGACAACCCTCGGTTGGTGCAGGACTATTGTAAAATATAGGAACAAAACATATTGGGCTGTGGGTTTGGGTGGCTATAGTGGATTGATTACCTAGGACTATGGAAGGACTATGTACCCTGCCTGATCAATGTTGTGTAATACACGGATAAAATGGCAGGGGGTGACTTGCACACTCAATAATGGGCCCCCGAAAACGGTCGCTAGCACATAGTGACGTAGCAACAAGGAGGCAACACTTCCTGAGGTGCTTGAGGAGTGGAGAGGTATTCCACGGCTATCAGGACAATCCCGGAAGTACGGTCAAGATCTCTACCAGCACCTTACTGGAATACTACCTTCCTCCGAGCACGTTTGCTCTTGCGAACCTCCACTCAAGCCAGCCAATAAAGGCAAGAAAGAGGTGGGAGCTCTGTATATTATTATTATTTTATTTATTACAATATTTTTTTTTCGATTTTAGTGCTTGTTAGAAATAAATATTTCTAATAAACAAGCACTAAAATTGAAAAAAAAAATATAAACAAAAATAAACAAAGATCTAAGTGGGCAACACCTTATTTCTCAAAGGTGATATGTTGCCAGTGTTATGTATGTAGGTGCTATGAATATTCGACGTTATTTCGATCATCCCATCACAGCTGCTAATATGGGTTTTGATAGTAGATTTAGTTACTGATCCGAGTTTTGGTTACGGTTTCTAAACCGTGTGTGTCATCTAGGACGTTTTAGCTAGTTATTTGTCAATGTTGTGTGTAAATTCATTCTATATTATTATTATCATCGTACACTTCCTATGTTGTGGACACAATTCACAGCCTCTTGTATCCATTACAGGCGTAGAAACAGTATCCGGTCGTGCAGTAGTGACCCTGACAGGTGTCGAGGGCAGTGCGGGCGGCGAAGCAGAACTAGAACTGACGTACAACGGCGCGCTCGTGGGCGGCGCGCCCCGCCGCGCCCTGCTGGCCGCGCCGCCCAGCGCCGACCGCGTGACGCTGGCGGGCCGCGGCCTCGCGCACGCCGCGCCGCACGCTGTCGCCGCCTTCACCATCGGTGAGTACAAACTGACGTACACCTGCTGGCCGCGCCGCCCAGCGCCGACCGCGTGACGCTGGCGGGCCGCGGCCTCGCGCACGCCGCGCCGCACGCTGTCGCCGCCTTCACCATCGGTGAGTACAAACTGACGTACACCTGCTGGCCGCGCCGCCCAGCGCCGACCGCGTGACGCTGGCGGGCCGCGGCCTCGCGCACGCCGCGCCGCACGCTGTCGCCGCCTTCACCATCGGTGAGTACAAACTGACGTACACCTGCTGGCCGCGCCGCCCAGCGCCGACCGCGTGACGCTGGCGGGCCGCGGCCTCGCGCACGCCGCGCCGCACGCTGTCGCCGCCTTCACCATCGGTGAGTACAAACTGACGTACACCTGCTGGCCGCGCCGCCCAGCGCCGACCGCGTGACGCTGGCGGGCCGCGGCCTCGCGCACGCCGCGCCGCACGCTGTCGCCGCCTTCACCATCGGTGAGTACAAACTGACGTACACCTGCTGGCCGCGCCGCCCAGCGCCGACCGCGTGACGCTGGCGGGCCGCGGCCTCGCGCACGCCGCGCCGCACGCTGTCGCCGCCTTCACCATCGGTGAGTACAAACTGACGTACACCTGCTGGCCGCGCCGCCCAGCGCCGACCGCGTGACGCTGGCGGGCCGCGGCCTCGCGCACGCCGCGCCGCACGCTGTCGCCGCCTTCACCATCGGTGAGTACAAACTGACGTACACCTGCTGGCCGCGCCGCCCAGCGCCGACCGCGTGACGCTGGCGGGCCGCGGCCTCGCGCACGCCGCGCCGCACGCTGTCGCCGCCTTCACCATCGGTGAGTACAAACTGACGTACACCTGCTGGCCGCGCCGCCCAGCGCCGACCGCGTGACGCTGGCGGGCCGCGGCCTCGCGCACGCCGCGCCGCACGCTGTCGCCGCCTTCACCATCGGTGAGTACAAACTGACGTACACCTGCTGGCCGCGCCGCCCAGCGCCGACCGCGTGACGCTGGCGGGCCGCGGCCTCGCGCACGCCGCGCCGCACGCTGTCGCCGCCTTCACCATCGGTGAGTACAAACTGACGTACACCTGCTGGCCGCGCCGCCCAGCGCCGACCGCGTGACGCTGGCGGGCTGCGGCCTCGCGCACGCCGCGCCGCACGCTGTCGCCGCCTTCACCATCGGTGAGTACAAACTGACGTACACCTGCTGGCCGCGCCGCCCAGCGCCGACCGCGTGACGCTGGCGGGCCGCGGCCTCGCGCACGCCGCGCCGCACGCTGTCGCCGCCTTCACCATCGGTGAGTACAAACTGACGTACACCTGCTGGCCGCGCCGCCCAGCGCCGACCGCGTGACGCTGGCGGGCCGCGGCCTCGCGCACGCCGCGCCGCACGCTGTCGCCGCCTTCACCATCGGTGAGTACAAACTGACGTACACCTGCTGGCCGCGCCGCCCAGCGCCGACCGCGTGACGCTGGCGGGCCGCGGCCTCGCGCACGCCGCGCCGCACGCTGTCGCCGCCTTCACCATCGGTGAGTACAAACTGACGTACACCTGCTGGCCGCGCCGCCCAGCGCCGACCGCGTGACGCTGGCGGGCCGCGGCCTCGCGCACGCCGCGCCGCACGCTGTCGCCGCCTTCACCATCGGTGAGTACAAACTGACGTACACCTGCTGGCCGCGCCGCCCAGCGCCGACCGCGTGACGCTGGCGGGCCGCGGCCTCGCGCACGCCGCGCCGTACGCTGTCGCTGCCTTGGGTCAAGCGGTCAAGCGATGTGCGAAGACAGAAACGTGAATTATACTAATTGGCTCGATAAAAACAAATCATAAAGGTGACACTAAATCGCTATTTAAAACGTGAACCTTGAAGAGATTCCATCATGAAACCAAGACTTATTGTTGTGAACGACATGTTGTGAACACATTTTATAATTTTTAAAATATATACAAAATCTAGCAGTTCAAGCTCTCGCACCGGCCGGCCAGTGCCCGCTTAGACGCACTACAACACACACCGCACTACTAAGGCCTCAGGGTGGCCCAAGAAATTCAAATTTTCTTACGTTTTTTGCAATTTGCAGGTCAGTATCAGGCTGTATCTTGATCTAAATATGATTCGCAGTCGTAACAAATATTTATTTATTGAACTATAATCATAACAACCATCAATACATCTCTCTAAGGTCATATTACCCTATTGAATGACTATTTCATGAAATGCATGACATTTGGAGGCCACTTCTAACTTTAAGAGTTGGATTGCTGATTCTTATGATAATAATTCTGTAAAGTCATATTTGCTACGGTCGCGAATCATATTTAGATCAACATACAACCTGACACTGACCTGCAAATTGCAAAAAACTAAAGTAAATTTGAATTTCGCGGGCTACCTTCGCGCATCCCCTTTGAACTAGTATTCCGGCCACGTGTCGTTGATGAACTAGTATTCGTCAGGTGATACATATCATACATATCTCTATGCATTTGCACATGGTGTTGTAAATTAAAACAAAAAAAATGTAAGTACTGCAACCAGAATGTTAACTTTCATTAAAAAAAAAAGAATATTGTGTATACTCAAATAACGTCATGTAGGATACGTGGTTACATTTAATGTGATAACCTCATCGCTACACTGTATATCAAAGGTTCCTTACAAAATGTTTACATATTTGCAAACAAGGGGCACACTGTTATTAGTAAGCGAAGCGTTTAAGTAGGCACTTTAAATTTAATTATCATACTGAAGTGTTTCAATTTTGAAATAAAGATAGTTTTAGAGTAAGACCACGTTCGCACAGACGTAAAAATATCACACCGGGATTTTATCGCGCACTTTAATAGATTAAGGCCTACTTTGATAGATAACAGTCTGTAAATTCAGAAACGCATTTATAAGACTCCGTGGCGCAACGGTAGCGCGTCTGACTCCAGATCAGAAGGTTGCGTGTTCAAATCACGTCGGGGTCAAAATGTTCTTTTTGTGATTATATTTTTTTTACTATCATCGCCACAATATCAACATGAAAGTATTTAAAACTTTCTACGCGTATAACAAGATTTTAAATTTAATTCAAAACTTTATCACCCTTATTTAGAAATCAGTACAACAGCAAACGTAATCAACAAGAAATTAAATAATAACAAACCATCCATGTAATAATCTGTGTCGCAATATTATTATTAATATTGCTAAAACTTGTGTGCAAAAATAAACATTATTGATGAATCGGTTTTACCACACTTATTGTATAACCAAACAGCACTTCCTTCGTCGTATCGCACAGATGGATAACCATTTTACATAGACAGAAATTGCGTACAGCTAATATGGCATCATTAAAATACTACGCGTGATTTTTTAAACCTTTTTTCATATAAAGTATGGGTTAGGATAGGATGATAATGTTGGTATTGGTTAATGCTATTTTATTATCCAACTAACCCTTAATATTGGACAGCTTTATTGATCAGAGGCTTCTTCTTTTCGTTTCGACGATATACCTATGTTTCCTATATTGTTTGGGCCCAGTAGTTGGCCGCATTTATGGCGGCGTTAGAGGCGTTGTTCAGATTGTCAAGGGCGAATGTGACATTTGGGACACTAGGCATATATAGGACTTGAGGCATAGTCTGCTCAGGATCACCGCACTCGCACTGGATGTTGGATGAATCGATAATGCCCCATTTCGCCAAATTATGTTTGCATGGGTCTACTTTATATACATACACTCACATACATCACTTAGTTTTCTAAACCATTCGCAATGATACTAATCAAGAACTATATTTATTTATTTATATATTCTTTATTGTACAGCACAAAATACATAACCAAAAAAATATATAAATTGAACACTACTTAAGATACATTGGGCGGCCTTATCGCTTTCCGCGATCTCTTCTAGGCAACCTTGGAATGGACAGTGATTTGATAGTGATTTTGACAGTGTGATTTACATAAAATGGGGCTGTAGTTGGTGCAAATAATAAGTATCTATACAATACACTAAAATAGATACACAGATATATATACATATCCTAAATAATACATACATAAATACGTACATACTAAATATATAAGCAACGAAAATAAATGAAGACTATATTGTACGCTTTCCTCCCAGACGGCAGCGCCGCCGGTCCAGGTGCTCCGGAAGCCTCACTGACGTCTCCGGACGGCGACAGCGTCCCCGTGGCGCTGGCGGCGGCCGGGCCGGGCCTGTGGCGCGCCAGCTACACGCCGCGCCGCGCCGCCGACCATCAGCTGCGCGTGCTGTGGGCCGGCCGGCTTGTGAAAGGTAACTTTGTGATGATTTTTGGGTTCGAAAATTATACACTATGAATTATTTATTATACACCGAATTATTTTGCGGTACTGAGTACCATTGCATACATATGATCTATATGATTCGCTTACGGGTGTGTTTTATTTTATTCTATAATTTTCTTTTTCATATTGTGTGTACTTGTGACATTTGCCAAATTTTTTCTTTCTTTCTACTTCTTTTTCTGCCCATATCAAAAGTGGGAAAAGCGCAAAGTACTGAGTCTGATTCTCATCAGCCTTTTTCTAATAGACCGCTACCTTTTACTTAGAGTTTGGTTCTACGCCCCCCCATTTTTATTCTACCCGTTATTTTTCTTTGTAATAACAATAACATTTTCTGTGTTATCTCAGGCTGTCCACTGACAGTAAACGTATCCGCGGGCACGGAGAGCGGCGACGCGTCGCGCGTGGTGTGCTCGGGCTCGGGGCTGGCGGGCGGCGTGCTGGGCCGCGACATCCGCGCCTGGCTCGACACGCGCCGCGCCGGGCCCGGCGAGCTCACCGCGCACTGCAGCGGGCCCAACAAGGTACTTGACGTACCATACTCACCAAATTGTGTGACAGAGGTTTTAGTACCGGACGAGCTACCTATAGGACAGAATAATAAAAAGCTAATAGAACCTTTATAGAACTATACACAACCATCTCTCCGTCTCTATCCGGGTCTCATTCACAATACTGCGCATACTCAGTAATGACAGTAAAACTGAATACAGGACAAAATAATAAAAAGCTAATAGAACCTTTATAGAACTATCCACAACTCTCTCTCCGTCTCTATCCGGGTCTCATTCACAATATTTATTTATTTATTTATAACTTTTCGCACAAAAGGTACAAAGGCGGACTTAATGCCTTAGGCATTCTCTACCAGTCAACCAAGGGTGGTGAAGAGATTAGATGGCAGGTGCTTTAATTGAAAGGAAAGGAAAGCATTGATTTGAGCGATGTTTAACAATGCGATGTTTAACAATACTGCGCATACTCAGTAATGACAGTAAAACTCAATACAGGACAAAATAATAAAAAGCTAATAGAACCTTTATAGAACTATACACAACTCTCTCTCCGTCTCTATCCGGGTCTCATTCACAATACTGCGCATACTCAGTAATGACAGTAAAACTCAATACAGGACAAAATAATAAAAAGCTAATAGAACCTTTATAGAACTATACACAACTCTCTCTCCGTCTCTATCCGGGTCTCATTCACAATACTGCGCATACTCAGTAATGACAGTAAAACTCAATACAGGACAAAATAATAAAAAGCTAATAGAACCTTTATAGAACTATACACAACTCTCTCTCCGTCTCTATCCGGGTCTCATTCACAATACTGCGCATACTCAGTAATGACATTTAAACTCATGGACCTAGGCTGAAATTAATAATATTTGATACAGTGCAGACGGCTTCTAGGACATGCCGGTTTCCTCGCGACGTTTTCCATGATCGTTTTGAGAGCCTGCCGGGGTTCGAACCTACGACCTACAACTCTGTAAGTCGGCCGTTACTACTGGGCCACCATTGCTCTCAAAAATTTGAAGACATGTGCCATCTAACAACCCGTACTGGGCCCGCGTGGTGGTTTACGACCCACTCTCACCGAGAGGAGGCCTGTGTCCCAGTGCACCGGGGGGAACGTAATATCCTGATTAAATTGTCGGGCAACTCGGATCATCTTCACTGTCTAACAAGATATCGCGAGCCAATAACCGATGCTAATAACAATATAGCCAAACCCGTCCTTTCTTCTTAGAGTAAACCCTAGATCACCAGAACCTTGCATACTTGCATAGTCCAATCGAAAGACTGACTGAAACAAATGACTGCTCTCCCATAGTGTGTGTACCTGTTCAACATCTAATCACATTATTTGTTCAGGTCGCATACTGTGAACTATACGAGCATGGTGACGGCACGTTCACGCTGAACGTGAAGCCAGCGGAAGCGGGCCGACACATGCTGAGCATACAATTTGCTGGGGAACACGTGCCCGGCTCGCCGTTCGTGCTCAAAGTGGCCGGCGCTCCCGACCCTTCGAAGGTATGTTTTTGTTTATGTTACCTCTCTAATACCAAATAGACTTGGAGAGTACACAGAAGATTAGAATTTTGACATAATCACGTGAAAAAATGTATTCATTTTTTTCGTGTAACAAATGTGTCTTGCGCTTTACTCACTTACCCAGACATTTGAAATCATGGCTTCAAGTGTCTTTATAAGGCAGTGCACTTTTGGGTTTATTTATAAATGTTGCAAAAAGGTAAGAGATGTTTATCAATACGCATGGAATAGTATGTACTTGAAGCAACGTTTATAAATAAACCTCAGTATTCTAGTACTTCCACATAGGACAGATGATTCTCCTCAAAAACAAAATGAAATAGTGGATGAAACCATGTTCTACTTGCCTATTATAATATTATTGTTAGCTCACTCAATTTGACACCTAGGTAAATGCAAACTCGTCTCAGTTTTCCAAAAATTGCTTCTTCTTTACAAATTAGTACCTGAGTACCTGCTTACACTAATTATCAACCTTTTCTTTCCATTCAGGTCCGTGTATACGGTCCGGGTGTGGAACCAGGTGTACTAGCCACCTTCCAGTCTCGCTTCCTGTGCGACACGCGCGGTGCGGGCGCAGGGCAGCTCACCGTGCGCGTGCGCGGGCCCAAGGGCGCCTTCCGCGTCGAGATGCAGCGAGAGAGCCAAAAGGACCGCACTATACTTTGCAAAGTGAGTTTGTGTTTTATGGAATTGTTAAACCTTTTCAGAAGTATCTGTTTATTATATTGGAATGGTTTTGACCAGATGAGGCTGATAAAGTGAGCCCGATAAACGGTTAGAAAATATCAGCATTATTTCGTGAAACATTTACAATGAAAATGCCTTTCATTTTCAACAACATTCATTGGGTCGTTTACGGTCAGTCGAATTTTTCAAACATGTGAAGCAATTAATTAGTAATGTTCTATTAACAATGTAAAACTTTCCCGGACAAACAGTACTTAATATAAGTTAAGAGAGGAGTATCGTCCGTCGCGGTGGAGTCCGTTGAAGCGAGTGGTCATCGGGCCGAGTCGTGTCGCCGCCGCGCCGCGTCTCAACTCGCCGATGACGCGCTGATCACATTGCCTGCGCATGCAAACCGCGTGCAACGTGCTGTGTTGGGTTCGATTCCCAACAGTAATTTCCTTTAAAATGCTTTGTATTGCGATTGAAAGTTTGCTACGCAACTTGGGTGCAGGTCCTTAAAATATTGACTGTTGTTTATAGACTAAAACAACAACCATTTGACAACGGATTAAAGCGGCTCTCAGAAACAAGATTGTGTACTAATAATAAGAAATTTAAATGTAGCGTGAGCTAAAGTAGACGTTGGAATGGAAAAATAGGGAATCTCTTATCAATAAGATTGTTGCCTAAAACTTTGTAATTATTTAGATTGAGTGGGTTGACCATGGCCATCAAATTTATCGTTCGGATTAAAAACTATTTGTTGTTTTTTTAAACAATGCTGGTACAGTCACGAGCACTAATAAATATACACTTAGAAAATTTAAAAGCGAATTTCTTGCGGAATATTCATTACAATTTTGAAATAAGACCTATTTCATATCAGTATACGTCCCAAACTACTATGTTCGTAACAACATAAAATTACAATCAATGCAGTAGGAGAAAATCACATTTAGAAATGGCTAAGTGTATACATATTAGTGCTCGTGACTGTACACTGTTGCTATACTTGCAAATTATAAAATAAATCGAGTGACTTAGCTGTACGACTGTACGTGTACCTAAGTATTACAATTTGGTCTTTACTTAAGTACCTACTTGATTTCATTACACCTCTATCGATTGCCAAGACAAACAGAAGAAGATTCTACATGAAACAACAATTATAATAATACAATCTTTATTTATACCAAAAACCTTCAACAATGCTTAAAAACTAGGTCGCATGATTTCTATGAATAAAGGTCATACAAATAAGAGTAAACCCTGACTCCCAAACTAGGAGATCCTGTGACTTAGGAGTCAACTACTACGTACAAAAAAAAAGAAATGATGTGTTTTGTACACTACTTACGTTAGTGATGACGCTAGTTAAATAGTAAATGATAAATAATTTGATAAGGATCTGTTAATTCGGACAAGCCTTTATCTACCAGCTTATCAGTTTGTTGTAATACCTACAGTATTTTATATGTATTACTATTGTATTTAATTTATCCAATTTCTGATTGCGTTGTTTGCTACAAACATTCGTGTGCCACGTGTCCGTAATACAAAGAACCGCATTTTCATATTGCGTAGGATGTAAATTAAATATGTTATCGTTAATTCCCAAGTATTTATTATCTCCTCTACTTATCTTAGATTAACATGATTGAATAAGAGGAGATTTTAATTGTATGTGTTATTCGCGCCTATTTAGAGACCCACTGGACAATGCGTCATTTATGTTTAAAAGTCGTAGCACCATGCTGAGTTATGGACCTTTCGATCTCTTAGATGATCTTATTTTTTATTTAAAAAAATATACAGTTGTTTTTATTTTCCCATGTTCGTTGTTTCGTTTGTGTAATGATCTATGTTCCTGTGCGAGTCCTAATAAATACTTCCTTTTCTTTCAATTGTTGGTCCGTTTCCAGCACTTTAGGTTCACGACACTTCAGTCAAGTTTTGACCTGTTAAGCCCAAAAACACAACAATATTGCATGAAATAAGACATCTACAATAAGAGTTCTATTGCCCACAGTTTTCTCCCACCGAGCCCGGCGACTACCGCGTGGAGGTGCGATGGGCAGGCCGGCACGTGCCCGGCTCGCCGTTCCCCGTCATGATCTTCGACACGCAGGAGGAACTGCGGCGCTACATGCAAGCTTCTGCGGCTTGAGACCACACACACACCACACAATACTTGCAACTACGTAACTAGTGCTACAAGGATATTTTCGCGCCTGAACGACATTGACACGGGGACGGGGGCGTTGTTGTTAAACATTTGTGAAATTGTGTCACAGAAATTGTATTGACAAAACAAGATGGCGACGTTAGTTCCAATTTTGGCCACGCGCCGGAATAACCTTGTAGCGTCGTATTTGTGTGACTACCCAACCTGCAGAAAATAATTATCTCCTTTAGATGATATTGTTCTGGGAAGCAAAAGTTTAACTGTGAACTACCCACATAATAACTATCGATTCTATGTCGTGTAACAAATAAAATAATTTGAAAAGTGGGTACTTGTGTTTTTACATAACTTCTCTGATGGTTAAAATGTTATCACACTACAAGGTGGAGACGAATACGACAATAAATTAAACTGCGTATATCTAATTATGTTTCCAGTTTGCATACGAAAATTCAATCAAATATATCCAACAGTTAGTCGTGCACTATAGCTAGTCGCAGTCGGCTGCTTGGCAAAATCCATAGTAGGCTCATCACTACTTTTAGTTTGTTTGAAAAAATCACTTTTTTTTTATTTCGATGCAAGGATTTATTTGATAGTCCCAAAATACTCTCATAAAGTAGTATTGGCAGTGTTTTCATTATTTTATTGTCGTATTGTTTTCTCTACATTATTGTCTTCAACAAATTAAATGCTTTATTTTAAGTAAGATTTTAATTAAACATGTCTTTTTTTGGTGGTCATTTGATCAGAAGATACGATTGATTGAATCTAACATCATTCACCTACATGTATGTATATCGTCAAAAAAGATTACGTGCACGTTATAATCGTACGCACTGTTTACGATTAAATCTGAACGAACAAAACCTTATTGTATCGGAACTAAAGTGAGGTCTTTTTTTTATTGTATTTAATCATCAGTAACATAATGAATTACTGTTCTAGTAGTAATTCCACAAAATGTTATTCCGTCCATGTGTTGTTTATAAGGTAGTGTAGGCAGACCAGTAATTCCTGCAGTTGTACGATTTTCTGTAGAAACCGCGCCATTATCGGAATAAAGGTATTTAAATTATAAAATAATAGTATAATAGAATCTCTGTATTTTTATAGGTACTTACATAACATTCTAATGCAAAATTCTAAATGTTATTTTAGAGGTAAATGCATAATAATTTGTTTGTTAATATTTATTAATAACGACATTTAGATTTACATCATTTAACTTAACTATTGTAACTAACGAGGTATTTGTTTATTGTTATTACGGGTTCATGTTCGATAACCACACCGATGTGAATTTGAGCCCGTAAGCTGCTGAATTATTCAGTTACTAATTGTTAATAAATTGAACTTTATAAATATGGTTGGTTTGTTTTATACAACTAGTCACATATTCCCAAATTTTCCGTCATAAAGGTACTTGACTCATCAAGTTTTAATCATTCATAGGTATTATATGACGACATTATCAGCAAGAACTAGGTACATACGCTAGAAAAATAAAACAGTCACCGCCATTACCTATATTCGTTCTTTAACAAAATAAGACTTATACTAGTTAGAAATTGGTCTAATTCACCCTTAGGGCTGATTTTATCAAAGTCCTTGGAATAAAATTGCTTTCTGGCAGTTTGAGTATGGAAACCTGCCAACAATAATTTAAAATATATAGACAGCATGGCGGCGCAACTAGTCGCCGTCACCATCCAAATGTATGGTTTAACCAACCATACATTTATATGGGATATGGGCCTTAAACATAGTAAAAGCTTGGTCGAATTCGCCCTTAGACGGTTACCTACTCTAGGGGGTCGCGTACTTTAGAAGATCTTTAGCCACACTCCTTGGCAAGATAATAGGTAGGTAAACAGTGTTTCTTCACTCTAATCGTTATAATTTCATTAATGGAACTCTTAACTAGATTTCAGATAACCTTGTGGATATCTCTAAGTGCAATAACTTTGAAATAAAGATCTATTTATAGCGTTTTCAACATAAAAAAAACATAATTTAATCCGACTAGGTCTTCTCTCTGGGAAAATCTAACCTTTGTTTGTATAGTCAACCTCGTAATTGCTTTACCACCTAAAGTTTTAGTGTCACTTGCACGTCATTAAACGTCAAGGTCTATTTAGATAGGTATAGTTATTTATTAGAAAAGGTTTTGGCTTTTGGTCGTGGCTTCGCCCATGTGAATGTAGGAAATCATCCCGCGGGAACGTCCTTCCGGGATAAAAAGTATCATAAATGTTAATTCATGTTACAAACTATCTGTGAAGCCGAATTTCATCGAAATCCGTTCAGTCGTTTTTGCGTCAATGAGTAACAAATAGGTCCAAACTTACACAGTTATATTAATGTAGTAAGTTTCAACCTTAGTGACGTTTAAATTTTCTGGAAGTTTTTGTTAAAAGTGGTACCTAAAGCAATTACGAGGACGACTACACCAACCATTGATATTTGAGTAACTACTAATTCAAAGACTGTGTTCTAGATTTCCTCGATTATTGTCCAAGTCTAGTCTAGTCGAAAATGACTGCACTTTACGCTTTAACAAATGCTACTTCTACAAATCACAGTGCGTGGGGTTGGTATGTATGTGAAGGTTGGTATCTGAACGACACGGTATTCCTGGTGGGGTACACATTGTTATTATTATTAGATCGCGGGACTCTGCTGGCGAGCTGTGTGCGTAACGCGTCCAAGCTCTGCCACAGCTGCTGCATTTGGCCGAAAATTATCACTTCCAGGCGCTGGATCGAGCTGTGGAGCTCTCCTGAAAATGGAAAATCAATAACTTAGATACAATATAACTACAAGTTGAAAAAGATCGTTAGAATAAGAGGTAGGTATTCTACGATAGGTATACGGGTATACCCAATTAAATTAATTAATCCCGCTTTACATGGGCAACAAAGATGGTTATCTTTGTTGCCCATGTAAAGCGGGAGTCGAACCCGTGACAATCAAGCGCGGACACCTAATTGCCCAGCTATTGTGCCGGTTTGTTTTAATTGAACAGATTCGAACGTTTGATTGAAGAGAAGATTAACTAGAAGCAATTAAAATTCTATTGCGGTTTAGTTGCTCTATCCAACTTTTCGAACTTTTTAAGAGCCAATTACGCATTTTTCTCGGGGCAACCACTCAATGAATGTGTATGTGCAAAATTTTGCAAAATTTAATTACCTATCGGTGGCTTTGACCTCTTGGGTCTTACTGATCTTAACGTTCTACTCTTATAAATGCCACCATGTGTTCGTCTACTATTTTAGGTAGTTCAACTTCCGGACTTCGATCAACAGCTTGCATTGAGCCTTAGAAAAAATTGAAGGTTGGATCACATAACATCTACTTATACATATTATAAATTGAAGTCGCTTTTCGTGTCTACATAGACAGACGTATGACTGCGTTGGTCTTTAAACTATGCAACAGATTTTGATGCGGTTTTCACCATATTTTAGATACTTTATCCCAAAAGGTTTATGTGAATAAACTCTAATATTCAACTTACATAAAATAAAGAAATGTTTTGTCAAGTTGGCAATCGTGCGAAGCATATAAAATAAAAGATAGACTTACTAGAAGTAACGACTCCATGCAGCCTCCTTGTAATAGTCGCGTTGGCTGTAGCATTGATTTCCTGTGTCTTGACGGAGCACATGGCCCGCGCCTCCTCGCGCGGCCCACTGCCGTGGTACGTCGAGTTGCGCACCTCGATGTAAGGTTTGCGCTGCAGTTGGTCGGGGACATTCGATAGCGTATAGCTTGGGCCGCGTGCTGAGAAGGTTAATGATTCCAAGTTACTAGAAGCCTAACATTTGGGAAGCAGGAGCTTCGGGATACTCCCTTTTCGCCGGAAGACAACACGAAGACGGTGAACAATCAGTTTGTATGTATCTAATTGCTACGTCTAAATGATGCTTAGACAAGCGTGTTTTTTGCCGTTAGTTTGTAGCAAAGCAATCATTAAGTAAATTGGTCAGTTTGGCGTGTTATAGCCAATGAGTTATAGCCATTTCATACAGCTGTTAAAAAATGGCAGTTATCATTTCAATGTAGGTACGGACTATGGACATTTTAAGTCGGTAGTCAATTTGCTCAACAATTAGTTTCGCTGACTTAACATAGATTAAGTACCAATCGGAGACAGGATCTTTAGACCTAATAGACTACTAGGTAGGTATAACATATGGAATCAACACTACATCGTCAACACCCTCATTTGGATTGCTAATGGAATGCACTAATTATTCTAAACGTGTCACCAGAAAATCCTTAACAGACGACATAAAAGGGCAGCTGGAACTTTAGAAAATGCACAGGTGTTTGAAAACATTTTGCTGAATTAACTATATAACTCAGCAAGTTAAAGACGTCTATAGCTAAATAATATGCTGCTTTGCATGTCATGTCTCCCAGGTGTTTGTTTCCAAGCAATTGTATTGTGTACCAGCCCTATTAGGTCATCGAGGTCTCGGGTTGCAAAACTTTTCTTTGTTTCGGTTAGCTAGCTTACCTAAGTGGGTAAGATACCTACCTGACTGACGCATTTTTAATTTTCTAAATATCTATACAGGGTGGCAGGGGCATCGACGTGCAAACTGTTACCATAGATTTAGTAGACGATTCTGAACGTGAAAACGTGCGTTGATATTTTTCATCGGTTATTTAAACATGCTTTTTAACCGACTTCAAAAAAGCAGGAGGTTCTCAATTCGTCTGTTTTTTTTAAATGTATGTTCACCGATTAATCGAAGACGCCTGAACTGATTTGGAAAACTCTTTTCTTTCCAGGTGATCCCATTTAAATTTTATCGGACTAACAGTTAAAAAAAAAATTAACAATAAATTATTTTTCAATAAAAAAAACCGCCTTCAAACGGACGTGGACGTGTAAGACGATCGTTTTCGAATTGGTGTGGAGTAGGTACCATAATTAAAAAAGTGAAAAATAAAAAACTCTTTTCCAAAACAACCGACTTACAAAAACAACACTACAAAGTGAAAAATTACTTTAATTTCGGAAGTCGGTGGAAAAACCTAAAATACAGATCCAAAGACACCGACTTCCGAAATTAAAGTTATTTTCCACTTTGTTAGTGTTTTTATTCGGAAGTCGGTTGTTTTTTTTTTTTGTAAAAAAGTTTTTCATACAAAAGAGCAATACCTACGCGGTCATAATCAATGAAACAGATTTTTTTTTAACTAACCGACGATAATGTTCTACGCTAGGGGTAATCACGTGCTGAATGCATGGTTACAGTTTGTGCCTCGATGTCCTTGCCATCCTGAATACCTACCTAAAGCAATATAACATTTTTGGATGAGCAGTGTTTAGCGACAACAAGAAGTTAATAATAGGTAGGTTATTTTATGTACAAACGACAGAACATCAGGTTATAGGAAACTGTCAAATTTCTCCAAATGCTTTTAATCCTTAAAATGTGGAAGGTTAAGTTCAAAATCGAATGAGAAAATTTGACAGTTTGTAGTAACTTGACCTGCTGCTGTGTGTACCAGTGGAATGATAGTGTAATTATTTTAATTAAAGATAATTATTATAATAGATTACGTTACTGTGTTGCGTTTATTATATTATTACAGCGTTTTATTAAACGCAGTGGTTGTTGATCCCCAAAATATAGTTAAAAAGTAGGTCAATCACTTAACAGGCATCTGTAAATTGGTCCTGAATTCGATGTGGATAAGAGTAATAGACACCTATTTGTTTCGCTCTTGAACGTGATACGTATAGGAGTCAAGAACACGATGATTTTACAGCTGTTATACAATCATTATTTATCATTGTTCTGAGTGTTTAGTATTTTTTTTTTATAAATCTATAGTGCAGACACTCAGATCTTTTTATTATTATTACCTATGCACAGAAGATAAAAGTTCCTTAGAACTCTCTTGGTTAGGGTTGAAATCCATAAAAATATACTAAATTAGGTAGGGATGGGAAAACGTAAAAATAATTTTCCAAGAATTTTAATTAATACTTATCTGATCATCGTTTAACAACCTCTCATTGTATATTTAAATCCTATTTTTGAGAAACTATCGTTAGGCTACCTTCGTTGATTTACCTTATGAATTGAATCCTTCCACTTTGTAATTTTTTACAAAAAAGTTAACTTTGGACTAGGAACAAATTTTAATAAAGTAAAACTTTACATGTAGAGCGAGAAAATTTTCATTAGTGGGCTAAAAATAACATAAAATGTATGAAATAAATATGAAATGTATAATAATTAATAACAAAAGAAAAATATGTAACTTACCGTGTTGATAATACGTTGGCGCCGTTGTAACGTGCGATACTATTGCATATAAGAAAACTGAAAGACCCAAAACTGTTCGCCACATCTTATTATTTTTTAAACACTAATATTTTTTATCCAAAAATCATAACAAATCTTGTTCTGTTTAAATTTCGAATTCGTTTCGCGCGTTCTAGGGAGATGTCGGACTCTATGGTATCACGGATCGACGTGTACTGCACGAGATGAAGTCGGCTCGCTGGGAATAAATAGTAGTCTATCCATGGACGAAATATTGTCCAAAAGCATCACAATACACTAGATTTAATTACTTTTGAGTGCATATGGTCTATGGTAGTCCATATATCGTTCGGGTGAATGGTCTCTTGCATACAACGGTGCATGGTACCTATACATATTTTTATAGATGTTATTATGCACGCTGAATAGCAAACTAGCCACTATTATGACTTTTGTAGTTATTGCATTTGCATTGCAAAGCGATTAAACATTTTCAATGACTACAAAAGTTTAATATTCTTATGTGTAGTTAAGTACTTAGGCCTCTATGTAAAGTAATTCTCCCAATTTACTTACCTACCAACATCCTACCAATAAATCCCTGAAACATTTCTGTTTGTCTGTCTCCTCAGACCAATAACTTCAAATCAATGATTTGTAAGGAATGTTTTATTAATTAAAAGTGTACGCTAAACTAAATACAAGTGAGTGTTAGGGAAAGACTGAAGGGATTATGAAAAGGTAGGTAATAATTACGTTTGAAAAAAATGCATTCCAATGGAGAATTACTTTCTTAAATTAACTTTTAAATAAATATAATTCTGGTATTTTCGTTTAAAAAAAATTGCTTTTAAATTGGGCTCTATTTCTGAAAATAATTAAAAACATTGTTCCAAATAAGATAATAATTGCTACGATTTTTCGTAGCTCTAATGCGTAGCCTCCTGTACCTCACCCGCTACGAAACCAACACGGTTACCGTAACAATTTTCCTCCACGACCAACGGCTAAGTCGCAGCTTCCGTGTCAATAAATATAATATTATACCTTTAGTTAGGGCCCGGCAACAGCCGACCTCGACCGAAATAGCTCGGACACGGGAAACAGATACGAACCAAAAGAATTTATTGTTTCCACAACACCTGCTGGAAACGGCGAGTGAAGTGTCTAAATAAAGCGTTAAAGCTGATTAATTGTTCGAACACCTACATAACTAGGTTACATAATATATGAGGTATATTAACGTAGTACATAGTGTACCTACCTACATACTTCTTGAAAAAGACAGCTGTAGTAGTTAAACTTTATATTATGAAAGATACGTAGGTATCAAAGGGGCTCGTGGCAAAATATAACAGCCGCACGGTTGGATCGAAGGTTAAGCTACGCTTAACGCGCTCGGTTTGTGGATGGATGACCATCCGTTATATATCGAGACCCCTCCATGCCTCGGAAAGCACGTTAAGCCATTGGTCCTGGCGGTGAAGTCTAAAAACCAATCTTACCAAGGGGATAATAGATAGGTACTCAGTCGCTCCATGTATGGTATTCATCTGCATCCGGTTAGACAGGAAGCCGACCCCAACGTAGTTGGAAAATGGCTAGACAGATTAATATATCGACGCAGCAGCGGAGTGATTGACCGTCTGCGGTCAGACGGTTCGATTACCGCTTGTTGTAATTGTATGGCCCAACAAGTAACAGCTTTGAAAGATTGGGTTCGTGCGTGGGAGCCGGTTTGTGTGTGTAAATGAAGGCATACACAGGTAACACTCCCTTGTTGATTGAGTTTTTTTTTAATTATAGGTACCTGTGACGATGACCTATTATGAAATGAAAGTATGATGAATGTTTCGAGACCTTATCAGAGCCATTAATAGGCTAACAAAACTAGACGGCGCCACTTGCTGCGCCGTCAAGCTTTTTAGATCCGACCTTTTTGGCGAATGCACTAACTTCGTAACAAAACTAGACGGCGCCACTTGCTGCGCCGCCAAGCTTTTTAGATCCGACCTTTTCGGCGAATGCACTAACTTCGTAACAAAACTAGAATATCAAGCTCAAGCTATTTAGCTGTGCATCAGAAGTTGCGCTTATATCCTGTATTCTCCTGTAAGTTTAATCGCCATATCCTTGCGATTCATGTGAAGTACATAATGACAATAAGGAGGTTATACGAAAGTATAATTACGTTCCATATATGCATGTAATGTACCTACGTTCTACCCGCGTTTGTTTAAGAAACGGAAACATTAAAACCACGTAAGTACCTAACTACAGAATGTTGGCGCCGCTATGAAAATAATGACGAAGTCGACCGTTTTGAGACGTTTCATCATTGGCTCGTTTGACATTGGTGCCAAAAACTTATTGTATATTGTGTGTATTGTTGTGTGTTTGTGTATTTTTACCTTGTCAAACTTACTGTACCTACGTAAGATTACAAGTAAATTATGTGGCGTAATTGTGTAGCCTCTGTTGCGAGATCCAATAAATAAATAAATAATAGTCGACCTCGCAAGTTTATTCCCGTTTTTGACAAAAACTCCCAGTAACTTGAAACTTCACTAAGGCTGAAACTATCGAATTGTCACGTATACAATTCTATCTTGTCGTTTCATGACGTGCATGTGACATGGAACCTTAGGGTGGTGTAACAATTACGAGGTCGATTACAGGTACTTAGGGTACCTTCATGCTTCACTAAACAGCAGTAATGATTAACTAGTACTTACCTAAGTAGTTAGGTTGTGGAAAGGTGAGGAGTAGGTTTAGCTGTCAACCAAATGAAACCAACAACATTCCTCCTATCGATTCATAATTTTCATTTGTAAGTACCGTGTTGTGTTTTAATAGAATACAGTCATCATTATTTAACTGATACCGCACGATCCCTTTGACTCCTGAGTTCCTGACTAGATACAACGCCTCATCAATTAATAAGTTATTTTAATTACAGTGCCATTGCTTTCCGTTACGTCCTACATCTAGTTCTAGGTGACCTATATGAAACCGATCACCAACGCCAAATGGAGCATAAAAAATAATTTAACTGTCTAGTGTCAGTCACTAATTGATTTACGACCTCCATGATGCTCTTGAGTCAAACTATTACTGATGTCAACGGCGGTTTGTCCGTCATGATAAGTTTTTGACATCTGGCGTCGCGTGCGTCGAATCGGAACACAAATAATACAGAGCTATAAATCTCAGCCGTAACTGCCGATGAGGCAATCGAGGAGACGTTTGTATAGATGCATCGATATCACTCATAGTTGGACGGACATGACAGATGTTTCCTCTGTGTTGACATGATTTGAGTGCAGTATATGTCTACTTACCTGCTGGTTCACTAGCTGTTATCAGCTTCGCCCATGTATTTTCCCGACATGACTAATAAACATCATTGCAAAAAGTTGTCGGTTAAAGAGGCTTTGTCCTCCGGTTATCATCCGCTCTTTCCAATTGAAATAGGTACCTATTTCTTTATGATGTCCTAGAAACTTCTGAAACTTCTGTCCGCCAGGACAATCAAATATTTTCTTCTAAATTCCGTCCACGACTATTGTTTTTCGAAATAGGAATCGAATATAAAAGTGGCCAGTAATTTAGAAAGAAGCGTTGATTCGGTACTGTAAACACTCTAGTTGACAGTTATTAGGATTGAATGTCAACTAGTTAACCCGAACAAATATGAATAGTCAAATGGGACATCTTTTACTAATAAACCTATGCGTAAGCGTGGGCTAGATTTTAGAACATAACTAATATTATTATGTCATTAGTTACAAGGACGATAATGTTTATGAAAAACCAGTAAATGAAGATTTAAAAAGTTCTGCGGGTCATCATATATTCAAAAAAATAGGCGTCGTCGGCGTGTGGGACTCCTGTCGGAATGGAACCGACAGTATCGCATCGCCGTGAAAGGAGGGCCATGGGAAACCGGCTCAGTCTTTACTTCCACAACCCTCCCGGCGCATGCCCGCCTAGCTGGCGGGCCCCGCATGCCCCCCAGGCTGGGGGGCTACGGGTATGGCTGGGAACACCTGGCCATTCCCGTCCGACACTGGTGGAGGCCTGTGCAATACAGGCTAGGGTGCCCCCGCAGCCGTTGTCTGCTGGCCTCCACCTAGGAGGAGTCGGAGATGACTGTCAAACTGACGTCTTCTCCGACCCCTCCTCCGTCTTCGGAGAGCCGCCGCGTGAGGATCGTCCTCCCGCGCGCGCTCCGCCGCCTCCTTCTGGGACATGACGTGTTCGCAGAAGGAGGCCACTGCCGCCCAGGACCTCTCACCCCCAGCATGGCGTTAACCAAACCGGGGAATTAAAATTAAACCTAACCCAACCTAATAAATAAACCGCAACATCCATGCAATACTAGGTAGGTACATTCATTACGTAGTTATCCATGGCATAATCAAAACCTAATAAATGTATTGAACTCTAACTAAAAATAGACATTTGAAGCTAAACATCAGCATTTTTAGGAACAAATGTAAACAATTATGTAAAGAGCTCTCTGGCTAGACGGATGCGGTGAGCGATTCTAAATTGTTAGTTATAAAAAAGCATATTTTCTAGGCCGTTCAGGTCAACGATCCAAACATTTGTGTCTATCGTAGTTGTCGACATAAATGACTCATGTGGACCATAAATTAGAATGCCTTTACAGGGAACACAATCTGTCTCGACTTTTATGGTGATACGTTATGCAATGTCACACTCTACAATAGTGTTATAAAATCCTAGGACAGGGATGGCGAACCTTTTAAACCAACTCCTTCTTCGTGTCGCTGGCACGAAGTGACAGTTATTTAAATTGTCTTGGCCCAATTTCGACACTTCCACGGCGTTATCGGTGGCAGCGCAGCGTTCACTTTGACTGCATGATTTGGGGCACAGAGGGCAGGATAGGAGGTGGAGCATAGTTTGTGGCACAGCTTCACATCCACACCCTGCTGCGTTCCGTCGAGGTAGCCCCACTTTACGAGATTCGATTTACACCTTCGCACTTGGGTTCGAATACGCAACAGCGAATACAGGGTTATTTTTTTGCATTGTGCAATAATTTAAAATTTAAATAGCTTTAAACCAATCCGTCCAATAACCGAGAAAAGTTTCAAAATTAAAACAAAAAGGAGAAGGGGCAAGGAACTATGGGTACCTATCCCAAGGCACAATAGCCATAAGATATTTATATACCAATGGAAAGAGCTTTTCAAGGAGAATCCTTGCTACTAACACGATGTTTATGCCATATGATTGTTTTTGCCAATTGTTAGTACTCTTGGAGTGTCACATATTTCTAATACCAATAATTATGTAGTACTTAAATAAAATTGTAATTTAATTTAATTCGGTACGTATGTTCCCATCTGTAGGTTTACCTAATTAAATTTCAATGTCCTATAGATCTGTATTACTAACAAAATCGAAAATGGATCATATGTTTTCGAGCGCTTAGTGCCCAAATCTCTGAATTTTCTGTCGCATGCCATAGGTGGGCCATCCCTGCCCTAGGCTCACGAAGACGGGTGCGCCGATCAGCTCACAGATATGCATTTAAAACGTTTTTATCTCTAAATGTGTCAAGGATGTGGTACAATGGTCTAGTCCTCATGGGAAAATTAATTCAATTAGTTTACATTCGTTTGATGTACGATTCGATAATGGTTGGTGGAGGTACCTATAACGTTGATTGAGTTCTATGTTGACCGTGAAAGACATTGAACCCGCATAAATACAACACTGAACTACAGCTTTGCTCGCCTGGTCAATTGATGATTAGAGTAAAAATGCTGACTTAATAATTAATCAATTACTAAGTCAGCACATACTATTTATTTATCTTTTATATAAGACACAGTCCATAAAATATACTGGGCCGCAAAGAAAGCGGGTCGGTAACAAAAACTTCAATAACTTCCAAAATATTGGAGCTAGGTTTATGAAATAAAAACTGTATTATAGACAACACCATAGTGCTTAAACCGAGGTCATAAAATATCAAGAATTCTGAAGTTTAGTTTACCATTTTCACTAGATTTCGAAAAATGTGCTACGGTATCTATATAAAAGCAATTTTTACCCATTTTAGTATTTCGTATTGCCACCACGAGCCTGTTAATAATACAGCTGTTATACGATTTGGCATGATTTCCATCAGATATCTAAGCCGATGCTGAGGAATATTGGAAGAGGTTGTCTGGAAGAGATTGCAGAAGGCCGACCAGTGTATGTTTTGTAGTTTTAAATGTAATTATTTTATGATTTGTGTTTTCTGTTGTACACTAAAAACATATATATAAATAATTATTCTCCCATTCCTCTATCAGTGCTTCTTTCAGTTCACGAAGCGTGTTTGGAGGGGAATTTCGCTTGCGGACGAGTGTTATCTTGCAGAAAGATGGCGTTCTCGCCCATGTTTACTAAAAATGGGCCAACATACTCATTTCTGCAGTTAAAGTGCCATTTTCTATCACCACTAGCACGATGCGGCATTCGGAAGAAATTCCATCCCACACGTGAGCCTCCGCCGTATAGCACTTTATCTTCCAATGCAAGCTTGGTTATAGCGCTGTCCTGGTCTTATGTAGACTCTTTGCCTCCCGCCGTGCGTGTATAGCATGAACCTCGACTCGTCCGAAAACATTACTCTTGACCAGTTTCCAGACTCCAGTTCATGTGTTCTCTAGCGTAACTCAGCCATAAATGTCGATGCTGCCTTTCAAGTTTTGGTCCATTTGCAGGTCTAAAGGGCTTCAAGTTTGCTTCAGTAAGACCTTCGATCAATATAGTACTATTATTGATCGAAGAGTAAGACGCTGCCTCACTGCACACGCGCTTAGATTGCTCCCTTCAGCAAGTAGAAGATGATTTTTGACTTCAAAAGCCGTTTGAAATCGATTTATCAACATTGTTGACTCCATATATCGATCCTCCCGTGCTATCGTGCACCTTGCTGTCGGCCTGATCCTGTTCTGCGAATATTGGATCCCGTCTCGTCAAATTGCTGGAGGTCTTTGAACGGTTGATTGCGACACACCAACAGTTCTCGCTGTATTTATAACGCTGACTGCGCCCGTCTTCAAGCATTGTCAGAATTCAGCTAAATTCTTCAGGGGTTAGTGGCACGTTTTTAATTGAATTTGATCAGAATAATTAATATCTGCACAAGAAATGGCATATTTATAAACAGTAGCAACAGTAAAACAAATAAACTTTAATTTAGCTTTTATTTTAAAAGGATTGCTCAAATATTTTAAAAGTTTTCGCATTTTTTATAACCGACCCGCTTTCTTTGCGGCCCAGTGTAGTTATAAAGAAAGCGTTAGTATATAGCACAGAAATATTATAAACTTATATCTATGGTATATAGGGTCATTAAGTAGGGCTGTCAGGTTGGTCAGGGCATGTAAAGTAAGTATTTATTGGTCCTCTTAGATTTTCTTAGACTTTATTGAAATTTTTCTCGTTCATTAATTCCCTTTTGTTCTCAGTACGATAAGGTACTTACCCTAACTATCTAAAAGCAAAAACCTCCTGTAATAAGTAATAAGTATTATACGTAGGTACGGTGGGCTGCATCAATTAGTTACCCCTGTTGTATTAAAAATTAACTTTGAAGGGGGGTAACCGCATCGTGACGCTGACTGTACTAGGTTCGATAATGTTACGTAGGTACCTTATCGACAACAGCCTGTACCTATCTACCTAAGAACCAAGTAAATGTCACAATGGTTTATTAAATTAATAGTGTTGCCACATACTACATATTTATCTAAAACAAACAAATGAAACTAGATAATCAGATAGTGAAATCCGGATTTCGAAACTGCAACGATAAGTTTTTCGGTTTTATTCACAGGACAAGGTATTCTATAAATAGACGTCGCATGCAGCAGAAAAGAAAAGTGTTCCATTAATACATTAATTTGTACTGGCCTGTCGATAAGTCGAACAGTGAGAACTGTTGGGGCATCATAGAAGTGTTCTCGAGATTTGAAAGCTTAGATTTTCATTATCGTGTGAAAATGAAAATTCACATCTTATTATTAGTGTTGGTTGTTGTTTTAAATGAAAACGTCAGTTGCTACGTTAGAGGTGGGTACCTACCTTGTTTAATTTATCAAGACGTAACGTTTACTGTACCGTCTACGGGTACAGGCCAAACGGTTATTAGTCACGTTTATTAAAGTTCAAAATAAGTGGTCGAAACTAACAGTTTTTTCAACAACGAATGTATAAAGCCACCATTAAAAAAAACTTAAAAATCTAGAAAAAAGAAGGGCCGTTTGTGTTTTTTGATTTGATATTAAAAAGCCACCATTAAAAAAAACTTAAAAATCTAGAAAAAAGAAGGGCCGTTTGTGTTTTTTGATATGATATTAAAAAGCCACCATTCAAAAAAACTTAAAAATCTAGAAAAAAGAAGGGCCGTTTGTGTTTTTTGATTTGATATTAAAAAGCCACCATTAAAAAAAACTTAAAAATCTAGAAAAAAGAAGGGCCGTTTGTGTTTTTTGATTTGATATTAAGTAAGTAATTTGAGTTTGAAACTAATTTTTTTTATTTTTTATAATATGACACAACATCCCACACAAGGTCTTCAGGTCCCGAACTAGGCAGAGCCTGTACTACGGTAACCTGATGATTGTTATACATACTTATATACATATACACACCCAGACACAGGTCAAACAGACATGTTCATGCACACAAATGTTTGACTTGTCCGGGGATCGAACCCGGGACCAGCGGAAAAAAAAAACCAAACCTATCACAATTTCGTTACCAACCTGTATATCAGGCATGTCGAGTGGTATTGAACCACCCATTCGCCACTAACCTCCCTCATTACTGACAAACCCATAATCTACAAAAAAAAACTTGGTTTTCAGACATCAGTCCTACCAGCAACAGGCGGTTTACCCCAGAGGCAATGATTCACCTCCTCTCTGAACAAGTTAGAAATCTGATCAGGACCGGTGATGAGGCTAACGGAGTACCCGTTCTGGACCCTTACGAGTTTGAGTGGAGACAACTGAACTTGGCAGCAGGAGAAAAGTGGAAGTAGGTACTTATAGTTAAAACACTTTATTTTTGTGTAGGGGAAGCCTTCCTATATCTGTCATGCTCTTTAAACAGTTCTTCTGGCTAAGTACTAAAATCAAAATCATAATATTTTATTTCACATAATACTAGGTTTATGGGACTTATGAAACGTCAAAAGCTAGGTGCACGGTTTCAATTGATCGTTTCCTATGGAGAAGAGACGGCAAGAAACTCCACGCTTACAAGTTTAAAAATAATTGGCTTTTACAATGTTTTCAAATTACAGTGTTTATAGGTGTGGCAGGACAGGAGGAGGACCTGGTACTTAACAAGATAGAAAATGGTCTACAAATCTTAAGTTTACAAGTTAGGCCTACAACGTTCTCTCATTCACAAAATACAAAGAATATTAAAATTTAAAGGATAAATAAAATAAATGAGAGCAGTGGTGGCCAATGGTATCGGCCGCTACCACGGAGCAGAACTTTGTTTCTGCTCCGTGGCCGCTACTTACGAGTTGTAGGTCGTAGGTTCGAGCCCAGACAGGCGCTTTACTTTGTGTAAATAATTTCCATCACCACTGCTCTCAAAACGGTAAAGGAAAACATCGTGAGGAACCAAAAATTCGAAAAACATGTGACCTCTACCAACCCGCACTGAGCCCACGTAGTAGATTACGGCTCACTCCCTCTCACAGAGAGGAGGCCTGTGTCCCAGCAGTGAGAACATTATAAGCTGAATAAGAAAATCATCAAAAATAAAATCCTATTTAAACTAAATGACATGACTGAAAGTTTAAGTTAGTTTTAAGACCCTATAAAGCTGTACTTGTAACAAACACGTAAAGCTCCCAACAGAATGACCAAGATGTTACGCTTTTTGTAAAGACACTGGTGCCGATTCCCTTGTTCACAAACTAAACTAAATTTAAGTTGTGTGCATCTTTTTCTTTCTATTTCATTATGAAAAGGACAGAAGATAAATATTAGTTTAGTCCTGTCAAATTAGTCAGCACCTGACGTAATTTGATGTAATTTTAGTAGTCAACTTTTTAATCACGTCTAAACTTGTATGGAGTAGTGTCAGGCGCTGATTAATTTGACAGGACTAAACTAAAATTTATCTTCTGTCCTTTTCATAACGAAATAGAAAGAAAAAGATGCACTCAACTTAAATTTAGTTTAGTTTGTGAACAAGGGAATCGGCACCAATGTCTCTTGAAGTTTCAGCGCCAACGTGAACATATCCGATGGAACATTTACTGGTTTGGGAAACTACCTTCTGAAAGCATTCAACTTTTCCAAAAATGATATTTCGATAGAAATGAACATTGATATTCCATCGCTGAAGTTGTATTCAGGTAAATTATTATTATTATTATTTATTTTAATTTATTGTAATGTTGATATGGGTTAATACCTGAAATAATTATGCTTGACATTGCTCCCGAGAAATGTCAAGCATAATTATTATTATTATGTAATTCTGTATGGTGTTTCTTTTCAGAATATTATGAGTTGAAAGGAAATATTAACGAAGCAATACCAATTAAAGGACAGGGCATAGCTGAGTGAGTATTTTTCAGTTTCAATAAATTATGAGTTATTTAGGTCGTAATACGAATCTACGTGTGTAGGTACTACCTATGCTTTTTTATCTCTCTGTCTGTCTGTATGTTACATTTTCACCTGATGGCAGCCTGGGACCGGTCATAGGTTACTTTTGGTCTCAAAAATAATCCTAAAAGTGGGTGATATAGGGGCTTTATGGGAAACTTTTCTTACAACAATTTTTTTTCTAACCAGTAGGTTAGGAATAAAACATATTTGATTCAGCGTTATTGTAAAATCATCTCCCAATGGAGTATATTAGGGGAAGAAATAAAAATCACATGATTTTATGAAATTTTTGTGTTATTTTTTTCTTTTTAAGATATCTAAGGAATTGAAAATATAGTCAGAACCCGTATCTTGAGGTATTATTTATTTTAGTATTCATATATTCAAATCGGTCCACCGCTTATAAAATATTACAAATTGAAGCTATTTATTATGTAGCGTGGTCAATGGCGGCGCTACAGTGTATGAAATTAATGATGATAATATTAAAATTAATGATTATTGTTTTAGAGTTAAACATTTAGAAACATAAACACCTTTTTAATAAATAAGAAGAAGATTTGTTGCATTTTATATCTGTCTGTCTGCTGTTACCTTTCACGCTTTTTAACGGCTGAATGAATTTGGATGATAGGTTATGTACTAGGTATTTAATCCCAGTTGCACGTTCCAACACGGCAGAAGCTAGTTTTAAATACATTAAAAGCCAGTGTTTTGCAGCATTGAAATACAAAACATATCGCTATGGGGAAAACTATACTTGAAGCAGTCTGCAGATGGTAAATCTATTCTCCTGGACAAGATTGAAGATCCGGAGTTCAGTATAGAAAAGATTGTGGTAAGTACCTACACCTACGTATATATTTATTTATATATTCTTTATTGTACACCACAAAAAGATTAACAACAAAAATTAAACTGAACACTACTTAATATACAATGGGCGGGTATATACCTAGCCGGTCGAGGGACAAATCAAATCAAATGTACATATTCGTAAATGTAGGTTTCAATACAATAAGATGTTATAATAAGATGGTCAGTTCGCTACATGTTACTCGAGAGCATACAAATAATAATAAAGTTAGTGGTGTCGAAACCACTGACACACATTTAACCTAATGGCTGCCCCGGTCAGATTAATACGACAAATGTTTTCGTGTCCGTGTCGCCTCAGTCGTATATATACGAATGAGACCCTATGTTTGTTTTTTGTTATTTATTTCATTGCACGACCCCATTTGTCATATGTATTGAATTGTCGATTTATGAGCTGTGCGCTGGGAGCACGGCAATTGATATAAAACCAAGCGAAAGCAAGAAATTAAATAACTCAATTACTTACATTACTAACATACAATTCCTTACGTACTTACACACAATTACTAATGTCAAACTAATAATAATCTAAATGTAATATCGTAATAATGTAAATGTCAGTGGTGTCCTTCATAAACTTTTTTTATGCGCACACATTTTTTACGTATTGAAAAGTAATGGGTCTTGATTAACTTGAATCAGAAACAATTATGATGATATTTATTTTCAACGTTCAATGGCGTTCCTTACACAAACAAAACAACATAAAACAAACAATGCTGTAGTTGTGTACCTACCCTTTACCTAGACAAATGGGTACTTTGAAATAACTTATTAATTCACTACAGAATTGTTTTACTCAGTACCTACTGTTTATAGTTTTCGGAAGGGCTCGTGGCTATATAATAACAACCACGCGGGTCGATACGCTTGCCTAGGTTGGTCTGTGGATGGGTGCCCATCCATTACATATTGAGACCTCTCCGTCCCTCGGAAAGTAAGTACGTGAAACCGTTGGTACCGACTGTCATTTGTAGATCTTTGACAGTCTTACGGGTACTCAGAAGCCCTAAAGTCTGACAACCAGTCTTACTAAAGGTACCGTATTACCCTGTAACTGGGTTGTGGAGGTCAGATAGTCAGTCGCTCCATGTAAAACCCCAAGCTAGTTGGGAGAAGGCTAGGCATATTATGACTGTAGATAATTTTCCATAAACCTTATTACAGTCCCGAACCCAATTTGACGACAACATAGACGGCGTCATCAGCTCTATGGTTGAAGACCTCCTGGCCGAGTACCTGACCCGCTTCAACAAGTTCATAGCTACATCATACAGTAGCCAAATGGCACCATTCCTGAACCCTACCTTGGACAACTATGACAACTGGAACCTCATTGCTGTTTTACTGTATGATGAATATATTTATTAAATGGATGACTCTGTATTTTTTTTATTTTGTCTTTTGTCCATAACCAGCATTGCTATTCTGTAACCATCTCACCGTGAAAACTTAGGTGAAGTGAGCGTGGAGTGAGCTGCCCGTATAGTCCCACTGATGCTAGGGATTGACCAAGCATTACATTCACAATCATTATTGAAATTTTAATTTAGTATATTTTTATGGAAATTCTGTTGACAATTTTATATTATTTCAAAGCTAGAATCTAAGTGTCTAAAACAAAAATCAACATTGAGTTTCTTACGGAATTTCTGTTTTGCTATTTTAATTTAAAACCCCGAAAATAGTAATGTTTGGCCACTTAACTACGTATTAGCTTTCAAATAATATAAAATTATCAAAAGAATTTAGATAAAAAATATTATTAAAATCTCGATTAATAATTTTGGGATCACATGATATTTTCCATTGACTTATTAGCTCAATGATATTTTCATATTGAATTTGTTTTCAACCGTATGAACAGTGGCATGTTGACGTATGACCCCAACTTTGTACCGTAAAATATCATACTGGACAGTTCACGCTGATTGATCTTTATTTTAAAACGCTTAGGTACTTATATTTCTCGTCACAGCTACTGACACTGAGACCCCCCTTCCTCTGTTAATTCAAGCTCCCTCAAAAATAATTCTCGCACTCACTTAGGTATAGCCACGGGCATAATTCAGCTGATGCTCTTGACTCGTAATACCAGTTTTATTAGAGAGTCCATAATCAACGGTACATTCATATTCAAGTATATAATTATATGGGCACGCCACAATTGCGGCGATAAGTCCCCTCTTTGAGGAGTGGCTAGAGAGGCGCCACGGCGTCCTCACCTTCCGCCTGACGCAGGTCCTCACCGGACACGGTTGTTTCGGGAGGTTCCTGTTCAGGATAAGGCGGGAGGAAACGCCCGGGTGTCACCATTGTGTGGATCGCCCGGAGGACACGGTGGAGCATACGGTGGAGGTCTGCCCGGCTTGGGCGGAGCACCGCCGTGTCCCCGTGGAGGCGATTGGCGGTGGCGATCTCTCGCGTCCGGCCTTGGTCCAGGCCATGGTACGGAGCGAGAGGGCTTGGGAAGCCGTTACCTCCTTCTGCGAAGCAGTAATGTTCGCGAAGGAGGAGGCGGAACGCGTGAGGGAGAGGCAAAATTTGCGCCCTCACGCCCCTAGCCGCCGCAGGAGACGCCCTGGGCGTCGGGAATCGCAGGCCGATTCCCGGCCACCGTAGGCGCGGGATTGCGAACGGCGAACAATGGGCAGCTCGCCGTTCGATAAGGACCAGGCCCGGGTCGACGGCGCGTTGTGTTCCACGCGCGCCTCAAAGAGATGTCAGCACCAATGACGGGGTTTGCTAGGACCGATGCCTGCTAGGGTTGCGGAAAATTCCAAGAGGGTTACCGTGGCCCCTGGCACAGGCAACTGAAGGAACACGGGTGGGTTTTAGTCAGTAAGAGTCTGACACGCCCTCCTGCTCTGCCCAGAGCGGGAGAAGTTATTTGATGATTTCCCACCCACAAAAAAAAAAGTATATATACATATGATATATACATATATAATATATTCTTAGGGATCAGAATGCTAATTAACTTTTTAAAAAGAAAATACAAAACGACCTACAACCATTTATTTAAATTAGAAAAATCATTACCTACAAGAAAATAGTTCAATATGATCACTAGTACACGTCCGTCCCATCCGAGCTCCGCAGCAAAAGTGACCAACTACCGAGGCGAGTGACTTCAGTGAGTACGAGTACACGGCTTATGGTGTGTCACCCCCTCTACTGACAGCGTCATCGCAGCAACGTGATGTCCCCGCCCTCTCAGCTGTCAAATCCTCTAAGGATATATTATGTATATGCTAGCCAAGGATTTATAATTTTGGTACGACCTGCCCGTGCCCTACTACTGCTTAAGTGTAACTGAACTAACGGAAATATAGAATAATATAGGCAGAGTTATTTGTAATACGTCGGCAACCCAATAAGGGGATGTAGGGGAGGTCATTTGCAACCGAATGACCCCTTATGACCCCCATGCAAATGTCAACCATTTCCGAGTTTGACAACATGACTTTTTTTTTTTAATATATCTGGTACCTTATGTTATCTCGTTGGATAGCTGAGAAGTAGTACAAATTTTTGGAATGTTCTGTCAATAAAGTATACCCATGTTTTTTTTTGCAGAAATCAATCATTTTAGGCCCGATTTTTCAATCTTCAGCTAACTTTTATCTAAGGAATAAATATTGCGGTTTGACAGCTTTTGTATAGAAAATAATGTCAAATCGCCGTTTTTATTCTTCAGATAATAATTATTTGACGATTGATAAATCGCCCCTTAGTAAAATAACCTGCACAAAATGTTGAAAATTGTGGGCTCTGATAAAAAATACTAAACATAATTGTCATTTTTTGGTTGATTATTATGTATTGAAGTAGAAGTTTATTCATTTTTTTTTTGTTTAATTGTTATTTTTGATACATTTTCAAATTTGAATACCGCCAAAAAATTATAAAGTGGCGGAAATGGTTGACATTTGCACAGGGGTCATAAGGGGTCATTTGGTTGCAAATGACCTCCCTACATCACCTTAATGGATTGCCGACATATTACCAATAACCCTGTATATACATACGAAGCCTAAAAACGCATCAGCACGTCGTCGCCGTACTACGGCCTACGGCTTGCTACGCGCGTTGGCGCTTGCCTACGCAAGCCATATTATTGAAGCTTTACGTAGGCGCGTGCGACCAACTTTTCGGTAACTTTCCGCAACATTAAAACGCAACTTGGTTACAGTAGATTGAAGTTTTCCATAAGGTATTATTTTGTTTTCAAGTACTTACGAGTACTATGTAAATCAGATGAGATAACTTGCTAAATCCATCCTTGATTGCATTATCAAAGAATTACCTTCTCACCGATTAGAAGACTCCTTATGTGTTGTAGTAAATGAATGTAATAGGTAGGTAAGTACATGAAAAACAATTAAAGGTGGCCACTACGGACGTAAATAAAGATTAAAACTAGATAAATATTATAATGCGAGATTAATTACTAATTATCGCACTATTTAATAGCAGATATTAGTGATTGATGGAATAAATCAGTGTCTGATCTTAAACATTAGCTTCCTTTACCAGGTGCCCGTGAAATTATTGACAGTAGGCGATTGTGAGTTGGAAAAACTACTAGGTGAGTTATAAAAGAGGAAACATTATTGAAAGCTTTAAATAGGTTTCTTAGATTTTACCAGAGGGGTAATTCCCGTAATTTTAAGAACGTTCACAGTCTGATTTCAGTCTCAATCTGTCAAAAATACAATCAATGTACATACAGTTTTGACAAGTTTTTGACATTGACTGTCGCTGAGATGATATTGCGACTTGAATTCGAACGTTTTTTAAGTACGAGAATTGCCCCTCTGATCTTAGGTATTTGTTGGGTTGTAGAAGTATCATAACACATTAAAGCATTAAGTACTGATTAATTTATTTGGTTCACCAACAATTTTTTAGGCTAACAACTTGACAAAAAACAACATGTATATTTAAAAACTTTGAGCAGTGAACAGTGTTTGAGTTTAATTAAATTTTACCCCACGTTATAGGTGCCTAATTAAATGTTTTCTGCAGCTATGTAAATTCCATACTTTTAATAGCACACCCCCAACAATTCCGATAATAAGCAACGTCGTAAATTGAAAACATAATTTTACTAATGGTCCAGGCTTAAAGTTTTAGGGGATTTCAGGACTTTAGGTACCTTCTCCTTGACTACCTACACACCCACAGCTGTATGTAAATGGCCTAATGTAAGGACACATTTGACTTCAAATCATACATTACACGGTAGGTAATTGATAATTTCCCGGTCCGGTTACTATCCGGTTACTAGGATTGATCGATTACATTAATGTTTAAATTACCAAAGGAACCATACGAATCAAAATCGAAAACCATGCTCATAACGTGTTTATAATATATCCAATGATACGATCTGCATTAGGCACCCACAAATACATAATTACGCAAAATGATAATGTCCGTCATTATTTACGCCATCGTGTACATAAAATGCGACGCTTTTCGTTTCAGAATGAAACTCGTACTTGTGTTGATGCTGTGTGTCTTGGCGGCTGCGGCAACTAAAGTTGAAAATCCAACACCTGTTAGCGGTGAGTAATCCTAGGTTTTGGGTGGCAGGGCCATAGTCGCGCAAACTGAAACTTTGAATTCAGTACTTGATTCTAGACCTTAAAACGTCGAAATGTTTCGTCGGTTATCAAAAAAATAAATCTGCTCTTTCATAGAAAAGTGCAATAATAATAATAATAATCCTTTATTTCAGGCAATTATGGCCCATAAAACACAATACATATATAAGCATATAACAATAACTATAAACTAATAGATATCTAAAAGTAAAGACTACTGCACAATATATATAATAGATATGCAATACCTACGCGGTCAAAATGTATGGAACAGCATTTTTTTTTTTAATAACCTACGATAAGTTTCAACGCATGGAGGTTCAGAATCTACTAAGGTTGCGGGAAAGTCTGAAAGGGTTACCGTGGCCCCTGGCACAGGCAACTGAAGGAACACGGGTGGGTTGTATACTGAAAAATTCTGACACGCCCTCCCGCTCCATCCAGAGCGGGAGAAGTTATTTGATGATTTCCCACCATAAAAAAGGGGGGTTCAGAATAATGTACTGAATCCATGACAGGTTGCGCGTGGATGTCTCTGCCATCCTGTATATTATTTTGTTCTTCTGAGTATAAATTGAAATGATTGAATGCATCTGTATAGAATGAAAGTCGATAAGTACTTATCATTAACAAACGCGAATGTGTTGAATAAAAAAAAAAGTACAAAATACCCAGCAGCGCAACGCATTTCAATACAAAAATAAACCGGCCAAGTGCGAGTCTGAGTCGCACAGGAAGGGTTCTCTACCACAAGGCAAAAAACGCCGAAAAACGGACGCCAGGCTTAGTAACACGGTTCCGTTGGCAACCTTTGGGTGCGGAACCATAAAAAGCGCGGTGCAGCCCGCCTGCAGTGTGTGATGGTACACAAGTACAAAAATATGAAAGTGACGAAGGAGATTTTTTTTAACACGGTGCGGTGGTCTAACACCTGTTCTAATTATGAATCTACATTGACTAATAAAATAGCTAATTTAATCCATAAACGCATTGTTCCCTTCACTTCCAGTCCCCTCGGCACAGAACAGTTCGGCGGGAAGTCGCAACATCCTGGTCAACATCCTCATCCGTCAACTGATCGCGTATCTCCGCCGCGTCATCAACAATGGCTCCACCATCTTCGGGATCCCGCCCCTAGACCCCCTGGACTTGGAGCATTACCATCTCTACATCCCCGCAGGACTTATCAAGTAAGTCATTCCTTTTAGTTGGCAGAGTTGACACAGAGCTTTTAATGAAAACATTGTAAAAGCCAATTATTTTTATAATAGTAACCGTAGAGTTTCTTCTCCATAAGAAACGATCAATTGGAACCGTGCACCTAGCTTCTGAGGTTTCATAAGTACCCATGTAGGTTTATTTGAAATAATATATTAGAATTTGATTTGATTTGAATGCTCGTTTTAACTAACTACGCTCGCCCGCGCCTTAAGAGTTGTAGGTCGTAGGTTCGAACCCCAAGCAACCACTTCACTTGGTGTAAATTATTTCATTACAAAACGGGCAGTCTCTAGGCAAGCGTGCGCCATTGTGTTCACCATCCAGCGGTTTCAGGAAGTGTCTCCGATCAGAAAATCCGCGGTCAAATTGTGATTGACTGAAGATTTTCAGTCTTAGGCTGCCTGTCCACAGAAGCGGAGCGAGGCTGCGGAGCGGAGAAACGGAGGAATATTAACCAATGAGATTGTATAAGCGGAGATTTTATGCAATACTATTCCTCCGTTTCTCCGCTCCGCAGCCTCGCTCCGCTTCTGTGGACAGGCAGCCTTAGAACTTAGATTTACTGATCTGCGATTTTCACCAGGCTTCTAGAGACCATGGCTACAGTAACCAATTAGCCGACTACCTATTATGCTACTTTAGCTAACTATACTTAGCCCTTAATTACCTACCTACTTTTGTTCATTCGATACTTTTTCTTTTGTAGCTTGGACCTGGAGCTGAACAAAATATTGGCGACTGGTATCGGTGGGTTCGTGGTGCACAGGAGTAACCTGGACCTGTCAGACCTATCCCTCGACCTGGACATCTCTGTGCCAAAGCTTGATGTATCCGCTGGTAAGTATCAAGTTATATAGGCTACTTCAGAAAGCACGGTAAGCTGTTGGTTCTGCTGGTGGTTCTGTTGGTTCGGCCGCCATGGCCGAAATACGGCCTGGAGGACAATACATATATATGTATTGTCCTCCAGGCCGTAGCACCAGGTCCAGGTCCAGGTCATAGGCCACTGCATATACTATATAGGTAGCTTATATAGCTACCTATATAGTATATGCAGTGGCCTATGGCTCATACAGTCTTAAATTCCAGCTGTTTGCTTATACAGGGTCACAAAAGACCCGTATCCAATCTGAGATCCAATTCTCATACTTAAAAATGGGCAAAATCTAGTCACAATCTCATCACAGCTAAGCTCAGCGCCAATCAATGTCAAAAAACGTGTTAAGACTGATTAGAGTGAGAACGTTCTCAAATATACGGGAATTGCCCCTCTGGTGTAGGTATATGTTTTAATTACTAGAATTATCATAATTCTAAAGCACCTGTTTTTTTACAGAAGAATACGCACTGATCGGTGATTTCTTCACCGGTATCCCACTTTACGGAAAGGGACAAGCTAAGTAAGTTTTTTTAAATATCTTAGTACTTAGGTAGGTACCATCGCGGTCACTGGCGTTAGACCACTTTTCAACTTTATTACTAACTAGGTCATTAGGGTGAAATGTGGCAATATTTCATATTTCTGACATAAACATTATTTCTCGCTTACACATACTAAAAACAATGGCAACAACGCTTTATTTTAATTAGCCAGGTTTCCCACTGTAGGGTTTACAAATTAGCCCATTTTCTCTTTTTGCAATTTGGCTCTCAAATGTAGAAATAAGAATGTCTAAGGCCAATCCTTTAGTTGGGAGTCGATGGCCCAGTTCGTGGTCAACTTCTATGAGGTAGGTATGCGGCACATGGGGTGTGGCCAAGCCCCATCTAAGCGTGGAGGCAGTACCTAGGATCTGCATTAGAAATGTGTCATAACTTACATAATATAAGTAGCACGATTATGCTAATTATATTTTTGATGGAGAACAACGTAATTTAACGAATGTTATGTCCTCTTTCAGCTTCATAGTGGAAAACTTCAGGTTCCAAGCTAAATTGTTCCTGAAACAATCAGATGATGAAAAATCTATACTCATTGACAGAATAGAGAATGCTTCCTTTGAAGTACCTAGTTTTAAGGTAAGGAAAATGCTGTTTTATATCTTACTCTCGTGTTTATAAACCAGCTCTTCATTGGATGTTTAAGTAGGTTGGTTGTTCCGTGTATAAAAAAGGTGATCGCTAACGTGACTGACCATTAGGTGCGGAATCGCGGGTTCAATCCCCGGGTCGGAAGTCATGTAGGTACCTTAGTGGGATTTTCCATTAGGAATTACAGATGCAAGGGGGGGTTGCAGGGGCGGAGATTTGTATCCAGTTATTTAATTAATGGCAATAGCAACCGGGGTAATTGTTACGTAACCGGCGGGTTATGAGTGTAAGTATTTTACTTTAGACTCCTGACTGACTGCCCTTTTGCAGAATACATCTTGATGTTAGGTTGAATTATACATGTAGGTAAGTAGGTATTCAGGAATTAATCTAAACCAACGTTCTCAGCCTTATTTGGTGAGAACCTTGATTAGGAGGAATGGTGGCCCAAAGATAACGGCCTCGATTTACGAGATTTAGGTCGTGGATTCGAACACACGCAGGTGCTTTACTTTGTGTAAATAATTTCATCACCACTGCTCTCAAAACGGTGGCGGAACACATCGGGAGGAATCCGGCATGTCCTAGAACCAAAAATTTGAAGACATGTAACATCTACCAACCCTCACTAGGTTCACGTGGTAGATTACAGCCCACTCCCTCTCGAAGAGAGGAGGCCTGTGTCCCAGCTGTGGGAACATTATAGGCTGATTATGTAAGGTTCTCAGCCTTATTCTGCCCACTCCCCATTGTAAGTTTTTTTTTCTAGAGCCCCCATTTTTTTAATTACCATCTGTCACGAATCTGAAACAGCTATTGCCACTATTATATTTAGACGTGTAATATTATATGGTCGTAAGATCCCATCTCAGCGCCCCCTGATTTTCTCTGGGTCTTCTACTGCCCCCCTGAAAGTCTCAAACGCCCACGAGGGGCGTTATCACCCACGATGATCACCTATGATCTAAACTATTATTGTAATGAGATTTTTTTTTAATAGTTTGTATGTTTGTTTGTTACGCTATCACGCTAAAACGGCTAAACGGATTTGGATGAAATTTGGCACATGAGTAGACCATGACCTGGATTAGGACATTGGATAATTTTAATACCGATAACTCCACGGGATCGAGACGTATGCGGGTGAAACCGCGGGGCGCAGAGTTACTTATATTGTACTTTAAATTCCAGTCGGATTTGACCGGAGTAATCGGCGGTGGAGACATCGACGGCATCATCAATTCTTTGATTGAAGAGGTGATCATAGACTACGTAAACCGGTTCCAGGGTGCCATCGCCCTGACTACCTCCAAGATGGTCGTCTCTGGACTGAACCCCATCCTGGACCAGCTCGACACCTGGTCCTACCTCGCTGTGCTACTACCACGCCCTTAAGTTTAAGAGAATTACAGACTCTTTTGTAAATACCTACCTAAGACAAAATGACCCAATTGACGTGTACTCGAGTGACGATAAGAGAACTTGGTTTTTAGTGAATCAGGAATTTCGAACATGATCGGTAAATTAAAATAATGTTACGTTTTAGTCAGTGTTTGTTTTACCTTCCAGTTTGTCTGATTTCCCCCTACAGGGGGCATCGTTCTCGAGTACCTAGAACCTACCCTAGACATAATTTAATAAAAACTTAAAATTTCTATAGGTAAATAAAGGGTAAATGGTGGTAAATGATTACCGATTAAGTACTTAGGTATCTACATATTGAGCAACAAAACAATGTCAGTAATCTCATGATAAAAAACCAGATTGGTAATTTATCTTTCTATAATAAACTGCTTGCCTAAATGTGTTATTCGAAGGAACCTACCATATATAATTGCTTGATTGATGACGGCGTCCTCAGGTGTCATCATCTGCCCAGCCTTTTAGTCTAACCGCAGCTGAATACCAGTATTTTAATTTAACCAATTACTGGGTAATACAATACCCCATTGTAAGACTGTTTTGTGGATGTTGTTTGTAAGACTGGTTGTCAGACTTTTGGGATTTTGACGACCCGTAACGACTGTCAAAGAAGCCACAAATGACAGCCGGGACCAACGGCTTAACGTGCTTCCCGAGGCACGGAGGGGTCTTGATATGTAAAGATGGTTACACATCCACCAACATACCACGACAAGCGTAGCTTAACCTGATCGATCGACCCTTGCGGCTGTTATTACTAAGCCAAAAGTACTCAGGTAGGTATATACGTACCTAATAAGATACCTATACGTAGGTAGTGTTTATAACTAAAGATAAGTGTTTAAAATTAAAACAACACAGATATCTGAGCAGTTTTAATACAAACTTAATAAATAAAAAGTTAACACCTATGCATAGGTACCATTTCCAGCAGTCTACTGCGGTGAGCCTCAATAATTATATCAATGAAAAATTGTAGAAAAACTTCTTCTTGTAACGTAGTATCGCTTATCTTCTTCTACTTATCGTATTCATCGTACCACACTTCACGGCAGACCCCAGAGACATCCATTTGTAATCCGTTGGGGCAGCTACTCCAAACTGGCGAGTCTTCGGCCACGGCGAACAAAGCATTGCTCTTGTGCACTTCTTGAGGAAACATCACATTTCCCCGCTTCGCAACGTTCGGACGAGTAAGCACAGTGCACACTAGCAACACTAAAACCAGGCACCAACTCCGGAACATTTTTAAGTACGTCTGTCACTATGCTCGGAGACAAGCGAGTGGACTGCGGATTTTGGTAGTTTATCACGTTTAGATTATTTACTTCCTTCACCCACGCTAGCGTCTGCTGTTTATGATGAAATATATTATTATCAGACACGTTTGTGTGCTCAATATTTTATAATTCATAGTATTTGGATGAGGCTGATTCATTCCGTGAATTTTTATTATTAATCTGGTAATTACCCTTTCTACGTTACTTGTTTTATGCTTACTCATTGAAAGCCTTATTCATTCAAGTAGTCATCAAATTAGTCAGTGCTATGACGAGTGCAACGCGCCGAGATCACTTTCCAATGCATTTTACAAATTGTGCAACTGCAAACATAAGATCTTTCGTACAGAAGTGTGATTCAAGTTATTTATAGTAATAATGTAGTTAAGAAATAATGTGATTTCTACAGATTTTTCTTATTATTGAAAGTTTATTTAAGTTGATTTTGCTTATTTATTTGTCCAATTAAATTAAATTTATTTCCGTTACATCTTAAAAAGCACCTGTGTCACCACTTACCTCCACTGACACAACCTGTTGATCGAAGGTCACAACCTACCTCGGTACTAGTGGAGTTGTGACATAATGACTCATTTCAGTTTGTCGTTTTTTGTCTGATCTAGATATTATAAATAATTTGTACTAATTTTTCTATCAAAATCCTATAGAGCTAGCTATTTGTATCTATAACGTGCATAGAGCTAAAACTGTTTTCGGCTGAGATATGTCCATTGGCGAAATAATTGTTACAACCCTCCTCGGTCTCCCCTACACCCACATTTCGCCGCATTTTGTTCGTGTAGTTTTATTTTTCTAGTCATACAAAAACTTTTACAGATCATAATCAGCCTTTAATATCAGCCTCCTCAGCCCAATGGGGGTTGGTAGATGCCACATGTCTTCGAATTTTTGGTTCTAGGGCATGCCGGTTTCCTCATGATGTTTTCCTTCACCCTTTTGAGACCATTTTATATATTACTAGCTGTGCCTGCGACTTCGTTCGCGTGGATGACGAAACTTATCAATGAGTTTTTTGTGTAAAGTGCTATTTGTGTAGAACGAATCTATCGAGCGTACCGGTATTAATACTTCTGTCCCAGCGCGGGCCCTTTGTGGCTAAGTAATTACAATAGAAAACCAATTGTGTCTCATTAGGGGTGATTAAGATTCATATTCATAGCAAATAAATGAATATGAATAAGAGGGTATATGATATCTTTGCTCGCGGCATCGCTCGCGTTCTGTAAGTTTATTGTAGTAGATTTCTACTTTGGTACCTGTTTACCAGGATAACCGATAGCGAAGCTGACGTTCATTGCAACGAATGCTCACAAAGATAATGGTAACGACAGATAGTCACCGTACGACATCAATTATTGAGAGCTTCAGCCTAGACGACATTGTCAGTGAGCCCGTCCGGAATATGAACTAGGTTCCTTGGACTGCTCACACGAGAAAGAGCGACGTAAAGCTGACCATGTGACAAACAACTCACGCAGTTCAATTGACTGAGAAGAACGCAAGAGTGCGTGTCGTTCACTATCAGCACTTAACCTCAATTCTCGATCGGCACTGGTTTCGCGTGCTCTTGCTTCAGTCATGCTATCCCGCATGCAGCTTAACCGGGATTCTCGCTCCTCAGCTGATTCTTGTGATCTGGCTAGTCTCATTCGCCTAGCGTGTCTCGATGTAGCAGAAAGAGATGGTCTCTTTCTGGAAGGCATCGTGTTATAAGTATATCCGTATTAAAAATATTATCTTTGTCGTGTGTGATAGTCCATTGAATTGTATGGCGAGCGATATTGTATCTTAAGATAAAATATTATAGTATCTTAGCCGTGTGCAGCGCCTTTAGTGAACTCCACTGCGGGTGACGTAACCTACGACAAACTTATTATTTGCGGTTGGTACAGTAATCGAGCCTAGGGATCGAACCGCAAATTTAAGTTTGTTTTTTATTGTATATACTTTTCCAGGATAAAAAGTACCCAGTGTGGTGCCCTGGATATTAATGAATAGTTATACCAAGTTTCATCGTAATCGAACCGGTAGTTTTTGCGTGATGCCTGAACAAACAGACAGACAGACAAAGCATTTTTTAATCACATTTTTGGGTTCGGTGTCGGTAAACAAAAAAACTCATATTTATTCAGCAGAAGAAACTATTTGGGCATTTGGTATATGTACCTAGGTTGCAGAGGTCGTTGATGAAAACAAGGAAGAGAGTAGGCCCCAAAATACTTCCCTGCGGCACGCCGTATTCGATAGTAACAGTATCGCTATTGTAATTATTCAAAGTCACAAATTGTGAAAGAAGGTGGTATCTCGGTGGAAGAACATTTTGTTTAAAAAAAAACTTTAGTTAAACTTGTGACAATCGGCTGGCCGCATACGTACCTACGGGTTCCTGGTTACGTTTCCTGATTTGGAATTCAGATTCGGAGACCTGAATGCACGCATTTCATACAAAATTGTCTATACGGCGCAAACGTTCTTATTGGTTCTTATATTTGCCGAACGGAAATAATTCCTAAGGTTCGTTTCGGAAAAGTTCGATTTGACGTTTCTCATTCATTATACATATAAATTTTAACTATATTTTGATATTTAATGTCAATATAGGAAATGGTTTGGTTAAAAAAGCTGGAGGGCTTTTGACCATTGGTCCACCTGCCATTCCACCCCATGATACTGAAAAATATATTTTTACCTCAAATTGCAATTTATGATTAAGTACTAGGGATTAAATTATGAAATTGCCGTTTTATTGTATTAGCTACTTCGAATTGACATAGAAACTTCATGGTTTGAGATTTTTGAGTACAACCTTTTTCACACGGTACCTATGAAGTTCTTCTTTTAAAAAATGTGCAACATTCGATTATCGACTTTCAGTAGTTTTTTTTATTCAGCTTAGACAAGAAAGATGGATACTTCAAAATTCGAGTTATTTTTTCATACGCGGCAGAAACAGCTCGCAATATCAATGTTGCGTTTGGAAAGGGGACTGCTAATGAACGCTCCGTGCGATTTTAGTTTAAACGCTATCGTGATGGAAACTTTGATTTGAAGAACAAACCACGTGGAAAACCGCCCACACAGGTGAATAACAATGAATTGAAAGAGATGGTGGAAGCCGATCCGAGCCAAACTGCCCAGGAATTAGCGGCATGGTTTAACGTTACCTTACCAACAATATAGACTCATCTGCGTCAAATCAATAAAAAAAAAAATGAGAAATGGGTGCCTCATGATTTGACTGATCTGCAGAAAGAAAGTTGAAACTTGTGTTGCCTTGTTGAATCGATACACAAATGAAGGAATATTGGACCGAATTGTGACATTTGATGAAAAGTGGATTCTTTACGATAACCGTAAGCGAAAAATGCAATGGCTGACCCCATAGGTCAAATGCCGCAACAGTGTCCTAAATCAAAGCTTCCCAATAAAAAGGTAATGGTAACTGTTTGGTGGTCTCAGCATGGTGTTATTCACTATAGCTTTCTCCGATCTGGTCAAGCAATAACGGCAGATGTCTACTGTGCCGAACTCCGAACAATGATAGCAAAACTAGCAGAGAAACAGCCCCGACTCATGAATCGATCTTCACCATTATTGCTCCATGATAACGCGAGACCTCATACAGCACGAGAAACCGTTTTAACTCTACAGGAACTGCAATTAGAAACCATATGGCAGTGTTCCCACTACGCCGGACCGGCAGATCTGCCGGAAACCGGACACCGGACAGAGTGTTCACATTACATCGGATCCCGGAAGAAATTCAGACAGTCAAGTACTTACCTCAGGTGAATTTGGACCTGCGCGCACAATGGACGACGAAATTGTTGTGTTGTGGTGGTATCTTAATAGAAGGCAAAATAAAAGAAAACATTGGGTACACCCTTGTAATAATAGCCAAAACCTATACTGTAGGTTTTAATTAGCAAAACGTAACATAATTGTTGAAAAATGACAATACATTCATGTGACAATCGGATTATGACAAAATAGAAGTATCTATGGTCACAGAAGAATAAAGTGGTGAAAAGGTTCACCACATTCACCCCGGCCAGATGTAATCAAGTAAAAAGTTCGGCGGGTTCCGTGATCTGGCTGACCTCCGGAGAACTGGGAGCTCGATCCCGTCTGAGCTCATTTGTTCCGGTTCCAGTGCCCCTTGCAAATCCTCCGATGGTGGCGGCGACAAGGGAGTAGCTGGCAGCGAGACTGGTGTTGAGTAGGCTGTTGGTGGCAGCGAGACTGGTGTTGAGTATGTTGTCGGTGAAGAAGGCAAAGTTGTTGGTGGTGAAGAAGATGGTGATGGTGACTGCGATCTTTGGGGTTCGGCGTCCATAAATTCGTTAATTGTGAGGATATCTTCTCGGTTGCCTCCCAAAGGTGCTAAATGGCGGTTGGATACAGTAGTTTCGCGACCATCCATCGTTCGACGGTACGAATAAGTGGGGTTAGTCTCTAGTACCTCCACCTCCTCAGCTAGTGGTTGATATTTTGTTTTCCGGTCAAAGCGTCGCATAAGTACTCTGTTTGAGCCAGATAGCCATGTGGGAATAGAATCTCCATTCGGCGATCTCCGAGAGTGGCGGAACATCCTTTCATGCGGCGAACAATTTGTACTAGTACAAAGAAGCGAGCGTATGGAGTGTAATGCTTGCGGTAGGACATCCTCCCAACTCTCTATTGGCAGGTTCTTAGTTTTCAATGCTAACTGTACTGTTTTCCAGAGCGTAGAATTGAGCCTTTCAACTTGGCCATTGCCTTGATGGTTGTATGGTGTTGTACGACTCGTCGCTATTTGCCTGGAGTGTAGAAAATCTTTTACGTCAGCCGATAAAAATGATGTCCCTCGGTCCGAGTGCACGTAGGCCGAACATGCCGAACATGTTAAAAATGCTGTCTAAATGCTTGATTACAGTCTTTGCGCTTATATCAGAGCACGGAAAGGCGAACGGAAAGCGGGAGTACTCATCGATTACTGTTAAAATGAATCTGTTACTCGATTTAGATGGTACTGGTCCCTTAAAATCCATGCTTAGTTGTTCAAACGGCGCTATCGCTATAATAAGTTTAATTTGCGGATCAGCTTTAATAAATCTAGGCTTAAACTCAGAACAGATGCGACAGTCTTTCGTCATACTCTTTATCTCTTCAATCGAATAGGCTAAGTTCTTGGAACGCACCCTATGTGCCATTCTGGTTACACCCGGGTGACAAAGGGCTTCGTGAAGTGATCGTAACTTTACAGGTGTTTCGACGATGGCGCAAACACGGGAGAGGGCGTCCGCTACATGGTTCTGCGTGCCAGGTCTGTATACGATGTCGTATTTGTACGGAGATAGTTCCAATTGCCAGCGCTGTATCTTCTCGTTTTTTATTTTACTGGTGTGCTTAGCATTAAACATGAAAGAGACGGATCGCTGGTCAGTGACGAGCAGAAATGATTTCCCTATAAGAAAATGCCGCCACTTCTTCAAGGACATTGGTTACTCCAAAAGGTATACGTCGGAACTGGTATAGGTTTCCAGCTGCTTCAAACGCAGTGTATTGTCTCTCCTCTGGCAAAATAGGGACTTGGTGATAGGCGCTTTTTAAATCTATGGCGCTAAATACAGAATATTTAGCCACTTTTGATATCAGTTCCTCTATTCTGGGAAGTGGATAGGTGTCCAGTTCTGTGAATCGATTTATAGTCCTGGAGTAGTCGATTACAAGGCGTTTCCGGTGATTCGCATTCTTAGTGATCAGTACCTGCGCTCGCCATGGTGACCGGCTCTCTTCAATGACACCTTCTTTTAAGAGATTCCTCACTTCCTCTTCAATAAAACGTCGGTCGTCATCACTGTATCTTCGAGACTTAATAGCAATCGGTTTGCATTCGGGAGATAGGTTGGCGAATAAAGGCACAGCAGGGACAGATGCTTCGGCTACGTTGCACACGACGAGAGGCTCTTTCGGACCACCAAATGCGAATTCTAGTGAGGAATGCTTCTCTAATACGTCGTGTCCTATAATCATATCTGAACATAAATTGTCGATCACAAGCAGTTGAACGTTCTCATAAGTGTGTTTACCCAAGGTAAGCGTGAGGCAAGTTTCTCCTTTGACTGATGATGTATGATTAAGAGAGGCCATAGATATTGTCTGCTGGCTTGGTTTTATCTTCAGAGAAACCAGTTTAGAAAATTCGAAATTAATGAAACTTTTAGAACTGCCTGTATCTAATAGTGCTTCAGCTCTAATGCCTTTGATATATGCAGGGACAATGGCTTTGCGTAAGGATGATGGTGATGCAGGAATGATGCAGGCGGTAACATTTTCCTGGTCAGATGTGGCAGCACTAGTTAGGTTCTTACTGCGACAGACTTTTGCGAGATGCCCTTTCTTGTTACAAAGTTGACATGTCACATTGAAGGCGGGGCATGTCTTGCGCGGATGCACCTGTCCTCCACAGAAGAAACATTTGCGATTCGACCAATTCTGGAAGGCCGGCGGCGTGGCTGCAGAGGCACTTGCATTTCCTTTGAGCATAGGAGTATTCCGTACATTAGTGTTATCAGAGATGTTTTCTGTAGCCGCGTTCATAGGTATGTTGTTATAATGCAGTGTATTAACTTCAGCCATCTCCAAGGAACGCGCCTGGTTATGTGCTTCATCCAAAGTTAAGCAAAGGTTTTCGAGGAGTCTCTCTCTTATTTTTGTCGAGGAGATGCCAGCTATGAAAGCGTCACGAATGTTGTCATCCCGGTTGGTCTTACTATCGACAGCCGTGAAGTTACAATCTTTGGACAGCTGCTTCAAGGCTTGGATGTATATGTCGATAGTCTCGTGGCTACTTTGTCTCCGGGTGGCAAGAGCATGGCGTGCATACAGGATGTTATTTGGTTTTACATAAAGTTTGTCTAAGAGGTTCAATGCCTGTTCGTATGTTTCACACTCGCTTATGTGGGTATACACGTTCGGAGACACGTCATTAATTAGTATGGTAAGCTTGACCTTATTAGTAGTAGTTTCCGAGTCCTGCATCGCAAGGAAGTTAACGAAAGTTTTCTTCCAGTGTGCCCATTCCGCAGCCGCCGAGTTTAGGGACGGGTCCCCATTGAATCGCTCCGGTCGTAAATATTTGTCCATGGGATCTTAGTCGTTTCGTTTGCTAATTAAATTGTAATAATAGCCAAAACCTATACTGTAGGTTTTAATTAGCAAAACGTAACATAATTGTTGAAAAATTACAATACATTCATGTGACAATGGGATTATGACAAAATAGAAGTATCTATGGTCACAGAAGAATAAAGTGGTAAAAAGGTTCACCACAACCCTATTTTACGGGAAAGATTTTCACTTGGAACATTTGAAACATTAATGGGTGAACTTAGAAGAGACGAATCAAAGTTCTTCAATTATTTTCGAATGACAGCAACCACTTTTGACGATTTACTGGGACGACTAGACATAAGAGTACGAGATACAAGTTTCAGAGAATGTATTTGCCCAGAACAAAGATTAGCCATATGTCTAAGGTAAGATTATTTTATGCACTAGATTGCGTAATAATAGTTTTGACGTAGGTACCTACTTTTTTTTTTTTTTTTTGAGGGTGAGAAATCATCAAATGACCCCTCCCGCTCTGGGTGGAGCGGAAGGGAGTGTCAGACTCTTACTGACTAAAACCCACCCGTGTTCCTTCCTTGGCCCTTTATGTTCCGAGTCAGCGGTACCCCTTTCGGATGATCCCGCTTTCCCGGCAGGCTTGGGCCCTAGTGGGCCCCCTCTTCGATGCTGACATCTCTTTGAGGCGCGCGTGGAACACGTACGCGCCGTCCAGCACGGGCCTGGTCCTGATCGGACGGTGAGCTACCCATTACTCACCGCCCGCAGGCCCGCGCCTACGGTGGCCGGGAGTCGTCACGCGGCTCCCTACGCCCGGAGCGTCCACCGCGGCGGCTTTGACGGGAGACTCTCTCCCTCTCCCGTCCCGTCACCTCCTTCGCTAGCATGACTGCTTCGCAGAAGGAGGCGACTGCCTCCCACTCCCTCTCGCCCCGGACCATGGCTTGAACCAGGGCCGAGCGTGAGAGGTCGCCGCCGCTGCCGATCGCCTCTACGAGGACACGGCGGTGCTCCGCGCCCATGCAGGGCAGGCCCCCACCGTATGCTCCACCGTGTCCTCGGGGCGATCATCGCAGTGGTGACACCCAGGCGTTTCCTCCCGCCTGATGATGTGCAGGAACCTCCCGAAACATCCGTGTCCGGTGAGGACCTGCGTCAGGCAGTAGGTGAGGACGCCGTGACGCCTCTCTAGCCACTCCTCAAAGAGGGGTCTTACCGCCGCTATCGTGGCGTGCTCTGCGCTGGGTTGCGACAGTCGCTCTTTCCATGCCGCCATGAGATCGCGCCGGAGGTCCGTCCGCTCCGCCGCGATTTGCCGCGGTACCTACTTAAGACTGAATGAATGAATGAATGTTTGCTATGTATGTTTGTTTGATGAATGTGAATATATATATAATATATAATGTGTGTGTGTGGGAGGGTGTATGTATTTGATAATCATTATGAAATATAAATGCAAATAACTTATTTAAGTATTTATTTGTACTCAAACTTAAATCCCTTCAAAATCTAAGTAATCTGAGTCTTGGGAATGTATGGAATGATTACTAGATGCTGATGGTGAAGCTGGAATCGGATTCGATGTCTGAGATGAAGTTGATGGTATAGATGTTGTTGCCTGTTGATTGCTACTATTATATTGCGTAGAGTATCCAGGGTGGTGTTGATCTTGCGTAGGTGTTGCCTGTTGATTGACGCTATTATGTGTGTAGTATCCAGAATACTGATCTGGTCCGGTCATCTGATTATATGAATCACGCCAATGTCCGTAATTTGGTCCGTAATTCCTACTTTTAATTTTTTGCAACATTGTCATGACGCTAGCTTGAAATTCTAAAGTCTCTTCGATAGTTAAAGTGTTCAAGATTGGTATAATAATAATAATAATTTATTTGTCAAAAAACAATGATCCATAATATGGTTAGTAACACTTGAAACTTATAAACTATGTTAGTAGGCACAAAAATCACAAAATAAATATTACAAAATTAAATAAATTGGATTCACGATTTATAATAAAATTGTAACATTACTCTGTACGTGAACCATACAGCAGTGGTTCACGTACTGACAGTCAAAACGTTCAGAAAACGCACTCAGGATACTGTTGCGGCTGCCCCGCATCCTACGCACCAGGGATGTGCACCGTTTGCGCATGATTGCGTGGAAACAGTCCACACGAGCTTCGGCAAACATCCCCGACGCGCTACAGAAGCGAGGCAGCCTCAAGAGCACCCTGAACGCGTTGTTATACTGGACACGTAGGGCTCTGTACTGTTTCTGCGTGTAATCCAACCACAGACTGCCAGTATAAAAGGACGTACAGAATGCCCTAAACAGGGCTATTTTGACGTCCCTCGAGCACCGAGCAAATCTGCGAGCGATCATATTCGCACGAACAGACAGCGCCCTACGTTCCCTTTCGATGTCTGCATCATCTTTCAGGTCAGAGGTTAATTAAATGTCCAAGATATTTAAACATGTCAACTCTTTTAAGTGGGCATCCGTTGAGCTTAATTGCTGGCAAGTAATTTGGACTCCCCCTGGCCTGAAAGACCATGCATTCGCTCTTGCTCGTATTATACAGCAAACCATGTTCTCTTGCATATTCTTCACAAATGCCAATCAGTTTTGCCACTCCACAGACAGAGGCGCTCAGCAGCACCATATCGTCTGCGTAGCAGATATTGTTAAGGCACACACCGCCAATATGGCAACCGACATGCATGCTGCTGAGCCTCTCTATCAGTGCATTCATATATAAGTTGAAGAGCTTCGGTGAGGTTAGCCCCCCTTGCCTCACACCGCACTCCAATCTATACGGGGTTGAGTAAGCCCCCGACCATCGAACAACATTGACCTGATTGCTGTACCAGTATTGTAACACACGGATCAGTAGGCCAATTCTCGTACTTAAAAAACGTTCAAATTCAAGTCGCAATCTCATCTCAGCGACAATCAATGTCAAAAACCTGTCAAAAATGTATGGAAATTGATTGTAATTTTGACAGATTGAGACTGAGATTAGAATGCGAACGGTCTTATAAATACGGGAATTGCCCCTCAGTTCGTCTGGCACTGCCGCTTGCTGCAGTTTTTGCCACAGCAGGTCATAACAAACCAGGTCAAAATGCCTTCGACAAGTCGAGGAAGCAAGCAAACACCGGTGAACTTCTATCAGTGTAGTACCTGACAGTCTGCTTTAAACACAATATGGCTGTTTCTGTAGAGAGACCGGCTTTAAAACCAAACTGGTTATCATGAAAAGTTAGATATTTATCCAACTGTGTGTTAAGCAAACTGTCAAGCACTTTTGACATTACAGTAGCCAATGAAATGGGCCTATAGTTGGCCTTATCGCTGACATCGCCGGTTGATATATATTTTGGTTGGTATAATGCCTTTGAAGAAAGACAGATGATGGTTTTCCTTTTCTGGATTTATTCTGGAGTCCAAAAACTTTACCATCCTGTCATTTACCTCTTTATTATCAATTTTTCTTTTATCTTTCATTAAAGGTGAACGAAAATCTGATTCCATGCCTACTTCAGTCTCGGTTCTTGCTTTTTTTTAAACTGATTCATGTGGTGGTCGAGTTTCGGAGACTTTTTTCAAAAACATTAATTGCTCGTGATCTAAATAATTTCGTGTCTTTTTGGCCGAAGATCCAGATTTAGACTCATCTTTTTGCTTCTTCACTGTCCTAAGCCACGAATCTCGTATATTATTCCATTTAGTTGAAACCTGTTTTCCTGAAATCAATAAAAAAATATCATAAAACAATACAATTTCTTGGTGACGTATAAAGTAATAATGTATTAACAAAAAATACTTTTTTTTCAGATATTTAGCTTCAGGATGTTCATTCAAAGAAATACATTACTCATACAGAGTAGGCGTTTCGACAATAAGTAAACTAATAAAAGAAATGACCCACGTCATTTGGGAAAACCTAAAGAAAGATTTCCTTAAGCTGCCTGATACTGAGAGAGAATGGGAGGACATCGCTTCAGGATTCGAAAGAAAAGCCAACTTTCCTCACTGTCTTGGAGCAGTAGATGGCAAACATATCAGAATTTTGAAACCAGCCAAGAGTGGTTCTATGTTCTTTAATTACAAGGAGTATTATTCTTTTGTATTAATGGCAGTTGTCGATTCAGAGTACCGATTTATTTTTATTAGTGTGGGCTCATATGGCAAGGAATGCGATTCTACTATATTAAAGGATAGTACATTTTGGCAAAAGATCAATGATGGTACTTTAAATGTACCAAAGCCTAGATCGCTTCATGAAAACTTGCACGAAGAATTACCGTTTATACTTGTTGGCGATGAAGGCTTTGCTTTAACACCTAATCTCCTACGTCCATATGGAGGTACACATTTGAATACTGATAAAAAGATTTTTAACCATAGACTAAGTCGAGCAAGAAGGTATGTTGAGTGCGCTTTTGGTATTCTGGCAAATAAGTGGCGAATAATCCATCGAGCTATAGATCTGAACGTAGACACAGCAATTCAAGTAATTATAGCTTGTACAGTCTTACATAATTTTGTAAGAGAAAAAGATGATATAAATTTTGAAAGTTACCAAAATATAGAACATAGACAAGAACAAGAAACGACACCCATGAATCGGAATGTGTCGAGTCGAGGTGGCCCTAATGCCAACGCTATACGGACATCATTTACTAATTATTTTGTTTCGGATATTGGTTCCGTTCCGTGGCAGGCAGCAGCTATAAAATAAAATTTATCAATGCATTTACATTTTATCAATAAAACATTAAAAACTCACCGTACTGTTTTCTTTATTTTTCATCCAGTTCATCGAAGTTTGGTTTCAGTATTAAACATAGGGTCAGGTGGTAAACAGTGGCCCAGTAGTACACAGTGCACCACCACACACATCCCGAAAACGCGACGTTGCCAAACCGTACTGCAAACGCGAAACAACTTGCCTTCTACCACCTCACGCACTCCCCAGTCGACGTCGCACTCCCGCCTATAACGGTCGTACAGTGCATTGTTTTGTCGTTGGAGCCCAAAAAAGTAAGTACACGTGTTTTCATTTATTTTCTTTCTAGAATCGTTGTATACAGGGTTACTGGTAATTCGACGTATATCCGTCAGGGGCTGATAAGGGGGCCAAAATGCAACAAATTGAACCCCCCATATGTATGGCCGAAATTCAATAGTTTTCGAGATATTAGAATTTTAAGGGTTTTTCGATATTTACTCAAAATTTGACATTTCATTCCAAATAAAAAAAAACTACATATTTGAATGGGTACCATTAAAAATGATGTTGTAGCTGGCACTTCAATTAAGCTATGGACATAATTAAAACTACCTAATTTAACAGAATAATGAAAATAATGAGCGATATAAGAATAATATCTTACCAATATTTTCATTTTACGCTTCAAAAATATTGTCTCGTCACAAAAAATTCTATGACATTAATCGTACAAATAACTCAAACAACTTTTTTTTTTTTTTTTTTTTTGGCTTCGCACGGTTTGTGCATTTAGCCAATGTCACGTTTAGTTGTCGAGAACAAAGGTAGGGAAACGAAAGAAAAATAAAATATTTATGATCAATTGTAACGGGATTTAGGATTGGACGATTTATAGGATCAGTGTATTTTATAAAGGTGAATACTAATAGTGAATAATGAGCAAATTACAATGGCGACAATTTACAACATAATATTATTTAATGTGATGAATGAGACTATACATTTATAAACAGGGAAGCTATTTGTACAAAGTAAAGAAAGTATTGAGGTAGGAAAAGGAATACGGAGAGATAAGAGGGTACGGACTCAAACAACTTGCTTATTCTGTAAGCTTTCCAGAAAGCTATAAAAGTCAATTTTAAAATACATAATTCGTGCCAAGGCATGTGTTTGAATCGGCGCGGGGAGAGAAAGGGTCATTTGTATTTGTATGAAATAAAATGCATAAAAAATGTACATCAAATTTTATTACAAATTTTACACATCTTGTTCACAATGAGCCCCTCGATTACGAATGCAGGTTCGAATTCTCTTCCTAACTTCGGTTTTCGTCACTCTTGATGTGAACGTTGTTCTCATCTGTTGCGCCGCGTTTATTATTCGCTGTCGAAGTTCTTCGACTGAATTTATTGGGGTCACATAAACTAATGCCTTCATATGACCCCAAACGTAAAAATCAAGTGGTGTGATATCAGGGCTTCGTGCTGGCCACGGAATTGGCCCTCCCCTCCCAATCCATCGGTTTGGATATCTCTCGTCTAGCCACTGTCGGAGAGTAATCCGGTAATGTGCTGGGCAACCATCATGTTGAAACATGAGGTTGTTTTTTATTTCTTCGGGAACATCCGCCAACAAATCGTCTAGGTTGTTTCTCAAAAACTCCTCGTAATTTTCGCCGTTCAAATTTTGGGGCAAGAAATGAGGGCCCACCAAATAATTATCAACGACACCCATCCATACGTTCAGGGAAAATCTCATTTGCGACGCAGTTTCTTTTAGTTTTTTTGGATTCCTGCCTGCTTTAGGTGCCCAAAAATGTAAGTTATGGTAATTCGTTATTCCATCCCGGTCAAACTTTGACTCGTCAGTCCACAAAATATTTCTTAGGAAATGTTCCTGGTCAGCGTCAGCGTTTAACATAAACCGAGAAAATTCGAGTCACCTGGCAGGATCTCCCTCGTGCAATGTTTGAACAGGTTGATAATGGTACGGGTGTCTACCTGATAGATGTACTACCGACCACACTTTCCACTGGGACATACCGAGCTGTCTTGCAACAATGTTCGTTGAGATGTTTGGGTCATCAATAAAACACTGAAGAATGGTGTCCTCTTTGTCAGCCGTGTACCGTCGAGGTCTGCCAGCGTTGAATTGTGCTCTTTGAACACTGCCAGTTTCAGACAATCGTCGATAGGTGCTCCCGAAAACAGTAACGTGGGGAAGTCGACGATCGGGAAAGAGGCGTTGGTATTCTCGCCGAGCCGCAGCCGCGTTTCCATCGGCAAAACCATAACAAAAAATTATGTCTGCGTATTCGTTATTAGGATACGAAGCCATGTTATCCGAAATAACAATGATAACAAAAAGAATAACAAGAGAAACAAGAATTAACAATAATGATCGATAACAAATTAACGGGATGAGAGATTGGTAGCAAGATAACAACACACGTGCTTGCGCGGCGGAGAGTCAAAACTTACTAAGGAAGGCGACGCGAGCGCAGCAGACGCCGTGTACTCCCCCGCCCGCACACCCCGCCCTCACACCCCGCCCCATCGCGAAGAATTTCGCCATGAAAATCGGTTGTTTTAGCGAGGATCATAAACTAAAAACAGAGATAATTTCTCTCCCCGCGCCGGTTCAAACACATGCCATGCCACGAATTATGTATTTTAAAATTGACTTTTATACCTTTCTGGAAAGCTTACAGGATAAGCAAGTTGTTTTAGTTATTTGTACGATTAATGTCATAGAAATTTTTGTGACGAGACAACATTTTTGAAGCGTAAAATGAAAATATTGGTAAGATATTATACTTATATCGCTCATTATTTTCATTATTTTGTTAAATTAAGTAGTTTTAATTATGTCCATAGCTTAATTGAAGTGCCAGCTACAACATCATTTTTAATGGTACCCATTCAAATATGTAGTTTTTATTTTATTTGGAATTAAATGTCAAATTTTGGGTAAATATCGAAAAACCCTTAAAATTCTAATATCTCGAAAACTATTGAATTTCGGCCATACATATGGGGGGTTCAATTTGTTGCATTTTGGCCCCCTTATCAGCCCCTGCCGGATATACGTCGAATTACCAGTAACCCTGTATTTAGTTAAATTATATTGCACCTTTTCCATGTGTAAAGTAACTATTCCTTAATAACTTAGACATAAAAATATCCTTTGAATTTGGTATGTGTAATAGTTATGTAACCTTATAGGTTAAAAAGTGGTGGCTGCACACAGTGGCTCAAAATCATAGGGTACACAGTAAACCATGGTTCACTGTGTACCAATAATTTTGTTCATTATGTCCGATACAATTTATGCATAAACTTTTCAACTGTGATTGTAATCAACAAAAAAAGGCGTTAATAGAAGATCTAATACTAATAATAATAATCTTTTTGTTTTAGAATGGGTCGAACTAAAAAATATTATTACGTCGCAATGATTTTAGAAGAGTCTAATGAACCGGGATATGACTATTTTGTATCCTATTTAAAACCAAAGAGTAAGGTTTTTTATAAATTTGCTGAACCTGTGGAACCAGATATGGCAGGAGTTTGGAACAATGACGTAAAATTTATACTTCCTGACCCTAAAGTTGAAGGCAGTAGTCAGTAGTGTAGCAAGCAACTTGTACATTCCCAATAAATTTGTCACTTTTGTCTTTTCCTTTTTATTTTGTTGGAAAACAGTTTATGTAGATTTTGTTCTTTTTGAAGATTTTAATGTCAGAAGAAGATTAAGAGAGATTTAGGTAATACCTTTAAAGATTATTCGTTTCATTAGTCTATTATGTTTATTTTGTTATTTTTGGAGATTATTTATTTCAGAAGTAATGTTGATTTAATATTGTTTAAGTTTTAAAAGACTGTTAATTTTAAGTAATACTGGTAATTGGATGTTCCTTACTAGATTTGTAAGTTATTTGTATGTTAAATTGTGCCTAATAGTTTGTTTTGTGATGTTATGTGATTGTTGCTGACAAATACAAATATATAAACAAATTATTAAATATTACATTACTTACTATAGTTTTATTTAACGACATTTCTATCAATAAATTTGTTTAAATATGCTATAAAGGTAGGTAATTAAAGTGATGGTTCACTGTATACACATTGGTCCACTGTCGACTCAACCCCGATTCACTGTGTACTTATACTGGTACACAGTGAACCATTCGCCATCTTTAAAAAAAAACAATATTACCAATAAACTATTAGAATTGGTGCTGAAATTGATATGCAAAACAAAAGTTTAATAAATTTCCTTTCGTTTAATGCCAATAGTTCTTAATTACATTCACGTACGGTGGATTTATAAATGTTCAAACTTTTAGTGGTTCACTGTTTACCATTGCATCCTACTTCACGCCATGCTGCTAACTTTAAGTTTTTGTCTTTATAGACGTCTTCGGTCTTATCCCACAGAACAGGTCTCTCTTGGACAAGCGTAATTAAAGTTTCTGCTTGAATATCCATGCTAAACGTCTACTTTTACCAGAAAATGCGAGCCGAATGACGTGAGTGGAACACGGGCGGGGCGAGGGGAGCACGAGTGGGGGACAGATACCGGCACAAACTCGTTCACATTACTCCGGGCCCGGTCGTTCTACCGGCAATTCGTAGTGACAAAACGCTCGGTAAAAATGCCGGGCTCGGCAAAAATGCCGGACCCGGGATAATGTGAATAGCTTCATATAAATTGTACAGCCACTAGCCCTTCCGGCAGATTTACCGGCGCGGCAGATCTGCCGGTCCGGCGTAGTGGGAACCCTGCCTATGACCTGAAGACCTTGTGTGGATGTTGTCTCTCTCATATTATATATTCGTCACCCTCCGTATTCGCCAGACCTTGCTCCAACGGACTAGGTACCATTTTTTTCGTGATTTGGACAATTATCTACGTGATAAAAAGTTTTCTTCTCAGGAGGCAGTAGAAAATGCTTTCACAGTTTGTCGAATCTAGATAACGAGAGTTCTATCGCAAAGGCATAAATGTCCTGATGGCAGCAATGTATAGATAATAATGGTAATTATTTTGATTAAATCTTACTGTTGAAATAAATAAAATATGACAAATAAACTTTATACTTATTTCATCAAATTATTTATTTTTGTCTACAAAGATCACTTTTTATTATAAATACAATATTAGGTAATTGTTTCACATACGCTTTAAAATAATTATTTTAGTACCCATTAATTTTCTCGTAAAGGTAGCAAATGAATATCAAACATAAATTAATATGTACTTCACTTCGAAAATCGCGAATAAATCAGTGGTTCCTTACATTAATTTTCACAAGGCATAGACAAAATGTTTGGAACATCAGATTTTTTTCATTAGATTGAGAAAGTTGTTAATCTATAACGTAGGTAACATACTAAAATATTAAATTTAATATATTCTGAAATCAACTTAATCTACACAGACATAATTATGGTTAAAATTTATTTGAGTGGAAATAATAACATCCAATTTGGAAACCAGGATTTGAATATGGAATACAGGTTTTATTGTTATCATGTCTATACACGTTTGGTGTCCTGCATCGAGTATATTATAATATTTTAACAAATAAAATGGCAGTCCACAGGACCTAATTTAGAATAACACTTGATTTAGGAATGATCAACATTTCCTAATTTATATATTATACTTATATTAAGCTAAGTTAGTACCTAGTTATTGGCAAAATTCTCTTTCATTATATAGTATGTATGTACAGGCATAATTGCTTACATGATAATATTTTTATTAACAATGTTAATCTCTCTTTTGGCACTATGTGTGACTTATGACATGATTCATATTATTAATAAACTTAATTAAAAGCACCGAAATAAAAATAAATAACATGTCAACAGATTTCCAGTCTATGATCTTTATAATATACACCACGCAAGTGCAATGATATTATACAACTAAACGGTTACCAAGAGACGTAATCACACTAGGGGGAATATCCACAGATCTTAGTTTGACTTAATTTTGCTAAGGAAAGTAAGGGTCTCATACCAATGTGAACGCTTGCTCACATTCACTTTTACGAATCTGAACGTTACGTTTATGAGAATAAGGTTCATATTAAATAGCTAAGTCAAAATGCGATGTATAACCTCGCCATACGTCATCATCTGACCGCCACAACCAAAAGTGCTGAGCGATTGTAGTTGACAACAGGTTAGTTTACAGTTACCCTATATTACTTTCCTCTATGGTTTACCCTTCCACACCTTCTCCCCACGCAATTAAGATGTCCCTAGATATGTTTTTTGTTGTAGCTTGATTAAAAAATTACAAATGCTTCGGAAGCGGCGGTGGTTGCCGCTCCCGGGGCGCAGGCGGAGCGTGACGCTCCCGCGGCTGTGGCGGGGGCTGCGCGGTGGCGCGGCGCGGCTGTGGTGGCGGCTGGCGAGCGCGGGGCTCCGGCGGAGGCTGCCGCTCTCGGGGCTGAGGCGGCATGAGAGGCGCAGGCGCAGTGTCCATTCTAAAATGACGTAACATTCTATTTTAAAACCAACATAATTCTGAAATCAGTAGAAACCCGGGTAGACGCCCCGCCAGCGTGGGCGCTTATAAACTAGACCCAATCTATTTTAGTTATTAAGTACTAACAGAGGCTAAGTTATTTGGTTACTAACACTGTGGACCTCATTGTAGTCTGATGAAATAAAGTTTATTATCCCCTTTATTTCTATTTTTATTAAAGATCACATTTCAAAATATATATAACTAGCTTTTGACCGTGGCTTTGCCCGCGTGTTGGTCGAAAAGAAACGTGTAAAACCTTCTCCATTAAAAATACATAATTAAGCCAACTAACTTTCACGGTGTTCGATCAAACGGTGTTGGAGTTCCCTCTAGACTCACAAAATGTACCTAATAATACCTATATTTTTTTTGGGGGCGGGTCTGTATGTATGCTTTCGCGGTTGCGCAACGACATGCTTTGCTTCGCTTGGTAGTATAGATGCAGGCCTACCCTGCCGCCTCCTTCAGAGGTGGTAGGGTGGCGGGGCCTTGAGGGAGAGCGCTACAGTCGTGATGATCCTCAAGGTAATTTGTACAAATAAGTTGTACGTACGTAAAAGTTGTACGACTGACGCCGGGGTCACCTTATTAAAACACATATTTACGGCGTGGGAAGAGGCCCAAGACGCCATAGGAATCTTTTGTGACCTCTCCAAGGCATTTGATTGCGTCGATCACGAAACCTTGCTCTTGAAACTTGAGCATTATGGACTTGGAATACTTGCGCTCAGTCTAGTAAAATCTTATTTAAAGGATAGGCAGCAGCAAGTTCAAATAAATGGTGTCAATTCACTTAGTTTAAAAGTAGAAATGGGAGTTCCACAAGGCTCGATATTGGGTCCTTTCCTCTTTTTAGTGTATATTAATGATCTACTCCATTTATTAAAAAATCAACCACAAATGGTGTTATTTGCTGACGATACTTCTTTAATTTTTAAGGACGACGACGATGGATTTAAGGATGACGATACTTCTTTAATTTTTCTTTATACTTCAAAATTTGTAGCACTTCTTTCTAAAAAGTGCTACAAATTTTGACGACGTTAATAACGCCCTAATGCAGGTCCATAATTGGTTCACTGCTAATAATTTAGTATTAAATGGGAAAAAAACTAAGTGTATACGATTTTCTTTACCTAATGTCAAAAGTAGTGATTGTGAGATGATAGTATTGAATCAAGAGAAACTAGAATTCGTCGATAAAACTGTTTTCCTGGGGATCACGCTCGACTCGAGGCTACAATGGGGTTCTCATTTAACATCTCTGGCGGGACGGCTAAGTTCAGCAGCATATGCTGTCAGAAAAATCCGTCAATTTACCGATGTAGATACCGCGAGGCTAGTCTATTTTAGTTACTTTCATAGTATCATGTCTTACGGTATTTTACTTTGGGGACGGGCTGCAGACGTCGATTCTATTTTTATTCTGCAGAAAAGAGCCATCAGAGCCATATATAATCTCCGCAGGCGCGATTCTCTAAGGGAACTGTTTAAGGTTATTAAGATCTTGACGGTACCTTGTCAATATATCTATGAAAACATCATGTACGTAAGAAAAAATGTACATCCAAGGTTGCCTGGAAGAGATCGCAGAAAGCGATAAGGCCGCCCATTGTATATTAAGTAGTGTTCAGTTTAATTTTTGTTGTTATGTTTTTTGTGGTGTACAATAAAGAATATATAAATAAAATATCTTTTTAAAGAGGTGATAGACATAATTATAGTACCAAAAATAGGGACCTATTAGTTCAACCAGGTTTCAGACTGGCTAAAGTAGACTCATCTTTCATGGGGTACTGTTTAAAATGTTACAATAAAATACCTCCCCACATACTTCAACTGAATGAGACGAAATTCAAAGTTTGTATAAAACGCACACTATGCAGCCAGGCATATTATAAGTTGGGGGATTATATCGCTGATAAAAATGCCTGGCTCAATGCTGGTCCTGCTCCACAACCACAACTAATTGATTAACGTTTGAAAATACTGTTGGAGCTGCTGAAGATTGTAAGACTACCTTTGCTTTGTATAAACTCAATCTCCTTTGTATTATAATATAATTGCATAGGACAAGTGTGAGTACTAATGTACTATCGAGCTACCATTTACCGGGCAATGTCTTTCATTGACTTGAATGTGCCCTGGCGGCTGATAGATGTCATGCTCACTCAAATGTCTCGCTGACGGTGGCGCGTGTGTTGGATCATTTAGCTCCCTTCAAAATGGTTGAGCTGAATGGTGCTGATCCATGCGTCATGTTCGTGAACGGGCGCTGTCAGTTGGGACTGGTCATCTCTTAGCCACCGCGGCTTATTTTATTATGGATTGTTTTGTTTGAATTTATATTAGCTGTACACTGGACACTCAATGTGTACGTCTTATTTACATCGTTCTCACATATAATTATACCTATATACAATATTAATGATGTAACTAATATTTATGTAACAATATAATTTAAAAGAGTGTCCATGGAGTTTCTTGCCCGTTCTTCTCCATAGGTACCTACTACGCTTTGGAATGGGCAACAAGCTTCATATTTCTGACTGACCGACCACTTGACAATTCAAAAGTGCCTGCAAATGGTTTAATTGAAATAAATGCTTTGAGTTTGAGTTTGAGTTTGCAAGTCTAGCGGATGCACCTTCCCGAGGTTGCCACCCCGTTCTTGGTCTAATTCCTTAAGAAATAGACGTAACAAAAACCTCCAGGCGCCAGTTATCTTAGCACATCCCTTCCCCAGCTTCCCTTAACCCCCATTCCCGTTTTATGTTCTCCTGTACCAAGGCCCACAATCCCTCACCACTTCATCCTACTCACATCCCGATTTCTCCCACCTCCATCTCTCCAATTCCCAGTCCTAACCGCGACCCCTCAGTGAATGGGTGGGTGCGGGCTCGTCCATCACTAAAATAAGCTGGTGACGAGTGAGTAAGTAGTCACCTGCGCGAGGACCTGCGCAGTTGAGCGCCGTGAGCGGGGATGAAGGAGTCCTGGGGGGTTGAGCCGAGCGGCTCTGGTTCTAATGTGCCCGTAAGGCAACACGTCCCCTTTGGTCTGGATTTCAAGCGAATATACAGCGTGACGACGCCACGGAAAGGATGATCGTTTTCGCCTCGGCCTACATGCCCGAGGCGGAGGCGCCGCCTCCACACGACCTCGCCCGCCTCGTGAGCTTTTGCGAGAGAGGTGGGTTTGAAGTCGTCGTCGGGGCCGACGTCAACGCTCAACGCCCTAGTGGGGTGGAACCGCTGTCGCAATAAGACTGGTGCCCCTAATGAGGGCGTGCCTGGCCCTTAGATACGTTCCTAAAGGATGGAAGGAAGTGAAAGTAATATTCATCCCCAAGCCAGGTAAGGGAGATTACACAAACGCCAAATCCCATAGACCCATAAGCCTCACCTCCCTTCTACTAAAGACTCTGGAAAGGCTGTGTGACAGGGAGCTGAGAGACGGCGCTCTGAAAACCATACCGCTACACGGTAATCAACACGCATACAGCTCGGGTAAGTCGAACGAATCTGCCATTCATCTAGTAGTCAGCCAGATAGAGGAAGCGATTCATCAGAAAGGCACCTGCCTGGGCACTTTCATAGACATCGAAGGTGCCTTCGACAAACCAAACTTCTCCAGCATCAGCGGCGCCCTCTACAGGCATGGCGTAGAACAGGTACTAGCGGACTGGATTACTAACATGCTAAGCAAACGAGTAATTAGCCTTGAGGATGAACAGCAGCTGGCCACGATAGCCAGAGGCTGCCCCCAGGGTGGGGTGCTGTCCCCTCTTCTGTGGAATCTGGTAATTAATGAACTCATCACCAAACTCAACGCCAATCGTTATTACGCAATAGGTGGGCAACATCAATAAGATAACCGTTCAATGGATCAAAGGACACAGCGGTTCGCTAGACAACGATGCAGCTGACAAACTTGCCAGAAGGGGGTCGAACGTTGCACCAGTGGGTCCCGAACCCATTGTGCCACTCCCCTTCGGGTATGTACGCACTCGGGTAAGGAAACGCACCAGGGACCAACATCACAAACTATGCGTGGACCTAGGTGAGTGCAGGCAGGCTAGGGAAGCACTCCCTACAATCAATGGTCGCTTCACGAAACAGGTTCTCCGACTAACCACCAAGGCGTTCCTGGCCTTCCTCGAGGAGCTGGGTTGGATCGAATAACCGATTTTCCCACCCGTACGCAAAATACGCGCATTGACGTGGAGTTGCGGACACCAGCCCGTATTACCTATTACCTACCTATATTTTTTTAAATTACTATTCACACACTAATAGTTTTTAATGATAATAATTCAATCCTTCGAAAAACACGTAGCGCCATCTAGCATCCTAAAGCAATTGCGACTGTCGAAAGTTATTGTTTTTCCCCTTGGGAACAGTACTTTTTTCTGAATGGATTACTTTCCATTCAGAAAAAAGTAAACTTTAACATCATACAATGTATATGCAAAATTTCATGATGATGATCGGTTCAGTGGTTAAGGCGTGAAAAGATAACAAACAAACAAAGTTACCCACTATATAGTAGCCCACTGGTATCAGGATCAGGGTCCAAGCTACTGGTGGTTAAGGCTCCAGAGAGTAGAACCTCCTAATAAAGCAAGCCGTGTCCAGAAGTACTGCTTTCTGAATCAAGGCCCTTGATCAGGCCGCCCATTGAGAGCTCTAGGCTATTAAGCCATTAATATTTTACCTACATGGTATAAAATATTATAGTTTTTATTAAAAGAAAGTCTGACTGACTGTTCCTAGAGGGATATTTATGCAACATACAGATACAAGGTGGAAAGTTGAAGCAAGCCTGTGTTGGAAAGTACCCATATTTAACATTCAAGCTACAAGTTTTAAGTAAAGGAAACAACCTATTTCTGCAATAATATTACAGGTGTATTTTTTTCGTAGTATCAAAATATTTTTTGAGGTTTTGCAAAGTTTTTTACTTAGTTTTATTTTAGAATAAATATTTTTGTACTGTTTAAAAAAACATGATGAGTAAATGTGGGGATATCACAAACATAGTTAAACTTTATTTTCGAATATAAGGTTTTTAGAAAACTGAAGTTGTTGCTGTAAATTGTCGTTGTTGAATCGTAAACAGTTGAACAAAGAGTTTTTATTTGTGATGCTCTAACTAAAGTATTCTTGCTCTAATATTAGTAGATATAGCATTTACCTAAACGAGGTTTCCTAGTGTAGTGCGTGATGGATCACCAAAATTCAATTTTTAATGGGTTGATTTACATGCACAATAAATTGATTTTTATCTCCAAAACTTTTGTTGTTTGGTTATGCAAACTTACTTAAAAGTACTGTGCATTAAGCTAAACTTGTGTCGTAAATACAAACAATTTTAGGCACAAAGAAATAGAGAAATCCAAAATTATTTGATATTATATATTTGTCATAACATAAAAGCTTTTTTTTAAAGAGTGACACTGACATGTAGTGTCAAAATAAATATTGAATCCTTGTTTTTTTTTTTCTTTTGCTTGAATTTTTTGAAACCCCAATAAAAGGATCATCTAAACACTGTTTAGAAGGTGCAACTTTTATCGGTACATGCTACCGGCAATTAATCAGGCTTTAGGGTGAGAACTTTATTCTTCATTCAGTCAAGACAAAGATAGAAAAAAACAAAAACTGTCTAATTTTGGTTTTTTTACATAAAATAACTGTGCAAGGACTGTATTACTACCTATGTAGCAATACAGTCCTTGCACAGTTATTTTATGTCCTTGGACAGATAATTTATCTCTAAAAGCCACCTAATAGCAAAGTGATTATATTATAGATCATTTACTGTGCTCAATGCTCATTCAGGATTCACTGTTTTACAAAATCACAGAAAAAACCACTGCGATAGTGTGTAATGATCTCGTGAGTCACCTGGCCCGATAGAAGCAATAGTGTTCTGTGCACCTGCCTCTGGCGATCACCACCCACCAGGCCCAGTCAACTTTGTATGGGGCTCAGAACAATACCTATTGGGGATACTGATGTGCTGCCAGCAATTGTAAAGTATGATGATTGATGACAGACCTATTAATTTAGGTCTAATATCATCATACTTTACAATTGTATGGCAATAGTGGCCGTCTATCTTACAAAATACAAGACATTGACTAAATGCACAAACCGTGCGAAGCTAAACAAAAAATGGCCGCTGACCGCCGTTTGTTGTTTAAATGGAGGGTCTCTAAAAGGTTGCAAAATAACGTAATTTTACTGAAAACGCTGGTACAATTCGGTCATTTATATAAATCACGGCAAAATTACCGGCGACTTATGAAGTTTAAAATTTTAATAGGTTTTAAATCTGTCAACATGACGGGTGTCGATCGGATAACCACGCGCGCGTAAAGTTTCAAAATCAGTATTCGATGTTGCCGAATGCCGATTAGTGCAGTTCACCATACTGTGCGTGGCGTATGCGGCAATACGCGTATACGCTCTTGCCGTTCAGCTCCGCTGTCGGCACAGAGTACATTCTAATATACTGGCTGTCGGTGAGCAACTAGACTACAAGCACGCGCATGAGTGCATTTCCGACGTTTGGATCCCAGACTGGAAAGGGCCGGGGCTGCCTTGAAGCGGCACCTGCCCAATCTAGGGGGGCCAAACGCCTCCTGCCGGAGGCTCTACGCGGGGGTCGTGCGGTCCATGGCCCTTTACGGGGCACCGGTGCATCGCCGGGGCGGGCGTAGCTCCGCTGAGAAATCACGGTACAACGGACAGAGCTCCGGCGGGATCTCAGGGCGGCATGGAGAGAGCGATTGTCGCAACCCAGCGCTGGGCACGTCACAGTTGCGGTGATAAGTCCCCTCTTTGAGGAGTGGCTAGAGAGGCGCCACGGCGTCCTCACCTTCCGCCTGACGCAGGCCCTCACCGGACACGGTTGTTTCGGGAGGTTCCTGTTCCGGATAAGGCGGGAGGAAATGCTCGGGTGTCACCATTGTGTGGATCACCCGGAGGACACGGTGGAGCATACGGTGTAGGTCTGCCCGGCTTGGGCGGAGCACCGCCGTGTCCTCGTGCAGGCGATTGGCGGTGGCGATCTCTCGCGTCCGGCCCTGGTCCAGGCCATGGTACGGAGCGAGAGGGCTTGGGAAGCCGTCACCTCCTTCTGCGAAGCAGTAATGTTCGCGAAGGAGGAGGCGTAACGCGTGAGGGAGAGGCAAATTTCACGCCCTCACCCCCCTAGCCGCCGCAGGAGACGCCCTGGGCGTCGGGAATCGCAGGCCGATTCCCGGCCACTGTAGGCGCAGGCTTGCGATCGGTGAGCAATGGGCAGCTCACCGTTCGATAAGGACCAGGCCCGGGTTGACGGCGCGTTGTGTTCAACGCGCACCTCAAAGAGATGTCAGCATCAATGACGAGGTCCGCTAGGGCCGATTTCTGCCAGGGTTGTGGGAAAGTCCGAGAGGGATACCATGGCCCCTGGCACAGGCAACTGAAGGAACACGGGTGGGTTTTAGTCAGTAAGAGTCTGACACGCCCTCCCGCTCTGCCCAGAGCGGGAGAAGTTATTTGATATTTTCCCACCATCAAAACCACAAAAAAAAAGGCCGGGGGCTGCTGTCATCACTCTTGACACTGCTGTGGTTTGAGCCTGAACTGTTATCTTGAGCAGCAGACAGTGTCTCCATGGCTAGTTATCTGTGGGTGTTGTATTGATCAACAACAACAGTCTCCTTATACATTTTTTTTGAAGTCTCAAATGTTCCCACATTTTGAGACATTTACGCCAGCCCGCCGGTTGAACGCGTCCCAAATGGTGATGGCCACCCGGCAGGTCCGGGGATATAAAAAACAGTGACTGTTAGAAGACTGCTTTATTTGATATTCAGTCAGTCTATAAGAAATAAAAACCTTGTCTTTACTGCCACACAGTCAGGTTTGAAGACAATGAAGGAGTTCTTTTTAGTCCCGTATGTAGTGATTCTAGGGTAGTAAAATTATACTTGTTGCAAACTTGTACATTTCAATATTTTGTTTGCTTTTGTTTTAGTACAAAGTTGTCTCCGTTCCTGAAGAACTTGTGCATAACATTCGTTTGGACACCTCCAAAGACTATGCAGCAGTATCTCATCCTGGCTCTTTGGAGGTACTGATTAAGAGCACACAAAAATACCATGAAAATATACCGTTACCGATACCACTTGTTCTGAAAGATGGTTTAATAATAATTAATCCTGCTATTCAAATATACGAAACTTCAGAGGTATTTGTTGTCAAAAATAAGTTACAATAACAAAACAGTCATTAACTGTGCATTAATTTCGTACTTTCAAGCAAAACATATATTTTAACAAACATTTTGAAGAATAGCAAGTATTCTATGTTGATATGCGATTTTTTCTAAGTTGCAAAATGGATTTGTAACATACAATAAAACTTAAAAAAAATACCTATGTTTATTTTGAACCTCTTCAGATCTTGAAGAAATTGGGGACTAGAAACAATTCTGTCATTTCCAGTTTACTTTGGGAGGGCCTCTATATTCCTACGCCTTTATATAAGTACTCTGTGACCTTTCCGAAGTAATTTGGAAGTGCCAGAATTGTTTCTAGTCTCCAAATATATTTTATATCACATGATTTGGTTCAAATTTTCCGCCTCGGGGCACTACAGACATGGCGGTTGAGTCGAATTACGTTTCATATTGCTTTCTATGAAGTTAACTTTCTTCCCGTCAGGGTATAGGTACTATGTTCTGTGATCACCACGATCACCAATAATACTTTTTCCATGCAAAAAAATAAATAAACATTGGCGCTTATATCAATCATGACAAGGAAAAACAAATGAGAACAGACACATAACATTAAAGCAACTGTCTGTACGCTTACTACCTTTGTAGTCTGTGCTTACTACAGCGCACAAACTACAATAATATAGTAGCATAAATATACAAGGTGATATTTTGTGTATGACGTATTCCTTCGGACCTCGGACCTGACAGTGTGACCCATTTGCAACAATTAAGTACCCCATAAAGCCTAGGCGAAAAATGGGATATGAGAAAATAAATTTTTCGTCACTGAATAACACTTTTCTCTAAACTCTCAAATTAAATGGCCAACATTTTCATATGCCAGTACGTATGTACATACCTAATACTTAAACAAACCTTCCGATGGAAACAGCTTTCCTAAAACATCTGTTAGTTAAAAGTTATATGAAGAAGTTTACTAATCATTTTCAAAATACATCTACGTCACACGGCTACACATCAAGCTATACATTTCCAGTTTACACATACCTCTCATTGTTAGGAAATCCTATACAATGCGAGATCAGCTTATACTGGAAATGTATAGCTTGATCTGTAGCCGTGCGTACATGAAATTTCACACCAGTTATCTCAAAAATTTACTTTGGCATTAAGCGTACAAATTACAGGGAAGACACCTTCTTTTAACCAGGTAAATAACAAGGTACAAAAAGAAATTACCAGTCATGGGTGTTGGCATCCCCAACATTTTATTAATTATACAGGGTGTCCCGTAAATAATGGATCAAACGTAACGGGTAGGTAGCTTACCTCATTTCCAACAATTTCCAACCATTTTTTTTTTCGATTTGAAAAAAAAAATCAATTGAACATTTTTTTTCTAAGGCAAATAAAATTATATTTGAAAAAGAAAATATTAACAATAAGCTATTCAGAAGTTTTTGACAAAAATCATACCTAAAAATGTTATTAGTTGCAGCGACAGCATTAAAAACACTGAATGCTGTTAGAGAAAATGGTAAAATTCGAAAAAAAAAATATCTTGGTTACCTAACCGATTTTTTTTAACTGTTCAAATTAGTTGTTTGAAATGAGGTAAGCTACCTACCCATTACGTTTGATCCATTATTTACGGGACACCCTGTATCTGTTGTCTTGCAACACTATAACTGTCATGTTGAGTGTCAATGTCTTTATTTTTATGTCATATCAACTGTCAGTTCAAGGAAATATATAGCTTTTCGATTGTCTCCATGAACGGTCACGTTTCTTTTATTTCCACAAAACCTCTCTGAATGCTACCAGATAAAAACCCTAGAAATACATAATTAAAGTCCTTAACAATGGGATTGCCCGCAAAAGTTAAAACCTCAAAAATACGGAGGGTAGAGACAAGGAGAACTATCTCTGTGTATGAAATGTGTCCGTCAAAATGTGCTACATAAGGGTGGCGCCACAGTAGCCACCGGGAACATTTTTATAAAGCTATAATTTTAGGTTATTTTTACAAAATAATTTTGGACTACGTAAATTGTTGAGGTATGGTATACTGGACTGTCAATTACTACTCTAGTCACTAAAAATATTAAATTTTCTGACTCGGCATACTTTAATCCGTTAATTTTCTAACTCGGTATACTTCAGTCCGATAACAACTGCTACATTCATACCATACAATTTGCCTACGCTAGCGCCAATTTGGAGGGTTTTTGAACTATTGTGGACACTTTTTCAGCTTTCTTCCCATAAGAGATAGTTCTCCTTGTCTCTACCCTCCATACTCAAAACGTATACAGCACTGACCTCTATTAAATACGCTGGACTGGCTATCCCATACAAAATGACAGCTATTTGCTGTGCCGATTCAAAGCGCCCCCAGTGACAGACGTGAGAGTTCTGAGAACTAATAAGATTGCAAATGGCCGTTGTTTGTTGATTTTACGCTAAGTGTCTCTGCGGAATAAAAAGTTTTCTAAAGTGTTTACTGTGATTGTGATATAAATTAAAGTGTTATAATAGTGACAGTGATTGTATCATAGCTTGTATTGTTCGTCCAACATGAAATCGTGCGTATATTGTAAAACACGATACGAAAAGAGCAGTGGTGTCAGTTTTCACAAGTGAATCTAAAACATAAATACTTATTAGAAAACCGCTTAAAACAGTGTATTCTTACAATAATAAACGTAAACTATTCGAGTTTACGGGATTTTACGAACATTTTTATAACCAATAACTTTTTTTTAGGGATGTCGAAAATTCATATCGATACTTTCGTAATAATTATGATGTAAAAAAAAAGTCATGCTCATCATTGTTAAAATGATTATAATGATCTCTAATAATAGCAAAACACTTCAAGGTTTATTATTATTAGAGTCAATAACAAATAATTTAACACTTATGATTCATAATTCTCATTAAGTGTTCTATATAATTATAGATATATGTATATAATTTATAATTGTTTACCCATACCTACTATAATGTTTCCTTTAATTACAGGTTCCCCTCCGATTACACTCTCAAACTTTGGTTAAAAAATATGAAGGTTGTCAACTGGACTCCGACAATGTATCATTATCTGTGTTCTAAACACTTCACGGAAGCCTGTTTCTTAAAACATCAGTCACGGACTACGTTGAAAAAATGGCTCGACAGTAGTTTTTAATTTAATAAAATATGTGATTTGAGAATGCTTTTTTTATTTATCTGTCCCCCTCCCTTGCGGTAATTAAGTTGTTACAAGTTAATTACCGTAACTACAGACCTAATAGAAAGTTATTGTGTCTCTTATCACATGGCAACATGCGGTATCTGACTAGTAATAATATCTTATTGTGCACTCTTTATAGGAAGGGATTATCTTATTAATTAGGTACTATTTCTATCTTAGTAATTTACTATTTTACAGAATTTTATTATTTATTGATCCTATAGTGAACTGTTATCCGATTAAGGAGAACAAGGAAGGAAGGGGTCAACCGGACTTGTGATACTTATTATTACAACCCATAAACAGTACTAGATACTGCTATTTCAAGTTATGTTATGTTTGTTGTGTTGTGTTGTTGTGTACTCAACTAGTGCAGACATGTATTTTTATCTGTGTTTTAGTAACATTTAACAAAATATATGCCAATATTGTTTTAAAAATCAATTATCTACAATTTTAGTAAATCTTCACATATGTTATAAAACGTATTTCACGTTTCTAAAAACATATTACGTATAAAGGACAACACGAATGTTACATGTTAATAATTACCTACCTAAACCAATTTAATTTATAGGAAATCTGTAACAATAACGTTGGTAATATTTCTATCATTGTGGTCGATATCACAAAAGTTTTTATCGATAACCAACCTTTTGTTATACATCACTAGTATTAGTTCCATTCCCCCACACTGCTGCCGTCAGCGCCAAAATGGCGATTTTCAAATAGGCACATGAAATTGATAGCGATAGCCAGTCCAGCGTATTTTAATAGAGGTCAGTGGTATACAGGCTGTTGTGTGTTGCCAGTCTGGCGTAACACGTAACATTGAGCATGTTGGTAACGCGAACCCATAAGTGTTGCCCCTAGAGTGCGCACAAAATAATTCTGCACGTGGCCGAAATCACAAATAATCGCTTGCCGCCAACATGTAAAAGTTCATATAAGTACCTAGATATTTTTTGAAAATGTTGAGTATAATTCTTCCTTTAACTTTTAACTGTTCGATGTTTTAGAAAATTTGGTTATATTACATCGAAAGGTTTATTAAAGTATTAGGTACCCAATCGAATAGCAATGGACCCCACTATTTATGAGAGTTAAGAGAAAAGTGATATTTAGGGACGAATTAAGGGAATTTAAAAAAATACATAAATATTTGCTGTTCTCGAATCCCATGAATTTTCTAATTTTAAACTTAGATTTATTATTTAGAGCTTAATTGCTTATAATGAGTCTCACTATCACGCCCTGGAAGGAATACGTCAAATTCCAAGGCAACCTGTATAATATTCCCTCTGCTGGGAGTGGGACACAGGCCTCCTTAATCCTTTTGTGAGAGGGTGTTACGCCCCACGTCGCATTCCACCACGTTGGCCCAGTGCGGATGGGTGGATTTTACCATGTCTTTAAATGTTTGGTTTTATCTAGGACATCATGCCGATTTCCTTACGATGTTTTGCTGCACTGTTTTGAGATCAGTGGTAATGTGAAAAACAAATTATACAAAGTAAAGTGCAAGTAACATGCCACCATACCACCATCCACATCCATTTCAAGGAATGCTCCCAGTTACCAATATGTAAAATACCTGTATATGTAAAAGAAGACACCGACTGACTGACCTATCAGCGTACAGACGAAACTACTAGGACAGGACTAGGAACATGGAAATATGCACAAGGCTTCCTTGTAGGCGAGAACAAAGAAGTTTTTTGTTTTTTGGAATTTCAACCTTTTTCTGTACACCCACCCCTCCACGCCCACGGGAGTTGATTTTTGGAATATCTTTTAGGACGTTTACTTGACTTTAGACAATTTGCTGCGTACACATCAGTCCGACAAACGCCAACGAATGGGTTTCGCTGGCCTTCGTTGGTACTGTCTGGACGGCTTAGCAAATGCCAACAATTGTTCGTTGGCGTGTGCCAGCTATTCGCAGCGTGGCGGTAACATCAAAGAGATAGAAGCAATCGACCGTTTGTTTGCTCTACCACTAAATGTATTTGGACGTACCTTCGAAGGCCACAACGAACGTGCGGTAGCCAACGCCGAATATATCCTTTGATGGCGTTCGTTGGGCTAGTGTCTAAGTAGCATGAACCAATTTTCGAACTCAAATTCTCCCCTATTTTAAATATCTCTTAGTTAGGGGTAAATTTTCGAAAAACGTAAATTTTCGTTATTCTTTATTTTTTGTCAAAAAGCGCGTTAAGATTCTTCCATATAAACAAAATTCCTCCAATTCACCCCTTTAATATGAAAAATCTTATATCTTTGATCTTCAAACTTGGAACTTGGCCGGATTCATCATTTTAGAAAAATACCTTCGGAAGGGGTGGAATTTGTAGGGGAAAATACGAAAGCCACGCGAACGAAGTCGCAGGCGAAGCTTGTACATTCTTTTCTGCATCTTCGAGAAACTAGCGTGAAGTCGTGAACGAAATATTCTTACTATTGAATGTAATTGATGTAAGCTTGGCTTAGAGTTTTCTTTTAAATTATATAATCTGTGCTCGAACAGGAAAAAGTGACATCTATCGACAAGAGTAGAAAATAGAAACGGAAGTGCTCTGATGATAAAACAGTTTTGATCTAAAATTACAGATAAAAATGTTGCCAACTTATTTTATGTCCCACTTTCTTTGGTTTTTCTAGGATTGTAATTGTTTCCCCAAATGTTATTTTCGTAAATAACTTCATTAAATCATGTATTTTGTATTATTTTTCAAAATTATTACATAAAGTATATCATAAAATAATTCAGAACTCCGTTAAATGGCGTATTTAAATTCACGATCTTGCATTTAGGTGGATATTTCGATTTATATGTGGTAATATTGACCGAATGCGTGGGAGTGAACGAATGAGAATTAAAGCGAGATGCTAAATAATCAGTGAAGAACAAAAACTACGACGAATGAAAAGTGATTTTGGAGAGAAAAATTGAAGCCTTTTCATGTGATTTTGTGAATTTGTGTTTGTGCAAAATTCATTGTAGACTGTGTTTGTATAATATTTTTGGAGCAAAGTTGCCAAAAAAACGTACCGCTTGGTAGTAATATGAGTAATGTTACCAACCAAAATGGAACAGGTCTAGAGCAGCAGGTCTGTACCTCATGTACCTACATGCACTTAGTATTGATTTTTACAAAATTGGATGGAAATATACCTATAAAAGGCACTATTCAAAGATTTATGCCCATAATTTGAAACGCCTCTAATTCATGAAACGATCTCGTTTTTTGATGAAAGCATCGATCTATAAAATCACAATGCTTTACGTGTCTGTCGTGTCTCAGATTAACCAACATGGCGACTTGGTTCTTCCACTTTTAAGGTATCTATTTCATTGATTTTGTGAAAATTTCGTGTTAAACATAGCATCGACACGTACTTAGTTAGTACAGTAGTTTTCCAAAAGCACTTAGTGAGGTCATTGTCATGCTATATTTGCGTGTCATGGCGGGAGGAAATAAAAAGTTTCGCAATTATTTTGTACCTACACCGGAATACGCACATGAAGAGATATCTTAGATGATAGCTGTAATTTGATCATCTATGTAGAGTTATACATCCAAATATGTTTAGTTATTCGAGGGTTCATCATGCAGTATTTTGCACAGGTATTTTGTCATGCTTGTATAGTCAAGTTAGCATGTCTAATTTGCTGTAGTTGGATGGCGATATGTACCAACTGTGCTGATGTTGGTTAGTTATCTTGAAATATCCTTGAGTTTATATTTTTACGACATGGAAAGTTTTGTGGCAGTGTTACACCTGATTGATATCAGGTGTAACACTCAAATGCACAAGGTTATTTGATGACTGAAAGAAATTACAGTCTTATAGTTATAATCACACTGTATGGGCTTATATAACAGATATGATATATAATAACAACACTGTATCGAATTACAAATATGTATTTTTAAATAATTTTGTGAAAATCTCAAAAGGCTGTGTGTGCATTCAGTACAATCAGCATGATTTCTCTCTGGAAATATTTCATTTCTCAACTCGTAGCCTAGATATTACTAACTGTATATTAACATGTACTTTTAATGCAGACAAAGCATTGTCATTTTTTAAATTTTCTTTTGCAGTCTGCCTATTTCACTAATTGTTTCTAATAAACGACACAATGCTCTATTAGTGTTACTGACTTAAAACAAAACAGATAGACTGTATCAGCTGTTAACAAACAAAGGAGTTAGTTGATTTGACCGAAACTGGGTGCGGTCAACCAACTCAAATTGAATCATAAGTTTCATCTACAAACCATAACAAAACATAATTTAAAGTCCTTTGTTGACAATCTTGGTTGGTGAATCTTATTAATTGTCAATTTGCAGTAAACTGCCCACTTATACAATTCTAGTTTTAAATTGTTGTTTTTTTTTATTGATCTTGCAGCTTGCTGGTCTGGACTTGCAGCCTCAGGCTAATAATAAGAGTGCTGGCCGCTACATCCCCCCGCATCTGCGCAGGCAGTTGCAGGCCAGCCCTTCACAAGGTAAGTCAATAATTAACTTTACGCTTTTATGCCTTCTGCATCATGTCCTTGGCTTATATCCTTCCTCCTGTCCTAATACGAATGCTAATCTTATCATAATTTAATCAGAGTATATATAGCTTTTGAATTGATTAGCTACATATAGGTTTGCAGGTCTGTGTTATTTTTATAACTGGGTCAAAACTCTGGTTAAAACCAAGGGTTTTTTTTTTTAATCCTGGTCATTCACATTGCACAATATGAAAAATAGCAAATGCATTATGAGTAAGAAAGTATTAATACTTGCTAATCACACCACATCCACATCACATTCTGAATGCAGCATGTGCAATCTAGCATACAAATCTTTGGGTGAGTGACCTATGATAAAAAAGAAAACAAAGACAACGAGAAAAAATAAAGACCAATTTTTTTTTACAGTAGCAATTCTCTTAGTTAGCATATGTCTGGGAATACCCTAAATTTGTCTAAAAGCTTGATAAAGATGGAATATATTGACAGTACTTCTATATTATTCCAAGTACAATCCATACTTGCATTGAAGACAATCACAATTCCATTATGATATCATAGATAAAATACAACAATACAAGAAACAAAAATATTGGTATCAAGTGTGTGCTCAACATTTTGAGGTTGAAGATTAAGGAGTATCTATCACTTGACTTTCTCTAATTGACTGGCAAACAGTGATAAGTACATAGGTACTATAATAAAAATATTTATATCACAAATATTCATTATTACGCTTCCTGCATCATTAATTAACACAATTTAAATATCATATTTGTATGCTTAGGATCCTCATCCCTATATTTAGTATAGAAATGTATCTTGTACATTTTCTACAATGGTTTTTAACTTCACAGTATCTTCATCAATTTAGTTCTAGAAAGTTTGGTAGCAAGTGCACTTGACATCTTATCATTATCATCCATTGTAGGCCTTAGGACACTACATATCGTAAATCGAATCGGGAATCGTGCTAAGTGGTAAAATTTTAGCAGAGGAGAATGATACTGGTCATTAACTTGACATAACTCTTATCACTGAGCAGATTATTGCGCATCATGATATCATGATTTCAAGTCTAATTAGCAACGTCCAGTAACAATGTACCTACTCATTTAGTTCCGCGACGTCTGGGTACTTCGCTAGATGCCCTGTAACAATGCCAAGCAGTTCAAGCATCATCTTCTTGCCTAACGAAAACGCCCATGTTGCCTTTTCCAACACGCACAAGAAGAGAGTGGGTGGACTAATCATTGCTGGGAACCAAACATCACTGCATTTATTGTGTGTTCTCTTCTAATTATTCACCTAGCCATAGAGTGGATATACAAATGTCTGCATGCTGTAAGTGCTGTGGAGCATTCATTTTGAATAAGAATCTGCGCGCGACACGGTTGCAGATTAACGTATAAGGGCATGACAACATGCTGGTTTATTCTGTAACAATCTCACCGTGATAACTTAGGTGAAGTGAGCTATCATTCCACCTGATGCTAGGGATTGACACTATCGACAACTCCCTTCAAGCTCACTTCACCTAAGGTATCACGGTGAGATTGTTACAGAATAGCTCGGCTGAGCTGTTGCCTCAAGCAATGTAGGCTCTAGAAATACGTACTACAGTTCGTACGCGTTAAGAATGCAGTGAGTTATCAGTGCAACTGCAAGATAAAGGTGTATTCACAGTGGTGTCAAATTCAAACAAATTGTATTTTAAAAGATTGTGTCATTGTGAACTTGACTTTGTAATTTGAAAATATTTGATTGGTTAGGGGGCGGGGCTAGGCCGACGGACAATGATGAACTCACTGCATCCTTAACGCGAATGTACAGACGCCAGCAGGTCAAGCTACCCGAAACTGTCAAATTTCCCAATCAACCTTGAACCTTAATGCTTTAGCGATAAAGTTGAAAATCTATTAAAGAAATTTGACAGATTGTAGTAGCTTGATGTGCTGGCGTCTGTACTACAAAATGTTATGAAGATCATAATATTACCTGCACAAGTTAACCAATTATCAATGACGCATGCCCAATTTACCCGTGTGAATCAAATCGACGCGAATGTCTCATTCAAAAATATGAATCCAAACATGGAAGTGTTCTGAAGCGCAAGTATAAATAATAATATTCGCTACAGTTCCTGCATCATTATTCAGCTTTGTCCCGGCGAGTTGAGTAGAGGTCAGCGTAACGTGATATCGTGTCCCTATTCTCAGATTTGTAAAACAGGAACATTGTACGATGTGATGTTAGTTTTGTTCTGAATTAGGACATTGCGATAAAAAAAAATGAAGCATTGCCTTTTTATCAATTCTTTTGTATTAGTCTTATATCTGGTTTATTATCGCCGTGTTTATCGTGTGCTGTGATAGTGTAGGTACTAGAATGGCTCTATTCGTAAATAGATCTATAGTTCAGAATAGGGATGCATCGTTTATAAGACAGTGATTCAGGATTGATTGTTTCACTTCAGGAATTATACAGTACCTACCTTAGTCATAAATATCACATCAACATGCATTTGAATTAGGGATGGGCCGAATATTCGTTTTATATTCGGCATATTCGGCAGGTTTACCGAATATTCTTATTCGACCGAATGTTCGGCAAAGTAGTACTCGAAAGTTTTTACTGTATTGAGCCGTGTATGATTGATTGATCATGAGTCGAGTGTTAAATGTGTTATTTTTATGAGGTTAAGTAATCTACAGTGCAGGTTTATGTTTTTGTTGACACTGTAGCTTTATTTCCAATAACAGTTAAACAAAAGATGGATATTAAAAACTAAATATAAGTATGCACAGCTGTTTTGTGTGTTTTCATATACTAAAACCAGGTCTTTATTGTAAGAAATTAAGCAAGTTTTTTGTTTTTATCAATATTTATTGTAAGAAAGAGTTTCATAAATCATATTTCTAATTTTCTAGTTTCTTTCTACTTAAGAGACCTGTATTGTTTACGTAAGGGAATTAAAAATGCCGAATATTCGGTTCGGTAAAAGGCTTACCGAACATTCGGCCGAATGTTCATATTCGGTGAAACCCATGTTCGGCCCATCCCTAATTTGAATGCCTCCTGACGTCGTTGTTTTAACTGCATACATTTTGTGTTTGTTTCACCAGATTTCATAACATTTAACAATAAATTATAAAATAATATTATTTTATCATTCATAAAACGGTATGGTCTCTCGAGCTTATAATTAAATGATAACTTAACTGATATGCTGCTGTCTTTTTGAGAGTGCTGATAGTAGTACTCAATTCCCACGTTTAGTTAAGTCCTGCATTTAATTTGATTTAAAAGAATGTAGCAATGGAAAATATTACAAACGTGGTCGTCTCCAAGCTTTCCATTTTCAATTAAAGTGTTATCAAGTAAATGATAAATGAAAGGTCGAGTCGTGGCCACACACGACTCTCGTGCAAGTGGTTCAGTAGATTACTAAATAATTAATTTGTGCAGGGGAAGAGTCTAAGCGCCCAAGCTTAGACGCCCGTTCAAACGAACAACGGGACAACCGTTCATCATTCGGAGGCAACTCTAGAACCTCCGACCGTGGTGGTCGGCGCGACGACCGCGACCGTGACCGCGAACGTGAAAACGATCGCGGCAACGACTCGCGATACCCGCGCAGGGACCGCGGTATGTCCACATGTCTTAAACTACTTATGTATATCATATGCATAGTTCTCATGTAACTCTCTAGACTTACATTATCTACGATCTTATCTCGGTTTATATTGTTATCATTATCAATGTATCGATTGGTATTCGTTCCTAAGTAGATAACTTGCAAAATATCAAGCACTATGTTCACGTTTATTAGAAGTGCTGGAGATCATATTTTTTATAATGGACGTCAATTTTGGGTGCAAGGGGAAGCACGCAAGATCAAGCTTCCCCAATCGTCAACCGCGACCTTACTCGGTGCACCTTGCGTTGAATGACGAACTGACGCTCAGTTAATGGCGATTTACCCATCCAATCATTTGCACTTAGCTAGTTTGAATACTATATTTTGGAACAGACAGATTGGCTAAGAAGAGTTTGCCCTGCGACTGTGACGTAAATGGCTGATTGCTCCTCTTTGGTACGAGAAGGTTTTTGTGGAGCTGATAAATTTGGAAGTGGAGCCGCTTCCGTGTTTTTAATAATATGTATGTTTGATTAAGGTCGTGAGCCAGGATATCAGAATGGCGACTCAGAACCGCAACGCTGGTCGGAGTCGTCTGGTGAGAGATGGGGCGCGTCGGGCGGCGGGGGCCGCACGTCGGGTGGCGCGGCAGGCGGAGGGGGGAGCTCGTCCAGCCGCGAGTCGCGCGACATCCGCCGCGACGAGGACTTCAACCGCGACGAACCGCCGCCGCCGCGCAACGACCGCTGGAAGGAGCCGGAGCCGCGCGCGGACGATCGCAGCAACAGCTCGCGCTGGCCATCCGACGATGTGCGCCGCGGTAGCAACCGCAGGGACGAGGGTGGCCATGAAAGCAACTCAGTCAGTTCAACTTTTATTACCTTTGGAATACGACACTGTGTCGACGCTTGAGGATGTCGCGTCGGAAAGTTTTGCTTTAATAGCTCATTGCTAAATTATTTGAGCTGATTAGATTGCTGCTCATTTTAAAACTACTTTTAATGAGTATATCACCTTCAAAATGTTACCCTTCTGATCTAGGGTTGATATGCTGATGCAGGAAAGATTATAAGAAACATTTGTTACAGAATGATTGGACGGTTCCGCTACCTCGCGACGAGCGGACGGAGTTGGAGCTGTTTGGCACTGGCAACACAGGCATCAATTTCTCCAAATACGAGGATATTCCCGTTGAGGCCAGCGGCGATCGCGTCCCAGATTTCATCACCAGCGTATGTAACATTATCTACCTACTAGGCTTATTGAACAGAATTTGTATTTTTTTTGTCATACTGATCTTAAAATATTGTTCACAGTTTGAGGATGTTAACCTGACGGAAATAATGCGCCAGAATATAGCCTCGGCTCGCTACGACAAGCCGACGCCGGTTCAGAAGTATGCAATTCCGATTGTGCTGGGCAGAAGAGATGTCATGGCGTGCGCACAGACTGGTTCAGGAAAGACGGCCGCATTCCTTGTGCCCATCCTCAATCAGATGTACGAGGCTGGGCCCGTCAAGCACATGGGGTGAGTGTCAGTTGCCGATAATAACTTAATAAGTACTCCTTTTCACATGATTGATTTATGGAAACATTTTCTTGGTTCGTAGACCGTACAACCGGCGCAAGCAGTACCCTCTGGGTTTGGTGCTGGCTCCGACGCGCGAGCTTGCAACACAAATTTTTGATGAGGCTAGAAAGTTCGCCTACCGCGCCCGTGTGCGACCATGTGTCGTGTGAGTATTAGATTTTGTCCCTAGTCATAATTTCTGCTAGTTAGTATAAGTATAAGTTGGAATCAGAGAAATAATGGTAATATTTGATCAGGTACGGCGGCTCCCCGATACATGAACAGTTCCGCGAGCTGGAGCGCGGCTGCCACTTGTTAGTGGCGACACCCGGCCGGCTGGTGGACATGCTGGCGCGCGGCCGCGTGGCGCTGGACCACTGCCGGCATTTGGTGCTGGACGAGGCCGACCGCATGCTGGACATGGGCTTCGAGCCCCAAATCCGCAAGATCGTCGAGAGTCACACGATGCCAAAGACTGGCGAGCGACAGACGCTCATGTTCTCTGCGACTTTCCCCAAACAGATCCAGGTGTTAGCGCAGGATTTCTTGTTTAATTACGTTTTCCTTGCCGTTGGACGCGTCGGTTCCACATCCGAGAATATCACCCAGAAGGTAAATAGTAAAACTATATTGTTATCACTACAAATGCAAATATTTTCATCAAAATGGCCGGATTTTCTAAAAACAGTTGTAATCTTGCAGGTGGTATGGGTGGAGGAAATGGACAAGCGTTCTTTCCTGTTGGATTTGCTGAATGCTTCCAACTTACTGCAGCGTGCAAACCCTGAAGAGGATCAACTTATTCTTGTATTCGTCGAAACCAAGAAGGGTAATTATTGGAGTTTATCACCTTTTTGTTTACTTTCAGAGTTGAACTTAGCCTTCTGGAGCAAGCAGCTCATGTTCTTGAGAAGAAATGCAATCACAACACATTGCACACATGGATTTGGTTATCATATTATTTTTGTCGTGCATAACGTAGCTGAATTCTTGCATATCATACCTAATAAACTATGTTCACGATATTTAGTTTTCAATTTATGTGATTTCGGAAAAATAACTTTAATGCCTATAGTCATAAAGCATAAACTCCGGTACAGCAATATGTTTATAACATTTTTAATGCAACTCATTCTGAAATCAACTTAATTTACACTTACGTAAAATTGATAGTGGTTTTAAGAAACCTTGCATTGGAAACAAGTATCTATTAAACTTGACTACATTTGTGTTGTAGCTAATCATGGTTTGTTCTTGCCCATTATTCTGCATACGAACCAACCTTTTAGAAGGGGCACTTACAATCAGTTCTATTTTCTTGAAAATTATGACATTAAAAAGTACCTTTTTTATTGGCCTACTTGAAAGACTTATTACTTTATGTAATTGCTATCTTTATCCAGGTGCCGACCAACTTGAGGAATACTTGGACAATCTCGGCTACCCGGTGACGTCTATCCACGGCGACCGGACTCAGCGCGAGCGTGAGGAAGCGCTGCGTCGGTTCCGTACCGGACAGACACCCATCCTTGTCGCTACGGCCGTAGCCGCCCGAGGTTAGTGTGAAGCAGCCTTTACAAGAGCAGTATGAATTAGGACTAGGTTTGAGGACTGTTCTGTTGCCTTCACAATGAAATAATAACACTAAACTCCTTTAATACATATAAATTGATATAGCTGGCAATATGTAAAGATTTTCAAATTAAAAATATATAAAAACAACAGATCTTCGTTGTTTAACAAAAGGGATTTTATTTATCCTGTAATATAATAAAGGTAACGAATTAAGTTGTAAAGTACATTCAACGTGATTATGTAATTTCGCAAAATTAATTCTCCAGTGCATTGTTTCATGACAATACACTTGTCACATTCAGCCACACATTGTTACGCTATGTATACGAGTGCTACAGTCCTTTCATAGTTATTTTACCTATGACAGACAGCAGCTACCCAACAGCAACCTTATTGTAACAAGAATAAAGATCACTGTGATTTTGTTCGTGATAAAATATTGACGTGAAATAACTGAATGGATCTTTGGGCGCATAAATCACATTGACGGGGCGTTGTTGGTAAACATTTGTGAAATTGACATCGAAATTTACGAAAAAAACAAGATGGCGGCGTTTGTTCCGTATGTTCCAATTTTGGTCACGCGCCAAAAGATCGTGTACCCTTGTGCCAATGAATGACGCATATCAATAATGATATTGTTTACAGGTTTGGACATACCGCACGTGCGTCACGTGATTAACTTTGACTTGCCGTCGGACGTGGAGGAGTACGTGCACCGTATCGGTCGTACCGGCCGTATGGGCAACCTGGGCGTGGCCACGTCCTTCTTCAACGACACCAACCGCGGCCTCGCGCGGGACCTCATCGAGCTCCTCGTTGAGGCCAAGCAGGATGTGCCGAAGTTAGTACATTTTTTTCTTAGTAGCTTATCTCAAGGGTACTTTGCGGCTTTGAACTTTTTCTCTGAACGTGCTCTTTGACACTTAAAGCACGTTTTGAAGACTAAAGAAATAGACGGTCGAGTGTCGACTATAATGATGTGACATTCTATAAATTGTAGAATCGACAAAGCACGGGAAGACAATGTTTTTCTGTAAAGTTATATATCTAAAACGTCGAATTTTCTAGTTGGCTGACTAGCACGGCAGCTGACGGGCGCCTGGGCGGCGGCGGGCGTCGCACGGGCGGCAGTCGGTCAGGAGGAGGCGGACGGTTCGCGAACAGCGGCAACGGCTTCGGTGCGAGGGACTTCCGTACGCAGTCGCGTCAGACTCCGCGGTCCGCAGGGCCATCCACTATTGGCTCTGGTCAGTACTATTTTCTAGTTTTTATGCGTTTAGATTTTCGCCGCTCATTTAACGAATAAGTACGAGTACGAACATGGACTCCATGTCGGTTTTTTACGTGAGACAAAGGATTATTTGAAATATTCGCGTCGAAAAAAATGTGAGTATCCATCGAAAACATTTTGGATGGAGTAGTCATAATTTTTAATTTTAGATCCTTTGTGAAGCTGATAGTTTTAAGGCTCAATTTCTTTAAATTTTGATGCAAGTGCTATCACTGGAATCGGATCGTTTTAACTGAGCATGTAATGCCACTGACCGGAGCGGTTCACTTGCAGGCTTCGGCTACGGCGGCGGCTCGTACGGCGGCAACTACGGCGGCTCGTACGGCGGCGGCGGCGGCAGCAGCAGCGGCGGCGGCCCCGACTGGTGGGGCGACTCGTAAGCCCGACCGCTCCCGCAGCTCGCACCGCACGCGACCCCGTACTCGTTCCCCTCATTCGTAACTTAAGCGATGTGAAACGTTCTAGATTAATATATTTTATTTTAATTCGTAAACTGATAGTTGGACTGAAATTGACCTGTGACTATTTAATACGGTAATGTTTGTACAATAGAAGAGAGCGGTGCGACAGAGAGATGTGTTTGGGCGCGTTCGGCCGCGGGCGCTGAATCTCAGGTGCGATGCCCGCGAGCGCGGACGAGCCTTGTTTCTTAACTTCATACTATCACCATGGGCATGCTTAACAAATGTCTGTGAATATATTCAGTGAGAATGGTAGTTCGCGATCATTAATGGAAGTAATCGATTAGATTAAATTTCGATCACATGTATCGTTTGCGTCACGTGCGTCGTGACTCGCACGCGTTTTGTCTTTAGTAACGATTATGTGAATGTAGTTTATTAATATAGAAATATTTTTGATGTCCCATCTGTATCGTGAATTCGTAAGTGAACAATGTAATTGTGTATTTTCGATTTTCTATTTTCTGACAGTCCTAGCTGACTCACTCATGACACTGGAATTTTGAAGCATTTACGCACTCTAAAATCGATGTAGCTAATAAAGCAGTAGATTTAGAAATTGAGAAGTACCGATACAGTATCATAGCAATTAATTACTAAATTCTGTCAGTAGTAATCCCATATTGTAATATCTGTCTTCGACGTGATCTATTATTTGAATGTGAATTTACCAATAAAAATTAAGAAACAGAATCATGTTGTTTGTTATTTTTAGTTTAGCACCTTGTCCTAATCATTCTGAAAATTGGTAGGTAACCTTGGATCGCATTAGCATTGACTGAGAGAACAAACGATTTTTATTTTCATTAAATTGATTTCTTCACATTTTTGAGTTGATGCCAACCTCGAAAAGTAATAAAAAATCACTTACCAAGCGGTAATAGTTATTTATGATACTAGTGCGGTAAGTTGGTTGTGGTGGTTGGAGTTGTAGTGCGAGTAGACGAATGTAAGCCCGAGACGAAGTCGAGTGCTTACCATAGTCACGAATTTGTATTTTACCAATTTCCGCGCGTGTGTCATACAACGTTTTTCAACACATTAGCGAGAAAACAGTACAATAGGTAATGAAACAAACTTGTTTATAAAAATATCAGTCAGAAAGTCGTAACAATAACAATCTTTGACGTTTCTAATATGAAAATGGCGCCATTTCCAAATGGCGCTACGTGCGCCTGGTGAAAATTAGAATCGCAATAGTCGAGTCGAAAAGCATCTTTCGTCTCATTTTCTCTTTAATACTAAAGTGAGATAAACGTATTGAGCAAAAGCGCTTCCAAGGAGGTTCGATCATTCAGCTTATTTATTCTCGTAATTTGAAACTCCTTGGTGGAATTCTTATACAATTTTTTATGGTGATTAAAAAAAAACCATAAAGAATACGCACGGCGCTATACAACGAAGGGGGCGGCAAAGAGTATAGTAATATAGATGGGGGGCGGTAAAACATGTACTTGGGTGAGAGTACCTATATACCTATTTTACCGCCCGTTTTAACTTTCGAACAATGTATACTGGACAGGCTTCGTAAATGCATTTTTTGAGCAAATGTGTTGAAAAATATTTTAAAGGCTATGCGTACATACGTAACAGGAATCTAAAAGGAGCCATAACAAACAACGCCAGCGTATACGCGATGCCTCGCCTAGCGCTAAGCTGTAAATGTATGTGTGTGTGTGTATAACGAACTATACAGTAAAAAGTAGTGTATATTTCCACGCTTATTTTATTTCACAGTATTGTTAATAAGAGAAACCAGCAATGGCGGATTCAGGATTTATTTCTGGGAGGGGCACATGGGCCGTACAGAAGTGTCTCCCACATCTAGTACGGCACTATGCGGTCTTTGGGAGTCATTCTTTTTGAGTCACTGACTCTGGCAGGGCCACCATCAGGGATTTTAATTTTGAAAACAAAAAAAAAATTGTCGCTAATTACTTAGTCGGAATCAGTCGCCAAATATCAGAATTTTTCGGACACTGGTTCAAAAGATATAAGGTTTTATAGGTGGCCGATCTGGAGAGACTCCCCAGCAGGGCCACATTTATATCTCAAAAACTAGGGCACCTATCGAAGATGTGTTTTCTCCCATTTTTTGTCGCCAATTAGTCGCAATTTGTCGCCAAGTTACAGATTTAGGCGGTGTGTAATTAAAAAGATATTAAAGAATTCAATTTCCCCATACAGTGGTACAAGCGAGTACAAAATACTTTATGTAGTTTCTAGACAGTATCTATGACGTCTTATGGAGGAATGTTTGTTTCGAATTAAATAAATATAAACTTATTCTATAATTTGAACCCTCCATAGAAAAGTTGTATTCATTACCTATAAACAAATCTACAATAAATATATGTGTAAATATTTATCTAACACAATGTGCACTTAACACTTAGTCGCTGGCAGATAGACCGCTGCGCTCCGTTTCATTTACGGTAAGTAAGAAAGAGATAGATGCGCGTGTACAGACGAGCTGCTTGGTTGCCCGTCACGTAAGTTAAAGTCAGCCAGTTTAATTAAAGTGGAACTTATTATGAATCGTTATGAATAGTTACGAACTCGAGTGTTGTTATCTCTGGGTATTCCGAAAATACAAAAACGGAGAAAAGAGCGAGATATATATAATATATAACATTTTACTAAAAGTAAGATAATTTTTTATTATTCTAACTTTAAATAGAGCTTAACATTGTAAACTGGTAAAACAGTAAATAAAATAAATAAATATCGTCTGACATTGCACACAGCACCATCTAGTTCCAAGTTAAGCACTTAAATAAGGCTTGTGTTATGGATACCAGATGGTTGATACACTACTTAAATATTTTTTTTTTCGTAAATAAGTACATACATATTATAAATATACATCCATGACTCGAGTACAAATGTCCATATTCATCATACAAAGTTGCATGCGACTGTACATCTTGACACCGAATAGACCAAGAGCAAGGTTTAATGTTTTCAAAGAAGTTTAAGCCTCTTATCTCTCCGTATTCCTTTTCCTACCTCAATACTTTCTTTACTTTGTACAAATAGCTTCCCTGTTTATAAATGTATAGTCTCATTCATCACATTAAATAATATTAAGTTGTAAATTGTCGCCATTGTAATTTGCTCATTATTCACTATTAGTATTCACCTTTATAAAATACACTGATCCTATAAATCGTCCAATCCTAAATCCCGTTACAATTGATCATAAATATTTTATTTTTCTTTCGTTTCCCTACCTTTGTTCTCGACAACTAAACGTGACATTGGCTAAATGCACAAACCGTGCGAAGCCAAAACAAAACAAAAAAAAAAAAAAGCCTCTAACCTAGTAATTTAAAACATAAAACATGAATTTAATTGAGAATTTACTCTCTGGGACATTTCTAAAGACTTTAGACCGATAAAACTAGAAGTATATTACACATATTATTAGGAATATTTGTTCTTGGTAATTTTTCGTGAACTCTTCGATCTAGCTCTTGGACTATACCTTACTAATTGAACTCATTATATCTCCTAAACTAAGACCCGATTAAATCTGTGACTTGGCGACAAATTGCGACCAATTGGCGACAAATTATGGGAGAAAACACATCTTCGCTAGGTGCCCTAGTTTTTGAGATTAAATATGGCCCTGCTGGGGAGAGTCTCCAGATCGGCCACCTATAAACCCTTATATCTTTTGAACCAGTGACCGACAAATTCTGATATTTGGCGACAAATTTCGACTAATTAGCGACGAACTTTTTGTGTTTTCAAAATTAAAATCCCTGATGGTGGCTCTGCCAGAGTCAGTGACACATTCTTTTTCAATTACATTTATGAATAACAACAAAAAAAAACGTGCAGTTCACACACAACTTCACACGCGAGCATGTGAACCCGAAAAAAAATTTAACTTCAAGGCTGTATAATTTAGTCTATCTCATTCTCTCGCACGTTAAATCGTATAGATTTTGTATTGTCTCTTTTTAATGTCGCTTTTTCGTTTCATCGAGTTTCAAATTACAATGGGCTTTATTTTGGTATTTATTTTGTGAACATAGGGTATAATTATACAGATATTATACATAAAATGTTGGTCCGTGCTATATCCCGCCAAATTCCAAAAGGCATACAAAATATCTGAGGTAATCTTATGTCAATTAACAAAATACAAATAGATTCAATAATGTAAGTAGGTTAGGTAGGTGTGGGTAGGTGTCACAATTTCATGCAATAGTTAATAATATGTCAATAAAATTAAGACGGCACATAAACAAATTGGTTTTATATTATAAATTAGTCACAGTTTCGTAAACAATAATATTATGTCAATAAAGGGTATCATTATCTTATAAATGAGGGAAACATTTTAATTATAGGACGATAGAAAATTATACAAATATTATTTTAATTTGTCATCTTCAAACATAGTACCTACGCGTTGTCATTCAATATTTTAAAAAGCTCAACCCCTAGCATCACTGAGACTACACTGACAGCTCACTCCACGCTCACTTCACCTAAGTTTTCACGGTGAGATGGTTACAGAATCGCAATGATGGTCTTTTGAGGAAAGAATCACACAGATTGAGTGGACCAGTATGTCGATTCTGTAAAAATGTGACCGTGAAGTGAACACTTGGGTGAAGTGAGCGTGGAGTGAGCTGTCAGTGTCATCCCACTGATGCTAGGGATTGACTAAGCATTACATTTACAATCATAATCGAGATTTTAATATTTTTTTTATGCTAATTCTGTTGATCATTTTATAATATTTCAAGGCTAGTATTTAAGTGGCTAAAAAATCCTAATTACGGGTTCTTTTAAATAAAACAGCATAACCAAAATTCAGTTAGAAACTCAAATAAGTTCTTTTATTTTGATTTCCTAAACTAGTTTTTGACTGAATATCTGTGTTGCTGTTTTATAAAAAAAAAAAACTCTAAATAATAATATTTAGACACTTATAAACTAGCTTTGAAATAATATAAAATTATCAACAGAACTAACATTAAAAAACATAATTAAAATCTCGATTATGATTGTAAATGTAATGCTTGGTCAATCCCTAGCATCAGTGGGATGACACTGACAGCTCACTCCACGCTCACTTCACCTAAGTTTTCACGGTGAGATGGTTACAGAATCGCAATGCTGTCCAGTCAGTGCACGCAATTGTCAGCAATCGTGCAGCTCAACTTAGAACTTAAGGAGCTCAACGATTCGACGAACAATACCAAAGAAAGGACATTTTGGTAGGCCGCATAAACTACTCAAACTGCCAGAACATGATTAAAACTGAAACAAAAACATACATAATCCTCAAATTCACAATAATTAAAAAATAATATAATACCTACTTTATACAGTAAATATTAATGTCATTGTTTAAGTAAATAAGTATAGATACTTATAGCAAAGATTAAAAGTAAAATAGTTAGCAAAATAAAATAAAAATAAATTACCTAACATTGCCTGTGCTTTAATGGAGCAACTCAATCCCAAGCCTTTTTGCCCTCAATATAATATTAGACAGTATACTAGGCATTCTGGCATAGTTTCCTCTTTATAAAAGATTTGAATTTATTAATTAAGGCTTAGTTCTTGAATGTGGCTAGGAAGTTTATTAAAAAAACGTATACCTACATTGGCATCTAAACGAGCCACCTATTTTCTTGAGCCTGGTAGTAGGAACAACAAATTTGTGTTTGTTCCTAGTATTTACATTATGGATATCACTGTATTTTTTAAACAGATTAATATTTTTTGTGCATACAAAAGATTTTCATAAATATACTGAGAAGGCACAGTCATTATATTAATCCCTTTAAATTTGTCTCTGAGGGAGTGTCTGGGACTTAATTTATAAATTGAATGAATTGCCCTTTTTTGTAAAACAAAAATTGTCTGAACATCGGCGACATTTCCCCACAACAAAATACCGTACGACATTACACTATGAAAATAACTAAACTATACTAACTGGGCTGTCTCTTAATCAGTTAAACCACGAATTTTCCTAACGGCGTATGCTGCAGAGCTAAGCTTCTTTGACAATTTATCTATATGGGGGCCCCATTGAAGCTTGGCATCCAAAGTTATGCCTAAGAATACTGTGGTATTTTCGGGTTTCAACTCTTCACCCTTTATGAGAACACTTGTTTCTACTTGTCTAACATGAGGTATCGTAAACTTAATACATTTAGTTTTTTTCTCGTTAATAAGAAGGTTATCAACATTAAACCAGTTAACTACTTTTGCGAGGGCACTATTTATATTGTCAGTAACCAGCTGCTGACGTTTGAGTTTAAATAAAAGTGAAGTGTCGTCTGCAAACAACACTATAATATCATGTTTATCCTTTATGAGGTAAGGCAAGTCATTTATATAAATAAGAAATAAAAATGGACCTTGAGTTGAGCCTTGAGGGACCCCCATTCTTACTACCGATCCGGGAGATCTTTTCCCGTTAACATCAACTCTCTGAATCCTATCACTTAAGTAATAAGTAAGAAGATCCAGAGAGGCGTTCCAGATTCCGTAGTGGTGCAGTTTCCTGATTAATGTTTCATGAAGAACACAATCGAATGCCTTGGACAAATCGCAAAAGATGCCCAACGCATCGCATTTGTCCTCCCATGCATTATATGTATGTATACATGCCCTAGTAGTTGAAAGTCGCCTTGTAAAACCGAACTGTTTGTTATGCAGTAATGTATGTAAATTATAAAATCTGTGCATTTGATTTAAAATAAGCTTTTCAAAAATTTTACTAAAGGTAGGTAGCACTGCAATAGGTCTGTAATTAGCAGGGTCTGATGTACTACCCGATTTAAAGAACGGCATTATTTTACTGTTTTTCATAAGATCAGGAAACTCACCACGTTCAATACAATTATTAAAATAACAGCTAAGGTAGGTGCTACAAAATTTATAATTGACTTAGCAACGTCCACAGAATTACCCCATAGATCTGTAGTCTTTTTAACATTTAACGTGTGAAAGGTTTTAATTTTATCTTTACATGTGACATATTCGAAATGAAATTCAGAATCACAAACTGGAATGGTTTCTTTAAGTAAAGACTCTGAAGCAGTGAGTGAAGAGGTTAGAGATTTAGTAGTCGATACGGGAATCTCTGCAAATAAATTTTCAAAGGCCGCGGCGACTTGAGAATCTGATTTAATTATATTGTCATCAATAGCAAGGCTGTAGTCACTACATCGTTTGCATGACCTTCCTGTTTCGCTATTAATGGTACTCCACGTCATTTTAATTACATTACTACTATTTTTAATTCTTGAACTCAAATAACGTGATTTGGCCATACTACTAACTTTTTAAATAATTTAGAATAATTCTTAACATATAAATTATTAAATTCAGCAGTGTTTTTACAAGTCCGTTCGTCATAAAATTCATAAAGTCGTTTTCTACTTGTATGTATGCCAATGGTGGCCCAGTCACTGAAGGAAGCGTTACTATTAACCGAGAACGTTTTTTATCATAATGTTAATAATTATAATGTTAATTATGGTCATCATTAGTCACCAAAAATGGTAATTTTCTTAAAAGTTTAGATTTAAATGTATCCAAGCGATTAATAGTTTTTGGGTTAACAGTGATATCTTTTTTAGTAACTTTTTTGTTTAAATTTGAAATAGTAATTAATTGCCCTAAAATATAAGGCCACACCGCAAAGCAGAGGCGACATAACCATGATAAGCTGCTAGGAGCGCTGTCCTATTCATAATTTTGCCTAGCATATAAAGAGCATTGGAAAATTTACTAAGCTATTACAAACATTATCAATTTGAGTTCTCCATGACATGTCGTTATCAATATGCAGGCCGAGAAATGTTGTGACATTAGTTTCCAGTGTTTGGTCACCTTTGTAGTTTACCTGACATTGTGACAGAGATTTTTGTCTAATTTTAAAGTTCACAATCTTAGTTAGGTTAATTGTAAGGTTATTAGCGATCAGCCAGTCAATAATCGTAACAAGACTAGTGTTACTTTATTACTACCGGAATTATATAACCGTGCTGTAGTCGGAAAATAAGGTCATTTGGTGCCTGATTACTTGAGGAAAGTCGTTAATATAGCAAATAAACAGCAATGACCCCATCACAGGCCCCTGCGGAACACCGTAACAAAGAACTTTGGAGCTAGACGAGTATACTACTTTAGTTTTGGACTTAATATCCACTTGAGTAATCTGAGTAATTTGTTTTTATCCTCTACATAGGTATATCAATACATATTTTGACAAATTGTGTCCGATTTGTAACATAACTGTGAAAGAACTGTAACTGTATATAATTGTCCTAAAACCCATTTGCTCCTCGCAAAAAATATTATATTTTTCAAAGTATTTATAAATATCATTATAATAATAATAAAACAATAATAGTTATTTGTTATACAAGAGTGCAAAGTTGCTTTTTAACCGCGTGTTCAATTTTGATGACCGAGCAAGCGAAGGATTCTAAAATTGAATCACGAGCGCAGCGAGTGATTCAAAATTAGAATCCTGAGCGTTAGCGAGGGAATCAAAAGAGCACGAGGTGAAAAATCTTTGCACTCGAGTGCAACACGTAACTTTTCATTCCACCTCAGCGAGGAAATGACTAAATGCAAAAAAAAACGTTTACAATCACAAGATAGGTACACTTTTATTTCAGTTTAGGTATTAATTACTACATTATGACAGGTAAGTATTACAGAATAATCTTTAAATTATAACAAAATAATACTAAGGTATAATTAAGAAAATTTTAAAGTAACGTTGCTACAGTTATTTAAATTGAGTGTAATATTTTTGTTTGGTACTGTAATATTGGTGTTAGTCACTTGTGTACTGTTTTTCGGTAAACTATCTGTCATACTTAATAGTTGTACCGATTCATCGGATTCCCTTGGCGTGAATGTTGGAGAGAGAGGGAGATGGTTAGGTGTTTCATAACGGCTTATTTTTGATGTAGAAGGGCCAGTCCAAGGATCCGATTGAGGCTCTTTCAGTGTAATGGCTCCTACGATGCCTTCACATATTTTAGACTTATTTTGGATGGAATCCTCTATGTATCCCTCTACAACTGCATTGGACTTCCAGCCTCCGTGGCGCTTAAGGGACAGGAGATCAGCTCCGGAATCAGCCAAAAGTGTGGCTGAAGTTCGTCGGAAACAATGACCCGTGTACAACAGGGGTTCTGGAAGTTCAAGAAATGTTGCTATTTCTCGTGGGATACTGCCAATTTTATTAGTACCCATAGGCTGTCTAACACACTTTCCATTGCGATACTGTAGAAAAAATCGATTGATTGGAGTGTTAGGCGGGCGTAAGGCTTGATATTTCTCAACAATCGTTACGTATTCCTTGCGAATGACGAAGTTGCGGTCTCTTTTTGTCTTTGTATTAGGTAAATTAATTAATAGTAAGTCATCTGAATGTTTCTCAATGTTTTTGACATTAAGTTGTGTTAGTTCATTAGTTCGACATGCTCCGTTTATTCCAATAATAAGAACAACCTGTAACGTAAAGAGTATTGTAGTAGATAAATGAATAAAATTGATATGAACGCATAATTATGCCTATCAACATCTACTAAGTATACTATTTAATTGAGATTAATATACTTAAGTAGATACTGAATGTGCAACTGACTTACTTTTGCCGCCAAATATACGGAATCGGGTGCTTCGTTAAGAAACTTTTCAATATCAGATACTGTGAAAACCTTCGATTTTTTTGGTTGATGACCAGATGAGGCTCTTTTTAAAAATGCCACTAATTTAGGATAGGTATCGATATGTTTGTCTTTTTTCATCTTTATTGTTGCTTTTAGCATCGAATACGTACTCCATAGAGTGCTTGCTTTCTTGTTCTCGGATAATTCTATAAAATATGCCAGCAAAACGTTTTCTGAGAAAGTTTTGGCTCCTTTTGCTAGTCGCCACGTGTTGAACATATCGTACTGTTTTAAATACTTCTCGCGTGATTGTTGAGGGAGAAAGCTCATTTGCGCATTATTAACAGTTTCAGTCAATTCTGTTGGCGTCAAGCAAACTTCCTCGTCGCTAGAATCACTCATTTTAGTTTTTTCACTTGTTTTCAAGTTTCTTGTTTTTAATATAAGGTTTAACAATGACGTGAAAAAATGCCGCGTAAAGAACCGCGTACAAAGCAAATTGAAAAAAGATCACCAAGAAGGTTCCGAGTCTGAGTTTTTAACAAATTAAAAAAAAGTTGTATGATATATTCGGCACCATAGAGGTAGCAGTAAATAGGTTTAATGTTTTTTTTAATTCACAAACTTAGTGCACACGATGTTCTAAATTCAATTTACTTTATCCTCTAGAGAATAAAAACGGCTTTTCCACTCAGATATTGAAGATTAAAAATACTCTTTCCGAGATGGTGGGATGAAAAAATGTTTATTTCAATTAACATAATATTTGGTTTACATTATTATGGTTTGGAGTTTCCTCTCTTCCACTTATTATTAAAATTATAATAATGTAATTGAAAAACATGTAGGTATGTAGAAAGGAACATCAAGTAAATTTAAACAAAATGGACAAGATGCGCGATGTTCAGTGAAGTGTAGTGTAGGGTATGTGTGTGTCAGTGTGTGAGGATGAGTGCAGGTGTACAGTAATGTTATAAATATTTAAATTATGCCTGTAATCATTTATGTTTGTTGACTAATTACAATCATTTGTAGGAATTTAGTTGATCAAAAGTAGTTGTATTAAGTTCATGTGATTGGTCGAGACTTTGACAGTTATCGACCAATCATAAGTAAGTAAAAATGGCGGGGATTAAAAAAATGCTCGGCGGGCATTTGAGTGACATGCCCGCCATGCCGATTCATTCGGGTTTCGACATCGGTGCTAGTCACTTGCATTTCTAAGAAACTGTGTACTGTTATTTATAATTTATAACTAAGTAATAACTTAATAAGTAATAAAGCTGATCTGCAAAATAAAGTGTTTTTTATATTTGAAAATCCCTGCTTCTGAGTGTTGAACCAGTAAGGTTCACATCTCAGAAGTGGGATTAGTAACCTAGTGCCCACAAAAGGATCGGAGATACGCTTTTAAGTATTGGGCGTACGTAGAAAACGTAAGTGTCCTTTGTTTATTTTTATTGTGCTACCTACACTCATTAATCATATTAATGCAATTTGCAATACCAAAGCAAAGAAAGTAGGTTACAAGTTTATTCTTGTACCGTATTTTTTTTCTCTTTTATGTCTTTTCGTTCACGATTGCTTGCCTCTCTTTACCAGACTACTAAATGAGTCAATAGTCTTATTTAACTTCTGGAAATGAACTAACTGTATTTACCGTAACGGAGAAATTCCGGAGGTTTATATGGTTAGTCATGCATGTTAATCTTGCCGGGGTACTCCCTGGGGATGGACAAGTTTGACGATCTATAATAAAGTATGTGACTGGCTTTAAAATCTTGTTTACAAGTTTAATATAGCACGGTTTATTAAATCTGGTGTTTATTTTTTTTTATATATATGTTGAGGCTACGAGAACATGGATGAACGTAGGTCTAGTTCTCGAAGAGAATGTGATGGACCTAGACACACCCCTCGTGAGACGCTGACGCCGCTACTAAGATGTCGTGATGCAACTCGAAGCCGAAGCCGGGGCCGAGGGCATACGCGTTCACCTGAAGAAAACAGTGGCACCCGAAACCGTCTGTCGCGGTCCAGGCGGGCGAAACGAAGACGATCGCGACTGACGATTAGTCGGTCTCCTTCCCGGCCATGTCGTCGTGCTGGGCGCTCCAGGACACGGTCGCGCACGCCAGGGCGGCACGAGACGCGCCACGCGGTATCCAGGCATTCGCCTAGGAGCAGAGCTTCTCGCCTTCGTACACCGTCCCATGAAGAAACGCATCGTGAGTGTGAGTCAAATAATAATCTGTTTATCAAGAGCTTTATTAACGCGCTTAAAGGTATGAAAAATACGAAAGATCGCGATAGGTTTCCTGTTTTAAATAATGTAATTCCTGATTTTGACCCTCTATGTAAGGAACAAACGGTTGATACGTGGCTTCATAAAGTTGACGAATGTGCACAGATCTATAGTTGGAACGATAAACAAGTAGCCCATTATGCCCTACCGAAATTAACAGGGGTAGCTAAAACCTGGTATCAGGGTCTACCCTCGCTATTATTTTCTTGGCCAGAGTGGAAGTTAAAGCTGAAGGAATCTTTTCCAACTAGGGATAATTATGCAGATTTACTAACGGAAATGCTTAATAAAAAGGTACGCTATGGGGAGTCGTTGGAAATATATTACTATGCTAAAATGAATCTCCTAAATCGTTGCGAAATATTAGGAAAACGTGCAGTTGACTGTGTTATAGCAGGTATAGAAGATCGTGGTGTTAGGTTGGGAGCACAGGGAGCAGAATTTACGGAACCGGAATTACTACTTAAATTTTTGAAGACGGTAAAAGTATTTCAAGATAGGTCCACAAACGAGCAACAGAAGTTTAAGGATAGAGATAGGCGATCACAAAATAGCACATTTACGGGTATTAAAGTAGGTCACAGTTCCCAAAAGTCCACCGGATCCAGCATGGTCTGCTACAATTGCAAAGAAACCGGTCACCCATTCTTTCGATGTACAAAACCGAAGATTCAATGCTCTAAATGTAAATTATTAGGACATAAGGACACTGAGTGCCCTGGGACAAAGCAAAGTACCAATGATAAACCATAAGCAATATTGAAAGTAGAAAACACAGGCAATTCAAGCGCCAAGTATAAAATGCCTATTAAAATAAATGCCACGTTTTCAGAATGTCTCGTTGATTTGGGAAGCGAGGGTACTTTGGTCCGTCTCAGCGAAGCTCAGCGTTTAGGACTCGATTGGAAGGTAGGCGAAGTACCACTATTAAGAGGAGTAGGTAATGTTCCATATAACCCCCTTGGCAAGGCTAACGTCACGATCGAAGTACAGGGTGTAGTAGAAAGACAAGTGGAGATATTGGTATTAATAAATTGCCCTGTACTATTAGGCCACACTCTCACCGAAAGACCCTCGGTCAAAATAGTAAAGACAGAATCAGATGTCATTTTCCAGCGGGTTACTGAGGAGCCTGTTTTGATTTGTCCGCTTATATGCATGGAGGAGACGCGCATAGGACGTGGCGAATTAAAGGCGATCCCAGTTAGCTCGCGTAATTCTTTCTCGGGAAAAATTTACGTGAATGGAACCGTGCGCAATATTGAAGGTCATGAACATTACTTGCTGCCCGGCGAGTATCAATTAACACAAGGTGCGGGTAGGATTTTCGTTCAGAATATCAGTGACAACCATTTTGTTATAGGGAAGGGTAGTCTTATAGGAGGAGCCACACTTTAATTGAGAGCCTACAAGTTCAAAAATTAGATTTTAGTGAACAGTCACCCTTAGATGAATCACCAATCAGCTGCGGAGAAAATTTAACAAAGGATCAAAAAGAGTCGGTAAATTTCTTGTTGGATAAATATAAATGTTGTTTTTCCAGTGGTTTGAAAGATCTTGGGTTTACAACGGAAATTGAAATGGTGATTCAACTAGATGACCCCGATCCTGTAGTTTACCGCCCATATCAGTTGTCTTTTACTGAACGTCAACTAGTTCAAGATATGATCAGGGAAATGTTAGAAAGCGGCATTATAAGGGAGTCTAACAGTCCGTACGCGAGCCCTATAGTGCTAGTTAACAAAAAGTCTGGGGTGCTCAAACCTATCGCTTATTATAGCAGGCAAACTAGTCCGGATGAGCAAAAACTACACTCCTTCGAGTTAGCGACCCTCGCTATCATTACCTCATTGAATAGGTTCAGGCATTACTTACTAGGTATTAGATTCACCATAGTTACAAACTGCAACGCTTTGCGTACCACTTTAAGTAAACGTGACTTAGTCCCACGAATTGCTCGCTGGTGGCTGCAGTTCTTAGAATACGACTGCTCAATAGAATACCGCACTGGTGACAAAATGTCACACGTAGATGCCCTTAGCAGGGGTGCTATAGAAGGTAGTCCAGACGTTGATCATGGGTTAGATGTACTTACAGTAGGTACTGACGATTGGCTTGCAACGGTGCAACAGACAGACGAGGACATTAAAAATATCGCAAATATTTTAGGCGATTCCAAATGTAGAGATGCCGTTGACATATTCAAAAATTACAAGCTTGTAAATGGGCGGGTATATCGTATAATTGACGAAAATACTATCCGTTGGGTTGTTCCAAGTGGCACCAGATGGCAATTACTGAAAGCCAATCATGATGATGTGGGACACTTCGGGCTTGACAAAACTTTGGCACGCTTACAAGCTACTTACTGGTTTCCAAAGATGAGACGGTTTGTAAAAAAATACGTCTCGGCTTGCCTTCAGTGCGCACATCACAAGCTGCCAAGTGGTGCCAAGCTCGGTGAGCTACATCCCATCCCTAAAGCTATCATACCATTTCATACCATACATGCGGATCATCTCGGTCCTTTTATCCGCACCAAACGTGGCAATACATTCATTCATCCTTGTTATCATAGACGCGTTTACTAAATTTATTGACATCACCGCTGTGCGAAATACCAAATCAGCTACAAGCATTAGGGTATTCAGAGAGCATTTTAGTTACTTCGGAGTGCCAACCCGTTTGATTACAGACCAAGGGACAAGCTTCACTAGTAGGCAGTTTCAAACATTTGTTCAATCATGTGGTATAAAGCACGTGCTCAATGCTGTCGCCACACCCCGAGCGAATGGCCAAGTGGAACGGTACAACCGCATCATTTTGGCAGCGCTCGGGGCAATGAACCACGACAAACCTAATGGTTTATGGGATGAACATTTACCAGACATACAGTTGGGTATCAATACGACTGTACACGCCACCACCAAAAAGACTCCAGCGGAGCTTCTATTTGGTCGAAACCTAACTAACCCATCTGAAGGTTTGTTGAATGACGTAATCAACGAAGTTACGTCTGAGGTCCGGGAGAGTCTAGACGATGTTAGAGCTACGGCTGGTGAGCTTATTAGGACACAGCAGGACAAGGACAAGAAACGGTACGATAGGTACAGGAAAATGGGAATGCGTTTTAAAGAAGGTGATTTGGTTAGAGTAGTAAGAGCCGTGACAGGAATAGAGGGGCAGTCTATGAAACTCGAAGCTAAATGTAAAGGTCCTTACAGAATTAAGAAGGTGCTCCCCAACGATAGGTTCGTGCTTGAGGACACACCCCTCACAAAGACTAGTAAGAGGTACGAGGCTGTGGTAGCTATTGATAAAATATTTCCATGGATCTGCTTTAACGAACCCGTATCAACCGATTGTGAATCCGAGCGTAATGATTGTGAATCTGAATGTGAAGAGTTATAAATAGATATATAGTAAATTCATTCGCATTAATGAAGATGAATATTATACATATAATTAATTAACCAAGTAATTGAGTAAACTAAGTCAAATGCTTCACCGTCAAATTATTACATTGTATATTTCTAATATGTCATGGTAAAAAGTAATGCTATTGTGGTTTTAAGTTTCGATGATTAATGTCATGTATCATCTAAATTATTCTATGTATTAATGGCTGAAATATTTGCTGGTCAACGTCATGGACTAGTAAATGCCGATTCATTGGTTAGGGTCACTTACTAATGAGTTGGTGAGGGGTATCAGGTAACGGATGCCTCTCATTTTAGCAATTGGTGTATCAGTTTATCTACTGGTCAAGGTCATGGACCAATACATATTCTAGTGTCGATAGATAGATAAAGTTTGAAGTGTCAGGTAACCGACACCCTTAAAGACTAAGCATTTTGTTAATCAAAGATATGGATTTTAATAAATTTTAGGAGTAAATCTATAATATTGTAGAGCGAATGTTTCTGAGCTTTAATGTAATGTACTACTATCTATAATGATTTATAATGACAAAATACTTTGAGTTGTAGGATATCAGGTAACCGATATCCTCCAAGGTTATGTACATTTTGTTGAGGTTATGTAAATCTATTGTAAAATAATTGAATTTGAGAGTTATTTAGATACTAAAATGTGCTACTATGATGACTTATAGTCAAAATGATTAATTAAGGACTGATGAGATAATTTATGGTTAGTTGATGTTTTAGTTTAATTTATATGATTTGTTTTGTTTTGTGTTTGGTTATTTATTTAGGCCCATGGCATTAATTCCGCCTTTGTAAATTTGTGTGCTTAATTAAAGTATCAATAAATAAATTACATTTAGGTATAACTAATATATGATGTATTATAGAGTAATGTTTTCTTTTTTTTTTTGAATACATAACAACGAGGGACTCGTTGGAAGTCGGATGGCCGAGCTGTTATAAATATTTAAATTATGCCTGTAATCATTTATGTTTGTTGACTAATTACAATCATTTGTAGGAATTTAGTTGATCAAAAGTAGTTGTATTAAGTTCATGTGATTGGTCGAGACTTTGACAGTTATCGACCAATCATAAGTAAGTAAAAATGGCGGGGATTAAAAAAATGCTCGGCGGGCATTTGAGTGACATGCCCGCCATGCCGATTCATTCGGGTTTCGACATCGGTGCTAGTCACTTGCATTTCTAAGAAACTGTGTACTGTTATTTATAATTTATAACTAAGTAATAACTTAATAAGTAATAAAGCTGATCTGCAAAATAAAGTGTTTTTTATATTTGAAAATCCCTGCTTCTGAGTGTTGAACCAGTAAGGTTCACAGTAACGAGTGTGAATTAATTTAGGTATTGTGGTTAACCCTGCGACAAAGTCTTGGGATCGGAAGAAATCACAGCCTCTTCCATTATCCGTAAACACCACGGAATGATTATAGTCAGGTTATTAAGGGGACTACATGACCTAAACGCAATTTTTATAATGCCTAAAAGTAAAAAAATATATGATATTCTTTAGGATATGTGCTAGTTAGATAGTGTGTTGAAAACGTAATACAACTAATTTGGGACGATAGAAAAAAGTCACGAAGATACCTCTAAAAATTTAGTTTACCGATTAAAAACCATACCTACTAATATACATTCTGTTTTTTTTTAGATTGTTCTTCATGCAACATATTAACGTGATAGTGTTTTCATTTTTTAATCCAATCAATAGATTTTGTGTACCTAAATAGAGAATTGCTTCATATTTTGCAATAAATTACCAGCTTTGTGTCATCGCGCTTCTCTTTCTTTTCTATGTAGTCTGACAGTGACCGCGATTTAGCTGTTGTCAGCCCCTTAGGTAAAGGTTAGTCTGTAAATGATCGTTTTTAGCGATGAGATCACCCATTGTATCGACGCATGTAAAATTTATACTTTTATATCTGTAATTTTTATGGTGTACAGTAAAGAGTATTCTATTGAATCGTAGATACCATGGACTCAACTTCATCATAACTTTTAGTCTGAGGCCAATTTAAATCGCTCTTTTTATAGCCATGCAGATTCAGGGAGTATATGCTTAGTTCTTTGTTAATCAGGTGATTGCCGCACACACTGTCTTTTAGCAAAAGTAGATCTTACTGTGACGGTTGGTGCGACTACGTGTTTCCTTCGTCTATTGACCATCGAGGGATCATACTGTAGGGATTTGTGTTATCTAATAATGAGTTGGAGGATATAAAGCTTTCTTACAGACAGAAGGTCAGAAGATAGGTAAAGGTTTTGAGTAGGGAATCTGAAGGGTTTAAAGAGCATAACCTTAAGGAGAGATCTCAGCTCTCTCTAGTTCTAAAAAAATAATCTTAGTGGTCCCACCCCAGCATATCAAACAGTACCTGCGGATCGATTGGGCCAGAGAGACGTAAATTAGCTTCAGATGATTCTTTGAAACTACGTGTCGGAGAGTTTTTTAAAAGTACAAATCATTTTCCTGACCCTTTTCATGAGTAGTTTAGTATGCATGTGCCATGACAGTCGCTGGTCAATCATTACTCCCAAGTATTTAGCCTGCCTATTTTGACACAAGAGCAACCGAGATCTAGGGGGTACGAACAGTTGTGAATCTTTAATTGAAATACAGGTGATGGCTGCGTGTGGTTATACTTGGTATAACACATGTAGTTAGATTTGGAAGCATTTAATGTGAGGAGATTGAGATTGAGCCAAGTTGATATTTCCGACAGGCCACTCTCGGCTAACCTACCAACACATTCCCACGCCCTGTCAGCAAAAACTATAGCGGTGTCATCCGCGTATGAGAATATGTGACCCCTTTCAATTTTCATGTTGCAAAGATTATTTATATGAATAAGGAAAAGTGTCGGACCGAGGACACTCCCCTGTTCAACAATTTCTTGGCTAGTAAACTCCGCTATTTTAACCATCTGTTTGCGTTTGGTCAGGTAACATTTAAAAAGCTCAAGAGGGGGGCCCCTTATATGTTTTAGAGCCTGTGTAAAAGTATGGGAACAGAAACCGTATCAAAGGCCTTTATAAGGTCCAGGAATACAGCCAGGTACCTACTGCCGTTGTCCACTTTGTTTACTATAGTAGAAGTTAGTGCCGACATTATAAGTAACTTTCTCGAAGATCTTTGAAAAAAATCGGTATTAATGCTACAGGTCTATAATTAGTTAAATTGGTTTTGTCATATTTTTTATGTAATGGCTTGATAATAGAAACCTTTAACTTTTGCGGAAATATACCATTTAGAATACACATGTTTATAGTGTCATTTAATATAGGTGCTTTATGAGGAGCCACTGCTTTAACTACTCTTGTGCCAATATCATCATATCCTGTACTATTGGTGTTTTTTAGGTTGTTAATTATAGTAATAATGTCCTTTGGTATGGTTGGTTCCATAAACATAGATTTACGCGATCCTAATGTTATAATACTATTATTCGTCTGAAAATTAATGGTAAAATTGAGTCTACAAAATAATTATTAAATTGCTCTGCTATCATTTTAGGATCTGTTATATACTTGTCATTCACATTAATTACACGTATATTAGCTTTAGGAATGTTGGGTTTCATACTATTTATTACCTTCCAAGTTGCCTTAGATTTGTTGGTACTTTCTTGTTCTAATAAAATAGCTATTTTGAGCTATCGTTTTGAGAATGTTTTAAAAGCAATTTTTGAATCACTGTTTCTTGTTAGTCTATATTGCCATAACAAAGTTCGTCTCTTCCTACTACAGCGTTTTATCCCCCGGGATCGGCCGGTCACTTTGGCCTAGTAACTGTGGATTTTTTACTTTTGATAATTGGGAAGCAGAGATCTTAGATAAATGATAAATGATTTTATTTCTGTAAGTAGGTTTAAACAAACACTTTTACACGTCAATCATATATTTTTTTAAACTAGATGGGGTCCGCGTTTCCTATCTGACTACTCTGAGAAGAAAGGCCGAAACAAACTCAGAGGTCACAGTCTCTTTTAAAGTCCAGACAAAATCTTGGTCAGGTCATGTGAAAGCTATGTAGATCGGTGTCTGCAATGGTCTTTTGAGGAAAGAACCACACAGATTGAGTGGACCTGTCCAGTCAGTGCACGCAATTGTCAGTAATCGTGCAGCTCAACTTAGACTCAAGGAGCTCAACGATTCGACGAACAATACCAAAGAAAGGACATTTGAGTAGGCCGCATAAATTACTCAAACTGCCAGATCATGATTACGTTGAGAAAAATACAAAAATAAATATAAATAAATCAATGACCGACATAGTTCTCACATTCACAATAATTAGAATAATATTATAATCATAATCTTTGAGGACCATGTAGATTTGTGTCTGAAATGGTCTTTTGAGGAAAGAACCACACAGATTGAGTGGACCTGTCCAGTCAGTGCACGCATTTGTCAGTACCCGTGTAGCTCAACTCAGAACTTAAGGAGCTCAACGATTCGACGAACAATACCAAAGAAAGGACATTTGGGTAGGCCGCATCAGCTACTCAAACTGCCAGAACATGATTAAAACTGCAACAAAAACACACATAGTCCTCACATTCACAATAATTTAAAATAATATAATACTTTATACAGTAAATATTAGTGTCATTGTTTAAGTAATAAGTATAGATACTTATAGCAAAGATTAAAAGTAAAAATAGTTAGCGAAATAAAATAAATTAAGATTGCCTGTGCTTTATTGGAGCAACTCAATCCCAAGCCTTTTTGTCCTCAATAGTTATAGGCATAGTTTCCTTTTTATAAAAGATTTGAATTTATTAAGGCTTAGTGCTTGAATGTGGCTAGGAAGTTTATGATAAAAACGTATACATTGGCATCTAAACGAGCCACCTATTTTCTTGAGCCTGGTAGTAGGAACAACAAATTTGTGCTTGTTCCTAGTATTTAAATTATGGATATCACTGTACTTTTTAAACAGATTAATATTTTTATGTGCATACAAAAGATTTTCATAAATATACTGAGAAGGCACAGTCATTATATTAATCCCTTTAAATTTGTCTCTGAGGGAGTGTCTGGGACTTAATTTATAAATTGAACGAATTGCCCTTTTTTGTAAAACAAAAATCGTCTGAATATCGGCGGCATTTCCCCACAACAGAATACCGTACGACATTACACTATGAAAATAACTAAAGTATACTAAACGGGCTGTCTCTGAAGAACCATTTGTAGAACCATTTAAACAGATCATAAAATGAATCAAAACTATCATTTTGATTATCCGTCTTGTAGACTTCAAAGAAACTAAGAATGGCAATGCATTTCACAAAAAAGAATAATGTATTCCTTGCTATAGTCGCGTTTATTGACATAGTAACATTTCTAAAATACATGTTCGCTGTACAGGAAACTTCATCATTTGTGCTATGTGGTTAGATACACCTAGTGGTTCAATATCTCACTCTTGCAGCCTCGTAGATATATTGTGTAGAAAATTGTCTAGACAAGTCTTGTACCACTACTAGGACGCGTAGTTTTGTTTTTTTTTCTATAACTCCTTTAAAAGAAGTTACGTTATAATATCACTCTTTGTTATTTGACCAAATAGACCATTAATGTTTTGTTAGACTACTAGCTTTTATAGACGAAAAACATGTTGATCAATGACATCATTAGTAGGGACATGAACAGTAAGAATTAGGTGAATCGCAAATTAAAGGATCTTTAAATGGTGCGGTTCCGTTCGGAGATTTCACGGTATTTGCCATTTTACAAAACATAAGTAATAAGTTTTTATATGAGTAAAAATATTTGTGATCCCTTGGTTACTAATTCGACCACTATGTCTTTGAAACATGGTATAGTCACAATGGTAGACCAGTTTAAATTTGAGTCAAATAATGTGGCATAATTATAATTTTGTATGTTTTGGTAGAGGAGGTTATAAAACTTTTCAATTCTAAAATTATACACTGTCGCGTAATAATAATAATAATAACAAGCCCCCCCCCCCCCCCCCCCCCCCCTAAAATCCAACCTTACGTCCAAGCTGAACAACTAGCTACGTGGGGAGCGGACACGCGTACTGTACGACTGTACAAAAAACTTACGCGGCTAACAAGGCAAGGTAACCCTTTATGGAGATGAGTAATAAAAGAGTATATAATTTACGGTCGCTTCCCGGGGAGCGCCGGGGCGCATCTGGAGCCGATGCTATGTGCCACAGCATGCGAACCATCGGCGGTGAGGAGCTGAGCAAGCGGGCTCCTACCGACAAAATGTTTACAGTTGGTCGTAGTGAGCTGAACAGGCGGGCTCACTACGTAGAAGCCACAGCCGATTCCACGGGCGATGATACCATTTCATTATTCTTATCCATCCCTTCGACTCGCTCCTCCTATACGACAAGAAGAACAGCTAGCTTGTCCACCACTAGCACACTTGATAGTGTTGTGTAAGCTGTCAACCTTGACTCTGAACTTGCACCCACTACAAGCACTCCTAGTACGCGCAGACGATGGACCCCTGAAATGAATACGTTCATATTGCGCACTTATCTTCAATTAACTTCACTAGATATAGACAGAAGAACTTATCTTGAACCGCTCCACCTAAAATTTACAGAAAAATTCCCGAACATGAGGGTTAGTCGACAGAGAATAGGAGACCAAGATTAAGAATAAGAATAATTTATTTGCAGAAAATATAGGTGTTACCAGTTGTAAAAGTTGGTGATTAATGTACAGTCCATATTTTGCCTGTTTAGGGCATGCAAATTAGTTTTACATGAATAGGTACATAGGTAGGGTACTTATTTTAATAAGATATACAAAAAAATATACACCTATGTTCTAATATAATTTTTAAATCAAGATAAATTTAAGTTACAATAATATATAAAAACACAACAAAACTTAAAACCTATTAAAAATAACATGTTGTCTTTAGATAACATAAATTCTTTATTAGAATAAACACATGCCACAAAACTATAGGAAACTTAGAATATTTTTTTTTTCTTTATGTTGCAGAAATTCTTGTAAACTATAATAGTTATTTGTTATACAAGAGTGCAAAGTTGCTTTTTAACCGCGTGTTCAATTTTGATGACCGAGCAAGCGAAGGATTCTAAAATTGAATCACGAGCGCAGCGAGTGATTCAAAATTAGAATCCTGAGCGTTAGCGAGGGAATCAAAAGAGCACGAGGTGAAAAATCTTTGCACTCGAGTGCAACACGTAACTTTTCATTCCACCTCAGCGAGGAAATGACTAAATGCAAAAAAAAAACGTTTACAATCACAAGATAGGTACACTTTTATTTCAGTTTAGGTATTAATTACTACATTATGACAGGTAAGTATTACAGAATAATCTTTAAATTATAACAAAATAATACTAAGGTATAATTAAGAAAATTTTAAAGTAACGTTGCTACAGTTATTTAAATTGAGTGTAATATTTTTGTTTGGTACTGTAATATTGGTGTTAGTCACTTGTGTACTGTTTTTCGGTAAACTATCTGTCATACTTAATAGTTGTACCGATTCATCGGATTCCCTTGGCGTGAATGTTGGAGAGAGAGGGAGATGGTTAGGTGTTTCATAACGGCTTATTTTTGATGTAGAAGGGCCAGTCCAAGGATCCGATTGAGGCTCTTTCAGTGTAATGGCTCCTACGATGCCTTCACATATTTTAGACTTATTTTGGATGGAATCCTCTATGTATCCCTCTACAACTGCATTGGACTTCCAGCCTCCGTGGCGCTTAAGGGACAGGAGATCAGCTCCGGAATCAGCCAAAAGTGTGGCTGAAGTTCGTCGGAAACAATGACCCGTGTACAACAGGGGTTCTGGAAGTTCAAGAAATGTTGCTATTTCTCGTGGGATACTGCCAATTTTATTAGTACCCATAGGCTGTCTAACACACTTTCCATTGCGAAACTGTAGAAAAAATCGATTGATTGGAGTGTTAGGCGGGCGTAAGGCTTGATATTTCTCAACAATCGTTACGTATTCCTTGCGAATGACGAAGTTGCGGTCTCTTTTTGTCTTTGTATTAGGTAAATTAATTAATAGTAAGTCATCTGAATGTTTCTCAATGTTTTTGACATTAAGTTGTGTTAGTTCATTAGTTCGACATGCTCCGTTTATTCCAATAATAAGAACAACCTGTAACGTAAAGAGTATTGTAGTAGATAAATGAATAAAATTGATATGAACGCATAATTATGCCTATCAACATCTACTAAGTATACTATTTAATTGAGATTAATATACTTAAGTAGATACTGAATGTGCAACTGACTTACTTTTGCCGCCAAATATACGGAATCGGGTGCTTCGTTAAGAAACTTTTCAATATCAGATACTGTGAAAACCTTCGATTTTTTTGGTTGATGACCAGATGAGGCTCTTTTTAAAAATGCCACTAATTTAGGATAGGTATCGATATGTTTGTCTTTTTTCATCTTTATTGTTGCTTTTAGCATCGAATACGTACTCCATAGAGTGCTTGCTTTCTTGTTCTCGGATAATTCTATAAAATATGCCAGCAAAACGTTTTCTGAGAAAGTTTTGGCTCCTTTTGCTAGTCGCCACGTGTTGAACATATCGTACTGTTTTAAATACTTCTCGCGTGATTGTTGAGGGAGAAAGCTCATTTGCGCATTATTAACAGTTTCAGTCAATTCTGTTGGCGTCAAGCAAACTTCCTCGTCGCTAGAATCACTCATTTTAGTTTTTTCACTTGTTTTCAAGTTTCTTGTTTTTAATTTATGGTTTAACAATGACGTGAAAAAATGCCGCGTAAAGAACCGCGTACAAAGCAAATTGAAAAAAGAACACCAAGAAGGTTCCGAGTCTGAGTTTTTAACAAATTAAAAAAAAGTTGTATGATATATTCGGCACCATAGAGGTAGCAGTAAATAGGTTTAATGTTTTTTTTAATTCACAAACTTAGTGCACATGATGTTCTAAATTCAATTTACTTTATCCTCTAGAGAATAAAAACGGCTTTTCCACTCAGATATTGAAGATTAAAAATACTCTTTCCGAGATGGTGGGATGAAAAAACAATTTTCTATCAACCATCTACGCAGTTTAATTTTAAAATATTAAAATGGCAGTTCCCTTATGGTCTTTGGTAATTTGTTAAATATTGTAATGCACATATGATAAACATTTTTTTTTACTTAAAGTTGTATTACAAAAATCTTTGTTGCATCTCTTGGTCTCTGTTTGCTGTAATTGTCACCTTTGAACCTAAAGAATTCATTATGTTTCCTCACTAACACCGATACCTCAAACAAATACATGCCGGTCAAGGTCAATAGTTTCAGTTTTTTGAATAAAGGCCTACAAGATTCAAGTGGACCGACACCGCATATAGCCTTACACATTTCTTTTGTACAATAAAAGTCTTATCATTGTTTGTTGAATTGCCCCATATTATTAGTCCGTATCTTAATAGTGATTCAACATACCCACTATATGCTATGCGGGCGGTTTTTTCGTCTGATACAATACGAAGATTCCTTAATTTTTTTTTTTTAATTATTATTTATTAGATTCGGACAACAATATAGTCCATTTTGTTAGTAAAAATATCTTATAACTAGTGTTAGTAGTAAACAGCCAAGAAACAAACAACAAAGTAGGTGTCTGAGGCAGAATGTGCAGAGAACGACAAAGTGAGGAATAAGCTACCCGACCATTATCCCCACATAGTGCCTCAGAATCGGGGAGTAAGGACTCTCCACAACTGTTTTCAGGATGCTATTGTCACTGCCCCGCGTTCTACGCATCAGTGATGCGACTTTTTTACGAATTACTGCATGGAAGCCGTCAGTTCGATTCTGAGCGAACATCTCCGATGCGCTACAGAAACGGGGTAGTCCCAACAACATCCTAAAAACATTGTTGTACTGAACGCGTAAGACATCTAACGACCTTTTGGTACAGCTGACCCACAGACTCGCCGCGTACAGACCTTGACAAAACGCCTTGAACAAGGTGATTTTGACTTGGTCCGCACAACGCGAGAATCGACGGGCCAACATGTTAATGCATACACAAATCTATTTAGTTTACTGCATACGTTGTTAATGTGGAGTTTCCAATTACAAAATTTATCTAGACTTATACCTAAGAATTTAATACTTTCTGTTTCTTCTATGCTTTTGTCATTTATTTTAATGTTAATACTGTCGGAGAGTTTGCTTTTGTATGTATGAAATTTAATGAATTTTGTTTTAGATATATTTACACATAGGTTATTAGATTCAAGCCATTTTATTACGGATTGCATAGCTTCTTATTTTCATGGGTTGAATTGTTAGTGTTATTAGGCACTATCACGGAAATATCATCAGCGAATAGGACACTATCATAATTTATTGAACCTGGTAAGTCATTTATATACAGTAAGAATAGCAAGGGGCCTAACACGCTCCCTTGTGGTGCGCCATATTTGTTTAGTCTAGAGGAGGATCTGTAAACAGTGGATTCAAGATCTACATTTAAATTAGTAACTTCAACACATTGCTGTCGGCCTGTTACAAAACTTTTTATCCAATCTAGAGCGACACCACGGATACCATACGTTTCACATTTGTTTAGTAAGATGGTATGATCCACAAAATCAAATGCCTTACTCATATCAAAAAACACTACAGCAACCGGAATGTTATCGTCTAGATATTCTGTGATCTTTTTAATTAGGGTAAATGCTGCTAAAGATGTCGATTTATTATGCTGAAAACCGTTTTGTTCCTGTTTTAGAATGCTATGCTATCTAAGCTATCTAAGAAACTTATTAGTCGGTTGTAGAATATCTTTTCAAAGATTTTGGATAACTAAGGAACAAGTGTAATAGGGCGATAGTTATTTGGCTCTTTTCGATCACCTTTTTTGAATAAAGGCTTAACTATAGAATACTTCAAATTCTCTGGAAATATTCCTTGTGACAATGAATTTTCTATAATATGGTTAAGAACAGGAGCTATGACATGAGCACTTACTTTAATAATCCGTGTGGAGATGGAATCATAACCTACAGCGTTGGTGTCATTTAATGATTTTATTGTATTAATGATTTCTTGCACTGTGGTCGGTCTGAGAAAAATCGAATTATCATTTACCTGATTTTGAGTCTTTCGTTGTTTAATTGGATCAGTTGAGTTGCGAACATGAGCAATATCGATGAAGAATTTATTAAGTGTTGATGCTATTTGAGTAGGTTCTTGAATAAGTTCCCCGTTATGTTGTAGTGATGTTATACTATTTAATGTCCTAATACTATCATTTTTATCTTTTAATATGCTCCAAGTAGCTTTGCCTTTGTTATTCGCTTGGTTCATCAACTTTTTATTAATATTTTTCTTTGACCATACAATGCACTTTTTAAGTATTTTTTCATAATTATTATACTTCTTGTGTGTCTCTTTTGTTTTATGTTTGTAGTACGAAAATCTCAAATGTCTTCCATTTGCACTAGATTTTCTTAGTCCTTTAGTAAGCCATTTTGGAGATTGTAAATTTGAGGTCATTTTAACTTTGTAATAAGGAAAACACAGTTTGTAGAAAAGAATGAGTTCTTGATGAAGATAATTGAACGCCTTATTTATATCATGTTCTGTGTAGACTTCCTGCCAGGATAGTTGTGATGAATAATATATAAATTTATCTATATTTTCTTTACTAGAGTCTTGTTTTTGACAGTACTAATATTGTGTTATTTTCTTATAGTTTGCTGGAAGTTCTAATATTTGAGCGGTATCATGATCAGATAGATATAGTGGGTGAACTGTACCAATAGCGTCCACGTGGTTGCTCGCTATAAGGTCTATGCAGTTGTTTTGACGTGTAGGTTCATTTATATGTATTTTTAAATTAAAATTAGATAGTATGTTTTTTAAGTTCATCGTGTTGTTGTTGTTGTTTACTAATGTATTAATATTTAGATCTCCTGTTATTATAACTTTTTTATTTACAATTTTGTATAATTAATAACTTATGTAATAGTATTTCTAATTTATTGAAAAATGAATTTAAACTAGATGATGGTATCCTGTACAAACAAATAATAATAGTGTTCATACTAGGAATTTAGATGCCGCAACATTCAAAAATATTATCACAAGAGTATTCCTTGCAAATTTCTATTGACTTACAATCAATTCCACACGTACCGCCACGCTTTTGCTTCTTTCTTGAATAGTGACTACCTACTTTATTCCCTTTTATATTAATACGAAGAGCTATAATAAATAACAAATTACTACCACAAAAAACAATAGATGAGATACGAAACGAAGTAAAAGACGAGCTAGACCAACTACAGTCAAACCATTTTACGCTACAGACACGAAACTCTAGCGAACTTAGACAACAAATACTTACACCAACACAATCTACAAAAATACAACCTACAACACTAGAGATACAAAGCACGCAAACTAGAACACAGAACCGAATGAGATGGACCAGTGATTACAACGAAGCTATAATGCGGTCATATTATAGAGTTACAGCTTTGGGCACTAATGAAACTATGTAGGTACATATCGAAAACCTATGTACGAAGATTCCATTAATCAATTCCCTTCACTTGCTCACCTAAGTGAACAACGAATAGCTGATCAAAGAAGAGCAATAATAAACAATACATACTTAAGCGATAAGAAATTAAATTCATTAAAGTTAGAGGTATCGAAAGAACTCGGTAGGTATAGATATAAACACCCATGTTTTACAAATAAACTGATTGATTGATTGATTACGACGGCATTTTTTATTAATTAATTAATAATCACAAATTCACAACCGAAATTATAGAGTTAAAAATAGCGGGTAAGCATAGCTCGCGTATTTTACTCAAACCTTGCCTGCAAAGAACACATTGGATTAGTCGCTCAGTGGTGTTGATCGTAATAAAATTGGCCATGGCAAGTTAAAAAAATTGCCAGTCACCTTTTATGGAGCGAGGTACTTTTTCCCGTCGTATCATTGATTTATCTATAACTTAACTCTAACATTTTCATACTTTCATATACTTAAGTCTCAAGCTAGCGCCTGAAATAATTTAGAAGCAACATACACATTCGTGCAACACGTCTCGATGGTGTCTCACTTATACAATAAACTTGAACGTCAACCGCACAGCGCACTTCAGTGATAACTGATAATACTCGAAAATCGCGAAACGAAATCCGCTGCGACATAAAGGCGTGGTCGTAACATTCCAGAGATAAGTGTTTAGTAATTATAAATTATTCAGGTATTTGCTGTTTTTATAGCAGTTCGTACCAGTGATAATGGCCGCGCATTAGGAGTGTTCAGAAGGTCGTGAGTTCAATCGCAGGCAGGCGTGGAATTAACGAGCAAGTGACTAGGCGCGAGTAATCGCCAGTCGCTCTCGCGCACTCGCTGGTAGCTTAGCGACGCAATATCCGAACTACACACTCGCTGTTCGTTGCTCACCAACTCGTTGAAAGTCGCTAGCACTACTCGCTTGTTGCTAACCGTCGCCGGTGCTACAGGTGCCTAAACGGGAAGGAAACCGGCCTGTCCTAAAACCAGAAATTCGAAGACATAGGTATTGTGTGACAGCCTGCACTGGGCCTGGTGGGCATGGTGACCTGTGTCCCAGCAGAGGAAACATTATCTAAATAATAAGCCTGCATTCCGCGAAGGTCTGGGCAGAGGTGTTTAAAACACACACATTTCGCCAGTTCTCAAAATATTTTCAAGTGAATACTTCTTTAGGCGTTGAGTACCTACTTTTTGGGTGAACAAAAAGCGTGAAACTTGCGTCATCGTCACCGCACGCTATACACGATAGTACTTTCTACTGATAAATAAAACAATTCATGCGAAATTATTCCCTAAACAAACTAAGAAACTTGTGAATTGTATCGTCGATCTATTAGATTACCAATTTAAACTTTAATCCTTGATCATAAACACTTCTTTATAAACCAAAAATAATTCGAAAATAATAATCTAATACTTAGCTCGAAGATACAATTCACAAGTCAGGTACTTAGTCTTCACTTCTATCGGCAGTCCCCAAAGGCTGCCCCGCATTTTTTTTATTTCATCTCGTAGGATGAAAAATATATGCCTAGATTGGATTGGAGAGAAAGGCACACATAAATACCGGGTTATTTAATCAAGATAACTCCATTCATAAAGCTCGGACTGCCTCACAAATTAGCGTCTGTTTAGCCTTTTTCCTTAAGAGCGTTTATACCTTATGAGTGGCAACGTCGCAATTTAGTGTCATATTTCGTGGTTTTCAATTTTTATCATTTAATCGGAGCTATATTAAAAAAATATGTTTAATTAACTTTTTAGAATTATGTGAAAACTGTGTAAAAGATAAGAAATCGTTGCGTTTACAGTTCTATTTATATGCAAATAATACATTGGAAACTTGCAGGGCGTTATTTTCATTGTAAAATAACTGTAAGCATTACGGTTACTTACGTTTTAAACCCTTTCACGTAATTCTAAAAAGTTAATTAAACAGATTTTTAAAATATAGCTCCGATTGAATGATAAAAATTGAAAACCACGAAATATGACACTAAATTGCGACGTTGCCACTCATAAGGTATAAACGCTCTTAAACGTCTTCACTTATTTTCTTTTTAAGTAAATGAGGCGCCTTTTCGGAGATAGTCATCTCGATAAATAAAACACTAGTGTCTGGATGTCTGTCTGCTGTAAATGATTCTGATTGCCAGATAAGTAATCAGATGTCGATTACACTAAACACCAAATGTTGGTACTTACCTGTAGCTCCGTCTGACACTTTTATAAAAGAAAAATGTTTTTAATATGTATGTTTTATTTTATTTATTTTATTTTATTTATTTTATTTGGTTCACCAACGATTGTTTGCACAGGTTGTATGCTAAAACGTAATATGCAGAAATATAAATGCAACAGTGCAACAATCACTTATAGGTAAACTCCGCATGCATAAAGGAGTTGTACAATTTTATAATATTAATCTAGTTTAAAAAACGAAAAATACTAATCTAAAGGACTAAATAATATAACAACAGGAAACTAATAACATTTAAATATATTATATATTCTCTCTCAACGAGAAAATGAAAAGTTAAGAAAGATACAATTTATTTATTTATTTATTTTAGTTATCTTACCAAACGAATTAAAATTATTACCGGGTAATGTGTTCAAGACAAAATTGACAGAATGGCTTCTAAAGTGTTGTTTTTAAAGTATTCAAGAATTTATGGAGAATAAAAATTGAACAATAGAAAATGAAAAATTGATTTAAAGATTGAATAAATGCTTGGTTATTGTTTATAAGAATAATAGTAACTTATTAAGAATGTATTTATACTATATAAAAATTTGCACGCTTGCTTGCAGTCAGAATACAATGACAATTAGGTTATAAGATGTCACCTTTACCAAAACAATGTATTTCTGGCAAACAACCGTTTGATTTGTTTTTTTTTTTTAATTTTCCGGGATAAATATTATTATCACTTAAACACAACTGGCGAAATGTGGGTGTTAAAGGTACACCTCTGCCTACCCTTCGGGGATTACAGGCGTAATGTTATGGTATACTATTACTTTACTAGCTATTGCCCGCGGCTTTGCACGCGTGGATGTCGGCAAATATCCAACGGGAATGCACCTACTAACGGGATTAAAAGTACCCTATGTGTTAATCCAGGTCGTAAACTAAATATCTGTGTGTATTTGTATTAAATAATACAAATCCGTTCAGCAGTTTTTGCGCCAATCCGGACACACGTCTAGACAAACGGATAAAAATTCTTTGTTACAATTGTATTATTTAAATATAATATACTATAATCAGCCTTTAGTGTTCCCACAGACACAGGCCTGTGTTCTAGCAGTGGGAACATTATAGGCATTCTCTTCGAGAGGGAGTGGGCCGTAATCCACCACGCTGGTAAAGTGCGGGTTGGTAGATGTCACATGTCTTCGAATTTATGGTTCACACAGCATGTTCTAGAGAACATGCTGTTTTCCTCAAGATGTTTTCCTTCACCGCTTTGAGAGCAGTGGTGATGAAATTATTTACACAAAGCAAAGCGCCTGTCTGGGTTCGAACCCACGACCTACAACTCGGGGCCGTTACCACTGGGCCACCACTGCTCTCTATATGTATATGTCACCATATAATAATTATGAACATCGTTAATTTTTAACCTATCTCGCGAGATTATAAACTATCGAAAAACTGTGAACTGTAACAAACCATTTACAATTTAAAGTTTATAAATCTCTCGATGGCATTACTGACAAATTGTGAACTGGTATCAAAATTGCATGCGACGGATCCCTTCTTGCGCTAATACTATATAGCCAAGTAACTGCGACCAACTTGGAAGTAGCGCTCGCTCCGCTCGCGCGTAGCTGGTCATGGTTCTAACCTAGCCTAACTCATTTAGTCGGGGTGCCCTGGAAAGTACAATGTATTTGTTTTCATCATAGAGGAATATGAGTTCTGTAGAGTGATATTTTCACACTCATCTCTATTCTGTTATCTACCTATGCAGGTCGGTATCACCAGACAGGTAGACTAGCCGTAAAAGAAGGGGTCACTTACTCTCGTTCTCACATTCCTTTTCAAACATTAAAAGTTTCATCACTTACGATCCGATATTTGTAGCATTCATAGGAGACAGGAGATATTTACAATCGCCTGCAAGTTATGGGAACACGTGTGGCTAGGCTGGGTGGCACACCAACGTTTACGTGCCCGTCATGTATTTATTCTGCGGGCCTCGATTGGTATTATGTCCTTTGCAATAAACCTCCCTACCTACCATAGTAGGCATAGTACCTATCCATTGTCCAGAAACGGTACCTAATAGTTTGCTCGAAATAAACCTTGCTAGACCAAATATAGACAAATATTCATTAACTTTTTGCACAGCCACGCTTGGGCGTCACTAGCACTGCTTAGACATTCAAGTAACGTACTGCCCGTCCGCGGCTCCACAGATTTTATTATAACTAATTTATCTCATCGATTACGTCCGGTAATGGCCAACGGCTTATTGAATACGTCTTTTTGTGGCGCCTTTTTATTTGGAGATTGCGTCTAGAGCAGCCGGCCGCGGGACCCCGCCGCGCTGGCATCCACGGAATGCCTAAAAGGTGACTCGTGGATAAATTACGGACATTTCTTCCATTTTAACGATTCCCTTTATTATTTAATTTATTTTTATCGTATGTTACACATTTGGCTTATAACAATGTTTGTTTTTGGGCTTCATTAGCATAAAGCTCACGCTGGGGTGGAAAAAATGGAGGCTCGGTCATTTTGGTTTCTCGATAGGATCTATTTTATCTTATGACGGCTGTTATTCGTTCATGGGCTTCACGTGTCTATAAAGCAGATAGCGGGATGTCTCAATTTGGTAATTTGTCGGTTTTTTATCACGTCTGGGATGTGACATAATAAAACAATTAATTTATGATCGCTCGTGAAGATGATTCCGATCAGTTTATCGGCGGCGTGCGCCGCTCCGCTGGACGTTAATTGTTTTATGTAACAAGTAATTTTTATTAATTGCTCTTTGATGGGAATTATACTGGGAACACTCAAACATTGTGTTATCATGCGGGATCTGTCAATACTAATTGTTATCTCTATACCTATTCCATACTTTATAATTAATTTTATGATAAAAAATAATAAGTATGCTTTTTTATCAAATTTTGGAAGTAGGTACACAGCAATGTCTCTAATACAGAATAAATCCCTTACAATAAATTCATACAATAGCTGGTAAAACTTTTGTACCAGAGTAAAACAAAAACAATCGTTGTTACAGCTTGTTTTGTGCGGACACACAATAACTTGTAAATCAATAGTCTCCTCTGTGTCGAAGTAGAACTATAGTAATTTATTACGGGTCATTTACCTTCACTGAATATGCAACTTATTTGTTTAAACGTGATTTACTGGTTAAAAGGATATTTGAGGTTTCTGAAATGAATTACCTACGTAGAAATTAGGATCCTTAGCAAAACGAGATTGATAGTCTGTTCTTTGTAAAAAAAGTCGCAGTTATAACAAAAAAATATATTATAAGTATATTCAATACATCTCACATTATTATAAAAATAAATAAATCTAGGTATTCATTATCACTGGCGGTTTAAACTTAAATACTTAAGTAATACTTCACTGAAATCTCAGTTGGAACTGTTTTTTGTACCCTAGGACCTACATAATTTAAGGCATGTTTCATAATTACAAAAAATGGTAGATAACAGTTTTAAGACACTTTTGCTAATAAATATAACATCAAGATCACTTAGCCTTCAAAAAATTATCACTACATATAATTAAGTGACCCGAGGGGCTCGTGGCTAAGTAATAACATCCGCACGGGTCGATCGATCAGGTTAAGCTACGCTTGCCGCGGTCAGTCCGTGGATGAGCGACCATCTTTACATACAGACCCCTCCGTGCCTCCCGTTGGTCCCGGCTGTCATTCGTGGATCTTTGACAGTCGTAACGGGTCGTCAGAAGCCCGAAAATCTGACAACCAGTCTTACCAAGGGGTATAGTGTTACCCAGTAACTGGGTTGTGAGGTCAGATAGGCAGTCGCTCCACGTATTCAGCTGCATCTGGTTAGACTGGAAGCCGACCCCATAAGTAGTTGGGTAAAGGCTAGGCAGATGAGAAGATGATTATAAAGTCACCCCCCCACCCCCCCAGCGACTATCTGTTCAGTCTGCTGCTCCCAAAATGTGCTGAGCGGATTTGGTTGAAGTTTTCACCAATAGATAGAGCGTCGTTTAGAAGAAGGCTTTTGTGTTACATAATTAATACAAATCGACGGCGAATTGGCCAAGTGAGAATATCTTTTAACTCCCAAAGTCAATAATTATTTACAGAGTGAAAAAAAAATTGAAACGTTAACCTTATTGATTAGATATTCAAAGTGCCAATAACTTCTAACTACTTGATTTATGCATTACTTGCAATTAAAAATGTAGTTAAGAGGTGTTACTAAAACATGCATTTAAAGTCAAAAACGTATGAAATAAATTTCCCGAAAAAATTCAGATCACCGTTTAGGTCACTTCGCTGCCGATGTGATGTGTATCAGCTGAGTTGTCACGGTTTTTGTTCTTCACATTTCGGCGCAAATCCGGGGCAGGTTAGTTAGGAATTAATGTAGGCACTTAAAACTTAAGCGTATCCTCTCCTATTCAGATTGTAGTACAGTCCTTTGAGGTCGATGAGCTCGCTGTGCGTGCCCATTTCCGCGACTTGTCCGTCATGTAAGACGCAGATGACGTCAGCATCTCGTACCGTACTCAGACGGTGAGCGATCATCACGCACGTTCGGCCGGCCTTCGCCTTGTCTAGGGCTTCTTGTACCACCTTGAAAAAAATAAAATTCCAATTGAAAGGACAAACACAGAACAAACTTAATATAAAATTCAAAATATTTCAAATGTATGGCAGCGATTATTTGTCGAGAAATCTATACTCCAAAGGTTTAGGTATTTAAAAAAGAGTAAACAAAAAAACCACGTTACTCATAGATGCTAAACCTTTTATTTCAAATGTTAAAATCATATTATGTAGAGTCACGTACGAGGCTCTATTCTGAATCTGTTGAACTATCTGTCACATTAATTATAAAGCGTTCAGGGGTATCATCAATTATTTGGTCTAATTTAAACATTTTCTGTTCTTCTTTTATTACATAACCCTCGCAATTTTTCCAATTCTCAGCAGTCATATTAGCTAAAGCCTCTGGCAAAAGAATTTTTAGATCATCCATTTTAAAAGTTTTATTTTTCTCAGCTACAAACCCCTTAACTTGAGCCCATATTAACTCAATTGGATTGAGCTCACAGTGATATGGTGGCAGGCGCATTACTGTGACACCATTTTGTTGTACTCTTCAATTTAGCAACGTTATATAATTCGTTGTATTTTCTAAAAGGTTTGGGGAACCTGTCATTTTGGGCTCTTTCCAATAGACAGATTACAAAATATTATACTTAGCATTAAAATAAATCTAACTAAAAAATTGTGCTCAAGCAGTTACATCTACGAATAGTAGTTTAAGAATAAATTACAAAGTTAACATACTATAATAAAAGAGGAAACTATCCTGTGATCGATAATAAATTTAATTTTGTTATAACCTATTTTTAAACAAGAAAGTGTAAACTATATAAAACCCATTTTACGATTTGTTTACCTTTTTTTAACTACCTACACCTTTATAGTACAAGAACTTTTTGACAGCAACTCAATTGTTTTTCTCAAGATGAGCAGACCCAAAACAAGTCGAAATCTTGAATTACGTTGCATAGACTCAATGAAATGGATCGACTTAAGCATTTGTAATGTAGTGAGCGGTAAGTTTTGATAGTTACAGACTCTTCTAGCTTTTAGGCTTCTGAGTATTAACTAAGCAAAACTTTGATGATGAAACAACAATATCAAAATGGAATGGTTCGCATAAACTTCGTCAATATCGTAGTTCGGTCTACGCCGTAGCAATTTTGCTACGAGCTCGCATATAATACCTACGTAATAATAATAATTATGTTACCTTCTCACTCTCGGTATCCAGAGCGCTGGTAGCTTCATCAAGAAGCAACATCTTGGGTCTTCGTATGAGAGCCCTGGCTATCGCCACCCTCTGCTTCTGTCCGCCAGACAGCTGCGTGCCCTTAGTTCCAATGTTGGTTTCGTAACCCTGTGGAAATTTAGGTTTTTTTTTTACAAGAGTGGGATAGGCAATATCTACCAGATTGTCGTCCGGTTTCTCGAACGAAGAATTCCGCAAAATTAATGTGACAAATTGTCAATCACAGCAGTTTACGCGCGCTTGACAATTTGTCACATTTTACGGATATTTTTGTTCGAGAAATTGGCCCTAATTCCCTAATTAACCGGATCAAGAGGTCGTGTTTGTCACTTTATTTACTATATTGATGTAAGTAAAAAAGTGTGTTTATTGTTTTAAAACTTATATTGAAAAGGGTAGCATCTATAGTTGAAGAAACAAATATGGCGTCAGTCGTAAAGTCGTGAGGAAGTAATTTTTTTTTAAATATAAGTCGGTAGATAATATAGTTTCTCTGATTGCCATAATATTTGTTAGTCAGCTTGTGTACCTAGTTAAGTTTTTCAAGTGATATTTGAATCACGACTTCGGAATGTGTCGCGGAAGTAGGTACGATAACAACTCGATAATAATCGTCTTGGTTTTATCGAACAAACAAATTTGTTTAAAGTAACATTGGGTCCGTCTAATTTTGGTCACGATCATGTTTGTTGAATCAAAATGCAAACATTTTAGTAAATGTTTGCATTGTGTTATTATTTTTAAGCTTTTCTCATATCTCGGAACCGTAGGGTCCCGGACCTTTGGTAGGCATACGAGGGGCCGGCCGGAGTCAACTCGCAGATGCCCGTTAGACGAAAGTGGGACCTTACCAAAGGCAGAGAAGTGATGAAGTTGTGAATGTTGGCTTGTTTAGCAGCGTTAATGACGTCATCAGGGGACGGCATCTTCTCATTGTTCCCGTACGCGATGTTCTCTCCGATGGTACGGTCGAACAGTATGGGCTCCTGTTGCACGAAGCCTATCGCTCTCCGGGAGTCTATGAGGCGGAGTTTCGGGAGAGGGATGCCGTCTTGAGCCTGTGTTGAAAAATGTTTAAAAATAAGTGATATTACCAACAGAATCAATGTCCTAAGGGACTATAGGTGCTAGACTACAGAAGACAAGGTTGATCCATTATATTGATACTTGGCTAGAACCAGCTCGATTAGCGCAGATGGCCGGGATAGATTTTCGGATGACGGGCCCGATTTCAACACGGTTTGAAATATTTATCCCGGGTTTGGTTTGAGCATTTAAGATTTAAGTATTTGGAAGAACATAGATACCTACTGAAAATTTAAAAAAAAAAAATGTGACTCAGGTATGTAGTGACAATCGAACCCCTTCATTCGTTGCCATATGGTTACCGCAAACTCCTTTCTAAAAACCACTGAGGCAGTTAGCATTTCAGCTAGCTGCTTTTGCAGAACTGGTACTTACCACCACACCATCATCAGGATCATAGTACCGCTCTAACAGCTGTATGACAGTACTCTTGCCGCAACCGCTGGCGCCCACCAGAGCCAAGGTCTTGCCTCGCTGTATCTCCAGGTCGAGACTCTTCAGGACTTGTACCATCGGCCTGGTCGGGTATCTGAACTGTACGGCTTGTAGGCTCGCTTCTCCTGTTCCCATCTGCCAGGAAATAAGGGTAAATGTTGTTTGGCTAGAAGATTAGATCTGAGGGGCAATTCCCGTATTTTTAAGACCGTTCGCATTCTAATCTCAGTCTCAATCTGTCAAAATTACAATTAATTTACATACATTTTTGACAGGTTTTTGACATTGATTGTCGTTGAGATGAGATTGCAACTTGAATTTGAACGTTTTTTTAAGTACGAGAATTGGCCTACTGGTCGTATGAATCCTGCTTTGTTTTTTGGGGATGTAATGAGAAAAGAGTACCGCTGTGCTGTAACTGTATAAACCATGTAGGTACCGGACTCTTCATTATAGATGGTTATTTGTAAGTACGTATAAGTTAATCTTTTTCCAATAGTCGTGGAAGACTTCAGTTAAAGAAAACATCTTCTGTATGTTTGAAAATTGATTGGTTGGTGATTGGTTTCCATGGTGAAAATTGTACCTATGGAACGGACATTCCCAATCCAAATGCGTCAAAAATTGCGGTATTAGAGAATAGCTTTGGGCGTATGATACCTAACCTACGCCCCATTCCGTTATGAAATGGCCATGGGGGACTACTAACACTTTTGGCGTATTTACGCAAATTAATTGTCTTTTACTGCTACTTTCAATGTTAATTCTTTAATTAAATTGTTTTTTTTTTGTAATATTTGGGTATGTTTGCTGTAACCTATTTCTGTAAACCTTTGCTCGCTAATATTATTATTTTACTGTTAGTATTATGTTTCACATTACGTGTTTTCTTTTTGTAAACTTTTGAGTAAGTATCGAAGATTCTGTAACCACAATAGTAAAGCAAACTTACAAATTGTTTCTGAGCCGGATTCGCGGGGTCAGTGATCTTGGACTGTCTGCCGAGTAGCAAGATGACGCGACCAGCTGCCTTGATGCCCTTCTGGAAGTTCGGAGCGAACGCGAACGCCTGTGCAGCTGATGATGCACCCATTAACAGGGCTTGTGCCGACCTGGGTTGGTAAAGAAAGTAAGGGATAGTTCAATGCAAATAATGTCGCTCACTATCGAAAACAAACTGTCAGTAAAATTTTCCAGAAATGAGTAGCGGAGACTAGACATAAACGAGCAAAATAATTGTTCTTGCAAGGTTAAATCAGGGATTTGAAAACTAATCAGTGGCCTTCTGAGTCTACTTGGCTCCATTAGAATGAACAGAGCCCATGTAGGAAAGTTTCAAGGTCATCACTATTCCAGTGCGAAAAAGAGGTGCAGGACGTAAAGAGTTAAGCGCCGCCCTTTTGAAACTACCCCATAAGGCCTCAGAAATGGTTTCCAAAATAAAAAATAAAACATTCATCGTCAACAAAACTTACTTGAAAACAACATCATAACCGATTCCCTCATTAACAATAAGCGTTCCTCCGTAGTACAGTGAGGAAGCTATGACGAAGTTGAAGATGCCTCTGGACAGACCGAACACCAGACCTCTGTAGTGAGAAGCGTTTCTGGCGGTCACCAGGGCTGGGCGCAGCTGTTTCGCGTATTCTTTACGGAATGTGTCTTCACGACCAAGGGATGCTACTGTTCTGACGTTGGCCACGGCTTCGACGGCTATCTGGAGATTGATAGGACAATTTTTAGGAAATTTAATACAAATCGCGTGTATTTGCCCCACTTTTTACTGCTGCGCTGGTCCCATGGTGTAGGGGTTTAGCTTATGACTATTTTCCGTGCCCATTTCCAAATTCTGGGGTGCTATTTAGAATTCTCTGACAGAAGATCGCAATATATACTTTTTCAGACCCGGAGATCGAACCAAAGACCATGCTCACTTCAGCTCAGATTGATAGACTCGCTACTTATTACATAGGCCTTAACTATTAGAAACGAGCATTTTATTCCTTCACCTTGCAACAAAGATGTGGCGGTGTTATGTGTTGTCTACTTAACCCGCCGAAGGCCCTACGGTCCAATGTCGGTCCATAAGAATAGTTAGCGAATATTTACCTTCGAACTCGTCTCCATAGTCTTCGCAGTGCCAGAAGACGCGTTGTAAGTCATCCTTCCTTCTTTGTAGAGTACAAAGACGATGATAGGCACAAAGGTCAGGGCTACTAACCCCACTCGCCATTCGTAGATTAGAGAGAGCACCAAGGCGAATCCAAAAGTGCCCACTGCTTGAACTACTGTGCCGATCCTCTGTCCTGTGGCCTAGAAGGGTAGTTTAGGTCTTAAGAGAAGATAAGAGGGATATTTTATACCAACATCTGCAATTTTCTTGGCGTAGGTTAGTTATCGTACGCAAATGACGTAAACTTTACTACATAGTGAGAGAAACATCACTAAAAGCACTGACCACGGATCAATTACACACCAGATTTGTGCTTCTCCATTGAATATCAAACAGCACATATTTGTAATAGGTATCCGGTATGCAATAGCGAATGGAATTCTTCTCGCTGTCTCTGGCACAAACTCATCAATTTAAAATAGGTAGATAAATGAAGATATTTAATCTCACCCCTTGAACAGCGGCGGCTTCTCCGGACAGCCTCGCACAAAGAGCACCAGTGGCATTGTTCTTATCATCGTAGAACCCTATCTCCTGTTCCAGCAGCTTTCCAAACATTGACAGTCGCAGCCGTTGCGTCAAGTACTCGCCCGCAATGCCGTAGAAGAAAACCTAAATTATATTGCATTATATAGAATAATAGACAAAGTCAAATTAAATTGACTAGCGATACTTCACTGGCATAGGCAACAGAAAGAACACGGGTGGGTTTTAGTCAGTGAGAGTCTGACACGCCTTCCCGCTCCGCCCAGAGCGGGAGAAGTTATTTAATAATTTACCAATAAAAAAAAAATGGGACACGAGCCTCCTCTCGGTGAGAGTGAGTGGACCGTAATCCACGACGCGGGCCCAGTGCGGGTTGGTAGATGCCACATGTCTTCGAATTGTTGGTTCTTTTAAATGCCGGTTTCCTCACGAAGTTTTCCTTCACCGTTTTCAGAGCAAATGGCGACGACAGGAATTCACAAGAAACGCGACAAAGTCAAAGTTTAGGTAAAAAATATACATACCGTGACGAAGTTAGTGATCCCAGAGAAGATACCAATGCCGACGAATATCAGTGAAAACCTACGAACTGATTCCAAAATCTTTTCTGGATCCGGATCGGAGAGAACCTGAAAACGGCAAGACCAAAGCAATTGTTATTTTTTTATTTGAGTTCGATAAATGGAAATACCACCCAGCGTGTAACATAATTAACGCAAGACCTCATACACCGCAATTAGAGTATTGACTTAAAAGCAATATACAATGACCAATTTTTTTTTTAAAAGCTAACTATCATTATTAATCGAAAATCGTGTTGACCCTAGCATTACTTTAAGCATTTAAAATTGAGTCTTATTACCTTGAGATAAGATTTAATTTTTTTTGGCTCGATTTGCAGTCAGTATTGTAAAATACATAAAATTAAAAAAAAAACCTATATTAATAGTTACTGAAATAGATTCAGTAGTCAATTATGAACTAACTACTTTCAGGACTTGCGTTTATTCTGTTACACGTTGTATATACATCCAAAAAGTAAAATAACAAGCAAGACTGCTAGTAGTTATATGTTAGTTTTTTTTGTAGTCTATTTCGATCACTGCAATTTAAACCTTATGTCAATGGCATAAAAGAAACAGGACACACGCTTGTGATTTGCAACAACTATATTTAGGTACAATAGATTAAACTTCTTACGCCAATAAAATCTCCAAAAATGACAGCGAATAGTGGCATACTGAAGCCACTCAGGAGCGAACAGATACTGGCAATGGAAACACTCTTCCATTCTGGCTTGTTCAGCTTCAACACTCTCCAGAACGAAATGTCCGGAACCTTGTCTTCGTCTTCCTCAGGGTCCTGTACAACGACAAAGAAGTATGTTTTTGGTTAAGAATAGAAGATACGATTAAAGAACTTCATGATAATATCAAATTAAATTAGCTGGTGAAACTTCCGAGACGTCATGACATATGTGTATAATGTTTTTTTAAATTCGTATGCATAACCACCGCCTTTTTTAAGTCAGTAACTTTTTTTTTTTCCGACAACATCTACACTAGGTCTTCAGGTCCCGGGGAAATAGCACAGATGAGCCTACGCTTTTCATTCTCCAGAAGAAATTAACTCGGATCATAGTCAATATCGAGCAGACCGACAGCTGTAAACCCTATTTTATAAAACATAAAATACTTACTTTACCATCTATTTATATCCTGGAAGTATGAAAATTCGTCAGGAAACACATGAACTTTTTTACAACCCGCGGCGATAAACATACTGACCGATCTATCAGATACAAAAATATGTTAATGTTACCCTCCTCGCGCATGAAACTACACTCCAATAGCCCCTACGTAATGTCCATAAAAATATTTAATAAACTACCAGATGCAATAAAGGATGAAACCAGCGCAGCGATACGACATCTAGAAATAAACTCAAGCAAATATTAATTAAAAAAGCTTATTACACGATAAACGACTAAATACATGACAAAAAAAATCTATTGAACAGAGACACCACACACAGTTAGTAGTATAGATAGACATATACATTCATACATACATAGATAAATATTATAATAAGATAGATATATGTTTAATTGACCTTACCAAATAATTATATGTACCTAAAACTATAACAGACTGATCTCAATAATATAAAATGTTACATTTACTTATTTAATGTTGATAACATTATATTAGTTTAAAAATTGCCTAATGTTAATTTGTGTTTTGAATTTAATTTTTATTTTAATTATTACCTATACTTTTTGCTGTGCCCTACAGGGTCCATAACTGTACCTTAGGTAACATCTCTTAAACATTATGGAATGCAAATAAATATGAATATGAATATGAACTAGGTAGAGCCTGTACTACGGTAATCTGATGACTGATATACATACTTATATACATATACACACCCAGACACAGGTCAAACAGACATGTTCATGCACACAAATGTTTGACTTGTCCGGGGATCGAACCCGGGACCAGCGGCTCAGAAAGCAGGGTTGCTACCAACTGCACCAACCGGTCAGTGTTTGTTTGTTACACTTTCACTCTAAAACGGCTAAATGGATTTTAATGAAATTTGGCACATGAGTAGACCAGGACCTGGATACTTTTAATCCTGATTTTCCCACGGGATTGAGACTTAGGCGGGTGAAACCGCGGGGCATTGCAAGTTAGACATCGATACCCATCACATCTGAGAAGTTTCACTAGTTTATTTAATTCGACCACTGACCCTGTGTTTAAACACCCGTTTAGTTAGTGAGTCGTAGTAGTCCTTGTGAAATAGCTCGTCCGAGAAATTCTATCATAAGTATTACTTTTTTTTTTCCACCAAGCTGTTGCTGTGTTCGGTTTTAAGGGTATGGGCTTCGATAAAAATTCTTCATCGAAGGGTGCCGGTGAAATAATAGACACAAACATTTTGAACTTGGTCTCTAGGGCAGACATCACCACACCTGCGCTGCCTCTGGTGTTGCAGATGTCCATAGACAGCGGGCACCATCATGATCAGGTGGGACGAACATATGACCATCGCAAATGTTTGAATGGCATCAGCCTATAAACAATTTAATAATTAGATGAGAATACTTACACCAGATTTGAATTCAAGGAATTCGTCTTCGTCGTCCTTTTCACTGATTATTGAAGTTTCACGTGTTAGTTTGGATTTATCTGTAAATGATGAGGTTTTGTAACTACGTTGAACATTCTTTTAAAGGGAAAATTCTAAAATAAATAAACAAAACCGCGTAAGAGCAGTGGTGGCCCAGTAGTAACGGCCCCGACTTGTAGGTCCTGGGTTCGAAGTTCGAACCGAGGCTTTTTTTTACTTTGTGTAAATAATTTCATTACTACTGCTTTAAAAACGGTGAAGGAAAACATCGTGAGGAAACCGGCATGTCCTAGAACCAAAAATTTGAATACATGTGACATCTACCAACCCGCACTGAGCCCGCGTGGTAGATTAAAGCCCACTCCCTCTCGAAGAGAAGAGGCCTGTGTCCCCGCAGTGGGAACATTATAGGCTGATTAAGCATACTTTTTATGACCCGCAACATAAAGGGCCAAGGAAGGAACACGGGTGGGTTTTAGTCAGTAAGAGTCTGACACTCCCTTCCGCTCCACCCAGAGCGGGAGGAGTCATCTGATGATACCCATCCTCAAAAAAAAAAAAGCATACTTTTTATCTCGGTAGTACGCTTCTTTGGAAATAATTTCCTACCTACTACCTAGGTTCACTCTGCCCCCTGGCTCACTTGCGTCTCCACGCTGCGTGTAGACGCAGGTGAAGCTCGGTGAAAAGCTACTAAGAAATAAATAGAAAAATAGGTACCTACCACTCTTTTCCTGGGAGCCCGGCATCGTCTGTAACATGACCATGTCGTAGTAGTGTCCCTTCCTCGTCATCAGCTCGTCGTGGTTGCCACTTTCTACCACCAAGCCACTCTTGAACACGTAAATCATGTCCACGTTCCTGATTGTTGAGAGTCTGTGAGCTACCACGAGGGTTGTGCGTCCTTCTTGTGCCTAAAACACCAAAGATAAAATTAACGCATGTATTGCAGGGACTATACTCTCACATAATTATATATACGTAGGGCTTTAATGTAGTTGTTATAAGGTATAAATTGGAGTGATTGACGCGTGTTCGTGTAATATGAAACATCTATATCGCGTTTACGTAAGTCACCCAAAGGGCAATGGAGAGAGCTATGCTTGGAGTTTCCCTGCGTGATCGAATCAGAAATGAAGAGATCCGCAGGAGAACCAAGGTAACCGACATAGCCCGAAGAATTGCCAAACTTAAGTGGCAGTGGGCAGGGCACATTGCTCGCAGAACAGATGGCCGATGGGGCCGGAAAGTTCTAGAGTGGCGACTGCGTACCGGAAGACGTAGCGTTGGAAGGCCTCCCACAAGGTAGACAGACGATCTTGTCAAGGCCGCAGGAACCCGTTGGATGCAGGAAGCACAAAAGCGGTCGAAGTGGAGGTGCTTGGGGGAGGCCTATGTCCAGCAGTGGACGTCTTTCGGCTGAAATGATGATATCGCGTTTGACCGATTGGTAATCAGAATCATCAGAAAATTTTAATGTGAGAATTGTTTTTTGTTTTGGTACAAATTATGATCACGGGATGAGTGGATAAGGAACAGTCATTGCCTATCAGAATTTGGTCAGTCCCTAGTCAAAATCTGAGCCTAATTATATTAAACAGGGAAGCTGGGAGTATTTTTACCCCGTGTAGATTTGAAGCATTGTGCTGAAGTTTCGATAAATCAATTTAGTATAAATTTTTCTATGACATTATAGTCTATGTTTCTTTTGGAACGGCATCTCGCGGGTCAACCTGAAGGTTGTCGGCTGCTTAACCGGACTATACTGTGGATTCCGTAATAAATTAAGGCCTCCAGCCAGGGCATAAAACTTGTGGGGTACGGACCTCGGGTTAGGGTGTCGCCGAGGGAGGGCAGCATGGGACAGGCTGGATCGGATCGTAATGATTTAGAGACGAATTTAAAAAGCTACAGGCTCAGTGGCGCGGGCTGGCTCGAGGAAGGGTCGGGTGAAGATGGACGGATCTTTGAGATAGTGTATCAATGAAGGAACCTTAAGTTTAATGATACCCTACCTTATCGAGAGCCTTCTGTACTCTTGCTTCAGAGGAGGTGTCAAGCGCACTGGTTGCCTCGTCCAATAGTAGTATTTTCGGGTTCCGTACAAGCGCACGTGCAATGGCAATACGTTGCTTCTGTCCACCTGACAGGGAAGCACCTCGCTCTCCGACAAGTGTATCGTAACCCTGTATTTAGGAATAATGTCAGTCTTAATTACTGCACGAAAAGTTAGACAAAACAAAACAAGACAATCAGCTTATTGCAAACATGTTATAAAAACGTAGATATAAAATTAATAGTTGCACCCTTTATAGGCAGACTAAAAAACAAAAAAAAAAGTAAGCATGGTTTCTGGATTCAAGGCGCAACGAGGAAACTTTCTCGCCCATGGACAAGTAAGAATATTCTTGGCTTCCAAGTCTGGTATTCAAGACTTCTCCACACAGGGATATTCCATGCGAGTTTCCTAGGTGCCAAGAGTTGCCAGGTTATTTTCTCATTGGTGGTCAATCAAAATTATTTAAGTCATTCACTCATATGGGACTCGCTTTCCAGGATAATAATTCGTGATTGTTATGTGAGCTCAAAAATAATCTGGAAGCAATAGACAGCCTTACCTTCGGTAACTTCATAATGAACTGATGCGCGTTTGCCTGTCTGGCGCACGCCTCGATCTCCTCATTGGTGGCGTTCTCTCGTCCGTAGCGGATGTTCTCCCTGACCGTGGTGTTGAACAGCACGGGCTCCTGGCCTACGAGGCCGATCTGGTCGCGGAGCCAGCGGATCGATACGTTTCGGACATCATGGCCGTCGATTGCCACCTAAAAGTATACAATGGTATTTTTTTTCTTCTTAAACATCGGTACCTAAACTTTGCATCAATGCTGTGGTCTTGACTCGACCCCTGAACTAGGAAATCCTGTATGACTTGGGTCGAAGTTTCTCCAGTAACACCTCCTTAGACCATACATAATACAAATTGCAGTGATCAATAAAAGTATAAGAAGCTAGATGAATTAAAACGAGGAATATAATTAGCTTCTTCTTTTGATGTATGTCGAAGGACCGATGGTCTTCGGAGCTGATGAATCCTTGAGTGAAGAATGGAGAACACATTGACAAATGAACTGTGGGATGCTCTTCGGCTATGGACCGACCCATGCCTAGCAATGAACTGCCACTGGCTGAGCTGGTTGAAGCTATTCTTTCTCAATACAGCAATGGGTTGAAAAACGGCAAGCATTTTCCCATTTTCTTACTTTTTTTTCATTTAAGTAATCTTTCGAAGATGTAAAAAACAGAAAATAAATGGCTTTTCAAGCCACATTGATCGGTAACGAAACTTTTACGTAAAGTGCCTACTGCCCAAATGCCCGACTCTTTGATTGGAGTTTTGCTTAAACAGAACGAAGCGCCGTGCAGGTCGCATCTTAGAAACCTCCTTAAGTCCCCTCCCCACTCCACCGACTTTTACTCCTACTCCTTCACTGTGCATGCGGTGCGGTTGTGGAATTCACTTCCACCTGACATTAGGGACTGCCAAACTGTTGCAGTTTTTAAAAGAAGAGTGAAAGAACACTATCTTTCCACTTCGTCATAGTTCCGTATATATTAATATTCTAGTGCTATTTATTTTAGAAGTATGTATGTATCTTTGTATGTATGTATGTATATTCTCATATTATTTGTTTTATTTTATTAAGTGAATTGTTTTTGATTTTATGTATTTTATTTTCTCTTTTACTCTTACACACGCTGTCTACATCTCTAAATCTACTTTCCTATCGCAGGTATGCTGGAAGAGATTTCATTAGAAATAAGCATCACCTTTGTACCTATTTTTCTGTTATTTTCTTCTTGTCTGTTTATATAAGTGTGTACATAAATGGTTAAATAAATAAATGATTGGGCATTATAGAATATAGGTAAGTAGGTGGTACCTACCTACTATTACCTACCTTCTATCTATAAATAGCTTATAATCAATACAAGAGTAGATTAGATAAGGATATGATTTAGTACGCTAATAGTAGGTACCTAACTATTTCCATTTGAGCTTTATTTAACGAATGAATAAATGAAGCGCAGCTAAATTAAGCTGGTTATACTGATGAAATAATAGAATATGAAACGTCACTCAAGGATGTAGATAATAAAAAAGATAAGTTTTGGACCTGCATCCTAATTGCGTAACACATTTTTAATCATTTTGAACAATATATATTGCTAATCCATTGCTTCATATGTTCGAAAACATTGTCGGCGCAACAACGTAAATAACGCAATGAACATTGTTGAACTGTCAAAATAAATAATAATGTTAATTGCAGTATTTACCAATATACCAATCTTTACTACTGATAGGTATTCATCTTTCACAGTTGATAGGTAGGAAGATTTATAGAAAATAAAAATTGTGGCGTACCTACAGAGATTTCGACTTTGGTTAATTGTAAGGATGTACAGATTGAAGCAGTTTTTTTTTTTGTGTTATTGCTATTAAATTAGACACCGACAATGAGTACCGGTGTCTCTGAAGATACACCGAATTTATTCCTGAATTTGTTGTTTCTTTTCTTACAAACATTTACATTTTATCCGAAATCTCGAGGGGGTTTGTTTACTAAGTAAGCAAACTGTACTTACACTGCCATCGATGACGTCATAGAACCTGGAGAGCAGCTGTATGATGGTAGACTTGCCGCACCCGGAGTGGCCCACTAGCGCCACAGACTGGCCTCGTTTCACGGTTATACTGACACCCTTCAGTACCTGTGTTAAGCAATTTTATAATAAGGATTACTTAGTTATCTACAAGCCTAGGTTAGATAACCTACATTTCTAGAAATTCTAGAAATAATATAGATAAGTACGTTACTATTCCGGATATTGAAAATATATGTTTATAAACCTATATATGTTTCATAGATTTGATGCAATACGTATGTAAAATTGCAATTAAACTCGAAGTCGCGAGCAAATATTTAGAATCATATTATCTTCTTGACAAGTGTGGCTCTCTTAGAACTGCAAAAGACTGGGCCAGCATTTGAGATACCCACCAAACACACTTTAAGAGAGTGTAGTACCTACTCATGAAAATAAACATCTTTTACTTATACACATTGCTGACATAAATTTTTATATCTTAAAACCGAATTGACTTTAAATGTTGGGTTATTCCCGCTCGGTAACACCCTTTCGTCAACACTGTTGACGATCGGGAAAAAAAAGTTTCGTTCGTTCACAGTGTTGACGAACGCTACTTATTATTTCGGGTAATTCCCGTTCGGTAACACCTTTCGTTCCTGTCGTCAACACTGTTGACGATCGGGAAAAAAAAGTTTCGTTCGTTCGCAGTGTCCAAGAATGCTGGTTTTTATTTTTAAAATATGGAAATAAAAATAAAACGTCATGGATTTTCAAATGTTTAATTACGACGAAAGTCTAGTTTAATTGATAAAAAATGTTGGATGTTGTTCCATTTGTAGAATTTAAGTTAGAGTAGATTGCGAACTTACCTTTGCAGCAGGCAGGTATAGCGATGCCGCGCCGGTAGCCGGTAACAGTAGATAAAATAAACAATAGATTCGCACACTACCCCCGACCGGCCTATTCTAGTACGTTATCCACCATGACCTTGAATTAGCCAATCAGAGCACTGCAATAATAAGTATCGTTCATTTTGGGTAGCTAATCCTGATTTATGCATCGTACATACAGTACATTATTAGTTCTAAATTCGGACATGTCGGAACAAGATTTAGCAGGTAGTTCTAGTGGAAAATCCGTGTTAGTGCGTATAAAAAGAAAACATGGGACTGTTTTACTATATGGCGGTCGCCAATATTACACAAGAAGGGCGCATAAAAGTGGTTTAGTTATTTGCAGTTGCTCTCAACGTAAATTAAAGTGCAGTGGAGTTTTGAGAATTAAGGTAAGTGAATTACCATAGCATTTTACGTAAACGTCTAAACTCACTTTAGCTTTATAAAAGTCCTATTATCGCTTTTTTTCACAATGATTTGTATGATGTTATGATGCACATGATAAGGCCATTTTTTTTTATTTTCTAGTTAATTGTGTTTTAAAAGATCTAACATAATCCAATAAAACATTTAAAACGCATATTGCGTATGCGTATTTTAAAAATAAAAACCAGCATTCATGGACACTGCGAACGAACGAAACTTTTTTTTCCCGATCGTCAACAGTGTTGACGACAGGAACGAAAGGTGTTACCGAACGGGAATTACCCGAAATAATAAGTAGCGTTCGTCAACACTGTGAACGAACGAAACTTTTTTTTCCCGATCGTCAACAGTGTTGACGAAAGGGTGTTACCGAGCGGGAATAACCCGTCTGAAAGAATGTTCTCATCAACCAGCCGGGTTATTCCCGCTCGGTCACACCCTTTCGTCAACACTGTTGACGATCGGGAAAAAAAAGTTTCGTTCGTTCACAGTGTTGACGAACGCTACTTATTATTTCGGGTAATTCCCGTTCGGTAACACCTTTCGTTCCTGTCGTCAACACTGTTGACGATCGGGAAAAAAAAGTTTCGTTCGTTCGCAGTGTCCATGAATGCTGGTTTTTATTTTTAAAATACGCATACGCAATATGCGTTTTAAATGTTTTATTGGATTATGTTAGATCTTTTAAAACACAATTAACTAGAAAATAAAAAAAAATGGCCTTATCATGTGCATCATAACATCATACAAATCATTGTGAAAAAAAGCGATAATAGGACTTTTATAAAGCTAAAGTGAGTTTAGACGTTTACGTAAAATGCTATGGTAATTCACTTACCTTAATTCTCAAAACTCCACTGCACTTTAATTTACGTTGAGAGCAACTGCAAATAACTAAACCACTTTTATGCGCCCTTCTTGTGTAATATTGGCGACCGCCATATAGTAAAACAGTCCCATGTTTTCTTTTTATACGCACTAACACGGATTTTCCACTAGAACTACCTGCTAAATCTTGTTCCGACATGTCCGAATTTAGAACTAATAATGTACTGTATGTACGATGCATAAATCAGGATTAGCTACCCAAAATGAACGATACTTATTATTGCAGTGCTCTGATTGGCTAATTCAAGGTCATGGTGGATAACGTACTAGAATAGGCCGGTCGGGGGTAGTGTGCGAATCTATTGTTTATTTTATCTACTGTTACCGGCTACCGGCGCGGCATCGCTATACCTGCCTGCTGCAAAGGTAAGTTCGCAATCTACTCTAACTTAAATTCTACAAATGGAACAACATCCAACATTTTTTATCAATTAAACTAGACTTTCGTCGTAATTAAACATTTGAAAATCCATGACGTTTTATTTTTATTTCCATATTTTAAAAATAAAAACCAGCATTCTTGGACACTGCGAACGAACGAAACTTTTTTTTCCCGATCGTCAACAGTGTTGACGACAGGAACGAAAGGTGTTACCGAACGGGAATTACCCGAAATAATAAGTAGCGTTCGTCAACACTGTGAACGAACGAAACTTTTTTTTCCCGATCGTCAACAGTGTTGACGAAAGGGTGTTACCGAGCGGGAATAACCCTAAATGTTGACTTGAAATGAAATTGACTCTGAATGGTAATAAAATTTAATTTGCATGCATTACTCCAATACTTATAATTATTATAATATATTTTGATCCATTCACTATTAGTGTGAATTCGGCCAGAAGGTGCTTATGCCTAAAATTTTTCAAGTTAGGTAGGTTATATTAATTGTTTTAGTTTTTATTATTTTCTCTATTGTTTCAGTCATATTATTGTAAACCAAGTATTTATATTGTTTCTTAGGGCGATGTGTTTTTTGTTTTTGTTGTCACACCATAAATTATTATTATAAGTCTATACGTGGGGATTTGTAATTGGCTTGCTGGTGACTATGGTGCCCTTTTTTGTCTGTTTTTATTAGCTGTAATAAATAAAATAAATATTGTAATTTTATAATTGAAATGTAACAGTACCTACTCATTTAATCGTTTTGTTTTATATCATATTAACCATTTCTATGCCAATATTGGCAAAGCATAACGCAATACCTTATTTTAAGATCTTTGTATTTGTATGTTATTATTATTACATATGTTTTACAAATAAATTATTCTTATTCTGGGACCAATCCTGAGATATGAAAAAGAACATGTAGGGATCCGGTGTTTTTTTTTCATATTTCAGAGTAACAGTAGTTGTCCCATCATTAAAGTTATCAATTTTCACGTACCTACTACACCTAGTAATCAAGAAAATGAAAATGAATAACTAAGGAAGTTCTCTTAGAGCATGCCCTTCGTCTAACCTAACACCCTGTGTAATCACTACTCGTATATGTCAACGTATGATTATGAACATCGTTAATTTATAATCAATCCCGCGGGGTTATAAACTATCAAAAAACAATGAACTAATCTCACACAAAGAGAGGACTGGTCTCACACTTGCATACCTACTATGTTACCTAACTTTTAAGTTATTTCTTAATTCTTTTCTTTTTTTCGATATTATATTATGCACGTACATGAAAACATGGGCTCATTAAAATACACAACTTCAACACTTATATATAACTCAGGGGGATCGGCGTTGAGGGCTGAAATACAGGCTTTGCCTAGTTCGGCCCCAAATGCTAATACCTTTGTGTACAGTAACTATAGACTAAGCACTTAATTTGTGAAATAATGTACATTTTTTTCTGTGAATAAACTTATTATTGTATATTATTAATGAAATGCAACAAACCATTTACAATTTAAAGTTTATAAACTGCCCATGGCATACCGATAAATTGTGAACTGGTATCAAATTTGCCTTCCGCTAATACTAAATAGCCAAATAACTGGGACCGGGGTGCTTCTCCTGAAGTTATGCGCTATCTTTTTCTCCGGGTGAATTTGCGTGCCCCGTGTGGAATCGGAGAAACCCTGACACTCTGGTCCAGTACGAAATCAAAACGTAATACCGACGTATATCAAAATAGACTTTTAAAAGGCCTCCAAAATGGAGCACCCTTCACGCAATCAGTTTCTATTAAGCTGCAAAGAAAACGCGACAAAACCTTCCCAGTCACGCAAAACACGCAAAACAATCGATAAAGTAGCGGTCACAGTATATCTTTGAATTATTATTTCCGTGTAGATATCAACGTCGCGCATTATTGATCCGTCACAACAGAACGCAATTCAATTTATATGTGTCTTTATGTATCGATACATTTATTATGTCACAGATTCACAGCGCAAATCAATGAGTCGGTCTTTTATTGGCAAATTATTTCATGGTATCAAGAGACTCGGCAATCGGCACGTCGCAACAACTCTAGTTTTGAAAAGTCACGCGATCCAATATAGGTACCTGTATTAAAAGATTGAGAGATTGTTAAAGATTTAGGTATTTAAGTATAGCTGATTCTTGTAACCTGTAGGTAAACGTTGATGGGTGATATTTCACTCGAGTATCTTCGCAAAAATCGAAACAGAATTTGCTTTAAATAGTCGCCCAGAATTAGTAAGAACCTAGCAGTTAAGATAGTAAGTACCTACTTAGGCAAGGCTGAACAAGTACCCACAGTAGTGTTCACAAAAATTCATAAAACATACGTATCAAACTTACCGGAACATCACTTCTGGATGGGTAATGGAAAACCACGTTTTTCAACTCGATGTTTCCTTCAACATCTTTGGGCACAGTTCCCTTGTTCTGCAGAGGGTTGATGGTCGGTACATTGTCGATCATGTTGAAGATCTGTGCGCCGGCGCCGCGAGCCGAGCCGAACACCTCCATTAGAGTCGACGAGATACCGAAGTTGGCCGAACCCGTCATTACACCGAAGAATACCTGAGGCAGTCATAGTTTTTTTTAAAATTATATTTTAAAAAAAATCAGGCTTTACTTCATTAAGTAAAGCCTGGTTTACACTTATGGTAAGCCACCGGCAATTTACACCGGCACTTTTATTGTTGGATCAACATGCAATTCAATGCAGGCATGTATTGAATTGCCTGTTGATCCAACAATAAAAGTTGCACCGTTTAAACAATGCAGGTCACTTGTTGCTTCAAGTTTAATATAGGTATGGCACAGGCCAGAAACTTGCATTGTATAAATGGGGCTTGCGTAACAGCAAAAAAATTAGGTAGATTTTAAATCAGAATGCGGTGCGTATTATAAAACTATCGCTGCAATACTGCAAAACACTTGATTCACGCTGCAATACTGCAAAACACTTGATTCATGTGTTCTATATGAAAGTCAAAAGGTTTTTACTGTTTTTAGTCTTTGCACTAATTCAGTGTTGTCAAGGAGTTGCATCGCCCCGATTTTCACTTCATGATGAAGTCTGTGTCATATGAGCTTCTGCATATTTTTGTATAACTATGTTTATAATATTTAATATCCATTTTATGCGCGTTGACTATATCCCTTAGTGCTTTGAAAACGACGATTACTTTGGCTAAAATTTTAAGATAACTGTTGTCAAAGTTCAGGTACGTAGATGATTTTTGAAAAAAATAATCTTCTTCCTTTAACTTTAATCTCTAAACTGTTTGTTTTAGATTTGGTTACGTCGAAAGGTCTGTTAAAGTAATATGTACCAATGGAATAGCAACGAAGGCCATTCAATTGGAGAGTATAGAGAAAAGTGACATTTATGAAGAATTCTGGGAAATTTTCAAATATAAGTACATTAAAATTGTAGTTTCTCGAATTCCATGAATTGTCGCCTAGGCTTTATGGGGTGCTTAATTGTTGCAAATGGGTCACACCATCACGTCCTGGAAACAATACGTCAAATTACAAGTCACCCTGCACAGGAAGGAGTCTATGATATATGAATATTGATGAGGCAGCGTTGTTCTTAGTTTATAAATATCATACCATACTTTATCAAACGCCTGTGAAACATATAGGAAATTCTTGGAGCACACCTTCTCCTCTAGTGTTCTTTCAATAATATTAGTAGTTTTGTGTCGAGCGTAGTGTTGCTCTCTAAATCCGAACTGGTAATCGGGGATTATATTTTCATTTCAGATGGCCGCTAAGATGACTGGATACAGTTGAGATTGAATACAAATCGTCTCAGCTTGAATTTCATGACATTCATACTTAATTTCTTCATGATGACGGAGATTCCCTGTGACTATAATGGCGCTACCACCTCGGGCAGAATTGTCAGGGAACAGTGCATGGTACACTTTATATTCTCGGAACTTTATGTAAGTACGATTGCTTAGTAAAGTGAGTTTCAGATATAAGGCATACATCAATGTTTTCTGTGATCAAGACTATTTCTAATTACTATCTTTTCGGTCTGGAAATATCGGTATAATATCGGTGGAATATGGTCGGTAGCATTCGCATTCGTAGCGCTATTTCTAGTCTATCCCGACAAGCATTAAATGAGGGCAACAATTTAATAATTACGTCCAACTATCCTCTCATACCTTTATCGGCACTAACATTCTCACGAACATACACGAACATTCTCATTTTCAGTTTTTACCTTAAGGTAAAAACTAAAAATGGGTAGGTGGTCTCAGCCATATTATTCGCGAAATAATAAATACCACTTAATAATTATAATTGGAATGTAGGTCACTTGTTAAGTAATTGTGTGTGTCATCGCGGCGAGCGCGGTTGGCTACTGCTTCTGCACTTTGCACTTAAGAGCGTTTATACCTTATGAGTGGCAACGTCGCAATTTAGTGTCATATTTCGTGGTTTTCAATTTTTATCATTTAATCGGAGCTATATTTAAAAAATCTGTTTAATTAACTTTTTAGAATTACGTGAAAGTGTTTAAAAAGTAAGTAACCGTAATGCTTACAGTTATTTTACAATGAAAACAACGCCCTGCAAGTTTCCAATGTATTATTTGCATATAAATAGAACTGTAAACGCAACGATTTCTTACCTTTTACACAGTTTTCACATAATTCTAAAAAGTTAATTAAAACGATTTTTTAAATATAGCTCCGATTAAATAATAAAAATTGAAAACCACGAAATATGACACTAAATTGCGACGTTGCCACTCACAAGGTATAAACGCTCTTAAGTAGAGCACACGATCGACGCAACTAACTGAACGAATATCACAACGTAATCCCCCGTCATATGGTGCAATGACGATAACACTGCTGAATGCTGATGTAAATTCATGTCATTATTATTTCTAAACTTTTGAAGGAAATAGAAAATTAATCTATGATTTTATTAAAGTTAGAGCGATTAGTTATCGATGAAATATGTCGTTACAATTTATAGGCATTTAATTTATTGAGATTTTGGTTTTCAAAACATACCGTTATCAATGTTATCTAATATTCAAAAATTATATCAGGAAACCTAAAGTGGGGCGATAGATATAGGTACGATGTGGGGGGATAAAAATGGACATACACGTAGTTCGACGACCTTTTTTCATTCCTAAGCCTTCGTTTCGCGCACTGGATTTCAACAGAGCGCATCCAAGCGCTTCTAAAAAGCGCACTGTTGAATATTCAACTCTCGGCGATAAGCAGAGCGTTGAATACAAGCGCGCGATAAAAAATCGTCCGAGCGTACTAGGGCGAAAAGTTCGCGTCACATTGGCGAAAAATATCGTCGAGCCATAAGTGCTCGTATGTAAGTAGGTAGGTACGTCTATTCCCCACGAAAAAAAACTCAATAATTACTTAATAGAACTTACAGCGATCATTGTGGAGACGTCGTAGGTCTCTGGCTCGTCGACCATCAGCCTGTAGCCGAACCAGAAAGAAAGAGCGTAGGCACAAAATATGCAGAAGAATAGCAGTCCCATCGCCAACCCGTTGAACAAACCTGAAATACTCGCAATAGTAAGGAAACCAGCGTGGTAATTACGTAACACTCATAAAATGGCGATTGATGGCATTGCCCTTCATTTTGACAGTTGGTTCATTGCGTGTACGTTGTTGAGCTGACAAATTTTTCGAACCTATGAAGCAATGGTTTAGGGATTTCACTCATCACTTTCACATTAGGAGTGCAGACCGTAACTTCTACTGTACTATCACCGGTACTTATAGTCAAGAAGTGAAATGGTCCATATTGTCATTCTTCGATTTTGATTGCCCTTGCTTCTTATCTCTTAGTTAGCTGCTGCCCGTTGCTTCGCCCGCGTGGATGTTGGAAATTATCCGACGCGAACTTGCTACCGGGACCAAAAGTAGCCTGTCACTTCTTATAACATCTGCTATCTGCCAGTGAAAGTCCTGTCAAAATCGGTCCAGCCTTTTCAGAGAAAAGTCGAAGTCAAAGCATTTATTTCCAGTAGGCACATAAAAGGCACTTTTGAACGTCAACATTTACATTAAAATAGAATTGATTCTAGTCGCCCCTTCCAAAAAGTAGTTTCGTATGGTGAAGAATGGGCAAGAAACTCCACCGAGATTAACCGGAACAAACACACATACAGACACACCAAATTATATGTTTTTTCGTTATAAGTACTGTATATTTACTTTCATATTCATTTAGTAAAAGCTGTTATTTTGACATTACAAACAGACACATCTATTTTATTCATTTGTATAGATGTGAAACTGAGAGAACTATTAAATTTCTCGCATTCGAAGAACTATTGACAGAATATGGCTAACTAGTTTTTCAGTTTCAGTGTTTTAGAAAATGTTAAGCTAACCAGCTCATAATCTTTCACGCGAAGCTAATTTTAGTTTCTATCACGGATCTATGCCAGTCATTGCCAGTGCAGTGCGTTTGCTTGTTGCATGTTTCATTCAACACTTGTGTTTTTATGTTTTTCGTACATATAAGTACAACAGCAGCTCTTCATCCGAGTAAATTATACTTTGTATTTCATTCTAAATAGTAAATTCACGTCAATATGGTGCAATAAAGTCAAGTCAAAGTGAAATAATTTATTTCAATCAATCAATCAATCAAAAATTGATTGATTGATTGATTTATCCAATAGGCTATTCATGATTTTTCTAAGACACACTTTGATTCTGTTGCACAGACGAAAACCTAGCGTCTGCTTACCTTTTTTAATATTGATTTTCCTGGCATCATTAAGGTGTGCTTCGTATCTCTCCAGCTCCTGCTTCTGTCCGCTGAAGGCATACACGGTGCGTATCGCCGAGATAACCTCCTCGGCAATGGCTCCAGCCTTGCCTGATGCTATAGCTTCTTTCTTAGAAAGACTAGCAGCAACCTATTGAAATATTGAAATAAATCACTTTGAGAAAACTTTTCTATCCCGTATGTTGCACCTGCCATGGTTTTTTTCTGCATCACCCTAAGTTTGACTGGTAGAAAATGCCTCAGGCATTAAGTCTGCCTTTGTACAGTATTTTTTTTTACAGGTGCATAATTTTTAATAAATAAATAAAACTTTTCCTTAGAACCAACATACCAAAAAAGCCGTCACAACGCATTTGACGAAGTTTTCCGAAGGATATTATGTTTATGAAAATGCCCGAAGTTTGATGGCCTTTTATTCTGTTTAAATTACAGATTTCGACCAGCAATCAGAGTTCATGATTGTTATCCTTTGACAACTGAACCCTCAAGAAATATTTGACGAAGGTCTGCTTGGACCACAAATCACTAAATGCGTTTAGCTCTAATCTTATTTAAAACATCATTCGGTCTCTATAATCTTAAAACGATAGAAAGAAACAGACCGATATTTTAAATACGTTTAGCGCTAAACGCGTTTAGTGATTTGTTGTACAAGTGGGCCTAAGACAAGTGGAAATCGTGACAATATGACGATAGTCGTAAGGTAGGTACATCAAGGCAGGTCTCAAATAATTGCTTCTTTTCGTCTCCAAATACGATAAACATGGGTAACGTTGAAACAGGAAGTAAACGTGGATACTCCAAATGGTTGAACATATTATATACGTTTTTATCGATAAAAGACGTACACTATCCTATCAGTAACTATTTGAGTATTTTATTGGCTTTTCATATCATCACTTTACTTACACGGACCTAACACGAATTATGCCACAATCCAACATAATTCTTTATGGTAGATACAATTACCTCTTATTTTTTTTCGACAACATTTCTTATTTTTTATAGACGAAAGACACTAGTCACTTATTTTTTGGAACACGACACGATTATTTAAAAGTGTAATTTAATTTAAGTTATGTATTCATATGCAGGATACAACACGAGTTCATTTATGCATAACATCTCTGAAAAGTTAACTCTTCTGATTTCTTCTGGGGCCAATTTATCAATAATATGATCATCTACATCACTCTTTGCAATGTCATACTCAATCGATAGTATAGCGAGTTGTTTTTTTGTAAATCTTTATTAGTTAATAAAGATATACTGTGACATGACTCGGCAAGATTGTTTATCAAGAGAAATATTTCACTGTCCCGGAACGAATTCACCTTCACCCAATATTTGCTCGCTAAGAAGTACCTGCGTACATATGAAGGTGGAAGGTGAAGCTCACTCTCCTTCACGTGTATAGAAGTCGTCCTCACAAATCACTAATAACGCGCATACCCTGATTTAGTATTCTGTCCGATTGGACTAAGTTGCTCTTGGACCCGTATCATATAAAAAGTTACCATAGTCCAGTCTCGAACGAACAATAGAAATGTATGATAGCCTCAAGTAATATGGATGTACGCCCCACCCAGACCAAGATAGTACTTGAAAGATTCTCATAGATTTTATAAATTTTCCGGCTCGTTTCCCAATATGTTTTTTTCCACCTAAGCGTGCGGTCTAGCCACAGCCCTAAGTACTTAATATTATAGTTTTACTACCTGAAGCGATGTTTCATTTACCAACATATAAATACTACAACTCTTTGAAGATGAAATTTCTAAGCCTGTGTTTGATAAATATAAAAATATATAATAAATATAAATAATTTATCGGTTGTTACCGGTATTTTAGGTAGGTACTGATAGGTAACAACCGATAAATTTGAGTGTCGAGACCACCAAATATCGTTACATCTGGATTGTTAGGACTTAGCAACCGAAAACGATTGCTAACTATGTCGAGACTGCAGGGCCAGGTTTGTGGTTTGTGGTTACCGTGGCCCCTGGCACAGGCAACTGAAGGAACACGGGTGGGTTTTAGTCAGTAAGAGTCTGACACGCCCTCCTGCTCTGCCCAGAGCGGGAGAAGTTATTTGATGATTTCCCACACACAAAAAAAAAAAAAAAAAAGGTTTGTGGTTTGTACGTCACAGATACATGCATGAATCGAACTATGTACAAAGATAGCAACCCGACCATAATCGTCATCCTTATCTTTCCGGTGAAATATATAATTTGTTAAATTTGAGTCTAACCAGGTTTTATTAACGGCGGCAATGCGGACTTTCTTCTGTGACAAAATATTTATTAACTAACTTCGGCCTTATACTCTGCGCCATTTACGAATAAAGAATATCTTATATAAGTTTTACTTTAGGGCAATCTGAAATATTATCTACCATAACTAAAATTATCCATTCTGCGCAACAGTTTATAATACTTGTGACCTTGGTTAAAATAGGTGTATTCTTCAAAAAGAGTATTAATTAGTCTTTTAATTAACTCTCCAAACTTCACATCTCTTTCTGTCTTTTCTTCAACTTCCTCAAACAACACCTCTGGTTTATTGATATCATGTGGCTATGGATTTAAAAAGAAATCGTATTCAGATCGATTAGAAGCAACATCCTTTTTTTTTTTGGACGATGGTTGTGAGGCTTGTTTATTGGGGCTTTTGACGTTACGATTTCAATGTAAATTGCAGATTCACGGGGTGACGATGTCGTATCTTCTACAAGCGGAGGTTTAGACGATTACGTAGAGAACGGATTGATAGACAACATCTTAGGGGCAACATCTGCTGGTGAACTTGGTGCTACATAAATAGTGAGAGCCTTTCTATACGTGCAATAAAACTCCGCCATAATCTCTCTTATCCTTCTTTCTTTGAGGAATGCAGGGCAACCTTTGTATAAAGCCTGCGCACAGTCACAATTGACAAATTTAAATGACGTAGTATCGTAGTTGACTGATTTTCTCCGCACTTCGGACAGACAACTTTGCTTGATGGACACCTTTTAATTGGACGACCCAAGTTCCAGCACTGCGTACACAGGAAAGATGTATGGATCCACTTTAACTCTCAAACCATCCACAGATAAATGTGGTAAAAAGGAGCCCTTAAAACATTAACGAAATGCTTCACTTCGTGACCGGCCTTCTCTCAAATTACGTCGGTTGAGTATTATATTGACACCAATTAGGCTGGCTTACGGAACGCTATTGTATTTTATATCTCCTCATCGCATCGGTTAGATCTAAATCCACATCTCTTATAACAGCATATGATATACTCTTTTCCATAGGCCGTTGTATACGCCAGCCCTTCTCAAGTAATTGTCTACTAACTCTAATCTCTCTACGCTGACTTCATTCTGCATATCGAGGAGGACTTTGTATGGGTTCATATTATATTTCAGCCTTAGAATATCTGTAATGCCGTTATCTTTAAATAATCATGCCAAAGGAATTTGTTAAGGCAATTGCTCACTAAATGATAATAATTATGTATATATCTCTATTTTATCTAATTCAAGCTTGTAGGTACTTATTTGTTTCCTTTGTCCTCTGTCCATTCGGTATCATCATTATCTCCTTTCCTCTTCTCCGACCTAGTTTCACCCTCCGTTTGAATATTATTTTCCGCTTGGTACTGTGTCCCTTCTAAATCTCGGACTACTAGATCACTCCAAGGACTGCTGCTAATTAGTTGCATCACAAGTGGCATACACATGATCTTCCTTCGTTTCATCGCGTAAAATTAAGAACCATACGTCGTTACCTATTGCGCACAGCGAGTCAACCCAACGTATACATATTATACACGTTGGGTATAGCTACCGCAGCTACGCGCAGGTCATAACAACAGCGCAATAGGTGCGCACGCGGCTTGAGTAATTAGCAAACGATTACCTCGCACGAACGCCGTATCGAGTCTGATAGCGAGATTGCTCATTTGCTCTTGATCAATCTGCGATCGTAAATATTTTTAATTGATTTTCATTTGCTGAAAGATCGCTCACAGCTTGCAGACAGACGCGGTCACAGCCTAAGATTTCGGGGTCGTTACCGTGGGTACTGGCAGGATTACGATAATAATTATTGTGTGATAATAGCGAACGAAGCGAGCTCGAAAATCTTAGCACCCCGCTTGGTATAGGATGGGTTTTGTGTTGTCTATTTATACGGAAATAGTAGTTCCTTTGCCCATTTATACGGAAAAGCTTAAGCATATGTTTATGATGTTAGAATGAGTGAAGCGCCGTTTTTCGGATAGGTTAGATTTTCGTTTGATAATCAAACAGAAGTATGAGTTATTTTGTTGAGTTATAAACAAAAACTCAAGAATTATGAGAACGCATAGTGTGTAAGACCGAATGTAGTAGATCCGAAAATGTTTGTACAGTCAGTGACCTGCATAACCCGACCCATCTTCCCCTCTACTTCTTTGTAAGAGGGGTCAGGTAATGCAGAGCACTGTTTGTACCATCTCGGGTTTAGATTAGATTTTCTTTTGGCAATTCATACATAAATATGAGATATTTGTCGAGTTATGCAGAAAAGCTCGAAAATAATGATAATGTAAAATAAAACAGCGAGTGAAACGAACTCGAAAATGTTGGCACCCTCTAGAATGGCTAAGATTGCCTTTTGATCATTAAAACTGAAATAGTTTATTTTGTCGAGTTACGCAGAAAAACATAATAATTGTGAGAACGAATAATTCAAGAGCGAGGGAAGCAAGCTTGAAAATTATATTATTGATTGATTTTCCTTTTGGCAATATATACAGATATTGGGGCAGGCTGTGGGTCTGCAAAGTGCGCCCCCTAAAGGTTGCGCCCCTAGCAGCCGCCCGCCTGGCCAACTACGACGGTGGTCTTTTTCTAAGATTTGATGTGCCATATAAACGTCCGGGTCCTGTACCTATATACTCTTTAAGTTATCAATGATCAAACCCCTGTTGTAATTTCTAATAAAAACCGTGTCGATCGATAGTGTCGCAATAAGTTGTGCCAGGTTGGACAGTTTTTCGCCATTTAGGGTATCTATCTACATCCATTAACCTATCTCTATAATGTAACGCCTAATCGATGATTTCAACTGAGCTTATCATAAGGTAGGTCGTGGTAATTTATGGTGTTGAGTCGCCCAGCATCATGCGATCTTCATCAGAACTGACTTCATTGGACACAATAATACTATAGGTACTTTTGATAATTTTTACTACTTTAAAGATATGAGGATCAGGGTGGACAGTTCCTCGTCCGCTATTAAACCGAAGCTCCGTCCGCTCGTCCCGCATCGAAAGGAGCTTTCGACCAGATTAGTGTTATGTCTGTAGACAGGCCCGATGGTTGTGGTCGGGCTGTTCCTGATTTTACGGTAGGCTGATTTTCCATTGCTTGCGCGATGTAGGACTTATATGAGGTCAGTTCTTATGTGGTGATACATCTGTCACCACCGAGTCAATAAGGGTGATGAACAAAGAGTCAAAGTGATATGAGCCGAGAGTGTGTACTTTTATAAATCTGGAAATGCCATGGCAACCGATCTTTACGCAAGAGAAAACGAACGTTTAAATGAAACTTACCAGCCCAGCGACTCCCACCAGTGTCATGGTGACAGGGAATGATATGAGACACAGCAGGGCCAGCTTCCAACCCTTGATGAGAGCCATGATGACACTACTGAAGAACGACGCTTGATAGAACAAGAAGGTCGAAAGCTTCTCGCCGATTCCATCTTCTAGTTTCACGATGTCACTGCAAGCAAACTCACCAATTAATTTCGAAATAGTAGCTCTTAAAAGAACAAAAGCAGAATACTCCATTACTTAGCTCAAACAATTGTAAATCGGAAACGTAAGCGAGGTAGCAAATGTCGAGTATGGATGGGTCCTACACATTAGCTAATTTGATTTGAGTCTTACCTGTTAATTTTAGAAGCTATGTCCCCATTTTTATGAACGTCGAAATACGCAAAATCTTGATTCAGAGCTGCTTTTAGATATTCTTGTCGTATAACATAAACCTGGAGATTAAAAGTTAAATTTGTAGGAACACGAAAGAGACAAAAATATTTTCCTAGACCTCACTCAGGTAACTAACATTCATGCGAGGCCGTAGCCAAGAATAAACTTCGCGGCGGCCAGCTCTGGACCAGAGACAAACAGTTTTTTTTTAATAGTCGTATTTTATAACTTCACATAATTAAAAGGCAATCAACCTGGATGATCATCAGAAATAAAGCGCGTGACAACGATCACTGGATTGAGATGCTGGATTCTCTCATTTCGGGGTGGATTTGAACCCCCCTGCCTACGGCCTTGCATTCATGTAATAATTTTCTGTTACAGTAAGGTCAGGGTTAGAAAAATCATAATTGCAGAGGAGTCAAGAAGAGAAGATAACAAGACAATAGAAAATACTAATAAATAATCATTACTTAATAATTTTTGTGCTATACATACTTGGTTATACGCAGCAATGTTCATCATCGTAGTAGCAGCGTATGACAAAACAATAAGTAATGCTCCAGTAATAACGTTGTAAATAGCGAAGAAGAACAATGCATCCAGGAATGTATCGGCAGCTTCAGTATTCGATGCTGCAGGATCCACCAAGGATGTTCCATATTTCACCATAGCGTCTAGTAAGAACGCAAGCAACAAAGTGTTGATAGGCGTCGATATGGCGGCGACCGTCGAACACATCAACGCCAAGGTTATGAAAATTTTGTCCTGAAGGGTCGCAAATCTGAACTGAAATTAGAACATTTCGGTAGATGAATGTGAACATATATGAAAACTAAATGTTGGTAGTTGTTTCTTTAATTTATTTTTTCATCGGAAAAATTACAATTTATCGTGTTTTGAACCGTTAATTTCCCTAAAACAATGTGTGTCTATGACATATATTTTATCCAGGACATAAATACACTAATTTGACTATTTAAAATTGATTTGCTAAATAAATCTTAATAATAATCTTTTTAATCTTAATTCATTTACTACACACACGCACAGAACAGCCTACATCGCTGGGTCTAGAAACAAAAATGTATCCCCTAAAGGGGTTAGGATGACACTTTCTATGGAAGTTTTAATGGAAATCCCATCGAGCACACAGCTTGTACACGAGTAGGTATAGGTACATGTGAACATAGTGACAAGAAACCGAAACTATCCTATATCAGAGAAGACAAATTAAACAAATTAGGCCATCTGGTGTTGCATCTTTTTCGAATTTTACCACCAGAAATGATTCCCTATCCTGAACACGTTCGCATTTAGCTGATAAACCGTAATGGTTACATACTCGTTCCATTTCTATTATTGACTTTACTAATGCCCGCGGTAGAGTGTCTGTTCATGGCTTGAAAGTTAATTAGGTAAAAGCATGAGCCGAAACGGATCGATAATGATGGGAGGATAAAGCACCTATGTTTTATGCACAGAAAAGGCGAAAGCTAAATAGTGTAATGAATTAATAATTCTAACTATACTTATAGTAGATATTTATGTTTTATTAACAAGCTTTTCGACTGTTTCACACATTTCTCTGATCGTTATCATCATTATCCTATTGCCCGTACCACAATTTAAAGGGTCAGTGCAGCATGTTTTTTTCCATACACCTCAATCATTTGTAATGTGAAGCCGTATTGCTTAATCTAATATTTTAATGATATAGTAATGGTGCATGGAAACTCACCAGTGTAATAAAAGGTATACTTGGAACTTCATCATTTTTGGAGGCATCGGGTTCTGAACTTCTGTAAAGAAGGTGGTACCGACCATTAGGTATACGACACATTGTTTCGCTTAATTTTGATGTAAAAGATGAATTCCATATTCATAATTCCATTCCACATTATTTTTGTTCATGAAAATGTCGGCTTCCAATTCTTTGCCTGTTTCAGTTCATTGCTAAACTACGGATCAGATTTTGAATAAAAAAGTCTTGGTGAAAAATGTCGTCAAGATTTTGATTGCAATTTGAGCACGAACCTGTATCTATGTGCAATGCTTCAACATTAAGATAAGACATTGTCGTTAAATAAAGGTCAACAACGCTAAGTGTTCTAAATCATTTTATGAATTTGTATATCATGTGAGAGCAGTTAAGTTAATTTTACGATGTAAATGATTGCAGGAAAATACCAAGATTACCCATGTCCTCCCTGCTATTAGAACGCATCTCATGGGGTTTTTACAGTCTGTACTGTAAAATCGTACAGCAAATCACTTCGCTAAAACCTAAGATTTACTACGTCATGATCGTAAATGTCTCTGGTATTTGTAAACTATTTTTGTATACACTTCTTACGATAAACACAAAAACAGTTTGATTTACATTATTTATGTTTGTATCCCGCACCAAACGCACGTGGTGTTTGCACCCGGAATCGTTCATTATTACGGACTGTATACTTGTATAGTGTAGGCTAAGTAAGGTTCCTACTGGACTTCTAAATGTCGAAAGTTCCAAATCTAGGCTTATCTTCTATATCTCGAAGGGAGGCCAGGGACGTACCTAGTCCTACCATGTACCTATATAATGTATGTTGTTGTTGTGTATGTTGGTACATAATGATGATAGTTTATTGTTTATGATTAAACGGTTCGCTATCAGCAACAAAGGATTTATCCACTCGATTTTCAAGCTGGACGTGTGCAAATAACAATTTTGATAAATGTCTAATTTACAATGTATCTTGAAAAACTAGGTATATTTATATTATCATATCAAGTACCTGTAACTAAAATCTACAATCATTCAGAAACTGATAGTTTAACACAATCCGGGCTGTAAATCTGTCTGTTAAATTTAGTTCGTTTATTTTTAACTCGTGTTTAAGAAATAAGGTATCATCGAAAAATGGGAGAGCGCACCAGTCTCATGATGAGATCATTTTTAATCAGTCCCGGCGAATTAGTATGTTTCATATCGTTCCTATTAAGTGGATAAATGTGAAGTGATATAATAAAACAGAAGTGCGCGTCTGACTTGTTCATAATAATTAATATGAGCTGTTGATCAATTGAAACAATTCGTGTTCAGTGTCGTTCGTGATTAGGGTTCCGTTTTCACAGTTAGTGTTTCGATTTTATTTCTCCTTTATAATATTGTATGTACAGTCTATGTAGGTTGCATTATAATAATGGAATACTTACGTGTCTGATTCTGCTGGAGTTTGCCGAAAAATTCCATTTAACGGATCTGGTAACTTGTTCTCCTTGTCTCCTGGTTTTAATGGCCACCCGTTTCCTTTGGTGTCCTTCGACATAATAAATAATTAACTTAATAACAATTACACAAAACTACACTAAAACGTTTGTTACTGTGTTTTAACTATCATTGTGCAACTTTTTTATGTTATATGATGTAGTTTATATATTCGGTGCAACGTTTATCCGCTGTCGTCCCATTCGCGACTAACGTATCCATGATACGTTATCAATTTATCAGTTCGATAAAACATGAAAGATACTGGTGCCGATTCCTTTGTTCACAAACTAAACTAAATTTAAGTTGAGTGCATCTTTTTCTTTCTATTTCATTATGAAAAGGACAGAAGATGAATTTTTAGTTTAGTCCTGTCAAATTAATCAGCGCCTGACACTACTCCATACAAGTTTAGACGTGATTAAAAAGTTGACTACTAAAATTACATCAAATTACGTCAGGTGCTGACTAATTTGACAGGACTAAACTAATATTTATCTTCTGTCCTTTTCTTAATGAAATAGAAAGAAAAAGATGCACTCAACTTAAATTTAGTTTAGTTTGTGAACAAGGGAATCGGCACCACTGTACAACTAAAATCCGATTATAATAAAACGTTTCGTTCATAACATTGTGTGTGCGAGTGAATGAGCGCCATGACTTTGAAGCGGGAAAGCTACAAATAGCTTGAAACTCTGTAAATCGACGCTGAATATTTGTTTTACGGAAACTCTGGAGTTTCTTTATGAAATTGTGCGTTAAATTCGCAGGTAACTATAGACAACACCTGCATTATTGTCCATTTATTTAATTTATTTAGAAAGGACAACTATCTTCCACAACGTGAATGACGTTTATAAAACATGATTATTGTTCGGTGCTACATGAAACGGCTGAAAGGATTTTCATAAAACTCGGATCAAAGATTGAATTTATGATCGGATTAACCTACAACTACGAAAATGGTACGAACGACGGTGGTGATGCTCTCTAAACATGACTTCTAAATTCAATCGGTGATGTCGATGAGGCGAGAACCCGCGGTGCCAAAAACAAATGAGTTCGCTTTCTAGTTGTGTGCGAGGCTATCTAATATCTACGGTGCCGGATGCAGTCACTTGAATGAGGTTCGAAATCATTTCGAAGTGCACACTTCTACACTGTACACACTCTTTTAATGTCTGCTCCAAAGTTTGGCTTTATTTATCGTTGCTATGATACCATATATTATTTATTTCCCATGGTCAACTACTTTTAATAACGGTCCTAAACGACCTCTACTCCGTATTTAAATACAAAAAAATCCTGATCGGAAAGCTGTTTTAGTTCACTTCCCTTCCGAACGAAGGGAACTTTCAGAATGCTGAATGTTTTGAGTGAACACATGTTAAGCTCGGCGCGGGGCAATTGTTTGCTGTCTCCACGCCTCGGTGTTATCGATTGCGTAAACAGCTGATTTAAGGTTATGACATTGTGTCGAGCGAGGATATAAGCGAGAAACAAGTGAACCCGCGGGGTGAGTTCACTGATCTCCCTTGTTTTGATTCGTTTTTTGAATTGGTACACATTTTTTTGTTTTAAATTAGTAGGTACCTATGCTGGAAGATTACTATAATCCAGCGCCAGGCTTCTAATTAGGCTCACGCTGAACTATAGGGTGGCAGCGAAATCGATGCGGAAACTGTAACCATGAATTCATCACATGATTCTAGACCCCCTAGAGTAGAAATTTATCGACAGATATCAAAAAAAAAATCTGCTGTTTCATAGAAAAGTGCAATACCTACTTACGCGGTCAAAATGTACTGAACAGCAAATGTTTTTTTTAAATAGGTAACCGACGAATCATTTCAATGCAGGGGGTTCAGAATCCCAAGCTGATTCCCGGCCACCGAAGGTGCGGGATTGCGGACGGCGAGCGATTGGGCAGCTCGCCGTCCGATAAGGACCAGGCCCGGATCGAGGGCGCGTTGTGTTCCACGCGCGCTCAATGAAATGTCAGCAACAATGGCAGGGTCCTGTAAGGCCGCTGCCTGCCAGGGTTGCGGGAAAGTCCGAAATGGTCACCGTGGCCCCTGGCACAGGCTACTGAAGGAACACGGGTACACGGCGAACAGAGTGGGAGAAGTTATTTGATGATTTACCACGCAAAAAAAGGGGAGTTCAGAGTCATGTACTGGATCCATGGTATCGGGTTGTGCGTTGATGTATAGACTATTATATCTACCCACTGGTACTTAAATAAGTAGATAATTACTAAGCATCAGCCTTTTGCAATCCACCGCTGGACACAGGCCTATCCTATCTAATAAGGCATATTCGCACAAAACTATAACGTTGTACCACTTGTACCTACCTATATGTAGGTACATATTCTTCTTGGTTAAGTATGTATACAATCTCCCTTGTTACTGCTTAAAATATTTTGTTCTTTCACTAGGCTCACGACGCGACATAAGAGGCTCTATTATTGCTTTCGTTAAATAAATAAATCATTAAATTGTATGAATGTTTTCACTAGGTACACCCCACTATAGGTATGCCCCGCTACCGTTCCCCGCTCCTGAGATTTGCAAGCCGTAGCTTTAGAATAGTCAATATTAACGCAATCCAAGCTCTGAGACGCAAAAGCGCGTGTTAATAATTCTGTCTATGGGTATATCTAGGTAAGGTTTGAAGTCTTTTAATTTGTTCTGCTCAATTAGGTATCTACTTACATGACTGTTTGTTTGTGTCTATAGAAATATTATCTAATAGTTCGCCCAAAACTTAACTTGTAAGAGTAAACTCGAGTTTGTAATAGATATAATAATTACGCTAGGAAAAAAAACAAAGAAGGTATTTGCCTAACCTAACGGTTCTTCTGACAATTTAACAAAACACACCACAAATTGTAAGAATAAGGAATGTCACCAAATTCTTATTATTCCAATTTTAAATTATCTTGTATAAAAACGGATGACTGACCAAGGACAATATTCATTACGATAGTGTGTAGTGATTTATGGGGCACCTCTATTATGTTATGCAGTTCCGTCACGGTGGGCCAAAGGTTTCACTACACTATTATTTCGCATAAAGGTTGTTTCGTAAACAAGACGTTGGGCGCGCACATGCTCATCATTCTTCCTACTTTGTTCAGAGTTTTTGTCACTTCCATGGACAATTTTGACAAAAGCCTTGTTACATTTTAGTTGGGCATTACTAATGCTTGAGTGACAGATTTCTTTAGATTCCAGTTATTGATTGAATAGTTTTGTTTTTCAATGCTCCACACTCAGACCAAATAAAATTTAAGACATAGCGCTGTCAACAGTGACGTGAGGCCGGTTTCGTTTCACATCGGCGTTGAGTCGACGATGAACTACCTGGGACTCGTCCTGGATAGCCGGTGGAACTTCGTGGAGCATTTCCGACGTTTGGCTCCCAGACAGGAAAGGGCCGGGGCTGCCTTGCAGCGGCTCCTGCCCAATCTAGAGGGTCCAAACGCCTCCTGCTGGAGGCCCTACGCGGGAGTCATGCGGTCCATGGCACTTTACGGGGCACCGGTGTGGGCGCGTTCGTTGAGGTGGCGGCCAACCCGCCGTTGAACGTGCCCCAAAGGTCCTGGCCACCCGGCTGGTCCGGGGATACGGTACGGTTTCCGGTGAGGCGGCGAGCCTCCTTGCCGGATTACCGCCATGGGATCTGGAGGCAAAAGTCCTCGCGCACATATGGGAGTGGCGCAAAGAGGCGAAACGCCGGGGCATAACTCAGCTGCCGCGAGAAATCACGGCACAGCGGACAGAGCTCCGGCGGGATCTCAGGGCGGCATGGAGAGTGCGACTGTCGCAACCCAGCGCTGGGCACGCCACAATTGCGGCGATAAGTCCCCTCTTTGAGAAGTGGCTAGAGAGGCGCCACGGCGTCCTCACCTTCCGCATGACGCAGGTCCTCACCGGACACGGTTGCTTCCGGAGGTTCCTGTTCTGGATAAGGCGGGAGGAATCGCCCGGAGGACACGGTGGAGGTCTGCTCGGCTTGGGCAGAGCACCGCCGGCGCCGTGACCTCGTGCAGGCGATCGGCGGTGACGATCACTTATTTTTATTAAAAAGATGCAGATATTAATATTTTCATAAATTAATTGGCAAGGTACCGTCATAATATTAATCTTTTTAAATAGTTCCCTTAGAGATTTGTGGTGACATAGATTATAAATGGCTCTTACAGCTCTCTTTTGCAAAATAAAGATGGATTCAATGGCAGCAGCCCGACCTCACAGTAAAATGCCATACGACATAATGCTGTGGAAGTAGCTAAAATAGACTAAATGCGCGGTTTCTAGTTCTACATCTGTTAACTGTCTTATCTTTCTAACAGCATAAGCGGCCGAGCTTAGCCGCCCCGCAAGAGATGTTATATGAGGTCCCCATTGTAATTTCTCGTCTAGCATGTTTTTTTTTTTAAACGCTGTCCCACTCTAGGAATTTCTCATGTATCGTGGGTGCGTTTACAAAAATTTTAACTCAGATACACAAACGGCCAGACCCGGAACAACTACTTGCAGGTCATACAAATATTTGTTCCGTGCGGGGATGGATCTCGCGACACGTAACGCAGCAGATTCCTAGGAAAACCGTGTGATTTTCGGTAATTCGGTAATTTAAATGTAATGCATTTCGTTTTTTTTTTCCATTTAATACCAGTTTATTTACCGTAAACCAATCTTGGACCTGAAGAACAGAGCTTTTCATGTCGTCAAGATTTTGTGACTAGTTATGCATTCCCGGTGACCCTGGCATCCCGGGTTTTTTTTTTACAAAAACAATAATTAAGAAGCCGCTTCCATACTTGCATAGCGAAAAATTAACTTTAGGTAAATTGCATCCGAATATCGGATCACTGCTCCTATTTTACTTTACAAAAGAAATTAGTATCTTATTAAACAGTAGCATTTTTAAGCACCGAATTCCTTCTACCACTAATTACCATTCTCCAATGTTTACCTCAATCATAAAAATATTTAAAAAAGCGTAGGTAACATTAAACTTTTTAAGTAGGAAGCATTTGAATTTCGCGGGCTAGCCGAATACGGGAAGTTCGGTTGGCCCGAGAGAGGCGATTAAGATTATCATTACGTACCTTTCCTGATCCTGTCGGTATCAACTTGAACCGCTCCTCAGGGTTCTCAGATTCCATGTTTCTTTTCTTCGGCACCTCCATGAACGTTAACATGACCCGAGGCTGAAACATTTTGACTAAATTGCACTGCACGATCCACTGAGCAACGGCCACTCCTCGCAAATCATTAAACTAACTAACAATACACTCGCAAAATGATTGTGCTCGTAACATTGTATGTTATACATGGGCTTGGTACATGTGTCTGTATCTACTTGGTACATCTACTTAGCGGTCCCAAATACGACAAATAAGTAACTGTTATTGCGATGATTCAGTATCTTGCGTTCGTATGCCGCCACGCGACGCGACGATTCATACTTTTTGTAGGTACATTTCACACACTCTTCCTTAGTATGTTTGAATTGATTATTACGTAATAAACAACTACATGAGGCAACTTACTTGGCCATCTTCGGGAGTAATTCAATGTTTTACGTTCCGTGTTTATTTTTAAAGACTTGCGCTTATGCGGTATATAGTCTTGGCCTTGAATGAGAGGCATAATTTTTAAAACGATCGAGAGTTTTTTCGAATCACGCTCGTTTTAAATGTTTCGCACATTTTCGGGGCTCTGGCCTCTGACATCATCAGTATGGCGATCTTCGGAGATTGTCAACCGGTCTAATCCGTCTAATATACTTTCTATGTGTAGGTAAATACATGCTCTATATATATAAAATTATGTATACAATTAGCCACCTTTCAGGAGGCTGCTAGATAAGAAGCTATACTTAGCTGTAAGTCAAAGCAGTAATAAAAATATAGATCTAAGTACTATTTGAACTCACCACATATTTGTGAAATTCAGAGACACGTAGTATGCCTCTAGTAAATTAATTTTGTTAGAATATTAATAATAGTTATTTGTTATACAAGAGTGCAAAGTTGCTTTTTAACCGCGTGTTCAATTTTGATGACCGAGCAAGCGAAGGATTCTAAAATTGAATCACGAGCGCAGCGAGTGATTCAAAATTAGAATCCTGAGCGTTAGCGAGGGAATCAAAAGAGCACGAGGTGAAAAATCTTTGCACTCGAGTGCAACACGTAACTTTTCATTCCACCTCAGCGAGGAAATGACTAAATGCAAAAAAAATACGTTTACAATCACAAGATAGGTACACTTTTATTTCAGTTTAGGTATTAATTATTACATTATGACAGGTAAGTATTACAGAATAATCTTTAAATTATAACAAAATAATACTAAGGTATAATTAAGAAAATTTTAAAGTAACGTTGCTACAGTTATTTAAATTGAGTGTAATATTTTTGTTTGGTACTGTAATATTGGTGTTAGTCACTTGTGTACTGTTTTTCGGTAAACTATCTGTCATACTTAATAGTTGTACCGATTCATCGGATTCCCTTGGCGTGAATGTTGGAGAGAGAGGGAGATGGTTAGGTGTTTCATAACGGCTTATTTTTGATGTAGAAGGGCCAGTCCAAGGATCCGATTGAGGCTCTTTCAGTGTAATGGCTCCTACGATGCCTTCACATATTTTAGACTTATTTTGGATGGAATCCTCTATGTATCCCTCTACAACTGCATTGGACTTCCAGCCTCCGTGGCGCTTAAGGGACAGGAGATCAGCTCCGGAATCAGCCAAAAGTGTGGCTGAAGTTCGTCGGAAACAATGACCCGTGTACAACAGGGGTTCTGGAAGTTCAAGAAATGTTGCTATTTCTCGTGGGATACTGCCAATTTTATTAGTACCCATAGGCTGTCTAACACACTTTCCATTGCGATACTGTAGAAAAAATCGATTGATTGGAGTGTTAGGCGGGCGTAAGGCTTGATATTTCTCAACAATCGTTACGTATTCCTTGCGAATGACGAAGTTGCGGTCTCTTTTTGTCTTTGTATTAGGTAAATTAATTAATAGTAAGTCATCTGAATGTTTCTCAATGTTTTTGACATTAAGTTGTGTTAGTTCATTAGTTCGACATGCTCCGTTTATTCCAATAATAAGAACAACCTGTAACGTAAAGAGTATTGTAGTAGATAAATGAATAAAATTGATATGAACGCATAATTATGCCTATCAACATCTACTAAGTATACTATTTAATTGAGATTAATATACTTAAGTAGATACTGAATGTGCAACTGACTTACTTTTGCCGCCAAATATACGGAATCGGGTGCTTCGTTAAGAAACTTTTCAATATCAGATACTGTGAAAACCTTCGATTTTTTTGGTTGATGACCAGATGAGGCTCTTTTTAAAAATGCCACTAATTTAGGATAGGTATCGATATGTTTGTCTTTTTTCATCTTTATTGTTGCTTTTAGCATCGAATACGTACTCCATAGAGTGCTTGCTTTCTTGTTCTCGGATAATTCTATAAAATATGCCAGCAAAACGTTTTCTGAGAAAGTTTTGGCTCCTTTTGCTAGTCGCCACGTGTTGAACATATCGTACCTACTGTTTTAAATACTTCTCGCGTGATTGTTGAGGGAGAAAGCTCATTTGCGCATTATTAACAGTTTCAGTCAATTCTGTTGGCATCAAGCAAACTTCCTCGTCGCTAGAATCACTCATTTTAGTTTGTTCACTTGTTTTCAAGTTTCTTGTTTTTAATATAAGGTTTAACAATGACGTGAAAAAATGCCGCGTAAAGAACCGCGTACAAAGCAAATTGAAAAAAGAACACCAAGAAGGTTCCGAGTCTGAGTTTTTAACAAATTAAAAAAAAGTTGTATGATATATTCGGCACCATAGAGGTAGCAGTAAATAGGTTTAATGTTTTTTTTAATTCACAAACTTAGTGCACACGATGTTCTAAATTCAATTTACTTTATCCTCTAGAGAATAAAAACGGCTTTTCCACTCAGATATTGAAGATTAAAAATACTCTTTCCGAGATGGTGGGATGAAAAAGTATTTTGTTGGATTCATGAGAATTTCGTTAAGTAGGTAATTATATTTAAACTTATTTATTAAAATACTGTAAAAAAATCAAAAAATAATACAAAAGTGACGAGCTTGTTAAATGATTCACGGGACAACAAGAGTAGGGAGAGGAGGGGGAGGGTCAAGATTAGGGTTGCTACTTCGTGTCACAATATTGAGTCAATTCTACTGACATTATTATATGAGAACACGTTTAGTGTCGGTAGCCTCTGTCTAGTCTAGTTGCATTTAGGATGCTGGGAGCCCTGGTGTACGGCCCATTTTAAATACAGGGTTTTCTTAGCAAATACAGCGTTATAAAAAGGGAAAATTAAATCATGTATGTTTAAAAAAAATATTGATTAGTATAGGTACGCATTGATTTTAAAATTCAAGCATATTTATTTTCAATAAAAAGTAGGGGTCAGGAGGCCTGTATTTCTAGAATGGAAAACCATTTCCACGGCTCCAAATATTCACTTAAAATGTTTTTTTTGAGATTAATAAAAGTAAAATTTAAAAAAGACCCCGACTCAAAAAAAATATGGTTTTTCAAACGGCTGAACAGATTTCCTTTAATCATATAGCTAAGAACACTCTCGATTAAGTCACGTAGCGAAAACAAAAAATCGGTTCAGCCGTTTGGTACCATGGCGCTGACAGACAGACACACACGACTTGTTAGAGGTTCGTATCAAAATGGTAAAAAAGAACATGTCACTTATGGTGCGACTTAGTCTGTCTGTCCGTTCGTCTGTCACCGTTATTTCCGGAACTACTAACTAAGAGGGATATCATATGATAAGTCTTATTTCAAAATCAAAAGTCATTTATTCAAATTAGGCTGAGAATCAGCACTTTTTGAACGTCAAAATCACATAAGACAGTCCCCCCAAAACGCCCACCCTTCACCACTTCCTAGTGCTTTAGCTGGGAAGAAGAAGTGGCGGAACAAACTCCCCAGCAGCACTGCTGTCTATTCAGTTAGAAGAACTGGATTCTATATAGTAATAAGTAATTAACATTACGAAACACAAAAATATAAAAATTATTTGCCATATGTCAGCTAGCACACGCCAATATTTAAAACTATACTCAAGCAGAAAAAATAATAAAAACAAAAACGCAAACCGAACTTAATACATAATAAAAAGCCTCCTGGCATAAAGGGCGTGCCCGCTTACATATGCAATGCTGCATTATGTTTATATGTATAAAGCTGTAACTTGTAGCCACAAATGATAAACTAGGACCTTCGAAGTAAAATAAAGAAACATTAATTACTAATAACAATAACAAAACCATAGTCAGCAAGATGACCTGTCACCACAAGCAGCACCCGTTCACGAGCATAACGCAAATATCAGCCATTACCCCCCTCGCCATATTTTGCGACCAGACCCCGGAAAACACAATTTTATTACGTTTTACAGTGTTTTATAACACGGTTTCAAACCTAATGCCCAGAACCCTGCTCGAGGGTTCGCATGTAAACATAATGCACTAGCAATATGACCTATGTCGGCATGGCATATTATAAGCTCTACGAAAAATGAGTGGATTCGAATGTGTTCAGTTTTGCTATTCCATTGTAGTTTATAAATAATATGAGTTCCGATTCGGACAAATGAACATTAGGTTTATTGAATCGCATTACTTACCTATATTATATTATATTAGAATTTACGTAAACTGCCCATACGAAATCAACAAATTGTTGTACCTATGTACCTACGTGCGATGGACTGCACTATAATTTAAAAAAAAATCTTGATAAAGTACATCACTAACAAGAAATACTTTTATTTTTATTAATATATAGCTACCCATTGCTCGCCGTAGGGATTCCCGACGCCCAGGGAATCTCCTGCGGCGACTAGCGGTGTGAGGGCGCGAATTTCGCCTGTCCCTCACGCGTTCCGTCTTCTCCTTCGCGAGCATTACTGCTTCGCAGAAGTAGGTGACGGCTTCCCATGCGCTCTCGCTCCGTGCCGTGGCCTGGACCAGGTCCGGACGCGAGAGATCACCACCGCCGATCGCCTCCACGAGGATACGGCGGAGCACCGCCCAAGCCAGGCAGACCTCCACCGTATGTCCCACCGTGGCCTCCGGGCGATCCACACAATGCTTTCTAAACAGATGAAAATCCGAAATAAAATATTGTGATTAATTAAATTTAAATATTCAACAACTCATCTAAAAAAAAAAAAAAAACAATGTCAGAATCATATAAAAAATAAAATGTCGAATATAAAATTGTAAAATTTTATAAAAAACAACGCAGAATCGCACATAATATTTTTTTTAACAGCTGTTTGACGAAATTGTTTGTTTATATTTCGAAAATGGAAGCATGCAACTGGCTTGTGATAGTAGCTAGTGACACAGTATAACAAAGTAAACAGTATTACGTCTTCATACAAATCGGCCGAAACGTCGCGCTTCGAAATCTCGGTGTACACTAGTATTCAACACACAAGAGTACATTCTAATATACTGAGATACAACAGTAGCGCATGCGCCGCAGTTACGTAAGGTTGCCGACAGGCCGAAACGCTCCCGCACATTTATTTACGTGAAATATGGCACGAAGTTGTCGACTGTATTCAGTGTATGGATGTTGGAATTCATCAATATTGAAACCAGAAATAGCATTTTTTCAATTACCTACTTAGTCGGCAAGTTATGCCTTTAAAAATAGCATTATTTTTATAATTTTTATTTATTTATGTTATGTAGGTATTTCTATATTTATTGAAGCGTAGCGAGCATGACTTTCTTGACAGGTACTTAGTAGGTGAGTACCTCACTTTTCCCTTGCAATCGATTCCCGCTATAAGGAACCAAATATACCTATACTAACTTCTGCTCGCGGCTTCGGCCGCGAGGATTTAAGTCTGTGACAGAAATTCTTATTCGTGCGTCCCGCGATCAAAAACACATTCTTAAAATCTAAACTATTCATCCAACCGATTTAGTATAAAATGCAATTTTTAAGTACATAAAATTTCCCTGACGATATGAAAATTTGTTTCGATTAGGATGAACCTACTTTTATTTTTTTATTTAAAATATCTATAGTATTTATATTATATTATAATAACCATTACAAAATATTTTCAAATCAACTACAAATATACATAAACTATTAAAATTAAAATATAATAACCTAAAGTAACTAAAACTATTAACAAATAAAAATATGGCGTCGAAAAATTCCTCCGCATCGCTGTCGACTGGTAAAGTACCCAACAGACTGGCGGCATTGCCCTTTGTATGGCAATGCTAAGCCTCTGGCCAAGGTAAAGGCCAGCCCTTGGGTCACGGGAAGTTTCAACAAGCCGTTTGGAGATTTCGTTGAACAAATCGTGAGCACTCGGACCCCACGGCCCAAGGGTTTCAACCCCAAACGGCTCGAAAATATAATTACCGATAAGGTTACCTATTATACTTTCGCCGCTTGAGGTTTTCCGCAGCCGCAGCAGCAGCGCCAGCACAGCACGCCGAGTCAGGAAGATGGGATGGCGCAAGAGTATCGACACACGTTGCGTCCCACACTAAAGGCCTTGGGTAGGCCTTTCAAAGAAATAAAGACATGCCAACCGGTCTCTTGCCATAGTCGCATGCCAAGCCATTAGGTTCTAATACAGCTGGAACGCCGACGGTGACAAGAGCTCGTCAGATGATGTCATTTATGTTCGCGCGCCCAGCTAAGCGGCCCGCACTTCGGCTGCAAGACAGGCCATGGTGTCCAAGGCTGTTGACAATTTCGCCACAGTGACAGCGATGCGGAGAACAAGAAGGAGCTCCTAGTCGTAGGGAAGCAGCGAGGCGGAAAGTAGTGTCGTCTAACAAAGTGCCTATGTTCGACGACCGTAGTGCATGAAGCCAAAGACCCGACTCCCACTTACCCACAGCAAGCAGGCGCGCACGCTCCGCAGTAGTAGCAGACGTGTTAAGTAAATTGTTCTGTACTACTCTGCAAAGCGGCTCATCCCACTTTCTCTGGGAAGTGAACTTTCTGAACCTATTTAAATTACCCTAGATAAATTAGCATTTTTTTTTAAACGTTGCCCCACACTAGGAATTTCTCCTGTATCGTGGGTGCGTTTACAAACATTTCAACTCAGATACACAAACGGCCAGACCCGGAACAACTACTTGCAGGTCATACAAATATTATTTTCGTGCGGGAATCAAACCCGCAACACGCAGCGCAGCAGTCAATCGCTTAACCACTGCGCCACCCGTGCCGTATTAGTTTTGTACTAATGTGTCATATTTTATCAATTTGTGAATTAATCTGAGCATTTACATATACGTAAGTATTATGTCATCGCGGACTTGTTTATAGTCCATATAGGTAACTTTTATAGAGAAAGTATTTTATTTTTTAAGCCGAATAAAAGGATAATATAAAAAAAAAAAAATAACTGACTATTCGAATGGTTTCCGCTGATGTGCCAAGGTGATTTAGAAAACAAACCTTATACCACAAGCTACTAGATTTGTGAAAAAACATTTTAATCTACAGGACATACTATAACCTACATATAACCTATAACAAATCGCAAGGGTTTAAAAAAGAATGCTTTCCCATAATTAAAATTGTCAGACTTATAAAGTACAGTTACAACCCAAAAGACACAGTCAGTGGGCCAACCTAGTGCGTGTTTAGGTAATTATTTCAAGGTACTGCCTAGACGTAATACTGCTTACTTTATTATACAGTGGTCGCGATGTTCTCAATCGTGCTAAATTACTTTCTTTTGTTTTCTTTATCGAATGATTCAATGAACTTTTATTTGTAATACGCATGATTGTGAATGTATAGATAATATCTGGAGTCATTTCCATGACATTAATCAGCAAGTCCCTATATCATCAACAACCATTTCTCCATGCATTCTGCACTCTTGATGCTCTTAGTCATCACACATCACTCGTGCACACTTCCATTTTTTAAATTCAAGCGTAATTTAACAAAACTATTGATTGATAAATGCTTCTACAGTGTATTTGAGTTCTTTAGAGTATAAGTTGTGACTACTTATGACTTGTAATTCAACGTCATATAAGAATTCATTGTTACCAAATTTTAATGAATTTAATATATTTTAATAATCGCATCCATTATTAAACTTAATTAGTTAATTTGTTAAAATAATAATTAAAATTTGCATGCTGACATTAAAGGCATATTAAGAGATCGGTTATATATTATCTTACGAACTTTCTGAACCATAATAAAATTATGCAAATATTTTGTTCGTACAAATGGCTACGTATTACAAAAGTGTTTCAGGTTACAAGGCACAAATAAAAAAAGGAATGGAGGTACCGGGATACCAGAAAACTTGAATTCTGTACTCGAGGTTTTTAAAAATAAGTATGAAATTCGTTTTGAGGTACGTGTAATCTATTGTACACACAGCAGCAGGTCAAGTGTCAAACAAACTGTCAAATTTTCTCATGCGATTTAGAACTTAACCTTCAACATTTTAAGGTTTAAAATCATTTGGAGAAATTTGACAGTTTCGTATAGGGCTTTTACACAAAACTGCTATGCGTCTGGAGGTGCGAGCCCGAACTGCATACTGCCACCGTGTTGGTAGTTCGGGACACAACTTTCAGGGTTGACGATTTCGACTTTTCGGTGTTGATTTTATTATTGTTTTAATTTATGCATAATAAATAATTAAAATGGTGCATACAGAGATACGACATATTGTAACACTTGAGTGTCTGCTTGCTTATTTCTTAAGTGTTTTTTTTTCTTCTTTTCGACATGGGTGTAATTTTCATAGTTTTTGAGGTCGCTGATAACGATAAAGGAGTTAAAATCAAAATTCAAGACAGCGGCTGATGCGAAATATTTTTCGTCATGGGTATCGTTTTCATGGCTTCCTAGGACGCTAAAGCCGATAGTGCAGTCAAAACGAAAATGCAAGATGGCGGCTGCGAAAGTTTTCAAATTTTTCATCATAGGTGTCATCAAGATTGTCAATTTCCAAGGTTTTCGAGGGTGCTGACAACGAATATGTGGTCAAAATCAAAATCCAAGATGGCGGCTGCAAAAATTTTCAAATTGGTCATCATGGGTGTCGTTTCCAATAAAATCAACACCGAAAAATCTAAATCGTCAGCCCTGAAAGTTGTGTCCCGAACTACTAACACGGTGGCAGTATGCAGTTCGGGCTCGCACCTCCCGCGTCTCGCCCCTCACACCCCGCACGATTGCCCTGTCTAGACTTCTTCGTAGGACGACTGTATGATGTATAGACTGTGGTAATAGTTTCATGGAGACATTTTTTTTTTGTGTGGTTGCTCTTGACTCTAGTCTAGGTCTTTGGTGACAGAGACAGAGTCGACGATGGAGTGCGCTTACCCAGAAGAAGCCTGTTCACTCGCACTTTGAAGAGATTAGGGTTGTATGCGTTCGGAAACAGACGCAGGTAGAGAGTTCCACAACAAACAAATGATGAGAGGCGTGCCATTAATACATCACTCTACTTTGTTATGTTTCATGCTGGCTAGTATTCGAATGCAATGGAAAAATAAATTGAATTGAATATTGAATACCTACAAGTTTATTATTGTTGTATGCTCATGATGATGAAAATCAGCTCAGTTATGATGATTTTTTTTAGGTGATACATAATAGAAGAATGTTTATTTATCAAGTTGATAAGTTTATCAATAGGATGATTCATTGTGTACTGTACAAAAGAAATGCTCAGCTGACCCAAAATAATTGGAATTAGAGGGAAGATAATGATGTACTTATGTGGCTACAGTTATCAGTTTGGGAAGACCAGTAATCACTTATGAACTTAGGACATCTGTAGTACCGTCTGGTACTGGAAATTTCCTAAGTGTGTCCTAACTTCGTATGCTTCTGCAATGCACAGGCATTGTTCAACCTAGGAACAAAGTTGGAATATCAAATATGAAGTCTTGTCTTGTAAATACACTGGTAGGTACTCATACCCTTCTAACTAGAACACGGTATGTAAACTACAGATTGTCCATGTTGGTAAGTGGTTATTCGATAAACTGTTCAAAGCCGGGCTAAAAACAAGTCCTGCAGTTAGCCTGTTAAGGTGAATCCTCACTTGTAGCGCGCCAATTTCAAATTTTATTTGGTTTTTTTCAAATTGCTGGTCTGTTTTACGTCGTATGTTGATCAAAATGCGATTCGCGACTGTATGCATGATATATTTACTGAATAATGAGCATTAATTTCATATCAATCGTCAAACTTTAGAAATTTGTTCCACCTAAGAATTTTTCTGAATATTTCTTAAGTAAATTCAGTCTCGAATCGCATTTTTTTTTAAACGTTGCCCCACACTAGGAATTTCTCCTGTATTGTGGGTGCGTTTACAAACATTTAATAAGCTCACATACACAAACAGCCAGACCCGGAACAGCTACTTGTAGGTCATACAAATATTTGTTCCGTGCGGGGATCGAACCCGCGACACGTCACGCAGCAGTCAATCTCTTAACCACTGCGCCAACCGTGTCGTCAACATCGTCCGTGTCGTGTCGTTTTATTAACATACGACGAAAATAGAGCTGCAATTTGAAAAAAACACCAAAAGAAATTTTGAATTTGGCGGGCTACAGCTGAGGATTCACCTTAAAGGGTTGAGACAAAGATTACCTTTTTTTTTTTTACGGGGGGAAATCCTCACGGACTACCTCCGCCTGGGGAAAAGGCGGAGGGGCGTGCCGGACTCTTACCGGCTAAAACCACCCCGGTGTCTCCTCGCACATGCGCGCGGGGCTGCGGGAATCCAAATTCTTCCGCAGCCCCACACTAGTGCTGGCCCGGTCTGTCCGGGCCTCGTCTCCTGCACGGGGTAGTGAGGTGTTTAACTACCCCGTGCATCGCCTCATAGGCGCGCGCGACACCCGTGCGCGCCTTCGCCTCGGGTCCATCAAATAGGGGGCGAGGACTTCCCCAAGTCCCACGCCCCTGGACCCATTCATGTGGGCCGGAAAAGGGCGTTGTCCGCCCTTCTCCTGCGCCCGGTGCGCCTTCTGCGGTCGGGGAAGGGAGTCGAGATCTCCCTCTCCCGTTCCGCAGTTTCCTTCTGCGACATCACGTCCTCGCAGAAGGAAACCACCGCGTCCCACGACTCTGCGCTACCGACCATCCTCCGCACTACGGTCGGCAGCGACAGATCGCCTCCTACTTCATTTGTGAGGACACAGCGCTGCTCCTCCCAAGCTACACACTCGGCGAGCGTGTGTTGCGCCGTGTCCTCCCCGCAATGGACGCAATGGTGGCACCGAGCGTCCGGCTCCCTGTTTATGCGGCACAGGTACTTGCCGAAGCAGCCGTGCCCCGACAGCACCTGCGTCACCCTAAACGACAGGGAGCCGTGCCTTCTCCCGAGCCAGTCGTCGAGTACTGGCCGGATCGCCTCGACGGTAGCGAGGCCGGCGGTAGGGCGCAGAAGCCTTTGCCGCCATTCCGCCACCAAGACCTGACGGAGCTCCTCTCGGCGCAGCGCGATCTGCCGCTGCACCGGCCTCGAGCCCCGTGCCCGCTCTTCGTCGCGCCATCGATATAATGACACGAGTACTTTCGCCCCTAGGTCCCAGGGCGGAGATCCGGCCAGGACACAAGCCGCCTCGTAGGAAATCGTGCGGTACCCGCGGACGACTCTGACGGCCATCGCCCTCTGCGGTTTGCGCAGAATGGCGAGAGTGCCGGCCGTCATGTCCATCGCCCATCGCACAGGGGCCCCATACAGGGCCATGGACCGCACGATTCCCACGTACAACCGCCTACAGGCGGCGCTCGGGGCCCCCAAGTTAGGAAGCAACGTTGAAAGCGCGCCCGCTGCACCCATCAGCTTCGGCGCCAGCCGCCGGAAGTGGGGCCCGAATTCCCATCGGCTGTCGAGCACCAATCCCAGATACTTCATGGTGGACTCGACAGTTATCCGGGCCCCGCTGACCACGATGTGTGATCCCGGCGCCGGCGCACGTCGGGGGCCATGAAACACCATGGCCTCCGACTTGTTTAGGGCCACCTCCAGGCCCAGGCGCCGGATGCGGTTCACCACCTGTGACACCGCTGCCGTGGCTATCAACGTCGCTTCCCTGTACGAGCTCCCCCGGGCAGCGACAAGCGTGTCGTCCGCATAACACGTCAAGTTGGCGCCCGACGGGAGCTCGCCTCTCAGCACCCAGTCGTAGCCGATGTTCCACAGGAGCGGTCCCAAGACCGATCCCTGTGGAACATCGCACGACATGAGGTGCCGACCGGCACCGTCACGTCCCCGATAGGTGACGCATCTATCCTCCAGATAAGCCCCTACCGTACGGTGGAGGTAGGGAGGCACGCGATGGTATTTCAGAGCCTCCCGAATACAACTCCAGGGTAGGGTGTTGAATGCGTTGGAGATGTCTAAAGACACCGCCAGCACCACCCCACCCTGGGACACCGTCTCCCAGGGCCCTCACGCGCATGATGGCGTCTATGGTGGAGCGCCCCCGACGAAAACCGAATTGGTGGTCGTCCAGGTCCGGCCCCTCCCTGCACAAGTGGCTGACGAGGCGATCTGCGACAATGCGCTCAAAAAGTTTGCCCGCCTCGTCGAGCAGCACTATGGGCCGATACGCGGACGGGGAGTCCGCGGGGCGCCCCTCCTTCCTGAGCAGGACCAGCCTCCCCTCCTTCCACACACTGGGAAACTGACCCTGCTCGATACATGCCGTGACGAGCCCCCTCAGCTGGGGCTCTAGCTCCTTCAGAGCCAGGACGAGAGCTCGACCAGGAACTCCGTCGGGTCCGGGCGCTGCGTTCTTAGCCCGGAGTCGCGACACGGCCGCTCTCGTCTCTGCTTGCGTCACCTCGGGGACATCGGTCACTGCGACGTACACGCCGCGGAGACCCCTAGACCACGGACTGTAAAACGGCCCGCGGTCTACCCCACCTTGCTCCCTAATCGTGCACTCTGCAGCTGCAGAGCGCAGATAGAGAGCCCTCGGGAGCGACTCCTCCGCTCCGGCAGAAATTCGCCACGGACAACAATCTCCTCTTTCCCACCCCTCACGAGGAGATTGTTGCCCGCACCCAGGGTGCACCGGCCCAGCGCCTGCTCGTCCTCAAGAAAACAAAAGGACCAGCAGCCACTGAGCACTCAGGGAGGTTTTCTGCCAGGCACCCCAGACAAAGATTACCTCAGTCAACATCGAAAATAAAAGAAAATTGTTTTTTTTTTTCAATAAAAAACCTTAGAGCATTTAAAAAACTGGCCAATATTATTTCGAACCATAGTATAAAGAGACAGTTACTTTACATACATAATCAGGCTATAATGTTCCTACTGCTGGGACACAGGACTCATCTCTGTGAGAGGGAGTGGGCCGTGATCCACCACGCGGGCCCAGTTGGTCGATGTCATAAGTCTTCGAATTTTTGGTTCTAGGACATGCCGGATTCTTCACGATGTTTTCCTTCACCGTTTTGAGAGCAGTGGTGATGAAATAATTTACACAAAATAAAGCGCTGCGCCCGCCGGTCTGAGTTCAAACATACGGCCTACTACACGTATGTCGCGGCCGTTACTATTGGGCCATCACTGCTCCTTACTTTACATAAATAGTATTAATTATATTATAATTTTAAAACAAAAATATTGTTTTTTTTTTTAGTAGGTACCTGTTGTTTTTTGGTGTTAACTGCTCATAATAAAGCACCTGCAGGTTACACAAGAAATGGGTAAATCAAAAAGATATGTTATGGGCATAATATGCCATAATGTGATTGTGGTAATAATATCTAAGTCGGCACCATGGACCAACAAAAAAAGTCGGATGGAACTCCGCTAAGACAAAATCCGTTAAAATCCGTTTATTAGTGAATATACTGTTGCTGCTTGCGCGTGTAATGGCCGACCGTCGCCGTCGGCCGACTAACGTGTGAATGTGTGCGTACAAATTAAGATTTGAGCTCAGTACTGACAAATTTTCAATGTATCAAAAATAAATAAATGGGGAGATTTTGGGTTCAATCAAATCTTAATTTTGAACTTTCGAATAAATTCTAAGTACCTTAGTTCTGCAATTCCTAGATAAACCATATTTTTTAGGGTGTTAGGTTAGACTATGCTAATTAGTTATCACAAAAAAACTGAACCAGAAATGTTCTACAGAACGAGAAAAAAATCGAAAACTGATGTTAGGTGAAAATTACGAAAAAAATCATTAAAAAAATTATATCTCGAAAACTACGAAAAATCGTAGAACATACATGGGAGTGATTCGGATACTCCTCATCATAAAGTATCTAAATTTTACGTTTGAACGTCAACTCCCCGGCCACCCTGTATGTATAAGTTGTTGATATAATAATTAGGTATTGTAATAGGAAACAAGTATTGCAGTGTTCATTTAAGAACCAGCTATGTACCTATACAGGTTGATTGGAAATTCGACCTACTTCTTGAAATGGGTTAAATACTAGACTAACGGTTTTAAAACCTAAATAAAAAAAAAACAAATAGAATTTAACAAACAAGTAGGTACTTCGAAGAACATCACCCATTAAATTCTTGAAGAGGAATGCAGGGGGCACAAAACATGACTTCATGTTGCTGCTAAGAATTTTAAAATAGAGAACCCAATATCACTGGGAATCGCATCCAGCATATCACGCTCGCAAAAATCGCTCTTCCGACTGCCACTCTGCTACTAAAGCAATTAGGCTCTGTAAGTAGATACAGTCAACTAAAATGTTTGGCATATGTTTGGTTCGCTGGCACAGAGCGAAGCTTTTAAAGTGAAGACACGTGAACATATCCGTCAGAAGTTGGCCGAAACATCCCAGCGCTGAGTTGTTGGATTCGTTTTCTCCTCTTCCGATCGTTATTTCTCCTGACCAAGGTTTATTTTGTTAATACGAGTATGTATGTATTTATGTATTAGTATTTATTCTTGTATTTTAAAGTCATTTCCGTGCTATCTATCCCGTATGTTGCACCTGCCATGGTATGTCTCTGTATCACCCTAAGGTTGACTGGTAGAAAATGCATCAGGCATTACGTTCGCCTTTGTACAGTGCTTTTTTTTTTACTTGTGCATATAGTTTTAATAAATAAATACCGGTTGCGGATGGATCTTACGTTCCTGCGACCCCCGGCGTAGGTGTGAGATGGAACACCGGGGTGGTTTTTAGTCAGTAGGTAAGAGTTTGACAGACAATGCCGCCCGCCGCAGGGCGACGGACATCCATGAGGATTTTCCAACACGAAAACAAAAAAGGCAAGAAATACCTAATGGCACTAAAGGCAGACAAAGTATCATATTTGTAGCCCGAGATTCCCGTAGGCACTAATATGACTAGATTTTATGCAGTCTTATCTAAAGCCCTACTCTTTATAAGTAGGTAGGTTTGTCTGTCCCGCTGTTAGGCAAAGGCCGCCCTCCATTCTTTTCACGTAAGTACTACCTAAAAGTTCTATATTTTACGTAGATTACAAGAAAAAAGCTTCCAGTACAAACTACCTAAATAATTGCAAGTCTAGCTTAAGATTTATTATTACTACAGCTAATAACATTCATTGAGTCGTACGGCCATGACAGCTGCGTACGCGCATAGTTGTGAAGGATCGTTGACGGCACGCGGTGACTTGCGCTGCGGTGGTCGCGACCACATATAGAGATCTCCCGTCGTCGCACGCGCTCTAAACGAATGAGCATTTATGACGACTAGATGTGCAAACTCTATGCTAAGTGATGTCGTTGATAAAAAAGGATTTAAATGGAGCAGACATTTTTGCGGTCTTTGTAAATAAATGGTGAATAGGACAGCTGCTGTCTTGGTTGAAGACTCTTAATCGTAATGCTTTGGAATATTGATTTTTAGAAAAGGTACCTAAAGGCACAGTCGGTTAAAAATTTCGTTTCAATACACTGGGCCACAAAGAAAGCGGGTCGGTAACAAAAACCTCAATAAATTTCAAAATATTGGAGCTAGCTTTATGAAATAAAGACTGTAGTACAGACAATTTTATAGTGCTTAAATCAATGTCAATAAAATTCAAGATTATGAAGTTTATTTTGAATAAAAGTAAGTTATATAAAACTTACCAGTTTCACAAGATTTCCAAAAATGTGCTACGGTATCAAATATGCAATATTTACACATTTTAGTATTTTGTTTTGCCACCACGAGCTGTCAATATAACTGTTATACGGTTTGGCATGCTTTCCACCAAATTTATGAGCCGATGCTGAGGAATATTCTCCTATTCCTCTATCAGTACTTCTATCAGTTCACGAAGGGTGATGGGAGGGGAATTTCGCTGCCGTACACGTGGTCCCAGTTCGTCCCAGGCATGCTCGATGGGGTTCAAGTCTGAGCTGCGCGCTGGCCACTCGATGCGTGTGATGCGTCTTCAAGGTAGTCAAACACTATCCGAGCTGTATGGGGACGAGCGTTATCTTGCATAAAGATAGCGTTCTCACCCATTTTTACAAAAAATGGGCCAACATACTCATTCAAGATTTCATTCACGTATCTTTCTGCAGTTAAAGTGCCATTTTCTATCACCACTAGCACGGTGCGGCTTTCGGAAGAAATTCCAGCCCACAAGTGTCTGGAGACTCCGCCGTATGACACAAACTTGGTTATAGCGGTCTCGTGGTATTCTGTTGACACTTTTCTTCACATCGTGCGTGGCTAGCATGAACCTCGACTCGTCGGAAAACATTACTCTTGACCAGTCATCCAGAATCCAATTCATATGTTCTCTAGCGTAACTCAACCTTGAATTTCGATGCTGTCTTTCGAGTTTTGGACTATTTGGAGGTCTAAATGGCTTCAAGTTTCCTTTAGCAAGACGCCGCCTTACTGTACACGTGCTCGAATTGCTCCCTCCAGCACATAGAAGGTTATATTGATATCAACAGCCGTTTGAAATCGATTTCTCAACATTGTTGACACTATATATCGATTATACCGCGCTATCGTGCACCTTGTTTGGTCTGTTCCTGATCTGCGAATATTGGATCCAGTCTCCTTAAATCGCTGGAGCACTCTTTGATCGGTTGATAGCGACACACCAACAGTTCTCGCTCTATAACGCTGACTGTGCCCATCTTCAAGCATTGTCCGTATTCTGGCTTCAGGGGTTAGTGCCATGTTTGTAATTGAATTTGATCACAATAATTTATTTCTGCACAAGAAATCCCATATTTATAAACAGAAACAAATGTAAAACAAATGGTATCAAAATTGTTAAAGTTTTAAAAATATTCTTAATTTTCTAATTTGTGGTTTTAATACAATAGTCTTTATAACAAAAGTTTTCCGATGGCTATGATGATCTATCTTCTCACAGTGTATTTATGTACGAGTAGGTACCTTATCAGTAAATTGATACCGGAACAGCCCAGTACCAATCCAATCAACTCGGCCTGCCCACGTCTGTTGATCCAATCATTCTGTTCAAGTACAGACATTCTGCATAGCTATCACTTTACATGTAATTTTGTTTGTCATTTTACAAATACGCATAGGTGTGTCGTCATCATCATCATTTCAGCCGAAAAACGTCCACTGCTGGATATAGGCCTCCCTTAAGCACCGCTACTTCGACTGGTTCTGTGCTTCTCGCATCCAGCGGGTTCCTGCGGCTCTCACCAGGTCATCGGTCCATCTTGTGGGAGGCTTTCCAACGCTACGTCTTCCAGAATCATTCGGTTCCATCAGCCATCTGCTCTGCCAGCAATGTGCCCTGCCCACTGCCACTTAAGTTTGGCAATCCTTCGGGCTATTTCGGTTACCTTGCTTCTCCTACGGATCTCTTCATTTCTGATTCGATCACGTAGGGAAACCACAACCCCATTGCACTTTGGGACGTTTTCGTAGGTGTGTAGCCTACTAATTACCTATAGAATGAAATGATCACACTCAAAGGTCAATCAGGGGATCAAAGCAACAATGTACTTAGGACTCGACACTTTGATACGGGTTCCGCGATGGTGCGGACGGCCACGTGGAAGGTTTTCCAGACGCCTTTCAGTTCGTTTTGTACTTTAAATGATGTAGTACACCGTGTAGATAGGTAAATACATGACGTACTTGGGTCACACTGAAAGTTTTTAGAATAGGCCTGTAAGAAAAGCAGCTGAAGAAAAATTTATTTAAATTTCGAATTAGGAACTCTTTGGGAATCTGTAGATGTGTAATGAATTCACATGTTATTTGTTTTTACAGATTGGCGGAAATTTAAAAAGCGTCTGTCGTGGGTCGAAATGGATATGACTAGAGAAAAATTTCATTCAATGATTTATTACGACTTTCGTTGCGGTCTTACTCAACAACAATGTTACGATAGACTTCGATTAGCATTTCATGACGAAGCCCCGTCCCGTACCACTTTTACAACTAGTTTAATGAGTTTAAACGTGGTCGAAGCAAACTCACTGATGATTCGCGAGAAGGACTGATTATTCTACCTTAAACCCCTTTATTTATAAACGTTGTTTAAAGTTAAGTAGTTATTAACGACTGATTAACCATAGATTCATTACGTTTAAACGTCTCTTAACTTTTAGCCACGCTTATAAATAAACCCCTGAGTGCCTAGCTATTGCTGCTAGGATTGATGGCCTTGTGAATGCCGCAGGAATCCGCTAGATGATGTCGCGACGCTTGAGGGAGGCCTATGTCCAGCTGTGGACGTCTCTTGGCTGAAGCGATGATGACTGGTGCTAGCGCGCCTACCGCCCGCCGTCTATCAGGCACGTCCTTGCCAGTTGTTGCAGACAAGACTGACCGACCCAGCTCGGCCTGGACAGGACCAGAATAAACAATTGTTTCATAAGTATATCATCTCGCCAGTATTTCTAGAAGAGGACGACTGAGTGGTCGCACATTTCACCAGTTAAACTAATTAAATATTGAAATTACTTAACATATAACAGTCATGGATTTCCACAAAGTAACGCCCAATTCCATAATTTATAAATAATAGGTCTCATCTCATCTCTATGAGATGAGACGAGCCTTAATAACATTTAAAATTGTAATGGATATCTGTCCACAGAGTCGGTGTGCTGGTGGTTTAATGTAGGTATATAACTACAGTCTATAATTATGTTGCCTGCTTAGGGCATGCAAATTAATTTTACATGAATACCTAATAGGTACTTACTTATTTTGATAATTTATACAGAATATAGGTACAAAATACCTATGTCCTAATATAAACACACGCCACAAAACTATAGGAAAAAAAATATTTTGCTGTAATTCTTATAAAGTATAAAAACAATTTTCTATCAACCATCTACGCAATTTAATTTTAAAATAATTAAATGGGAGCTCCCTTATGATCTTTGGTAATTTGTTAAAAATTATAATACATATAATAATACCATAAACATTCCTTTTAATTTAGACTTGTGTTACAAACAGGAATCTTTAGAGTTATTAGGCACTTTATCATAACATAATATATATCATCGACGAATAGGACACTATCGTAATTTATTTAATCTGGTAAATCATTAATATAAAGTAAGAATAGCAAGGGGCCCAAAACGTTGCCTTGTGATACGCCATATTTATTCAGTCTAGATGAGGATCTGTAGACTGTGGATTCAGGATTAAAATTTAAATTAGTAACTTCAACACATTCCTGACGGCCTGTTAAAAAAATATCCAGTCTAGGGCGAAACCACGGGTACCATATTTTTCACATTTGTTTAGAAAGATGCTATGATCCACAAAATCAAATGCCTTAGTCATATCAAAAAACACTACTAAAACCGGAATTATATCATCAAAATATTATTTTTAATTAGGGTAAACGCTGCTAAAGATGACGATTTATTACTTGTTGAACACTAATTGCTGGCCATTGGTGCTTTGGTACCTACCTTACAAGATTGTTGACGGAACATTTGTGAGTTGTTTTGATAATGTTGTCATATTTAGCTAGTAGCTTTCAAATTTACATACTAAGCTACCTAGATACCTGCTTAAGCCGATGGCTTGCTTATTTCTCGTTTTCTACATACATATATAGGTAGAGGTAGAGTCATTATCATCCTAAGCCAGATTATATGGCCTGTAGCTAAGAAGCTAAAGAGGAGTTAAAGCATAATAAAAAAATTATCAGAAATGTTAGATGTGTTTATCAAATAATCTAAACATGTTCAAAAAGAAAATTCTGTTTGCAAATTATTTTCGTTTAATAATTAGTAAGTACCCCGTAGGTACCTAGGTTTAAGTAGGTTCGTAGGTACTGTGAACGGCTTAAGAGCTCACAGTACAGGGACGGGTAAATGAAATGAAACAATTTGTCGTATAATTTGGATAATTATTCCTAGAAATCAGTCTAGGTTAATACATTTCATATTTCGTCCTGGTTGCTTGGCTTGTCAGCTAAAATCTGACGCCTACTCGTACTGTTTTTTCTCTGCCCTTCCTTTTTTCTAAATTAATGTTTGTCTCGTTATTCAGCCATCTACTTTTCAACGTATTCATAACGGCATTTAAGCACTAAATATGATATAATCTCTACAGTTCCAACCTATAATTTATCGTTGATAGATCTCATTTAGATACCTATACATTTTAGTATGTTGATAGATTTTGTCATTTAATATTAGTTACTTAGGTAAGTGTCTCTAATAGTATCTACATACCTAATTAATATTTGTATATCTACGCCGTTATCGGCAAAACATTGTGTTATCTATTTCTACTTAATTTACAACACCTTTTATACCTATGTTTTACAAACAAAGTTTAAGACATTGCCTTTTAAAAACAAAAATTTTTGTACTGCACTTCTTGGAGTCTTGGAGTTGATCCCCGTGTCGAGCAAAGTTTCATCGGAAGTTTTCATAAGAAACTGCCAAAGCAGCTCAGGATATGGACGTTCGTGCTAACTCTCAATTAATTGCTAAGTAGTACTTACGTGCGTTCCTTATTACCTGAGACTCCTTATCGAAATCTAGATAGTGTGTCCCTACCTACACCTCCGTCTACCCCATTATGTATACCTGCTAATATTTTAAATGCGAAAGTACCTAACTCTGTAACCTAACCTGACCTGGATAAGAACATGTATAGGCTTATGATCCTGGATATATGTATTTCTAAAAGATGAAATACGACGACGAAGTCGCGGGCTAGAAATATGCATTATAGTTACCTATAGATACCTACACCTCTTTTTGATTGATTGGTGTAGTTCCATTTTTTTTTTAATCAAACCTTAAACGCTGATATTGAGGATTGATTTTGGTATGGCGTTTCCGAAATATAAGCGGACAAAGTCACGGTCAATGTAGTAGTACCTTAAGTGTCACGCATTCTATAAACGTGTGATAAGAACAACAATGATTGATATCGCGTTATCAGAAAGGCGGGAAGGAGTTTGTCACTTAATATATCTAATGGACTCAGGTACAGTCAACAGCTCATAAAAGGTAATTCGACATTGACAGCGCCTTTATGTCGTAGCAGAAGGGCGACTTTCGAAGTGCAATTATTGTTACCACTGAAGTGCGGTTGGCTTTACAAGGCTGATTTGAAATCGTTAAGTTCTTATCAATACAACAAAACGATGATATCACGTAATAATATTATGTTTATTACAGTAACACAGTGTTCCTTAACTGGTAGGTATAGTATACTATATTTTAGTACGTTTATAGCATTATTAAACCCACAGCGAAGTGTAATTGCGAACCTGTTTCGATGTGGGTGTGTATCTCAGGAGGGGCTCCGGACAGCCACGCCTTAACGACCGCCCACTTAAGAAAAATATGTATATTCTATGATACATAAACTGTAGTTATATACTCAAGTATTATAGGTATAAGTAGTTAAGTTAAGGGATAAGCCATAAAACTGTCTGCAACTGCAGTGTAGTCTCAATGGGTGAGACTTCGTTCTGTCAACAATGATACCTTTTTTCTGAACTCTGTCCAATCCAACTATACTTACAAAGATTTTAATAACTCTGCTTACAAAAAAGCTTGCTTAAAGCAATTTTTTCTAATAAGGATGTGTCCTGGGTAAAAAAAGAAGTCTATTTGGTCCGTCAGTTAGATTTGCAAAAAATAATGGACACGTAATTTGCTTTATCAAATCAATAAAAAGTGATAAAGATAAAGCGCATCAAAGTTCAGGAGAAAGGGGCTTATTACGTCACTTCTACGTAAAACGTGTAGCAAGGCGTGACGTCACGCGAAATTTCAACGCACTATATCGTCGTAATTTTTTTTGTAGTGACAACATAAAAAATACGTTTCCAATATTTTTTGCTAATCTAACTGACGGACCAAATAGACTTCTTTTTCAACAATTTCTAATATTTTTTGGTAATCTAACTGATGGAACAACAGAATTTATAAAGAATGTACCCTGTTCAGTTACACAACCGTTAAACAAGAATTATTATTTCTCTAAATCGAAGTAGGTAGAGGAAAACCTCTTTTATCTGTTCTGTGAGGAAAACCGTGAAAATAAGTGCTAAATTCGTAAATAGGGTCTTTAAGAATTCTAGAACCATAATTTAAGTAGGTATCTACTAAAATTAATAGATAATTAAACACGTATAACTGAAACGATACCTAGTGGTTTTATTTACACGTGTTTGAAACTGTGAAACCATAATAACCGTTATTTTTACTTTATAGCAGAACATATCCGTTCTCTATCTTATTTTATCGTATCAGACGACCTTCAGATACGAGGATATAAACTCGGGCTGTAGACCTGCAGTAAAAAGATTAATGAGTCAGCAAGTTTTGGAGAGGGGCTGACGGCCCTAAGTGCACAATGGACGAAGGGCTTGAAGTACGTAAGTACTCTCTACCTACCTATATTTCACGTATCAGATAAATATCACGGAATAGAAAAATGGCTTTCATAGACAAAGTCGTTCAGTATGACGGGTAGAATCACCCCCTTGAAGGTGTCTAAATCGCCAGCCTGTACCTATTAGAAGTAGAACCTACTTGCTCTTTGAAATGCACCCTAAACAACATCATACTGACCTTACCTACTCACTACCTGGGTAGGTAGGTAGGTACTCAAAAGTCGTCAATATTCACTCTTTCGCCAATTTTTAATTAACAAACAACAATAGAAAACCAAAGTTCACGCTCGATTATCATGACGACCTTACATAACAGTTGTTTATTTCCCCACAGTTACCACGAAACAATTGCTCACACCCACAGTAAGGCACGGGCAAATAAATAACATCGTAAGTGAAAATGGGGTACCGACAGCCATCTAATAGATGGACCCAGGCCGGTTATAAATGGCGCAGGCGAGATATTTATGATTGCAATTACTGGGCTTAATACCTTCGCGTTGTACATAATACAAGAGGTAAATAGATAGCGTGGAGTATGTTCATGTGGCTAATTCGATTGGTTATATTAGAAAGGAGTTTTTGTTTTGGAACGTAAAAGTACACTGGCCTTCAAAACTGTAACCTACCTGAAATAAATTATTTTATTTTTTATATTTATTTATTTATAAAACTTAGTACCACACTTTTAAAATGGCAATTTTTCCTAAACTATAGAAGTCAGAATTTTGAAATAAAAAACGTTTTATAGCAAATTTCATCAACTTTCTTTGAAATTATAATTTAGTATCGCTTTTAACGTAAAAAAAAGAAAAACCAAACAATATCAATATTAACTTACTGGCAAAAACAACATTTAGGTACTTATGTGTAAGTTAATTTTTACGCCTTACATATTTACATTTTAATAACTGGTCTTGCCTCTTCGGGCTCTGGTTACAGCTTCGAGCTGGTTTGGCATACTGAAGACGAGGTTTCGGAGGCGGTGTTGGGGAATATTCTCCCATTCATCCATCAGGGCCTGTTTTAGGGTCCTGAGGGTGATAGGAGGTGGTGTGTGGCTTTGACCAACCTCCCGAGCTCGAACGAGTTGAGATCAGGACTTCTTGATGGTAAAGCCATCAAGTTGGTACCAACCTCCTGAATGTACTCTTGTACGACCCGACCGGTGTGTGGCCGGGCGTTATCCTGCATCAATATCGATCGGTCACCCATATTTACAAAGTATGGCCCTGCATACTCATTAAGGATCTGTTGAGCATATCCTTCCCCAGACAAGGTGCCATTTTCTGTGCGACCTTCTGAAGAGGTGCCAGCCCATACGTGTACAGAGCCTCCACCGTATTGGACTCTTTCTGTGAAGCGGGCTTGAATGTATCGCTCACCAGGTCGCCTGTACACTATTTGCTTTCCATCGGAAGTGAATAGTGAGAATCGAGACTCATCAGCGAACAGCACTCTTGCCCATTCTTATATTACTTCACTGTATGTGTTCCCGGGCGTAGCACAGGCTTGCTACTCGATGCCCTCTCTCGAGTTTGGGGCCACTTGCTGGCCTTTGGGGCTTCAGGTTTGCTTCAGCAAGTCTTCTTCCCACTGTACTGAAACTAATGTAAGTAGTCTCTTCGGGTCTGAAGAAGCTGTTGCTGGACTGCAACTGCATTGAGGTCGCGATTTCTCAATACAGTGGAGACAATATAGCGGTCTTATCGGGTACTATTGCACCTGGGTCTGCCATTACAAGGTCTCCTCAGATGGTTTCCAGTTTCTTCGTACCTTCGCTTCACCTGCCGGACCGTTCTTAATGTTACACCCACCATTCTTGCAGTACGACGCATACCGATGCATAGTTCCAGAAAAGACTTCACACTTCTTGCACATTCTTCAGGTGAAAGAGTCATAAGTAAAGTTTGCGTGCTGTTGACATCTTGGCTTTTGAATCAAAATTCATCGATCAACAAATAAATGTGAAAACAAAAAAAATCTAAAGTAAGACAGGAATTTGAAAAGGAGTGTTTATGATTATATAAAGTTTTTTCAGCCATTCCTTAAAAGAAGGTTATCATCTACTATAAACTTTTATTAAAAAAAAACTATTCTTTTTGTAATCCTTTTTGTTACGAAAATATATTTTGCGTACCTACCTACTTCAAAAGTTATTGCAATTTTAAAAGTGTGCCTATATTTTGATTCTAGAAGAAATTGTATATTCGGATGGCTAATTATGGAAAAATGGTAGAACTCGATGATAAATGAGCCCTACCTAGAGGATACCTACCTAGAGAACATTAAAGATAACGAACGGTTCTAGCAACTTCAGTCTTTTATAAGAGACACATTACTAAAATCACGCCTGAAATCCCTAAAGGGTTAGGCAAGTGATCCAGGTAAGTATTAGGTACTGCTGAAGAAGGCTGATCTTTTTACACAAACACAAATCCTTAATTATTATATACCGTAGACTAGTTTTCTCTGTCTACGTTATATACCTTTTACTTTATCGACAGAAAAAGACAGATGACAGACGGCGTGGTGTTGTCGTCTTGTCATTGAAATAGAGACAAACAATGAAAAAGGTTGTAGAGCAAAAAGTAGTTTACCTAATTAAAACAATGTAAACTCATAACTTATTAGTCTATCGCTTAAAGCAGACGTATACAAACCATTACTAGAAGCAAGCGTGTACCTACTCTCCGATAAGATGGTGGAAGCGACATTAAACAATGATTAATTGACCAATTTGTCTGAGCAGCCACGGCCAAGTGCGGAAACTGAGCATTAACTTCGATCATAAATAATTTACAGTGTAATAAGTGTACTAACTTGTATTATACGTCCCGAAAAAATACGATTAACAAGATTTACAATTATACAGCTACGTATGTAATAAGCATTATGTGCTTACCAAAGTTGTCCATCGAGTATTTTTTGGTTGCTTTTTCTCAAACTTTATTGTTTCTAGAGCTTTGTATAACTTCTTTTTCCATAAAATTTTAAGCACTTTCCTACTGCATAGGTATGATACGGTAAATATTTCCAAAGTAGTCAAAATAAGTACCTAAGAAAGTATACCTACGTATAGGAGGAAAACTGGCGCGTCCCACCGAAACACCGCTCCGCATTGCTGAGGACGACCACCATGGGCTTCATTAAAAGTGCATATTTTATATTTTTTTACATATCTCGGGACCGTAGGGTGCCGGTCCTTTGGAAGGCGTACGAGGGGCCGAAGCCAACTCGCAGAGGCCCCTTAGACAATTTTAATGAAATTCAGTACCAACCGAAGATTCTCTCTGTATGCACTGTGCAAGTGCACCCAAGGACAACCCCCGATTGGAGTAGGACTATCAAAAGAATAGAAAAAAAAATGGACTATGGGTTTGAGTGGCTAAAGAACACTGGTTACTTAGAACTATGGCCCTGGTTGATCAATGATTTATATATACACGGTTAAAATGGCAGGGAGTGATTTGCACACTCAATATAACCTCCCGGGAACTGTCGCTAACACATAGTGACGTAGCAATAAGGGGGCGTCCTGAGGTGGTTGAGGAGTGGAGAGGTATTCCACGGCTATCAGAACAATCCCAGAGCCCGGAAGATGGTCAAGATCCCTACCAGCATTTACTGAAATACTTTATGCGAGCACGTCTGCTCCTGCGAGTTTCCACTCAAGCCGGCCAATAAAGGCAAGAAAGAGGTGGGAGCTCTGTTCCGCGTCAGTGTTTACTCCAGCCGGCCACTATAGGCAAGCCAGAGGTGACTAACAAGACTACCCCCGGGAGATAGGGTCCGTGGGGTCACTACTGCCCAACTGCTCGCCACATGATGCCCTGCGGGTTTCTGTATCTCTCTTTATTTATTTATTAATAAAGGTAGGTACACCAACAGCTTCTGTATACAAAATTTCAAATAACAGTAGATAACAGTTGAGGGCTTATACAGTTGCCAATAATAGGTGAATCAATATTCTCAAATTCTGTGATATCTTAAGGTAAAAACGAAATGCATAAAAATTAAGTGGTAAATACTATATAAACAGAAATATAAAAAGACATAAGTTATAAGATTGCAGAGGTTGCAAGAAATACCTACATAAGTACTAATACAATAAAATTAATCTTTAGATTGTGTGAGTTGCGTGCTTTGGGACCTCAAAATTAGGGTCTTAAAGTGTGTTATTGAGTCATGATATATGTCAACATCTGGAGAGGATTTTATATAAGAATTCATCTCACGACTGAGCCTATTGAGTATTATTATTATTATTATTGAGTTTACTCCTATATTTGTGTTGGACGCTTTATTGTGGAATAAATGGGCAATGGGATATCTGGGTAAATTATGGGGGACTTTTAGTCCAATTAGTTCAGTTCATTTATTGTATTGTCCAATTGTATTGTTAACTAATTTGAAAAAGAACATGAGATCATGTACCAGTCGACGGTCGCGCAGAGTTATCATTTTGTAATGAGTAGGTACGTTGTTCATATACCGGGGAGAAACATCTCCGAATGCATACCTATGCTAGGTGTTTAGTGAAGGCCCTTTGGATGCTTTGTACTCTTTGTGAGTGTACTGCATAGTGTGGGCTCCACACCACGCTGGCAAATTCAAGGTGGTGGTTATATAGAAAAAATTGAGTTCTTACCAGCTTAAACCCTTTAGTGCTTCTCATAAGAAATCCTAGAATTAAATCATATTTTTATATCTCTCTTGGTCAGGCTCCTTCCTCACCATACCTACCTATACCTGTTCCGGAAAAGTAAACTCTACCGGCACTGATCTAGAGTTCAGGAGCGCGCAAGCCCCACCACGATTGCCTTATAAAAAAAATAAAAAAAATGATTTTTAATTACCTTTTGTTGTACAAAAACACTTATCTAAACACCATGCAGCGTTACAACTAAGGAAAGAGTGTTTTCGATGATGATGTTTTTTTATAAGTACATAATTAGTTACTTTGTTTGTAAAGATACGGCGGTCGGGGAGGTACATTTATATTATTATTAGTGGTCTTACTTATACAGGCTATTATTACTACAAAGTCCCAATTATAGAGGAAGAGGAAAACATTTAAAAAAATTAATGTATTCTCAGTTTTAAGTAACAGAGGTAAGTATTTCAATGCAAAGTGTCGGGTCCTCATTGTATCCTCAATTATCAGTGGTAGATGTTTCTAACTTAACGGCCCACTCACTTAACCAGGGTAGGTACCCTGGGGTGCATGTTGAAGAGCCTCCTCGTGGCGCACCCTGGGCAACGTCGGCTCCAATTTCTCCCAGTGCGGTTTTGGGGGACAATTGGGGCTGGCGGCTAATCTTCAACAAGCGGGGAAAGGTCACGGTTCCAATCGCCGATCATGCTTGATGGTCGGTGAAGGGAACCGGGCTACAGAGGGCAGATACGTCCACTCCTCCTCTGCTTACAGAGGGAGGTGAGTGGGCGTAGACTGGGCAGGGCCGCCGATGCGGAACAGGCGGTCGTGTCCCGGAGGGAGGCAGCGGCGCGCGCGCGAGGGGATGATTCTCTCGCGCGGCGCCGCTCCGGAGAGGGGAGGGGTCGAGGAAGACGCCGGTCTGGTAGTCACCTCCGGCTCCTCCCGGGTGGAGGCCAGCAGGCGGTGGGTGCGGGGGCGCCCTTTGCCTGTATTGCACGGGCCTCCACCAGCATCGGACGGGAGTGGCCGGGTGTTCCCGGCCATTCCCGTAGCCCCCCAGTTAAAGGGGGGCATGCGGGGCCCGCCAACTAGGCGGGCATGCGCCGGGAGGGCTGTGGAAGCAGAGGCTGAGCCAATTTCCCATAGCCCTCCCATCACGGCGTCGCGGGAACACCGCTGAGTTTTAGTGGGTATACTGTCGGTTGCGGATTTCGACAGGAGTCCCACATACCCCGTCTCGTCCCCCACGAGCGGGGATGCATAAAGCATTTCTCAGCGACAAAAAAAAAAAAAAAAAAAAAAGGGTAGGTACCCTAAAAAAAAATATGCGTAAATAACGCAATGAATGTTGATGGGCTGTCAAAATGAAAGACATTTCTACGTTTAGTGTATTACGCAATTACCCCGCGGGTTACACTGTACTTCTTGGCAAGCCTGCTATGAACGATCAGCATCAGTGAAAATGGAGAAAACAAAAACGATAAAAGTGCAGACGTAAGTAGGTACTTACTTACATAAAATAAAAATGTTTATTGCAATTACATACAATTATAACTTATAACACACAATGAGTTTGGAGATCACCTTTTAAGCAAGAAGATGCTTGTGTCATATAGGTACCTTCATAATTAAAAGCAGTCAGAAACAAGGATCAAGTTGAATGAATCATAAGATTTCTGGTATCGGCGTTCCGTTATCAGTTATTGGAAGCGCCAGAGATTTCATCCGAAAGGATGAATAAATTAATTTTAGTAAATAACACATACGAATTCAAATGTATTCTCCAATATTTGTTGTATTTATGCAGGGGCCTGCACCGACGGCGCGCGGCGGCGGCGGCGCCCCGCTGGTCTGCGCGGCGACGGCGATGCGCCCGCGCAGTTGCCTCGACCACATTTGTACCAATGTAAAAACCAAATAATTTACAACAACAACGTGATATATTTTGAGACAAACGTATTTCAACAAATTAATATTTAATTCTAATTCTAAATATAGACAGATGTAATTAATAATAATACTGCAGCTTGAAGTTGAGATAGGAGTCACTTTTCTGTATTGTAACGTCTTAAAAACAACCCCCGTATTTTAACTTTATCTTTATTGTAAGGGTTAGGAAAACATGTAGTTTTGTTCCTACAGAGCCCTCGCTCTGAGCATCTTGTGGTTTAAAAGCCTAGAATTCTTTCAGCATCTGGTATCTATAAGAAAAAGCAGGCTTTCTGGACTACTTGCCCTTTACTGAGAGGTTACGCCTTTGGTAGTAATTGTTTACTGATGATACCTATGTAGTACCGACTTGCCTTCCAGCATAGTTAAGTCCCTCTACCTACCGACCTACTTTTAATTTTACAAATGCTAAAAGAGCCTTAAGCTTACCAGACTTTTTAATCATCATTACCAGCGCGGTTTCAATGTCTTGTGCTAAGCCTGATCTCCTAAGTGACTGCTTCAATCATGCACATGATCAAGAGGATATGGAAATGGAACCTCTTACACGCACACACACCCTTAAGGAGGAAGCGTAAGCTGATCCTGTTTTCAAAGAAGATAGGTAAGGACCTAAAGTAGGCTTTGACCTGGAGCTGGCCTGGCGAAGGACGGAATTTCAATCAATAAGAGGCCAGCCTAATCTGGGTTTCTGCCACTGACTTGTGGCCTAGCGTTCAGTAGGTACTTAAACAGTTACAAATATCAAGTACTTAAATTAAGTATTAATGGGCCCCCGCAAACAGGCGCAACGCGACTCTTGTAGAACAATTTCCATGAAGTTTTCATATAAATTATTCTACTAGATTCGCGTCGCGCCTGTTTGCGGGAGCCTTAAAGATAAAATGATAACTGTAATTCGGTGGGAGTGACAAGAGAGTCACGCTGTGACCACTGAGCTCGACTCCGTGGGGACACGTCCGCCGCGATTGGTCACACCCTCGACCATAACACCGATCATTTCGTTTTAATTGAACATAACAGACCACAATATCTCCCCAAATTATCTACAGACTTTACTCTGTTTCCGTTATAGTTCAATTAAGACGTCAATGAAATATTATTATCAGAAAAAATCGGCTTCAAGGACGGTCGAGACGTTATCCAAACGCCGTGAGGATAGGGAAAAAAATAACAATAATACTAGCCTATTATGGTCCTACTGCAGGGCAAAAGCCTCTTCTCATAAGGCACGAGCATTGATCACCACGCTTGCTCAAGACGGGTCGGCGATGTCAGACTAATATAAACCCTACACGTCCAGGTTTCCTCAAGATGTTTGCCTTCATCGATGTCAGTAATATCCAAGATAAACCCAAAAAGTATATGAATCACTGAGCCATCACGACATAGTAAAAATAATTCCCAAAATAGTAAAATTATATTTGTTTTGGCCCTTTCTAATAAAACTACTTAATCGATGATAAGCGCTGTAAGGTGACGCAGACATAACAAAACAACACAGCAAAATCAAACTTTTGCCGTTCAAAAAAACGGTTCGGAAACCAATTCGTGTTGAATCATTATACCTACCAACATTTCACGGGACATTGTCAAGCGAATAATGACGTTCAAAGGGCAAGAGTCCATTCTTTGCTGACAAATTCAACAGGGCATTGGTGACTTCAGAATTAACATAGCTTTGGGTCTTTAGCAGAACCCTGGGGAGAAAATGGCGGGGTTCCGCGGACACCCGCGAGCACCAAACAATGACTGCTGAGCCGACGTAATACAGGCCTACTGCAACCATTCAGTCTTTACAAATCAAACAAATTATATTTGTTGAAAAAAGTCCACTACTCTTCGACCCTGGTTAAACCGCCCATGGTTACGGTATTTAATATCTCTATACAGGGTGTCCAAGAACCTGGCGTCCAACTGGATTCCCACGATGCCCCAAGTTCTAACAGTACTCAGAAAAATATTTTAAAAAATCCACCCCATGTACTTACAGAATTATACTGATTTAAAAAAAAAAAGGGGAAATGAGCACCCTGTGACATACTTTTGAATGCTGTGACTGCTAATGCTGATAATTTCGATATTTCTTGGAGGTTTTGTAATCTAGGGTATTGCTGTGTCTAAATAGAATGTAAAAATAATGTACTTATTGTACCATTTTAAAATAAAATATTATTTTAACTAAAGGTGATATGGAAAACTATTGAATTTCGCAACTTTGACCGACTGTAGTGTAAAAAAAATGTACCAAAATAGTATGGCAAGTGACGTCAAATTTTGACGCGTTTATTCCTCTTTTTAAAAAGGTATAATACTTACACATTAATTTGAAAAAAAAAATTTTGATAATATTTTTACTCAACAACCCAATTTTTACGAAGTGCCTACCTACTAACGGTAACTGTCGGACCCTTTCTTATCTTAGAAACTGTTATGTTACTACTATTATTTACTTCGGTTCCAAGAGTGAGCAAGAAGGAAATACACACAGGTAGATGGGTTCCCAGTAGAATAAAAGCAAAGAATGTTAGTTTAAAGATATTTTATTACAATAAATGTTCAAAATGTTGACCACCCGCGGCAATACAAGCTCTCACTCTCCTTAAAAAGGACCGCTTTATGTTTCGCGAGTAACTTTTTTGACGTATCACCTGCACTGCTTGTGTTATCTTCTCACGAAGGTCAGCGATGTCATTAATGGGCTTCGCATAAACGAGCTCCTTCATAGTTCCCCAGAAAAAAAAATCCAGCGGATTTAAGTCAGGTGAGCGGGCTGGCCACGGGATTGTTCCTGATCGCCCAATCCACCTGTTCGGGTATTGCTCGTCCAAAAACTCTCTAACGGATACGCGAAAATGTACTGGACAGCCGTCGTGTTGGAACCACATATCTGGTGGGGTCTCTTCTAGTAAGTTTGGCAAATCATTTTGAAGAAAATTTAAATATGATTCGCCAGTCAAATTCTCGGGCATCTCAAATGGACCAATAATATTCCCACAGAGAATACCGGTCCACATGTTCACTTTGAACCGGTACTGGGATCTATCTTCTCGCATCAAGTGCGGATTTTCCACATGCCACTCGTGCAAGTTGTGTAGGTTCATGTAGCCATCCTTCTTAAATGTTGATTCATCTGACCACAAAATTTTGTCGATAAAGTTTTCGTCTTCTCGATGTTTTTGCAGGATTGTTTCACAAAACGCGACTCGGCTCGGATAGTCTCGAGGTAAAAGACTTTGCACTCGCTGTACGTGGTACGGATGATATTCTTCTTTTTGGAGAATACTGTGTGCTGTGCTCTTCGGTATCCCCGTATCAGCTTCTATTCCTCGCACAGAGATGCTTGGATTTGCCGACACCGCCTCTAAAACTTCATCGCGTATGAAGTTATTTACGGGTCGTCCTTCACCAGCTACTTGATTGGGGAACCGCCCGTCACATAGTGATCTGTGCACATTAATGAAAACTCGATGGTCGGGATATCGCGTAGCCCTCGGATACCTTTCTCTGTAAAGTCTCGCTGCAGCTCGTCCATTACCTCTACATTCTCCATAAATGTAGTGCATATTTGCGTATTCTTGCGGAGTGTAGGTCGCCATGGTAGCACACACAAAACACAAACTGTCCAAACACAGGCAAAGGTCGTCGTAAAGAGTTCGTTTCAAAGTCCAGAGCACAAAGAGTAATCGAGTCCAATAAACAAAGCTTTAAATCGTAGTACGTGATCAATGGTAACAATAAGAGAGAGGTGCGTAGTAACGGCAGGAGGCAGTGACGCGTACTGACCGTACTGTTATCCTAAATAGCACGATCCCAGATAGCGTCACTATCTATCTCACTCGCACCTCTAACCTTTTTCTCCCTCACTCTTACCTGAATAATGGGGTACCATAAAGAAGAACCAGCAAATCGCAAAGATAGTTTCTGTCTTGCTCCCTCCTGTTGTAATAACGAATCACTATGGTGAGATGCATGCACATACCGTCCCTTACGGTCTAACCTGTTTTTTGAGAGGCCTGTTGTTATTTTTATGAGCATACAATAGTAATTCTTTAGAGGTTAGATTCAATTCGTCGTAAATTTTTCTTTCTAAGAATTCTGTAAGACATCGTAAAAATTGGGTTGTTGAGTAAAAATATTATCAAAAATTTTTTTTTTCAAATTAATGTGTAAGTATTATACCTTTTTAAAAAGAGGAATAAACGCGTCAAAATTTGACGTCACTTGCCATACTATTTTGGTACATTTTTTTTACACTACAGTCGGTCAAAGTTGCGAAATTCAATAGTTTTCCATATCACCTTTAGTTAAAATAATATTTTATTTTAAAATGGTACAATAAGTACATTATTTTTACATTCTATTTAGACACAGCAATACCCTAGATTACAAAACCTCCAAGAAATATCGAAATTATCAGCATTAGCAGTCACAGCATTCAAAAGTATGTCACAGGGTGCTCATTTCCCCTTTTTTTTTTGAAATCAGTATAATTCTGTAAGTACATGGGGTGGATTTTTTAAAATATTTTTCTGAGTACTGTTAGAACTTGGGGCATCGTGGGAATCCAGTTGGACGCCAGGTTCTTGGACACCCTGTATACAAATCGGAAATTATGAAGTCAATGTGTTGCCAGTTGACAGATGCAAACACTTTGTTGTAAATTTAAATCAACTGTTGTTTTTTGTTAGGCAAACTCTTTTGTTATACAAACACGTGTATTCGTTTTTTTTTTTTGGGTAAGGGTTTTTCTTCCTCACTGGCCTCTAAGCCAGGGAGCCTGTGAAATTCAAATCTTCCTAAGTTTTTTTGCGATTTTCAGGTCAGTGTCAGGTTGTATGTTGTTCAAAATATAATTTGTGACCGTAACAAGTATTACAGTATTACAGCATTATAATCATTAAAATCATCAATACAACCCTCAAACTTCATATAATAATCATTGACTGACTTTTTGTAGGCTAGGTAACCTGGCGGTTTCCCCTTAACTTCTTCCTCGTCAAAGCTCAGCAAAAGTAGCCTCGGCAGTACAACTGACAGTTGCAGAAAATCTTTAAGAATTAATTGTTAAATGAAGAAAAGTCTGGATTAGATCGACACGGTAAGTGACAAATACATACATACGTAAATCCCAAAACAGTAATAAGTATCAGGAGGCTTTCCAGCATTTTATTTTATTAGGGCTGTATGTTCTTAATATACAAATGTTTATTAATTGTACAGTAAAATATTCAACGTTTAATAATTTTCTCAAACATGCTTGGATATTTGAGCTTTATTTTGACAACCTTCTTCGAGATAAATCGAAATTGCTGTACTGGCCAAATACATGCGAGCAGCGCAGCGGCCGGCAAAAGTTGTATGAAAATCCATATTCTGTCGTGGTTTAGCGGCCGAATAAATTACAAAGTAAACTCATATCTATCGTGTAATTTAATAATGGAACGAACTGTTACTCCGAAACATGGCAACTAAGGAGGTAACTTATCAAAGGTTTCATTTAAATTTCGAACTTGCTTGCAAATATAAAGCTATTTATTGAGAAAAAAAAAACAAATGAACAGTTGAACACATTATTTAACGCGGGAAAAATTATTGTTGATCGTTGTTCGTCATTGATTTTGAATAGTAATTATATTTTAATTCCCGTGCATTTTTTGACAAAATCACTATACAAGCCTTGGCCACAACTAGGCATTGATGGACTTACGTATGTGTGCCTCGGATTCGCCTCGGCCCACGTTTACACGTTCGTCCATAATAAATGCCTCTTTTGCTGGCCGCTGCAGTAATGTACTATTCTTTCACTTCAATAAAAAAGTGCTATTAAAGGTGTTATTACACTGTAAATGTATGGTATTGGCGCCGTCGCGTCGGAGGCTGGAACGGGCTTAACTAGTAAGTACATTTCTTTGCTTAAGGTGATATCATGCAATGATGTTCCAAGAAGGCTTTTTGATTTTGCTGAAATGATACTCGTATTTAGTATCTACCTAATATATTTGTCAATAGAAAGACTACCTTCTGCAGCGTGACCTCTGCGGTTACAAACTATTAAGTATTTTTTTTAGATCATCAATTTATTTTTCTTAATTTTGAATGTTGTACTTACGTAAACAAGGCTCTCGTTTGGTTATTAATTAAAAACCACTTCAGTTGATGAAAAAATTGAATTGAATCCAGTCCATTTTTATAAATGTTTGTCTCTTAATTTTAAATTGAATCAAGGAAACTTTATTGATTATAAATGTTTTTTTTTTTACCTTGATTCCTAATCATGTTTCAAGTTATTATGTCCTGTTATATGCAGTCAACCTAGTTATACTGCACAAATTGTGTAAGATATTCTTCGAATTCGTTATGTATTTTCCCTTATTTGCTCTCTCAGCGGAAATTTTTGCCTATATTATTTTTGTCATAGGTGTAGAGCCAGTTAAAAAGGGCTGCTTCCGGTCCTTTTTCCAGGTACCAGACTATTCACAAAGCATGCGAGCTTTTGGCTTGCTTCTACCAGCCGCATAAAATCCTTGGAGTCCGAGATCGGCTAGTCCGTCTGGGCCTGCGACACACGATCGTCGTATCACCTGCGTTTATGTCGGAGCGTGCTACGCTTTGAGGTAGCGGTTCGTCAGGAACGACTAGTTATTTTAAGTCATCACACTTAACTATTAAAGTTATTAATACTTTCAGGGTTCATATTTTAATACTAGTTGATCTTTGAGGACCGTTTCTATCCGGATGCTTAGGTTCTTAGATGCTTAGGCATCTTAATAAGATAATATAAATTTTTGGAAGTCTACGTAATTTTGTAGTCACGAACCTAAAACCGATTGCAATCGATTCCCTAGCTGGAAAACCAAATGCATAACAAAGATTTACCATTCCGCGTTTTCTCGTAAACTCGTTTCATTTAGGCCAAATTACCTGTTCCACAACCAATATAATGTTTTTTTTTTTTTATTATTATACGTGTGGTGTTTGTGTCAAAAGAATTGGCTGTACCTACTTATTCCCCTTTGCCTTGATGACTACATAATGGTTCCAACTTAATGATAATCTTAGAAGAGTATGTTTGTTATGATAATAAAATTATTTATTACTATAATTTAATATATTATTACAAAATATTATTACGTATCTATGTTTGCCCATAATAATAAAATGATAAGGAGGAAATGTGTAATTACATAATTTTGCAGTTTACTTGAATATTCTCGTTTTACACCATTTTAAGCCTTCTCAATTTAAAATGTGTCAAATCTTATATCAAGTAAAGTAATTTGTTGCGATTAATATTTTGGTTACACAAAAATTGCAACATGGGTGTCATTTAACAGCATAATTTATTATTTGAGTTGATGAAACATTCGACAACAAAACTGGTTTTAAGTGTTGTTGTTATGCATCCTCATATCTATGAGTAGGTACCTAAACCTCATTTCCGTGTATATTTATCATTAAATTGTCAGACGACACGTGTTAAACTTACAACGACATTAGAAGAGCTTTAAATATAAGTACTCAATGATTCAATGAACGATTAGAGTTGTGATCAAATGATCACACGAGGAGGCATTATCTAACCTCTTGACGTGCGCGCACGTGGCTAAAACCATCGTAGGGCAGTAAGTACTTGGCACTTGGTGACAAAACGTTGTTCAACATCGCCATATGGACCTCGACTACTTGACTGAAGCACCTCTAATCGCCTGAGTTGGGCTATTATTACGTTTGGTGTATGTAAATTTAAGTAAATAATGTAAGTGTACCGGTATCTTTGGGGATTACTTGTAATAAAGTTGTTGATAGCGAAACAAAGGCGTATAAATTATAGTAGGGTATTATTATAGTTTTATGACGTTAGTGTCATTGAAACGCTATAAATATAAACAGCTGGATTCTACTTCAATTTTCTTTTTGTCATTCAAAATTATCTCTCTCATAATCTACACATATATTATGTATTACATAGATAGGTATGTGTAGATTATAAGTGCTATCAAGTAGGTGCCCAGTCCTTTTAAAACGCGTCTTAGCTCTAACAGTCTTTAAAACGCACTAACTCGTGAGAACATTTAACCGTCTTCCATTGAGTTTGCTCAATACGCTCCGAGTCAAAAGTCAGGGGAAAATGAATATAACATATTCTTTGATTTTATGCGCAACAATAAAAGAATATGCGGATAATTATACGCTTGAACAATGAGCGTCGCGAGTTGACTTCAATGCGTCGCCGATAACAAAAATGCTATTGCCCATTAGCCCTCTTTGCCGCCGTTGAAAGTTTTAAGAGCGCGAGCGCAAGAAAATCGCCGCATCCCGGGGGTCCGCGCACTTCCGTTCGGTTTCGGGTTTCGTCGCAGCGCTATTGTTTTGTGCGTCAAGGGTGGTGCGCTCGCGCCGGTACGCACAGCCCTAAAATACTGTCACGGGTGCATTGTTATTTGCGATCAACTGATCACATATTACTTTTTGCACCTGCAAGTGTCCGGGAATATTACAGGACAGGAAAAACTTCAGATGACACGTGTTTCTTAATGGGCTGGAATCTGAAACATCGTTTAGCTCATTCATGTGATGTCCATAAAGAACTCGTAATTGTTCAGCGTGCGTACAACATGCTGAGTCTGTTTAAATACAGAAATATTTCTTGTACGACTCTAAAGACAAAATCCGAGAGTAAATATTTTTATTTTTGTATTTAACTAATTTAGGTACTACGTACCACTCTGAATGCCGTTATTTTTTGGCGAGTAATATTATGCACGTAAGTATTTCTTCATATAAATAAAGTAGATCCATCTCGATCGCTGGTGCGTAGCTATTATTTATCCCCCTTGTTCATCAAGTCCATTGTGGTCCCGTAATAACAGTGATTTGTAGAATAATCGCCATTCTTTTAGTTCGGGGTCGAGACTCGAGCTCAATGCGTATTGTTCAACTCGATACCGGTGAGAAAAGACGTTGACACTCAAAATGTTTGTTTATTCAAGTATTTTTGGTAATTGTAAATCACTTGTTGTTTTAAAATGGGCTGTAAATAACCGATGTACAGGTAGCAAGTGGGGTGAGGGCTCATAAATATCTCATAAAATATTTATTTATTTAGCAGGTCTAATTCTAAGGACGTGCATAAAAACTTCGCAAAACATTTACTATTCAGAACTTTGCCATTATGTGCAGGCACAGATCATCACCTACATCGTTAGAAGAGCAAATAACATTTAAACAAATCAATTTGTATACCTATATGTAAATAGGTACCTAATAAGAACACCAGGTTAATAAAGAAAATAAATATTTCATCAGAAGCAGGCTACAAAAGACAACCTGCTCTCATAACTCTTTATTAACAAAATTCTCAAATTCTCTACCATCTTAGACAAGGCTGGTAGTGAGTTTTATTAAATTACAGGTTTCACAAATTATGTAGAAATAATAATTGTGTGGCGGGGAGTGCGGGTTGCGGAGGTGGCGCCGCGGGGGGCTGCACTTTTAATTAAACCCTAAATTATTGTTCACCTTCATTAATTCCTGCGCTCCCGGTCGGTCCTTACTAATGAGTTTGTACTTTTTGTACGGCTCCGTCGGTATCGAGACCCGATTGTCTGCTGTTTATGTAAAATATCAACGTCCCGACGAATAGGAAATGAACCGTTATCTATACTTGTATAGGGATGCTGTGAATAGGTATGTTAATTACCTAGTTTATGTAACCTACACAGTAGGTACCTATGAAATATGGCGCAGCCACCTTCTAGATCAGATTTCTTAGCAAATATGTATTGAAATCACACAATTTAAAATTAATTAGTATAATATACTGTATGGTTTTAATTTAGTATAAAAAACAATCTAATCAAAATAACTAAATGAAACGAATAGAATTTCGATGTTCGACCATTAAATTGTCAAAAATATCTATACGAGCATCTAAACTTGGAAAAAAAACATTACAGCCGTTTATAAAGTTCCTGTTTTCCATATTATTGGATTATAATCAAATATAATATTTCTATGCGAGATTCAATGTATTAGATATTCGAATTAACATTTTCGCAGTGGGTGTAGCAATTACGTAGAGATAATATCAATATAAATAACTTACATGCATGTAACACAATTAGACAAGTGTCAGTTAAGTATTATTAAATTATTAAAATGTGGGAATCAAGTATACTAAAGATTATGTAGAAACACATAATGTGAGAGAACTTGTAGAAATGTTTCTAAGACAATTTGTCAAGTAAACCTAGAATAAACAATTTAAGTACCTATTAAATTTAACTTAGGTACCTATTAATTAGATATTGCTTACAACAATTTTTCAGTTTACCCTTTTCAGTTTTATCTTCCATTAACGACTCTGGCCCAATTGTTGTTTGGTATTATTTGAGTCACGAAAGTTCCTTTTGCGGAAAGCCAGCCTTACGGCTATCTAAGACATTAACACGAGTCTCCATAATTGAAGATACTTGTTATGTATGTACATAGTTATAAGTAGATGTGGCTGCGACACATACCTACTAAGCGCAAGCGTTGATTAAACCAGTGCGAATCATACCGTCTTTGCTTAAACACCTCTGTAGGTTTCCTATACAACATTGGCGACGAGGATGGGATACGAACCCACGCGTGCTCAACTCAACTCATCCGACATACCAACCCCAAGCCGCAAACCCAGGTTACGAGGCTCTGGGAAAACATTTGACACGTGAAAAGTATCTACCTACATTATATTTTTTTTTACTGACTTCAAACAAGGAGGAGGTTGTCAAATCGGTTGTATTTTCTTTAATTTCTTTTTGTTTTTCAGGACTGTTATTTATAAAGCGTTTTGGAAAAATGTTATTTATTTGAAAGGCAGATTGGTCCCATATCAATTTGGTCAAGTTCTGGGCCTCAAGTCTGTTATTACAATAGTTTCAGAATGGTCTATCATTGATTTCATAATTGTTGATTTTGACAAGTTTGGTAATCTACTATAGAATGGCGTCATTATGACTTTCCAGTGGTCAACCACTGACACTCCATTGAAAGAAATAGCATAGAATGGTAATCTCGTACATAATGACGTATGCAGTAATGAAAAAATATTACTATATGTTTATTTAAGTACCTAGTAGTTTTTCGAAAATCAATATATTCTACTAACGGGTTTTATAATAATGGCAATACGACAATGTTATTCTACCACGATTCTATTACGAGACCACTGGCCGATCAATAATCGGCCATTATGAATTTTGCAGATTACGAACTTTTAGCAAAATGACAATGGGATCGTGTTGGAATGACGAATTTATAAAAAATAGCGGACTTGGGCCCTGATATGTGGTTTTGGAGTTAGCTTCTATAATACGTTATTTTTTCCACTTAGTGTATGTTGCTGATGTTGTAATAACTTACTGTCACTGTTATTTACATTGCGAGTTAGTGGTATACGACTTTGTTCGGGGTAAGTGCCACCACTAAAATTGAAAAATAAAAAAATTTCACAAAATAAACCACCGACTTCCAAAAAAACACTACAAACTGAAAAATAACTTAAATTTCGAAAGTCGGTGGCAAAAAACGAAAATACTAAAACCAAAGACCAATTTCCGAAATTAAAGCAATTTTTCAGATTGTAGTGTTTTTTGGATGTTGGTGGTTTTGTTTTTTGCTACACACTTTAACTACTGTTATACCAATAGCTATATAAACGAATTGAGTGCGGATTTGCAATAAAAGAAAAAAAAATACCCTGTGGTTCAGTTTCGCGGATTCACGACAATAAATTCAACATTGATTTTGGTTCGTGATGATTTCAGGGTGTTTGTTTTGTTGTGTCTTTTCGGAGTAAGAAGATCGATTTTTTTTACTTTACTTTTGTAAATATCTACTCGTTTTTAGTCTTCCTGTATATTTTTATTATTTATTCGCTTTTGACTGTGCGATGTTCAAAAATAGAAGTTCTGCGAAGTTTTTTTAAAACTTAGGCCCCAAAGACTGAATCTTGTTTTGTGCCAAACCGTTTAAAAGAAGAGTAAATAGAAAAGGAAGTAAAAAATATATAAGCGCTGATTATAGCCATATTCAAAATGAGCGTTCTTCATCAATCTTTGAGTAGTTACTGGATAAAGGTAGGTCACATGGGAAGAACAGAGTTTACAAGGAGGGTAGAAGCACGCTTGTTAAAAGAAAACGCTGTTGAAGTGAAAGTCCGCTCAATAATAAATTATAATGAGGTTTGATATTCGAACTTCAAGCCTAATTCCTTTAGGTAGTTAGGTACTTATTTTCATCTCGATCTCTCTCTGTTCTTTACGTCAAATATAATAAAAATCCATTTTCCGAAATTGCGGCCATTTTTCATGAGTTGTTTCATCGAGAGAGAAATAACAGGCAAACAGCTCGCGCGGTTGTATATCATTGAATTTTCCTCGGTTATTTATTTATTTATTAAAGGGTCGCGCAATAAATTGCGTTAAGTGGGGGCGGAGCACCCTGTAGCGCCCCGCGGGAGTCGCCATAACGCCGAGAAAAACGCGCCGGGGCCGTAAGTGCCTTCTACAGCACTAGCCACGCTATATTACCGGTTTATTAAGGGTTGCAGGATGTGTTCACGATGAATTGATGAAATAACAAAATATTAAAGCGTTTTGTTAAGATCTCAGTTTGTGTTTACCAGCGAAAGGGCTTTCTCTGTTAACGTTAGCCTTTTAAAGATGAATATAATGCGGGTCTCTGAAGACTACTGTGCCATAAAATTAAGCACAATACAATTAAGGAAAGACATACCGACATGTGAAGCTTACATAGATACATGTGAAACTTTTATCCTTGGTAATCTTCGTCTAAGGTTGAGGAAGCATTGGCAAATCTTTGGAGGTGCAGCAAGAATATAGCATGGTAACAGGCAATGCTCCACATATTGGCCTGGTTGGCATGCTAATCCATAATATAGGTTGTTCTTCTTAGCGTGTCGACGGCCAAAAATAACACATAAAATATATATTCTTTAAATTTGTTTGCCCCAAAATTCCGCAATGCTAAAACCGTTTACTGACGCAGCCATTAATTAGGTCCAATATGGGTTGATGCTTACAGAATATTCAGTTGTGTGTTTACATTCAGTTTATACGAAACTGTTTACTGTTGCTTATCCTTTTGACAATATATCATGTTATGGCACAGGAACAGGTGGCTACGCTGTAATCCTTACGACATTTTGTTTTTAGGTAGGTACCTAAGTCCTACTTACCAGCAAGATCGATTTCCAAAACGTAATTTAATTTTAAAGCGGTCGATCAAACGACAGATTCAAAAGCTATAAACTTGCATCCTCGTCCTAAAAAGAAAAAAATATTGCTTGCTCACTGCTCTTGATGGCGAAGTAAAAAACTTAATCGAAATCGACATGGTGACTGCTTTCTTGACATATTTACGAACTCGGTAAATCGATGAGAACCTAATAAATTTGTTAACATACGCATACACATATATCGAGTTGTTCTAACTAAAGAAAAACATTTGAGGTAAACTGTAAGAACTACGGAACTTTTTGGAACAACAGAACTAAACATACAATTTTTTTATGTTCAATTTTCTTTTTCTCATTTCATACTTCGAACACATTTTTTTCTCTCTTAGCCGTTGCGTTTTGTCACATGGGCATACAGCCTTATTTTATATACCGATAGTAAAATTGCACGAGCGTTGAAAACCTTATTACTCTTTAAATAAATATCATGCTTTGCAATCATTCTAAGAAAGTAAACTGGCCCATTTATAAAGTAGTCGTTACTTTCAATTGGCTCTGCATAGTAACATATAATACCGGAATAAACAAACTATTCCAATTTCCACGAACAAAAATAAACTTAATATCGTTTTTATCAAGATTACTTCCATATTAAAAGTAAAGTTGATGCCTTTTAAAGAAAATAATGACCATGTAGGTGCTGGGCGTTGGGGGCGTGTGAAGGCGTGGTACAGCCCCATTAACACTTCCACACTTATCAATAACACATATTTTTTCATAAAACGAACAAGTAGTAATTTAACGTTGATCGCTGGTTATCTGTGGAGATGTTGATGATTTAATATATTGAATTACATTTGGGAGACGAAGAGACGATGAAACTAGGTATGTACGGCCAGTTCGATGTGAAAAGTTAATGTTTTGTTTTAAGTTACAAATTAAAACATGTTAAAATATTTGTGGGAAAGTGAACTATGTTCAATATTATGTTGTAGGAAATAAGTTATTCGTAATTTGATGTCGTGTTCTATCGTGTCAATAGCTAAATGAATTATGTAAACATGCCAAGTAATAAAATAATATAATGCATATTTAGTATGAAGTGTTTATGTGTGATTTGATTTGTCACGAAAGGTTTACACAATAATAAGTCTTAGGACGCCTGACCCCAGCTCGCCGTTCGATTAGGCTCGGGTCGACGCCGCGTTGTGTTCCACGCGCGCCCCAAATTGATGTCAGCATCAATGACGGGGTCTGTTTGGGCCGATGCCTGCCAGTTTTGCGGGAAAGTCCAAGAGTCCATACCGTGGCCCCTGGCACAGGCAACTGAAGGAACACGGGTGGGTTGTAGTCAGTAAGTTACTCAATGATTTCCCACCCTCAAAAAAAAAAAGGACGCCTGTCCCAAGATTTATTATTGTGGAAGCAAAAATTGTGTAAGCAAAAATAAAATTAGGAATAATAAAAACACCCCATTTAACGGTTTATACAGAAAAATATGTAGTTAGGTACTGCATCAATATGATCTTTATCAACAAAAATATCAATATCATAATGAGGCATTATTGAAATCTGCGGAGTGCTCAATGGCACTGATTGCCCAAATCTTGATAGCGGCCCCTGCGCCATTTGCAACAACTTCACTTACTGATTATATCCTTTATGTCTGATCACCCTCCTTGTTCGCGACGCAAATATCGATAATGCCATCAATTTCTTCCAATTATGCGTATTTTTCTGCAAATCTCTATAAAAGTTGATTATTACATTCTCTCATAAACTTATTCTAAAGGAAACTGAACTGTATTTCTGATTAGCAAAAAGTAAAATCGATTGTTATTATGTTGTAATTATAAAAAAAAATTGGAATAACAATCTTTTAAATTCTGAGAATCTTATGGAAAGATATGTTATACAAAATTAGTAAAGATTCATATTTTTGTAGGAGTCTTATCATCTTTTATGGGCAAGTGGCCAACTTGTTTCTAAAAAGTTTAAAATACTGCATGTTCAGAAACATTCGAGTAGTTTTATTAGCGAACTACGCATTAAATTCCTACTTTATTACACATTATATGCATTTTATATATTTTTAATGACTTACGGTTCGTTTGTTCAGCGGCATTTTTACGAGCATTATATCAGATGTTTATACATATGGAATATTTAATTTAGTGCTACTTTTTCATTATATGCTTACCTATTGTATTTACCTACCTACAAAATAGTCTATTAGTAAGTGGGTACCTACTTTGTGAATAGAACTGTCTATCCAGGTACTTGCGAGGTAGCCTTTAGAGCGCTACGAAATAGAAGTGACAACTGACCGGTTAGTACAGTTGGTAGCGACCCTGCCTTCTGAGCCGCTGGTCCCGGGTTCGATCCCCGGACAAGTCAAACATTTGTGTGCATGAACATGTCTGTTTGACCTGTGTCTGGGTGTGTATATGTATATAAATATGTATATCAGTCATCAGGTTACCGTAGTACAGGTTCTACCTAGTTCGGGACCCGAAGACCTTGAGTGGATGTTGTCTCAAAAAAAAATCTAGTGCTATGCTAATCAACCGGTTGACTTTACATCGGTCAATTTAAACTACAGAATCCTGTGTGTCTTATGAGATGACTGAGTAAGCTTCTAGTGGTACTTACTTAGTGCAGTAAATGTTTGAAACTTGTGCTTCAAAGCTCTGACATGGACCCTGACGATTCCATGGGTTCCCAAAGCATTTTAACAATACCTTAAAATATATCTGAGGGCATAGACAAAGCGACATTCTATGAGCGATAACGATGATGAAAAAGTCAAACGTGTAGGTGTTGGATTGACATAAGCTACCAAAAAAGCTTATGTCTACCCAGTTGAAAGTCTTTGTAGAAATACGAAACGCATTGAAAGCGATTGCCACTTGTCAAGGCCCTCGGGGCAGTTTAGGTATACTATATTAATTCGTAAAATCGTTGATTGCATGCTAGACAAAGCACCATAAGTTAACCACCCCCAGCATCCTCGTGGAAGCTCCGTAACATCGACTCCACATCGTGCTTTCCTCTCTAAAATCTCCAATTAGTCGTGCTTGAGTTTCTCGTGAGGCCGCACTCTTACTTAGTTTTTTTAAACGATTGGTCTATTTTGAAAATGGAAGCAATTTGTCGCGTTTCATTCGTGGTGGTGCGGCGACTTTGATCGGTTTTTGTGGGCGGCCGCGCCTGGCGATTGGCTGCGGTTGCGCAGACCGAGATACTTGAGTTACAACGTTTAAGCTATTAGATGCCGCTTAGATGGTCGTAGACCTAACCTCGACTATGTACGTAGCCGGGAAACATTTAGTACAACAGTTTGAAACATTTAGTAAAATCGTGGTAAATACTTTGAGCTGCCAATGTAGCAACATAAGTAGGTACGTGTTCTAAGGCAAAAGTGTCTATCTAATCAGCTTAAACTATGTAGAAATAATAGTCTGAACACCTGCAACACGTGCAATTTTGCCCTTCCTACAACTGCCTCTCGACCTTTGTGCAGTCACGAGCAGGCCAATAGAATATTGTAAGCATCTCTCTCTGTCAACCTGCACGTGTTTTAATTAAATTAAATGTATTCTAACTAAAACTACGTTCTTTCAAATATTCCGTGTTAGAAATAGCAACCGCGCACGGGATGTTTACAGGTGGGATATGGTGAAGAAGAAAGACTATCCAAAATCTGGCAAAATAAAATTAACGACAAACGTCCCTTTCGTCTTTAATTTCTCATTTCACCAAATGCCGATCATATCTCCCAATCCCAGTTTAAAATGTTAAAAATCAAAAGGTAGATAATGAAATAAACATGGTATTAATCATTTCGAGAAATAAAAAACGAGCTGCCAAGATACCTCCTCGAATTTATGAACAACTTCCGCGAACCTCCGACTCTAATAAATTCGTTCACTAAAAACCTTTTGGTTAATCGATGAATTTTATTTCTATAAATTGATGACTTGTTTATTCGATTCTCTTTTGTTTGGTGTCTGTTGTGTCCAGCAAATCTTCAAAATACGTTGAACACAAAGCAAAAAGGGCTGAGAGGAACAAACGTCATAGGATTGTATGGAGTCCGTTTCTAATCGGTCCGTTTTCATTGGGTTTTTGCTACAGCATGTGGCAAGAGGCCGCGCTCTCTATATCTCTTATTATTAATTACCTTCCTTTATATCTACTCGTAACAATCGATCGTCTTGATTAAAATATCTAAATAATAGACGGACATAATGACTGATATCGTCTAAAAAGCCGGTACTGAGTCAGCATCCATTTGTACGTCTGTAGCGATGTTTTGTTGTATGGTAATAATTATTATGTAGAAAGTTTTAATTTTATTGATTGCTTTGTTGAGTATTTTGTTGTTGTTGGCTAATTGTTTCGTATATGATAGATAAGACAGCAAACTCTCGATATAAATGCTCAACTACTTTGCCTTCTTCTTTCATTGTTAATTCGTGCAGTGTTAAATCTCTCATAACAGTAGCCGACCTGTACACTCATCAATTTCATTTATTATAAGTCGTGATACGCAATAAACAGTCCGTCGAGTAAGGAAATCAATAACAGGACGAGTTAATGTTAATTACCTGAGCACTACCTGGTACTGGAATAATAAGAATTCATTATGTTGCGCGCACGCAAGGGTTGAGCGCACGGAGTGCTCGGATCATGCGCTTGCTCCGGACGTGTATAAATTGCTCAATTTGGTCCGGAGCAAACGGCATATTAAATTACTATCGCTTATCATGTATGTGGGTTGGTCGGCTACCTTCGTACGCCGCGCCGCCGCGGGGGCCTGCTAGCAAGCTAAAATGAACTAATATTACTGTGATGACTGAAGGCAATGTAAGCCGTATAGGTAGTACTTATGAAGCTTGTCTGTTTGTCTCCAATGGTAGTCATTTAGATCATGTATCACATGGATGGAATTAGAAAACTAGGTATGACTTCAATGAGATAATGTTCACCAACCTTCCAAAAGGGGTGATGTTGATAGACACGGTTAAATAGTGAATAGCATAGTTATATCTGCAAAGATAGTTGTTAAGAGGAATAAATAAATTATTAATAAAAGAGTATTTTTCATCCATCAGATTATTTATTTAATTGCCAACCCGCCTTGAGCAAGCGTGGTGATCAATGCTCATGGCTTCTCTTTATGAGAAGAGGCATTTGCGCCGCTAATAGGCTGCTGAGTAAATTTATTTAAATGATGTAAAAGATTTGTAAATATTTGTAACTTTAATATTATTTATAAATACTAATAGGCAAAGGTGTAAATACTTGTGTGTGTAATATTATTTTCTTACGGTAATTATCCCTATACCACCCTTAGAAGCTGTGTTCTATTTTGAGAGCACAATTAATTGATCCGAGCGTTATCTTGAATTTGTATCTAATAAATAAGCTTTATTTAATAAAAAACAGTACTTAGATTACAGTTAAATTACAATTAGGTGCTATGATAAAACAAAAGTGCACAAAAGTTTTAGCATCTGGAGCCGAACTAGGTGGAACCTGAATTTCGGCAAACAGCGCTAATCCCCTCGAGTTACATTTGACTAGCTAGCATTTTACAAAACAAAGGAATATTAATAGTCTAAGGTTGTATTAATGGTCTGCGCCTCTCTTTGTGTTATGTGATATGGTGAATGAGTGAGTGTGCTTGCGATTTTTATATGTGAACACATGAATTAGTGAGATACCAAGATATAGTGAATATGTATAATTATATTATTATAATATATATGTATATAGAAATTGTCTATAAATAATTATTTTTTGCTAACTTAAACATTATTTACTGATTAGCTTAGTACAGTTAAAAGCTGCTCAGTCTCGTCATTGTAAGACCTTGTAGGAATTCCGATACCATTTTCTTGCAATGATCTGTGTTGAGTGGAATTTAGTACAAAATGTAGTGCTGTAAGACCTGTGTTGTGTACAAACAATATAATTTCTGCGTGTATTCAAAATCTGGAGGTCGAAATTGGTGCAAGTGAGTTGCCTAGTGATAATTTTCAAAATCAATAATTGTCTCGCAGTTAGTAGGTACTCCACACAACTGGTAAAGTATAGGTACCAGTATTTCACGTTGGTCAACCTCAACAGAATTGAGTGTAGTTTTCGGAGCACCTCCCCAAACGGATATACAATATGTTAAGAGTGACTGGCAAAGAGCAAAGTATATTCGTTTCAACATGTAAGGATCAGGATCTAAACTTTGTTTATTTATTAAATTTAACAAAATAGTTTATTTTATAATATCACACCAGATTTTTATTTCTAGCAATAATTTCTTGGATCCTTTTTAACACAACTAACTATTTAAACTTGGTACTAAATTAAATGATTAACTAACTAACTATACAAATAAATACAAAAACAAAAGGACACTTAGGCATCGAAGTACTTACTCGTCGCATCGCTGTCATCCGAAAACGTGCCCAGAAGACTTAACATAACAGCTGTCATTAACAACGTCGCTAATTGCAAATTATTTGATACATTTACATTTTTGTGCATTTTTGTCAACAAATTAGGTCTAATTAGTGTACCTACATGAACTTCTAATTAATGTAGGTATTACTGCAAGGGTCCGTCTGTGTTTCTGTCTGTTTGCATCGTTTGGTCAGCGAAATTAACACCTCCGTGCCTCAGAAAGCACGTTAAAGCGTTGGTCCCAGCTGTCATTCGTGGATCTTTGACAGTCGTTACGGGTCGTCAAAAGCCCGAAAGCCTGACAACCAGTCTTACCAAAGGGTATCGTACTACCCACTGGGTTGTGGAGGTAAGATAGGTAGTCGCTCCATGTAAAATACTGGTATTCAGCTCATCAGCTGCATCTGGTTAGACTGGAAGCCGACCCCAACAAAGGCTAGGCAGCTGATGATGGTCAGCTAAATTAACAATATTATTTTATGACTAGAAAGGCGGTGAATACCAAGATGACGACTATAGAGAAGTGTGGATGGAAAATACATGTTGTGCTGACCACAAATAATTTGGGATAAGGGTAGGAGGTTATTTGCAGAGAGTTTTTAACTTATTACTACATACCTACCTATATTTCTAGAGTAGAATATTAAACCACAAGAGTACCTATATACCGAGTTGATATGACAGAGGGGCATTAAATTACACTACGTATACGTGTTTAGTACTAATTGAATACGGTATAAAAATAAAAAGCACCAAAAATTAGTTTTTTTTTTCAAACAAACTAAATAGCTTATAAATCAGAGTAAAACGCAACCACTCTTTGTAATGAAAGTGCAAGTGTGTGTGTATTTATTGCCATCTTTTTTGCGAAAATATTTGATTGTACTTGTGACTTGCGTCAGAGCGGCAACAACGCATCGTAGTTTATACTCAGATTTATCGTTTTAAAGTGCATGACCTATGCGTATAGACATAATCAGCTGTTAGGAAAGATACATCGTGATCAAACGGGACAAAAAAAATCAAAAATCATTTGCGCTTAAACTACTGTTCCTATTTAATTGATTTTTGGTACAGAGCTTGAAAATGGTACCTAGTAGTATGGGCAGTTTAAAGGAAAGCCCCTCTGTCGTATCAACTCTGTATATATATTTTGTTTAAAAAAATATATATAGAGGTTTGCTCTTGACTCTAGGTCAGTGGTGACAGAGACAGAGTCGACGGAGGAGTGAGCTTACCCAGAAGACGCCTATTCACTCTCACTTTGAAGAGATTATGGTTGTATGCGTCCGGAAACACAGACGCAGGTAGAGAGCTAAGAAGTACTTAGTTATATACCTACCTTCCTCAACAAAATAGTATTAGAATTGTAATGGACATGAGCAAAGCCGTTAGCATAGATAATGTACACAGGGTATCTTCCGAAAAGGAGGTAGTTTTTGTGCTGTCAGAGGTGTAAATGTAGATGCTTTAATTAGTTACTCTAATTATAATTACAAAAGCCTAAGCGCTTGTTTTTGTTATTTTTGTCATTAGGGCGACTACTTAATTCCGTGTGAAAATAAACGTGACATAAACGAGCAATTGTATAAAAAGTCCTGACATTTATTAGTGTAACATTCTTGACACATCTGTGGTTGGAATACTTAAAATAATAGTATGTATTAATAAAAACTATACTATATTTTATTTATAAAAGACCTTTTTGGAACTCAAACTGTTGACATTTAAAAGTACAAGGGACACTTTGCTACAGTTGACTCCTAGGTCCGTATTAAGTTTTAGTTATTCCTCTGAAGGGAACCGTCTCACTTGTCTTGGTCTCACTTCAGAGATCTATTTTATACAATTGTCAAGATAAACGTGAAACATAAAAACACGTTTTTTTTAAGTTAAATTATAAAAGGCACCTTTTAGCAGCTAAAATGGTCCTTAAATGGGACTTCTAAATGAGAAAAATCATTTATTCATTGTAACGTGCACTTTTGTTCTGAACTTACGATCGTTATCATTACGATCATTTAATCGTTATTAACTTCTTCTAGAATGGATCTGACAACCTACTTATTAACTATTACCACCGTAGACAGAGAAAACTATAGACTGCTGGTCATCGTCTATCTCACTTACACAAGAAAAAGAAAAATATATACAAGATGCTTGTAAAGAAAAGAGACAGAGCCTAATATTTTTTGTCCCTTATCGCGTGTCACGTATTTTAAGGTGAGCACTTCAAATGCTAAACAAAGTTTGACGTTTGATACGCATTCAAAAGTGGTTGCGACGATATTTTAATTCGAAAAATACGGACGATTTTGTGTTTATTGTTGAGGATTGAATTTACCTATTGCTGCAAAATGGTACGGTGCAGTGTTTTTGGTTGCAGAAGTGATAGTGGGAAGAAAATTGCCGGATTGTCATTTCATTCGTAAGTAGCTAAATATTTCGGTTTATTCGGTGGAAGACCGTGGAAGTTTTCAACTAATATGATTTATAAACTGTTAAACTACATATACAGCTGTTTTGAGATAAAATGAGTGCTGAATTAAGTGTTTATTACATATTGTGATTTACATAACCTCCAATCTCAGTGCTGCCTACTTTTTACTCGGATACTACCCCATTTTAGGGGAAAATAGTACACCAATAAAATATATTACAATAAATTACTTTCTTCCATCATTTCAGATAAATGCTTTATTAGAGTGTAATGTAAATGTGTTCGCTGGCAGCAAATTTGTTCCACTTTTCGCCGGGCGTAATAATACATCTTTACCTTTTAGTATATATTTATAGTATAAAATATTGTATTTATAGTAGGTATTAAAGTGTCAAAAACTTTCAGATTTCCCGCCAAACCAAAATCACGGGAATTATGGATAAAAGCAACTAAAAGAAATAACTGGGTACCAAAGAAAAGCTCTAAAATATTCAGCCAACACTTTCATAGCACTTCTTTTATGAAAGTTGGAAATAAAACATATTTACATCCTGAAGCTATTCCTGTTGAGGTAGGAAAGAAATGTGATTATTTATAAAATATCTATTCATCAAAATCATCATCTATTGATAATATTGTGGTATTATTTTATTTAAAGGCCTTACAATCAGCAAGCACTGTTGCGTCTACGTCCACGGTGCCAATAGAGAGACTGAACAAAATTACACGGTTCCCTAAGTTGAAGTAAATGTAAGCCAATAAAAAAAACACAATCACAATCCGATGAATAGTTTCGGAGAAATGCGTGGACAAACATACATACAAACGTACAAACATACATACTGTATATACTTTTGTACATTTGATTGGAAGCCCTAATAAATTATCGTAAGTCAATATTTTGCAATTCCAATAGTATTACATATACGTGTCGAATTGATAACCTCCTTCTTTTTAAAGTCGGTAAAAAAATATGTTTCACTTCTTTAGATTGAATGAAACATGACTGACCGGTTGGTGCAGTTGGTAGCGACCCTGCCTTCTGAGCCGCTAGTCCCGGGTTCGATCCCCGGACAAATCAAACATTTGTGTGCATGAACATGTCTGTTTGACCTGTGTCTGGGTGTGTATATGTATATCAGTCATCAGGTTACCGTAGTACAGGTTCTTCCTAGTTCGGGGCCTGAGGAGCTTGTGTGGATGTTGTCTCATATTATTATAACAAGTTATACCTTTTTTGTAAATCGGGTACCTAATAAAAATATTTTTTTTATGCTGTATCTCAGGTTTTCTTTAAATGTCCTTTTTCCCGTAGGTGAAAGAATTCCTACTAAGACTAAACTATTTTGACTTTGATGTGTTATTTCTATTTATAAAGCCAGTGCGTTTGTATAAAGTAGATAATAGAAATTGAAAGACATGTGAATATTCGGGGTAAAATCACCTTGAAGGGGGTAACCCAAAAGTTTCAGGTACCTTGGTTTTCTGTCCATTACAGCGACACGCTGAGCAGTAGTCTATAGTTTTCTCTGTCTACGATTACCACGTTTTTTTTTAATCTGTGCCTATATTGCATGCTATGACACAAAAAAGAATGACTAAAAGACGATTGCAATTCTACTTACTTATAAGGAAAAATATCATTATTATATTCAGATTGGTTATTAAAATTATAATTTTGTATCAAGAATGGTTGCATGCGGTTGTCTTCAACCATGACAAACATTTGTAATCTTCGCAAAAAAAAAACCCAAATACACTGATACCTAAATATTATCAGGTACAAAATATACATATAATATGTAGGTACGATCAAATGGAAAACGTTCCGAATCCGAATCTAATTTCGTTTGAATGGTTGCGGCAAAAAAGTCGATCACATCGGCTTGTGTCGGCTTTTCATACGAGTCGAGTTGGTCCGACTCGATATCAATAGTCATCGAATCCCACTGACGTTTGACTCGGAATTGAATTAATTACTGGTACAGTTAGGGGCGAGAGGTGAACAGGTGGATTTTTTTACTTCTATTTTAAGTAGGTTCGTTTTTTGAGCGTGAAGTTTCGTCATTAGTTTTGCTGTGTTGATGTGTAGCCTGTCTGCATATGTGATGTGTATAAAATACTGAAAGGAAACTAGGTAGGTATGTAGAAACTAGAAGATCCTAATGATTTAACTGCCCAAAAACTGCTGACAAGCACCAGATTGTCGGCTCGTAATTTAAAATGCTCTAGAATAGCGGGTAACTGAATTTTAAGTACATAGGTATTGCCAGCTTCATTGTTTATAGCATGGGCTTACTAACACCAGAGGAAACAATAAAATAAATGAATAAATGAATGCAGAAGAAGCCAAAAGTTTTTGATAACTAAATAAAAAGAACTCTGATTCGTAAAATTCCCAGCACACCAATAGGTAGGTACCATTACACAATAAAATTATGTGGCAAATTCATGTAGAGAAAATATTGTAGATACTATGATAATGTATTCATCATTGAGGACTATGTGGGTCATTGCTTTTTTTTTCTCAGTTAGTTTTAATCATGATCTGGCAGTTTGAGTAATTTATGCGGCCTAAGTAAGTACCCTAATGTCCTTTCATTGGTATTGTTCGTCGAATCGTTGAGCTCCTTAATTAAGCTCTGAGTTGAGCTGCACGATTACTGACACATGCGTGTATTGACTGGACAGGTCCACTCAACCTGTGTGGTTTTTTCTCAAAAGACCATTTCAGACACTAATCTATAGTCTTCAAATGATCTGACCAAGATTATGTCTGGACTTTAAAAGAGACTGTGACCTCTGAGTTTCTTTCGGCCTTCCTTCTCAGAGTAGTCGGATAGGAAACGCCGACGACATCTAACTTTTAAAATATGATTAACGTGTAAAAGTGTTTCTACGAGTACAAACCTATTTACAGAAAAAATTAAATCAAATTAAATCATTTATCAAATCAAATCATCATTTAAATACACCGTCCGATAACTTTTTCGTGATAAGAAATTATAATTTTGAATGTTGGTGCCTCTACGCGCTACGCTTCGTAGCACTTTTGCGCTCAACATTAGACATCAACGTTATTATGAGAAAGTTTTATTTCAAACAGTTCGATATAAATTATTATTTCATTTTCATTGACACCTTATCAGCTTTTATTCTATTCATATCCATAACAGGCTGTAGCGGTTAAAAGAGAATTTCCAATTTTTTGTTAGGATAGGACATACTTATCTTTTATAACCCTATTAAAAATACACACACAGTCCGACAAACACTTTATTTTTAAAAGAGACATCCGTTTATAAGTAGTTAGGCCTAAGAGCAATTAAAATATCAAATCACAGATGAAGTAATCTTAGGCAATGATTTCAAGTGAAGAGATGGAAGTGACGCAATGAGGAAATAGAGCGTAGCAATAAGTAAATAGTTCCCATAGAATTTACTTTAAAAAACTTGAGTCCATTTGCAATGTTGCCCATTGTGACACTATGACACTACACTTCTTCTCTCCATAAACATCATCATTGCTCTTGTTTCATGTTTAATATAGTATATATATATATCAACAGCATTTTATGTAGCATCCTCAGCTTACTGTTGTTCATCTTGTTCTTGTACAGTCTCTATTTCTTTTGCTTCTTCAGTTTCTGTATTAACAATAGATACTGCTATTCCTTGATTCTCATTAATTTCCGGTGGTGTATCATTCATAGATTCTTGTGGAACTTCAGAAAGTTCAACATTGTTTTGATCTGTTGACATTGGTTGTTCTGCATTCAGATCTTGCTGGTCTTGTACTTGGGCATTTTCTTTTACGCTATGACTGTCTCTACTTCTTCTACTACATCATCTTCATCATCTTCTTCATCTACTTCCTCTGTAGCACTCGGTTTATCTTCAATAATCTCTACAGTCTCATTCAGGACTTGTATATCGCCGTCAGAGACTTCCATACTTAAGCTATTCTTAACGCCTCTATTATCATCAGCTTGCACTACTATTTCTTCAACGTGCGCTCCTCGCTTCTTCTTCTCTTTCTTCTTAGGTTTTGGTACCAACTTAACACTTATATCAACTTTAATAGGCTCCTTTTTATTATATATTGACTACTGAATCCATTTCAGTAACTATTATTACACTCAATTGTAAACGCATAAAGTAATGCTAGGGTCAACACGATTTTCTCAATAATAATATCTAGTAAGCTTTAAAAATTAATTGTTTTGGTCATTGTATTATGCTTTTAACTCAATACTCTAATTGGGGTGTATGAGGTCTTGCGTTTATTATATTAGACGTTGTATATATATGTAGGTAAGTATTGTATATGTAATTGGTACACCACTGACTACCTGCAGTATTGTCTCTCCTTCTCCCTTTAATCCATCCAAAAGTTGTCTGTAAAAGATCGCTTTTAGCGACAAGACCGCCCATTATGTCACCCTATGTAAAATTTCTACATTTATATCTGTGATATTTTGGTATATATAATACAGAGTATTGTTTTCTATTCTATTCTACTTTTAGATAGAGGTCCGTAAAAGGAGAACTTTGGCTCAAATAACTTGCAAAGTACAATTACTTATACAAGGTACCCACTTAATTCATATTAGGTACCTTCATAAGATCTTATTTTAATTTTACAATTTAAAATTAATAAGCTGTGATGTTTTACTAATTTAGGGATTATCAGAACGAATTTTTAATATTGTTTGCAAGTCTAGAGAGCAGGGGAACACAGCGCCATCTGGTGGGCTACATTTAACAAAAGCGGTGTCCCGCGGAGGCATTGTCCGCATAATTTGTAGCTTGCATCGCTGCCGAAAAACACCCAAATAAATAATAACGTTATTTATTTTAATGAAATATCTACCGGCCCTCAACACACGTAGGGCAGGGAGGGCATTGTGTGTACCTGGAGCCCTACTGTGTCGTGCTTGTGTTATTGCTGTAATTTAAAATCACGTAATCATTACAAGAAGCACTGGTAATTTTACAGTTAGTAGTGATATTTTTTCTACTAAATGTTAACACCAACTGTTGCAGTGAATTCAAAGTTTTTCACGCACTAATTAAATGTTTATAAATGGCCACTGCTTCACGGGATTACGTCAAAAAATCAACAGCTGCAATCATTCAGGCTGTCACCAAGCGGATGTAGTCCGGAGGTTTTTCTAATAAGTATCTCCACACTAATAGAAAGAACGTTGTTCCAGTCACAGAACGTTGATTTCATTCTAACGAAGTGAAAAAACCGTACAAGATCATGCGTACAAAAACGTTTTGTAAGATGTAACGAATCGATACAGGTAAATATCGCAAAAAGTATATTGCGTGAGAAAAGTTAGTCGATAAAAATATATTAAATTAATCACGAGCGTTCGTGCTGTGGATGAAAATAAATGTTGGTAAAAATAAAAGTGTGCGCAGGAGTGCAGGGGCGGCGCACGCGCGCGTGACAGCCTGCTCGCCAGCCAATGGCGGCGCGGAACCCGCCCCCGCCGCGCGCATTCGGCTTTTTACTAAAATAATTACCAAGTACGTTTGGGACGTCAAATTAATTACGTTAATTATATTTGGCGTGCCTTAAATTGCTGTAGTGCATTTACAATTTTAATTAGTGATGGTTGTGTAGTATGGATTTTTTTAATCCTAATTTTATTTCAATAATCGTTTAAACAATACGTTGTTATGGCAGTAGTGTGTTAAGTGCACTCCATTACAGTTCTTTCTTGTGCATTCTGAACTGACAAGAGTCAAACAAGAACATGGCGCCTATAAACATTATCATAGAACTGTAAAATACTAAATAATTAAAAAAAAACAATGCTATTCTTAATTTTATTATGGACTTTAAAAAATATTAGTAATATTAGTAGTGGGTTTTATAAAACTTCGTGCCTATAAAAGTATTGATAACTGTTCCAAAATTACATATAAAATTTAGTTTAAATTAATGTTTTAGTAATAAAAGAAACCATGAGCAAAACCAAATTAAAGCTTGCATTGAGGTAGACATATACATAAAAAGACAGTTCAGCATTGCTTAATCAGTATGAAATTTAATATTTTCAGTTCGATTATTATTTCGAAATGTATCGAAATAATAACCCTTTATTAAACACCAACATTAATAACCCAAATAAAATGCTTCGAAAAACAAAACGAGGCACTTGGTCCGCACGACACGACGACGCAGCGTGACGCGTATTAAATTAAAAGCGTCGACATGTGTTTTCCTTCCCACAGGAAAATACATTAGCCGAAACATTTCCCGGGTGACGTGCGTCCCTCTCACACCCCCACACCGCACGCAACGTCTGACAGGGAGACCCGATGTGGCGCCCTCGAAAGCTAACAGCGAGCTTTCAACGTAAATCTGATAAAGCGAACACATTACGACACAAACACAAAGAAATTTTCTTCGTTATACCATCGTTATGAGCTCGCCGAGGATCGCGTCTCCCTTTCGAACATCACACGACTGTGTGCATCAGAGCGAGACGGATGGACATCGACGGTTTTGACGATGAAGCCGGCACCATTGGGTGAAAAAGTTTACGGTGTCCCGCCCTTTTCTCCGCGTGCAGGGCTGCGTTCGCGCCTCGGGGCCCGGTCCGGACAAAATATTTTCTAAGAAGCAGTATGTCGGCTGTGTCGAGGGGCGGCGACGCGGGAGCCCGCAGTCATGCTGAGAGCCTCAGCGGAGTCAGTGGACACACGTCGCGAAGCCTTTCATCGTTACGAGAAAAAACCGTTGCGTGACAATTTGTCCAAAAAACTTATGTTACCAACAAGACGGCCTGTTATCGCAGAAAGCGGCTGTGACATCGACACGAGATTGTTATAACGATGCGCCAATACCTGTGATACTAATTGCTCTAGTTACATGAGGATACTGAAATTTATTTTATATGCATAAGTATAGGTATATGTTCAGTGAAGTGTTTTGATATTTTCTTGTGCTAATAGATAAAACTAAGTGATTATTTTCATGAGTACATCGACAAACTGAAGACTGGATTTCTACTAAACAACAAGTACGTAGGCATGCTTTTCCTGTGTTTACAAAAAATTTACCCTAAGATACATTTTTATTTTCCATTTGTGCAGTCATCTTAACCGTGCAAAGGCGTCTAATATCTGAGTATACCTTAATTACTTATGCCCCTATAGATACTTAACGTAATAACCTATTTATTTTGAGTTAATAAGTAAATTAGTATCCATATCTAATGATTTAAGCATAATTAAGTAAATAATAAGACCAGAGAAAGTAATTAGAAATCAGGCGAAGCATGTGACGCGTATTTGGCGTCACATGCCTGATGTCTCAATAGTGAACCCCTAAAGACAAACCTAAAATAACAAATGTAAAATGATAGAGGGTTGAAATGAAAACTCTAATTGGTCTGAATGACGTAAAAAAGCTCTTGATTCAATGATGAGCTCAAACGAGCGTAGTAAATGGAAAGTTCCAATTAAAATTCTGTTTTTGACACTTTGCATTCAGCCTAGTTACTTATAATAAATCATAAACAGAATGAGCTCTTCCCCCTTTTTATATACTTGTACATAATGTACCTATATATTTTAATGTTAAATAATAAATAAGTAATAAATGATTTAATTTCTATAAGTAGGTTTGTACAAACACTTTTACACGTCAAACACATATTTTTATTAAACTAGATGAGGCTGGCGTTTCCTATCTGACTACTCTGAGAAGAAAGGCCGAATCAAACTCAGAGGACACAGTTTCTTTTAAAGTCCAGACAAAATCTTGGTCAGATCATGTGAAGGCTATGTAGATCGGTATCTAAAATGGTCTTTTGAGGCAAGAACCACACAATTCGAGTGGACCTGTCCAGTCAGTGCACGCAATTGTCAGCAATCGTGCAGCTCAACTCAGAACTTAAGGAGCTCAACGATTCGACGAACAATACCAAAGAAAGGACATTTGAGTAGGCCGCATAAATTACTCAAACTGCCAGATCATGATTAAACTAACTGAGAAAAATACAAAAAAGCAATGACCGACATAGTTCTCACATTCACAATAATTAAAATAATATTATAGCTTGTATATTGTGTTTAAATACTCGTCAAAATAAAAATTTCTCATGTAAACCTTTTTTACTCATTAATCAATTATATAATCAATGACAAACACTTGAGTTGATTGATATTAAAATGCATCTAACTGATGAAATCAGCAGTTAATAACTAAGGAAAAATTGAGAAAAAATTGCTTTTAAGTACATAGAGTTTCTCATGAAAATGGCAAAATAACAAGTGCGAGTCGACTCGCACACGAAGGGTTCCGTACCACCGTGCAATATTTAACACAATTTTTTTTAAACACGTTTCTTGTATGGAGCCTCTTTAAATGTTTATCTTTATTTTTATTATTTACACTCTGTGAAAATCTCATCTGTCTACCTATTACGGTTCATGAGATACAGCCCACTGACAGACAGACGGACGGACGGACTGACAGGTACAGGCTTAGTAATACGGTGGGTCCCGTTGGCACCCTTTGGGTACGGAACCCTAAAAAATGGACTGGTTCGAGATGTAGTAAGATAAGGCAGGTAGTAACTGAATAATAAGTATAATGTAACACATTATTATGTGATCCAATATAATTACATAAATGAAAAAAAATCAGATAACATTTAAGTAATCGTTTATAAAAATATGTTATTGCTCCAAAACATTTTAAACAATTATACAAACATTTTACCCTTTTTATTGTTACGGTTAAAAACGCTGAAGCAGATAGTAGTTTTCACTGGGAATAATAACGGCCGCCTGTAAATGCAAGCACAAAAAAAATGTGCTCCACACAAAAAATCTCATCTGTCACCTTATTAAACGTCACGTTTTTCCGGTCTATTACCTAGTTAGTGCCGGTTTTTGGGAAAACCGCGCAAACCTACACACATCCATACACAGGACCTTTCTCTTTATTTATGCAGTCGGTTAAAAAGCCACGGATCATTCAAGCTGTAATGTCAGGATACAGTAGCTCAAATTTCATTACAAACTGTAATAGCTACAATGTAATGTAACTTTAATTGATTGATGCAGTTTATACGACGCTATAACGAGTAGTGCGTGAGTGCATGTTGAGCCAATAATTACGTGTATACTACCAACATTTTCATAATAGGCACTTTTTACAGTGGATAGTGCTCATATGATTTATGTTTCAGTTTTAATTCCGCTATTTTGATGTTGAGCAACTAAAACCTGAAGGTCAATTCTCGTATTTAAAAACGTTCAAAATCAAGTCGCAATCTCATCTCAGCGACAATCAATGTCAAAAACCTGTCAAAAATGTATGTAAATTGCTCAGAACAATAACTAAAGCATAGAAGGCGCTTTAGGACATTTGAAGTGTACGCTGTCATAGACAAAAGAGTATTAGCTAGTGATGTGACTATGCATAAAATAAATACCGATATCGACTTCTTAGTTTATGGTATCGCTCCTTGGCATTTAAATCTAAAATATGCTAAGGTGAAATAAACTCACTTCTGTCTGATTAACTTATTTATTTATAAAAACAGGATAAATTATTAACAAATTGAAATTACCAAGAAAACGCTTACTTAAATAATTTTAAAGAGCGATTGGCACCGGAACAAGTAATAAAAAATTTAAATCACTGTCCTTTAAAAATTATAGTTTTTGTTAGAAATGTCCTTACTTTTTCTATATGAGAAGATAATTCTTTCGCGATATAATGAATTCTAATTGTTAAATATTCTTTGCTTATCAATTTAATCAACAAATTTCTATGTTCATCCAATACATCATTATCGAATGAATGTTCGAGTAAATCATCAAAAATTGACGTTGGAGCAAAATTATAATAAAGCAGTCATTGCTGAAATGTTTGGAACAATTACGATGTTGTTTTTTCCATTCCCAGTAGTTACGTGCAATAGCGTTGATCCATGTTTGTCTCATAATTATCAATATCGGTGGGAAATCTGAAAATTAAAAAAAAATCATAGCTACACATGAGTTTAAATTATTATACCATGAGCCACACGGCTTTTTGACCACTGTCATTTCATTACTCATACGTATGATTTGCTGGCAAGACCGTAGGTATTTAGGTATTTATTTCACTCTTAAATATTTAATCCTTCCCAAAACTACGTGTAAAGAAAAATAATGTAATAATTTAGATGACGTTAGTTCTATCGATATTCTATCGATAGTTTATTTTTGCAAGCACTATTGCAAAAATTTCTATACCGATTTAAAATTTCTATTTTCCCTAGAATCGAATTATTTAATTACATAAAATATTGATTTCAAAACACTAACGAGTACACTAAACTCAAATAATTTGAAAAAATGCCAAAATAACCTACAGTGAGAATACAAAACCGATAAAATGACCATATTTGATTACTTACCGATGGAAGCTTATGATTTCCGCATCATTTTCTTTGCGGGATGAATGTGATTTACATCCCACTATAACGCAGAACATTATTTAATCTTTAAGCTTTGCGATTTACACTAACTCACTATTAATTTTGTACTATTTTTATAAAAACACGTAAAATCAACGAAGCACTTCAACTCCCATGCGCCCATAAGCATTATACGAAAAAATGCGATGAACAGTCATACACAAAAACCTGAGACGTTAAGTAGCTTTTAAACTTAGTATCATAAAGGTAGCCAAGGTAGCCAAATTGACGTTTGCTTTGTGACGCTTTGCATTTTGAGCAACCTACATCTGTCTCTTTCTAATGCTGTTATGAGTGTATAAGAAAACAGAGACGACTATATTAGTTAAATTTAGCTTCCTTCTATGCTTTAGTTATTGTTCTGAGGTAAATTGACTGTAATTTTGATAGATTGAGACTGAGATTAGAATGCGAACGTTCTTAAAAATACGAGAATTGCCCCTCTGGTAATCAATGACAATTAAAACTTTTGAAAAATTCTACAATTTTCTTTGCGTTATTTTCGTCGTCGAGCAGTTGAATTATTATTAAACATTATGAAGGAATAGATTATGAATTTCCTTCAAAATCCTTTGGATTGTGACTGTAGTGTGTTACTCATTAGGGTGCGCTTATCCATATCAATACAATAATAATACAGTTGAAGAGTTTGTTTGTTTGTTTGTCTGAACGCGCTAATCTCTGGAACTACCAGTCGGATTTGAAAAAAATCGGTTTGTATTTGATAGCTCAATTCTCAAGGAAGGCTTTAACGGCACGCTAGGATCCTTAGGAGCCGAGCAAAAAGAAAAAAAAGTCAGAAATAACGTTAAGCGAAAACGAAGTAGCGCGGGCAGGCGACGCGCGACGGGATGCGACGGGGTGGGTCTGAGAACAAGAAACACCTCGAAGTCGCGGGCCGAAGTCAGCCCTGAATATAATTAATAAACTCGATATACTTACCTACAAATGGAGTAAACACAATACAACATAATATAATATATTATTATTATTATGTCTTTGAAATATCTCGGGACCCTAGGATCCCGGACCTTTAGAATGCGTACGAGGGGCCGAAGCCGACTCGCAGAGGCCCCTTAGACAATTTTAAACGTTGAGGCACCAACTGACGATTATCCCTGTATGCACTATGCAAGTGCACCCAAGGACAATCCTCGGTTGGTGTAGGACTATAGCAGAATATGGGAACAAAACATATTGGGCTATGGGTTTGGGTGGCTATAGTAGATTGGTTACCTAGAACTATCAAAGGGCTATGTCCCCTGCCTTATCAACACGGTTAAAATGGCAGGGGATGACTTGCACACTCAATAATGGGCCCCCGAAAACAGTCGCTAGCACTAGCTAGTGACGTAGCAACAAGGGGGCAACACTTCCTGAGGTGCTTGAGAAGTGGAGAGGTATTCCACGGCTATCAGGACAATGCCGTAAGTACGGTCAAGATCCCTACCAGCGTCTTGCTGGAATACTTCCTTCCTCCGAGCACGTTTGTTCTTGTGAATCTTTACTCAAGCCGGCCAATAAAGGCAAGTAAGAGATGAGGGACATGACTTCTCCCAGGGGATAGGTTCCGTGGGGTCCCTACTGCCCAACAGCTCGCCACATGCTGCCCTGCGAGCTTTTGTATCTCGCTTGGTATGGCACTTCACCCTAGATCCGTTGCAGCAAAGTCAACTCTACTGGCACAGACCTAGAGTTCGGAACGCGCAAGCCCCACCACGACGTCATCGTAGAGATACAGCGGTGGGGGTATTATTATTATTATTAGTTTATTTCAATCAACTTTGGATCATACAATTAAATTAAATTAAAAATTACAAATTAATATAAAAAGTATATAATATATATAAGTTATTCGAATACACAGAGAAAATGTAGGTACGTAACAGACATCTACCCGAATTATTAGGTTTGGTCTAATTACTCACATTCATTGGTTGAGCTAACTTAAAGCGAGAAATATTATTAGCTTAGTTTTCGAGTTGAAGTACTTACCTAATCTTACTAACCTAATAGTTAATCAATATACACAATATAAAATAAAAACGTCTTGATATAAGTTCATTGAAGATAGTTGTTCAATGAAGTTCTATCATAAAAGCTTTTGGTTTTAGAAACAATTAAAATATACTTAGGGGTTATGTATCCTGAACTGCGTAGGTGTGTGAGGTTAATGACCATGCGTTTTTTTTTTTTGTGTTGTTTAAAATTAAAATCACATAATATTGTATACGTTTTTTAACAATTTTGCTCATTAAATTTTTGAAATATTCTATGTTAGCTAGTTAAAATATAAGTAGTAAAATTATATTAACTTGGCATTCATGCAATCTAATTCATTACTAACTATTTTTTTGCCACGTGTTTGTAAACGAAATTAAAAAACAAGACTTACAACAACTTGCTTCCCTTACTTACTACATAAATTAACTATTATGAAGGAAAAGTATACACAAACAAAGCCAGTAACTTTTCCGTCGCTATAATTTTGCAGCTCTTACAAACTCAATCAATCCACTTTATTTTCTCGCCACAATATACATAAGTTATTTTTGCATTGGTCAGATTCAACAATGATACATAATTTAGGTAAGTATATATTGTGGGGGACTGGTGCCTGAGAGGCTCGTGGCCTGTGTTTCAGGACACCAGGATCCCACCCCTTTACATTTTCATTTTATAAATTATGTACTAAGCGCGCTGATAGAATGTAAGTAAGGAAGCTTACGACATTTTATAGTTTTATTTATTTTGATTAACATCTAGGCTATGTATGCGAGACGAGTATTAGTAGTATGTGTGATTGTGTGTTTAGGTCTTTATAAGGATGTTTTCGGTATCATTATAGTTTAATTTTAATAGCCAGTCAGTTAGCCTAAAGATATGTAACACCTTATGAGTTTTATTGTATAACTAGCCACCGGGATAGCAAAAGAAACTGAAAATCGTTGGTCCATTTGTAGTTCAAAAATAAGTACCTCTTAAAATTATTTATACTGACTGACTGGTCTAAGTAGACACTTTTTGGTAGAATCAAAATGTGTTACTTCATTTAATAGTATTATTTACAAAATGGCATCATTTGACCTAGTACAGACTCTATGACCTATACCTACATACACTGACGAGCACTATAAAAAGCTACTAACTTATAACGAAATATTTTCGAAACCACGCAAGACAGCTTCTTGGAGTGAAAGGCACCATTCAAATATATTTAATAACGCATTAAAAATATACCAAATTGAAACAAAAACCAAATTTAATGTGTTAAAGAAGGAAAAAACTAAATGGCGACAAAATACAATTGACTCTTAAAGTGGGTTTACGAAATTGAAACTTAATTTACTAATCATTCTAAGTTTCGTATTGCCTCCGCGTGCTCTTAATACGGTTTCTACACAACTTGGCATGAAGTGTACCAGATTCCTAGAAATAAACTGAGGAATATTCTCCCATTCTTCAATAAGTGCATTTTTCAGGGCATGAAGTGTGACTGGAGGTGGATTTCGGCTTCCAACACGTCTGCCAAGCTCGTCCCAGGCATGTTCATTATGCTTTTAGGTCAGGGCTTCTCGCAAGCCACTTCATTTGATGGATTCCCTCGTCTTGAAGGTACTCGTTTACCCCATGAGCTGTGTGGGGCCGGGCATTATCATGCATACATTCATTGTCGCCCATATTGACCAAATACGGACCGGAATGCTCATTGAGAATCACTTTTATGTATCTCACAGCGATTAGATTGCTATTTTCTATCGGCCCTAGTGCCGTGCGACCATCTGATGAAATACAGGCCCACACGTGTACAGAACCTCCCTCGTGTGGGACTTTTTCTTTGAAACATGCTTGTGTAAAACGTTCTCCTGGCCGTCTGTACACTCGATGTCTCCCGTCATGATTATACAACACGAATCTCGATTCATCACAGAACATTACTCCGCCCCATTTGTCCTGACCCCATTCGATGTGCTCACGGGCATATCTTAATCTTGTAACTTTATGAGGCCGTTCGAGTATTGGGCCATTTGCTGGTCGGTAAGGCTTTAAATTGGCTTTTCCAAGACGTCTCCTGACAGTCCACTCACTGATTGGGTCCCTTCGGGTCTGCAAAAGTTGTTGCTGGATCGCAACTCCCGTCTGATGTCGATTTCTTAACATCGCTGACACAATGAATCGATCTTCTCGGGTCGTTGTGCACCTTGGCTTGCCATTGCTTGGTCTTCTTAGGTTAAGTCCAGTCTCCCTAAACCTCGGAAGCACTTGTTGTGCAGTAGAATTTGTCACACCCATTGTTCTGGCCGTTTGTCTCTGGGATCTCCCCAATTGCACCATAGTGATGGTCTAGGCACATTCCTCGGGTGTGCGAGGCATGATGACACCTTTGTTTACAATTCAACGCCTGCCGTAAGCACTTTTAGTTATAAAATCGATACGCAAAAGTAAAAACAATAATAAAAAAGGTAAAAATAAAAGTATAATAATCCAAAATTATGAAACGTGACAATTTTTTTTTGCTATCCATGACTTTGAATAGGCTCGTATGTAATAAGATTTTAATGTGCAATATAATACTGTTTTCAAGTTTTTTTTTTACTTCATGTAACTAACTTAGGTTAGGTTAGGTTTAGGATATATTTAGATTTCTTTAGGCACTTTGCAGGTGGCTTTTTTATATTGCTCGTCCGTGTAGTTGCATTAATGGCTACACATTTTTGGATCTCTGCATGAACGACCTAGTCAACAAAGTTTAATTTTATTCAATTAACCCTTTTAAAAGTATATAGTAAACAAAATTACACGTCAGTGTAATCGGCAGAGAGGCAATTTAAATAAATGGGCTATAAGCCTGCACTAAAAAAAATAAGTTAAATAGCACTATCAAGCACTAAGTAGCATATATCGCGTAGGTTAAGTAGGCCACAGTAAGCTAATAAACTTCATTTATTAGCAGTTCCCAATAGACATTGTTTGCCTAAGCTGAAACTTAGCCACCACACCAACCACACACCTCTCACTCCACGCACACCCCAAACACATCACACACCACACACACTCTATAAAAGTGTAATTCAAGAAACTAAAAATATTTTTTTTAATAATTTTGTTAGTTGTACAAACAGCCGAAGCTGTGGAAGTGCGGAGTCTTCTAACACAGGCGTCAACATGCTTAAAAGGAGGCTCCAATCATAAACTAATGTAAACTAGTTGGTACAGAAATAAACATTTTGTATTTGTATTTTGTAACTACGCCGACATAATGTAGTTGGCCGTAGCCTCATAAACTCGTATTTTTGTAAACATTATAGGCAATTAGATAGTGCTAGAAGTCAATATTCAGCAATGTATAGATACATTTGTGCCATTCCTAAAACTGCCAATTTTAAATCACTTTTAACTAAATTCGTGAACAATTTAGTGTTATTTAAAATCCTAATTTCTCTTTTGGTTAGTAACTGTCTAATTGAATAAGCTGCATTTTAATTGTTTACTGCAAAATGTACCCTTAGTTACAGGCTTATGACTAGGCTAAACTAATGAGCCTGAGCCTTTAAGTTGCATTTTGAACCTTCTGCTCAGTGACTAACAGAGAATGGAGTAAGGTATTGTCATAATGATACATCTTAGTGTACCATAACCTCAAAGGTGTTATAGACCTGAAACTGCTATGGTCTGAAATGTGTAGAGATAATAATATGATGTTTCGCTAAAACACCCTTGTTCAGCCAATTAGTTATTTAAATTGCCTTGTGCAAACTGTACTGGACTTACAAACTTACAAATAATTTATATGTAAGCAAAAATAATAGGGACCCAATATATGGAAACATAATAAAACCGACCATTATGACAATATAAAAGACACCTGAAGTCCTGATTTATTTATATATAGTTTGAACTTATAAGCTCTTCCTACTAGATTTTTTTCAGGTATAAATCCTGTTATACATTCCTGTATTGTTTTTCTGTGTGTTTTGTGAGTAAATCGTTGAATTGCCATAACAATCATCATTCTCCAGCTCTTATGTCAAATTATTAGCGGTCGGCGCAACATGTCTATTTCTTCCAATTGGTCGTCATCTCGGTAGTCACCTCATCTAGCCATATCGTCATTCACACGGTCCATCCATCGTTTCTTTGATCTCCCCCTACTCTTGTAGCTATCGACATGCATACTCAAAACTTTCCTCACGTACTTCTTCACATTCCCGTATAACATACCACACCGACCACCGGTGTCATACCGTGACAACCGATTTCCACACCACTTTTCAGTCACCGGTGCCACTTTCAGATTAATGTACTCATTTCTGATTCCATCCATTCGAGGACCCAACAAATCCCTCTTAGCATGCTCATCTCAGCTGCATGCAAGATCTGATCCATACAAGACAGCAGGTCGAACCATTGTTTTATGTATCTTCCCCTTAAGATTAAGGGGCTGAAACAGCCAAAGCGCGGTCACTATCGGACTGCATTGAAAAGATAGAGAAGCGCGATGACACAAAGCTGGTAATTTATTGTAAAATATGAAGCAATTCTCTATTCACAAAGCATCTATTGATTGGACAAAAAAATTAAAACACTATCACGTTAATATGTTGCTTGAAGAACAATCTGAAAAAAAAAAACAAAATGATTGCATGTTTTTTTTTTAGTTTGTTTTTTTTCATTATCTTAGTATGGTTTTTAATCGTTAAAAGAATTTTTTTGAGGTATCTTCGTGACTTTTTTCTATCGTACCAAATTAGTTATATTATGTTTTCAACACACTATCTAACTAGCAAATATCCTAAAGAATGTCATATATTTTTCTGATTTAGTTTACTGCAGTGGATCATATACTTTTAGGCATTATAAAACTTGCGTTTAGGTCAAGAGTTGCAGATTGTTTCCGTGAGCTGCCGCCATTCCATCCGTCTAGTCTACTTCGCCATCGCTTTGCACGAGTGAACCGAGATACCGAAAGTGCCATAATATATCAATAAATAAATCCGGTAAATCAAGTACGGATTAAAAACGTACCTAACTTGGCTAACAAACTAACGCTTTTTCGAGTTTTTGCCTTCCCTTTCTTTAGCCGATCCTTCTCCATCAAGTTGGAGTCGGCTTTGAGTCTAACCAAATGTGGCTGAATACAAATGTGTAAGCACAACATTGTAATATTTTCTATAATTGTGGAATTGCTAAAGGATTTAGCAGTTAGTCTAAAGCTACGTAGTTTGTCAAAATAATGTTAATAACTTCAACACCTCATAAATATGTTCTTATAAGAATTATAGGATCTGCAATAAAGAAAATAAGGTTTATAGCATTTTATGGATATTTTCAAATTCATTACAATGACATTTAGTATTTACCTATTTGCAAAATCTTAGCAAAAAGCACCATGTATCTACTTATTCCTCGTATCGATTAAAACGGCTAGATGATTGCAATATTTAAATGATAACGTTAAAATTATAGCATTCCATAATGATAGGTACATTTTTTGTTCGCCTCTTTAATACCTTTTTACTTTTCTAACTGGGTATGGACGCTTTTCTTGCACATCTTTTCAAATCATGAACTTTGAAATTGTATGGTCCTTTGATTAGTAACGATTCAATTGGTTAAAAAGTAATGAAAGACATTGTCGATGCGCCTGTGATGCTCGTATCCCCGTGAGCACATATCCGCTAAATAGATAACTGTAGCATCTGAATACCACGCTAATGTGATTACGACTAATTCCTTAAAACTGTGGAAACCTTCCTTAGACAGCTGCAAATTGTTACCAACATACATTTACCGTTCAAAACCGTTATAAAGGTTTTATCACTAAAGGACTAAGACGCAAAATGCTTTGACAGTTGATATTGATATAAAAATGGTTATTTTTGTAATCCTATTACTCCATGAGCGTTTGTTGAGATGTGTCAACCCGTTGCTTTGTGGTGATGCGACCACGCGGCGGGGAGCATCGCAGATAATGTTCAGATTAGATGGAGATCTGAGGCTCGACATTGTTTAAGTCTCAGGTAAAGCCTGTCCCACTCGACTGTGTCAAACAATACATAAACAACATTATTTTCAAATAATGCGATTATGTAGACGCCCACAAAAAGTTTACAGTTTTGTTGATTGACAGTTCGACTTTACTGCATCTAGGAGTGATGCGAGGATTAGTGGATATTGAATTTTCTCATTCAATTTATCTTTTTGCAACACTCAACAAAACATCTTCATAACCATAATTATGTAAGTATACAGGAAACGAATGGAGGCACAAAAAAGTTTAGCCAATACATATCATTATAGAGCCGTCATGGATGTCTATCTGAATAAAATGACCTATCGGTGATCTATGGAAATATTAAATTAATTTTATAAGATTTAATCACAAAATTCTTCCTCATTCATAAAATATTAATTTAAAGGTTTTATCACAAGTTCGTTTAAGTTTAAGAGAAAAAAAAGAAGATCTTTCTTGTCGATCTTATCAAGTTATCTATCAGAAAGATTTTTCCACGATGGCATCTCGTTTCCTATGTCTAAGGATAGGCTTGTTTTGCCAAGTGTTATTATTATTATAGGTGCCTTCGAATTAATTATAAAACGATCTGAAGTTAGCAATAAAATGCCCGTCGTTGCACGCTGTCTACGATGGAACAGGTTTTATCATTCATAAAACTATTTTAATAAATTATCGATGCTAAACCTCGGCCATAAAAGAGATTGGAGCCAGCCTAACAAATAAACTAAAATTAAATATACACGAATACAATCGAAATTTTTGTCTCAGGCGTATAAAAGTGTCCTATAAATTTACCCACAGTTTAATTTAATGTCCAAAAGTACCTGCTTCACATTTTTTTTTGTATAAATGTTCGTCGCCGGTTATGGCTGCACGAATAACACACATTATTTTGAGAAATGGTTTGAATTTGTCTCGGGTTGTGATACTTTAGAATTAATTTTTTTACATTCTGCTCGGACGATTGGAGCCCTTGAATATTTTATAAATAACAGGATTTTTAATTACACTCTATCATCTTCAACAGGTTGCAAACTCTTGAAACTGCTAAACCAAGGGATGGTAACAAAGCAACTCTATCGGCTGAAGTGACTTTAGCCCAACATCAGCCGCCTCGTTGAGCGTCGGAGACGACGCAGTTTCCAAAGCCGTCATCAGCGGGGAATACCCCGCCGCGTGGATGGTGGCGGGCGAATGGGGCTATGCGCCGGCGTCGGCCACCCCCGCCATGAATGCCTTCCTGGAGACCAACCACGCACACCTGGCGTCCTATGGCCTGAAGATGTCACCGCAGCCGGCGTGCGGCGTGGGCGCTCAGCACCGCGCCGCCGCGCCGCACCCGCCGCCGCATCACCCACCGCACTACCAGCCCTACCCGCTGCACTCGTACCAGCCCAGCTACCTGCGCGAGTACAGCGGCTGCGGCGAGCTGTTCCCGCAGCAGCCGCTTGAGCAGAGCTGGGACTGGCGCGGCGACGCCGTGCACTACCAGAGCGCAGCACCACCTCTAGTACCACATGCGCACCCGCATGCGCCCCACGCATTCCTGCGCTACGTGCGCGCACCGCCTCGAAGAGATATGCGGTGTCAGTGGCTAGATCCTGAACAGCCACCACCAAGAAAGATTTGTAACAAGCTGTTCTCCAGCATGCACGAGATCGTGACACACCTGACAGTGGAACACGTCGGCGGGCCCGAATGCACCACACACGCGTGCTTCTGGCAAGGCTGCTCGAGAAATGGACGACCGTTCAAAGCGAAATACAAATTGGTGAATCACATACGCGTGCACACCGGAGAGAAACCGTTCCCCTGCCCCTTCCCCGGCTGTGGCAAGGTGTTCGCAAGATCAGAAAACCTCAAAATACACAAAAGAACACATACCGGTAAGTTTTATCTTTATCTACCGTTTGTATTAGTATTTAAAAGTAGGTCAGTGGCTTTGTAACTTTGACTTTGAATAGCCTTCAAAACTTTTATATCCCGTACATGGTCACTCGGAAGTGAGTATATAAGTTACTCTATCATAGGTCAAATTGATTCGTCACGTCAAAACGAAGTGTTTCACGTCCGGTAGTCGTGTAGTAAGACGTCAGATCCATTCAACCGGACGAGCGTTGATCTGGCGATACATTTCGATTCTCATTAATTCATAATGAACCGCCCCCCGCAGTCGACTGCGCCTGCGGCTGACTGATGCCCACTGTTGCGATATATCCGAGCACGCCTCGACAATAACCAACACAATGACAAGTGACACACAACAAACTATCAAAGAATATCCTTGTAACACGATCTCGAGCACAAACAACGGAGCTAACGGCCGTCCTGTAAACGTCCACGTCGACTTGTGAAGTCTATTTCTCAGTAAGCAAGGACAAAAAGCCGTTTAACACAGAACTCCATTTTTCAATTCATTACAAAAGTGGAAAGATTCATCTGAACGGCGCATGTTAAATAAAAAAAGCGCTCGTAAATTAGAATGTCCAGTTGGGTGCTGGGTTCCTCGTGTCTTGTCTCTGTCGCACGCCAGACCATTGTTATTGGTAAAGTATTGGTACTTAACTTTAAATATCGATTTTTAAGGGAACGGTCCAAGAATTTGTATAGCCGGTATCGGGGACGTGGCCAGCTGGTTTAGTGCTTTTTTTTCTTCGTCACTGTGTAGTGTTGCATCCAGACTTTTGTCCTGTGCCCCCGTCCTCTATTATCTCATACGGGCTTTTGAATAGACGAGACCTTTTTGTGGGGAAGTTTGAAGAATTGTTTTATGGGTGGCTATAAATTACTCCAAAGGCTGTGTAAAACCATAGTGAGCCGGGTTCTGCTGCCGATCATTATAGATTTAATTAGCTCAGAGCAAATACCGGGGTGGTGAGGCCTCTCCACCTTCAAATAGGTTAATAATGTATTTATGACAGACAGCCCACCCAATTTTAATGGCTATTTAACAGCTTTTGGAATAGCTTTAATCTCCGAGTTCATCATTGGAATGTTGGGTTAGTTACTCAATCTTCTATTTAAGAATTTGGTTTGGATTTTGTCTAGTTAGTTTTCATATCTGTTTTCTGCTGTTACCTACGGAGTTAGCCATGTATAAGCTTAACATAAATATCTTGGTTCCTATTCATGTAAGTAGGAGCAGAGATGGCTCAGTGGTAAGCGAGTTGTAGGTTGTCGGTTCGAACCCAGGCAGGCGCTTTACTTTGTGTAAATAATTTCATCAACACTATTCTTAAAACGGTGAAGGAAAACATAGTGAGATAACCGGGCATGTCCTAGAACCGCAAATTCGAAGACATGTGACATCTACCAAACCGCACATTTCCCGCGTGGTGGATTACAACACTCCCTCTCGAAGAGAAGAGGCCTGTGTCCCAGCAGTGGGAACATTACTGCCTGATGAGGCTATGACATTGTTAGGTATGGTACTACTTAGGTTCTATCTACGGCTACTGAAAATGAAATATTTATATTACGTGGTGAATGACACACAAACACGGACACTAAACCAATACACATAAGGTTTTAAATTCCATGATCCACATTATAAATATTTACCTCTAAAAACCGTTAGACCAGAAATATGCCTAACTTTGAAAATATATCGTTATTACGTTTGTAAACTGATACTGGGCTGATCAGTAGCTTGATTCAATAAAATAAAATAAGTAGGTATTATTTCGTTTATGGTTATTATAAACAATTGCCTACCGCAGTAATTTGAGACGTAGTCACTCTAACGAGTAACTTGTCACCATGGATTCAGCTCATAATTCTAGATCCCCTAGAGTAGAAATGTTTCGTCGGTTATAAAAAAAATATCTGCTGTTTCATAGAAAAGTGCAGAACGTACGCGGTCAAAATGTTGGAACAGCTATTTTTTTTTAAATAACTTACGGAAAATGTATACGCTAGGAGGTCTAGAATGGATACCGTGGCCCCTGGCACAGGCAACTGAAGGAACACGGGGCGGTTTTAGTCAGTAAGAGTCTGACACGCCCTCCTGCTCTGCCCAGAGCGGGAGAAGTTATTTGATGATTTCCCACCCACAAAAAAAGGGGGTTCTAGAACCATGTGCTGAATCCATGGTAACAAGACGCGGGTATAGTGCTATGGTAGTAGCAGCTGAAGTCGATATATCTATTAAAAAGGTTAGATATTTTAATAAAGTACTTAGTCAAGTAAGCTAGTATTAGTAGTAGCGAAGTCAAAAAGACGACTAACATTAAAGCTGCACTTGTTACCTATTATGCCTACGCTTACGCGTGGCTCAGTTACGCCGTGATTTTGTGGGGAAACAGCACAGATGCACCGACACTTTTCACATTGCAAAAAAGACTTTTAAGGATTTTAGTAAATATCGAAGACACCGACAGCTGTAAACCTCATTTCCAACAACAGAAAATATTAACCCTCCCCTGTCTATACATTCTAGAAATATGCACATTCGTTCGAAATTACCAACACTTTTACACGACAAGGGAAAATATACAGTCTAAATATACATTATGCCACAAAAATAGGTTAAACATACCAAGCTCTAAGCTAAAAATGCACTCAACGAGTACACTAGTCATGTCAATTAAAATATATAATAAATTACCAGAAAAAATTAAAGAAGAACAAAAATTTAATACATTCACAAATAAATAAAAACAATTTCTAATATCTAAATGCTATTATAATATCAATGAATATTTAAATGACAAATTTTAAATTACATGTTTTATAAAATAATTACAATCTATACAACGTGTTGTTTTGCATCCTCGTCAAATTTCAGGAGGCTGTTATGAAAGACATAAATAATCAAATAAAATTACGATCCTGCTCAATAATTAATACATACTTGTTTTTTTAGGTATTTAAGTTTGACAGTATTTCAGAATACTCCACTTTCAAAGAACAAAATCGCCCCGTTGCGTATGCGGTAGGCAGTGTCGTACGACTATGTCGCTGTGTGCATGCGTTACAGTTACAGCGCAGTTACAGGGCGGTATCACACGGGCCCTACACATGCCGATTTCCGAAAAATACAAAAAATAAAAATAAATACCTACTTATTTTATGATTGATTCGTGTCGAGAATCATTAGCATAGTTACCTCCTCGAATTTGACGAGGATGCAAAACAACACCTTGTATAATAACTAAGTTGTCAACTATAGCCCTCTTCCTCTCTCCTACTTTTGCTGTGCCCGACAGGGTCCACAATGATCATTTTTTAAAACCTACCACCTAAGTACACATGTGGAAGCAATAAATATATTGAGTATTGAGTATTTTAATAAAGAAGCCAATGTAACTGATACGGTAAGGACCCATCAAGATTTAAGGTGGAATCATTAACCGCTGCACCATCATGGTTATCTATAGCTACTGCATAGATAAGTTTCTACCACAATACTTCTTTTTGAAGCTGCTTTAAAAACAATAAACATATTTAACAAAAAAAAAACACATTCTTCGTGTGTTCATAAGGACTAAGCGTAGTAGTTAATGGCTACATCATCTTATCTGTAACTATTGCATAGATAAATGTCAACCACATAATCTATTATCTAAACGATGGTATCTTATATGATGTGACAGTGCGATGGTGAACACTGAGTAAGTCAAATAATTTATTTTAATAATACCATTAAGACGCCATAAATTAAATATTACCTTTAAAAACCCATAAATTAAAAATATAAGGAAAAGGGTTTTGACTTGAAATAGCTTATTCTTAAATGTAGTATCTATGAGGTTGAATGGTTAGCATCCTTCGTTAATTTAATGACGTTTTAAAGTACCTATACAAAGTTCCATAGCCAAACTTAAATTTAACCTCTATAGACGTAGGCTTATTTGTTATTATTAATTGTCTCTTGGCTATGAAACAGCATAAACAAACTTGTTTTTTGGCACTTACCAAAAAACCTCACCAGTACATTCCGAATTTACATCCTTCGAAAAGCAAAATATAGACTTAAGCCTAACAGTCACTCTTCCTCCAAACAACACGAGAATTCCCAAGCTAAATTCGTTATCGTCTTATTATTAATCACCAATCTTTATTAGGGATTAATATATCGTTCTTGAGTCACGTCGATGAGTTTTTAGCCCGAGCACCCAAAGCCCGAGGGCACTGTAGCACGCGTCGGCGTCAAATGGCCGCCGGTGATTCCGCCCACTATCACGCAATCACTTTGTAAAAACACTTTAGTTATAGCGAAACACCTGTGCGAAATTATTGCTTGATATATTCATTTATTGATACGAAATGTCACGACTCTAAAATCGGCGTAGGCGGGAGCTACGAATTGCTACGCGCTGCGCTACGACTATTTTGCTTTAATAGTGCATTTTTCAAAAATCCACTTTTTGCGTAGATTTGAAAAAAACTGGCATAGATGATGTTAAAATACCAGTATTTATTTATATTAGCTGTCCATTTGAATTCATTATACTTGATACTTCAGTTAATTATGCGAATACGTTTACATTAAATGGAATATTATACCTAATAGATTCGTTATAGCAAGTGCTAATAAATGGAATATTATACCTAATAGATTCGTTATAGCAAGTGCTAATAAATGGAATATTATACCTAATAGATTCGTTATAGCAAGTGCTAATAAATGGAATATTATACCTAATAGATTCGTTATAGCAAGTGCTAATAAATGGAATATTATACCTAATAGATTCGTTATAGCAAGTGCTAATAAATGGAATATTATACCTAATAGATTCGTTATAGCAAGTGCTAATAAATGGAATATTATACCTAATAGATTCGTTATAGCAAGTGCTAATAAATGGAATATTATACCTAATAGATTCGTTATAGCAAGTGCTAATAAATGCATATTTTATCGTACGATTCACAGCTTATCCAATAAACAAATACCGGTTGCACAATAATAAAATTCAATAGTTTCTACATCGCCACTTCACCACCACAGAGGGGAGGGCACAATACTCTAATGATGATATGATTCGAACCGGTGAAGACGTCCCCCGACTATCAAACGCAGTGCTCAGCTAATATGCCGTATAAAATGAAGCTTTCACAATATTTTGCAAACAATACGGAACCCTTCGGTGCTGTGCCCTCGCCCCTGCGCCCGCGCCATTGTGCCCGGGCCTGTCGGCTGCAGCACTTGCGGGCTCTTGCGAGCTAACAAACATGTAATACACTCGTCAACAGCAAACACTTAATATGCCTTTGTTATTGTTTCGTTTTGTACTTGCAAATGAAGGTACTTAATTATAATGTCCGATGCACAAATGAGAATAATTGTTTAAAACCTGATCAGAGATAATTTTAACGTCACAAGCCCAACAGCAAAGCTCTCGGTTGGTGAGTGAGAGGTCGAAGTTCAAGCTCCACCCGTTGCACTTTTGACATTAACCTAACTATTACAAACCATTTTAACTTTGGAATGGTTAATAGAAATATAATTGACTAGCTTCTACCCGCGCTTTCGTCGGCGTGAAATTTCTTGTTCCCCCGTCGCATCGCATCACTTCGTTTTCACTTAGCGTCGTTTCTGACATTTTCTCTTTTTGCTCGGGTCCTAAGAGTCATAGCGTGATGATAAATAGTCTAAGCCATCCTCAAGAACTAGGCTATCAAATAAAAAATTAAAAGAAAGTAAAATCCGAATCCGAAACGACTCAAAACGAATCCGAATCCGGTAGTTCCAGACATAAATATAAATTCCTCAGACCATTGTGTTTATATGATCTGAGATAAATTCCCTAAATAAAAAAGTTTCTACAAACAAACAAATTTTACCTCTTTAATTGGAACTTAAATACCTACCGTATTTAAGTTCCAATTATGTAATGTAAACTTGTCGTTGTTGTTATGTAGTTTCTTAGCCATAGTCTCCACACAAAATCCTACTTTCCTATTCCCAAAAAATAACTGTTATTTACACAGGATGAACAGTTTTTTGGAAAAGAAAAAATGTACTAAAGATGTGCCATTGTCGTTTACAATAATTCCCGAAGTTTTATGTTATGATAAAAGACAGTACATGTGTCTTTGTAGAATGAGTAGGTAGTATCGATAATGTTAGGAACACAGATGCTAATGGAATAAGTTTCCTGAAAACTGTCTGAGTGTTCCTAGAACGAATTTACATAATTGCGATGCGGTTGATTGCTCGAGACAATTAGAATTACTTTGTAATCGATGTCGGAGCATTTACCTAACTAGTCGACAAACACCTGCGTTCAGTAGTAGGCAGGTACCTACATTACAATAAGTTGAATTACTGTTTCTTTGCATTCCAACTAAAATTAAGTCAATATATAGCTGTGGAATTGTAGGTATGTAGAGTATAATGTGTACTTACATGTATTCGTTTTTATATTAATAATTAGCAAAATTACGCTAAGTTTTAAGTTAAAACCTTTTTGATGGCGATTTTTTTCAAAGCAATATGAAACAGCACAGCGATAATTCGTCATCTAATAAATTTTAAATCTATAATTAGCTAGATTCTGCCCGCAGCTTTACCCACGTGATACTGGGATAAAAAGTATATCAGTTTTCTGCCAATAAAAGTCCCATCAAAATCGGTCCAGCCGTTTCTGAGATTAGCCGGAACAGACAGACAAAAATTATAAAAATTGTTTTTTTTAAGTCTACCGTATATATAATATACACTTTCGTGTGCATTTAGTAAAAAGCTGTTACTTTGACATTACAAACAGACACCTCAATTTTGTTTATTTGTATTGATTAGGTACCTAACAACTTTCTCGGGTAATAATGTTATCAAAACAATCTATCTCTCGTCTTTCGGCTGAAATGATGAATCTATTCATCATTTAATCAACAATATGCGCTTTTATAATTTCTAATGTCACGATGTTATGGTGCATGTCCCCGTACACGTCCATAATATGTATGGAAATACATTTCCGTAAACAAACAAACATGTAGGTACGATAACGTTATCATGGATGAATATTTAAAAGCGTTTTCATAAATTTCCATACATTTTACTTGTACCCTGTGTTATCGTGATGACGTGGCGCACACTAAGTAAGTACTAATTTTGAAACCTAATCAAATCACTTTTCGAACGCCTAAAGTTTATTGAAATAATATAGGTATCTCTAAACGTACCCCGCACATTATCCTACGTAGAATCGGCCATTTTATGTCCATATGATAATGTTGTAACCCTATAATAGCTGGGAGCTTTTCAAAGGTGTCTATATGATCCGGGACCATCTGCCCCGGATTGATAAATTGTATAAAAAATGTTCAACACAATAGTTGATGCGTTTGTGTGCGTTATTATTCTGTACCAGAGGGGACTTAATGTTACCAGTATTTCCAAAACTTTGTTTCACTATCATCATCGGTCAGCGATAATAATTGCTTTTTTTATTAAAATGCTGTCCAAAAGCTAGATTTGCTGTGGTTTTTTTATGTCAAATATATTTTTTAAATCAAAATAACTAATGCATTATTTTCATTACTTATTGTTGTCAACATTAATCTTAAGCTAGACTGGTAACAAAATATACAGCGATACATTCAAAATGAATAATCGATTTCACCTTATAAAAACAAAGTACCTACTTGGCAAAATTAATTGCATCTGAATCAATTTATTGAGTTGAAACAAGCGATAATTTGATGGGCGTGGCCAGCCCTTGTCGGTAGCAACATTGCAACCCTCAGCACGCACACTGACACACACAACACATACACACGTGCACAAATCTCCATGACGTGTACACACTTGCTACCCCACACCACTGACACTGTACACATGCAGACAATGAAAGCGCTAAGCGCTTTACTTTTTTTTATCTCTTTGTCAACTCACGACATCCCCTCTTCGAATTGACACGATGTTGAAGTGACTACACCCGCCACATTGCATATAATGTCCCTAAGTACACAAAACATTAAACATTGAAAATCTACGTTTTTCTTGAATAAATAATGTCACACAAGAGCGTCAATGGACAACAAACAAGGCTACATTACATCGATATGAAAAAATTGCACGTCCGAGCAAAGACACGTTTTGCAGAAACCCGAGCATTCCTGCAAACGCGAAAATTGTTTTTATCTGTTCGAGAATTTCGCTAAACGTCAAAGACATGGTGCGAAACTGCGAACAGGGTATCGGAGTGCGAACAAAAACACTAGCTGCACCTCGATACGTGAATCGGAATGAATCGGCCTGCAAGCAACGATTCCTCACTGGATTCTATTAGACAGGATCGAATGCCTTCACATCGATGCGTATCAGACAACGCTAATTTGAGCAATTATTCCTCCATAGACAAAAACACAAAATGGAACGGTTGCGGTGATAACCAATCGTATCCTATATTTTGTAATAGTATGGATATAGGTTGTGTCTTTTCATCGACCTGAATAATGTATTTAATTAGAGCAATAATGTTCTGCTTTTGACAATCAGCTTTAAACAATGTTATGCATTTGCCCTATCATGTTTCAGACTTAACGAAATATTGACATTAAACAATTTCGATTTTCAACATTCTAAATTCACGATTTGATTTATAAACAATTCGGTAATGAAATTATATCTTAAATTCGATCAAGAGTCTGTTTTGTTCCGATGAGATAAGTATCAGGCAAGCAATCAATCAAAGAGCTCGGGCCGTGGTTTCACCTGGTCTCGGTGAACAGCTAATCGGGAACACATCCGACCTATTACTAATATCCGCCGACACGCCCTACACGAATCATTTAGTCATGGAACATCGACGGTATTTACTAACGTCGTAATTATTAGAAATGATTTTATTTACATTCTATTAACAAACAATCTTGAGTTTATTGGGTTTCAATTTAACTATTAAAACACCTTTTTCGTTTTGGGCTTTTACCAGCCTGTGTACAGTTAATCGAATCAAACGTTAAACGTTTTCTTCTTAGATTATTGAATCAGAGAACTGATTTTATTTTTGGATTTTGTAATTTCCTGTGAATATATTACCTGCCACAGCCACATATCACACATCAAATACCCTGACAAAACCATACCTGTTGTTGTAGCATCCCTCTATTTTATAGGCAAGTGGTTTTGCCATGTGTTTGTAACAAGTCTTGGTACCAGGATAACATAAATTGCGCACGGTTGCAACGTAACAATAGCTTGGAAGCCGCGGGAAGCACTAGTGTTGCCTGCCTACGCCTACTCGCCTGACTGGGCTGCCTCGCCGGCTCCTCGCCCTTACTATCTTATTACAATCGTTTCTTCTGACACTTTACTATCTATGCGCGCATTTTACAGTGACAGACTTCTTATTTTTTTTTTCTTTGACAGTAAAGTCAATGTAAATAGAAGTGATTTGTTTCGGAAGAGCCACGGTTAACATTGAGTCTAGAAAGCATGTTGGTTCAGTTAAGTAATTAGTAAAGCTATCTAAAAAAACCTTTGCAGTTACATAAGGTTACTAGTCGTCTAACGATGCAAATATACGTTTTCGTTACCTTTACGTCTAAGCATATTCTAACAACTGCTTACACGGACAATCTATTAATTTATGCAAAACTATCTTACACTTATTAAAATATAAACTGGCTGTATTCACCCGTCGTCGATTCAATTAGGAAACACTGACTTAAATAATTATATTATGTGCCTGAGTAGGCTTACTTAGGTATTCAGTATCTGACTAAATAGTCTGATTCGTAGTGCTGTGCTTTTTCGTTCCCATCAAATAGGTGGCTCGTTAAATTAAATGAGCTATCAGCCGTTTTCAATGCGTTAAGAAAATAAAATACGCTTTGAGGTTCGCAAGTGTGCAAAATTCTTTCGTCTTGTAGGGCGACCGCAGAGGGTCTCCCTGCATCATTCATGCGTTTTTTCGCCGACACCTCACTCGTATCAATATGTATGGGAGTGTGTGATATCGCCGACAACACGGCTGTGACAAACACTGAACTAGCCCTGATATTTATTTTCACACCTCGCTTGAAACTATAGGAGACCGTTGTCCTTAAAGAGTACAAAGCAACATCTACTTACCTAAAAATAGAACACTGCGTCCTATGTAGGTAGTCATCAGAATCAAAGTTTACCATCCTCCGCAAAACATTAAATGCCAATTTTAAGGACACCTCAACGTGCCATGTCATTACAATTCTCCTTAAAATAGCACCTGTGGTCCACAGCTCATAAAAAGTGACTGAATAAGCTATGTTTGTGTCGACAGCCTTTAGAATTCTTTGCATTTAACACCGCTCGCGAAAAAATCTCGATGGAACGCATCGACAGGATCAGACAACAATCGAAATGTTAACACGACGACAAAAAGTTGTATTCCAATGGTTTTTGGAACACTTGTATCTTCGAATGATGCTTAGTTGTTTACTTGTATAATAATAATAGACGAAAAGTTGAAAACATGATGAGGGTAATTAAATAGAACTTGTCTTGGTATAGTTTAGAACATGCGCTTATATGAAATCATCATGATTCATGTGTTGATAGTAGTATGTAAGGTATTGGATTCTGTTTCCATACGTATTTTGTTACCAGTCAGTTGCTAATACTGACGCTAAGTTTATGGACTACGATCAATTGCAAAACCACCATCAACAAATCAAAAATGTGTTCCTAAAGGAATGTTTGGCTCGCAAAGAATGTGGGCGCGTCCGAAACAAAAATTAAACACGTTACAAATAAAAACAAAAACAGACTATTAATATTCGTTAGAAATATTGGTTTGTCCCAAAAATGTGCCCGGGGGCTGAAACACGATCCCACGTGGGTGTTGAGTGGACACGGCCCGAACAAATACATAACCTTACCGATTTATTGGGCGACTTGCGTACGACACGCCGCAAAATTATAATATTTATGATTTGTGAACATATTAATATTCATGGAGCAAGTAACGGCCCGGGCAATGATTGCAAACTAAGCTAAGATGCCCTAAAGAATATTGTTGAAGTTATTAACGTTTTAATTTACGTCGCTGTTTTTAGTGACAAAACATTTAAGGCTAAACTCATATATGTTATTCGTTTATTTTTCCGATGATGAATGATTTGTTCTCGATGGGAACCCATAAATTATTAGCAAGATTCATTAAAAATAATTTACTAACATCCATTAATAATATGCTCATTAATAAATTGGTACACAAATCAGGTCCATACTTTTGCCATTGCATATCAGTATCGTCCGGTAAGGTCTCCTCTGTAGGTGAAGCCCGAATACCGAGAAATGCGATACCAACATGCTCAATTAATAAAACGATTCCCTTGTGTCCACGACGTATCTTCATTTTCTCTATATTATTTCTTTTGTGAACCTTTGAAACTTCATGCAAGGTGAATTATTTAAAGTTATTAAGTAAACCGATTGTTTTTGAATTTGCAATAGGATCATAGGACCAATATACATTGGGCCTTCGAGTGTTCAATTAGGAAAAACACTTTAGTCGAATTTAATACTAAAAGTATTTTTTATTTTTAAAACGTTGCCCAACTCTAGGAATTGCTCCTGTATCGTGGGTGCGTTTACAAACATTTAAACTCACATACACAAATAGCCAGACCCGGAACAACTACTTGCAGGTCATACAAATATTTGTTCCGTGCGGGAATCGAACCCGCGACACGCAGCGCAGCAGCCAACCGTGCCTTTCAATGGTGTACCTATTTGTTTGGATTATCATTCATTATTAACATCCAGTATCGTGAACCCACCAATCTTGTTCTTTCTTTTGCCACAGCAATCTATTTGAAGTGTTATTTTCGCATGGCACTCTATTAAGACATCATCTCGTAAACTATCTGTTCCTTCGACGTTTACCAAACCGATAATTTAAAATCTCACTACTTTATGGCACCCGTAGGTATAAGACAACATTGTCTCAAATTCCAGGCTTTCCACCCAAGGGTTTTGATATTAAAATTTAAATTCATTTTATTAAAACGCTCGCGTGCCCGTCTATCTCTTTGTAGATTATAACGCATTGATAAGTTATCGGCCATCTTGTGACACGACGCAGCACGTTGACGGCGCCTACCTTAAATCCTGCAGGTTATTGTATAAACATTTATTTTATAGCTTTAACGTAGGTACCTACCTAATCTTCATGCGGTTTATGAGGTGAAATGTTGTAATTTTTTATTCATTTTAGCTGACCGTTACCTTTACGAGGTTTTCTGGTGGTACGTTATTGTTCACTGTGAAATTCTTAACACTACGAACAGAATATTCTTCCTCGAAGTAGTTAATGGTATCAGTCACATTTTCAGTTCTCATTAAAGAAAGGTAAAGTTAATTTCTATAAAGATTTAGCAGGAAATCATAAATTGTTAATCTTATTTCGCCTTATTTTGATCGGATCTCATTTAAACTTATACGGAAAATCTGAATTAGTTTTTTACATCCGCCTAATTTTTTGAGAAGTCGAGTTTCTGATATTATTTCTTGTATTTTTTTCTCTGAGAGGAGCGATGATGCCGGTTAGGGCTGTCAAAACGCTTGACGTAAGGATTGACGAGCGTGCCCTGCCTGGTTATGTGTTTTGTATTTTTTATGTTCAGCCTTGTACAATATTGTTTATCTACAAAATCGTCTGGGAACAAAATGATCAGAGCTTCGATGAGAAAATAAGTAGAGGTCATAATAATGTTTCTTAACTCGTGTTGATCTTACGGATTAGATTACAATCTAAATGTATAATGTTTAACATTTGATAAAGGAGTCTAGACAAATCAATCTGAATCGTTTACAATGGGATATTAATATCTACTATCTCAAAAAATAATTGCTGTTAGAGTTATAATCCTAAAGTGCGCCACCGTTATAGAGAGAAACGGAAATGTTTGTGATAACTCTGCCATTCTCCTAAAACGACGCAAGATGATAATTTTCTAGTCCTTGTTGTGCACTGTCAGCAGATACCTATCAGAGCGAGACGGATGGAGGCTCTCAGTCGCAGACCGAACAGTGGGAAGACGGTTTAATTCACGGGTACACAGCCAGACTGGACAATGTGCCATTATTTCATCTAGCCCTAGAAACAACATAAAAATGTCAAGGTGTATGCAGCAAAAACATGATAACTTCTAGATACTATCTATAGCAGTAATTATCTGTTTCACATTACTATTTCTGGCACTACCACATCGTGAATTGAATTCGCAAACAGTTCTTATACGAGTTATTATGACAGTAAATGACTTGTCCGACACTTATGGCAATACAAGGATCAATTAAAATGGTTATTTTATTCAGTTCGTATTTTTAATTGGCGCAAAATAACAAACATTATTAAATGGGGTTCAATGAGTGAATTATTGTAATAGGTAATGAAAGCGGCCGGTCTCACGGGCCGTCGTCATGAATCACGGGGACTCCAGCGCGACAAAAAAGGCCTCATACGAAGCCAAGCCAGCCCAGAGTGACCAGTGTGCCCACTACTCGAATGCTCGCTACATGTTCGACTTTCCACAAGCCTTCGACTAACCCGCGCGTGCACATTTGAATGTTATATCAGTTTTAATTTGTTTTCGTTCACGGACGCTCGCCGTCCCTGTTCCTCCCGAGCTTATACGTTTTCATTTTAATTTATATTTATCAGCGAGATATGACTGTGCAGTTTGTGGCCCGTGTTGTTGCTACATTTACTATTATATTTTTATTGGGATGCTTTTGTATGAGTTGGCAGATATTTATCGGGTATCGGAACATTATTCGGTCTTCTCATAATCGTCCGCATAAAGCACCTTGTCACACGGTCGTTGGGCCCCGAATGCGCTCGCGGCCCGCCCGACCCCGACTATTCTTTTTGTGCTCCCCGGACGAGGGGCCGTATTCTCTGAGAAGTGGAAAAAATTAAGATATTAATATATCTTTCTAATTCGAAATACGTTTCGGATAAAAGGTACATCATAAATCATTATGCACGTTGTACCAAACTGCCTTTAAATGTGCGAGTGAAAACGGTTTTCGGGGAAGTGCCGTCAATGTCGTCAATCAGTCGGTATTGTGACACTATTGAAGAACTCTTCAAAACGTTGGATAGTGTTCGAATAGGTCGTATTTCAAATGTTTTAATTGAATATGGTCGGTGTTCTAGATATGGTGTATTGAATGTAGCTATTAGTATTGTGGGTCAGACAGAACATGGCGCGTGGTCATGTCTGAACGGGCTGGCGGCAAGCGGTGCAGTTGTGTCAGCAATCAGCCAGTCATCCGCCGCTTATTAGCCGCCTCTCCATCCGAGATTGAATTAGCTTCGATATGTAACATTTAATAAAGACTGAAACAATGTGCGGCACACTTGCGTTTCAAATGATGAATTGATGATTAATGTTATTAATTAAACCACGCTTATTAGGTATCTTAACGGCTTTAAACTAAATGGAAGAGGAGCTTGCTTTTGAGTAAAGGGTCATGTGAACAGAAATGATAAAATGTATTAAGAATACATACGAATTATACCATTCACAAATCCCAAATTACCATGACTCATCAAACGTTAGAGATTTACTCCAAACTCCGTGTTATCTTCATTATTAGCGTCACGCTGATTTAAGATAATTCCGCGTTAATGTCTAACGAATATGTCCCAAGCAACAGGTGCACGGATATCATGTGTCGTCCAATTATTATTCAAGGCGATGACAAGCCCGCGGCCAGTAGTCGGCGGCCACTCACATGATAAACATTCATTTGATTATACTCTAATAACATAATAAATAGCGTTTTGTATGACAACCTTTTTGTTCTTCCGCAACCCGATATCCGGTGAGCGATTGTTTTTTCTCCAAACTCACCTAAAGCCATTTACCACAATTTGGGTGCAAAGGCCGCGCGGTCAGGTTACACATCTCTCGTGCTATTTCTAAAAAGCTTGTTTTCACAGCGGAGCGCACTTAAGTAGCGATTTGTAACTCAATACTGCAGAGTAATTCGGGCCAGGCGATGTGCCAACTGTGGATTTGTTCGTGCTTTACTTGCGGACCATTTAATGTCATTAAATTGACATAAAAATATAAATTCGTAGCTTAAAATCACATCTTGTGAACGAAATTGTTTGCGGAATCACTAATGTAAATCGTAATCTTTACATGTGTTTAATCCTTCAAAAAAGTACGGATCCAGGAAAAAAATATGAGATAAAGTTTCACTTCGATAATATAGTAACAAAAAAGTGTCTCCTGTGGGTGATACAGCCGTTTAAGATAAACATCTGACCCTAGCCGGTGTCCCGACTCGGATCGCGACGAATTCACGAAGTGCATTCCCAACTGGTGTTCGATTTGTTTTTGTTTTGACACTAAATGTTCAGAGAAACCATTTCAAACATGATTTTTATTTATGCGGCTATTAATAAAGTTTATTCAACTAACATTGCCTTTTAAAATATTGAGATTGGTCAATTGTTTTCAAAATATTGTCAATAGAATGTTCTTATCTGTGGACTATGCTGGAAAAATTTTAATTCTAGCAAACTACCGACTTCCATTTTCCGCTTATTGTTCCGACTTCAAATTCTAAGAAACCACCACTAATAGACACCATCGTGCATCGGCGCGTGCGCAAGAGATGCATCAAATTGTAATAGAATGTGTGTTGGATCGTTTTTTGTTGAGAACAGCGACGAAGATGAGACGCCCGATTAGTAATTAGACGGGCGACACATGTTTTGGACTCTTTTATCTTGTATTAGCCTCATTAGTAGAGCCGGGACGTTTTTATTGTTCCCGATCATGGTTCTAACGTGATTTTTATTTCTCTATTTCCTTTTCTTTGTTTTGCTTGCCGTCAACAAGAACTGTCTGTCTTGGTGTCTGATTCTGATGTAATTTGACATTGGATATATTCATGAATGAATAATATATGTTATCACAATAAGCATATCCGTTAAACGGTCGGTAGATCCGATACATTCCTAGCAATATCATCCCTTAAGTTATTCACTCGTATTTCTTAATTTCTTCTACAACTTCAACTTGCAAATACATATTCACTATTCTCATTCCACGACTGAATTGGCATTAGATATACGCACGCAGTATGATAGAGAATAAAGCGTAAATATTTTGTAATGGATCACTGAATAAGAAAGGAAGTATCAATCTATTGAAAACGTGCGATCCGTTCATACGGTGGTATACAAAAATTGTGGTAAGGAAACGCCTAAAGAGCCCTATTATTGTAGCGTTAACAGACACTTGAGATTAGCATCTGTGGCTCCTCAAAAATCTTCATATTTCAAACACAAAGCGCAGGATTACAACCGAAGAGGTTTATTTGTAAACACGACAATATAATAGTAATGCTACATTGTACTGCGGTCACCAAAGCTTCTGCCTACTTGTAATGTATTTTATTGAATATCATCTCATACGATTCGGTGAACTTGTAAGGATCAATACTGGTGGAGGAGCAAAAAAGTGGGCAAAAAATTAGGGTCACCGTGGAATCACGTGGCGGAAAATTCGTGTTTTCTATTGTTATCATGTTGTGGGCTGCCTCTTCGTAATGCTTACAAACGATAGGTTTTAACTGTCAATTTCAAATATTTGAAGAATCAAAAGATCTGGAACAGTTTCTAATTCTTCTCTTTTACCGACTTTTAAGAGGTTTTTTTTTCATAGTAAAAGTGAAAAATCTACGGCTTTTACAAACAACCCGAAGCCAGCAGGGAAACCAGAACTGGTATCCAGTAAATAAGATACCATCGGTGTGATAACACCATTCTGAGGAGATTATCTCCATTGTTCACGTTCATCATCAAGTTATCTGGAGCAAAACGGATGTTGAGCTGCCTTTGTCATGGGGCTCCAGGGCTTATTGAGACGTCAACACAAAAATATATCATTTGTTCCAACAATAAGGTTCAAAGTGGCATGGGGAATGCTACTCCAGGCTTTGTTACGGGTATGTGACAAAGTCGCCTTATAAATATGATTTATAGGCGTGTTAAGTATCCCGTGCAATTGTTGTGAATATTTATTTATGCTCGTAAACTATAAACAACGAGCAAATCTGGTTATTTACGACGTGATTGGGCATTCGCGTATTTGGATGTGGTGGATGTTTTTCTTCAACTGTGGATTTAGTGGATGGAAGTTACTACTTACATAATTGCTGATTCGACGTGATGCGATGTCGGATATTTTTGCTGACGGTCTAGTCCGACGAGATGAGTTACAAAAACCAATTCGAGTTGTTTAATACCTTCGTAGAAATGGTCCTCATCTACTAACTTCGTAAAAAATAGAGCGCAACATGTCACAAAATATACTCTAAATGTATTTTATAGTTTCCTTTCCAATTTCAAATGTGTCTAACCGCTATCCACCCACATGTGTATTTACTAACGTTGTTTTTTTTGTTTTTATCAGGAGAAAAGCCGTTCAAATGCGAGTATGCGGGCTGCGACCGACGGTTCGCGAACTCTTCGGATAGGAAGAAGCACTCCCACGTGCACACGTCAGACAAGCCGTACAACTGTCGCGTGCACGGCTGCGACAAGTCGTACACGCATCCCTCCTCGCTGCGCAAACACATGAAGGTGCACGGGGCGGCCGGCGACGCCTCCCCGCGGTACGACAGTGAAGGAGACGACTCATCTTCGGCCGGCAGTGTTAGTGTTACAGCTGGTGCCGCCAGCCCCGCCGCGCCCCTACCCCCACCGCCGGCGCCTGCGCTGCAACACCACCCACATCATCACCCCTCCATCACGGATAAACTCGAGAGCCTCAACGAGAAATACCTCAACCCGCACGACCAAAAGCCTTACGACCGACCGCCGGCGCCGCCCCACCAACACCAGTCCCCACACCTCACCAACATCGGAGGGAACGGCGTCATGGACAACAAGCTGGGCTTCGGTGGCCACTGGACGCAGTTCCAGCAGCCAGCCCCTACCATGCCGCACGGTGTGCCGGACTGGTGGTGCCCCACGCAGGAGTCCTACCACCACCACCACTTGATGCACCACTCGGGCGCCGCCGCCGCCTACTGACCACACCGCGCTTAGCGGACTCTTCATTCGACTACTTTCAGCTGATGAGAGCACCAACGACGAGTTAATTACATGACTTTTGCTTATGTAGGTTAATAAATCAATTGTATTGTAAGCCGATTGGTACTCAAGCGTGTCGGTTATTGACGTGGAATGAAAAGTTCACTAAAGCGCCCCGGAACAGTATTGTTTTCAATGTGTTACGCTTATTATAAATCTAATTAGTCCATAGTCAATCCGACCATTTCTAAATCATCGCCAAACGTCAGCCGTCCGAGAGATATTTAATATTTGGGTCTACTGTTAAGAAAAGAGTTATTTGGGAGAGTGGTGACAATGTAAACTGTGAACAATAGAACTTCATGTCACAAGTTCTGTTGTTTACAATAAAACAACCGAGTTGTAAACAATGACCGATATTTGAATGCTTTACAGCATGTCATATATTTCCTGTAAACATTTTAACGATGAAAAGTGTCTTATAATTTTTTGGAACACGATTTCTTTATTGAGTATGTATTGTGTGTTGGAAGCATTTGTGATGTCCGTAGGTTACTCTGTACGACGGACATTTTTGTCAAATAACAGCAATTGTTGACAGTGATTTATTGCAGCCTTTGTTTAGCATAGAGATACCTACGTACAAACAGTTGTATTGTTAAATATATTGGTTTTGCGAAACGAGAATAATGAAATATTCATACATTTTAGCTTTACATATAGATAGATGATTATTTATACTGTGAACGCTATACACAAATACTTTAATATTCAAACATTAACAGGTGTATTTATACTCGTATATATTTATACAGGTAACATTGTCGGTGACAGAAGAGATACCTATTATAGCAAATATTAACCGAGACTTGTAACATAAAATTAAAATGATCAGCATGGCCAAAGCACCGAAGTCTAATAAAAACTACGATTTTATAGGTTGTAAAATGTATGTAAATTCATAGTTTTAAGTTAGATAGTACGCTGTAAAATATATATTTAAGGAAATGCCCAGTGATAGTAGAGATAAGGGATTGATTTCTTTGTACATTTCACACAAGTGTTACTCTTCATCGTGCTATGGACTCTTGATATATTATGTATATGTATATTGAACATAGTGCTATTTTTTCACGGACCGACGTTTAGATAGTGAAAGATGTTTAAAGTGTACCTATATTATTACCTACCTATTTGACTGAGAAAACATTACGTATTTTAAGTTATTTTAAGATGAAATTGTTGTCTTTTCTACAGCCCTGTAAATAGCAAGAAATAAAATAAACAAATATTTCGATTTCATAGAGCTTACTTTATCTAACGACCTGATTACCTACCCTATAAACTTGGAATAGATTTTACAAAATTTTCGTCAATAAAATTCCAGCTTTTATGAGTCCAAATGAAATAAACTTCCCCTAACATGGTAATTCCTACATTGAAACAGCTATACCTACACAAGTTGTCAAACTGTTTTTAATTAAAAACATTATTTATTCATATAAATTATGTATTCTCATTTCCTAAACATTATTTCAAGATACTATGAATATGTTACCTAAAAGTAATTATATTAATGATGAATTTAAAATGGCACTGTGATTTGTTAAGTTTTTTCTCATGAGCTTAAACCGTAAACAAGAGTCTGGGTTCCGAAATCGAAGTCAAAAGATTGATCACTCGAGTCACGAAATCTAAAATGGAAATCCAATTCTCGCGATCATTTCGATCGGATTCCGATCAAAAAACCTAAGTCCGTGACGATACCCACAATAAAACACCACACAATAACAAAACGAGGAACAATCATATTCCAAAAGAGAATTGAATTTATCATTGAGAAGAAACGAGAGAAAGAAATGATAAATGATCTACAGGGCATACGTACCGGCGAGTGTGAGCGAGAGCGCGGTACTATTCGATTCGACTTTACTGTCCGAGGGGATGATTTATCGTTTCTCAACAGGGATTGGCCGGTCCAGTACTTAAAAGATTTATAGATCCTTATGGTGCATGCGCGGTAGGAGCGTTTTCTTATTATAAATCTCACTCCTGCGCATGAACTCGCGATTGCCTCTTTAGCTGTCCGTTGGAGAAATTAAAAAATATGTTAACATATTGCGGTGGTGGAGGAATGAACCGGCCCGAGTGCACCGAGAACACTGCGGGTAATTGGCTGGCTAAGTTAATGCGCCGGCGCACGGACGGACGCTGCGCTTGCTGTGCTGCCCGACTGTTCCATACAAATAATTGATTATGACATTAATACCCATTGTAAAGCGTGTTTTATTTTACTATCAATTGGAGTAGTACAGCATTTTGGTATAAATCACTTTTGTGCGGCATGAAATGTGTATAAAATAATAGCTTCCCATCCAACCTGGTACCGTAATCGAAATAAGGAACCTCAATGTGTAACAGTTTCCAACGGCTGAACAACCAACTTATTTAACTCAAGTTTCATTACCAGCTCTTGGTCTAATTGTCTATTGGAGGTTAGGTGGAGGTAAGATAATTGATAAAAATTATTTAAAAAACTCTTTGCACCTCATGACGCAAGACTGACTTTGTCGCTATCACCAAACAGACAAACCTCAACTATCACAGAACCAGCAACTCCAAAAAGGTACGTAATATTAAAATAAAGGATCAAAATTACTGCCCTGAAACTTGCGTTGGTGCGCAAGTTTATCGGCAAGGGTGAGATATTGTTATGAGGGCTGTGCAGGCAACCTCGGCACGGGGCCCCTACATCCCCAGGCCCCAGCTAAAGATAAGATCTGCAGCCTGCCGGTGACACCTGGCCCCGCCCACAGCAGCCCCCGACACACGGCAATCCCCTTTTTTGTTTGCAAAGGGAGAGAATACATGATGTTCTAAATATAGATAATTACTGGTCAACATTGTTGCGAGTACCTAGTTTGGTAGAGATAAATTGCTTTCTTAGAAATAAATGTAGGTAGGATTTACTTGAAGTTAGATTTTTTATAATATACATAATTTATCCATAATGTTACAGAGTTTTACTTTGATATAATCAGCCTATAAGGTTCCCACTGCTGGGATACAGGCCTCCTCTTCCTGTGAGATTGAGAGTGAGGTTGGTGGATGTCACATTCTTCCATTTTTTTGGTTCTAGGACATGCTGGTTTCCTCACGATGTTTTCGTACAACGTTTTAAGGTGATGAAGTAATTTATACAAAGTAAAGTGCCTGTTTGGGTTCGAATTCGAACCCACGACCGACGCACGACGACTCGTAAGTCGCGGCCGTTACCACTGGCCCACCAGTGCTCCGTCCTTGATAAGACATCTGCCAAACTGTGAAGCAATTTAATCTGGTCTATTATTGTGAACATACTACTTAATTTAAATTGTCAATTGACCTACCTTGAACATACAATCAGGATTGATACTGTTGACCAAAAAAATATGCAACCTTTTTTTCATCTAAGTAGTGCACTTGAATCCACATGGTCAGTGTTCAATAAACCTTGTCAACAAATAATGTATGACTCATAGTATGCCATCATAGAAGAGACAATCGGAGCCACACAAAAAGTGTCCCGGACCCATGGGCCCATGGTTATAATAGTCTGAATGGAAATTGCAAATGAATTCGAGGGAGGTGCAAAAAAGAGTGTATGGTAAAATACGATAGAGTTGAGATTCTAATGCATGCTACCCGGGCGGTCGTTTTTCGTGTGGCCCCGTTCTGTAAGGACTGAAATCTTTATTTATTAGAATCGGTAAATTATATCTAACAGTCCAGTGTTTTATGCCCGTCGCATTGTTATTGACGTGCGGTAAAAACTGACCGGTGGACCGATAGATTATAATTGGGGACAGAAATTAAGCTATGATTCACATTCTTTTGTTTTTGTGCTGGTTGAAGTTTAGTTTTACTAAATAAATAGATAATTATTGACTGACTAAATAGTTTAAGGCGCTGACAACAACTAAAGCGCGGTCACTGTCGGACTGCATAGAAAAGACAGAGAAGCGCGATGACACAAAGTTGGTAATTTATTGCAATATATAAAGCAATTCTCTATTTACAAAAAATCTATTGATTGAACTAAAAAATGAAAAAACTATTACGTTGATATGTTGCTTGAAGAGCAATCTGAAAAAAAAACCAGAATGATTGCATGTATATTATTATGGTTTTTAATCGTTAAAATATTTTTTAGAGGTATCTTCGTGACTTTTTCTATCGTAGGTACCAAATTAGTTGTATTATGTTTTCAAGACACTATCTAACTAGTATAATATATATCCTGAAGAATGTCATATATTTTTCTAATTTTGTTTACTGCAGTGGATTGTATACTTCTAGGCATTTTAAAACTTGCGTTTAGGCCATGTAGTCTACTTAATAAGACGGGCCCTGGGTTTTCCTGGGCTGGTGTTATTCAGGCCAAGGCAGAAGAAAAAAAGTAGAATTTTGAATCTTATATATATATATAACTCTACTCGCTTAGGTTAGGGTAGGTATAAGCATTACTCTAACTATCAATGTATTTACAGTTCTATAGTGCAAACCTATAATAATGAAGGTAAAAAAACCGTATTTCAAATGCAAAAGCAATAATAGGTAAGTGACATTTTAACTTTACTTAGGTACAATATCCGTTACACGTCCTTTCATAATTTAAATAGTAACCATCTCAATTCGTGTTCTGAATTCAAATGCGGAGGTGCGGAAGCGACGCAGGCGGCCAGTGGGAACCGCATTGTTCCATTATCGTTACAAGACAAGTGTTCGCGGCGCCACCTAGTGGGTGATACTGTAAGTTATTTGAACATGCAACTTATACGATACATAGTAAGTACTTACCTACACCGATAGTAAATTTTGGTGTTTTTAAACATATAGGTAAGTACCTAATTATCGATAGTGTGTTTCATAAATTATGTCGAGCAGTGGTGGCCCAGTGGTATCGGCCACGACTTACGAGTTGTAGGTCGTAGGTTCGAACCCAGACAGGCGCTTTACTTTGTATAAAGCATTTCATCACCACTGCTCTCAAAACGGTGAAGGAAAACATCGTGAGGAAAATCGGCATGTCCTAGAACCAAAAATTCGAAGACCTGTGACATCTACCAACCCGCACTAGGCCCGCATGGTGGATTATGGCCCATTTCCTCTCACCGAGAGGAGGCCCGTGTCCCAGCTGTAGGAACATTATAGGCTGATGATGATGATGATGAATGTAATGACGTATGATGAAAGCATGACGTATTATTACTTGTTTTTGTCATATTTGTATGTTTCAAGCTAGAACCCACAATATTGCTTATATTTAGTCATCGATCAATAATAATATTGATCGAAGTAGGTATTTAGTAAATAAAAATAGTAAGTAGGTGTTAAAAATCAAATAAGATTTGAAGACTGTTGGACTTGTATTGTCATCATTCTAGTTAGATTATATTATTGTTGCATTATAAATAACTCATGAAATTATTAATCTATATACCTAACTATGATATGAAACACTAGGTACTTAATAATTTTTTTAATGAGTTATCTAATATTTACATCGTACATATACGTGGGTCACACTGAAAGTTTTTAGAAAATAAAAAACGGTATGATGTAGAAACATGAAGGCCAATTCCCGTAATTAAAAACGATCAAATTCAACTCAGCGACAGTCTATTGTCAAAAATGTAGGTAAACGCTATACAATTTTTGACAGATTGACACTGAGATTAGAATGCGAACGTTCTTAAAAATACGGGAATTGCCCCTCTGTTAATATGTTTATTGCTTTTCGAAGTAGTCTCCGATCCTCTCTAAGCACCGTCTCATGCAATGGAACCATTGCTGAAGCACTGGGATCCCTCTTCTTTAGGGATTTCTTCCACGCCTTTTCAAACGCAGCAATGGCATCTTTAGGTTTCATAAAACGAATTTCTCTAAGTTTATCTTTTATTTTTGGAAATAAATAAATGTCACAAGATGCCAGGTCAGGACTGTAAGGATGATGAGTTACTATAATCCACACTTTCGATAGACAAATATTCGATAGTCCGTCTGGCGGAGTGAGCTGGGCCATTGTCGTGGTGGACGAGGATCCTGCTTCTTGGGCGCTGCTGTCTAACATTTTCCAAGACAACTGGTAAACAATGACTGATAAAACAATCTGCAGTAACAGTATTTTTATCTTCTAGGACAATTGTTGCGAAATGACCCGTCCGTCCGAAGATTGAGGCAATCATCTTCTGCCCTTGACTTCTGCGCTTCTTTATAAGTTACTTTACTTTTGCTTTAGTCGGCAAATCTTCGAATGGAAACATTCATTGCGCAGATCGTCTTTTAGTTTCGGGTTTTTAACAACATCTCCAGCTTTCATCACCTGTGACGATGTCGTATACAGCATTCGAGTCACCTTCGTCATACTTTTCAAGCATTGACCGGTACCAATCCAAACGACGGCGTTTTTGACCTTCCGTCAAAGTATGAGGGATCCATCCAGTACAAAGCTTTCTGACGCCTAAATGTTCATGTAAGACTTCTTGTACTTAACTCATACCAATGCCTAAAGCTGCCCGAATCTGTTGATATGTCATTTTTCTATCAGCTACTATTATTAGCCGCACAGCACTCACGTTATCTTCAGTAGTCGCCGTAGAAGGACGTCCTTCTCGCGAGTCATCCGTGAGTTTGCTTCTACCACGTTTAAACTCATTAAACCAGTTGTAAACAGTGGCACGGGTGGGGCTTCGCCATGAAATGCTAATCGAAGTCTATCGTAAGATTGCTGTTGAGTAAGACCGCAATGAAAGTCAGAATAAATCATTGAACGACAATTTTCTCTAGTCCAATCCATTTCGACCACGATTTCGACGCACGACAGACACTTTTTAAATTGCCGCCAATTTGCGAAAACAAATGACATAATTATGAATTCATTACACATCTACAGATTCCTAATTCGAAATTTAAATAAATTTTTCATCGGCTGGTTTTCTTACTGGCCTAATTCTAAAAACTTTCAATCTTTTTTTTTTTGAGTGTGGGAAATCATCAAATAACTTCTCCCGCTCTGGGCAGAGCGGGAGGGCGTGTCAGACTCTTACTGACTAAAACCCACCCGTGTTCCTTCAGTTGCCTGTGCCAGGGGCCACGGTATTCCTCTCGGACTTTCCCGCAACCCTAGCAGGCATCGGCCCTAGCGGAAACACAACGCGCCGTCGACCCGGGCCTGGTCCTTGTCGAACGGCGAGCTGCCCATTGCTCGCCGTTTGCAAGGCCGCGCCTACGGTGGCCGGGAATCGGCCTGCGATTCCCGACGCCCAGGGCGTCTCCTGCGGCGGCTAGGGGCGTGAGGGCGCGAATTTTGCCTCACCCTCACGCGTTCCGCCTCCTCCTTCGCGAAAAAAACTTTCAGTCTGACCCCCGTATACATCGTCATACATCAGTGCTTTGGTAATAATATTCTCTTTGGTAATAATATCATGGTATTGACGATAGTCGTCGCGTCGTCGCGGTTTCATCGCCTACACAGTTGTCGCTACGTTGGTTATCCGTACGCATCGCGTAGTAATGAGTAGGTGACGCAACTGCTACGCGGCGTAGACGCATCGTAAACGCGGCGCATACGCAACGAACTGTATCGCCTACGCTGTAAGCGCTAAGTCGGCGATCCGTAGACGTCGCGTAGCAGTCCCTAAGTGACGCAGCTGCTGCGCTGCGTAAACAGTATGAGCTGTTGATTGATTGCCGATGATTGTGAGAAATAAAACAAATCGAAACGGTACCTACGTACAATTAATATATTTATTATTAATTTCGAAAAGATACCAATCGTTTCGCATGCCTCTTCACGGGCAATTTTGATTACACTTGGATTTTTATGCCCAAAATGGTCCTTTTATTTCAGCACTAAATATAAAAGCTCGATTTGATTGCGATACGTGACTTCACGCATAATACAAACAAAAGAAAATCTCAACAGTTCCTTTTAAAAATGTGTTATCCATAGCAACATTTTTATGCGTTTCCCCTTTTGCAGGCGGAGGGTATAATTCACACAAATCTTTATATTTCTTTGTGTGGGGGAGAGTGGCCGGCACCCCGCGGAGCCCTGATGATGAGTTACTGGTACTGAGGACTAGGCCGGATTCGCCGGAACCCGGAAGTCACCCCTCCGCCCTCCGTCATCCCGCCTCACTTCCGATACCAATCGGGCTTCGCTAACACTATGCGTATTTCATAATTTATTGACAATTTTGCGAGTTTGTGATTGTTGCAGGGTGATAGAAGAAATGTTTGAAATGTTGGTAGCTAGAAAAAAATGAGAATTGGGAAGTTCATATCTTTTAAATGATACCGTCATCTACGTCTATAGTAGGTAGATAGATGTCTTCAAGTTTTGGCTGCACTAGGATAGTAATTTGAATAACTTTCCTCCTTTGAGTTTCTTATTTTGTAAACTGCAACAGCCATTCTTCTTATTAGCACATCTTGTCAGAACTCTGAAAACGACAAACTTTGATTAATGTTGCAGATAAGAATCTTATACGACTGCTATGGCCATTTCCCGTAATTAAAAACGTTCAAAATCAAGTCGTAATCTCATTTCAGCGACACAAACGTCAAAAATGTAGGCAAACGCCATATAATTTTTGAAAGATTGAGATTAGAATGTGAATGTTCTTAAAAATACGGGAATTGCCCCTCTGATATGACCTATCTGTTAGGTACATGATGGGGAAAAACACCCTATTTTACTGATTGATAGTAACCCTGACCCAAATCCACATGTAAAAGGATCACTCAACTTGGCCATAACGTCACAATCCCCATGTAGATAAAGACCGGATTACACCTTCTCATTGACACACAGGCCCATGCAGATTACCAGGATCTCATAAGTCTATGTGTACATCAATCATGGGACAGGAGTCGCGTGTCGGCGATGAGGCGATCCACTCGACGCGACGGTTGCGCGAACAATATTCATAAATAATATAAGTAACAATAGTGCGTGCACGTGACCCGCGCGTGCGACGCCGTCCTAACGCCACATCTAATTATTTGCACATACCCACATAAATGTTCATCAAAGTGTTGTGGATGGGTTTAATAAAGAACTGTGCTTGGGGAAGAGCCGAGCCTAGAGTTGTATGGCAAACTTGTTCAATAACTGTTAGTGTATGTAATGTAAGTATTCTGAAAAAACAATATATTTTGTTAAAATTTTCACTTCTGCATAGCTTAATCACTAAATAATAATAGATGAAATAGTTAAAAAACCTATTTGACCCAAGAGTGGAAGAAAGCGCGCGCCATTGACCAATGACGCCCCAGGAAAAAACAAAAGCATATCGCCTTATCATGAATAATCTAATTATGATCTTGTAGTTGGTCACGCACTAAGTAATGAGCGATAATTATAGAATCATGTCGAGGGGTCAGACGTGTATTTTTATTCGTAAGGCACTCAACAAAAGTATACAGGCTAATTTATCGTTTACTAAAGTAAAACAAGTTACGCAACGTAGTCGCCGAGCTAGTTTTCTAATTTTACCGAAATTGAGAACCAAGTTTGGCAAAAAGATGTTAACTTTTGAGGGAACACAATTATACAACCAAATAACCTCATGTATAAGGAGGTTACACCCATTCAATGTATTCAAAACTCAATTACCGGAATATGTAATCACAAATAACAGCCTTCCTAAAAGATGAGTGCATTGGATGATGTGTGTATCATATTGTTACCGTGACGTCTGTGGCGAACTTTACATAATTATATTATTTATTTTAAGTATTGTTCTCATGTAAGTGCTTTGTGTCTTTTTTGAGAATAGGTGTGTCTTTAAACCTAAACCTATTTCAATTAAATGATTCAAAGTAAATAAAAATAAGAATATTCTAACGTCTCTATGGAATTTGACTGTTACAGGCTCTGAGTAACGATCCTATAGTATTTATGAAGATAAAAAAAGAAATATTATCGGAAGCGGACGTGTCAGATCGCTTGGTGGTGGCAGCCAAGAATGTCAAGAAGAACGGAAACGAAGATATGCTACCAACAACTCTGCAAAATATGCGAACTATTTCTGTAATAGGAATATTTTGTAGTATCTAGGTAAGTACCTACTACAAAATACAAAAAAGTTTGTGATAGGGGTTAGGCGTTAGCGAATAAGAAAAATCGTCTAATTTTAAGAAATGAATGAAGAACGCCCATTTCCATGCTGCTTATTCTCAAGAACAGAAACAATGGCATTATTATTATTGTCCTTACCTATGAATTTGCCGTTTTACAATACCTACTGGTCATTTGAAACGTAATTTAAGTATGGCTGGCAATAAATTCACATGAGTTTTATTTAAAAAGTGTAGAATTCTATTTTCAAATTCAGTCATTTGTTTATTGATTAGTGTTTCTGTTTTGTTTTCACTATATTTGTATCGTTTTCATCAATATGGACATGACTAAAATACGAGTAATTATGGAATACGAGTTCCGTCGCGGTAGCAATGCCGCACAAAGAGTGAACACTACAAACGAACGCACGACTCAATATTGGTTTGAACGCATCCGACATGGCAATGTTGATCTAAAAAATGAACCCCGTGGTTGTTCGAAAACTAAAATCAACAACGACGAATTAAAGGCGATAGTGGAAGCTGACGATACTCAATCTACAGCTGTGTTAGCAGCAGCTTTCAACGTTAGCATCAAAACAATATTGGTCCATTTGTGTCAAATTGGCAAGGTAAAATAACTTGGTAAGTGGTGCCGCACGAACTGAACGAGTATGTCTTGCGTTACTTTGAACAGACAGAAACGAAGGGATTTTTGACCGCATTGTCACTTGCGATGAAACATGGATTCTTTTTGATAATCGTAAGCGGTCATCATGTTGGTTAGACCCTGGTTCAGTGCCTAGGTAATGCTCCAAACGAAAACTAAGGGGAGAGTGGGGCTGAACGTGCCGATTTTGACAAATCCCTAGATAAATTGGGTAAAACGAATGCTACGGTTAATAGTTCTAGTCTATCTTAAGTAAAATTTTACCTAGATTTTAAATTTATACTTTTTTTTCAGTTTTTGTGCTTTTTTAATAGTTTTATATACTTACCTAGAGAATTATATTTTTAAACAGCGGTTGTAAGGCACTACTGACCTCTCGCTGGGGCAAGTTGTGCCGCAGCTGACGTCAGTTGTGCCGTTCATAATGTTTGGCTTTTTACACGGATTAAAATGGATTTTGGAATAAAAAACCATAACATTTGATAGCTTTATATTTATTCGACATTAAATTTATATTAACATCAACGTTTTATAAACTTTAGTAGGTTTTATAGTAAACATCAGTGAAATAAACAACAACCTGTTACTCTTCTAATTATCTGATACTGAAAGTTTATTTTAATATAAATGAGATCTATTAGACAGAGATATTAAAAAATAACCCTGTACAGACTATGATACTTACTAGGTTTTATAAAATTTTCTCCCAATACTTAAGGTAGGTAACTGAGTTCAGCTAGATAATTATTATCTTATTAATCAGTATCAAAAAATAAAAAAAATAAATAATAAATACTTTGAAGAGTTTGTTGGCTCCCTTATACATGACTTCTTCAAGAAGGGCATTGAAAAATTACCACTGCGCTGGCAGAAATGCTTCGATAGCATGGGTGCATATAAGAATAAAAAATATTTATATAAATATGACTTTATCTTTCTGTATATTAAACGGCAATTTCATAGGTAAATACCTAAAATTATACTAAGTTTGCTAAAATATGGAAATTAAATACATCACAATACTTTCTAATTCAAATAAAACGATTCCAAAAATATCGAACATTCATTGATTCATATCATAAACAAGGAGTGTTTACTTATTCATGCCCTTTCAAATATAATCTGTGTTCCTCTAGCCCCCTAGCGAGTGCAAGTGAAATAACCCATAGCCGGCGGCGCGGCGCGGGCGCTCGGCGGTTGAACCATACGCAAACATTAGTTAAGTCGAGTGTAAATGAAAACTTATTTGATGGAAAATGATTTAATGACTTGCTGTGATAGGTTAGGGGTGTTTTCATAGCATTTATAGGTTTTTAATTGAATTAAATAGTAAGAATGTACAACTATTGGAATATTGATTAATATTTGTAAAGCTATAATTGGACGCGACTTCGTCCGCAGTGAAATTTCTTGTTTTAACATAAAATATATTTGAATCGGCAATACTGTGGCTAACCATTAGTGAAATAATTTTCGGAATCGAATCAGTAGTTCTTAAGATTACCCCCTACATACTAACTGACACATATTATTATAGATATACTTAAATGTAAATTGTGTAAAAATAAACCATTAAACATTTGATAAACGGTCTAAAAAAGAAAAAAAAATCGCACAAAAGACAAAAAAAAACTTTAAATTAACAATAGTTATGTTGCAATAACTTTACAATACACGATTCTTATCATGATTATATTATACGTACACAGTGTACAAACGAACAAACAACAAAAAGATCCGACGAGGATGGGATTCGAACCCACGCGTGCAGAGCACATTGGATTAGCAGTCCAACGCCTTAACCACTCGGCCACCTCGTCATGTTTGAGGTCCGTGAAATTACGTAACACATTCTAATGAAGAGCCACCTGCCACGTACTAGATGAGTGAAAAGAGTTGAGTTCGCAATGAATTCTGACGTCATCGGCTTTTATCGAACATTGACCCCTACTTGTTGTTTGTTAGCGCTAACCATGAATGGCATTGAAATTCTATTAAATCACATGTGCTATTATGAATTGTTGTAGGTATTCCTTGTACTTACACAATTACCTTATTTATATTCTATTTAATTATTTTGTTTACATTTATTTAACATAACATAAAGCATTATGTAATAATAATAGTGTATGTAGGTATAAAATGACCTCTTATTACCTATTTCCGATTAATAGACAGATAAGCTAGAAACTTTGCTAAATTACTTTATTTGTCGAGTAGAGGGAACTAACCTCACTAACGGCATTTTTTTTTTGGTAGGTAGGTTAGTTATAGGGCTCGTGGCAAAGTAACCGGTCAGGTTAAGCTACGCTTGGCGCGGTCGGTCTGTGGATGGTTGATCTTTACATACCTCGGTATTAGTAACAAATGTCTTTGCGAGAAATTGAGGCATTCTGGAAACTTAAATGACTAATTATAAATATGTACATAAAATAATTATAATACAAAACAAAATATAATAACTATAATAATAACCAAATTAATAAAATATTGATATTATAATAAAATACAATTAAACCCCGCAATAGTATAGAATAATGTCTATACCAACTTATATTATTATAATATATAAATACCTAGAAGATTTACCTTAATAACGTAATGTGCAATATTTTTTTTAGTATTAGAAGTAAACACTCAGTGCTCTTCCTCCTCTCTCCCATAATTATTCTATGCTGTGCCCGACAGGGTCCAGAATTGTGTCGTTATTACAACCTACCAGCTAATGTAAACTTAAATATGTACATTTTGGAACGCAATAAAGAAATTGAGTATTGAGTATAGGTACCTACCTACCTACGGTCAGCAACAAAAGTCCATTACCATTGCTACTTTTACACATTACATTATCTAAAACTAGCTGTTGCTCGCGATTTCGTCTGCTATCCAGGTTGAAAAATATCCTTCTCTCTGGTCTGGATCCAATTCCGTTCATCAGAATAAGCGTGAAAGCGTAATAAACAAACTCACTTTCGCATCTAAATACACTAGGCCACAAAGAAAGCGGGTCGGTTTTATAATAAATACCACAGAACAGACTGTTCTGTGATAAATACGATAACTTTCTTAGTATTTGAGCAATCCTTTTAAAATAAAAAAATCTAAATTAAAGTTTATTTCATCATTACAAATATAGGAAGAAGCAAAATCTTTTTATTTCTTTTTGGTGATTGTATTAAAAAAATTGTAATAAAAACTAAAGACAATTTTTTTTTCAATTTTAACTGCTTCGAAACTATTTGTAATTTTTTTATTGTTCTGTTTATAAAAATATGCCATTTCTTTTGCAGAAATTCATCATCCTGATCGAATTCAATTAGAAACATGCCACTAACCCCTGAAGAGTATACAAGAATTCTGACAATGCTTGAAGACGGGCGCAGTCAGCGTTATAAATTATAATACAGCGAAAACTGTTGGTGTGTCGCTATCAACCATTCAAAGAGGGTCCAGCGATTTGAAGAGATTGGATCCAATATTCGCAGACCAGGAATAGATCGAACAAGGGGCACGACAGCGTGGGAGGATCGATATATTGTGGTGTCAACAATGGTAAGAAATCGATTTCAAACGGCTGTTGAAGTAAAAAATCCCCTTCTACGTGCTGGAAGAAGCAATCCGACCACGTGTACAGTGAGGCGGCGTCTTGCTAAAGCAAATTTGAAGCCATTTAAATGAGACCTGCAAATGGTCCAAAACTCGAAGGCAGCATCGAAATTCAAGACTCGAGTTACGCTAGAGAACAAATGAAGACATGAGTGGATGAAGGTGATATGTCACATTTTTAGATTTTCGCTGTTCTATGCATGGATGATGGTGTTATGGACATACAAACAATTTTAAACCTTAAAACAACCAAGTTTGTGGCTATTTTAGAAATTCACTACTGGATGAAGGTGTCATGTACACTATTATTTTTAATCAATATTGGAAGAATGTGGTATGGGCACTTAACATTTTTATGGATGCCTAAAAAGTAAAAAGTTAACTTTTCTGCAGTGGATGAAGGAGCTATGTGCTGCACATATCACTTTCATTCATAATACGGCGTCAACATTCCGTTCCGTTCATTCCCGCTCTTTTGTCAATCGGACGCACGAGCACGCACGAGTCACTTGTTGTTGTCAAAAACGGTGTTAATAAATCGATATTGATAACTCACAAAAACAAACAAATTTCTGCTCCAAATCCAGACTGCAGGGGCAAGCACCAGAATCGTCCTCACAAAATGGATGAACCGTATTAAAGCAAATATATCGAGTTTGCCCGCCGAACAGTCCCACTATTTTCGTAATAAAAATATGCACAAGTTATATCTTTTTCCCCTTTTGAATATGACCAAGATGCATAGTCTATATCTGGAAATGTGTGAAAAAGAAAATTTAACTGCGAAATATAAAATCAAGAAGACAACATACAACAAAATCTTTGTCACAGAATTTAATTTATCCTTTGGATACCCAAAGAGTGATACCTGTGCAACATGTGATGCTGGGGACTCAAATGAAGAACATAAAGCAAATTACTATGCAGCTGTGGAAGCGATGCAAGCCGACCGAAAGAAACCTAAACCGTCTGATGGTGTGCTTTACATTACAGTAGATCTACAGCAAACGATGCATTTGCCAAAATTAACTACATCCAAGGCATTCTATCTACGACAAATCTGGTTTTATAACTTTGGTATTCATGTTATAGACGGCACATCCAAAAAAAAAGCTGTTTGTTGTACATGGACTGAAGATATAGCGGATCGTGGAAGTTCAGAAGTCGCAAATGCACTCTTGAGGTTTGTGGAGGTAGATCCAAGTTGCCAAGGTAAAGATCATTTGATAATTTGGTCGGATTCATGTGCCGGACAGAACAAAAATTTCAATTTAATATGTCTTTACCAATACTTGATCTAAGAGGATATTTTAAAATCATAGACCACAAATTTCCCGAAGTGGGACATTCATATTTGGATTCAGATCGAGATTTCGGGAGGATCGAAAAAGTGCTTCGAAAAAATGATACAATCTATGCACCTGAACAATACCGAACCATTTTATGCAAAGCTTCACGAAACAACATAGTTATTGATATGACTGACCATTTCAGGAAAATAAACGATTTGCAAGTGAATTTAAATTTGATTAACAGGAAAAAAAAATACTAATAATGGCAAAATTAGTTTTAGGGATGGCGTGAAATGGATCAGAATTGATGAATACGGTTCATATTTATACAAAGAGTCATACGACGAAACGACACCTTTCCAAAAAGTTGATATTTAATAAAAAAGGGGTCAAATTAATCCAAATTTTGAGGTGCCACGTGTGAATGGCAAATATGGTACTGTGTCAGTTGAAAAAAAAAGCTAATATTAAGGACCAACAAAAATTTGTTGAACCGGAATATCGATATTATTATCAATCCATTCTTGGAGAAGAATAACGTTTATTTTTTAATTTTTTTCTAATTTCTTAAGTAACTTGTCTCCTTCAGACTTAATTTTCTTAAATTGATTAAAATATTGTTTTGCGGAAGAAGGAGTTATGTTCAGTTTTTCTTAAAATAAAGTAATAAAAATACATTTTATTCTTTAATTTCTCCCCTATTTTAAAAATACTAAACGGTTGGCGCCGCCAGACACCCTTTTTAGATAAATACATTAAAGGCGTTTTGAAATATCCTAAAATGTTTATGCGAAACTTTGAACTCAATTTTCTCGAAATTAGAATTTTGCGACATATCACCTTCATCCACTCATGTCTTCAAATGAATTCGACTGTGGATGACTCGTCAAGAGTAACGTTTTCGGACGTGTCATGGTTCATGCTATACACGCACGATGGGAGGCAGAGTCTACAGAAGACCAGGAGAGCGCTATAACCAAGCTTGCATTGAAGAGAAAGTGCCATACAGCGGAGACTCCATACACGTGTGGGCTGGCATTTCATCCGAAAGCTGCTAGTGGTGATAGAAAATGGCACTTTAACTACAGAAAGATACGTGAATAAAATCTTAAATGAGCATTGTTGGCCCATTTTTAGTAAACATGGCCATGGGCGAGAACGCCATCTTTATGCATGATAACGCTCGTCCCCGTACAGCTCGAATAGTGTTTGAATACCTTGAAGATGTCGCTATCACACGCATGGAGTGGTCAGCACGCAGCCCAGACTTGAACCCCATCGAGCATGCCTGGGACGAACTGGGACGACGTGTGTGCCAGCGAAATTCCCCTCCAATCACGCTACGTGAACTGAAAGAAGCACTGCTATAGGAATGGGAGACGATTCCTCAGCGTTGGCTCAGAAATCTGGTGGAAAGCATGCCAAACCGTATAACAGCTGTATTAACAGCTAGTGGTGGCAATACAAAATGCCTACTAAAATGTGTAAAAGTTGCTTATTTGATACCGTAGCACATTTTTCGAAATCTAGTGGAAATGGTAATTTTAAAACAAAATTATAATTTTTAATAAACTTCATAATCTTGAACTTTTACGGTCTTATTACAAAACAAGGTTTTTCTTTGGACATGGTTTAAACCATCGAGCCTGTTTTTGAAATAAGAACCTAACAGAAATCGAAACACAGTTCCTTTTACAAAACTGACAACTTAGCCCGGTCTTAGGTTGTCAATTTTGTATTAAGAACTTTATTAAAGTCGGCATAAAGTTCCAAATACAAAAACTGAGTCGAATGTTTAGGCTCGGGCTAAAGTTAGAACGTATTTTGTAATAACACGGTTAGGGTATTGATTTAAGCACTATAAAATTGTCTATAGTAAGTACCTACACTTGGATCAACAATAGCACTAGATTAAGGATTAGGAACAAAAACACATCGCTCAAGTGGCCGCGATTGCATATAGCTTGATTATAAACCTTAACACCCAAACATAAAATTTAATATGGTTTGCAATAATATATTTACTACTTTGATTGAAAAGTAAGCGTATTTTTAAAATAAGAACAAATAATAAGATTACAACATTACTTGTGGTCTTATTTTTCCGGTCGTTTTTTAGGCGCTTAAGGGAAATCTAGTTCTATCTCTAATTCATAAAGCTAACTCCAATATTTTGGAAGTTATTGAGGTTTTTTACCGACCCGCTTTCTTTGCGGCCCAGTGTAGCTAAGATGACACAAAATGATTCGTTACATTGTATTTCGAGCATTAAACTGTTAGCTATTATATTAAATGCTACGGTTAAAATTCTGTTCAGATTTTATTGTCATATTAGCTCAATAATAAAGATTTAAAATGCTGAACCGTTACTCGACCTTTGTCTGACTGTACCTACCTGAATAATAGTGTATCGAATAATTTTGACCAGTTTGGTAATTTGAAATTTGTGTGTAAATTTTGTTGACCTGACCGTACTTTCAAGGAAATATACAGGGTGGCATCGACGCACTAACTGTTACCATGGATCAGTAGGTACATGATTCGGAACCTCACTGCAACGTGGAAATATATCATTGGTTAATAAAAAAAAAATGTTGTTCCATATAGGTACAGGGTTATTGGTAATATGTCGGCAATCCATTAAGGGGATTTAGGGAAGGTCATTTGCAACCAATTGACCCCTTACTATGCAAATGTCGACCATTTCCGAGTAATTTGACCTAAAATTTTTTTTGGCCGTATACAACTTAGAAAATTTATAAAAAATTACAATTCATGTTTTTATTTTATTTATTATTGTCTACGTATACTTCAATACATAATAATCAACCATAAAATGACAATGACCTTTAATATTTTTTTTTAATTAGAGCTCACTTTTGTCATCATTTTGAGCTGGTTATTTGACTAAAACGGTTGATTTCTGCAAAAAACATAGATATAGGTACTGTGCCGATAGAACATTCTAAAATATGTAAGTACAACTTCTCAGCTATCCAACGAAATACAATAAGTTACCTTCAAGTATATTTATATATTATATATATCTTCAAGAAAATATAAAATGTCAAATTACTCGGAAATAGATGACATTTGCATAGGGACCATAAAGGGTCATTTGGTTGCAAATGACCTCTCCTACACCCCCTTAATGGATTGCCTTCGTATTATAAATAACCCTGTATTTTCACCGCGTAGGTATTGCACTTTTCTATGAAACAGCAGATTTTTTTTGATAACCGACGAGAAATTCCTACGCTAGGGCTTCAGAATCATGTACTGAATGTTTCAGTAAGTGCGTCGATGTCCCTGCCAGTCTGCCACCCTGTATTGTTTAGCAGATTGACACCTATGCTAGGACACACTGATACAGCCGGTCGATTCTGTAACCATCTCACCGTGATAACCTAGGTCAAGTGAGCTACCATTCCACCTGATGCTAGGGATTGACACTATTGACCACTCACTTCACCTAAGTTATCACGGTGAGATTGTTACAGAATAGCTCGGCTGATTGTCGTAGCATAGGCCTGCCGTCACACACTATTGGCTCCTTTTTTTTGAGGGTGGGTAATCATCAAATAACTTCAGCGGGAGGGCGTGTCAGACTCTTACTGACTAAATCCCACCCGTGTTCCTTCAGTTGCCTGTGCCAGGGGCCACTGTACCTATCCCTTTCGGACTTTCCCGCAACCCCGGCAGGCATCGGCCCTAGCGGACCCCGTCATTGTTGCGGTCATCTCTTTGAGGCGCGCGTGGAACACAACGTGCCGTCGACCCAGGCCTGGTCCTTATCGGACGGCGAGCTACCAATTGCTCACCGTCCACAAGCTTGCGCCTACGGTGGCCGGGAATCGGCCTGGGATTCCCGACCGATGAGGGCGCGAATTTTATTTTGCCTCTCCCTCACGCGTTCCGCCTCCTCCTTCGCAAGCATTACTGCTTCGCAGAAGGAGGTGACGGCTTACCATGCCATCTCACTCCGTACCATGGCCTGGACCAGGGCCGGATGCGAGAGATCGCCACCGCCAATCACCTGTACGAGGACACGGCGGTGCTCCGCCCAAGCCGGGCAGACCTCCACCGTATGCTCTACCGTGTCCTCTGGGTGATTCACACAATGGTGACACCCGGGCGTTTCCTCCCGCCTTATCCGGAACAGGAACCTCCCGAAGCAACCGTGTCCGGTGAGGACCTGCGTCAGGCGGAAGGTGAGGACACCGTGGCGCCTCTCTAGCTATTCCTCAAAGAGGGGACTTATCGCCGCAATTGTGGCGTGCCCAACACACTATTGGTCCCGACACACACTTTACATTTTTGGACTTTATCACATCACTCTGGTCAAAAAACGGCGAAACAGATCATCTTTAAGGGGACTACAAGACCTAAACGCAAGTTTTATAATGCCTAAAAGTATCTATATGACCACTGCAGTAAACGAAATCAGAAAAATAAGTATATGATATTTTTTAGGATATACGCTAGTTAGATAGTGGGTTGAAAACATAATACGACTAATTTGGTACGATAGAAAAAAGTCACGAACATACGAGTACCTCTAAAAATTGCTTTTAATGATTAAAAACCATAATAATATACATGCAATCATTCTGTTTTTTTTTTTTCAGATTGTTCTTCAAGCAACATTATTAACGTGATAGTGTTTTAATTTTTTAGTTGAATCAATAGATTTTTGTAAATAGAGAATTGCTTCAAATTTTGCAATAAATTACCAGCTTTGTGTCATCGCGCGTCTCTTTCTTTTCTATGAAGTTCGACAAAGTGACAGTGACAAAAATTCAAAGACGGCTTGCTCACTAACTCGCACTGGGCCTACTTGGTGCCCAGTCCATCTGAAACAGAGGAGGTCTGAGCTTAGCAGTGACTTTTTATGACATGCAGATGTTACAACGTCGCGTCGTCGGTAACAACATAGATCGCTCATTTGCAAAAAGGGTGACATACTTAACTAAAAAATCTGCAAATTTGAGTTAAGTAGGTATACATGAGAACGCAGTAAATTTTATTATTTTTGCTATTGGCTATAAAACGACATTACAATAAAGCCATTTTTAATAAGAGAGCTAGAAAGATGTGCCTGTGCTTCGTCGCACTTGTACTCTTTTAAATCATCATACTCAAACTTTGCTCTTTTTGAATTATGTCAAGCTTTTTGCAAATGAACGATGTGTCAATTCACATTAGGAAGTCAAAGTAAATGAAGCAAAATGCATCCTTCCTTCTTACATACAAACAACAATTATAAAAGTTACATTTAAAAGCCCCCGATACAATCAAAAGTCTCTAGAAACGGCTGGACAGATTTTGTTCTTTTTTTTTCATAATTTGGTTGCTAAGAAACTCTTAAAACAACAATAGGTAGGTACTGTTTGATTACGTATCCACCAAATTCTTATGAATGCTCTCAATTGTGACAGTCAACTTTTTACTTTACTATACTTGAGAACTGTGGTGGCCCAGTGGTAACGGCCGTGACTTACGAGTTGCAGGTCGTAGGTTCAAACCCAGGCAGGCGCTTTACTTCGTGTAAAATATTTCATCACCACTGCTCTCAAAACGGTGAAGCAAAACATCGAGAAGAAACCGGCATGTCCTACTTAGAACCAAACATTCGAAAGACATATGACATCAACCAACCCGCACTGGGCCCGCGTGGTGGATTACAGCCCACTCCTTCTCACCGAGAGGAGGCCTGTGTCCCAGCAGTGGGAACATTATAGGCTGATTATGATGATTAATATAGTTGACTAGGTCTGCGTACAGTCGTGCACCCTAGGATAGAAGCAATTTAAGCCTTTCGAATACCAAAGGCTATGCTAGGAATACCTAGCAAGTTACTGAAGGGATAATGAAAGTTTTTTTTTACTCCTAGGTAAATGTTCACTATGACATAATACGAAAGGAAAATCTGTCCCAAAATAAACACGTTAGAGTTAAGTGTAGGTTCAATATTATTAATTACAGTTCAAAGATCACTTGTCCACCATTATAACCAAAAAATAAGGTAAATCTCTTAACAAATTCAAGAACATGTTACAAGGTTTGTGTTCAAATATTCACAATACCTTGGTTATTAGAATAAAATATTAAAAGGCTGTAAAAGCTCGACTCTAGCGTCGCCCGATGACTAATGATCTACAAAAGTATTATAATGATCTACAGGGGTCATTCATTCTCGATGCCACGATGGCATACGAAATCAAAACCAATGGCAGACAGGTTCGTAAGAAATATGTTGGTTAGTTTTAGAAAAAAGTATCGATGTGCCAAATATCAAATTGCTATAGGTCCATCATGTATACTGGGGCTGATTGATTTACATATTCTTAGTATCTATGTAGTTACCTACTTATCTGACTGACCGGTTGGTGCAGTTGGTAGTGATCCTGCTTTCTGAGCCGCTGGTCCCGGGTTCGATCCCCGGACAAGTCAAACATTTGTGTGCGTGAACATGTCTGTTTGACCTGTGTCTGGGTGTTTATATGTATATAAGTATGTATATCAGTCATCAGGTTACCGTAGTACAGGTTCTACCTAGTTCGGACCTGAAGACCTTGTGTGGATTTTGTCTCATATTATTATTATTATTATCTCATATAGGTACCGTCAACTGTGGCATATTTTATTTACATGAGCAACTTTACCCATGTGTAGGTATGCTGTTCTTAAGGGGCTGACAACAGCTAAATCGCGGTCACTGTCGGACTACATCGAAAAGAAAGAGAAGCGCGATGACACAAGCTGGTAATTTATTGCAAAATATGAAGCAATTCTCTATTTACAAAAAATCTATTGATTGGACTAAAAAATGAAAACACTGTCAAATTAATAATATGTTGCTTGAAAAACAACCTGAAAAAAGAAATAGAATGATTGCATGTTTATTAGTATGGATTTTAATCGTTAAAATAAATTTTTTGTGGTAGCTTCGTGACTTTTTTCTATCGTACCAAATTAGTTGTATTATTTATTTATTTTATTAGGTCTACCAACAATTGTTTACACTAATTTACAAACAAATATAAAACATGCGTTTAAACTCTACACAGTGCAACAATTACTTAAAGGTAAACACCACATGTACAAAAAAGAAAACAATAAAAATTAATTTCGTAAGCTACATATTGCACAACTTAACTAAGTTACATATATATCTAGTATTATATTATATTATATTATATTTTATTATTTGTTATTATATTTTCAACACACTATCTATCTAGCATATTTATCCTGAAGAATATCATATATTTTTGATGATTTTGTTTACTGCAGTGGATCATATACTTTTAGGCATTATTAAACTTGTGTTTAGGTCATGTAGTCCCCTTAAATATTTCTCGATTACTTAAAAACTGTAACAAATACTCGATTTTCTTCTTTTGTACCGCTTTGATATTTAATCCCGGCAACACATTGTTTGTGACCGCGAGATACTCATAAGTAAAGTTGCTCATAGAAATTAAAAATGTCCCACAGTTGACTATACTTATCATCTTAAAAACCGTTTTCTTTACAGCTAAGCAGACTAACCTGCATATTCATGTACATAATGTACCCAGGATTTTGTAATAGAGTGTCCTTGGAGTTTCTAGCCCGTTCTTCTCCAAAGAGATCTACGTTTTGGAATAGGCAACTAGCTTCAACTTTTAACTAACTGACCGACTCTTTGACAATTCAAAGTGCCTGTAAATGGTTTAATTGAAAAAAAATATTTGAGTTTGAGTTTACTAAATAAAATTGGCGTTTCTTACAATTTCTAATGACACTTAAAAGTCCAGCTGCAACCGGCTGGACTGTAAGACTACTTACTGACTTTAACATATTTGGGAACAGGCCAGGCAGATAATGATGATGATGATCAAACATTGATCGGTTACCTATAGGTACCTACTGTAATGCCCAGACTACATAAGCTTATAAAGGCTTGCTATAATACCTTTGGGGTAAGTATTAGCACCATCTGTAAAATAGAAATAAGAAATACCTATTTCTTGCTCCCATCTCCAGCGTCTCAACGTTATGGATTATATTCTTAGCATAATACTTTTTCATTGCTATTCTAACTATTCATTAATAGATACTTAATATTTTATTAACTGCGAAGTTAATATAATTGACGCCAATGATCTTAAAACGTTATTGATTGGCGCTTTTTATTGCAACACAAACTCACATACTACGCCATCCACAAACGTCATCCTTGTAAAATACTTACCTATAAGATATCTTAAATACAGTAGATATACAATACCTACCTATTCCAAATAGAATAAAAACTTAACCTACATAATCAGATTTACTGAAGAGTGAAGCTATATAAGTAGGTTTGTATACATAAGACAATATCACAGGTAGGTATACCATCCTATTTATAAATACAATCTTCATTTCAAATAACGTTTCGCTATCGAAGGCAGGTAATGTTCGAACAAATTGTCCTGAGTCAGTCTGTCTCATTGACGATATTTTACCAGCAAATGGTGTTCCGAGGCGCCAGTCACGAGCTGCGCCGTCTTCTGAATATGACAAATAACATTAAAAATGAAACTACACGAATACCAACATAAAATAAAAATGTCAAAAATTTAAATTAAGGATTAAAATATTTAAATTTAGTGCGGGCGCGTCCCGGTCCGGCCACGGCGAGCGCCGGCCGGGTTCCGTGCGCTACGGATCACACTGCTCATTAAATATGGAATAGGATTTCGTATACTTAGACGAGGTCCAAAGTGGACGAAGCTGGATTTCTACCGAAAACTTCACTAAAGACAAAATCTATCAATGATACGCAAAGTAAATTCTCTCTTAAAATATATTTAACCTAGCACACGCGTTTAAAAAGCTTCCTGAAGAGCTAACTACTTTCAGGAAAACAAAAGCCAAAAACAAAAGTCAGATAACTTGATCACATCAACAAACGTCACAGTAAGTTTAGAAGGTGAGCGATGGGATCGTTCCAAGATATGAATACCTAAATACAAACAAAAGAACTTAAACTGTACATAGTTTAGATATAATTTGAAAGAAAACTACCAATGAAATCGTTTACACACCTACCAACAATTTAACTTTAGCCATAACTTCAATCCCTTTTCTATAAGTAAAGCAAGCCAACATTAAAACAAATAAAAACTTACTCATAAAACAGTTAAACTCATATACACTCCAACACATAACTTACAAAATAAAATACACTATAAAAGTCTCACGGCCTAATAAAAGTCGTCTCCATGTTAGTCCACGTGGCCGAATACTATAAATTAATGGAGTGTACTGTGCCAGAGAATTTTAAATATTTGAAAGCACAGTTTAGAAAAAAATCAAAATCTCCACCACAGCATAATATATTACGTAAAATAAATAATACAATCATGAAGTAGTTATAAATGTAGTGTTTATAAAATGTAATCGTAGTTTTATGGACCATATATTTGGGAGGACGGCCGTCAGGATTCGTCTCGTGGAGCGAACTCAACCATTTGTATTAATTAGTTGCCACAACTACAAGGATAGCTGTGTTTACATAAGTTTAAAAAAAGAAACGACCTATCTTTTGATTTTCGTTTGTTTTTATTATGTAAAATGATTTGACTAAAATAAGGAATTTTTGAAACATTCAACCGTCAAGAGGTCTACTTTACATTTTTGTCCCTAAAACTGTCTGCAGACACCAGCTCGATGATAATAAGATAAGTACTTACCGGTGAAACACCGCGTACTACATCCAAATTTGCGTCAGGTGCCCATAGTCATAGAGTACACTGATCTGTTGTTGACAGGTCATAATTCGCGCCCCTACCCGCGTAGGTACGTCGTAGGGATGTACCCGACAGCCGGCCTTTGTGTACAGTCGGTACAGTGTCGACGGAGCCTGTCCGACGCACTCACATCACTGAGAAGGGAAACTCAATTTCTTTTTGACAGCAACATTAAAAGACTTGACGAATTTGTAAAATCAGGCCTCTTATTAAACTACATCGGCGCGTGTTCGATTTGCAGGGCATGTCTTTATATATAATTAAAAACTAAACTGTTTATTTTGAATGACTGAATTCAATTAATAAACATGACCCGTAATTTATACGAGTATGACATAGTATTAGGGACAGGTTTGAGCTCTCGAGATTGATTTCCCACTGAACCAATTACTTATATACTATACTTATATGTATAATAGTAATGAAATAATTTGAAAAATTCAGTGTGCTTGCTATTTATTGTCCACCAGTCTATAATTACTCTGATTGCTATTTTTATTGTAAAAAAAAACTAATTTATACAATATTGATCAATCTGTAAGCCGATGATGCATTAAATTGCTTTGGGAGATAGCAAAATTCATGAAAAAGTTTAAATTCAGAACTCATTAAACTTCAAAGGCATTTTTTTTTTTCAGAGAACGAATGTAAGAATCTTAGATCGACAATGTAAAGATACAACATTCTGACTAGGTTCTAATAGCTATCTCTATTTACAAAAGAAAGCCATACTTAATAAAATATTGTACTTGCAAAGAGGTCAAACAACAGTCGCTATGCATAAGCTGAAAGCTAACCTGACCATGAAATGCTCCTTCCAGAAAGACCTAAAATGTATGCCACCTCAATTCAATTCAAAATACTTTCACATAAACCTACATGGACACTTATTGAACGTCAGAAGCTAGGTGTGCCAATTGATCGTTTCTTATGGAGAAGATCCAGTAAGAAACTCCACGGTTACTCTTTTAAAAATAACTTGTCTACATACCATAATATACTTGTGTCCAGTTCATCTGCTGAGTCGATAAGGGTTATCAGTGTTATCAAGTAAGGACTGGAGGTGACCGGGTGAGGTGAGGGTGGTATCGATTGCCACGCCCTCCCGCGGCGCGTCGCTTAGCAACGCGACGCTCCCGCCCTGCATGCCGCCGCGCCGCCCCGGCCGGCCGTCGGCAAACGTCTTCTACGAACGCACTTTCAGTTTTTCTACAGTTTTCCGATTTTTCAGTTTCAGTGGTGACATTTTTTCAGTTCTATTTTATGGCAGGTAATTTGATGTGATCAACTTTCAATGAAGAAACTTCTAATGAGATTGAATTGTAAGTAAATAATATATTATTATGTATAATGTAACTAGGTGTATTTTTGATGCTGTAATTAATTTATAGGGAAAACTATGAAATTGATGTAAGTACAAACGAAGGGAAATATATTCTTGAATTTTAATAAAAGAAAAAGTAACTAAGATCTTAGGTAGGTAGTTAGTTTTAGTTTAAACAAGAAAATTATCTTTTTGCTTTTCCTCTACTCTCAACATACAACGTACTTCTACTGTTTGTATTCAAGAAATTGTTAAATATACCTACGTATTAAGTATCCTGCTTGATTGATATATATTGCAAGTTTACACGTATATAAGGGTATTAATTTACAGAAGCTAAGCCAAATCAAGCCAGCGTTAAAAGTGGTTAAGTATAAGAAAAGAAATACGAATAGGTGAAACCTACCAGTGTTTAAAATTAAATCGGCTATTAATCTTGTCCGCAAAAATACCAGTATGCACTCTGTCCACAGCACCAAAAAGTTAGCCGGGAAAATTTTTGCCCCCTCCCTGGTTGACTCTGAGGTGTCGTTCTTGACCGATGCGGTGAACGCCTGGACAGCAGCTTGCCCGGATACAGATCGGCCCGTGAACCCATCGTCCCAGAGACAGTGCGATGAGCCGCTCTGCAGGTTGGTACGGAATAATCTTATCAATACGTCCTCCAATACTGCTGAGCGTGCCCGCCTACTGGCTGTGGGTAAGTGGGAGTCGGGCCTCTGGCTTCAGGCGCTACCGTCACCCAACATAGGCACTATGCTGGGTGACACCACTTTCCGGCTCGCGACTTGTCTGCGTTTGGGCACTCCTTGCGGCTCCGCATCTCTGTGTAGCTGTCGACTGCCTCGGACACCACGGCATATCTTGCAGTAAAAGCGCAAGCCGGATAGCACGGCACGCCAGCATTGATGACATCATCCGCCGTGCTCTTGTCACCACCGCGGTGCCAACTGTTTTAGGACCCAACAGCTTGGCACGCGACGATGGGAAGAGACCAGACGGAATGACCATAATTCCCTGGAAGTTAGGCAGGCCTTTGGTGTGGGATGCAACATGTGTCGACACCCTTGCGCCATTCCATCTTCCTAGTTCGGCGGGCTGTGCTGGGGCAGCTGCTGCAGGTGCGGAAATCCTCAAACGGCGAAAATATTCAATCTTATTGGGAGTTATATGTTTGATCCGTTTGGGGTAGAAACACTACGGACAAGGGGCCCAAGTGCCCACTTGGATTTTCGAGACATCGCCAAGCGGTCAGTCGACACTTCACGTGACTATAGGGCCTATTTTTTGGCCAAAGATGATTCTTTGGCCAAAAAATTGGCTGCCAGCATTGCCACGTTGTATGGCGATGCTGATGCATCGCCATACAACGTGGCAATGCTGGCAGCCTTTTGAGCACTTATCCTGTTGACAGCGATGCGATGCCCTATGATTATTTTTCTTCTTTTTTATATACATAATGCACATATTATTAATATTATTTTAGGTCTGTTAGCATATTTCATCACAGAATGTAAATCAATGTCATTAAAAATATAAAATTAAACCAATAGGTTATATAATCTGCAGCCACCCAAAATTGTCGCATACGCTGCACCCTGGTACTCTTTACCATAGAATATATATAGCCCAACTACTAATAAACAACGATAAATCATATTACACGTTTAAAATTAAATCAGCGTACTAAGAGAAAACAACTCATAAAATGTTAAGTGAAGCGTGGGGTGCGAAACTTAATTTAGAAACGGGCCTGTAATGAATTCTAAGGAAGATTTAATAAACTTTCCGGGGAGCGATCCCTCATTATATGGCAACATTGGCAACTACCAGAATTTTGTTTATAGTAACACTTTTTCTGGCGTTACTGATATTTGGGTTTAGGGTGGATTATGATAGTCGTGTTATGTTAAAACTAGGTACCTACCTAAGTTATTGAATTTTGTTTCGTTAATACTTTTGTAAGGTGTCTTAAGTTTGTGTAATGGTGGATTTGGCGATAGATTTCGAAAATTGTGAAGATGGTAAATTTGATGTCTGCAGGGCAGGTGAAGTCATACATGGCACAAAATATGTATATTCAGAAGGTAAGGATCCTCCACCGGCGGTCATCTTCTTAACGTGTTGGTGGGAAAAATAACACTTAAAATATGGCTATGTATTTTAAATTTGCTTGTCCCAAAATTTTGCAACGGTCTCGGCAACGTGTGCCCGGGTGCGAGGCGCTCTGATAGTCCAATAAACGAATCAAGAGGTTAAAGCAGTTTTTGCCAAAGATCACACTGGCATGGCGGTGAAAAATTAATAAAGTTTTCTTAAACTTGCCCATACTATAACATAACCAGCCTGTAATGTCCCCACTGCTGGGACACAGGCCTCCTCTCTATGAGAGGGAGTGGGCCATAATCCATCACGCAGGCCAAGTGCGGGTTGGTGGATGTCACATATCTTCGAATTTTTGGTTCTAAGACCTTTTTTTTGGTTTCCTAACGTTGTTTTCATTCACCGTTTTGAGAGCTGAGGTGATGAAATTAAATACTTAGACTAAGTAAAGTGCTGGCCGGGTTCGAACTCACGACCTACAGCTCGTAAGTCAGGGCCACCACTTCTCTATACCTAACTTACCTATAATTATATTGTTTTAATTTTCTAGGTGATGGGGTTTTCCGGATCAACACAAAACTTACAAAGTTACAACCGTAACAGGCTCCCAGCTTGTCGAACGAAACTAATGGACTGATATGAGCAAGCACCAAACCGATGCCAAAGACAGGTAAAATCAATACAGCCTTAATTTATCATTCGATAAAAAAAATGGAAAGAAAATAATTATAATACACATTTATTGACAAATGATAGCAACTTATAAGAATCGTCCTGAATCCATAAAAACAATATTAAACTATGGTGTTATTTATGGTCCCTTTATCGGAAAGGAGGATCTTTGTGACGATCGTCTTTTGTCGTTGACTCATTGCCGCGCTTTTTTGTGCGCGCCAAAAAACACAGTCGTTAAAAATGTATCGTCCAATTGCGATGGTCGTTTAGCTGTAATCTGTGCCGAGTCTTTGTAGATCCCATCTTTATAGCTTGTCTATAAGCTGATACCTGATGCGATAAGCTTTTGTTTTATGCCGCTGATTTCAAAAAACTTACTTTCAGGGATTTTTTTCGGTGATTCGTTGGTACTTGTAAGTATTGTTGCAGAGCTTATGAAGGATAACCTTACCCTAGTGTTTCGTAAGGGTAAAACATTGAAAAAAATGATAGTAAAAAGATCGTACCTTGGATTGTTAACAAGTTATAATGACTAATAAAATATCTAACTACTTAAAATGCTGGAGTTATAATTAGATTTCAATTTCTGAAGATAAATGGACACAATTAATATTTATGAGAACATTATTTTAAGAAGTTTGTTGAATCCAGCTGGTAAGATAGATACTAAACCAATCGTTGAATCCAAGATTCATAAAAAACTGTATAACTTACTCATTAACTGCTTTAACGTAATTTATACAAATAAATAAAAAGGGACGATTATGAATAAAAATGGTTTAGATCCGAATAAAATAAATACTATTATAAGATAAAAATCTCAACAAAACATTCCTTCAAGAAATATATTACACACCTATCATATTAAAATTATAACCTATAATTTAATTTTCAAAATGGTGTATATAAAAACTAACGTTGGGTGTTGTCAGGTGAAAAAAAGACGGTCGCACATTTATTTGTTTCTTTTTTTCACGTGTTAACCCTCAAAACTGTTTAGTGGTACGGAATAGAAAAATGAAGTGTGTTCTTAGAAGAGTGTCATAACTCAAGAGAAGATGGCCAAAGGATAGCTAAATGTCTCAAACTAATTATGATGAATATGTTTAGCTATAACTTGGATATTGAAGCGATAGAGCAAATAAACTACTGACATTGGGGCCATCACTATACTGGTATACCAGCCTTTAATCCTCATGGGAAAAAATAATAAGTAGAGATAACTCTACCTAGAATACGTATATACATACCTTGATAGAGGTAAATTAGTGCTAGTATAACATTTACTTGAGAGCAGTGGTGGCCCAGTGGTAACAGCCGCGGCTTACGAATTGTAGGTCTTGGGTTCGAACCCAGACAGGCGCTTTAATTTTTTTTAATTATTCCGTCCCCATTGCTCTCAAAACGGTGAAGGAAAACATCGTGGGGAAAGGGCATGTCCTAGAACCAAAAATTCGAAGACATGTGACATCTTCCAACCCGCACTGGGCCCGCGTGGCGGATAACGGCTCATTCCCTCTCACACCTAGAGGAGGCATGTGTCCCAGCAATGGGAACAGTATAGGCGGATTATGCTATAAAATTTACTTACACATACAAGGAAGGCTCTATCAACAATTCGAGTTTAATTGAAACATAGATAATTATGATCCTTATTACATATTGCATTATTTGGGTCACTCCTCCTAATCAAGAGATGAAAAGCTACTCTGCTTGATCATTCAAAGAAAATGTGCTTGTCTAATGTCTTGTCACAGCAGTTGTAATGTACCTAGGTTATATGATTCAATATCATCACATACATAATCTTACGAGTATTTATTCCAAAGCTAAAGAATCTAAAACGTTTCAATTTGGTTTCAACTAGGTCTTGAACATAGACAACCTCTCCATCATAGGCATATCGTTTTCGGAACGTCTACGATCTCTTTCCAAAATGGTTAATGTCTACCGATATTTTATTCGGTTTCATTGAGTTCTCGTAAGGCTAAGTTCGTACAGTCCTGTATTAAAGTAAAAAAATGTACTTGAAAAACTAAGGACCTAAGATTAATTACGCACCGTACTCAGTTTGCATACACAGCAGAAACAACCATCTTAATAGTCAGGGTCTCGTTGAATATTACAGTTTTCCCACGTCGAACAAAGCTCGGCGCCCGGCCTGCGCCCGCGCCGCCGACTGTGACGGATTGCTCCACGACAGAACACGTTATCTGTCATAACCGTCTGTGCCGCGATTGATTGTGGCTGCAGGTAACCGCTCAGGTTACTACACCCTGCAGGTTGTGTATGAAGGATAATATTGAGTGCTAAAATATTTGTAGCGCTCTATTTTCATACGAATCTTCATGCTTGTAATTTCTAAGCTTCTACTTCAAACTCATGTTTATGGAAAACAGCTACCTGTTTCCGATAACAGAGGATTTTTATCCAAATTTTCGTTCTATTCACTGCCAACCACTAAGACCAAAACTGCTAATAAATTAGACAAAAACTCAGAACTAAACCAAAACTCATGCATGACGACTACCACAGATTCTCATTTGAAGATGACGATGTCTATGATGGGATTATGCTTTCAGTCAACGTCGCCGCGACGTTGCCATCATAAAAGGATGTCTGAAAGAACAACAAGGAGACAAGACAATCATCTAACAATAAGTTTCGTCATCATCCTTGGCAGCCTTGTTCCTCCCGCTGGCTGCTGAGTATACCTGGCCTCTTCCCTTTTTGCCATGTTTCCCTGGTCTATGCTAGTCTCAACCAGCAGGGTAATTGCGTGACACACTAACAGTGGGCTTTCATTTTGACAGTTAAAGAACATTCATTGCGTCATTTACGTTGTCGAGTAGACAATTGTTTCTAACATATGAAGCAATGGATTAGCAAAATGAGTTTGAATTTTTCAAACTCAAAGCATTTATTTCAATTAAACCATTTACAGGCACTTTTGAATTGTCAAGTGGTCGGTCAATCAGAAATATGCAGCTAGTTGCCCATTCCAAAGCGTTGTAGGTACCTATGGAGAAGAACGGGTAAGAAACTCCATGGACACTCTTTTAAATTTTATTGTTACATAAATATTAGTTACATCATTAATGTTGAATATATAATTATATGTGAGAACGATGTAAATAAGACGTACACACGTTGAGTGTCCAGAGAAATAAAAATAGAAATATAAACAAAACAATCCATAAATAAAATAAGCCGTGGCACCTAAGAGAGTACCAGTCCCAACTGAAGGCGCCCGTTCACGAACATGACGCACGGATCAGCACCATTCAGCTCAACCATTTTGAAGGGAGCTAAACGATCCAACACACGCGCCACCGTCAGCGAGACATTTGAGTGAGCATAACATCTATCAGCCGCCAGGGCACATTCAAGTCAATGAAAGACATTACCCGGTAAATGGTAGCTCGATAGTAGTTAGTACTCACTTTTGTCCTATGCGATTATATAATACAAACAAAGGAGATTGAGTTTATTCAATGCAAAAGTAGTCTTATAACCTTCAGCAGCTCCAACGGTATTTTCAAATATTAATCAATTAGCTGTGGTTGTGGAGCAGGACCAGCATTGAGCTAGGCATTTTTATCAGCGATATAATCCTTCAACTTATAATATGCCTGTCTACATAGTGTGCATCCTTCAAAATGATTCCGATTATGATAGATAGTGTGTTACGCAATTGGGTGCTGGTAGTAACCCCGAACTTCTCAGTGTCATCCGTCCATCTGGTTGTTGGTTTCAAATAACGTAAGTAAACAAAAAAGTAATAACGTAAGAAATTAATTAAGCATTTAAACTTGGTGATAACTAATTAAATTACCTACATAGACATAAACGAGCACATTCGTATACAAGATAGAATCATAGACGAAAGAAACGTATTAACTTGTAGCCATAGATTGGATCTCATACATCATTGATGCAAGTACCTACCGGCTGTAATTAATTGACGGATATAATAATTATCTTATAGCATTCATCGTAAACGCATACAATAGTATGTAACTATGTATTGGTCAATAACATATGTTGTTGATGTCATTAAACACATAATCGACACAGAGCTTCAAGTTGATTAAATACTGAATAAGTTAATCTGTTTTAAATTTAGTTCGATACAAAGGAATTAAACCGTTATGGCATCCCACAGGTGGCGCAATAGATGTTTTTTGGAATTATCAAATCGTACAAAGGTCCATCGGCAACAATGGCCGCACTCCAGTTCTACAGCCGACACGACAGATGCAACAATACGCCGACGAATGATTAATCGTGCACATCTACTAACGTTTTATATGCACAAATAAAAAATATATTGTGAAAAAATGAAACAAAACTTTTTGCCTTTTGTTTATTGCGACGACGCCAACATGTCTGCACCAGACCGATTCGAATTTAGAAGGACGATCATTAATTATATTTTGTCTTACTCACGCATTCCATTTTCGAAGTCGATATGATCTATAGATCCGATCTAAGAGTCTATCGATCACGCGCATTGGAATCTAAATTTATTCATTTAGTGGCATCTTTTTGCAGATGATTTTTGACGTATGGAGCCGGTGATAAATCGTTCGTGTTTAAGCTTAAATTATAGTTTCAATCAGCGTGTCTAATTTTAATTATTTGGATCGAAGGTGATTGTTTACCTGCCTATGAATTCATGATTTGATCTTTAAGTATGGGATTAAATCTCCCAGCTACAAGGAGTCGGCAAAAATATTTTAAAAGAGAAAATACTTGGCCAAATGAAATAGATGTAGAGTCCTACTATCTACATGCAGATAATTCTGCTAAAATAGAGACATTGTAAAACATGACTAAACAAATCAGAATGTACTGAACAAATTAACAAAAACCCACAAATAATTGAGCAGTTCCATAGAAAAAGACTTTATCAGTGGATAACTAATTAACTCTAAACAATATTTCATCTGCCGAGATTGCATGATGCGAAACAAAAAACGAAAGGTCGGAATGACCGCGCCAAAACCAAAACGTTCTGTCCAATCCAAAACAAATAAAACTTAAACAAAAAACGAAGCCGGTTAATAAGCTGGATGACATTTGGGAATTCGAAAAATTCATTCTAAGCATTATTAATAGCGCTCTTGAAGTGGGTCTCTCCATATGATTATTAAAATGAGAAGACAGCAATTACTTATCCTTAGACAAAATCCAAGCCAGCCATAGCCGATGTTTCGGTTAGTCCGTCATTGTTTTATTGTCCGACATGCCTCTCGTAAATGTACCTCGAATCGTACTCTTGTTTCATTTTGAAGATTGCTTCTTCGTAACAAGACTCGGATGGCGTGATAGCAAATAATTTTATAAGGACCCGTAACAATATGTCAAACCGTTTTACGTTTTCTTTTTTTTCAATAAATAATACGTTCACTCATAAGTTTACATTGTTCGGTTTCGTCGGACACTGCCTTGCGACGATATTTCTCAAAATGACTCTCGAAAAACTTTCAAAGCGAGTTCTTTATGCATTTGGGGCCAACATTTGTTATTATGGGAGAATGATAATGTGATTATTGTTTTGCGAGCTTTCGGATGATTGATAGCTTATTGTCACGGTTAATGAAGTGCTTCGGAAATATTTAATTTTGTGCTTTATTTATCAAGCTACTTTGAACACTGTGGGGTATCGGAATGACTCAAAAGTACTTCTGCATAGAAGAGATTGACTATCTAATAATACCTAATTATGTCTGCGGACAGTCACGGTAATCTAATAAACACCTGATATTTTTTGCTTCACCAAACAATGTATTCAATTACGGATTAGGTACCTACTAACAAAACTGAACATTTAAGCCGAATATAACGGCTCATTAGTTCTACATAGCGATTTGATACAATCACTCTGGCATAGTATCTATTCACAATGCTCGGCCGCTCGGGACAATGCCTCCCAAATTAATAATTCACGCTTATAATAAATAGTTTTAAATGTAATTTTAATTTGGTCTGTAGTTGATACGCTCTCGACGAACTGACGTTGTCTTTTTTATGTTTATAGGATTTCGTCAATAGCATTATTGTTATGGTTCGTGTTGATGGCGCCGATATGGTGGTCTGTAGGCCGCTCAACGGACAATTGTCGATACAACATCGATATTGTTCAATCGAATAACATTCTTGTGGCGCCTTGCACATCTCTCGGGAGTGACGACCGATGTTATCTGCTAAAGTAATTTAATAAGGCCACGACCCCTGAACCGAGTACAGACACATTCGATATTTTTGCGAAACTTATTGTGATTGACCTGTTGATAGGTTTCGTAACAACTAAGAGGTAGGTCCAGAACTCCGGAAAGTTAATAGAATTATGACAATCATTGTGGTTTGTGCTGTCTTTAAATAAGATTGCTAAATAAGTTAAGACAAATATTATACGAACTAAAAAGTTAAGATAATCATTAAAATTATAAAATAGGGTGGTGTAAACGTAGGTGCTAAAGACTGTACAATATAACGTATTGACTGGTAAGTAAAATCACATTATTAACTTTTTCTTAAGTGAGCTTATAAGGGTCGAAAATATTTTATTCCTTGGCGTACCATTGTCTTCATTTATCTTTTTATATTTGTCTTGAAAACCATTGAGTTGTGTCTACTTATTGTTATAAATAAAAGGCATCCCATGTTAGTGGGCGGGGCCGCCCCGCCCGGGATCACAAACCCGGTTATTATCCACTTAAACACATCACTTCTGTGCGAAATATTTCAACGTAAGTTATGGGAATGGTATTTTTAGATTTTTTTTACTTTGTTGTTCGAAATTAGGTGAGCGACTAGGGTTCACCTGCTTTATTTTCAGAAGCCAAGGACTATTTTATTAACAAGCAACTATCCGAGCAACTCTTCTCATCAATAACATAGCGTGGTAAGGTCTGTATTAGGTCCCTATCGCCACTTCCATCATTGTATGTAACAGTTTCACAACCTGAATGAAGTGTTCCTCTGTACCTTAGCTTTATAATCGAATTAAGCAGTTAAATAACAGAAAATATTACGTAATAAAATATGTCATAACTTTTAAAATTCAATATTAGGTACCTATGTACGTCAAAATATGATTGAAGTTCATTTTAAATTATATTAATAATTTAAAAAAATATATAGATTAAATATGAAATATTCAATCTTTTTTTTTTTTGAGTGTACCTAAGCGGATTCCCTTGACCGCGCTTGCACTCTGATTCGGTTCTTAGTGCATGGTAAGTAGTAGTAGGTACCTAAATACTTACCTACTCATTCTGAAACCCGCCTCTATAACCAGTGTGTTCTGCCCACCATGACGTACGGTGCTGAGACGTGGATGCTCACGCAGCAGGAGGCTGTGTGAAGGGTAAGAGCTGCACAGAGAGCCATGGAGCGCTCCATGCTTGGCATAAGGCTATTATACCGATTTCTAAACGTCGATATCTGAAGACGGTCGAAGGTTTTCGATATCGGAAAACGAGTTATGGAATTCAATTGGAGTTGGCAGGACACCTGGCAAGGCGCAGTGATGGCAGGTGGAGTAAGGCAGTGACCGAGTTGCGTCCAAGGACTGGAAGACGAAGTGTCGGCCGGCTGGCGCGGCGGCGATGAAATGGGCGGACGTCATTGTTGCCATAGCGGGTAGAACCTGAATGAGGCTGGCACAGGAGCTTCGGGATTGGCTCAAGGCGGGACAGGTCTATGCCCAAAAGTGGGTGAAGTCAGGCTGTGGATGATGATGATAAATTCTGAAACATCTCTTCTGTCTACCGAAATTAATTAAGTACCTAAGTGCAAAAAAGCGTTTTTAATTATTGACTAATTAATTTGATCACTTCACACTTAAAGACATCGCTAAGTGCAATCAACGTATGTTATCCGATTTCCGAAAGGGGTTGTTTCAATACAAGAAGGAGACCATGTTTATTGAATCAACCACACCACTATTACAGCCCCATCGTACAATTGTCTCTGGGGAGAGATTGCAGAGAAATTGAAGCTCACTTGTTAAACATCTCCCAAAGGATATTTTCCGTGGGAAACAGATCTAACTACGATTTAAGGACTTAATATAGATGGCCAGCTAAATAAAGAGGTTTTGGTCAGCTTCAAAATGTTTTCTGTCATCAAACATTGTCAATTGAGATACTACTAGTGACCAGCACGAATAACAAACTTGATCAGTGAATAATGTTATATTGGGCAGCTGTATTCTAGTTATTGCTACCAATTTCACGTCGCAGTATCGAGCTGACCATATTTAGGTATATGTAAGTAATTTACAACAAAAAAATAGTATGATGTCGAAAATCAAAATTACTTAATAGCTGATTCCTCTTGCTAACCCAATGTTTATATGGCGAATATCTAATTAGGTATTAATAATATTTAATGTCGAGACTTGTGCCATAGGCAAATAGTTTTTTTTTTGTATAATTCCTATTATTTATAATAAAATATTTAAGTACCTACATAATGTGCTTAACGAAGCTCAAACATTTCTTAAAAACATTATCTTTATTGTTTTGCCCATAGCCATAGCCAGTGTTAAGAAGATTAAAGTTTTTTCCTCCCCCTAAAATCCAATAAAATCTTAACAAATAAAAAATAATATACTCCTTTGTCTGGAACTAAGTCTTTTAACGTAATAAAGTCGACTTATCCGTTCACCCTGCTGTAATCAATGTCTAATACGTATTCGTAGCTTACGATAATGATTAACGACAAACTTTATTAATTCGATCAACTAGGATTAGAGGCTCCACATTGTGGCGGAGGGTAGGTACACGCAAAAAACAAACGAATTTCGCAAAGGGATACCTCCGGGACGCTCCCTTTACACGACAATTGGTCAGGGTTGCCAGGCAGATTTAAACGATCAAATTTTTTTAAATACAATAACAAAAAAAAAGGATTTATTGTTATGTCATGTACGTAGGTGGACTTTCTCAAAATTATACTTCATAAATAAGGAACTTTTATTTATATGTATAGATGTTGACTAATACTTACAAAAACTTCTAAAAAGTACTCGTACTAAAGAAACTATCAAACTATTACAATTGAAATATAATAACCTAAACTAACTAAAACTATTAACAAATTAATATATGGCATTGAAAAATTCCTCCGCATCGCTGTCGACTGGTAATGTACCCAAGAGACTGGCGGCATTGCCACGTTGTACGGCAATGCTAAGCCTCTGGCCAAGGCAAAGGCCAGCTCTTGGGTCACGGGAAGTGTCAACAAGCCGTTTGGAGATTTCGTTGAACAAACTGTGAGCACTCAGCCAAGGGTTTCAACCCCAAACGGCTCGAAAATATAATTACCGATAAGGTTATTATACTTTCGCCGCTTAAGGTTTTCCGCAGCCGCAGCAGCAGCGCCAGCACAGCATGCCGAGCAAGGAAGATGGGATGGCGCAAGAGTATCGACACACGTTGCGTCCCACACTAAAGGCCTAACCGCCTTCCAAGGAAATATAGACATGCCGTCCGGTCTCTTGCCATCGTCGCGTGCCAAGCCATTAGGTTCTAATACAGCTGGAACGCCGACGGTGACAAGAGCTCATCGGATGATGTCATTTATGTTCGCGAGCCCAGCTAAGCGGCCCGCACTTCGGCTACAAGATAGGCCGTGGTGTCCTAGGCTGTTCGCCACAGTGACAGCGATGAGGAGAACAACAAGGAGCTCCTAGTCGTAGGGAAGCAGCGAGGCGGAAAGTTTTGTCGTCAAACAAAGTAAAAAAAATATATAAAATTAATTATCTCAAATCGATAATTTTCCACGTTTATAGTCTAGCGAAGACGCTCAGCGCCTAACAAAAAACACATGCATATAAGCAGACAGATGAAGACAAACAGTGACTGTGTTTTTACTAAAATATCTTATACAGGGTGGTAGGGACATCGACGCACAACCAGCTACCATGGATTCAGTGCATGATTCTGAAACACCTGCGTTAAAAATGTTCGCATTTTTTTTTTTTTTTTTTCGTTTGTTGAAAAATAATTGCTCTTCCATTCGTTTTGACCACGTAGTTCACACTCGGAGCACTCTGAGCGTTGGAGCACTTTTCTATGACACAGCATTTTTTTTTATTTTGATAGCCGTCGAAAATTTTCTACGCCAGTGCTTCTGGAATCATAATATGCTGAATTTATCGTTACAGTTTCCGCGTCGTTGTCCTTGCCACGTCGCTGTCCTGTATATTATAAGGACAATAAAATGGATGCTTAAATCATGACAAGTTCATTTAAATTTTTTTAATGCATGAATTAGGATATTAAAGAGTCACAGAACTTAAAAGAATCATAAAAAAAAAAATTTTTACTTGTCCACTTGGACGGACTTGTCATACCTACTTAGGTATCTACACAAAATGAATAGTAAGGAAGTTATGTCTAATCTTATCTAGTTCAGAAATGAATACAATATCAATATTGCTGTTGATAACCACCGTGCTCGCTATGCCTTAGCTTACCAGATAAAATTATAATAAGTTGATTTATCTACATACCTTATTAGTTACTGAATTACTAAATAGGACGTGACTAACAAAATCTTACACATATGCAGGCATTGTTTTAGTTGTTTGATTAGGAAAAGTTAACAAATAATGATCGATTAATACAAAACACGTTCTTTTACAGTGATTTTTTAAAACTTTTTTCTTAATTTAAATAATAATGGATTTTTGGTCCTATAACATCAATATGAATCGTAATTTACTAAAAACAAAAAAAAAAAAAAAACACATCTAAACAAATCTACGAGATCTTTTTCAAAAGATTATCATAACATCACGCCTGTAACCCCTGGTGGGTTAGGCAGAGGTGTACCAATAGTACGCCCATGTTTCACCAGTCTGTGAAATAAACTTTATTTCAGTCCCGTGTCAAACGTGTAGAACGAGCCTATTGCCATCAACCGGGCACGAATCCAGACTCCGAGCCACTACTGAGAAATTATCCCAGAATCGAACCCAGGAGCTCACGCTCAGCTGTAGAGTTGCGACCGCTAGACCAACGAGGCAGTCAAAATACTAAATAATAAAAAAATAGACGCGCGACACCCCTATTAATAAAATCTCAGTGTCAACATACCAGCCACGAGGGTTGTGCACCCCGAGGGATGCGTTTGTTTTTATTAAAAGTTTTTATTTTGCAATAATGGGAACTAGGATATCCATTATCCTTCTGCAAACAATTTTGTATGCAATCTTCTGTAATTTACATGGTACGTTTGTTGACTACAGAATCAGGAGGTCTGACTAGTATTTCTGCAGAAAAAAAACACTATTTTTGTGAAGGAAATCGTCAGGGGAAGTCCTTTCAGCATGGCTCTACATGTTGATTTTATTTATTTATTTCCCACCATACAATTATCTTTACAGGTTTAACACCTAATGCGATAATGTAGACAACTATTATTTTAAGACTACCGCTACATACTTAGAACTTACAAACTAATAATTTTTAGGTACTTATTGCTACTACAAACACCATAATTATCTATGTCACAATAGGACCATAACTTATTTCAAAGAGGGCTCTCACTATGAACCCACCCAGAGTACAACAAAATATATCTATGTCGTCCGCTATACGGTTGAGGATATGGAGTATTCCATTTTGTACATTTACAGCAGCGTTACTTTCTTCAGGTTTGAACAGAAGGGCAATTCCCGTATTTTTAAGACCGTTCGCATTCTAATCTCAGTCTCAATCTGTCAAAATTACAATCAATTTACAAAAATTTTTGACAGGTTTTTGACATTGATTGTCGCTGAGATGAGATTGCGACTTGAATTTGAACGTTTCTTGAATTTGAACGTTTTTTAAGTACGAGAATTGGCCTACTGATAGGGGTAGGTAAAATTGCCATCAGTTTCGTCTCTGGGTGGGATGCCAACGCACTTGCATTTGGCATTGCTGTGGCCAGAGAGAATTGTGAATGCTGACCATTGATACCACGAGGCTGGCTGCTTATTTGTTCGCACTGCAGAGAGCCTAGACAAGCGGCAATCGCTTGCAAAGCGCCTCGTATTTCCACAACTACTTTCAATAGGATTTACATAAGATAAGCTTTTCGGTAGCTCATGCCAATCTACACATTCATTTTTGACGTTTCCATCATTGTTATCGCTGATAGTACTTAGTAAGAACTTAAAAAGATTTGTATTTATACTTAGCTACTAGGTACTAAACTAATTAACAATGTGTACTGAACGTATCTTGTAATAACTACCCACATAAAGATTAGCCGACTGCTAAAATGGCTTACATCCACGACGTAAGCATGAAGTACTATACAAAACTTTAACGTGATTGATTTCATTACCATAAAATCATATCTGATTCTAATATCTTCTGTAGATACTAATTCTAAGGCATCTAAATGTAGCGAAGTAGTAATATATCGCTAATACGCTTAAATGGTAAATGATATTTTATTTTTGTAAGTAGATTTATACATTTATACAATACATCAATATTTTTTTTTAACTAGATGGGGTCGTTCCTAACCGAGTACTCTGCGAAGAAACAGCGAGACAAAGTCAGAGGTCACAGAGTCCTTTAAAGTCTGAACATAATCTTGGTCAGATTAATGTCTGAAATCGTCTTTTGAGGAAATAACCATGTGGTTATTTCCTCAAAAGACCATTTCACCAAATCTGTGTAGATTTGAGTGGATCTGTGCAGTCAGTGCACGTATTTGTAATAGTGTAATAGTGTAGCTCAAATCAGACCATATGAAACTTAACGACTCGACAAACTATTACCATAGGCAGGTTATTTGGGTGTGCATTGAATCTTGAAAAACAAGTCACAACCTATGTATATCTTCTGGTTTGCTAAACCTCAGATAGGTAGATAAGTGCGTCGGTTTGATCTGAGGTGGATACTCCAACAGTTACCGCTAAAACGAACAGATAATGGCGAAATTACTGTCTAGGGTGATAAACCTCGATTCATCCTACTGATGCCAGCCAGGCAAGGTTTCAGGGATAAAATATCCGCATGGCGATGGATGCTGGAACACTTGGCCTTATCTTATGCAACATGATCGGAGAAGGCTGAATGGTTGTCTGTTTCCGCCTCAAGTCACTTCTAAAACGTCCAACGCTTATTGCGGTTCCTGAAATACCACCTCTACTCCTTACCGCAACCCTGGCAGGCTTCGGCCCTAGCGGACCCCGTCATTAGTGCTGACATCTCTTTGAGGCGCGCGTGGAACACAACGTGCCGTCTACCTGGGCCTGGTCGTTTTCGGACGGCGAGCTACCCATTGCTCGCCGTCCGCAAGCCCGCGCCTACGGTGGCCGGGAACCGCCCTGGGATTCCCGATGCCCAGGGCGTCTCCTGCGCGTTTTGCCTCTTCCTCACGCGTTCCGCCTCCTCCTTCACAAGCATTACTGCTTCGCAGGAGGAGGTAACGGCTTCCCATGCCCTATCGCTCCATACCATGGGCTGGGCCAGGGCCGCATGGACCGCACGACCCCCGCGTAGAGCGGAGGCGTTAGGCCCTCCTAGATTGGGTAGGAGCCACTTCAAGGCAGCCCCGGCCCTTTCCAGTCTGGGAGCCAAACGTCGGAAATGCTCCACGAAGTTCCACCGGCTGTCGAGGACGAGTCCCAGGTACTTCATCGTCGACTCGACGCCGATGTGAACCCCTCCTACCGTTATTTGTGAACCCGATGGACTCGCGTTCCGAGGACCATGAAAACACATGGCCTCGGACTTGTGCAGGGCCACCTCGAGTCCCAATTGCCGGATCCTCTCGACGATTGTCGCAACCCCGCGTGTCGCTAGTTCGGCCGCCGCCTGGTGCGATCTCCCAGCGCCAGGACCAGCGTGTCGTCAGCGTAGCAAACCACGCTGACGCCGCTAGGGAGGTCGGCGCGCAGCACCCAGTCGTAGCCGATGTTTCACAGATGCGGCCCCATGACCGATCCCTGTGGGACACTGCATGACATCTCGTGCCGGTTCCATTCACCCTGGTGACCGGGGTAGATGACGGCCCTGTCCGTCAAATAGGCCTCGACCACACGACAGAGGTAGGTCGGCATCCGGTAATACCGGAGTGCCTCCCTGAAGGTACAGACGCCAGCAGGTCAAGCTACCCGAAACTGTCAAATTTTCCCAATCAACCTTGAACCTTAATGCTTTAGCGATAAAGTTGAAAATCTATTAAAGAAATTTGACAGATTGTAGTAGCTTGATGTGCTGGCGTCTGTACATAATGACTAAGAAATACTTATATTTAAGCAAAACATTTAAATAAAACACTTATCTAACCTTATCTAAGGAGTATTAATTTCTCAACTGGTGCTATCATAAACCTGAACAATGTTTTATGGGTACCAATTTACTATTTATTTGTTAGCTAATGTAAGTAGACGTATCCGAGTATTCGAGTTGTCCCTGACATAGCTCTTTCACTGACGTGAGTACTGTTCATATTAACAAGGGTTTTGTAAGAATTAACAAGGCGATTGTCTAGTTATAATGATACCACATGCAACCATGTCACTAAAATTAAGTACCTACTTACTACATAAAATTAAGTCACCCAAAATTACTTTCCAGGAAAACTGAAGATGAACAGCCGTACGACTATATTTGTGGTGTTAACATTTATTGGTGTCGGAGGTTTGAGTGCTTCCATCGCGCTGCTCGTAATACGTACTAGACCAGACCCAAATGGCATACAGCATGAGTACGACCTCGACCTCTGCCATCCGCTGGTAATAGCGCATCGCGGCGCCAGCGGCTACATCCCGGAACACACCCTCGGAGCATACGCACTCGCCGCCACCATGGGCTCCGACTACCTAGAACCAGATGTCGTGATGACCAAAGACGGACAAATCATCGCCAGACATGACAACGAGCTTGGCCTATCGACAGATGTAGCACAACGTCCTGAATTTGATAGCCGCTATCGTACCCAAAACGTTGACGGCAAAAACGTAAGCGGTTGGTTCACTGAAGACTTTACTCTTGCAGAGATCAAAAGTTTACGTGCAATTGAACGCATACCCAACATTAGGCCCGGCAATGCCAGAATGGATACAGCCTTTGATGTTCCGACTATGCAAGAGATCATCGATTTGACCAAAGGTCTAGAAATCAGTCTACATCGCCCTATCGGAATTTATCCTGAAATCAAACACGGTACTCATTTCCAACGTTTGGGGCTAGCGATGGAACAACCTCTAGTGGATTTGCTGCATAACAATGGTTACAGAGGTCCTGAAGCACATATTTTTATTCAATCTTTTGAAGTGAACAACTTAAAGGAACTGAAAGACATGACTGATCTTCGATTAATTCAGCTTTTTGGGAGTAATTCTAGTCTCCAACCGTTCGACCAATTTGTGGCGGGGACAACTCTCACTTATGGTGAAATGGCTACTCCTGAGGGGTTACGTGAGATCGCCACTTACGCTTACGCAGTGGGGCCTGAGAAAGGTTACATAATTCCTCGCGATGCCGAGGACAAGCTGGGTGCAGTGACAAGTTATGTTCAGGATGCTCATGCTGCAGGTCTGAAAGTGCATCCATATACTTTTCGGTCAGAGAACACATACCTGCCTGCTGAATTCCGAAGCGACGACTCTTCACCTGCCGCTATCGGAGACGCTGATGGTGAACTACGAGCATTCCTAGCTGCAGGAATAGACGGTTTCTTTACCGACCAGCCAGATGATCTAGTGCGCGTTCGAGGTGCGTGTGAAAATTAACTGCTCGTAACTATTATTTATTGTGTTAAAGACCCAAACGTCAATGTAGATCGTAAAGCATCATACGCCGGATCATAAAACCTTCAATTACTGGCTGTCTCGCCGCATATCACCCTGTTACCTCTACTTAATATTTGTTAATAAAATACTTTAACACTCTCACCGCCATACACATTTAAGGTTTTTCTAGAACTTCAGGCCATGTGGGCGGCGCGCGGGCCATGCAATGTCTTTTACACCACGCCACGCTAGGCTATTGCAGCACGCCATGTGGACGGCCGGCAAGATACGTTATTAAATTATTATCTAGCAAGCCAAGCTCTATAGAAATAAATGAATTTGTGGGATCACCGCGGACCACATGGCCTGCTGGTAAAGATGTACAAATCTATAGTGGCTTGCTGCACTGACATTTTTGTGGGCGGCCAGCAGACCACATGGCGGTGAGAGTGTTAAGGTGCTCTGTCGATATTGTAATTATTAATTTATTCTAGTCTATATGTGTAGATAATACTACCTATGGTTTACAATGCCCTGTGTAACCTGTGTTAAACAATAAAATGCTTTAATCTGTACGGCTAAATTCCGTATTAATCTCCTTTAATCTACGGAAATTAAGTGACAAGATATCTATTATTGGGAGGCAAGGCAACTTTGCATTGTTCTGCAAATAGTCAGAATTCGCAAACATACCTACTACATCTAGTACCACAGTAGGGGGCCAATATTTCTCTCGCGCAAGGTAAGTGTAGTAATCTAGCATTTGGCCAATAAATATGTAATTAACCTTTTCATATGTAATTAACGTCAGTACAATAATTCTTTATCTTTAAGCGTTGGTAAGCACGCGTGGATACAAGGTTTCATGATACCTACGCCTTCTTCTATTTACGACAATAATGATCGTCACGCTGACGCTACCCACTGATCATAAATACTATGAATTTCCGATTGCTTTGATATAAAAATATTTGTGGCTAATAACACCAATGCTTCGATTTTCTTCGGATTCGGTTTTTTTTTATGAAAGAAGAACATTTGAAAACGGTTGCTAATGCAGTCAACAGAATTGGTAAAATCTATTTTGCTGGTGACTTTAAACGCTATATCCAGGTGTAAAATCCGTTCCGAACATATTTTCTCTTGGATAGGATGCAGTTTGTATCGCAACGAGCTACGGAAAAACATTCAGAACGGAATTTCAAAGTTAACTTTACCTTGACGTCACTTATCCGAAGACTACTTCACAAGTTGTTTACCCTATTCCAAACTCTCTTGAAATGCTATGATAAGTATGAATGATAAGAACAAGATAAGATTAAGTTGTATGATTTATCTCAAGTATACTTATGTCAGTCGTACAGTGACCAAAAAAATCAAAGTCAAAGCATTTATTTCAAATAGGCACTTACAAGGCACTTTTGGACGTCAACATTTACATTATAAAATAGAAATGATTCTAGTCGCCCCTTCCAAAAGGTAGTTTCGTATGGAGAAGAATGGGCAAGAAACTCCACCGTTGCTCTTTTAAAATGTGTTACAATATTTTGCATTCATCATTAATTATATAATTATAATTATATTTGAAGATAAAAAAACAAAAAAAGCCGACTGCGGTAAAAAACTCAAGTTAATAAAAACTGAAAAGCTAAAAACAAGCCCATTTTAAATTAAATAAAAGTTGGACGCAGGCGGGACCCATTTGAGTTTGAAAATATAATAAAAATGGAATGGGTCCGTGTGCGTTACGCCAGCGGAATGTTGTCGCTTTTCAGGATTTCGACTTGACAGATAATCAGTAGGTACTACTTCATGTCGTGTAATTGTGCCCGAAATTTATAATGTGTGCGTCCAGCCGATTCAAAGATCTTCACGAAAAACAGATTCCGCTGGAGTAACGTTACCCCAGCGGCATGTTTTTTTCTTGGTGGTCGTAGCTAAATACAAACTAGCTACTTAGATATATATAATTTGTGCATAAATGTGCCCAAACAATAACATTTGTGCGTCTTGAGGTTTCATAGTTATTCAAGATGCCGCTGGGGTAACGTTTATCAAAATGCTGTATCTCTTAAACGGCATGACATACAACTACGATTTTTTTTACTACGATGGGTCTTAATTTGTGCAATTTTATTTTTTCTACAATTGACGCCGTTGGAAAATTAGGCGTTTTTTTCAAAAACCTTAAAATTGATCCTTGGGCTTCAATGAGAAACCCTAGAAACTTACCACTTACGGTGGTTTGTACCTTTTATGAACTCTATGCATCATGTGAAATAAGATGTTTCTTTTCCAATTCCATAAAGAGATAATCCATTTTAATTAAAATCTGGCTACGATATCATGTAACGCTTCAATACATGAGTTACTATTAAGTGACACTGGTGCCGATTCTGTTGTACACCGAACTAAACTAACTAAACTATCACTAAAATTCCTTACTTTTGGTTATGAGAATCTTAACGCTATTCTACAAAATAAAATCTCTAAATTTAGAAATAATTTTGACACAACTAAAATCAAATTTGGCAATTGCGACTCCACGTGGTACTTGTTTGCCGTACCACGTGATTTTTTTTTTTAGAGCCGGAGGCGCGCCTTTAAGCAGCCTCGACATTTTTTGTATGGAAGTTTTCACTTTTTGTATGGAAAATATGAAAAATTATTACCAACACGTTGGATTTTAGAAGTTGCGACGTTTTATAAAGGGGGTCGAAATTTTCATTACTTTTGCGATAGGACACACCGTTTTCGAGATATAAGCAAAAGAAAATTTTAGTCCATGACAACAAATTTTATTCTACACCTTTTTAATCGCGATTAAAAATAGTCAGATTTAGTTAAGACAATCAAAATTTTTGGTTAAAAACGTTAAATTCAGAATTGCTAAATTGCTATTTTCACTAAATCATAATCTCAATGTCATCTTAGTTGTGTCACTTTAGTAAATTTCAGAATGGGAAATCGTCGTTTGACAGGAATAAACTAAATTTTGGTGATTTTTAGTCTAGTTTAGAGAATTTTGTGACAAGAGAATCGGCACCAATATCTAATTATGATTCTACTAATAATTAGTTCCTTTATTAAATTGTTTATTCTTAAAGTTTCAGCTGAAAAAACCTTCTAACTACTCAGATATAAGAAAAAATCAATAGGAAAAGAAATCACACGATTAACCAAACAAATTCGAAATACTACATAAAAGCGCCATTGGCTGCCTGTGCCAGGGGCCACGGTAACCCTTTCGGACTTCCCGCAACCCTGGCAGGCATCGGCCCTAGCGGACCCCGTCATTGGTGCTGACATCTCTTTGAGGCGCGCGTGGAACAAAACGCACCGTCGACCCGGGCCTGGTCCTTATCGGACGGCGAGCTGCCCATTGCTCGCCGTCTGCAAGCCGCGGCTACGGTGGCCGGGAATCGGCCTGTGATTCCCGACGCCCAGGGCGTCTCCTGTGAGGGCTAGGGTCGTGAGGGCGCGAATTTTGCCTCTCCCTCACGCGTTCCGCCTCCACCTTCGCGAGCATTACTGCTTCGCCGAAGGAGGTGACGGCTTCCCAAGCCCTCTCGCTCCGTACCATGGCCTGGACCAGGGCCGGACGCGAGAGATCGCCTCCACGAGGACACGGCGGTGCTCCGCCCAAGCCGGGCAGACCTCCGCCGTGTCCGGAACAGGAACCTCCCGAAACAAACGTGTCTGGTGAGGACCTGCCCAGGCGGAAGGTGAGGACGCCGTGGCGCCTCTCTAGCCACTCTTCAAACAGGGGACTTATCGCCGCAATTGTGGCGTACCCAGCGCTGGGTTGCGACAATCGCACTCTCCATTCTGCCCTGAGATCTCACCGGAGTTCTGTCCGTGTGCCGTGATTTCTCGCGGCAGCGGAGTCACGACCCGTCGTTTCGAATCCTCGCGCCACTCCCATATGTGCTCGAGGACTTTTGCCTCCAGATAGCTAAATAGACCAAACGCGCGGTTTCTACATCTGTTAACTGTATTATCTTTCTAACAGCATTAAGAGGCCGAGCTTAGCCGCCCCGCAAGAGATGTTACATGAGGTCCCCATTGTAATTTCTTGTCTAGCGTGATTCCTAGGAAAACCGTGTGATTAATAAATTCCAGTTTTTCTCCACTCAATATGATGTCACATTCGCTACTTCTAACATTCGGTAATTTAAATTTAATGCAGTTGTTTTTTTTTTCGTTTAGTGCCAAATTATTTACCGTAAACCTTTCTTGGACCTGAAGAAATGGTGCTATTCACGTCCTCAAGATTTTGTGATAATCATTATTTATACGGAAGTGGGTTAGTACAAGGTGGGGCAAAAGTAATCATCCGATATTGTTTTACTGTAATTTTTTTGCAATGAACAGTTTTTATTCTACTTGTGGATTATATTTATTTAATGAATTAGAATTATTTACATCAAGTCGAGAAAATGATATCGGTCAAGTGGCCGCCGTCAAAATTGATGACCTTACGGGCTCGTTTTATGGCATTTTCCATCACTTGTGTCAGAACTACGGCGATAGATTCTGTTTTCATTCCTGTCGCATATTCACTTTAAGGGCTTCAAGAGTCTGAGGCTTGTTTTCATAAACCCCGACTTCAAGTAACCCCACAAAAAAACAGTCTGGAGCAGTTGAATCGGTTGATCTGGCCGGCCAGTGCAAATCGCTAAAGCGAGAGACAACGCAGAAATGCTTCTTTCAGTTGTGGCTCGTGCAGTGTGCACCGTTGCTCCGTTCTGTTGGAACCACGTCTCCTCCAGTCCCAGTTCATCCAATTGAGGGTGAAAAAAGTCCTTGATCATGGCTCTGTAGCGCTCGCCGCACACAGTGAAAGTTCGACACGCGGCGTTCTCGAAAAAAAATGGCCCTTTGACTCCTCCAGCGCAATCAGCACACCATGCAGTAACTTTGAGCGGGTGTAATGACTCTTGGTGGGTCATATACGGATTTTCACTGCCCCAGAAGCGATAATTTTGCTTATTCACGTAACACGTAAACGGGCCTCATCGCTCATATGATTTTCGAAGAAAAATCGTCGTCCTTGGTCGAGATTCAGGTTGGCTTGAGCATAGGTTACACTTGTTAGGCGGCCAATAGCCAACAGCTGATGCACTGTCTGTACTTTGTAAGGGAACACCTTAAGGGCTTTCACCAAAATTCGTCGAAGGGACCGCCGGCCCATTTGCGTGGCACGTCGTCTGGTCGATATTCCGAGGTCTTCTTCGACATCTTCGGCAACAGCAGCGATATTCTCAGCAGAACGGCTGCTCCGGGGACGGCATCGCCTAGCAATATCTCGTGTTGTCCTAGTCTCTTCAAGGCTAAACGCCGCAGTGTTTATCCAGTTGGTGCCGGACGGCCGGGAAATCTGTGACGAAATTCACGCTGCGCTAATATCACAGACGAATTATGCGCAAAAAAATGGTAACAATTATTCCGCGATTTTGAGGAGTATAGCGTTCCATGGCTTATTGACGTGTATTCTGCATCTGTTTACTTCACAAATGTCCAAACAGAATTGACATTTCCCGCCATTTGCAAAAGTTATAGCGCATTCCAATAGCGATTACTTTTGCCCCACCTTGTAATTACCATAACTTAACACAGTTTTCGCTAGGATGCCGGATGGTGTAAACAGAAAGTACATGTACAAATTAAACTATCTGTTAACTCTTCTTTTTCCTGTATTAATATGAACTAAAGTTCTTAATAGGTACTTGATTACGAACTAGCGTCTCATAACTCATTATTTTACGCGATTGATTATGATATACGAACCTAAGAATAGTGTCAATCTGATATTATGAATAAACACTAAACGTTTGACCTTAAATTCGTCCGTCTTTAACAAAAATTAAGAATAAACATACCTACCTAATCAGAAAACGAATGTCAAATGTTATCTGCTGAATAGAAAGAACAAATTGCAACAACAAAGTTATAAGTTATTGTTTTATACGTTCCACCCAATTGCAGAGTTAAATAAGCGAGATATATTTCAGAATAAAGTTTGATTACATACACTGTATTATCTGCATATCAATACCTACCTACATAATATTATACCTAGTTCCGAGAGTAAATCTTTGTTTATTTCGCTTTGTCGTTGTTACGTGCAACATTATTTATGTAGATATTTCAACTTGTACACAATCTGCGTTTAACATTCAAAAGATACCATGTTGTAACCTCCTTGCAATGTTATTGGCTAATATGTAAAAGCAAGTTCATGCTACTCGTTCATACTCGTTGGCAGCACAGGCCAACAGACGTAAGTAAGTTAGCTGTACATTTTCCTCGTGGTCTCAAATGGTAGACATATTTTATTCGGCGTCCGCGTAACACTTTAGTTATTGACTGTACCTCCATAGTGCTCAGTCGCCTCTTGTCACCCACTTCGGCTATCTGCGAATATATCGTCAATGTGTACGAGTTAGGAAATTGACATCGACAAACACGTAAGTAGTTTTTTTATTAATTTTATTTAAGTATTTTTTTTGCAAAATGCTTCTCTGTAAGATAAATCAAGTTTATGATGTGCAAGCAAAACATGCATTAAAGTAAATTGGGTTGGTTTAATTACGAGATATATTTACCTACCGACCTGCACAAAAATAAAAAAAAAATCAAAATCAAAAGTCATTTATTCAAATTAGGCTGAGAATCAGCACTTTTTGAACGTCAAAATCACATAAGACAGTCCCCCTAAAACGCCCACCCTTCACCACTTCCTAGTGCTTTAGCACCAACTGGTTTCTCAACATTACCTTCAACGGCTACAACTAATGTGATAAACCTATCAGTATATTCGAAAATGGTAATAACTATTGAGTGCGCAGGAGCATGCCTTGTAGACAGGTAAGACAGGTACTAGTTAAGAGACCAAAAGTATTAAACAATCTGCTTATTTTATTTGAATAGTGTTGAAAGGTAACTTCGTAAGTTAACACAGGTACCGTAACTAATGTAACTAACTGTTACTGTGGTTAAATAAAGAATTGTATTTATTAACTAAAAAATACAATAATATAACACGTTACTTATCTACAATTAACGATTGTTTACAGGTAAATGGGGATGGATCGAAGCGTGTGGATTATGTTGTGTACTTTATTGGGAGTCGCGATTGGGGTACCAACTGAGTCGCAAACAGTAATTGCGAAGACATCAGATGACTACGACTCAGAATTCTGTCACCCACTGGTGATAGGACATCGCGGGGCCAGCGGGTACACTCCCGAACACACTCTCGGCTCCTACGCACTCGCCGCTCTCATGGGGGCAGACTACGTGGAGCCCGATCTAGTCATGACAAAAGATGCTCGATTAATTGCTCGACACGATAACGAATTAGGACTTACCACTGATGTTGTTTTACACCCCGAGTTCGCTTCCCGTTATCGCAATAAAACCATAGATGGTAATCCAATAACCGGCTGGTTCACTGAAGATTTTACCCTTGCAGAACTAAAGACCTTACGGGCTATTGAACGCATTTCCGATATAAGACCCGGAAATGCCCGAATGGACGGCGCTTTCGAAATTCCGACGTTTCAAGAAATAATTGAAATGGTCAAAAGTTTACAAACCAGTCAAAATAGAGTTATTGGCCTTTACCCAGAAATCAAACACAGCACCTATTTCGAGTCGATCGGATTATCAATGGAAAAGTTAGTGGTGGATACCCTTCACAGCTACGGTTACCAAGGAGCTCAAGCACCAGTTTATATACAGTCGTTTGAAGTCAATAATTTGAAAAAACTAAAAGAAATGACTCAGCTTCGGCTGCTGCAGCTGTTCGACAGTAAGTCTATGTCGCCTTTCGATCAAACTGGAACTGGTCTCACGTATGAGAAGATGGCTACTCCGGAGGGACTTCGAGATGTAGCAAAGTATGCTTACGCAGTGGGTCCAGACAAGAGCTACATCATTCCTCGTGATGAAAACAATAATCTTGGTAATGCCACCACATTCGTAAGTGATGCTCATGCTGCTGGGTTGAAAGTACATCCATATACATTTCGAGCGGAGAACAACTTCTTGCCAAGAGAATATCACAGCACGGAGAACCCCAACACGCCATCTGTTCTGGGTGACTTAGCTGCTGAGATCAGTGCTTATTTTGCCGCTGGGGTAGACGGCCTCTTCAGTGATCAGCCCGATATCCCTGTGCGTGTCAGAGCATCTTGCAAACAAAAAGAGCTCGTCCCTGATTCTTCATCGATCAAGCCGTCTGTTGTGAAATCATAAGTTCTAGGCTTAGTGTAGTCCATAATCTCTCCTTTACAGAACTTATATCCTATGGAAGTACAATTTTAAATATATCTAGCTATTTAAGGATATATATTTTTACGAACTTTTTATGATACCAATATTTATGTATTGTATCTAGATCACTATGTAGTTTCTAGGAAAAGTAAAAAAATATTAATGAGTACAAAAAGGACCACAAATAAAATAACCTTGGAACTTGGAAACCTTGCCTTATATACACGGTGACATTTGAATCACAGTTTTGCTCGAACTAACGTTGTTTAGACCATGGTCTACTACCATTCTACAGCATCAAATATGTTATTAAAACAATCTAATCTAGGAGTTTTCAAATTAGTCTTATGTTGCTCAAACGTGTAATAATGTTTGAAACATTAACCGTAACATCAAAGTACTCATCACGGTAGCGATATTGCATTAAAGACGCGAGCGCAGCGCGTCGCAGCCGCAGTGTCTGTGTTGTAGAGCGTAACGATAATCCCGACATTTTTAACATTGCGTTTTTTGTGTTTTTTTTTTGAAAACCAATGACGTTTTTTTTTTTCTATTGGAGGCTATAGAATTGTTGTAGACCATGGTCTGAACAACGTTTGTTCTAGCAAAACTGTGATTCAAATGTCACCGTGTATAAGAAAATCTATGAATTTTATTATATAAAAAGTACTTATAGCATAAATGATGGTTGTAATACACGTTTATCGTGTAGATACTTAATACTTTTATAATAGATTTTTTTACAAATAAATACAGTAGGTATCAACCTACAAGACCTACCTACATGATATTGTTTTATTTAACCTAAATACATGTTTTTTGACAATAAAGTCCATACGATTATTTAATGAGATCGGTACCGACATTAGAAACTTTGTTTGTAGTAGCTTTAAGAAACGTTTATCAGCACGACAGTAGTAGGTAACACTGAAGATAACAAAATAATATAGGTAATTAGTCAATGTTTAAGTCGCTGTGTGTTCTTTTTCTTTTTTTTTTGTAACCTGTATACTGTGTTGTTTCTTCTATTTTGTTGTGAATGCTGTGCACGTCTGTAATTGACGTAAGCACTAGTCCATGTCTCTGTTCTCTGTTATTTGCAAATGTTTGTGGTTGTGTTGTTGATGTGCCTTAATAATAAATAAATAAATAAACACTGAACTACGAAAACCACCCGTCATTACAGCTACGAATTAAGCCACAATCCAAGTCAAAGTGTTACCATGGTAGTGCGGTTGTCTGACTGTCTTCACTTTTCTCCTACTACGAGCTATATAAGTTCCAGTCATTCCTAGGTTCTAGGTCTATAACAAGTCTAGGCGCCTGGACTTGAGCCCTGTTAATGGCAAAAGGCTCACCCCTATACATGGGATCACAGAAATATTTTTATAGGTACCTATCTATGCATGGGACTCACCTCACACATAACTGGCGAAATGTGGTTGTATATACTACTCACAATATACAGCTATGATTTAGTAGTTGCATCAGGGTCATGCCATCCTAGCTTTCCCAATTAAGTTGGTGGCTTCCAGGGTAACCAGTGAATATCACGATTTTACTTTTTGCATTTGAAAGAGGATGATTTTGAGTAAACTACTTACTGGAAGTCGTCTCATAGCAGGGGTCTCAAAATCAATTTTATTTATGGACCAACTACAAAGTTAAGGATAGACCTGGATAGACTCATTTTCGCAAAAAAAAATGATAACGGATGGAATAGATAATCAGAAATTAAAATGGCTCAATCATTGCCTAACTATAAGACCAGACTCAATTACTTTGAATTGAACTGAACTGAATTTATCATTAAATAGCAGACCATTTCAGCGGGGGAATGTCGTAACACACTGATAGTAGGAATGGCTTTCATTCTGACAGTTCTACAACATTCATTGCGTTATTTACGTTGTTGAGCAGACAAATTTTTCGAACATATGAAGCAATGGAACAGCTATATCCTTCAACATTATTCAGATTGTGATTGATAGTGGGTTACCCAATTAGGGTGCGGAATCAAGATTAGGATTGAGAAGCCTTTTTTTTTTTGATGGTTGGAAATCTCCAAATAGCTTCTCCCGCTCTGGGCGGAGCGGGAGGGCGCGCCAGACTCTTACTGACTAAAACCTACACGTGTTCCTTCAGTTGCCTGTGCCACGGGCCACGGTAACCCTTTCGGACTTTCCCGCAACCCTGCTAGGCATCGGCCCTAGTGGACCCCGTCATTGGTGCTGGCATCTTTTTGAGGCGCGCGCGACCCGGGCCTGGTCCTTTTCTGACGGTGAGCTACCCATTGCTCGCCGTCCGCGCCTACGGTGGCCGGGAATCGGCTTGGGATTCCCGACGCCCAGGGCGTCTCCTGCGGCGGCTAGGGGCGTGAGGGCGCGAATTTTGCCTCTCCCTCACGCGTTCCGCCTCCTTCGCGAGCATTACTGCTTCGCAGAAGGAGGTGACGGCTTCCCATGCCTTCTCGCTCCGTACCAGGGCCGGACGCGAGAGATCGCCACCGAGGATTGAGATGCCTACATTATTAATATCGGGCGTAGGTACTTAATTACGTAAAAACTGGTCGCGAGCCGCGGCCCGCCTGCTTCCCGCGGGCCGTATGTTTGACATGACGGGCTAACAGAGATGTTTGAAAGAAGAAGAAATACTGCACCGACCCTACAAAAATTACGATAAGAACAGGAGATTATTCATACGACTGGTGATGACTTAAATGGCAGCTACCGTCTGAACGTCAAGCTCCCACAACCATATCATTGGTGGATGTGATGAAGGCTGTGTTTGTGTTTTTTTAGATTTTTGGGAATTTCTTTGTGTTTTAGCCTAAAGTTTGTTTTAACTCTAACTTTCGATTGTTTAAATATTTTATCCAGTGCCTCCCCCCCTGGTCCCTCCAAAGTTACTCAAAAAATAATTTGTAAGACATTCTTAAGGGACAACCCACCCTATGTTTTACACGTTTCGTTGATGGACGGCCAGACCCCAGGTACTGTTCTGAACTTTTAGGCAAATATGTTGTTGTGTATGACTGACCGGTTGGTGCAGTTGGTAGCGACCCTGCCTTCTGAGCCGCTGGTTCCGGGTTCGATCCCCGGACAAGTCAAACATTTTGTGTGCATGAACATGTCTGTTTGACCTGTGTCTGGGTGTGTATATGTATATAAGTATGTATATCAGTCATCAGGTTACCGTAGTACAGGCTCTGCCTAGTTCGGGACCTGAAGACCTTGTGTGGATGTTGTCCCATATTATATATATATATTATATATGTTGAGTACCTACGTAACAGTGTCGTGATAGTTTGCACTGCGTGGTAACGTCTTTTTTCAATGTTTAAGAATTCAAGTTCATTGAATCATTGACTTAGTGATCCAATTCTACTGAGTATTCAAATTTACAAAAAAAATTAAGTCTACTTTTTGACCTAATTACGGGACCAATTTCGTTCATTTTTTGGATATGGTCAGCAAATGCAATAACAAGTATGTGGTTTCATTTATTGCGTATATATGTAGAATCCATACTGTAATATCATGAATTCATATCAAGGAAACATTCACATTGATCATGTTTAGCTTCCGTTGCACATCTATGAGGTAGGTACATACCTACTGCCGTTATAGGCGTCTTCTAAATGTTTCGGTGATGTTGATTGCTCAATTAGGTGGTGGCAGGTTATTCCACACTTTGGAAGCCGCAAATCGGAAGCTACCTCTAAAAGCGACTGTACTATGCGACTGGGTCGAGAGTTGCTGCAGGCATTGCCTTCTCCCACATTTTCGTCTAGGTACTCGCTATCCAACTGAACTTGTCGTACAAGTAGTCTGGTTTCTGGTATTTAACTACACCGAACAGAAAGCACGCCAAGTCTAGTTTGCGTCTCGATTTCATTTTCAATGTGAAGTGTCTGTTTAAAAACGGAGTTACGTGACTTCTGGAACGAGTTTCACAACAAAACCGAGCACAAACGTTTTGGACGCTTTGAATGAGCAGATCTGTGCGAGCCAAGAGGCACGGGCTGGACACTGTATCTGCGTAGTTGAGCCTAGACAAAACCAGAATTTCAAGAAGCTGCTCTCGTAGTGTTTCGGACAAGTACGGCCTATTCTTGTACATAACTTACAGGCGGTATTTAAAAGCAGTTTCTTACCCAGTCGGCTACGTGTTTTTCGAAACGAAGGGCTTTGTCCGTAATAAGACCAAGATTTCTCGCTTCATGGACTCTGCCAATTGGTTCGCCCGTTGGTGAAACGTTGCGGGTAGTTTAGCTAGTTGCTGTCTTATGCAAAATACCATGTAGGTAGATATTTCGTTTTGGTAAGGTAGTGTCAAACGTCTAGAAAGGAACCGGGTGTCAGTCGAGTTTAAGTCTCATCAGGATGCGAATAGCTTCTTAGTTAGTCCAACATTAGTCCAAAATAACTTTGTTTGCAACAATCCCAGAATTTATCTCATATCCTCATATCAGACGCTGTGGTAGCCGTTTTTCTAGACATATCAGCTGCTTATGATTCTTGCTCCTCCCAGTTCTCAGGTAAAAGCTGCATGAGCTGTCAATACCGGCTAGGATTATTCCGCAATCAGCTATCAACCGATGGAAGGTTATAAAAGCAGGTGCGCGGTGCGGCAACGGTCTGCCCCTGGCTGGAGGATTTGAGTTAGCTCGAAGGCACCACAGGATTGACCGGTTAAGCAGTCACGGCCTCTCAAGGCCAACTGCGAGATGCCATACACAAAAAAAAAAAAAAAAGCTGTAACTGTCTCTTTTTGCTTGGACGGCGCTCGGAACGGACGTGCTACGACCACTATCGTTTGCTCGATTGATTTTTGGTCATGTATTGATTATTAATTTTGTCTTGTGTTATTTCTAATTGCTTAGTATTTATAGTGTTTCTGTTGATATTTAGTTTGTAAAGTGTAATTTTGAGGAATTATAAATTGTTTACTTTTTTTACTTATTTTACTTCTGATTCCTAACAATATTTACACAACATCTCCCTTCATGCTTGCATTATTGGGGTCTGGCAGTTCCATAGACGATACCGCTCTATCTTTAAATGGCTCTATATCTTCATTAAACCAATGGCTACACGATCACAGGTAGTCTTGGAGCTAAGAGTAAAGTAGTTGTTTTTACTTGCAGACGTCTTGGCCCCCAGGTAGATATTAACGTAGATGATCAAGCTATCCCGATCAAAGAAAAGGCCAGGTTTCTAGGAGTTACCCTGGACTCCAAAATGTCGGGTATGGTATGGATCACATCAACAAAGTTGTTAAAAAATGTGAGCGCTCAGTAATAGTCCTAAAATTGTTATGTTGAGTCTCGTGGGGACCTCGCCTATACACTCTAAAATTAGTGTAGGTACAATGCTTTGGTCAGAAATGTAATGGACTATTGCTGTTTCTTACTTGAGCCCTGTAATAAAGAGGCGCTTCGTAAACTAGACGACACTCAAACCAAATGCCTTAGGATTGTCGTAGGCCCTCCCCTATAAATGCCCTCCAGATAGAATGTGCAGTCTCCCCTTAACCTTCAAAGACAAAAGGTTTTGCCCTTCCGTCCCATACCTTACTTCCCATCTTAGAACAAATCCCCTCATCTTGGAAACATAAGTCGTTTCCCCCGCTGATGAATATGTATTTATCTATACAGAGAGCTTAAAAACCTCTCCTTACCCGTTTGTCAGTATCCCACCCTACCAGTATTTTATTCCGCATTCGAGTTGGTCCACTGTAGGCCAAAAGTCGTTTGGGAGCTTGGTATCTCAAAGAGTTCCGAGGACGTAAAAGGTAACTTGGACCGGGCCATTGAGAGGTACAGGAGGGGCTGGAATTTATTCTACACAGGTTTAAATCCAACAGGATGCACAGGAATTGCAGCATACTCTCAAAATTCCAGAATTAACATTCTCTTTCAGTGCCCTCCAAAGGTTTCAGTACCTATTTAAAGGGCAATGTATTGGCATTTTAGAAGCAATTAATTTAAATAAAACCCATAATATTCAAAATTCGCTTATTTTTTCAGATTCTCACGGGCTTTAAGTCAATATAAATTTAAATAAAAAATTAATACTAAAATCATTATAGACATTAAAATTTTACTCTTCACTTGCTATAACAACGATAACATTGAAATAGCTTGGGTTCCCAGTCACTTGGGTATAGAGGTGGCAACGAGTGCGCCGACTCGTTGGCATCCAACCCTGTGGACCAAAAATATTATGTCGTCCATACCTATGGCTTACGGGCTGATAATAACGCGTGGTCAACAGTGTGGCAGGTCAGTTCAAAGCTCAAGGTACTACACCAGCATCCAAACCGACATCCTGCGGATACCTTGATTTTTTAAATGCACTAAATTATCCAAAATAACTGTTTCATCCTTGTGTAGGCTGATACTCAGTCACTCTCACTACTACAGTCCAGTATTATTATTATTATTTTTACGTCTCTTGATATTTCTCGGAACCCTGGGGTCCCGGGCCTTTGGAAGGTGTAAGTACGGGTGGCTGAAGATAACTCGCAGAGACCCATTAGACGTTTTTAATCAAAAGAGGCACCAGCCGTCGACTATGCCTGTTCGGACTATGCTAAGTGCACCCGAGGACAACCCCGGTTGATGTAGGACTATTGCAGGATATGGAAACAAAGATATTGGACTATGGATTTGGGTAGCTTATGTGGACTGGTTATCTAGGACTATGGAATGAGTATGGCCCTGCCTGGCCAATGTTTTATATAAATGGCACACGCAACACAGATAAAATGCCAGAGGGTGACTTGCACACTCAATAATGGGCCCCCGAAAACGGTCGTTAGCACATAGTGTCGTAATGACAAGGGGGCAACATGTCCTGATGTGCTTATGAGGAGTGAAGAGGTATTCCACGCCTATCAGGACAATCCCGGAAGTACGGTCAAGATCCCTACCAGCATCTTAATAGGTATTCCATTAAGATGCTGGTAGGTAAGTAGGTTCCTTCCTCCGAGCACGTTTGCTTTTGCGAATCTCCACTCCAGCCGGCCGAAAAAGGCAAGCCAGAGGTGAGGAACAAGACTTCTCCCGGGAGATAGGCTCCGTGGGGTCGCTACTGCCCAACAGCTCGCCACGTGCTGCCCTGCGGGTTTCTGTATCTCTCTTGGTCTGGCGCCTCACAATTGACCTGTATTGGCAACGTAAATCTACCAGTACAGATTTATAGTTCAGTCTTGACTAACATTTCCCCTAAACTAATCTGATTCCTATCAAAATGTTGAAATGACAATTTTATAAAATGTAGTTTGGTGTATAATGTTTCAAATATTAGTTAGTTTAAGTACTATGCTTACTTACTTAGTTATTTAACTCTAATATGTACGAACTACAAATACCCTCTAAGCAATAAAATATTAAATTATATCATATAAAACAACCACACAGACATATACACACACACACACCAACAGACTAAGATAATATATATAATTATTAATTCATAATCTTTTGTTTATGATAAATGATTTTATTTCTGTAAGTAGGTTTGAACAAACACTTTTACACGTCAATCATATTTTTTTTAAACTAGATGAGGTCGGCGTTTCCTAACAGCAACATTCCTATAGTAACATGTTACACTAATTGTAAGATATAAAAGCGCGGCACCTCCTGGCACAGGCATCTATCTACCTATATGCTTAAAAGGAGACGCCACCAACTGTATAATGTATGAACAACTTGTAATAATAATGAAATAAAACATTTTTTTTAACAATAATTATTTCTTCGTAAATAGCTGTGTCGTTTTATAGTCGAGTAATAATTATATACATACTTATTCAAAAATAAACACGTTAACTAACAAAACTTGTCTTATCCTTTCAGCTACTAACATTAACATAATCTTGCTGTACTACCGTCACTACATGATACTGACAGAATAGTCGCCATATTATGCTCAAAAGGAAAAAAAAAAAGAAAGCCATACATTATTCTCAATTTGTCTTTGTAGCTGGTCTAACCTTGTAGGTACCTACCAACTCTCCTTTTTTATGTTTACTGCCCCTCCCATAAAATAGATAAGACTGAAGCGCCTTAGCCCTTACGAGCCTGTAATCTTACTGGCACTAGTACATTATAGTGTTGGTTGTCAATATTATATGACAGATGACTGGCACCCCCACGGCGGCATCAGCACCCCCAAAGCACATAAAATAAACTTCAAACCGGAAGCAAAGTAACGTAGTGTTACCAATAAAATAAAATTCTGCGGCCGCAACCACATGGCGTAGGTCTGTACGCGAAACCAGCGTGACCACGAGAATCATTATCGTTAAAAGTTAACAGTCTCTCAGATGCCAGTATGTGCACGCTTCGAATTCTGGTCAGGACTAACGCAGGTTTGCCTGTTCCGATTGGCCATTCCATGGTTGTGACGAAATGAATAATATAGGTATGGTGTTATCACCGTAAAAAAAATGATTCCCGCTAATTAGATACGGCAAAAACAATCCCGGCCAAGTGCGAGTCGGACTCACGCACTTAATGCGGTAACAAAAAAAAACATATAAAACTATACATACAACTAACTACGCCCCGCGGTTTCACATAAGCATCGGCATGGCATAAGTCTCGATCCTGTGGGAATATCGAGATAAAAAGTGCCAATTAACATCCAAATCCGTTCAGTCGTTTTAGCGTGAAGGCGTAGGCGTAATAAACATACAACCATACAACAAATCAAATATTTTCTCTTTATAATATTATTGTATTATTTTTATACATTATATTAAAGTTGAGACAGATTAGATAGATAACCTACTTCACCTTCTATTTATTAGGTATTTAATTTTGCTTATGATATAGACCACAGTAACATGAAGTCTGTGAAAACTTCATGTTACTGAGGACTATACCTATTACGGTTGCAAAGATACAGCCCTGTGGCAAACATACAGACAGACAAACGTAGGCGTAGTAATAGGGTTCCGTTAATACCCTTTGGGAACCAACACGTAACCCTAGAAACCATAAACATTCTTCCAACTTTCTCCGGTTGTCAATGGCCATTTAAAACAGCGCCACCATCACGTTCGCGCAAGTCTTCCGACTTATTTCATGAGAAACACACAGTAACTCACACTAAGGACCGATGTTACCGGTAGTCCGTTCGTCGTCGAGCAGTAAGTTTGTGAACATCAAGGTTTTTAGTTTTTAGTTCAAAATTGTTAGGCGCAAATCAACGGCGAAAATAATAAAACGCAATGTAAATATAGTCAAGTCAGTCCTGTTAGCGGTTACTTAATATAAATTGTTGACTTTTCATGATATAGGTTTAGTTCTGCCAAAACATACCAATCCACATCCAAAATTCTCTCATATTTTGAATCTGTTAAGATTGAATATTTAATTATAAAAAATTGTATTTTCGATAGATTTAGTTTTTGGTGTATATTGGACTGTTTTCGCTGGATAGTAATGTTACTCATTTGGGATATTCATATTCGATTAGTTTTACCGTTTAAAGAAAACTGAAGTATTGGGAGATTGTGGGTAGGTTCGCTTCGGAAGAAAAGGTATGTATTCATCTTATAAATAAATACTCAAGAGACAAGATGCCCAACCCCAGCACATGCTTAGAAAACAAATAAAACTGACAGTACCAGTCAGCTGGATGTGACGCTGTCAGAAGGGATATGACATTAGTAAAACTTGATATTTCAATATTTTTTTGCTATTAAACCACGTACCTACAACATAAATTCTAATTTAAAATTAGCAATGTGAACAGAAACAGAATCTAAGTAAACTCGAAATGATAAGACAATCTCTGAAATTGAGAAAGACACTAACAGTCTTGGGCATACTTTCTTTATGTAAGTACAGTACAATCTGTTTTTATGTTTACGCAAATGCTCGCCGCATTTTTGGGTTGTTTTTTCTTCGCCGTATGATTTGAATGCTTTTCTTTTGATTGCCTCCTTTACACATAAGTAGCATACGTTTTTATCAAGCTCAGTCAGTTATAACAGCGGTTGCGCTGCTACCGTATCGCTTTTACACCATCCAACACTAAGTTGTTTTTCACCAATCGATAGCTGAGTACTTTAGTATGTTGAGCAATTACTTATCATAACAATGTATTTTTTGGTAAAAGGTCAAGGTATGTATTAAAACAAATAGTATTCAAATTTTTAACCAACATTTTGGCATTCTGACAATAAAAGAACAGAAATACAATATTATGAAATAAATAAACAAACATTTTTCAATTAAAATAATTGTTATTATTCAGTACCTAAGTAAAGAAACATGAAAAAATACTTTTAATTACATAAATGACTTTTTTCAGTTCTCCTAATATTTTTAATACTTACAAAACGAAACAATGGAGCTCACCAAAGAATAGAAGACGAAGATGTCCAAAAACTAGACAGAGATTTTATTGATCTGCCAAAGAAGGATAAATATACTAATACAGATAAAATGAAAGCAGACAGTGATAATGATGGCACAAAGCGAGAGCTGCTAGAAGCTAAGTCAAGGATTGATCAGTTAGAAAAGAAAATAGCAATATTGGAAGGAAGAGTGCCACAAAAGTTTCCAGAAATTAAGTTTCTAGGCTACAAGGAAAGGAAGAGGATATTGGTAAGATGTGAATATTAATTTATTCTGTGTTTTTAATAGCTGTTATTCTAATAGGTTGGGGAAAAAGTTTTATCGTATTTTATAGGTATAATGTTGTAGTAAAATCTCTTTGGCTGTACCGGTTGTATCTGGTTGGTTTTGATACCATTAAATAGATAACAGTTAAAAAAGTAAAAAGGATTTCCCGCCATTTTTCAATTGCTTTTTTGCACCAAAATGTGTGAATCTAACAAAGTAATTCAATACATTCATTTTTTTTCATTTAAGTTTTATAAAAAAAACGTAAAAATGTGACACGCCGTGAAAAAAAAGTGGAGCAAAAATAGAAGATGTTAGTAGTTTAGTAGGAACATTTGCAGTTTGAAAAAATATGTGACGTTTATGGACTCAACGCAGTGTCAGTAAGAGTAGCACAAAGTTGGTTCAAGCGTTTTCAGCTTGGGAATTTTGATGTCAAGGATGCAGCTCGCTCTAGTGCTATGGATAAAGTCTATGCCATTTTTGAAAAAGTGAAGCAAGGTATTAGTACTTAGTTACAATTAGTTGAACAGTTATGGGGTTGACCACACAACAGTATTGACCCATTTGAAAAGTCTGGGTAAGTATACACCGTGACTTTTTAGTCGTCTTACAACGGCAGCCCACTTCATGTATACAATGATTATTAAACGTTCATAAAAGTAAAAATAGGTATTTATGAAATTTGAATAATTTAAAAAGAAAAATATTATTCATTATGACACATGACGTCGTTAGAAACACCCTGTTGCGAGCGCGGCGGAATGATCTAAGTACTCGACTCGTGCGCTGGGTAGGTATTTTCTACCGTTTGATACGTAAACATTATTAACAGGATTATTTTTCTTTGTACCTATTATTTTAATTAATGGTAAAAAATAATAATCGCGCCTAGAGGTATTTAATGTCGGATACATTGATTGGACCACCTTTGTAAGACGACTAAAAAGTCACGGAGTAGGTATAAAAATGCTTGATATTTGGGTGCTACAGGAGCTCTATGTCTTGAATTTGGAACTTTTTCCCCAACCTAATATACATTGTCCCACCTATTGGGCAAAGGTATGACCCATACTTTTCCAATTTTCTTTATTTTGTGCCTTCTCCAGCCAATTGGTTAGGAACGAGTTCAATTGACATTAATTTATCAAATTTCTCCGAGTCAATAGAAAATGAAATAAACCCACTTGGGTAGCAAGTATAGCAACGGATAAATTAGTAACCGTAAAAAATAACATAAGAACTTCTTGATAATGTCTGTATGAATCCTTATCTGTATCCAAAATTGATAACAAGGAACATTGCTTCATCATAATGAAGCTTGTTTAATTAATTACTAAACCAGTAGCCCTCATTACATGATGCTACAGTTACAATCAATATTTTGGTCTTAATTATTTTAACATGAATTTCTTGTAGGCATGCCATCACTGAATAATGCATAAATGCATTGTGATTTATGAGCCCTTTTGTGACATAGACGCATTACATTTAAAAACATCTTTTAGTTTTTTGAAGGGATAATACAAGATACAATTTACATTACATTCAATTAATTGAAGAAAGTTGCGCAACTTTCATAAATGAAATAGGCCTTTTTTTATGTGGGTGGGAAATCATCAAATAACTTCTCCCGCTGTAGGCGGAGCGGGAGGGCGTGTCAGACTATTACTGACTAAATCCCACCCGTGTTCCTTCTCTTGCCTGTGCCAGGGGCCCACGGTATCCCTTTCGGACTTTCCCGCAACCCCGGCAGGCATCGGCCCTAGCGGACCCCGTCATTGTTGCTGACATCTCTTTGAGGCGCGCGTGGAACACAACGCGCCGTCGACCCGGGCCTGGTCCTTATCAGACGGCGAGCTACCCATTGCTCGCCGTCCGCAAGCCCACGCCTACGGATATGAAATAGGCCTACCTAAAATTGGTTACTGCTAACACCCCTTTTTCCTTACTGACTATGCTTGATCATATACTATGCAGATCAGTTTCTAATGTTTAGGGCACATGAAAAGCGCCATTATGAATGACAATAAAATATAAATGGTCTTCAGACAAACCCTAGGAAATGAACTGCTGACTTTTATTGTGTATGGTCTGTTTCGAAAGTATCTGATGAAAGTGTAAACAGCAGGGAACAGGGTGTTCAGGTTAATTTCTCACTGACTACATGGAACACATTCATCTGTATTTGGAAGGTTTCAACTTTATATTTCACCACATTTTCCAACATTTTAAAACATGACAATTTGATGTAAATAAGTAAATCAAAAATTATAAACAAACATTGATGTTACAAAATTAACCTCAACTGTCCAAAAAAAGATTTTAAAAGTGGTTTAAAGTTTTAATTTCGGGGTTTATTTATTCAAATAATCAAATCGAAACACTCAATTTGTAAGTGAAACTACTATTTGACATCCACAGGTATCCATTTGTTTACATTTGATCAGATACATTTGGAACAGACCTTAGCTCATGGCGTCACATTATGAATAGCTCTCATATAATTTCAGGTGACAGGAGGCGCCGGATTCGTCGGCTCTCATTTGGTAGATGTACTTATGACGCAAGGCCATGAAGTGATAGTCGTGGACAATTTCTTCACGGGCCGCAAACGCAATGTAGAACACTGGTTCGGTCACCGCAACTTTGAGATGATTCATCATGATATAGTGAACCCACTCTATGTAGAGGTACTTAATTGTTATCATTACTACATCAATAGTTAAGCAGTTGTTTCTGGCACATGTGACTGGAAACGATGTATTTTCTCCTGCCACCAACAATATTTCATGTTGCTCCAGTAACACAGAAACAGGTTACTTTAATTAAGTAGTGCAACTTTTGTTTCCCATGATAATGAGCACAATAAGAGGCTTTAAGGCTCTCATAAGTACAATAGACCTCAATATTTTATAATTATGTTCCATTTTCTAGGCAGATGAAATATATCACTTAGCTAGTCCTGCGAGTCCACCTCACTACATGCAAAATCCAGTTAAGACAATTAAGACTAATACTTTAGGAACAATCAATATGTTAGGTGAGTATTTTTTTTGTAATTTTTGTTGATATTTCTTAAATCTAATTGGTGTATTTTAATTTGAACCTTAAGAGAATGGCTAGATCGTCACAAAAGTGCAATGTAATTCATTTAAGTAGGCCATACTTGAAATAGTGTTCCAAGTTCAATGGCAACAATATAACTATAACAACAATTGCATAGGTCTGTGCTAAATACAAAGTAAAAGAGAACCGCGACGTTGTAAAAAGGGGTCTGCAAGCTTCAAACAACGAGAATCTAATAAAAGTGAGAAGAATTAAATATACATGGTCAAATTGAATTAGCTAGGGAAACTCCGTTGACGTGATTTTTATTTTATCGTGTTTAGATATCGATACCTATCACGTCAACGGAGTTTCGCTACTAATTTAATTTGACCATGTATTAATATTAGTTCCGCTACTGCAGATGCAGCTCTAGTGTTTTATTATTCTTGGAAACAAATTAAAATGTAATCGTAAGTTTTTAGAACTGTATTCACGTTTTTTTACGGTTGATTTCTCATTTCTGCATATAAAATTAACAATCAAATTTGTGAATTGGATATAATATGTAATGATAACAGAAATTAATGGTTTGCCTACTTACCTACTTGATAATTAATAATCTTGGGGGTCGCTTTATTTGTTATGCGATCATTTTATATTGTATTAAATAAGTCGATGGGGTATCTACTTATTCAACACCTAAAAAATTACTTAACCTTAACCTCTCTCATGCGACACTTTCAGACATTCTTTAAAGTATTTTTGTCTCTACAATATACCTTAAAGTGCTTAAAGTGGCAAAGACAGCATGGGACGTCATGGGGACTTGAAATTGAGTTTCACCTTTGAGAGCTGAACCACAATTTTACGCTTCGACGTCTTTGATACAAGAAATACAACTGCCACAACTGAAACATGTTTAATTTCATTACAAAAATGTGACGTTATCAAATTCCAGGTTTAGCACGTCGAGTTGGAGCTAAGATACTGATAGCAAGCACATCTGAAGTGTATGGAGACCCCATGGTGCACCCTCAACCTGAATCTTACTGGGGACATGTTAATCCAATAGGTTAGTAAACTTTTCAAACTATAAAACATCTTCATTGCAATAGATGTACCTAATGCAACTAGGGTTTCCAAATAAACAATTAAACTGCTTGACTTGACATTGTATTTTGCTTAACAATTTCCACAAAAAGCAAAAAGCTTTTTTCTACAGGACTACCTAAATATCTAACAGAACATCTAAAATATATATCTTAATTTTTGGTTTATTATGTATTTTTTATTTTTTAATGTATAATGAATCCTTAAGTAAATGTCTATGTAATTTGTAGTGCTTATTATGGGAATAATTCCCTGAAATAAATGAATATTTAATTTAAGTTAAAACAATGAGGTATTTTTGTCTTCTAATAAAACAAAACGTACAAAAAGTGAATATTTGGCAATTCTGCATGCATAGAAGAGCAACTCAGACTGACATCTGTCCTCAATCTAAAAGTTAATATGCATGAAATAATAACTATACATTAAATTGTGGGTATTGGCTCTTCTTAGTATATCCATAATACTGATATTTGTATCTCTATTAGTAGCATTTCACAGGTGTTCACGTGATTGTGACAATGACCTTACTTTGTAGGTTGTCTGCTTTGCGACCTTTCATAAAATAGAACAAATGACACAGCTTGTGTGCATAAATTATGTTAATTTATACAAGAAAATATTACTTAGTGACTTCTGTATTAGAGAACTTAAACAAAAATAAGATACTGGTATAATATTCAAGGTTGTATGTTTTACAAGTTTGCAAGCGAAACGGCATGCATAGCTATTCACAAACATTCGACAGGCTGTCGTATCGTAAATGACACATTTTCAACTACTGATTCGCTTTGCCCCCGACAGCATAAAGCTGTCGGAATAATGGCGGTCGTCTTTTTGATTTCAATCAGTAGTTTCTGCTTCCTGTCCTGATAGCGACACAGCATATGCAGCTAACTTTAAATCAATATAATTATTAATTTATTACCTACAGAAAGATACTGTAAATACATTGTGAGCACAGATAATGAATGCCATCAGTGTCATTCTTACAATTTGGATACTATTTTATGTGATTAGAAATACACAAAGAGTAAAACTATTTAATAAACTGTCACGACGGGATATCGTGAGTCGTCCAACTATGTAAATACTAGCACTTTGTTCGTGGTATAGGTTTTTTCAAACTTCTACACTATTCACTTCTTATAATCGACCCCTAAGGTTAATTGGGACACAAGTGGTCGACCTAAAAATATATGCATTCTACTTTCTCGGTGTTCAAGTTATCAAATGTTAAGCCGTGAAGACGTAACAAACAAACAGACAGAGACTCTTCCGTGTTTATAATACTAGTGAATGGAATGTAGATGTAATTCTATGCTCAATTTATAAATACATATATTTACTTAATTGATATTATATATATAATATACAAATACAAGCACATGTGTAAGCACTATGTACCCACTATAAAGCTTACTGGGTTCGTCTTTCATTGACTTGAATGTACCCTGGCGGCTGAGAGTAGGTATGTCATGCTCACTCAAATGTGTCGCTGGTGGTGGCGTGTGTATTGGGTATCGTATCATTGAGTTCCCTTCAAAATGGTTGAGCTGAATTATGCTGATCCATGCGTCATGTTCGTGAAGGGGCGCCGTCAGTAGGCACTGGTCATTTCTTAGCTCAATGTCAAAGTCAAAGTCAAAGATTTAGCTGCTTATTTTAATTCCATAATTGTTTTTATCTTTTTATTACGGACGCTTTTAACGTGCACGTCTTTCTACATCGTTCTCACATGTATAATTACAACATGAATGATGTAACCACTTTTTTGTAACAATATTTTGGCAAGAAACTCCACGGACAGAGTGTCCGTGGAGTTTCTTGCCCGTTCTTCTCCATAGGTACCTACTACGCTTTGGAATGGGCAACTAGCTTCATCTTTCTGACTGACCGACCCCTTGACAATTTAAAAGTGCCGGTAATTGGTTTATTTGTAAATGCTTTGAGTTGAGTTGAATACCTTGCACATTTCAGGGCCACGAGCATGTTATGACGAAGGCAAGAGGGTAGCAGAGACGCTGGCCTACTCTTATGCCAAACAAGAGAAGGTGGCCGTCAGAGTGGCCCGGATATTCAACACGTATGGCCCCAGGATGCATGTGTCTGACGGACGAGTGGTGTCCAACTTTATTATGCAAGCGCTGCAGAATTTGACTATTACTGTAAGGGAGCTTTATTATTTTAATTTAGGTTTATATTTTTCGTTCCCGGATTGGTTCTGTAATGTGACCCTGCAATCTCTACAATGCCCTACAAATCCTGAAGATAATATCATTCGGATAATATCAAATAAAGTAGTGAAAGGAACAACCTTACGCCTTCGTACTTTTAATTTTGAAACAGTTCAATGTCTTTTATAAATTTATAATCCCTACTTTTTTTTCTCAACCTGTATAATAACAGAAATCTTCATTTTGCCAGCAAAAGTAATTCAATTAGTTCAATCTCAGGCGAGTCAAAATTTTTGTCTATTTACTTTCAACGTATTCATAAGTGTTCAGCTGTTTATTGCATAACTAAACATACCTGTAATATGCACTCCAATTATTATAATAGGTATTTACAGAAGTTACCGTTTTACAATACTGGCCATTTGAAACGTAATTTATGTATGGCTGGCAATCAATTCTAAATTCAAATGAATTTTATTAAAAAAATATGGAATTCTATTTTCAAATTTAATCATTTGTATAATGATCAGTGTTTTGTTTTCACTACATTTGTATCCTTTTCATCAATATGGACACGATAAAAATACGAGTACCGTCGCGGTGGCGATGCCGCACCAACGGCTCGATACATTAATTACGTGTACGGAGTGAACACTACAAACGAACGCACGACTCAATATTGGTTTGAACGATTCCGACGTGGAAATTTTGATCTAAAAATGAACCCCGTGGTCGCCCGAAAACTAAAGTCAACAATGACGAATTAAAGGCGATAGTGGAAGCTGACATACTTAATCTACGGCTGAGTTAGCAGCAGCTTTCAACGATAGCATCAAAACAATATTGGTCCATGTGCTTCAAATTGGCAAAGTAAAAAAACTTGATAAGTGGGTGCCGCAAGAACTGAACGATCGCCAGCGCGACGAACGCGTTGAGGTATGTCTTGCGTTACTTTTAACAGACAGAAAGGAAAGGATTTTTAACCGCATTGTCACTTGCGATGAAACATGGATTCTTTTTGATAATCGTAAGCGGTCATCATGTTAGTTAGACCCTGGTTCAGCGCCTAGGTAATGCTCCAAACGAAAACTTACCCCAAAAAAATTAATGGTCACTGTTTGGGGTCTAGTGCCGGTATAATTCATCACAGCTTCTTACCAAATGGCACCAGCATTACTGCAGATGTGTACTGTGAGGTACTGGACACAATGATGGAGAAGCTCGGACATCTCCGACCAGCCTTGGTTAATTGCTCGTCCCCGCTGCTCCTACGCGACAACGCTCGACCTCATACGGCACAACAGACGGTCTCTATGCTGCAAGAGCTAGAGTTGGAAGTTTTGCGTCATCCACCGTACTCACCAGACCTTGCGCCGACAGACTTATACTTTTTCCAAAATCAATGATTGTTGACATAACGGTCCCGCATGACGGGAACCTCGTGGAAGCCAAATCAAGTATCTTGACTTAGCTCGCGAGGTGGTCGACATTGTGTGGGATGTGGACTCAGCGATCATTGTGCTGATAGTCGTGACAGCCATTGATTTAATAGCCAATTTGTTCGTTGGGCATCTGGTTCAAGGGCTTGATTCAGAAAGCGGTATTTCTGGACACCGCTCGCGTTGTTATATAGCATCGCATTATTATGAGGTAGCTTGGATCCTGTTCCCGATACCGGTGGGGTACTTTTGATTATCAAATAAATAAATATCGTCTGACATTGCACACAGCACCATCTAGTTCCAAGTTAAGCACTTAACACTTAAGGCTTGTGTTATGGATACCAGATGGTTGATACACTACTTAAATACATTTTTTTTTTTCGTAAATACATACTTATTATAAATATACATCCATGACTCGGGTACAAATGTCCATATTCATCATACAAACATTTACCCCTACCGGGATTCGAACCCAGGACCATTTGGTTTCGCTGACTACACTTAGCCACTGTAGCCACTACACCAAACGTGTCGTCAAATGTTTATATATTATAATATCTAAAAACATAAGAAATAAAGTAAACAAAAGTTAATATAACCATAAGTTGCCTGGAACACTCGGATATGATTTTTATTAAAAATCATATCCGAGTATTCCAGTAACAGTAAGCTGTAAGAGAAAGCATTAAAACTGCCACGAGTGATGTTACAAAGCTCTCATCTGGCGCATCTGGGACGGTCAACCGCGCTACCAACCTGCTGACTGGTCTTCACGGGATGGACTAATAACGTGCCAACATGAGACAAAGTGATAAAACTGCAACTGTTTTTAATTTCCAGGTTTATGGCAACGGGAAACAGACCCGGTCCTTCTGTTACGTATCTGATCTCGTTGACGGTCTCCTGGCTTTGATGGCGGCCAATTACACGCAACCTGTCAACCTTGGGAATCCCGTAGAAAATACTATACAAGGTAAACAAAGATTTAAAACTATAGTTGCAATAACGTGACGTGACTTTTATCGACATTAACTTAAGGGTCAAATTGCAACGCGCAGTTGTGAAATGACTAAAGGCCTCAAAATTCATAGCTTTGTGTGAATTATAAAACAGGACACCTATAGACTGTCGTAAGACTTACGATCCAGTCGCCGTGAAAATCGACGGATTCGAAGTAAAAACGCACAAAAAAGTGAAAGTTTGGAGGATATTAAATCTATCTTATCTTATATATAAATGTCTAATTTATGTAGTGATTGTTGCAAAGAATAATATATAATTATATAATATTAATAAATAAACATTATTTTCTAACACCAACTAGAAATTACATACTAATAAAATTACATGTTATCAATTCATTGAACTCTTCGTTATCTCAAAATCGGTAGAACTTATGATAACGCTTATCTCAAGATATTACTAATTTTGCTGTTGCGCTTCCTACAACTTAAAGATAAGTTGCTGCCTACGTTATTAAGACACGCCCACGTTTTAGTCGTAGTTTTATCTATACTTGAATATTGTAGAGATGAAATTGGTGTCAACGTCAGGATGGACGGTCACCACTCATAAAAAACACTTGGAAATAGTTCCTAAAAATTGCTACAATTTTTTTTTTTTTAACGTTGCCCCACACTAGGAATTTCTCCTGTATCGTGGGTGCGTTTACAAACATTTAAACTCACATACACAAACAGCCAGACCCGGAACAACTACTTGCAGGTCATACAAATATTTGTTCCGTGCGGGGATCGAACCCGCGACACGTAACGCAGCAGTCAATCGCTTAACCACTGCGCCAACCGTGCCGTCAAATATTTGCTATCTATCGTTAAATAATTGCTACCTATGTATTTTAAAAATAAACCGCTTTTTTTAGGTGACTGGCCATCCTGACGTCAGAATCATGAGGTTTATACAACCTAATTGCTACTTATCTATCAATCTGGATCCCGTAACTTTAAAGGATAAAACCATATTAATAAACAAAGTAAATAGTGCCTTGCCGACGCCTGCAAAACTAAAATAACAAATAACGCGTACTGTCAACATACGTAGTGTTTATAGACCACGTTTTGAAGTGACCGGCCATCCTGACGTCAGGATGGCCGGTCACTTCAAAAAGTGGTTTATGTTTTGAAATACATCGGTAGCAATTATTTAACGATAGGTAGCAAATTTAAAGAACTATTTCGAAGTGTTTTATGAGTGGCGACCTGGCGACCATCCACAAATTTGTAAGTTTATAATATGTAGGGGGTAATCTTCGGAACTGCAGATCCGATTCCGAAAATTATTTCACTAATCGGAAGCTAAGTATTGCTGAGTGTCATAGGATTATATTAACCTTTTAAGCGCTTGGCTAAATAACAAATGCCGTGCCCCTAACGCGCGGCTACAAATCGATAAAATAATACCTACAATAAACAAGGAGGAGCAACGTTGTATCGATAAAAAAATAGTCAAAAAGTTTTTAATGGTTTTTATTTTAAATCAGCCTTAAATTACACTACAACACACTAATCACTTTCTTCGTATCACAATCGTTTCGACTTGGTAGGTGGTGCCGATTCTGTTGTACACCGAACTAAACTATCACTAAAATTCCTTACTTTTGGCTATGAGAATCTTAAAGCTATTCTGCAAAATAAAATCTCTAAATTTAAAAATAATTTTGACACCTAAAATCAAATTTGGCAATTGCGACTCCACGTGATACTTGTTTGCCGCACCACGTGATTTTTTTTAGAGCCAGAGGCGCGCATTATGTGCAGCCTCGACATGTTTTGTATGGAATTTTTCACTTTTTGTATGGAAAATATGAATAATTATTACCAACACGTTGGATTTTAGAGGTTTATGGATTTTATAAAGGGTGTTGAAATTTTCATTATTTTTGCAATAGGACACACCGTTTTCGAGATATATGCAAAAGAAAAGAAAAACAAAAGATACAGTACTGTTTTTACATCTGAAGTCGAGGTGTTGGGGTGAATTTTAGTTCATGACAACTAATTTTATTCCACACCTTTTTAATCGCGATTAATAATAGGCAGATTTAGTTAGACAATCAAAATTTTTGGTGAAAAACATAAAATTCAGAATAGCAAAATTGCGATATTCACTAAATATAATCTCTGTGCCATCTTAGTGCTGTCAAACTAAAATATAGTTAAGTTGTGTCACTTTAGTCAACTTCAGAATGGGAAATCGTCGTTTGACAGGAATAAACAAAATTTTGGTAATTTTTAGTCTAGTTTAGAGAATTTTGTGAGAAGAGAATCGGCACCAGTGTCACAGTACCTTTTTAATGGTAAGGACAACATACCACACGGTTCCAAATTTGAACAATTAATAGCATAATATGTAGCTATGTAATATAATAACAGAATTACATCACAATATTTAAAAAAAACTATTTCGATTCATCAAGGAGTTACCTAAACCCAACGGAAGTCTTATTTATACCTATACCTACTGAATAATGTGTAACTAACATACGAAGTAATTGAAATAGGTACTTGCCTCTCCATCACTTCCACTTTCTTCGACAGATACGAATAATTCCGCGTCGTCGTCACCTTCTAATATTTTTATGATTTTTCAGTAGTCGTCATTATTGAAATGTGACTATTATAACGACAATGCACAAATACCTACGAACATAAACTACTAATAAATTACTAAAGATAGACTGGCAACTTATGAATTCCTTAGGCAGCGCCATCTAGTTTCCAGGACATACACTATTCTTCCGTCAATATACCTACGTAGTACGTAATAGCTATATTGTACCAAGTAGAATAATGTAGAATGGTTGAAAATTCTGTTGTAGTAAAACTAAACCTAAATAAATATATCAAAACTAGATTAAAGAATCTAGATTTGAATTTTTTAGGTTTATTTTTACTAAAACAGAATTTTCAACCATTCTACATTATTCTACTCGGTAAATCTAATTCGATCTTACAATAAACTTGTTGTTTCGAGGATATTAAAACAAATTGCAATTTTGGATGTTCATATTTATTACTAAAAACAAAACATTGTTGTTACACAAAAACTTAATTATTATGGTCCAAACTGCAATTATGTTCGATTAAATCACAGAGGAGCACGGAGCGCTCAACTTGAGGTAAATTACACTCAAAACCGGGAAGCAAACGAAATAATAACAAAAATGTGCGCAAACAGACATTTTTGCAATGAAATGTCATTAATTATTAACGTCAATATCACCCTGTGGCCTGTAAAGACATTTTATATTTTGTAAGTTCTACTATACTACACTACATACTATACTATAGCTTTTTTCTTAACAATATAAACAAAATAATAACCAAATACTAATATTGGAGAACTTTTAAAAATACAAATAAATACGAAAAATAATAACTAACTCAGAATAACTCAAAATCAAAGAATATACACTTACGCTTCTACTAAAATATACTACCAATTGCTTCATGGCTGGCAGCACTGTACATTTTTAATTTATGTTCTGGTGCATTGATGGCGCTGAATAGCAAGAAATTAAAATGTGTTCCAGTTGCCACCCTGGCCCACGAACAACACTAAATAATGATCCGCTTGTGACGTAGGCAGTGGTCGTATAAATGCGACAGCCGCGCTAGACTAACTAGAGAAATGTGTTGCAAACATAGGCGTCTAGGGATGGGAACTAACGTCAAATGTTGTCATTATACAAAGGCTCTGAGAGATATTTTTCTTATGAATAATAAGGAAAAGAATTAATAACAAAGCAATATGTTAAATAAGCTTTATTTCGTACGCTGTTTATTTTATGCTGAATGATGCATTTATACCTGATTCTGTTTGTTATTTCGTTTTTAAAATTCGCATTGCATTGTATCCCATCCCTATGGTCATATTTATGAGGATATTAAGACACTCACATTTCGCCAGGATATTATGACACTCACATCTCACCAGATGTGGTGACGAGCTTAGGGTCATTTACTTCTATCAGCCTATTGTTATTAATTTCAATAAAAAGCAATAATAATATAAAAAGCAACATTAATTTCAATAAAAATCAATATTCATTTAAATAAAAAGCAATATTCATTTCCATATAAAGCCATATTCATTTCAATAAAAAGCAATATTAATTTAAATAGGTAATAATATCACTATTCATTTCAGAATTCGCCATGATAATCAAGAATCAAGTGCCGGGATGTCGGAGCATGGTGGCGAAAGGCGCTCCAGTGGAAGACGACCCGCAGCGGCGACGTCCTGATATCACAGTCGCAAAGGAGCATTTGCATTGGGAACCTAAGGTGAGACAGCTTTCTGCGTTAAGTTCAAACCGAATGTAGGAAGAATGATCAGAGAAGATGGGCGCAAAGAAAAAAATAATTTTGCTGACCTGGATACAGAGCTTAATACTGTATGTTAATCTGTCTCAGCTTGTGCTAGAGGTAATACTGTGTCCTAAATAATTAATGGTAAAGGTGAAGGGGCATGGCTCAAAATCTAACTTTTCAAGTTGCTTGATCTGTAAACAACAAACACTATTGTTGTTTTTGTGATTTGGAACCAGTGGAACCGTTTCGAACTTTGAAACTTGAAGCTACTTACTTATCCAGGCAACCATGTGTTGATGTGTATTTATTTCTTGTTTTCATTTCAGGTGCCATTACAAGATGGTCTGCAAAGAACCATTGACTACTTCAAAGAAGAATTGTCAAGTTCAACATTTCAAAACAATCAAACCTACATGAATATGAAAAGTCATAATTAATTTAGTTTTTAGAATCTGTTAAAATGTGATATTCGGGTGCCTGTGTGCGTGTTTAAATAACAATAAGAAATTGTTTTGTTGAATTATTCTCACTTTTTGTTATTTATGACAATGATTACATGGTTACCCCTAAATGACAAAAATGTGTTGTATATCTAATTTATATTCATTTGTTTAGTTAAAATAAAAAATCAAAATGCACATTACTTCCAATGTTCAAAAATATTGTTGTTTTATTGGTATCAAAGCAAAGATGTACAATTGACTAGAAACTTATTAACCTAAGGAATATGTAAGTAAAGCTGATCTTAAAAATATAATGTTATTGCTAGTTATGAAAAGTTGTTCTTACATTAAATTCACTAATATCAGATAATTATTATTGAGAAATATTTGAAGAGGTTATACCTAACTAGCTGTATGTTCTAAACATAATTTCGCACTTTTTTCCTTAATTATAATGTAATAAATATTCCACAACAAATCAAATACTGAACATGATTATTATTCTAATATAAATGAACACACTATTGGGGCCATCCCCACAATGGAATTGTGTTTGATCAAATTAACTTAGTCTACACAACCAAACCTAGAACTTCCTAGCACATTTTACAATCAGCACTTGACTATTTACAGCACATACTTGGCAAAACGTCCCATTTATAAAGGTATGATTTTCTTAAAATAGTTTCAGTCTTACAAAGTCTTTCTCCATGTGAGTGAACCAGTGTTTTATACAGTTGAAACATGTCACTTGGCAGTTGTTTGTGTCTTACTAACATCTGGGTGGAGCAACCTCTGGACTTCCATTCGGTGTCGAATCTGACGTCATGTACTCTGTTCATACCATCCAAAGAGGCGGTCCACACTCCCATTGACACATCTTCCGATTTGTAATGTCTAAAATAAATAGGATTATGTTTTTAACAGAGTTAACTAGATAGATAGATAAAAGAAAGAATACTGTTTATTCACTATTTTATACAATGTGTTTTATTTTCACTATGGCAGTTATGCCATTCATTTATGATAAAAAGAGTTTTTGTTGCAATTATGTTGAGTATTTCGACTGAATTTAAGGCATCATATTTTTTTATTTTTTTTTTATTTATAAAATCAACTAAATGTCCTGAATATTTACTCACCCCAAGATATCAGCATTTCTTCCAATATAGTCCACAATGCTGCGAGATATGACATAGCCACCACCTAATGCATAAGGTAAGTAGTTGTCACAGAGAAACCAGTCCTTTTCTTGCCATTTCCCATTCAAGTAAACATGGGCTCTCCCATCAAAATAGCCCCAATAAAGGCCTTTATATGAAGGTTGATCTTTCTGAAATGTGATAAATACAAAGATTGAAGTGAACAGATTACTACTAAGGAACTTGAGGTGTGTACAGTGGTGCCCCAAACTGGTTTCAAATAGTTGTTTGAGACCGTTTGCATCAATTGCGATTGCATTGACGTTTGTGATTTATTACTAAAATTTGTAGGCATTTTAATGATAAGTTTGTTTACCTTGTATGTTACATAGTCACTTATTTCATGAGCATTCATTTCAGGCGCATATGCTTCCAGATCCTTTATTATCAGATCAACTCTCACAAAAGAATCATCATCACATTTTATCAAGTATTTTAATCTACTCAAATTAGTTGTCAGCCATTTCAATGAATGTAACATTTTCGTAGCCAGATTCTTATAGCTATCTTCAAAGCTGTCTAATAATAAAAGGTCATTGCCTCTATTATTTTCAGTGTTTAACCTTGTTAGCTTCGTTTCACTCAGACCTTGGGTGCCAATTACAAAATAAAACTTTATTAACTCATGTGTAGCATGTTGCTCAGTCCATGTGTGATTCCACTTGTACAGTTTCTCTCCATTTTCCACAAATATATTATTCGATAATTTCATCCATGTGGCTCTTATTGCATCTCTCTTAGCTTCGTTATCTGGACCACTTAAAACTAATACAGCATATTCAATCTTATTTAAAGAATTTTTTGAATCACTTAAATCTTTGGCAGCTAGGGCATCAGCACATTCGAGACGTAAAAAGCTTAAAGTTATACCACAACCAACGTAAAAAAAGAATATACTGGCGAGTATCATACTTTTGTATCTACGTAGCAAAGACACGTACATTTTTGAAGGTCTTTAGAGCAGACCTGAATATTTCATTCTCGCCTTCAACGACAACAAACAAACAACTTCAACATGAAAGTGCACCTGAAACGCTGTATTACTGTGTAGATAAATCTATGTTCTTTCCGAGATAACGCTGGCTCTGAGATATTACTTCAGCATACACACGACTCATTTATTTAATCAGAACAAGGGCTGTTTTATTTATTTAACCAACACATTCTACTGAAACCATTTGAACGAAAACACCGTTTTGATATTTTGATTACTGATTACACGCCAATGCCAAACCACTGAGCTGCTGAAAAAGCACTCTGTGCCCTGACCACAGAGTACTTTTTTTAGGTAGGAACCTGACTGCTGAATAGCTACTGAAACCTGAAAGAAACTACACAACAAAAGTATGGACAAAAGGTTAAATTAAACTGTCATCAATGCGTAGTGTCATTTCGGGAGCGTTCCGAGTTGCGCTGTAATCGATTTGAGCGTGCTAACGGGCGTACCGAATTAGCGTGACGCGAAAATGATGTCCTGTGAATCGTCATTAAATGACGTCATGAGATGCGCCATCTTGCGATAACGCCGACCATACCATGCCTTAGATAATATCACCGTGAGCGCTCTCAAAAATCACAGTTAAGCGTTTTGTTTCTTTATCATTATCTTTAAACAAAAGCGGCATTTTTGAAATTGCTATAAAAACCAAGACATAACAGTATACAAGAAATGAGTTTTAAACTCATGCGCATTATGTTTAATTATTGTTGCATCTATGTTATTGGTAATTCTTGGTAACAATTAAGAGTGTAATTGTATTTTTATTAATTATTTTTAACATAGGCAATAATATTGACATAAGTACATAGGTATAAATATTGTACACCCCATGGGTATGTTACAGTGATATAATAATGCTAACTGTAAGAACTGTCTTTTCACCTGTGACAAACAATAAATAAATGAATATAAAACATGGTATTTTTCTTCGGGTTAAATCTGCCGGGAGCATATAAATACGCTAATATAAGCACTTCGTCATCCGTTTCATCCCTGGATGAATCGTCGTTCTTAAACTCAAAATCTGAGTTATCAGAGTCTATAGAGTCAACCAACAAAATAGAAGTGCCAAATCAGAAGAATATACAATCGGTCTTTTTTGTTCAAGGTTTGAGGTTGACGTTGAGCGAGCACTGTGAGTGCGTTCACGAGCGTTCCGAATTGATGACAGTTCTTAGCTGTCATAATCATGATATTATCTAAAACGGAACGCAAAATATTGATGTGATCGCTGTGAGCGATCATGGTCTAATTCGGAATGCAGGGATAATTTATCAACACTCAAAAACAGTGTGACCCACGGAATAGAAAATTTCTATTCCGTGGTGTGACCAGATTCAGTACTTTAATACTTTTTCAGTGTTTTTCGTAGACATTTCCGAATATCAGTATTCTTGGCAGTCGGTATTTTTGGGTATATTTTGTATAAAAGTTATGGCAGCATTGCATATGGCAGATTACTGACACATCATGTGTCAGTAATCGTGCAGTAAAAAAACAGTAATTGTCCAGTCAATCTGTGTGGTTTTTCTTCAAAAGGCCATCACAGATACCAATCTACATGGTCTTCACATGATCTGACCAAGATCATGTCTGGAATTTAAAAGAGTCTGTGACCTCTGAGTTGGTTTCGCCCTTTCTTCTCAGAGTAGTCATGGAGTAGTCCGATAGGAAACGCCGACCTCATCTAGTTAAAATATGATTGACATGCACTTGACATGTAAAAGTGTCTGTACAAACCAATGACTAAAGACCAAAAACCTATTTACAGAAATAAAATGTACGTGACACGTAAAACTGAACATGATAATTTGTTCATTTATTTCATACAACGACCATCTCTAGGGTCGTTGATTTATTTTTTGTTACGTAATGTCCATCAAAGTATATAAAAATCTACCCGCATCAATAAAAAAAGAAGAAAACATTCACATATAAAAAAAACTTAGACTATTTATAATTAATAAAAGCTACTATTCGCTTAGTGAATATCTAAATGATAGACTTATAAAGTCAAATTTTAGTACCTAGACGATTTAAAAACAATACATTTCTTTTATAAATACCTATTTACTTATATTTTATACTGTTAATTTTTCTTAGAAGGTACCTACCTACTATTTTAGTGCTTCCTCTCTCCTAACTCACTTATTTTGCTGTGCCCAACAGGGTCCATGTGATCTAATTTTAAGTTTACCACCTAAGTTTACATGTGGAATGCAATAAAGTATTGAGTATTTCATAATTTATTTATTCACTCGATTGTTTTCTGTTTTTGCCTCAGGTGGTTCCACGGAACGCGTATTTTAATAGAGGTCAGTGCACGGAACAGAAAAAAAACAGGGTTGTGTGTGTTCACACACACACAAACCTTAGTTTGTGCAGTACGTTTAGAAATAAAATAATAATAAATGCTCTTCGTTCATCGATGATAAGGTTATGCCATAACAACGATGAATGAAGAGTATTTATTAGTATTTTAGTATTAGTAGTAGAGTTTGTTGCGCCACTTCTTCTTCCCAGCTAAAGTACTAGGAAGTGTTGAAGGGCGAGCGTTTTGGGGGACTGTCTTATGTAATTTTGACGTTCAAAAAGTGCTGTTTGACTTTTGATTTTGATTTTGACTCGCGGTTTCTGGCCGGCAGATTTTGTAACATGAAGTAATCAATGCAACCGCTCGCACTAGGGATTTTTGGCCGCGATAGATTTTTGTACTATCATAATGCGTGGTGATGGAGCATCACTGGTCCCGACTCATTGGTTAGACTCCAGAGAATATCAGTCATCAAGCTAACTTGAAGTTTGGCATTTGACAGAAAGACAGATGTTTGACGTCTTGTCATTGTCAAATCAGATTGACAGATGAGACTATCCATTCGGTATTCGTATTCATTCACGTTGATTCAGGATATATTATAATCAGTAAAAAATTAGCGGTGGTCGTGAATGGAGTGTTTTTTGATAATATGACACAATAATAAAATTGTACGTGCCGTATTCAAAAGTGAATTGGTCCCCTATTGTTAACCTTAGTTAATAGTTTGATGAATTTGCACACAACAATACCGAAATTGACTTACAATAATCGAATATACACCGACGAGTGCAATAGAAAAAAGATCTTACCTGTCGTGTGGGTATAAAATAAATAATAAGTAGGTAGTGCACATTTTCAATTGGCTGTGTAACCGTGTCGAAGTGGATTTGTGTGCCGGTGCACAGGTCATGTGTTTGCCCGTCCTAGGTTACAAAACCATACCGACTGTCGAAGACTGCTACGGTAAGTATTTTTAGCTTCCCATGAGCTTGTATGCAAGTACAAATTTAAAATAACCCTTCTAATTTTAACTTCATTGATTTATCCCTCTATTCTTCAAGATCGTGAAATTTTTGGAAGTAATACTTATGAGAAAAATAATATGTGTAGGTACCTAGCCTTGAATTTGAAAAAATATGTATAAACATGCTTTTTTAAGGTACCCACTGAATCATGGAGGCTTTAGATAAAAAAGGCCGCCCTCCTCACCCCAGGGCTAGAACAAATCCACTGTCTGCACTCACATTTGCGTAAGTTGTTAGTTTAAGTATTAAATAAGTTACATTTACAAGTTCAAGAATAAAACTCAAAAAGTGTTAAGTAAGTTCCTACCAATTTTTTTTTTTATAATTATTAAGTCATGCAATGCTGAATGCTATTTGCAGAGAAAAGGCCTGCATGTATAAATATTATTGCCAAGCATAGCCATTTTTGGGTAAAGAACCCTTTAATATCATCTTAAACTGAACTAATTTGATTAATTAATAACCAGTCTTGACTGGACTTTTATTAGGTAAAACCTACCATGCATTGATATTAATTACAAAATACAAACACTCACTAAAATATGTAATACCTATTATGTACAAGTATGTAAAAAAGGGAAGAGCTCTACCCAATACCAAGATAGACAACATAATTATAAATACAAACATACTAAATGCTCTTACCCCCAATAAAGTTGATAAAAAATATGGAAATCAAACCAAAAAACGATAACTATTTATTCATACACTATCCCCACCCCTCCCTATATGCCTGTCCCAAAGCAGGGCAAAAGGCAGGCCTTTCCCTCCTTCCACTAATCTCTAAACGCCTAATTTAATTTTTAGATGGACCTTGCCTATTTTCTGGAGTGGTATAAAAACAGAAATGGAGGAACAGGACCTGTATGAACCACTAGCAGAACATTCATCAGGTAAGCTTATAGTTCTTATGCCTAGATACCATGACTAGGGAAGGAAGAAAAAAATGTGCCTGAATTAACAACTACCCACCTTAAAAGTATGGAAATTTAAATAATTATACAGGTGGTAGAGTTTTGTCTGCATTCAGTCTTGCTTTCTTGCATAAGGTGTAGAAAATTTATTTTATAGAAGGACAGCTGCAGTACTGATAAAAGCTTTTATTCTTTCAAAAAATGTTAAAATATGGTGACATTCTGAAATTGATGTTTTTTTTAAGCCTAAACCACAATCAAGTTCAGTTAGGGACCTTATAATTTCAAATTTTGTAATAGAAAATGTGTCATAAGCTTATTCAAAAACAGAACACACAAAACTTATTGATAAACACAACTACAATATTATAGATAGATAATTTAACTAGAACGATGTGTTTGCATACACATGACCCACAAATAAACAGGTTATTGGAAAATCATCGCAAATTCGATGTTATTTTTAAATGATGGTTTCCCTGAAAAGTTAAACGTCACGCGGTTGTTTATATTGTGTTGTGACTGGCGATTATTGACTGCGCGAACAAATGCATAACGAAAAACTATAGCTATAAATAGAAGAAAGTATATCTTAAATTTCCTCATGCATCAGTCTGAGTCTTGAGAGATAGGTTACTCTTTAGTTATTGCAGACCATACATTGAATTACTAATAAAAGCTATTAATTGTTACGTAGGTAAACATACCCCCCACGATACATGTGGGCCATTCCTTGAATACTTACTTGTTTTTTTTTCGATTTTTCACGAATTTTTTTTTACAAAGAGGCATACCTATTGTCAGCTTACAGGTAGTCAGTACTTATCCTTACCAAAAAAAATTCCACGTTAATTAACGTGCACGCACTTAGAATCAAGTAACCGTTTTTTCATGTACGTCAACTTGCCCCACCGGTTTGTACCGAGACTTGGAACGCAAACCCGTTACATAATGCAAGTAAATACCTTTAGAAAACTTCTTAATTCAAAATGGGTCAAGATGTTCTCTTTTCAAACGTTAAAATTGACAATAGATGGTCACAGTCCCATAACCGCATCCCACTGATTTTTACTAATAAAGATTACGTATCCAAATTCAAGGCAGTTTTTTGGTTCATTCAATAGATAATTCCTAAAAGTCTGTGTAACGAGTTTGAGCGAGCAAGCAGGTTTAATGGAAGCAATTTATTAGCCACAGTAAACAAAAAATAATGACTGATTGTCCGAAAAATTTAATCTAGGTAACCCCATAATCATAGTAGGTACTCTAAATTCGTAGCAGATTTTAGATAAAATCTTTGTAATCAAGTCCTTTTACTCCAACGACGATAAAGGTTTTAGTTAGAAATCGTGTCAACCTCAGCTCAGCCTACTGCAGTCTACTGCTGGATATAGACCACTTTGCGGGAAAGTCCGAAAGGGTTACCGAGGCCCCTGGCACAGGCAACTGAAGGAACACGGGTGGGTTTTAGCCAGTAAGAGTCTGACACGCCCACCCGCTCCAGAAGTTATATGATGACTGCCCACCCTAAAAAAAAAATCCTACTGCAGTCTACTGCTGGATATAGACCACTCCCAAATTGCACCAGAACACCCGATTGTCCGCCTTTCGCCTCCATTCCATTTCCGCAACTTTTTTATGGTAGTGGATCCAAAACCGAAATCTAGTTAATAAAATCAAAAGTCATTTATTCAAATTATGCTGAGAATCAGCACTTTTTGAACGTCAAAATTACATAAGACAGTCCCCTCAAAACGCTCCCCTCAAATTAACTGTATCTACCGGATTAAATCATTACAAAGTGAGCGTATGTATATGCAGGGTGGCAGGGACATCGACGCGTAACCTGTCACCGTGGATTCAGTACACGATTCCACACCACCCTGCGTTTAAATTTTTCGTCGGTTATTTAAAAAAAAATCCGCTGTTTCATAGAAAACTACAATAGGTACCTAGGCGGTCAAACCGTATGGAGCAGCAATTTTATTTTTTAAAACTTCTGCGCAGGGTGGTTTAGAACCGTCTACTGAATCCATGGCAATAAAGGGTGTCCAGCGGGATTTTTTCAATTTTAAAATTAAATAATAAATGAAAGAATAAGTTAATAATTTTTAATACGTAACAAGGGTCTACGGATTTCACTTCTTAAAAATAATATCTTTTAAGTGACGTCCATTTCTCGCAATACACTCTTGTAAGCGAACCCTCACATTGGCAAGTACGCGGGAACAAAGCTCTGGAGGGATGGCAGCGATTTCACGCCGAATATTATCTTGTAGGGCAGTTATGGTACGGGGATTACTGCAGTACACTTTAGACTTAAGGTAACCCCACATAAAAAAATCACACGGCGTCAAATCCGGCGATCGATGTGGCCAGGGTATGTTTCCGTACTTGCTTATTAATTTTCCAGGGAACATTTCCCGTAACCTCAACATTGAGACTGGCAGTGTGTGGAGTTGCCCATCTTGTTGAAAATGAGTTCTATTGTTGCGTCCGTGAAACACGTGCAATTGCGGTACCAAAAACTCATCAACCATACGGCAGTATACCGAAGAAGTGACAGTTTCTCTCTCATAACAAAAATATGGACCGATTATTCCATGAGCACAAATCGCGCACCATACAGTCGTTTTAGGGCAGTGCGAACTCTTTTGATGCTGTTCCCTTGGATGGTTGGGGTTCCAGTAACGCATATTTTGTTAATTCACATAGCCCCCGATGTGGAAACGAGCTTCATTGCTAAACAATATGTTTCCGAGTGTTTTGGAAAACGTTCCAACATCGTTCGGGCGGGCGTACGTACGTTTCTCTTAACAAATAATCACTAGGTTAGGTATCATTTAGTTTTTGGACGATTTGCATTTTATAGGGATGAAGTTTTATTTCTTTTTTGAAATCAAATGCACAGTTGACTTCATAATGCCTGTAGAGGCCGAAATCTTCTTTACCGATTTTCTTGTATTTCTGATGATTTCTTGTCGCACCTGTGCCACACGTTCTGGCGCTGGTGCTGACGAAAGCGGTCTTGTTGACGGCCTATTAACCACTGTCCCTTCTTGTCAGATTCTTTGTACCCACGACCATAAAAGCTGCGTGCTCGGACCATCGTTTAATCGCTGAATATCGAAGTGGGAACAGAAAGCACAACGCGCTCGAACCAACGATTCACCACACTTTAAATATTGCTCAACTGCAAACGAGCGGTGCGCTCTCGACCAATAACTCATGGTATTGGTAAAAAACAAATCCGCAAAGATGACGCTACCTCTCCCGCGTCTCTAGCCCCGCTAATAAATGAGTAACGATCATTTCCAGGGTCCATGCGATCTAATTTTAAGTTTACCACCTAAGTTTACATGTGGAATGCAATAAAGTATTGAGTATTTAAAGTTAAAAAAATCCCGCTGGACACCCTTTAGTTTGCGCGTTGGTGATTGGTGATAAATGATAAATGATTTTATTTCTGTAAGTAGGTTTGTTACAAACACTTTTACACGTCAATCGTGGTGTCCCTGTCACTCTGTATATTAAACCACATTATGAGTGCCTTAATCGTGTGGTATGCATCTCGCGAATCACCCACGATGACGGCTCAGCTATAGATAGAGAACAATGAGGCTGTTTAATAAGCTTAATTGTACTGAGTTGGCTAACCAATTGACTAGTTTGAACTTAATGTAAAACGTTACGTTTGTTAACGTGAAACTTTAAGAGAAAAAAAGATGTTTTAAGAGTTATGAAACTGAATAAAAATATGGGAGTATTTAGGTACTGCATAATAATAATAAGTCATGCAATCATTTTTTGATCATGTCTTCTGTTACTGTAGGGATGTATCTACGAACGACAGTGAATAAATTAAACGTGTCGATGCTGATGTTCTTTCTCGGTAACAACTCGGAAGTACCTACCTAAATTCCTAAATGATTATGCAAAGTAGGTATTTCTGAAGCAATTTTCCGCATCGTCGGTATTAATAGTAACGTTTGATTCAAAAGTTAAACTTAGAATTTACAGTAACAATAAGTTCAAACTAAGCTGACAATATCGATGAACCTTGACGATAAAAAAGTGAGTTATCGATGGCAAGGCGAGATACGATGAGAGCATTGATTCTTATTTTATCGAAATTACATCTTTAGATATCATTCGTACGGGCGCTTTTTTAACGCGCGTTTCTAAAGACCTCGATTGAAACAAACGAACGGTGCAATTTTTCGTAAACAATTACTTTTTGATGGTCCGCTTTTATCGCGGATTATTAGATTTTCAACATCAGGGATTGTCGCCGAGCGTTGAAAATTCTAAAATCCAATTTTACGGCGTTGTTTCAACGCGCGATAAAAAAGCGCCCGTGCTAATGAGGGCTTAGCAAAGGACACAGGGACAGGGACCGTCTGCAATTCAGTGTGTTGTATTTTATTAATGGACATGAATTGAATGTGATTTCAATACATCTTCATTTAATTTTCATGCTCATCTGGAAAGTAAGAAAAACAAAGTATTAACAGACTGCTTGTTATTCAGAGTGACGCACTGCTATTTAATATGGCTCTAGTGGTACCTACATACCGCGGCCTGTTTATATTGTCAGGGAAAACCGCATTAAACAGAATCGAACAGCATTCCGGAAATATCAATCATTTTACTTCCCCGTGCTTCAAAATTTTGCTGTGGATCTCATGATCATTTCGAGCTCTTTATTCCAGGGATAACCGTAGGTAGTTACAATACTTACTTATATTATAGGTAGGTACCTAATGAGGATAAATAAATAATAAGAATTAGTTATCAGAGTTCATATTCGAGCAGATCCCACACACCACGCGATGACGCATTGTATCGTTCAATGTCCAATTTATTTCATCAGAATTTGTGTACTCACAACTACCGGCCCCTGCCTCGCACGGCTTGCACCATATTACAAAACATTGAGCTTTCGTTATTATACATAATGTAAGTTTAATATTAATGCTATTACTTACCCACTTTCTCTCCTTAACTCAGGCTATATTTTAGCCTATCTAGGAGAGCATAATATGTTTATCTGAACCTAAAAATATAAATGCAACATTTGTAAACTTAGCAATCCCACTACGAAATAAACTATTACTATTACTTACTACTATTACATAAACCTTCCGGAATAAATTCTCTAAATGGTAGTGAGAACCGCATCAAGACCCGTTGTGTAGTTTAGAAGAACAGTCCGATCACACAGACACACGAAAAGCGACATTAATTTATAATAATTATTATTATTATGTATAGATAACTTTTGGACATAGGTTAAAATCACACACTAATAACATAATCTGGAAACACAAACAAATTGCGCTGTTGTCCTTTACAAAAAAAGCTAATGAACTGATAAAAACATTGGTAATTTAAATAGTAATGAATACTAACTTTTTAATCTGAGTTTAATCTCATTTATACCATTTGTTTGTTGACTAACACAACCTAGCGAGAGTACCTACATACATATAAATGTATTTAAGAGCGTTTATACCTTATGAGTGGCAGCGTCGCAATTTAGTGTCATATTTCGTGGTTTTCGATTTTTATCATTTAATCGGAGCTATATTTTAAAAATCTGTTTAATATTACGTAATATATTTTTAGAATTACGTGAAAGTGTTTAAAAAGTAAGTAACCGTAATGCTTACAGTTATTTTACAATGAAAATAACGCCCTGCAAGTTTCCAATGTATTATTTGCATATAAATAGAACTGTAAACGCAACGATTTCTTACCTTTTATACAGTTTTCACATAATTCTAAAAAGTTAATTAAACAGATTTTTAAAATATAGCTCCGATTAAATGATAAAAATTGAAAACCACGAAATATGACACTAAATTGCGACGTTGCCACTCATATGGTATAAACGCTCTTAAGTTTACAATTAGGTTAGGCATGTACTTGCTTTTATAGGTCCTTTAAAAATGTACTATTCGCAAAAACAAATAATTATGTACATAGAACAATCAATTTTTGGCGTAACTTTACTCACAAATAAAGATTCTGTACCAAGTAACCCATGTCAGACACTCATTTTAATTTTTACACAAAAATTCTTAAAACAGCTGCAATCGATAATCTGCGAGCTTGAATGAATTAGGCTAGACACGCTGCCTCACTGGCCACTTGCATCATTCGATGCTGATCACAAAATACATGGTGGATTGGTGGCCCTGCGTTGAAAATAACCGACGCAAAATTTAATAACAGGGGTGTATTGAAATTTTGCGTCGGTTACTTAAAAAATAATCAGCTGTTTCAACAAAAGTGCAATACCTACGCGGTCAAAATGTATGGAACTGCAAACATTTTTTTTATACCAAACTGATGAAATATTTCAACGCAGGGCGGATCAGAATCGTGTACTGAATCCATGGTAACAAGTTGTGCGTCCATGTCCCTGCCACCCTGTATATCTATTCCAATTCTTTTGCTGAAATATCGCTTTTTTTATGCTTTATTCTTTGTTAGCGACAGCCAGCAAATTACCGCGCTTTACTTTGTGTAATTTATTTCATCACCACTGCTCTCAAAACGGTGAAGGAAAACATCGCGAGAAAACCGGCGCATGTTCTAGACCCAAAAATTCGAAGACATGTAACATCTACCAACCCGCAATGGATCTGCGTGGTGAATTATGGCCCTCTCCCTTTCACAGAGAGGAGGCCTGTTTCCCAGCAGTGGGAAAGCTATAAGCAGAATATGCAGCAAATTATCGGATTTGATTGTACTCGATGAGATTCACGCACAAACCTTATGTCTATATTTTCTCCGTTAACGTTATAAAGGTCTCAAAATCAAAGTCCAATAACTGAAGTCATTGTACAGACGCCAGCAGGTCAAGCTACCCGAAACTGTCAAATTTTCCCAATCAACCTTGAACCTTAATGTTTTAGCGACAAAGTTGACAATCTATTAAAGAAATTTGACAGATTGTAGTAGCTTGATGTGCTGGCGTCTGTACAAAGAGCAGAGTTTATAGCAAAGAATACGCCTTTGATTTAATACTATTGAGTAATGTAATGCACACAAAGTACTTGGGCAGTCGTGTCGCAATAAATGATGCTACTTATCGAACGGCGCGTGTATTAGGATAGGATGACTTTGTTCACAATGATAAAGCATGTCCCATGTTCTGTCTGTTCAGATTTTCTTGGTTTTAGAGAAAGTAGTAAAATATCGTATAAATTACGAGGTCATCTTAAATGTCGGTAGTAAAGTATTGATTATACCTCTAAAAGTCTCTAAAGTATCCCCAAGAAGAGAGATCAAGCCAATCTCCATTATTTTGTTAGGTAGTATATTTCTATAAAAGGTCGACATTTTGTACTAAAGTAAGGTATTTTAAATTTAAAGACTTCTTGTGGACGGATTTCAGAGTAGCCATCGATTATAGTTTTTACCATACGCCGATACCCTGGCGCATGCAGTATTCGCAAACTACAAAACAAACATCTGGCCGAGGAATGGCATCGTATCCAAGCAATTGCGTTACGCGATAAGCAATTAGAATGTTTATAAACCTCAAGATTGCAGCCGCTACCGCTACTCGCTAAGGCATTTGTGTGTCCTTTTAATGACTTCTCAGGAACTTCAATGAAAGACTAACTAATGATAATATATTTCTATTACCAGGACCATTAGGTGACAAATTTGCGCGACTATGGGAGGAAGAGGTCCAGAGAGCGGAGGGGAAAAGAAAACCCAGTCTTCTACGAGTAATACTAAGAGCATATGCGGCCAGATGTATGCTGTATGGATTTGTTCTACTGGTCATGGAATGTGGGATAAGGTAAGAGGACAAATAAAATAAATTTAAATTGTTTTTTCAAAATCCACTTTGACTCTGTGAAGCATAGTCTAACAGAGATACGAAGCCCCAAAAAAATATATGGATTCATAATAAGTATTCGCAGAACCCTATCGTGTGTCATGGCGACCAAATGGTGTTTTCCAAATAATTTAACTTGACACTCAATATTCAACAGGAAGCTATTTAAGCTATGCACATTCATGCTAGGTCATCGTTTATCAGTAGATAATCGGCAGCTATAAGCCATATATGGCTCACCGGTGCGGCCTTCCTTGAAAAGCAGGATCGTTTTAACTGCGCGGCTGCCAATTACGCTTTTTCTTTTGTAGTAATAACAGAAGTTTTTATTATTTCTAAATCAAGGCCCAATCTAGTAATTAAAAATAAATGGTTTTATTAGGGTTGTGTACCTATTTAATGACAGCTGTGCCGAAAGCAGGTCAAAATCACATTGTTTTACCTTTTTGATCTAAACAGTACTTACCTAACAACTGACCATACATTTTTCCTCGACTTCTCATCGTATGCTCGTCGTTGGTGTAGTGTTATTCTTTTGTTTTTCTTTTTTTAAACAAACATTGCCCCACCCTAGCGCGTTGTGGGTGCGTTTACAAACATTTCAAGTTACATACACAAACAGCCAGACCCGGAATAACTACTTGTATTTGTACTTGTTTTTACCATCTGGAGTTTCTCAGCAGCAGCGTGGTCTCTGGATTTGTGCCCGGTTGATGGCAATAGGCTCGCCCCCTAGTACATGAGAATTAAACATACCTGTGGGTGTTCTATAGTTACTTCTCTGTATTGCCCTTCGCGGATTACAGGCGTTATGTTATGTGATATGTTGTTCTCACCCTAATGAAACCCCTGAACGCCAAACTGTTCGGTTAAACCCGTACAACTGACGAACATAATATTTTGTCTGATCAATAGCTGTCAGACCAAAACGCGATATACACGTACTTGAAACAAAATTTGATCAAGGACACACAGAAATTCTATAAAAACAGAGTGCTTTATTAAAATGCGGTCTATTAATAGCAGAGTTATGTTATGGGGTCATATTGGTTTTTCTGTAATGGAGGTGTAACAAAGATAAGATAAGTGCTTCGATCAATATGCAACGTTTTGCGTCAAACTTACTTGTTTGTTTTATATACTCTTCCCACGCGATAGAGTGCACGGAAATTATAAAATGAGTAAGTTGGTATAGATATTTAAAAGACTGACGGATAATTGCGTAACACATAAAAAGTAGGAATGGCTTTCATTGTGACAGTTCAACAACATTCATTGCGTGTTTTACGTTGTTGAGCAGACAAATTTTTCGAACAAATGAAGCAATGGATTAGCAATATCCTTCAAAATGATTCAGATTGTGATTGATAGTGTGTTGCGCTACTAGGGTGCTAGTTTTATAAGTTGGGCATACGTTATCGCCTAATTATGTTAACTGTGAACTGTTTATTAGATTCGAGTCTATGCAGGGTTACTTTTTCACGTCTGGTAAACCTTCATTGAAATGCGGTGTTCCATTTCTTGTCCGAATTTCACTTCGTCACCACCAACAGGATACCCAACTATTGTCTTAATACATTATACTCAGATAATTCACAGTCACAAATAAAAAATTTCATGTGTTCATTTGACACGCATAATTATCGGTAATGCAAGCAACTTTGTCATCAAATGATCACAAGACATTCGATACATCAGTTAGTCACACTATGACTATTGTGACGTCAAAATCACCATATACAGGATTGCGATCGAAAATAGAATAAGGAAACCTTGAAACTTATGACTAGATTATCCGCAATGACATGACCCAGATTCTGAGTCATCATAAAAATTATGTCGAAATTATGTTCAATGAACAACAACAAACAAAATAACCCTGTATAGGTATCACGCGTGTTCACAAAACAATAATCGTAATAATATTACCTATTTGTTTATATTCAAAAGTCATTAACACTATGAGTCACATGTTTTTGTGAAATAATATTAGTAATATTCTAAGATAAATAAGGTGAAAATGTTGAGAGAGTATTGACACTGAAATTGTTGTGAATCTGTGGTGTTATATCAGAGACATTTTATGGATGAGCTTATAATCTTTCTCATCTTACGTCATAATCATACACCTGCCCTTATCCCACTTTGTTTGTGGTCGGCACAACATGTCTTTTTCTTCCATTGGATTCTTCTCTATTAGTCGTCATCTCGGTCGGTAGTCACCCCCTTTCTAACCATTTCGTCATTCACACAGTGCATCTATCGTTTCCTTATGATCTTTCTATGAGTGTAAATTGCTATCTATTTGCGTGTCGAAAGCGCTTTCGAATGTGATTTTATTGACGTGAAACGTCTCTAAAATTATGATAAATGATTTTATTTCTGTAAGTAGGTTTGTACAAACACTTTTACACGTCAATCTTATTTTAAAAACTAGAGGAGGTCGACGTTTTCTATCTGACTACTCTGAGAAGAAAGGCCGAAACAAACTCAGAGGTCACAGTCTCTTTTAAAGTCCAGACAAAATCTTGGTCAGATCATGTGTAGGCTATGTAGATCAGTGTCTGAAATGGTCTTTTGAGGAAAGAACCACACATATTGAGTGGACATGTCCAGTCAGTGCACGCATTTTTCAGTAACCGTGCAGCTCAACTCAGTCAAATCCAGTAAATTCCCGCAAAATATGATAAAAATGTGGAACACAACGATAAAATCTTTACTGCTTTCGCGATTTAGTTTCCAAACATGTGAACAAATAAGTGTTTTTGGAAATAACCCTTTAAACCTAACTACAGTTTGCGCTAAAACTTCAAACATTTGATGACTTTTTCAATGATACTTGTTTGTCTGAAATCAACTTGATTTACTCTTAGTTTAAAGTTGAAGGTAAAGTTGATATTCGTTGAAGTAGAACTAGAAATAACCATCAATGAGGGTTTTCCTAAATGACGTTCACTATGTGGCAGCACTGAGACGTCAGGTCTAGGCACCTGTCAAATGTGTAAAAGCGCCCATATTTTCATTATATTAATTTTTATTTATTTACGTTCCACAAGGTAAAAACAAGATGTTAACAATGGCTTAGAGCTAAGAGCCGTTGTAGACCCTATCAGGGCACAGCAAACATTATTGTTTGATATATAAAGCTATTACTTAAAGTTAAAGAAAAATCTAAATAATTAGGTACATTCGCATAAAAAGTTAATAACAATAAATAACATAAACAATTCTATTATTGGTAAGTAGGTAATTTTTTATTACATTTAGATAAAGTTGTATTAGTTAATATTATTACAAACACTTATTTAATAAGAGATCATATTTTAGGATTACAAATGATTAATAAAGACATAAGTTTTACGTGTATCACATTTTGAGACAATTTATAGGTTCAGTAGGTAACATTTTATAATTTACATATTGTATATCTTTAATTAATTAATCTTCTTGATAAATATACTCAAATGTTTAAACATGTATTTATTGTATTATTATAGTCTTTCATTTATGTATTCATTCTTATTATAATAACTTTTGTTTAATAGAAATAGTTTTAATTTATTAATAAAAATATTGTATTATTTATATTTCATAATTCTGCTGGTAGCTGATTATATATATTATTTTTATCGACATGACATAGGTAATTGAAGAGTGCATTTTAGTTCTTATCAATTTAGTCGTGACGGAATCATGAACGACTGAAACGAATGATGAACGTCAACATATTTTTATTTTATTTTATTATTATTTTATATATTTTTATGTCAAATTGGTGCCAAATGGTTGCGAAGTTTTTTTTAACACCATCGTTGGATACAAGGATTTCAATAGACTTTACATTCGCCTGTTTTTCGACTGGCAGCGTGGCCTTTGTCTAGAATTGGGCGGTATTCATAAATAAATATTAGTATTCAAAAAGCATCAGCGCGTAGCGTATCGATATGTCTGTGTTCATAGTCTTATAGAGAGCACTGACGGCCCAGTGCTGTCGGCCCCGACTTGTGAGTTATATAAGTCGTGGGTTCGAACCCAAGCAGGCGTTTTACATTGTGTAATTTATTTCATCACCACTGCTCTCAAAACGGTGAAGTAAAACAACGTGAGGAAATCAGCATGTCTTAGAGCCGAAATTTCGAAGACATGTGTCATCCACCAACCTGCACTGGGCCCGCGAGGTGGATTACTCCCCACTCCCTCTCACAGAGTCCTCTCTGTGACAGGGAGTGGGACAGGCCTCCTGGCCTGTGCCCCAACAGTGGGTACATAGGCTGATTATTATGGTCTTATAGAAGCGCTTGGTTATCGCGTTTTACTATTAGAATATTAAAAACCGCAGTCCTTCTTCCGACGTTTGTCGTTTGTTTTACAATGATTAAAGTGGTGCGATTGTATCAAGTGACAAGTCAAGTGATGAGTCCTCGATACGTAATAGCCTTCATAATTTTAATGTTAAATACTTATTATCTGCCCCTTTTCCGCATTGTCATCCGACTACCGCAACTCATAGACATACCTACTAAAAATAAACACCTATTCAAAGTTTGTCGAAATGACTGATCATCGGGCGGTTTTACCATTTAAAAAAAGGTTTTCCTGTTGCTCAAGGTCTGCTCACAAAAATATCTGATTTTTTTGTTACAAAGATAAAAGGACCATCACGCGAACACAAAAGATATCTGACTAAGTATTAATAAGATGGTAGTTTTCTTGATAACACAAAAAAAAACGTGACAATTTAATGTTCTGGCACATCGAAATCGTGACATTAACACAGAATCACTGGAAATTCTTGACATACGATACGAGTACTTACCTATAATAATTGGAAAGAAGCAATTGGATTTCTCGTAAAGCGAAATCGTTCGAAAATTTAAAAAAAAAATACGCAGTCATGGGGACTGCGAACAGAAGTAAAAACTTAAAACCATGAAATAACACTGGTCACCCTTATAGCTACAGATATACTGTTCATATTAGCATGTCAGTGACCCATAAAATTTTCCCGTAGGTACCAAAAATCGCTCTATGCACACGCCTAAAGAAGTTTTCACTTCAAAAAGAAGAAACGGGGGGAAAGGAGGGGTAGGTACATACCACCACCAAAGTGGTTATAGAGCGGTTGCATTAGGCACCTTTAAAATGTCATTGTGTGTAGATTGCAGGCCTTGTAGTAGCTGTGCCTTACACGATCGCATGTTCTGAGTCCGGACCCTGAGTTGCGTTTTTGGATTAATTTAAATATCATGATAGTCGTGGGTAAAAATTAAGTGAGGTACCAAATATTTCAGTTAACGCATATTACAGCCGCAACGGGCCGAACGCAGTGCATTCAGCGCAACGCGTTTTCAAACAAAAAAATGCTGTAGCGTGCGTTGGTTCATAGAAAATTTACGAAAGTGATGAAGGAGGATTTTTGCAATGCGTTGCGTTGCGACGCGGCCCGCCAATCTGCGCTAGCCTTTATTGTTTATTTGCATGATATGATTAGCATAGTTTAAAAAATGACAAAAAAATCAATAAAAGTTTTACCTGTAAGCATTTTCAAGTTCATTTTAATTCTAACATGCATGACTGATGTCCACATTGTTAACGTGACGTCGATCATCATAGAATATACTAGGAAATGCCCCGCCCAGCTGTCCATTGTATACATTATCTGTCGCCACGGTGACGTAAAAATTCATCTATCGTCATGCTAAGTCACTCGTCAGGTTTCTTTCGGCAATTTAAAGACTGTTGAAAACTATCTAAAAATCGGTCGAAAGCGTGTTACTTTGTAAAGTCTCCTTTTTAAAGGACATTGATATGCGAACAAGGTTACATTTTGTATGTAGGGTAGAAAAAAATATGCAATGCACGGTGGGGATGGCATTTACATAAGGTAGGCATAAGGCCGCAAAAAAGCTTGATCGACCGTAGGCCGATGGGTTGAAAAAGAAATGACATTGAAATAAAAGGTAGAAATACTTCATTTCTGCCTCATTTAAATAATATTTTTCTGTCTAATTATTTATGAAGGAGTAATGAAGTTACTCCTCTCTACATATTAGAGAGAGGATATTAGATATTATTTAATAAAATGCAATTTACTAAAGTAATTAGACCGTAAAGACTTAAAGCCCTTGATTTGATTGATGTGCTTGTATAACAAATTACATTTGCTTTCAATTTCTTGTAAAAGATTGTATGATACTCATGATAATGATGGACAGGTATACGAGGACAGCCATTAAAAGAATTACCAGCTATTACTTTACGATTACGTAATGGAGGCAAACACGTGAACATAGAGTGATAAATTAATAAGAAAAATGTCCAGCGGTTTCATTTCTTGTGATGGTACGGCATTGGCTTGCTTTTGTGTTGCTATGACAACCTAATTATCATGTACGACATCGTTCTTTTTTTGCGAAGGTTAGGGAATATGCTAACATATTTTACAGTGAGCCGTGTGTCGACATAACACCGTTAACTAGGGTACCGATTAGGTTATGAATAGTGTTATTTACAAGAAAATTAAGGATTGAAAGAAAACTAGTACTACGCATAATTTCTGTAATATAAATTCATCAGGTTATTTCCTTTTTCAGCAGATTTAAAAGCAAGTACGGCTAGTCATAATAACAGATGACAAAGTTATTTAAAAATATAAACTGCAGCCAGTTTATCCGGTACATACAATCAATCTTTGAAGTTCCCATTACATCACCTTGTTTTCTAAACACGGGTATGCCTGATTCTTGCCACCGCTGTTATTGACCGTCGATGTTGTGCAAATAGATTGGACTCATTGTTTATGCAGCACTAAGTGTGGGGCGCATTTTCATGTCTTTAGTATCAGTCACCAAAAATACTATCCGTATCTCGATCGAATTTGAATACGATGACAGGTTTATTGACCGTCTGTGGAGCTTTTATAGATTATAACTAACATAATTATCAGTCGTTCGATACGATAGGTCACGGTTTCTGGGGAAACACCTTATCTACATTATTAGTCTAGTCTCATCTACTTATGTTAAATTCACACTTCGTTTCTGTATTTACTAGTTGAAGGTTAGGCAAAATATGAAGACACATTTCGCGTTAACGCATGCTTAAAATACAGGCTACTGGCAAACAATATAGCCTTCATACGTCACCGTTGTTTGCTCGTGACCTCGGCCGTGTAATGTCTGTATTATCTAACAGCTTACACGTCCGTCGCAATTCGACGAGCGACGAATGACGCGAGCCAAATAGGTCATTAATCCTTCGACCGTTAGCGGATTCCTCGGTTCTCGCGTCTTACTTCGATAAACATGTAATCTGCTTTGTTTTGACTGTACTGCTCAAATTATTGGAAATAATACTGAAATTATAAAGCTGCGTCTGCGCTAGGCAAGCCGAGCACGAGTGGAGCACAAGCGGAGCACGAATTCACATGGCGAGACGTGCTCGTTCGAGACTCCTAAGTCCGTCTACGCTATGCGAATTCGTGCTCGGCTCCTCTAGCGTAGACGCAGCTTAATATTTTTTTCCAGCGATTTCCTCCTCGAAGCACACTTTGAGTATAGAGAAAAATCTTTGACCTGTGTCTCACACACAATTACAATTTTTTGCTTTTATTCGTAATTCACACGTTTCAACTGAGTACCTAACCATTTCGCAATACATATAAAAATAAATTGAGCTATAAATAACTGAAGATTTCCACTATTACGTACACCGCCGTCGTAATATGAAGCCCACGAGTCTTGCCAATTTACCATTGATCGAGACGTTAATATTACTTCAGACAGTCTACCAGTACGTACAATGCTTTTCTCAACGTTTCTTCTGAAGAAAAGAACCAATATTTATAAAATAATCATGGTTACTGCTATTCAAGTATTCATGCATTGTGACTCGTGACTCATGAGGATGTTCTAAAGGCGAAAATTATGTAGTTCACCAGTTGAAAAGCTATCTTTACGTAGGTTTATAACTATAGGTTCTTGGAATTTTTCATAATAATCCTAATGAATCGTGTTATCAAGGCTAGATCCACGATATCCACCCCTCATAGTGATTTTCTATAATACCGATCTTGATTCAATTCTGAAAAAAATAGGAACAGAAATGCACACTTACTTATGAAGTAGAGTAATAATAAATCAAACGGTCTTTAGTTCCTCATGAAAAAACTAGCTGGCATATATTTGGCAACTGAAACCTTCAGTAGTACATTACTATAACAAATTTAAATTCATTGACTTACTCATTATGCGTGTTGCCAAGTAGTTCAATATATATTCTATTTCCTTTAAACATTGGACGAGACATCACTACATGCAATCAACCAGCCAGTTGGAACCATAACCCACCTAAAGCTTGTTTTCAGGGTTCCGTACTCAAAGTCTGTCTGTCACAGGATTGTATCTTTTGAACTATATTTATTTACTTATTTATTTAACCATTTATGTACACACTTATATAAACAGACAAGAAGAAAAAAAACAGAAAAATAGGTACAAAGGTGATGCTTACAATAGCTAGCTTGCTTATAATAGGTAGACATTTGAAATTTTGAAAGTAAGTTTTGAGCGGCCATAGTAGTAACTATGGCCGCTTTAACAACAAATAATAAAAATAAAGTATAAAATTCAAAGGGGTCATACAAGAAACGTGTTTTTACTAAACAATGTTTTTGACAGGCATTATAATTAGGTCGATTTTTTTAAACATCGTCTTATGTAAATCGTGTTTTAACGTTCCCAAGTAATTTTGGGGGACCACAACTGTAATTAAAGAAACGTTACGTATGTTTATGCATAATAAATAGTTACGACTTCCGAGTTACTTTACCTACGTATCGAATGAATGGCGTGTTAATTTTATAGCCTGCATTAAATACGCGACAGGTCTGTAGGTCGGTGTCCCAATAAATCTATCCAATTTGCGTAGGTATTGTAATTTGCAGTATATTGGTCGACTTCATAAAGCACTAATTTATTTTGAAAAAAAAAAAGCTGTACTTCAGGTAGATAAGTAGTACACTCTTCTAGATGTCCTTTCTGAAGTACCTACTCACTGTAAAATTGTTGTGAAATCCTTCATATTGTTCATGGCTGCTGATTTAAGTGGAATTTTAAGTAGTTATTAATGTAATTGTCGCTAAAATACTAGAGAGAAAAGAAAGAGAGGACAACAATTTAATATGTATTTAATGTTTGTAAACGCACCCACGACACAGGAGAAATTCCTAGTGTGGGGCAACGTTTTTTTTAGAGAAAAATAAAAATATTTTATTTACTTACTTCCATATTTGAACCATTTAAGAAAAAGAAAAGAATGGAAAAATACGTACCTACGAAGGTGTTATTTCTAAAGAAATCTCTTCCAGCATACCTGCGATAAGAAAGAGGGTAAAATTAAGAGATACAATGTATGTAGACACCATGCCTAAAAGAAGAGAACATACAATACATCATTTAACTGGTTAATAAACTATTAACTATTTATTACCCGAAGCTTTTAGATGAGTGTGTTGTGAGAAAAACACAACACAGTCCCTCCAATATATTGCCTATTGAAAAATAAAAGCAAACAAAATTGACTTTGTATGGCGTGTGAGAAAACATGGCCGGGAGTACAAAGTCGTATATGTATTTGTTTTGTTAAGCTTTGGATTCACTTTTTTGCGGACTTTTAACCCTTGTCGACGATACGACGATACCTAATAAAAACGCGAGTGCAAAGTCCAAACGTAGTTGAAAACTTGTCTTCGAGGTTAAGATTAACTTATAACTTTTTACGCCTACGCATAATATGTGTTGTCTATCGTAATATTAACAAGATAGACAATATGGAGCAGTAAAGCCTAGTTTACACAATAAACCATAACTAAATATTTACAGTTTATTCAGCATTGAAATAAATGATTCATTGCGACCTACTGCCTTATCTCTATTGTTTGAATATTAAAGCTAATACCTATTACTCTACGCAATGAGTGGCGTTGGCGTTGATGCAATCCACATACTCCATAATCAATACTCCTTCCTGTGTGTACTTCGTACCAGCTGGCTGAGTCCAGGACACGCGGCGAGTTTTTAACGCGACGATTTTTTATGGCGGCGGCGGCGCCCCGTGCCCTGGATATTCAACTCTCGGTGTTGAGCCGAGCATTGATAATCCAACAGAGCGCATCCTCGCGCCAAAAATTAGTGTTGGATTTTCGACTTACTATGCATAAGCAGTGCATTGAACATACAGTGCGGCGAAAAAAAATCGCCTGTCTCGGTACGAGGGCTTATTGTCATGTTAAAATGTTTGTGACTCCTGCCACAGACGTAGACGTAACTTGAGACGCCTTAATTGGCAACTTATCTATCGAGGTCTGCGGTTTTCCCCATGCTTTTTAGTACCTACTTGAGGTACTCTTATTCCTTTGTCAATAAGTATTTGTTTGATATAATATAACAATTAGATGCTTCTTACGGAAAGGCTGTTTTATTTATGGCTTATTTTAATTCCGGAATTGGTTTTTTTTATGTTTTATTACTGACGCTTTTAACGTGCACATCTTTCTCACAAATTTATAATTTCGACATGAACGCAATGCAATTTTAAAGTGCCTATAATTGGTTTGTTTGAAATAAATGCTTTGAGTTTGAGTTTTCCCTGAGTACTTAATCTAATTTTGAGTTGGCGGATGGTCAGCCCTCTTCCGAATGTTCACTTTGTGAAAGAAACTTGAAAAATGAAAATAAATCATAAAATACGAAACACATAATTATTATGGGGGAAGCGCCAGGTCGCCCGCGAAATTCAAATGTTCTTACGTTTTTGCAATTTATTAGCAGGTCTGTGTCAGGTTTTATGTTTAACAAAATGTTATTCGCGACCGTAACAAGCATTTATTTACAGAATTATAATAATTAAAACATCATCTCTTAGTTCAGTATAATGTTATTGATTGACAATTTCCTGAAATATCAATCAATAGGGTTACATAAATGAACTTAGAGGGTAAAATAAGTACCTACTTGAGAAACTAAAGTAAGTCTTTACTTTTGCTGAATCCCAGTTTTCCGAGTTGTTACATAAAAACAGGATGGTCTTATGTAATGTTAGTGAGCCGAAGGCTATCTCCTACCCCCTACCCCATGTTTTTCCTGCTGTAGCAAAGGTACTTATATTGATTCATCTTATTTTTCTCCTATGGCTTGAGGTGGTGCAAACGGGTTGGCATCTTTTATATAATAAATTTTTATTATGCTATTTTTTATTTGACTATTTATGTGCACACATATAGGTATAAACAGACAAGAAGAAAAGAACAGAAAAATTGGTACAAAGGCGATGCTTATTTCTAAAGAAATAAATCTCTTCCAGCATACCTGCGATAGGAAAGTATTGTAGACATGTAGACAGCGTGTGTAAGAATTTTATTATTATATAATATATCTGCAATTTATATGATAAACATACTAAAGAGTTTTCTTTCTATCTATCAATTGATCCTGTTTATATTTAGGTCTAGGCGAAAAACGCATTTTATTATATTTGAAAATGGCTCTTACGATGAGTACTTACCGTTAACAGCTGTTCAAGTAGTAGATAGAGATAAGTACATTTTATTAATAGTATCTAAGTGCTTACAAATACACACACTACTATACCTCTATACTATCTTTCCTAAAATAGTAATATAATATGAATTTATTTGTGTTGTCTAAAAGGGCTGCAGACGGCAAACTACATAGTTCAGAGCCCCAATTGCCTAACACACTTTCAATCACAATCTGAATCATTTTGAAGGATATTGCTAATACATTGCTTCATAATGTTCGAAAAATTTGTCTGCTCAACAACGTAAATAACGCAATGAATGTTTATGAACTGTCAAAACGAAAGCCATTGCTACTATTAGTATTTTATTTAATATTAATAATTACTAGATACAACGTTACATTTATTAATTATGTACCTACAATCATGCAAGTTGGTATAAACCAACAAGATACACGCCTACGTAGGTCTGTATGGATATTTTGTTTATACAGATGAAACAACCACACAAAAAAAATGCTACTGCAACGATAAGTAAACCAAGTTTAAACAATGTGAAACAAACTAAAGTATTTTTTTTTCAACTTGTTCAGTTTGGTATCCGTTTTTTTACTTTTTTTAGAAACGTTGCCCCACACTAGTAATTTCTCGTGTATTGTGGGTGCGTTTACAAACATTTAAACTCACATACACAAACAGCCAGACCCGGAACAACTACTTGTAGATCATACAAATATTTGTTCCGTGCGGGAATCGAACCCGCAGCGCAGCAGTCAATCGCTTAACCAGTGCGCCAACCGTGCCGTCTATGCCGAATAAGGCGTGCTGGGTTTGTTATTTTCAGCCAAATTAGGTACTTACCTTTATCTATGTCTATACTAATATTATGAAGAGGTATTTGTGTGTATGTATGTAGGGTGTATCTTCGGAACTGCTGATGCGATTCCAAAAATGATTTCACTAGTGGGAAGCTACAGTATTGCCGAGTGTATTATAGGATAATTATATAATTTTTGGGTCAAACAAGAAACACGGACAGAAGCTAATGTTAAATAAAATAGTTAATACCATAATAATTATTATAAAAAAAGTTAATACGAAGCAGATTTAAATGTCATTTCTACGACCGTGTTTGTTTACCTGATCGGACATGTAATGAAAATACACTAGGTATAGTGACTTAGAATAACTACTATCTATTGATAGACCTGATGAGTCTATTTGACTGACAGTATCGCGAAAATCAACAATCGTAATCGTATTATGAGCACACAGTAGTATAAACAATCCCTATCTTAAATCTGTTTTGATAAGATAACACATATTTGTATAGCATCTGAATTGAAGCAATCAGTGCAGTTATCGACAGCTAAAAATCGTCGGCGATTGATGTAACAATATGGGTCCTTATCAGTTGAAGTGCCAATAAATAGTTTAGTATTACATAAACAATTGATTTAAGTGTATACCTAGGTAGGTATCGTAATTTCACTGGTTTCTATGTAACACGTTGACTTGGAGACATCAAATCTTTATTTTATGTATCTTCTAACATGATCATTTATTTTTATATGTAGTCGTTAAATCTTTAGTTTATCGAAATGATTTGCAAGTCTGAATGTCACGTTAACAATCCTACTTTAAAATGCAAGCTTTACAATGTTTTATTGTACCGGAAATGCTTTGTTGCTAAGCGAATACTTACAAAGATAAAATGTATTTAAAAACGAACTCATCACATCAAAGTTATGATACAATAAGTACAGAATTATATATTTAAATAAACACAACCTGCAAATCATTGCTATTACTTGACTGACCGGTTGGTGCAGTTGGTAGTGACCCTGCCTTCTGAGCCGCTGGTCCCGGGTTCGATCCCCGGTTAAGTCAAACATTTGTGTGCATGAACATGTCTGTTTGACCAGTGTCTGGGTGTTTATATGTGTATAAGTATGTATATCAGTCATCAGGTTACCGTAGTACAGGTTCTACCTAGTTCGGGACCTGAAGACCTTGTGTGGATGTTGTCTCATATTATTATATTACGCAAATATAGGTAATTTCATTAAAAACTATTTAATCTGAACATAGACAGGTAATTTAAAAAAAATCTTTATTCAATTTAATATACTTAAGGTATTTAAGGTGCAAAATGATAAAGCGTACAGAAGAAACGCGATGACATAAAAATCGTAGGTACTGGAAATGTAAACCTAAGATCTAACCAAAACTGCATGCATAGTCTCCAAAAACCGACATTTGCAGAGGCTCCTATAACCGACATTCCTAGTGATCCAGAAACGGACATTACCGGAGGCTCCAAAAATTTTAATTAACAGACGGTCTTAAAAAACGGACATTCTCAAAGGCTCCAAAAACCGACATTCCCAGAGTCTATCCTAATTTACCACAACTCTTTACTCATCCTAACCTCTCCTTCCTCCTACAGGATCCAACAGCCTCGCATGTTGGGCTCGTTTATAGGCTACTTCGGGAAGTCGACTCACAAGGAGATGCACAAGAATTTGCTAGAACTCCATGATCAGGTGGCCAACGCTTTCAATAGCACTGACAAGTGAGACGAAGTTATCTACCGCAGCTAAGGCACTGCAAAGTTGTATTTAGTTTGTAGGTATCTTTACAATTACAAAGAGGCTGATTTTGTACGTAGTGTGTTGTACTATTAGTGTCGTTTGTATGTTGGTATCTTTAGAATTCAAAGTGCAGCCAGTTTTGCGTCATTAATTCATTAGGTACAGGTTGGTGTTTCAGTCACTTTCCATCCGTCAAGGGGGTGATTCTACTCGTCATACTGCTGAACACATTTCCTTTTGAAATTTGTGATAAAAAGTATGATATTTTTTTTCACTCAATTTGTGATAAAATGTTTTAAGTACAGTATAATTAAGTACCTACTTACCTCCTTTTGCCAAGACTGATGATTGTTTTTTTCATTAATAAAAATACAATTACTCGAATAAATTTGTGATAAGGTACTTACATAAGTTTTTTCTGAATGAGAGGTACGATGCAGGTGACTAAGTAACAGCCGGTATACGTGCAGTATCATAGGTATTAAGTATATTATTCTACGATGGAAACCATATTTTTCTGTTAGATTCGTTTTATTAGGAATTCTTAATTAATTTAGAAATTTCAGACTGTTCTACTTTTACGCTGGTGTAGTGTTTGCCAGCAGGTTAACTCCGCGAGTCTTTGAGCTATATCGATCTTGATTCGAATTACTATTGGTTTAGCACATAATTGGGTCGCAATAGGACGAATTGTCAATTTGACACATATTAAATCAAATTCGATTCGATTCATAACTCGCAGATGTCCGGAATAAGCCGAAAAAGATGAAAAAGAAATTAACATAGAAAATATTGGCTGTTATTTTAAAAAACATATGGTTATCCAACTACTTGTTTATATATTATCTAGTTTACTAGATTTTGTATTAATATTCTAGTGTTTTATTAATTAACGGTTTTGGTAATAAATTTTTAATGTTACTTTTTTGTCCGTCTGTCACAGAGATGTTTGTCGATAATGTAATGATGGAGCAATCTTTTATAAGTAGATACATCAATGAAAGCCAGATATTTTTTATTAAGTTTCATCGATTTTTTTGCCTCCATTCCATTTGACTTTGAAACTACTCATCGGGTTCGTTGTGTACTGTAGAGCTACTGGTACTAGGTACGCACGGCTACAGATCAAGCTATACAATTCCATTATAAACTGATCTCGCATTGTATAGGATTTCCTTACAATGAGAGGTCAGTGTAAACTGGAAATGTATAGCTTGATGTGTAGCCGTGTGTACTACTAGATCCGGCGTCCAATAGTATTTCCAAATTTGGCTTTTGGGTACGAGGGATATTTTCAAAAAGTCTGCAATACAGTATTTCCGCAAAAGCAAAACGTGCAGTTTTACTCAAATTCTAAGTAAATAAATCCGGATTTTGGGACTGTAAACTGTGGTGACCAATGTCTCGAACCGAAAGTCCCTTGACTTCGAGACAAAAGACTTCCCGGAACCCAAACCCTAATCTGTACGCACATAAGAACAGACGAGAGGAAAAGAACAGAAAAAAATAACGTATAATCCTAGCTGAGAGTTGCCAACGCAACTAATAATATAGTATCCTACTAGATTAGAGGCGTAAATAATATCTACATTTCTAAAAAAATAATCTAGTATTATATTTTTGATGAACATTTAAATAACATTATTTCATTAAAATAAGTGTAAAACGAAACGCAGCCTTAATCTGTTTTTTTTTTTTAAATCAGGATAATAAAGTTCTGGCTATTGCTCTTTCTGCCCAAAAATGTTTTGCTAAATCTACCGCTGAAAAATGGCAACAATTAGTGTTGGTTCTGACTTTTTGTAATCATTTCTTCTTTATATACTAGCAACTTTAGCTTTTACTGAGCGCATATTTTCAGTGATGAATACAAAATGGCGAGATGAGCGCAATAGCCAGTATTAATCTCGTAAAATGTGAAATAAAGGTATTTTGTAACCATCAATTAATTAATATAGTTATTAGTTATGAGACTTTTAAAATTTATTTCATTTATTTTTCCGCCATCTACAAAATGTTTACAGGGAATGGTGTTGAAAATACTATTTTTAATATAAAAAAGTTGGCAAGCCTAGATGAGAGCGTTTTGATTTTCGTGAGGCGGAAAATGTTGACTTGAGATTACACGTTACTTCATGGAATTAGTAAGACAGGACTTAATGAGGTTTAATCTTATCTCACCAAAAGATCAAGTTCTTTAGATCAATATCTTACCTGATATTTAAAATTTAATATTACTTCCTTGTTGATCTGTGATAGACATTTCCTAGTTTTTTAATAATTTTGTTTTCTTCATCATACGTAAAGTAGCATTGCAATGGCTAAATCAGTTTTCAGTTTAATACGTTGGTTTTAGTTCTTTGTATTTTTACTACATGAATTAGGAATCATTACTAAAATGTTTCGGGTAAGTAATTGTTTTTATTCTCAGTTTCCATTATTGCTAAGTCTGCTGAAACGGATTATGTTTATATAGAAAAATCATTAACGGTTAAGTACTGAAACTGTTACTGACTTTGCAAATATGGTAAACATTATTATACGCGCGGCTACAGATCAAGCTATACATTTCCAGTATAAGCCGATCTCGCATTGTATAAGATTCCCTTATAATGAGAGGTCAGTGTAAACTGGAAATGTATAACTTGATGTGTAGCCGTGTGTACCTACCTACTGTTCCATTATTTGGTCAGAATACTATAGTCAGGGAAATTAATTGTTAAGGAAATTGGCTACGTCGATTTGCTGTGTTATAGATATAGCCATTTCATAAAACTGCCCAACCATAACCAGCCTTTAATGTTCCCATTGCTGGGACACATGCCTCCTCTCTGTGAGAGGGAGTGGGCTGTAATCCACAACGCGGGCCAAGTGCTGGTTGGTGGATGTCACATGTCTTCGAAATGTTGGCTCTAGGACATGCCGGTTTCCTCACGATGTTTTCCTTTACCGTTTTGAGAGCAGTGGTGATGAAATAATTTACACAAAGTAAAGCGCCTGTCTGGGTTCGAACCTACGATCTACAACTCGTATGTCGCGGCCGGTGCTAAAACTGTCGCAACAATGAAAAATATACGGACAATTTGAGTTGGTAGTCAATTTGCCTAACATCTAATTTCTTTGACTTAACATGCGCCACTGCAACAAGCGGATACCTCCAACACTCCTTAAAGGTCCGATAATAAAAACTAAATACAATATAACTGTGATTACAACACCAGGATTGCACAGCCAGTGTTCCTGGGTAAGCTGGTGGAGTACTACAGTCCTGGGCACACTATGAAGCAGGAAGAGGCCTACATGTATGCTGGTGCCGTGGTCCTGTGTTCGGCGCTCAACGTGTTCGTCGTGCATCCCTATATGATGGCCATCCTGCATATGGGCATGAAGTTCCGGGTCGCCTGCTGTTCACTGATTTATAGAAAGGTATGGTTTATTTAATCGTATGTTTTGAAATTAAGGGTACACTAATTAATAATGCCGTGCTTTCCTTTAATTTAAATACATGCGAGATCTTAACAAGGGGTATCATGTTACCCAGTAACTGGGTGGTTCAGGTCAGATAGGCAGTCGCTCCATGTAAAATACTGGTGTTCAGCTGCATCCGGTTAGACTGGAAGCTGACCCCAACACAGTTGGGAAAAGGCTATGCAGATTGATTGACATGCGATGTCTATAATTATTACAAAGATTGTGTGTTAAACCTGTGTAGGTATGCATTTAATTGGCAAGAATACTTTGTTATGGCAATAATATATGTTCTTGAGTCTTAATTAAGATTCTAATAATGTACTAACCTAATTCCTGCCTACCTTTTTTTTTTTTTTTTTTTTTTACGGGGGGAAATCCTCATGGACTACCTCCGCCTGGGGAAAAGGCGGAGGGGCGTGCCGGACTCTTACCGGCTAAAACCACCCCGGTGTCTCCTAGCACGTGCGCGCGGGGCCGCGGGAATCGAAATTCTTCCGCAGCCCCACACTAGTGCTGGCCCGGTCTGTCCGGGCCTCGTCTCCTGCACGGGGTAGTGAGGTGTTTAACTACCCCGTGCATCGCCTCAGAGGCGCGCGCCGACACCCGCGCGTGCCTTCTCCTCGGGTCCATCAAATAGGGGGCTAACCTAACCTAATGCCGTTGACGCATGTCGCTCGTGTGTATGCACGCTAAGCGGTAAATACTTAGAAAAAAAGATTGTAAATATTAGCGTCAAAAAGTGTATTTCTAGGCAGTCATGTGCAACAAAAGTCGTTAATGTACCAATTATAACTTATCGCAATACAATTGCGAAACAAATGTAATTAAGACAATATTCCCTTGTGTCGTTCACCGTAGTGTAAACCCATTGAGCTAGGAAATATAAGTCAATGTGTAAACCGTACAGTAAACAGCTCATCTATTGTCAAGAAATTACATTGACAGTTGACAGCGCGTTTATGTGATATCTACTGTTACTGTACTTCTACTAACCATCTAGATAGACCCTTGTATTTATCAGGTCTGAACATTACAGATGTACAGCACGTTCGCGCGTCTGATAGTCTTATCTTTTGTCAATTCTAGACAATATTTACTAACAATCTTAAAGCATGTTTATTTGACAGAAAAAGCATATCTCCGTCTTTTGTTTTGTCGTGATTCATTCTTTACTTTCAAGGCATTATTTTATCTGTTAAAATAATTTGCAAATATGTATCTACTTTACAGATTAGTTATCTGTACTGCAGAAGCTCTAAACAAATATTGAAAAACAGAAATAATGTTAGTTTGTTTAATTATATTTGGGTAATCGTAGAAACCAGGGACCGAAAACCGGTATCATTAATAGGGGTATTTTTTCGGTTACAACATTTATATTTTTTACAGGTATTATTAAAGGTTACCTTAATTCTTAAATTGAATACAACCAGTATTAATACCGGTTACCGGAATTTAAATTACCTCTATCTAACACGTGCCGTCGGCATTAGTCAAAGGGCGCACATCGCCTGTGTGTGTGTCAAAGAGTTTCCTTGTATTTCAATTTTGTCAAACTATTCACGTTGATCTCAAAATTTGGAAGAAAATTAAACTTGCTACAGAAATTATAGGTATTTAATTTTGGATTTTAGTTTTATCCAGCTCTTACACCTAATGCCCAAATATTAAAACGCTACTCAATTTTAAGTCAATTTTAAGCCGTTAAGTCTCGTGCTGTATTGAAGTAAAGTGATAACTTTACGTCAACGTTACTGTGACAACACGCGGCATCATGAAATCGACTGGCGATTGAATATTTGGCCCTAAGCATAATAAATATGACAGGCGGGTGTCTGGCCGACCAGGTGAAGGCAAAAGGCAAAAGGCAAACCATACGTCCGGACCCCGCGGGTATGCGAACCGTAACGGTAAGCTGCCCCGTGACGGCGGCCAAAAAGATTGTGGAGGGCCGAAGGCTTCTGGTGGGCTGGGTTTCGGCACAGGTTAAACTGCTGGAACCCAGACCTCTGAAGTGCTTCCGATGCCATGTGGGGCACCACGTTGGCGTCCAGTGCACCTCGGAGGTGGACCGCAGCACTCTGTGCTTCCGCTGCGGTCAGCCCGGACATAAGGCCGGCTCGTGCGAAGCCGCGCCGCACTGCGCAGCATGTGCGGGTGCTGGCAAGCCGGCCGATCACCGGGCGGGCAGTAAGTCCTGTGCTCCACCCACCGGAACCAGAAGGAGAGGCAGGCCCTCGGCCGCCGTTGCCACAACCACCATCACCGCGGCCAGTGCCACTGCCACCGTTGCCGCCGCCGCTACTGCCGCCACCCGGGAGGAGACTGAAATGGAGGAGTAACGGCTCCATTAAGATTCCTCCAGGCGAACATCAACCACTGCGCCTGCGCTCAGGACCTGTTGCTCCAGAGCATGGCGCAGTGGTCGATTAACATTGCCGTAGTCGCTGAGCCGTATTTTGTCTTGCCCAGGGATGACTGGGTTGAGGACCTGAGCGGCTCAGTGACCATAATTTCGTCGGCCGCCGCCGGCACTCAATCCCTCGAAGGTGTCACGAAGGGACAGGGGTGCGTAGCAGCACGGTTCGGGCAGATAGTAGTAGTGGGAGTGTACTTCTCTCCGAGCCGAACTCTCGCCGAGTTCCAGAACTCTTTAACAGAGTTAAGTGTCGTCGTTGCCGGGTACCATCGCTTCCCTGTGCTAGTGCTCGGGGACTTCAACGCCAAAAATCCGGCTTGGGGTTCCCGTTACACTGATGTGCGGGGCAGGATGGTGGAGGACTGGGCTCTGGAGACAGGCCTGGTCGTCCTAAACCGGGGTACTGTCCCCACGTGTGTGCGGATGCGGGGTGAGTCTGTGGTGGACATCTCGTTTGCCAGCCCCGCTCTGTCACAGCGTGTCATTGACTGGCGCGTCATGGAGGAGGTGGAGACCTACTCCGACCACCGGTATATCCGGTTCGACGTCTCTGCCCAGACCTCTAGCGCGCCGGTCCAACAGGCCCCGAGTGGTCCGCGGTGGGCACTGAAGCAGATGGACCGGGAGCTCCTCCTGGAAGCCTCGATCGTGCAGGCCTGGGTGTCATCACCGGACAGGCCTGCCGATATTGACGATGAGGCGGAGTGGTTCCGGGAGGCCGTGTCCGAGATTTGCGACGTGGCAATGCCCCGAGTCCGTCCAGGAAGCGCCCGACGTCAGGTGTACTGGTGGTCGCAGGAGCTGGAGACGCTACGCAAGGCGTGCGTCGAAGTGCGACACCTGTACTCCAGGCACCGTAGGCTCCACATCCGCCCTCCGGATGCGGAAGCGACGGAGGCGGAGCTGTACGAGGGATACAGAGCGGCGAAGACCGCCCTCCAAGACGCTGTCCAGCGTGCCAAATATACGGCCCGCGAGGAGTTGGTGGAGACTCTGAACGGAGATCCATGGGGGCGCCCTTACAAAATGGTGCGGAATAAACTCCGCATCTGGACCCCCCGCTGACGCAGTCTCCGCCCCCAGCTGGTGGAGGAGGTGGTGAGCGCTCTGTTCCCTTCACGGGGGGAGCATACTCCCTCGCCCATGGCTCCGCCGCTCGCGGTGCCTGAAGCGAACCACGCGGACGACGACGACACCCCTGAAGTGACCGGGGTAGATCTGAGAGTGGCGGTAGGTAGGCTGAAGGCCAAAAATACCGCCCCAGGAACCGCATTTCCCTGCCAGGGAAAGCCTGAGTCCTGGCCTCGACGACTCTTGGGCCTCGACTGGAGGCGCTCTTAAGCGCATGTATGGAGAGAGGCCAGTTCCCACTCTGTTGAAAGACGGGGAAGGTGGTCCTCATTCGGAAGCCAGGGCGCCCTGCGGACTATCCGTCCGCATACCGGCCCATTGTGCTGCTCGACGAGGTCGGCAAACTCTTTGAGAGAGTAATTGCAGGCCGCCTCGTCGGGCACCTGGTGAGGACGGGGCCGGATCGGTGTCTCGGGGCGGGGTTGTCGTGGCGGTGTCACTTGACATCGCCAACGCAATTAACACCCTGCCCTGTTGTTGTGAGTTGCATTGGTGAGGCACTCCGGTATCACCGGGTGCCAACCTACCTCCGTCGAATAGTCGAGGCATATCTTGTAATGTTTGTATTTTTTACTTACGTTTTGGCTATTAGATCTTATATTATACATTCTCTCCAATTATCTGCATGGCCATTGTCTGTAGTTTAACCATTCCTAGGCCTCTATATTTTAAGTTATTTAGATTTTCTCATGCTCTCCCAATGTTTATTTACCTTTTGTAATGTCAGATAATGACAAGCCTAGGTTTTATTTTTAATGTATTGCTAGAGCTGCCAGTAGGTAAGGTTGTATAGGTATTAGACCTTATTATAAACTATTATTCTTCTTTTATGTTCTAGAATCATTGTTAAAAATTTTATGTCAACCGATCCGAAAAGGAAGGGAGCCGGGACCGTCAGAACAGATTACTCTTGGTGCTCGCCTTAGCAGGAGGTCCTGAAGTTATATAGCGCTCGGTGGGAGGGCTGTGCCCTCTGATAGTGTGAGCTGTGCTTGAACAAATAAATCTACGCGTCCTTCTACACCAGACTATGTTACAAAGTCGCTAGACCGGCGATGGCTACCCTTGGCGTCAGTTCTAGATACTGACGCAAGAAGATTACGTTGTGGTCTACGATAAACTAGTGACTCCGACGGCTGATAGATCTCAGCCCTCTGCCTGCCTCCTCTACAACGGCCTGCCCCTCCGAGGTCGGTGACGTGGTCTGACTCAAGGACCCCTCCTTTTACAACCTGCGAGCCTCTCTAGAAGAAACGCTTGGACCTTCTACTTATACCCGGTTTCCCTGACCTTCTATTCTACATAAATTATATTATTTTACCATTTCTTCTTTTTGCTTTTTCTTTTAAGCCGGGACTCCTCCAGTTCAGGTGACAGTTACCTCCTTGACCTTACATTTCCCCCCTCCCGGGAAAATGTAACGTTACAATCTGGCGCCCAACGTGGGGCTGGTACACTTCACGACGGCTGCAGGACAATATCCTGTGGTTGTTTATACAAAACGTTAACATAAATCAACACTTTAAACATTACTTCATTTAGTTTGATTGGTTACCACGGCTAGTGCAACCTGTATAAAAATTACTTGAAAATTTACATACCTAGACTAAACTAATATTTTTTTTTTAAATCTGAAACATGGAGAAACTGTCACCACTTGTTATCATTTTAGAGGATCAGAACGGCTTAAGAGGAAAATGGTACGTTAAAGATTTTATAGTGTAAGTTTTCTATCTGCTGTTTTTTTTTATAAAATTGTTTTTTTCTTAATGTCTTGTAATATTTTATGTCTAAAAGTTTCTTAATCTTTACGTCTCAACAATTTTTTATTGATTTATAGTGCTTATTTTAATTTGTAAACTTGAATGACTTAAACGGTCGTTTTTTCCTTGATGTCTCTAGAAATAATTTTTACTTATTTTTTTTTAACATTTAACATTAAGTTCATTGTAAATACTTCACAAGTTTTACCTTACTACAAAAACTTTTGGCATATTTTTCTCCACCTTTTTTTTTTTTTTTTTTTTTTGTAGAGCGGTACACAACTCTTTAATTAAGCCATTGTGTCGAGCGGTCGCATAACTCGTAAAATAAAGCCTTAGTGTCGAGCGGTACTTAACTCGTTAAATAAGCCTTAGTGTGTAGATACCTTCCTTTTTAATACTTGAACTTAGCTACTTGAAAAGGCAATTATGCTTTGAACCTTGACTGCTTTTCTTAAGCTGGAAAGTTTCATTTTTAATACTTGAACTACTTGAAACTTGAAGGTTTTTCTTAAGCAACTATGCTTTCAAACCTTGACTGCTTTTCTTAGCTGGAAAGCTTTGTAAATATTTCTTTTAGTTTTAACGGGTTTTTTAAAAGGTGCGGATTACGACACCTAATTAAAATAAATAAGCCTTCGTAACTCTAAAAAAAAAAATATTTTTTCCTTGTGGAGTATGAGTCATAGAATGTGAACCATATCCCCTAAGTATGTTGGTGATGTATGATTGAGGGAGTATGAAATGTGGGTTGATGTAAGGTGTATGAAAGGGCAAGGTTTTTTTTTTACAACATCGAAATTTTCTCAGTTGTTAATTTTCTGGGGTTATCGGGTAACGTAATTTTTTATCTTTTGTAAAACTTTCTGTACCACTGTAAATTGTCATATAGGTTAATTTTAGCTGGTAAATGCCTTATCTTACTTAACAACAAAATTTTTTCATTGTAATCAAAAATTTTCCGGGGTTGTCGGGGAAATGTAATGTTTGTATTTTTTACTTACGTTTTGGCTATTAGATCTTATATTATACATTCTCTCCAATTATCTGCATGGCCATTGTCTGTAGTTTAACCATTCCTAGGCCTCTATATTTTAAGTTATTTAGATTTTCTCATGCTCTCCCAATGTTTATTTACCTTTTGTAATGTCAGATAATGACAAGCCTAGGTTTTATTTTTAATGTATTGCTAGAGCTGCCAGTAGGTAAGGTTGTATAGGTATTAGACCTTATTATAAACTATTATTCTTCTTTTATGTTCTAGAATCATTGTTAAAAATTTTATGTCAACCGATCCGAAAAGGAAGGGAGCCGGGACCGTCAGAACAGATTACTCTTGGTGCTCGCCTTAGCAGGAGGTCCTGAAGTTATATAGCGCTCGGTGGGAGGGCTGTGCCCTCTGATAGTGTGAGCTGTGCTTGAACAAATAAATCTACGCGTCCTTCTACACCAGACTATGTTACAAAGTCGCTAGACCGGCGATGGCTACCCTTGGCGTCAGTTCTAGATACTGACGCAAGAAGATTACGTTGTGGTCTACGATAAACTAGTGACTCCGACGGCTGATAGATCTCAGCCCTCTGCCTGCCTCCTCTACAACGGCCTGCCCCTCCGAGGTCGGTGACGTGGTCTGACTCAAGGACCCCTCCTTTTACAACCTGCGAGCCTCTCTAGAAGAAACGCTTGGACCTTCTACTTATACCCGGTTTCCCTGACCTTCTATTCTACATAAATTATATTATTTTACCATTTCTTCTTTTTGCTTTTTCTTTTAAGCCGGGACTCCTCCAGTTCAGGTGACAGTTACCTCCTTGACCTTACATTTCCCCCCTCCCGGGAAAATGTAACGTTACAATCTGGCGCCCAACGTGGGGCTGGTACACTTCACGACGGCTGCAGGACAATATCCTGTGGTTGTTTATACAAAACGTTAACATAAATCAACACTTTAAACATTACTTCATTTAGTTTGATTGGTTACCACGGCTAGTGCAACCTGTATAAAAATTACTTGAAAATTTACATACCTAGACTAAACTAATATTTTTTTTTTAAATCTGAAACATGGAGAAACTGTCACCACTTGTTATCATTTTAGAGGATCAGAACGGCTTAAGAGGAAAATGGTACGTTAAAGATTTTATAGTGTAAGTTTTCTATCTGCTGTTTTTTTTTATAAAATTGTTTTTTTCTTAATGTCTTGTAATATTTTATGTCTAAAAGTTTCTTAATCTTTACGTCTCAACAATTTTTTATTGATTTATAGTGCTTATTTTAATTTGTAAACTTGAATGACTTAAACGGTCGTTTTTTCCTTGATGTCTCTAGAAATAATTTTTACTTATTTTTTTTTAACATTTAACATTAAGTTCATTGTAAATACTTCACAAGTTTTACCTTACTACAAAAACTTTTGGCATATTTTTCTCCACCTTTTTTTTTTTTTTTTTTTTTGTAGAGCGGTACACAACTCTTTAATTAAGCCATTGTGTCGAGCGGTCGCATAACTCGTAAAATAAAGCCTTAGTGTCGAGCGGTACTTAACTCGTTAAATAAGCCTTAGTGTGTAGATACCTTCCTTTTTAATACTTGAACTTAGCTACTTGAAAAGGCAATTATGCTTTGAACCTTGACTGCTTTTCTTAAGCTGGAAAGTTTCATTTTTAATACTTGAACTACTTGAAACTTGAAGGTTTTTCTTAAGCAACTATGCTTTCAAACCTTGACTGCTTTTCTTAGCTGGAAAGCTTTGTAAATATTTCTTTTAGTTTTAACGGGTTTTTTAAAAGGTGCGGATTACGACACCTAATTAAAATAAATAAGCCTTCGTAACTCTAAAAAAAAAAATATTTTTTCCTTGTGGAGTATGAGTCATAGAATGTGAACCATATCCCCTAAGTATGTTGGTGATGTATGATTGAGGGAGTATGAAATGTGGGTTGATGTAAGGTGTATGAAAGGGCAAGGTTTTTTTTTTACAACATCGAAATTTTCTCAGTTGTTAATTTTCTGGGGTTATCGGGTAACGTAATTTTTTATCTTTTGTAAAACTTTCTGTACCACTGTAAATTGTCATATAGGTTAATTTTAGCTGGTAAATGCCTTATCTTACTTAACAACAAAATTTTTTCATTGTAATCAAAAATTTTCCGGGGTTGTCGGGGAAATGTAATGTTTGTATTTTTTACTTACGTTTTGGCTATTAGATCTTATATTATACATTCTCTCCAATTATCTGCATGGCCATTGTCTGTAGTTTAACCATTCCTAGGCCTCTATATTTTAAGTTATTTAGATTTTCTCATGCTCTCCCAATGTTTATTTACCTTTTGTAATGTCAGATAATGACAAGCCTAGGTTTTATTTTTAATGTATTGCTAGAGCTGCCAGTAGGTAAGGTTGTATAGGTATTAGACCTTATTATAAACTATTATTCTTCTTTTATGTTCTAGAATCATTGTTAAAAATTTTATGTCAACCGATCCGAAAAGGAAGGGAGCCGGGACCGTCAGAACAGATTACTCTTGGTGCTCGCCTTAGCAGGAGGTCCTGAAGTTATATAGCGCTCGGTGGGAGGGCTGTGCCCTCTGATAGTGTGAGCTGTGCTTGAACAAATAAATCTACGCGTCCTTCTACACCAGACTATGTTACAAAGTCGCTAGACCGGCGATGGCTACCCTTGGCGTCAGTTCTAGATACTGACGCAAGAAGATTACGTTGTGGTCTACGATAAACTAGTGACTCCGACGGCTGATAGATCTCAGCCCTCTGCCTGCCTCCTCTACAACGGCCTGCCCCTCCGAGGTCGGTGACGTGGTCTGACTCAAGGACCCCTCCTTTTACAACCTGCGAGCCTCTCTAGAAGAAACGCTTGGACCTTCTACTTATACCCGGTTTCCCTGACCTTCTATTCTACATAAATTATATTATTTTACCATTTCTTCTTTTTGCTTTTTCTTTTAAGCCGGGACTCCTCCAGTTCAGGTGACAGTTACCTCCTTGACCTTACATTTCCCCCCTCCCGGGAAAATGTAACGTTACAATCTGAGGGACAGAGCCGTCATCTACCCCGGTCACGACGGGGAGTGGAACCGGCGAGAGATGTCGAGCGGTGTCCCACAGGGATCGGTTCTAGGGCCGCTCCTGTGGGACATCGGTTACGACTGGGTGCTGCGGGGCGACCTCCCTGGTGGCGTCAGCGTGGTGTGCTGGAAAAGCTAGCCGTTAAACAACCGGGACTAGTCAATTGCTTTAGCCCACTGCTGCTTCAGGACAACGCTAGACCACACACTGGACAACAGACGGTCGCTAAATTAGAGGAGCTGCGATTGGAACGTCACCGACACCCACCGTACTCCTCGGACCTTGCTCCAACAGATTACCACTTTTTCCGGAATTTGGACAACTTCTTGCAAGGAAATAAATCAATTCCGATGAGGCTGTCAAAACCACCTGCAAAGTTTTTATTGATTCTCGCTCCCACAATTTTTTCAGCAAAGGAATCAATGAGCTACCGATAAAATGGCGAAAGTGCATAAATAACAATGATACATAGTCAAAATATTTTTTTTTTTTAAATCGTTTTGTTTTTTCCATACAAAACGCCAATTTCATATGTGGAATCATATGGACCTAATAATATGTACATGTATATAAAAAAATATAGTTCAAACCCATCTACGACATCTAAAAAGATGTAAACAAGACGTCGTTATAACAAAATAACATCAGTTTCGGCTGGAGTCACGCGTAATTACTAATCATGTATCATTAATGTATAAATCATACCGATTACGTGTGACTCTGGTAATACGAAAACAGAAACCGATGTTATTTTGTTACGATGTCTTGTTTATATACCTTTTTAGTTTTCTTTTTTTGACAACTGTCCTTGCACCTAGTAGGTATTATAAGAGAGCGTCATGTCTTTGCAACGTTTCAATTTTCCGCTGGCCAAACCACTTAAGTAAAGAAACAATGTTGGGCATACATCACCAAGGACAACAATATTTACTGTAAACTGATACTGTTTGCATTGCTCTTGGGGCTGTAAGAAAGTCAAAAAGGCTTATAGCGTTGTTCCGGATAGATGGAAATGCTCGTGGAACAAGCTGGGCCCGTTCACAGCATACCTTGAAACCCCACCAAACTGGCAACCAGAGACGCTCTTTGTATCAGAGCCCGGTATCTACGCTCTTCTTGCGCTCTCAAAAAAATTGCCAGCAAAAAAGTTTACGAGCTTTGTTTACGAAAAATTGCAGCCCACTATTAGTCAAACGGGCGCGTACGTTTCTCCGCAAATTAAGCAAACCAAAATTACCGAATTGTTTTCTATGATGAGAGGAAAAGATAATAGAGGCATCAGGAACAGGGTGTAAAGTTCAATCATACCTCCATAGTAAAGGGAGGATCCTCCGACCAGACGGGTGTCGTGTCTGGTAGGCAACTGCCCGACGATTGTTGTCGGGAGGTTGTATATATGTTAGTCGCGCGGTAAACTCTGCTTGCGCGATGGAGGTTTTGCGTGACATCGTATGACGCGCACCTCGCATGTGGCGATGTAGATACCGCTACAAGATAATCAAATGGCGTTCTACCAATTTACAATGTAATATTATCTTACCTTTACTCATTTCCTTTTTTTTTTACATTTACTCAAATACTCCGCAAAATGGCGAACAAAATAAACGTAAACAGCACAGCACGACGATTTGACTGATAATGTTTAAAAGTATTTTTTAATGCCAACAAATTGTCGGCATTGCGATATTCTGTTTTTTTCTCGTAATCAAGGTATTTTTTAGGTAACCGGTATTAAAACGGTAACATAAATCGAGGTAACATATTTATCCTGCTTGGTTACCCAGATAGCGGTAACCTTAAGTCGTAGAAGTAACCAAAATTCTTCGATACCTGTACCGTAATTTATAAAGGTTTTCGGTCCCTGGTAGAAACTACTGGACCAATACTGAAGAAGCATCGGTGTGAAATACATTTCTAAATGTTTGAGTAAATTGAGGGCGGATAATAAATATTCGAACAAAACCCAAAGAATACTTGCATTTCTATAATTGCCTGTAGACTAAATAGTAGGTAGGAATCTGTAGGTATGTGAGAGTTTCCCAGATTCTGATATAACGGACAGAAATAGTTTCGGTTAAGCATGGGAGATCTTCACCTTGAAATCGTTACGGTTCGCTAAGCATTTAATTATTATCACCTTGACATTTCTCGGTGTAACTGTACACACATGAAACATTACTTTGTCTTGCTCTTTACATTTTATACGAAAATAATTAAAAAATTAAGAAAAAATACATGTCATTGTATTTGTGGCTAAGTTTATTAAATTATTCCGTAACCCTTTGTCATATATTATGAATTTAAATTAGTAATCTTTTACAATGTAAATAACTATTCAAACTAGATGTTAAGTTCCAATTAACGTAATTTAGAAAAAAAAAATGTCAGTCAGTTAAATTTAAAAGTGCTATTTTTTACCTATTTTTTGGTACCTATATAAGTAGGTATATAACATGCATTTCATTGCTTTCCAATTCTACCACAAATATTTGGATTTTTAAATAATGTATTCTTGTGTAATAAAATGTAAATGCAATTATTCTAAATACATGAACATCTGTTCGTTATCTTCCTTTAAGACTGGTCATTCGGTCAGTAGTCCTGTCCTGTCCTGAAATGTTATATGTGATGAATCCAGTCTTCATCGTGGGGTTCATCTAGACTCTTCGTTAGTTCACCAGAACCGGAGTTAACTACGTTTTATTATCGTGGGCATCAACTCAGGCGGTGGTTACGTCCAACCACCCCAATGGATACACTGCTGTATTGCTGCGATAGATCATAATACTTATTATGCCCCGCAAAAATGTCAGGTGCGTAGTATTCTAGTATTCACACTCCACGTTCACGTGGATGACGAAACAATAGAGGGGGGTAAGCATCGTATCAAGTGGTTTTGTAGTTCCTACCCATAGGAAAAAAGCGTGCGTCCATTGTATTAAAAAAAACGTATTTGCTGTTCTTGCAATCAGGTTTCTAAAACTATGAGCTGATGAGTTGTCGGAAGATCTGGCAGGGAAGAGCTATCACTTATCAGGAGCAACTCTCTTATAAGAAATGCAGCTCGCTACAAGTTATCTAATTGCAGGAGGTTGCGTCTTTTGAGTCTGCTGACACAATATGGTATTGTGAGTTGAGCGACCAATGACATTAATCATACTAATTTCCTTTGCAGTCATTACGGTTATCAAAAACAGCGCTAGGCGAGACGACAGTGGGCCAAGTAGTGAACCTCCTTTCAAACGACGTGAACAGATTCGACGTGGCCATCATCTTCCTACATTATCTGTGGATCGGGCCGCTGGCTACTGTCATCATTACCTACTTCATGTGGGTGGAGATCAGCTGGGCGGCCGTCGTCGGCGTCGGGTTCATGCTTGCATTCATACCGTTACAAGGTACGACACTTAAATAAAATAGTATTTATAAATATGTAATTGCAACATCCTGCAGGAGTTTTAGAGGAAAACTATATAAATGATTTTATTTCTGTAAGTAGGTTTGAACAAACACTTTTACACGTCAATCATATTTTTTTTTTTAACTAGATGAGGTCGGCGTTTCCTATCTGACTACTCTGAGAAGAAAGGCCGAAACAAACTCAGAGGTCACAGTCTCTTTTAAAGTCCAGACAAAATCTTGGTCAGATCATGTGAAGGCTATGTAGATCGGTGTCTGCAATGGTCTTTTGAGGAAAGAACCACACGGATTGAGTGGACCTGTCCAGTCAGTGCACGTAATTGTCAGGTGTATAGGTAATAGATTCTAAATAAAACGATCCTTTTCACAATAAACACAAGTTAAAATTAAAATACCCGGCGCAACTTCACAGACAGGACGGGTATCGAAACAGATTTTTTTTGTTGTTGTTGTTCTTGGGTCCCTCGATTCAGAGCAGGTATAATTAAAATAATTATGAGTTTTTTATAAAATCATACCTTTTTATTTTTAGTACTATAAAATTTCACCAGTTAATTTAATTTGACTCTGTATAAGCGGCACGGCTTCATAAGGAATACCTACATGAATTAATTTGTCCCTCGTTGTTAAATTATAAGGCACATTTAAGTAATGCCGCTCTGACGTATCAAGATATACTAAGCGCTCTGTATAAACGATTATTTTTTCACGTGCCTAAGATCTAGGTCAAATTATATAAACATTCATTGGTTTAAAATTGGATCTATGGCGTTATATTTTTCACCCGTCTGCCTCTGAAAGAGCGTAATGTTTTTTATTAATTACTGCAAATTCATTTGATGTTTATTTTAGAATTTAATTTTATGTTAGAGAAACTACATATTTTTCTAACTTTCAATATTTGCGCAAATCCGTTTGGCATTTAGTTCTACGAAAATCGGTTTCACGAAAAATATAATTAAGTACGTGGAACTTTAGTCAAATTACACAAGCTACCTACTGGAAATTCAGATTGAAGTCCCTAATAAACAAACCAGCTCCACAGTAACATCTAAAATTCTAAACCGATCTAATGTGTAAACATTTTTCCAAATTCAAATACAGTTATTGCCCATTGAATCTGAAAATCCTTCGGGTATGAGAGTCGTGACGACAAAATTATACAAATTTTATGACAATCGTAATCGCGAATAGGAATAATACATCGTTAGACACGCTCGTGACCAAAACAAACTTATTTATACAGTATTTGTTTGTTTAGCATCTTATTTGTGTGCTTCGGGACGTCCCCATACATGCTTATCCAAATATGTTTTGTTAAATCCTAGGTGTGTTCAAAATATACGGGGTTCCTCAAAATACCACTGCAAACTGGTTTGATAATATGAACAAAATCTAAAATGTTGGCCTGATTAAGGGAAGTTTAAATACTACTTACCTATTACAATAACCTTAAAATTTTTGTTATTTCATAAATGCTGACCCCACCAGCCAAGTAATTAGCAGTCAAAAGAAAAAGTAAACAGAAATAGGTAAAATCTTATGTTTAATGTTAGTCCATAAATTAACAGATTCCAATATTTATTTTCCTTGACAGCTTATTTGGGCAAGCGCACATCAGTACTACGGCTAAAAACAGCGCTTCGGACAGACGAGCGCGTGCGCCTCATGAACGAAATATTATCCGGAATACAGGTCATAAAAATGTACACTTGGGAAAAACCGTTTGCGGACCTAGTCGCCCAAGCTAGGAAGTAAGTATGACGATTTAACATTTAAGTAATTAGGTATAGATAGACTAGTGTATTTTAAAGTAGCGCCTCCACGGCTTGTTACACACTAAGCGCGCAATTCTAAATTAGACGATTCAAGGCTCCTTCAAACAGGCGCGACGCTAACCGCACGCGACACAAAAACACCACCTATCGCGCGACAAGCGGTGCCTGTTTGTAGGAGCCTTCATGCATCCCAAACAACGAGTACCGTTTATTATTGTATACGCGAACGTAAAGCTCATATTTCGCTGTGTGGCCTAGTTAATAAAATTAATCTAAATTACATCGTATCATTTGTATTTTATGACCACTTATCCAAATGGCAGCATAACAATAACTATATTATCTTTATCACTAATGTAACACTAACATTTTGGTCTAAGCAGTATTTTCGTATCGTGGTCACGTTTGCGAAAGTCTTAATAATACTTTCACGTACCCAGATGTAATGATTATGAATGCCGGTTTTAAAATATACTATGTTTTTTTTTTAAGGTTTTGTTAATAACTGTTAAAATAACAATATAAAACAATGTTTATTATTCTTAAAATGGTTAATTTTGTATATTTTAATATAAATTTTTTCGCTCACGTTTTCTACGTCTAACTCTATTTTCTTATACACAGGCGAGAAATAAAACAGATTCGAGCGACATCCTATATTCGCGGTGTGCTGACGTCTTTCATCATGTTCACGACGCGAATCTGCCTGTTCTGCTCGATCCTCGCGTATGTGCTCGCGTACAACGTCATCACCGCGAAACAGGTGTTCGTCGTCACCAGCTTCTACAATATTCTGAGGCAGACTATGACTGTGTTCTTTCCGCAGGGTGAGTTAATGCTATTAAGTTGTTGTTATAGTCAGCGCGTTATCAACTGAGTCGTGAGGCCGTAAATGTCAATAGATATAGGAATGTGCAGCGCGCCGGGACCGTTATCGGTAAACAGCTACCTGCTCGCGTGGTGTCGATGAGTTACTAATGATCTTGTACGCTTGTATCAACAAGATACGATAATAAACGTTACTTATCGATATATTTATTTTATTGTTACGCCCTTCACTAAGCGGCTCCATAAGGCCCGTAAGTGCAAGCGAGATAGACATAGGGAAATGATTTATGGCCCGACGACTCAGTTGAAAATAAGCGCGTTATCAACTATAGCTACTGCTACTAAACAGTAGCCCTGTAAAATGGCATGGTCTCCAAAAGAAAACCACCATTCGTCGACAAGCACCAGTTCTTGCTTGTTTGCCGTTGTAATTAAAGACATATCTCTTAAGATCACAACAAACACATCAAACTGCTAGATTTTAGATGTTCATAAAAGGCGGTGACAACTTTCCTCAGACCGAAAGAAACGCAGGCTCATACCATGATAAACTTCATGATAGATGGATAATTTCAAGATTAAGAGAAAATTATTCTGGTTGGACCAACCCAACAATACATTTCAAAGATGTTCTTATTATCACCAGGTATCGCACAAGTAGCTGAAGCAACGATATCAATAAAGCGGTTACAGAACTTTATGCTTTACGAAGACACAAGCAAGCCAGTGCCCGGATTAGCAGAGATACAGACTTCCACCAAACCTAAGACATCATCTCGGAAGGCGGCAGAGGTACTCAAAGAAGATAAAGAAGATTCGACAGAGACCAAGTACGTGCCAGCCTCGACTGCGCCCACGAAAGAAGAAGAGGCTAAAGGCAATGGTAAGAACTATTTGATTTTGAATCATACACCTTACGATATAAAGTTTAAATTAATACTGTTGCTTGGAACATTTGATTTGTCTGACACTATTTAGAATAATTTTATTTAGTTCATTGAATGTTGATTGATTTTCGTCATATTGCCTCACGAAATAAGGTTGAAATTAGATTGTTGCTTGGAATTCAGTTCATTTTGCTACTAGATATCTTTTAAATTATTTTATCTAGTTCGGATCGAAACGACTCTGTTACTCAGAATTTAAATACATAAAAAATCTAATACTTACAATCAGAGATGGTATCTAGCGGTGCAGATTAAATTTTGACCAAAAATAAACGTTATGTAAGCTTAAGTTAATATTCATATTTATTTTAACATAAACTACAAAGAATTCTAAATCCGAAATTATTGTTTTTTTTTGTCTCACCAAGCAGTTTAACTCAAATAAAAACGTTAAGTATATTTGCGCACATCAATTTGAAGGAAGTAATTTAACAAAACACACTACACACAATTAAAAAAATTAAGCATCAGTTACTTAATATTGTCCAAACTATGCGCTAACAAAAGACCAACATAATACCTAGTTACAGGTTTAAGCAATTTTCATCCTTATAACAGTTAACGCGACACTCGCTCCCATCGTTCACCCACACAACTACATCAGATAACATTACATTCACAATTTCAAGCAATTTCCCCCCTTATTACAACGCAGGTAATGTGACACTTGCACCGCTGGAACCTGGTGAGGAAGAAGATCATGAGTTAGCAGCTCGGGTGGAGCAAGACGCGCGGGGGGTGCGGCTAAAACACGCGACAGCGAAGTGGATAGTCTCGCATCAAGAAAATACGCTAACAGATCTCTCGCTTACTATCAAGCCTGGCAAGTGAGTCTTTTTTTATGGTTTTTTATAGCTTAGAATGAGAGCCAGTATTTTCAAACGATTTGAATTCTTGAGCTAAGAGAAATATTACGAGTTAACTGCAGTTAAATAACAAGGCGTTTTCGATGTTGTTGAAAAGAGTATTTACGATTTCATAATTTATAAAGAATTTGCAATTTATTATGTATCGTATCCTCAATATCTAGCGACAAAGATACAATTTTTTAATTCATTTTTGTTAATCGAAATTGTTGTTCGTCCGAACTGACATTTGAGAGGCGTTTCATACAAATACAGCGCATTCAAGGAGTATTGTGTGAACGATCACAAATTGTCCCTAATTATTTTGCATGCGTTGAATAGTTGGAATGTATTATAATCAGTGATCGGATAATCGGGCGCTTATATACCTAAACTTCTTCCCATGAAATAATAATATATAGACATTCCTTTCTGTATAAATAAGTAATCCCGTGTTCCCGGGATTGAACAATTTGGTAAAAACAACTATAACAAACATAATGAAATTATATTTATTAGAACACTCAGACAGCATCAGAAATGACACAATAAACTTGTGGCCAATATTTTATTTTTATGCATTTTGTTCATCAGGATAATTGCAGTGATCGGCCCGGTGGGCGCAGGCAAGTCTTCACTACTCCACGTATTACTACGAGAACTGCCTTTACTATCGGGCTCGTTACATGTCGGAGGCAACGTCTCCTACGCCAGCCAGGAACCATGGCTCTTTGCAGGTAAACATTCACATATTTCATAACTTACAAGTTTATTATAATGAGCCAAATTTGTACAAACAAAATTCGTAATTTTAAACAAAACTGAGAAAAGTTTCATCTTACACTTGTGCTTACTTACCTAAAGGAATCATATATCGAAAATAGGAAAAGGAAACATGTTAATTCGGAACATTACCGTATGCAAGGAACACGTTTGACCAAAATGTGGCTTTTGTCCTGGAAATTTTCGTCGAGTATACTGGCCACTTTTAATTCAAAATAGCGCCGATATTATAACAGTTGTCTTCCACAGGCAGCGTACGTCAAAACATTCTATTCGGTCAGGCAATGGACCGGCCGCGGTACAACACAGTGGTGCGGCGGTGCGCTCTCGACAGGGACTTCGCTCTGTTCCCGCATGGGGACAAGACTATCGTCGGTGAGAGGGGAGTTAGTCTCAGTGGAGGTAAGCACACCGTCTCTTTTTATTTATTTATTTATTCAGACTACAAGGAGGTCCACAGTGTTAGTCCAAGGGAAAGAGTTATGACTTAATTTGTAATCTTATTATATCATTGGTTATTCCAGCCAAACGACATAACAGCCAACAAGAGTTTTTCAAAATATTTACTGATCAGTAATCACGACTCATGCTTCTCGTGGACTAGCTAAAAAAAATTTTTTTCCACAAATAACTTAATAATTATATAATAATAACTTAAAGTCGGATCACAGTGACTGTAAATGTTAATATTCGCTTTACATTCCCAGGTCAACGCGCCCGCATCTCCCTCGCCCGCGCGGTGTACAAGCGCGCCGACATCTACCTGCTGGACGACCCGCTGTCGGCAGTGGACGCGCACGTCGGCCGACACCTGTTCGAGTCGTGCCTCATCGGCTACCTGCGCAACACCACCCGGATACTCGTCACGCACCAGCTGCAGTTCCTAAGAGACGTCGACCAGGTGAGAGGCTTGACATTATGACCCGTATCTATTTTGTGATCTACTTGAGAGACGAAAAGTCGTCTCTTCCGGGTCTGCGAAGAGACGGCTCTTCGCAGACCCGGAAGCCTTCAGCTACAAGGTGTCCGGCCCAGAGACGCCTACCCACTAGCCGGACACTACAAGATACATGCCAGACGTGCTGGACATAATAGTCCACCGAGGGCTACAATGTCAGATCACGCAACAAGTGATCGACGACGAGTTACAATCTGATCACCAACCTGTACTCGTATTATCGGGAATGCCCGACTGAAGCCCATAGCGCCACGCCGATCAACAGATTTGACCAAGTTTGCAGAAAAACTAAAGACCATCACGCCGACTCGGCCTATTATAACCTCCGCGGACGTAGACCAGACGATGGATGACGTCACTGCTAGCGCCTTACAAACAGCGACAGGCACGCAGTCGCAGGGGAGAGTGCTACTGCCGCCCCTGCCGGAACGTATCGATGCGATGATCGCTGAGAAGAGGCGCCTCCGCAAGCAGTGGCAACAGTTGAGATGCCCTACCCTAAAGAGGCAGTTAAACCGTCTTGCGGAGAAGGTCACGGCCGAGCTCCCGGCGCACACCGCCGCGGGCTGGGAAGATCGAATAGACGCCACGACGGACAGTTGGCCGTCCTTACATAAATTGTGCGGCCAACTAACAAATACCCCATCCCCGGTGCGACGGGGCACTCAAGTATGTAGCGGAGGACCGGGCGGAGGTCTTCGCCGAGCCCCGAGCGTCAGTTCCACCCAAACCCAACTCGACTGAAACTGGACTGCAGCGACATCGAACTGTCTTATTCTCGCCTGGCGCCCTCAGACGCGCCATCCTTAGGACGAAGCCCAGAAAGGCCCCCGGTGCTGACAGACCGTATCGTAGCGGCACTGGCGCGCCTGTTCACGGCGATACTGCGCACGGGGACCTTTCCCGCCTCGTGAAAGGAATGGCGCGTCATCATGATGCCCAAGGCGGGAAAGAATATCCTGAAACCGAAGAGGAAACTCAAGGAGGGGGTTGTAATTACAACCCACCGTGAAGCAATTCGCGGCCGGGGGGCGGAGCCCTCGTACTGCTCGCCACGCCTCCTAACGGAGGCGTCGCGATTTGGAAACGAACAAAAAAGGCAATAACATGCATCCGTTGCGTAGCGTGTTCTGGATTACTATAGGCACGTTACGTAAGCGAAATACAGACACCCACCTCCATACAGGCGCCTAAATTCACACGTGACTGCGCGGTGCGGGCTCGCGATATACAGCACAATACCGCTCACACACGACGGCTTCTTAGCCCGGACCGTGACAAGCTAGGTCTGGAAGCGGGACGGGTCGGAGCCACACATCCTATCTGTAGGCTGTGGGAGCGTCGAGTCAGCACCTTCGTCGCTGCGCCTCCCCCAGTTAACTGGGGGTCTTACCTGGCGGGGACAGACCGCTGAGGTGTCGTGAAGATTACGGCTGTGAATCAGCGTCGTGGCGCACCTACAGAAAATAACATAGCAACCACTCACATCTAATGGGCGCGCGTAGCTAACGCGTGCCCAATCGAACGCCTATGCCATTGTCGCAAACACAATGAAGGGGTCGTATTTACGAATTTAGAAGCCCCGGGACCGCACGCCACGCCCCCTTGGGCGTCGCGACTTCCAACTGAACAAACGCAGTTCCGATTAAGATCTGGTACAAGACAGTTGGCTGAGTTGGCTTCAGTACTCGCTACCTTTGACAGTGTAATATAGTATTTTTATTTAAACACTTCCACCACGGTCCACCGTCCATCTTCACAGTGACTGGTGTCCAGTCGAAACTCCACCAATCCAGTACAGTGTGCGACCCATCGCGCAAACATGCTTTGTCGAGAGAGACAGCATCTCTCAATTTCTAGCTTTAGTGTATCCCTCTTAGATTAGCTTCGCTCATCTTATCTCATCATTTGACTAAGATAGGTACCCAATCATAATGCGACTCAACAAAGTAGTCCTATTATTTAAAGCCGACTGGTTATATTATATGCATTCGCATGCAGAATAGTATAATATCTAAACATGCTCGGACTCGAGCAGTAATTTACATCGTCTCGTTGAACACAGCAGGATTGTTTTCTTTCATCGATCTAACCTTTTTCGGTGACCAATATTGGTTGCTAATACTGTGGTCATAATAATTTTCAAGACCAAAAGATTTATAAATCCCTACCATAATATCTATCTACAAAAGGTGCAAATTACTTGCAGTATTGTAACATGGGTTACAATACTGCAAGTAATTGATAAACATAAATTAAGTATCAAATCACTTATTCCAACATTTTATCCTACAGATAATTATCCTAAAGAACGGCGCCATAGCCGCGGCGGGTAACTTCGACACCCTAAGCGCGTCTGGACTGGATTTCGCGTCACTGTTAGCTCGGGACCCGGAAGAAGAGAAACCTGCTGTAGACCCGAACGCTTCCGAGGCAGATACCGAGTCCATGCTTCAAGGCAGCTTCCGGAAACGACAGATGAGCATACACTCGGTAAGAATTGATAAAAAAAGAGTTGAACATGGTGTCATAATCTGGCCTGACAATTTTTTTTGGCTCAGTATAAAACTTTATAGTAGCGTATTTTCATTTGAACGTACACCGATGCCGCGGAAATAATTATCGCTCCTCACTAGCCTATTTGTCCACGTACGCACGAGTGATTTATATCGGGCACTGGATCTACAACTCTCGGTGTTGAGCCGAGCATTGAGAATCCAACAAAGTACATCCCAGTGCGTCAATAAAATACCTTGTTGGATTTTCAACTCTCGGCGCTACGCCATGCAATGAAAACACAGGGCGCGATAAAATATTGCCGTGCTGAAAAATCGCCCGTGGGTACGAGAGCTTACGAATCACGCTCTTTTGCGCGCGCATATTTGTTTAGATTTTGTCCATGGTCGAGCTCGGAGAAAGCAGCATGCCCCACTAATCGTTCTTCCAGCCTTATTGCTTTGGTTGGCCCGTTCTTCCTGCCTTATTACATTTACTTTGGTTGGCCCGTTCGTACAAAACTGAAGGCATTTGGAATGCATTCTCGGCTGAAGTTTCGTATCTACACGAAATATTAAATCTCTACCTTCGTTTTAGGTGAGTTCTGTGGACAACATAACCGCAACGGCACCTCCAGCTGGCGAAGCAGAAACTCGAAGCGCAGGCGCAGTCGGAAGCAAAGTATACGGCGCTTATCTAGGAGCGGCCGGGAACGCGTGCGTTGTGCTGCTGATGTTCCTGGTGGCCACGCTCGCGCAGCTACTCGGCTCTGCGTCCGACTGGTGGACGAGCTACTGGTGAGTGTATACCTGACGTCACAAAGTGTACGGCGCATACCTAAGAGCGGCTGTATAGTCTGTTCCAAAGGTATCTAATGAAAATGTAAACAAATGGATCAGAATACGTAGGTATCTATGGATACCGAATTTGTAGTGCCGCTTACAAATTGAGTGCTTTGATTTCATTATTTGAATACATTAACCCAAAATTCTTATTTTTAATACCCTTAAGACGCGGACCGACTACGATTTTAATCGCTATTACCGCACTCACACAACCGCATCTGCGCGTTTTACGGTAATTATGCACACACTCGCAAACGCTAACACGGGCGTTTGTGTGCTCAAGGAAAGTTGCATAGTATACGTAAGGAAATCAGATGTTTTCTGTTGAATATACTTACTTATGACGTGCGTTCTAAAATTCGATGTAATTACAGTGTCGGTTCATAATATGATACAATAAATAATTACACATAACAATTTAAAAAAAAACATCACTACTGTTTATTTTTATTACAGTACATGATAAACAGGTCAAATATAAACATTCCGAATTTTACCCGACTGCTCTAGAAGGGGAATTATGCTTTTCGGGTGTAAGTCAGTATCAGGGATGGAAGGGTTAATTAAATGGGTAGTTATGCCATTTCAAACTAATGTTTGTGTTTTAGATAGGTACTTAGTGGGTGCGGTAAAAAAATAGAAAACAAAACCAACATAAAGGCCCTCGGACCACTTAAAAATCACATAAACTCTAAATAAATGCAATAATATCACAGCTCCAAAGTGACAAATGCCATAATGTTTCTAATAAAATGCGGAGCCGGGACGGAAGCTAGAATTCTGAAAAATTTAGACGATAGAGGGATCATCCACGGGAATGGAAGCTGCTGCTGGCTGAATATTAGTTGGTATTTACTAAAATTGGTAAAACAGTGCGTGAATTGAACTAAAGTTCTGTGGCGGACTACTAAGGCTACTCACTGCCTAATATTGAAGTGAAAATTCAGTCTCAGTGGAAATATGGGCAATAAAAATAAAATGTTGCGAAAGAGTTTTACAAGAAAAAGACGAAAAACTCGAAAAAATGATGGAATGTTTGGGTAAGTAGGATGATTACGGTATTGTATCATAACATTTGAAATTTGTATTTAGTTTAGTTTACTTACGAAACTGTATAAATCTATAGAAACGGCATTGACAATTTCTACAAACATTTTGCTAAATCCAAAAACAAATAGGTGCACTCTATTTTGATGTCTATAGAATGCATATTTGAATGCGCCTAGTGCAAACGTCTCTGGTCGAAGCAACCATCGAGGCGATAGCCATATTGCAATAGTAGGTATATGTAACAAAAACAAACTTGCAGATAAATCAGAGTGCGTTCGTAATTATTATAATAATATAAATACTGCACACTAGTTATATATAAAGCATTTTGATTCTTTTGTAAGATTATTTTTATAATATTTATTGAGTCATTAGACCAGTGCCGATAATTTTTGAAAACGAAAAAAGTCACAGTAGGCTGAAACCCATTGGAAAAGAAAGAGAATATAACAAAAATGAAAGGAAAAATAATTTACGGGCGATCCGAGGTCGGGAAGTGGGGGTTTAAGGGTAAAAAGCGGTTTATCTCGATTTCCGGCAAATTTGAATTTTTCACATAAATTGTTTGTTGTCAAATTTGAATTTTTCACATGAATTGAATTTTTCACATAAATTTTGAGGTTACTTGAAAAAAGTGTGAATACAAAAGTTGTAGATCTTTTTATTACCTACAACTTTGCTATTACACTTTTTTCCATATGACTTGTAGTTTTGCCGGAAATCGAGATAACCCCCACTTCCCGACCTCGGATCGCCCGTAAATTATTTTTCCTTTCATTTTTGTTATATTCTCTTTCTTTTCCAATGGGTTTCAGCCGACTGTGACTTTTTTCGTTTTCAAAAATTATCGGCACTGGTCTAATGACTCAATAAATATTATAAAAATAATCTTACAAAAGAATCAAAATGCTTTTTATATAACTAGTGCAATATTTATATTATTATAACAATTACGAACGCACTCTGATTTATCTGCAAGTTTGTTTTTGTTACTTATACCTACTATTGCAATATGGCTATCGCCTCGATGGTTGCTTCGACCAGAGACGTTTGCACTAGGCGCATTCAAATATGCATTCTATAGACATCAAAATAGAGTGCACCTATTTGTTTTTGGATTTAGCAAAATGTTTGTAGAAATTGTCAATACCGTTTCTATAGATTTATACAGTTTCGTAAGTATACTAAACTAAATACAAATTTCAAATGTTATTATGATACAATACCGTAATCATCCTACTTACCCAAACATTCCATAATTTTTTCGAGTTTTTCGTCTTTTTCTTGTAAAACTCTTTCGCAACATTTTATTTTTATTGCCCATATTTCCACTGAGACTGAATTTTCACTTCAATATTAGGCAGTGAGTAGCCTTAGTAGTCCGCCACAGAACTTTAGTTCAATTCACACACTGTTTTCAGTCATAAATTACTTGAAAACTACAATCGAATTATGCACAGAGCGTCCGGTGCCAACCATCCAAGTCGAGCGCTGCCCGACGACTAAAGTATGACCGCGTAAGCTATTGTCACCACTATGGAGCGTCAATAAGATTGAAAATTGAAAATGATATTTGTGTTGAAATGTGACGTAAGCTGCGAATGGGCATTTATTTTACTGCTTTTCTTTAGATTATTTAAAATATAGACATAAAATTAAATAATGGTTTGGTTAAAGTTTTAAAAAAATGGAAAACCTACTAAATTCTTAAAAAAAAAACTGTTGTTATCGCTGGAAATACAGAGATCTTCGACGTCAAAGTTTATTTTTGTGCTACAACTTCCCAATTTTTTATTGGGAATATCAAACTATTATTTATTATTCTGTTCGGTTTAAATTCTTCTTTATACCCTTCTCTGTTCACTGTATTTTTCGCGTTACTTATTTTTATTACATTACGTCATACTCGACGTTCTAAGAAACCAATTTTTGGGAATATTGAGATAACACCCCGCCTTAAAGATCTTTCTGATTTGACAATTGAGGTTAAATTCATAACTTAAATTTTCGTCGATGATTTTTCTATTGTAATTTAATTATGTTATTCAAACAATAATTGTTGGAAAAAGTGGTGAGATATAAAGTTGAAACCTAACTATAAATATATTAATATATGTATTACTCATTTCCTTTCGTGAGTGATTTGTTTACACTTTCATAAGAAACATATGGAACAGACTATACTATAGGCTGACTGCCGTAAGTGCGACCTCCTGCAAAAGAATTTAGTTCAGCGGGCCGTGCTTACGGCGTAGGTGTGCTTGTTTGTTTGTCCCTCTTTCATGTACCAACGGAGCAACAGATCAAAAAGACCGGTAATTATCATAGGCAACTTTTTGCCCCCATAAACAAATGCACGGCTCCAGAAAACGCCATGAGAGTAATGCCGCGGGTTAAAGCTATATTGGTGATCAACTTCTACTCGTACAAACGAAACGCCAACTCAAAACCTGTTCACCCGGAAAGAGAACTCCACCAGAACCATCGAATTTATTTTTATCGATATCGATATTCATTCAGAATCTTGCTTAAATCTATGAAATAAAACAGCGGATGCATAAAATAGTACAATTTTAATAATAAGAAAATATAACTAGAATTAAATAAAAATGTATCAACATTTCTAATAACCTCAATAAGTAAGTTAAAACTAAAGTTAAGTAACTAACTATGTTTTATAATAGTTATATTTTTGCATTACGTTTTTAATTGCTATCTTCCTACACTTATGGATCCATTTAGCTTGTTATTATATTATAAATACCGTGTTTTTTGTGACCATATTATTTTTACAGCACCTTTTGTTGCAGTATGCTAATTGTACTTTATGTACATGTTGTTAAAGTCCTCTCTTCCTTATTCATAGAAATTAACTTTGCTTTTAGAAATAATATCAGTTTCCGCGAATTGAATGTACCCTACACTTCTGCTATTCATGCTGTGTTTACGTTTTCGATCATTTCTGATGGCGTCCCTTAGCATATATTATCAAAATGTGAGGGGATTACGAACCAAAACAGGAGTTTTCTTTAGAAATGTATGTATCAATAGCTTTGATATTATTTGTTTGACGGAGTCATGGTTATTTGACGGGATATCTAATTCTGAAGTGTTTGACGACCGATATCTCGTATGGAGGCGGGACCGGGACTATGCTAACACTAATCAAGTTATGGGAGGAGGTGTCTTAATTGCGGTTAGGCGTGAACTTGTGGCCGATATTCGCAGTTAGTGGTGCTCGAGTGCCGAGGACTTGTGGGTTACACTGTCACTAGTGCGAAAGAAGCCAAGAATATCTTATAAAATGCACATTTGCGTAACTTATATTTGTAGCCAGAACCTAGGCAATTCTTTAGCAGTTCAGCTTGGTAATTTCTCAAATAACTTATCGGATATTGTCCTTCAGCATTCTGCCGATAAGTTTATTATTCTGGGTGATTTTAATCAACCAAACATAAAGTGGCAGCCGACTGCCGACGGGTATGCTTTACGCCCTACTAACCTGCAGGGCGCTGTCCAAACGAACCTAATTGATGACTTTAATACCTGTAACCTCTCGCAGTATAACTGTCATTCAAATGACAATGATAGGATTCTGGACCTAGTGCTATCTAATGACCAAGTTGTTGTCACGTGGTGTGGTGATCCACTTGTACCTGAGGACTTGCATCACAAAGATTATGCGTTACTGCGGACTTTGTTCAATTGCATAGTCTTCCTGTTCGTCCCTACGTAAAATTTTTGTATCACTTGGGTGACTACAATGCAATATGTGACGAACTCAATCTGGTGGATTGGCAGAGCGACTTAAACTGTCAGCCGTTAGAAGACGCCCTCGCATACTTTTACACTGTTATTGACAGGCTACGTAATACCCATATACCAACAAAAACGGTAATTTCTCAATCAAAGTATCCGCCTTGGTACAGAACCCCGTTGATTAAAATTATTAAAGAAAAGGCTAAGTATCATACTAAATTTAAAAAATACGGGAATTTAGCAGATTTAGAATGTTTTGTTTTATTGAGAGAGCGGGTTAAAGACCTAGAAAAGGTTATGTTTGACGACTATATAACAAGAATTGAGTCAGACATAATTCATAATCCTCGGGCCTTTTGGGGTTATGTTAAAGCAAGGAAACAATCAAACTCATATCCCTTGATTCTACACTTTGGGCAGCTGTCTTCTAGCGACGGTGACGTAATTTGCAACATGTTTGGCGACTATTTTCACTCCAATTTTCTTTTAGGCACTGGTGCTAGTGATGGTCCTATTTCGTATGATGTGGACCATAGCAGTGCCGCTCAGTGCACAGCTGATATTAGTTCTGTTGAAATTAGTGTGGATGAGGTTCACAGGCTACTAAAACAAATCGACTTAAATAAGTCTGCGGGGCCGGACCACATTCCGCCGGTTTTCATCGCGAACTGCGCTAATAGTCTTGCTGTCCCGCTCTCGATACTATTCAAAAAATCACTATCTACGGGTATGGTACCCACGATCTGGAAGTCGGTATATATAACGCCGATACACAAAAAGGGGCCAAAGACTTCCGTCGAAAATTACAGACCGATCTCCAAATTTTGTGTGTTTGCAAAAATACTGGAAAAAATCGTTTATAAACAAGTTTATTCGGCTGTCAAACACAGTCTCAGCGATCATCAGCACGGTTTCTTAAGAGGTTGGTCTACTACTTCCAACCTAGTTATCTGTAGTGATTTTTTATCTGAGTCCATGTCCCTTCGGTCCCAGGTCGACGTTATATATACCGATTATAGCAAATGTTTCGATCGAATTGACCAATCTTAAGGCGGGGTGTTATCTCAATATTCCCAAAAATTGGTTTCTTAGAACGTCGAGTATGACGTAATGTAATAAAAATAAGTAACGCGAAAAATACAGTGAACAGAGAAGGGTATAAAGGAGAATTTAAACCGAACAGAATAATAAATAATAGTTTGATATTCCCAATAAAAAATTGGGAAGTTGTAGCACAAAAATAAACTTTGACGTCGAAGATCTCTGTATTTCCAGCGATAACAACAGTTTTTTTTTAAAGAATTTAGTAGGTTTTCCATTTTTTTAAAACTTTAACCAAACCATTATTTAATTTTATGTCTATATTTTAAATAATCTAAAGAAAAGCAGTAAAATAAATGCCCATTCGCAGCTTACGTCACATTTCAACACAAATATCATTTTCAATTTTCAATCTTATTGACGCTCCATAGTGGTGACAATAGCTTACGCGGTCATACTTTAGTCGTCGGGCAGCGCTCGACTTGGATGGTTGGCACCGGACGCTCTGTGCATAATTCGATTGTAGTTTTCAAGTAATTTATGACTGAAAACAGTGTGTGAATTGAACTAAAGTTCTGTGGCGGACTACTAAGGCTACTCACTGCCTAATATTGAAGTGAAAATTCAGTCTCAGTGGAAATATGGGCAATAAAAATAAAATGTTGCGAAAGAGTTTTACAAGAAAAAGACGAAAAACTCGAAAAAATTATGGAATGTTTGTGTAAGTAGGATGATTACGGTATTGTATCATAATAACATTTGAAATTTGTATTTAGTTTAGTATACTTACGAAACTGTATAAATCTATAGAAACGGTATTGACAATTTCTACAAACATTTTGCTAAATCCAAAAACAAATAGGTGCACTCTATTTTGATGTCTATAGAATGCATATTTGAATGCGCCTAGTGCAAACGTCTCTGGTCGAAGCAACCATCGAGGCGATAGCCATATTGCAATAGTAGGTATAAGTAACAAAAACAAACTTGCAGATAAATCAGAGTGCGTTCGTAATTATTATAATAATATAAATATTGCACTAGTTATATAAAAAGCATTTTGATTCTTTTGTAAGATTATTTTTATAATATTTATTGAGTCATTAGACCAGTGCCGATAATTTTTGAAAACGAAAAAAGTCACAGTAGGCTGAAACCCATTGGAAAAGAAAGAGAATATAACAAAAATGAAAGGAAAAATAATTTACGGGCGATCCGAGGTCGGGAAGTGAAAAATTCAAATTTGCCGGAAATAGAGATAAACCGCTTTTTACCCTTAAACCCCCACTTCCCGACCTCGGATCGCCCGTAAATTATTTTTCCTTTCATTTTTGTTATATTCTCTTTCTTTTCCAATGGGTTTCAGCCTACTGTGACTTTTTTCGTTTTCAAAAATTATCGGCACTGGTCTAATGACTCAATAAATATTATAAAAATAATCTTACAAAAGAATCAAAATGCTTTATATATAACTAGTGTGCAGTATTTATATTATTATAATAATTACGAACGCACTCTGATTTATCTGCAAGTTTGTTTTTGTTACTTATACCTACTATTGCAATATGGCTATCGCCTCGATGGTTGCTTCGACCAGAGACGTTTGCACTAGGCGCATTCAAATATGCATTCTATAGACATCAAAATAGAGTGCACCTATTTGTTTTTGGATTTAGCAAAATGTTTGTAGAAATTGTCAATGCCGTTTCTATAGATTTATACAGTTTCGTAAGTAAACTAAACTAAATACAAATTTCAAATGTTATGATACAATACCGTAATCATCCTACTTACCCAAACATTCCATCTTTTTTTCGAGTTTTTCGTCTTTTTCTTGTAAAACTCTTTCGCAACATTTTATTTTTATTGCCCATATTTCCACTGAGACTGAATTTTCACTTCAATATTAGGCAGTGAGTAGCCTTAGTAGTCCGCCACAGAACTTTAGTTCAATTCACGCACTGTTTTACCAATTTTAGCAAATACCAACTAATATTCAGCCAGCAGCAGCTTCCATTCCCGTGGATGATCCCTCTATCGTCTAAATTTTTCAGAATTCTAGCTTCCGTCCCGGCTCCGCATTTTATTAGAAACATTATGGCATTTGTCACTTTGGAGCTGTGACATTATTGCATTTATTTAGAGTTTATGTGATTTTTAAGTGGTCCGAGGGCCTTTATGTTGGTTTTGTTTTCTATTTTTTTACCGCACCCACTAAGTAGGTACCTATCTAAAACACAAACATTAGTTTGAAATGGCATAACTACCCATTTAATTAACCCTTCCATCCCTGATACTGACTTACACCCGAAAAGCATAATTCCCCTTCTAGAGCAGTCGGGTAAAATTCGGAATGTTTATATTTGACCTGTTTATCATTTACTGTAATAAAAATAAACAGTAGTGATGTTTTTTTTTAAATTGTTATGTGTAATTATTTATTGTATCATATTATGAACCGACACTGTAATTACATCGAATTTTAGAACGCACGTCATAAGTAAGTATATTCAACAGAAAACATCTGATTTCCTTACGTATACTATGCAACTTTCCTTGAGCACACAAACGCCCGTGTTAGCGTTTGCGAGTGTGTGCATAATTACCGTAAAACGCGCAGATGCGGTTGTGTGAGTGCGGTAATAGCGATTAAAATCGTAGTCGGTCCGCGTCTTAATGCGTAAACTTTTATCCATGGGTATCCGGGGTAACCTATTCAGGTGGTTCACGTCATATGTTGAGGGTAGATGTCAAACTGTGGTGCTGAACGGCTACTCATCTAGAGCTATGCGTATTCCCTCGGGAGTTCCCCAGGGGTCGTTACTGGGGCCTCTATTATTTAATATTTTTATTAATGACGTGATTTCCGGTTTTCGTCATTCTAAACTACTGCTTTATGCTGATGACATGAAGATCATGAAACAGGTTTCCACCCATGCAGATGCTCTCTTACTGCAGGAGGATCTTGACACCTTTCAATCCTACTGCAATATTAATAAGTTGGACCTAAACGTTTCTAAATGCTATGTGTGCTCTTTCAGTCGCAAACCTCACCCTCTCCATTTCCCTTACAAACTCTTGGATACCCCAATTACCAGGGTCAATGCTATCAAAGACCTCAGGGTTACTTTTGACACAAAGCTTATTTTTGACACCCACATTAATAACATTGTCAACAAAGCGTCGAAAGCACTAGGCTTTATTTGCAGGGTCTCGTCTGATTTTAGAAGTATCAAGACTCTTAAGATATTATATTGCTCCTTGGTTCGTAGTCACCTCGAGTATGCCTCTCAAGTCTGGAACCCCAACTATAATACTTATATCGATCGTTTAGAGGGCATACAAAGAAAATTCCTTAGGTACATTCAATTTCGTTCTAAAACATACCTGTCTAACTACAACATACGGTGTAAAAAATTTCATGTTCTTCCACTTTGTGAAAGAAGAAAAATTTCTGATTTAGCATTTTTATTCAAAATTGCAAACGGATCCAACGACATCCCTGAGCTTCTGAGCAAAATTGGGCTGCGTGTATGTTCTACATTTTTGCGTAAGCCTCGTTTGTTGCACGTACCAATAACAAGAATTATCTACAGACAAAATTCCTACATGATTAGGGCGAGCCGCATGTATAATGAAACCTGCCAGGAAGTTGAAATAGATCTTTTCCATACCAGTGTGCCTAAATTGAAGAAGGCTCTTTGCAATCACTTCTTCGATAAAATAACATAGTCCTTGCATTATAAAAGAATAAACAGAACGCGAATGTAACACTGTCTGCTACCTAGTACATCATAGTTGATTGTTATTTCTACATGTGAAAACTTGTAATTGGCCATCATTTTGTTATTATATTTGTAACCACAGTGTCTGATTAGCTGTAAGTTTTCCAAAAATAATAAAATAAATAAAATAAAATATTATGTTTGGCCAAAGAATTAGCATAGCCATTCAACGTGGCAATGCTTCCAGTCTTCTGGGCACGTTTCCGGATGACAGCAATGCGGACGAGTACTTCGACGCCTAAGTTTACTTACTTTTGTTTATTTTTTTTTATTTGTATATTTAGTTAGTTATTTAATTTAGTACCTAATGTAAAAACAATATCTATATATAATAAAAAAAAACAAACAACAAAAGTAGATAATAAGTAATTCGTATTAAGAAATTATCGACATGTCAATTTTGGTTTGAAACATGACCCCAACCCTACGGTAGTCTCGTTAGCATTTTTACTAAGAGACATATCGCATCAATCGCATGTCAGTTTTGCTGATTCGACGTATTTTGAGCTTAATGAACATAAAAACTAGGTGTAGCGAGACGTCACAAAAGCAATGCACCAAAAATACTCGATTCATGCCATATTTATGTTGAATCATGGTTGAATCGAATGAAAAATCTAAATGTATTATGAGGTTAGGATTTTGAATTTCAATAAAAACATTTCTTAATGTTATAAATAAATATTTACTTAAAGACGGTTAGTCCGTTCTTTATGTAAGTTTGACATATTAAGTATTTGAATTGAACGCTTTTTGCCGAATTTAATAGCACAACCAGGCATTTACACAGTGTCCCGTGCGCCTTGAAAACGATTTACGAAGTGCGTTATAATCGATTTGTAAGTAGTTTTTATGAACGTACTAGAACATTTGTTCTTGTTATTTTACAGACGGGGAAGTGTTTCTAAGGCTTATCCAGTGTTATCTACTCACCACCCTTGGTTGACTGGTAGAGAAACCTGAGGAATTCAGTCCTCTTTTGTACCTTTTTATTTTTATTTAATATAGGTTTGCTCTTGGCTCCAGTCTAGGTCAGTGGTGACAGAGACAGAGTCGACGATGGCGTGAGCTTACCCAGAAGAAGCCTGTTCACTCTCACTTTGAAGAGATTAGGGTTGTCTGCATTCGGAAACAGAGACGCAGGCAGAGAGTTCTACTCTTTGTGCACAAAGATTAATATATAACCACGGTCCACAACCACCAATCTCATTCTTTGTGGTGACTACTTGACTGAATCTATGGCTCATCGCACACAAGTAGATGTAATTTTCACAGATTATAGCAAGTGTTTTGATCGCTTGGATCATGCTAGCCTTCTGCGTAAGCTATTGGCTATAGGTATCAGTGGAAATCTCTTCAGGTGGTTCTCATCTTATGTGGCCAACAGATGTCAAACTGTGGTACTTAACGGATATACATCGAGAACTATGATTACCCCTCAGGAATTCCGCAGGGATCGCTGTTGGGACCCTTGTTATTCAACATCTTCATCAATGACGTCTCTTCATGTTTCTCTAACTCAACAGTTCTTTTGTTTGCGGACGACATGAAGATTCTAAGTGTAATCAGAACTTATGAAGATGCTGAACGTCTCCAACGTGATCTGGATAGTTTCCAAGAGTATAGTACGGCTAACCGCCTGGATCTAAATGTCTCTAAATGTTACACATGTACCTATACACGTAAACGTAAACCTATTGTTCACGATTATAAACTAGCCAACACTTCAATAGCCAGAGTTAATACGATTAGAGACTTAGGCGTCACTTTTGACTCGAAACTTCTTTTCGACACACACATCGATAATATTATTAAAAAAGCTTCGAAGGCACTAGGTAGGTTTCATCTTGAGGATATCAGCCGATTTTAAAAATATCAAAACACTAAAAATTCTTTATTGTGCTTTTGTACGCAGTCATCTCGAATACTGCTCACCAGTATGGAATCCTATTTATAATACTTACTTCAATCGTATCGAAAATATTCAAAAGAAATTTTTAAGGTGCATTCAGTTTAGATCTAAAACCTATTTGCCTAATTATTACAGCCGCTGCAGGAAGTTTCACATTCTTCCATTAAATGAGCGGAGAAAAATTGCCGACATGGTATTCTTGTTCAATTTGGCTAATGGTTCAACCGACTGTTCTGAACTGATGAGCAAAATTGGGCTGCGTGTTCCATCCTTCACCTTAAGGAAGCATCAACCTCTGTATGTTCCTTCTGTTCGTTGCATAATATATCGACAAAACTCTTATATGATAAGAGCTAGCAGGGCATACAACTCGTTGTGTCAGAGTCTTGATGATCTTGATTTATTCTTCACTAGTATTCCTAAACTATAAAAAAATCTATGTAAAAACTTTTTTGAAGACCACTAAATTTATTAATTTATTTATTTATAACTAGAACCTGTTCAGTGTTATCTTAATTCTCTCGAGAGTGCTTACTTATTCTTACTTTCGCTTGTCTGTCTACTGTTTCTTGTGGTACCCTAATATTGTCAGTGAAAACTTTTAATTGGCCTTCTGTCACTAACTGTCAACTATATGTATCTTAGCTGTAAGTTTTCTTAAGAAATAAAATAAAATACCTTCTTTCAGGGTAATTCTAGAAGAGGCCCACCCAATTGAGCGTATGTCGGCGGTACCGCTAAGCGGGAACAGCACGGGCGCTCTGCAGGCAATCAACAACTACACGGGCAGCCTCATAGAGAACACGTACTTCGTGGCCGCGGGTATCAGCCGATACGACTGCATCTATATTTATTCCGGTGAGATTTTGACATTTTAACGGTGCCGATTCTCTTGTCACAAAAATCTCTAAACTAGACTAAAAATCACCAAAATTATGTTTATTCCTGTCAATCGACGTTTACCATTCTGAAATTGACTAAAGTGACACAACTTAACTATAATATAGTTTACCAGTAATAAAGTCATTTAGTTATTCAGTTTAGTGAAAATGGCAGTTTATCTATTCAGAATTTGACATTTTCATCTAAAATTTTGTGTCAAAGATTGCTTTTAGTTATGGAGAATCTTGTTTGCAGAAAAGTTTTTAAAATTCTCGTAACCAAAAATATTACATTTTAGTGATAGTTTAGTTTAGTTCTAGTGAATCGGCACCAATATCTGCTTTCTTAATTTAGTGACAAACATTTTAGTTAAGCGGCCAATCGAGCTTAGTAACGTGAAATTAGGGAGACGTCTTTCTGCTGCAGTGGAGTGCAAAGTTAATGATGAAGAGCGATCTACTCTTCGATGTCTAGCAAAGTAATAAAGACCGTCCGATAAACAGCCTAGAAGTATAATATGAATGACAGTTTTTTAAACATGTATAATGAAAAATGAAGTACAAACTTCACAGACATTTTCTTTTATCGTAATTAAATATCGAGTCTCCGTAAGGATGAAAGAACGATGAGAGATTTTGGTAGTTTGAGCAATATCAAGTTTTTGTACCTATTTGGTACCAGGCATCAAATAATTGGTACCTCGCTAAAGAGGTAAAACTTTTTCGAGGAATCGTCCACAACCGGTCATGAACTTGAGGCCTTAAAAGTGAACGCTCAAATGAGACACGTTGGTTAACTGTTACTTTTCCCTTTCAGCCATGGTGATAGCTCTCGTCGTGGTCTCCTTACTCCGTTCGTTCATGTTCTTCACGATGGCGATGCGCGCGTCCACGCGGCTACACAACAACATGTTCTCGGCCATCACGCGGGCTCCCATGCGGTTCTTCCACGTCAACCCTTCGGGACGGATCCTTAATAGGTTTTCGAAGGATATGGGAGCCGTGGATGAAGTCCTTCCCTCTGCTTTGTTGGATGTTTTACAGGTTAGATACTTTTAAATGCTTAAATGGTTTTTTTTTATCCTTGACGTGAAAAGCCGCGTGCTAAATTATAAGTTCGAAGCTTTTGTCTGTCTGTCTGAAGACGGAACAGATTTCAATGCGGTGTTTCTGCTTAAACTAGATGGTCTCAAAAAAATCACTTCAAGACCCTGCCTTTAAAACTATATATTTTTGAGTAACTGTGAGACCTTAGAAAAGTTCCAAAATGATAATAAAACATAAAAGTTTGATCGTGATTTACCGATAACCAGCGAGATCTGACGATATAACAAACCACATTTTTATGCACATCGCTTTGAGACTAATGTTTGTTCTTATTTTAGATCGGCCTCTCCCTAATCGGTATCGTGGTAGTAGTGGCCGTGGTCAACTACTGGCTACTAGTACCGACGCTGGCCATCGGCTTCGTGTTCTACGGACTGCGCATCTTCTACCTGTCCTCCTCGCGCAGCATCAAGCGCCTCGAGGGTGTGAGTGAGTCATCTCTGACGCATAGCGCGACCATTTCTTTAGACTAACCCTCGGATAACATCGGGATACTTCGTCGTTACAAGGCGCTTCTTGAACAAGCATGCGGATACATTGCATGGCTGGTAGACTTAACACATATTAAATCTAAGATCTGCTGTACTGATATCATTTCACATTTATCTTGTAGATTTGTTACAAACCTCGCTCTCAGCATAACCCATTTTTTTCTCTAGTTAATTAAATTATGGCCTATATACACTCGTGAGACAGTGTGTATCTATTTAAATACATGAGTAGTGAGGACCCCTATCGTTAGATTTAGTCCCGTAGGTGAATGATAAAAGTTACCTCTTTTTATGAATAAAAACGGGGTCATTTGTTATTCAAGTGCACACACCAGCAGGTCAAGTTACCACAAGCTGTCAAATTTTCTCATTCGATTTTGAACTTAACCTTCAACATTTTAAGGTTTAATATCATTTGGAGACGACTGTTCATTTAATTTATTCCACATTTACTAATAACCGGGGTATAATCCTAACGATAACAATCATACTCTAATACAGTGCTATCTGCACCATTACAGCTCGCAGTCCAGTGTTCTCTCATCTGAACGCGACACTGCAAGGAATCACGACTATTCGCGCGTTCGGAGCGCAGGAGGCGCTTATAAGAGAGTTCGACAACCATCAGGATCTGCATAGCTCTGCGTGGTAAGTTAACTCATATTCTTAGTAGCTTTAGACCTATATTCCAATAGCAAGAGGTTTCTACATAAAGATTTTCACACATTACGACCCACGACCTTATTCCACCGGCCCCCTTCTTCCATCGGTCATCTAGACGCACTGCAAGTTACCATCCTTACAGCTCGCGCGTTAAGAGTTTGGCTTTGACCTTCGGATTTTTGAACTTTTGATTGTACAACAGGAGTGCGCGGTACGTCGTATCGATGCGAGAGGCAGGGAACGACTGGAGCGCCAATCAGAGCACCGCGTGCGCCTACACACCCGCCCCGCACCCCGCGAATTGCCCGTTGATACCCTATTTCTGATTTCTGCGCAATAACGGTCAAAGCCAAACTCTTATCGCGCGAGCTGTACCTTGTTGCTATTCCACCAATTCGCACTAAGCGTTTCTAAATGTCTTTTGTAATGCACACAGCAAAAGAATGGTACTCTCTACCTGCGTCTGTGTTTCCGAACGCATACAACCCTAATCTTTTCAAAGTGAGAGTGAACAGGTTTCTTCTGGGTAAGCTCAATCCATCGTCGACTGTGTCTCTGTCACCACTGACCTAGACTAGAGTCAAGAGCAAAACATATAACGGCTGTAAAAAGACGCTTAATGAAGCCGAGAGTCACTTGCACTCCCCGTCATTGTGATCATGTTTTTGCTCTTGGCGATACCAGGAATGCCCCTAGGTTTCGGAGATATTGAAGGTTTTGAGCTTCCCACTTTTTTTCACGAAAACAAGTTTAAATGTTTTAAGTTAGAACTCAACTCAGGGGGCCTACTCCCTAAGCACTAATTCCGTCGTTTCAGTCGAAGTGACGGACGATTCCTAATCCGTATCACTTACGGACATAAGATTAGTCCGGGGCTCGAACTAAAAATTTATGACAAAACGTTTAAGACAGTTGTCCTTACTCCCGATGTGTTTTTTCCCGTCCGGAAAAGTTAAGTAATGGAGAGTAGGGTTCACTTTTAAGTACCGAACTGCTTTCGGACGCGCCCGTATCCTCTTTGACGGACTTGGAGAGTAGGCCCCGTGTACCCATAAGCACAATGTTTTGCGTGCATTACATTGCGTGCTGTTTACAGCGACTTTTCGCACCAGAAATAAATGTTTCCCAGCAATAATTTTTGCTCAATGTTAATTAGTTTGTGCTCAGTTAACGGGCATATGGTGGTGCTTTGTACACTCTTATTAATATCATCGAGAGATACCTAGAAACGTCACCGCAAATTAATAATTGCAGCTGCGATTGAGTTCGTGAGAGATCAAAAGTTTCGGTAAAAACGACCGCAGATTAGGGCTTTGATTTGTTGATTCGACAATAAATGATATGGAATGCATTTAGATGCGATTACAAGTAAAATTTCTACATTGTTTCTCCTCTTCATTTCTGCTTTCACTATAATTGCTCACAAGTTTTTTTAATTATTTATATATTAAAATTAATTATTTCCAGGTATCTATTCATCGCCAGCTCTCGAGCATTCGGCTTCTGGCTGGATCTTGTGTGCGTGGTCTACATCGCCATGGTTACGCTCAGTTTCCTCGTCTTCGGGCAAAGTGAGACTTTCGTTCAAACACTTTTTATTTACGACCCACATTCAATAGTTTAAACAATCACTGATTTTCTACCTATTCGAAAAGCAAAAATAAATCAGGTTTTTCAGCACCATAACTGCGTAACACTATCAATAACAATCTGAATAATTTTGAAGGATATTGCTAATCCATTGCTTCATATGTTCGAAAAATTTGTCTGCTCAACAACGTAAATAATTCAATGAATGTTGTTGAACTGTCAAAAGGAAAGCCATTCCTACTGATAGTGTACCACGCAATTACCCAGCTGGTTCTTGTTACCAGTGTATGTTTACGGGCTGATATCGTTGTGTAACAATTTTATTGTTCAGAGTCGAAAACAACCAAAGCCCACAATAAGTGTGTAATGACCAGGCCCTGCAGTCTCGACATAGTTAGCAATAGTTTTCGGTTGCTAAGTCCTAACAATCCAGATGTAAATGTTGATGTAAATGTTAGGTAGTCTCGACACTCAAATTTATCGGTTGTTACCTACCGGTACCTACCTAAAATACCAGTAACAAACGATAAATTTGAGTGTGGAGACCACCAAATATCATTTCATCTGGATTGTTAGGACTTAGCAACCGAAAACGATTGCTAACTATGTCGAGACTGCAGGCCCAGAGGTCGGAATGAGGTAGAGTTATTTATATACTTGCATCGAAATGTTGATATTAATATGGATCTTCCCGGGATTTGTAATGGACAATCCCGTGTGGCCAATATTACAAATAAATAATAATAAAAACCTCAGAGATAGACAGACGAATAAAACAGATAGTATAATATTAACATACAATTTTTACGCATTGGAATTTTGCAACATCGGACATCCAGTGTCGTTGATGTAAATTTGGCAATGTCGCGCGTGCAGTGGTTTAAATTGTGTAAAAGTAAATAGCTTTTTTACTTAATAAATCACGGGTATTTTCTGTTCTTTAAATCTTTTATTCTTTAATCTCAATCTTCATTCAATCTTCTCTTTACTTCTTTAATCTCGGGATTTTAGGCATATCCACTTTAATCTTTCGCTGTATTAAATCAGTGTATGTACATAAATAACTTTACCTAATTCAGACCTCTGGTGATGACTTCGAAGAAACATGACTGATCTTTGTTTGGGCGGGTTAGATATAATAATAATAATAAATAGTTTTCTAATGAATTCCCTGTATTTGTATGTCTAGATAATATTTTAAAAGTAATCTTTCCTTACAGACGAGTACGGAGGCAACGTGGGTCTAGCCATCACACAAGCGATGGGGCTAACTGGAATGTTCCAGTGGGGCATGCGACAGTCCACCGAGCTAGAGAATCAAATGACCAGCGTTGAAAGGTAAATAATTTTTATTTTTTTTTTCTATAAAGAAACCTAAAAAGCCAGGAAATTAACTTGTAAAATCATCTTTTTGGAACGAACGTTTTGAATGGGACATGAGGTCGGTTTTTGTGTATTGATTTCACGGTTAACTAAAATCGGATTGACTGTAGGATCTATATAGGGTGGCAGGTGGCATCACGCACAACCAGTTACCATGGTAACAGCACATGGTTATGCAACCCCCCAGCGTTGAAAAGTTTCGCTGGTTATTAAAAAAATTATAGCTGCTCCATACATTTTAACCGCGTAGGTATTGCACTTCTCTATGAAATAGCTGTATTTTTTTTTATAACCGACGTGTAATTTCTACGCTAATTGTTTGAGCTATGAGGAACATGGTGTAAATTTCACACATACCCATAGTAAAGGGAGGATCCTCCGACCAGATGAGTGTCGTGTCTGCTGGGCAACTGCCCGACGATTGATGTCGGGACGTTGTATACAGGGTTATTGGTAAAACACCATCAACCTCTTAAGGGGTCATTGTACTCATCATTATGAACAACTTTTACTACGGGACCAAATATGAAATCGCGAAAAAGTAATCAGCTGGTCCCTACATTTTGACGAGTTCTGCAAACATAAATGTAGGGAACAGCTGATTCATCATCATTTCATTCATCATGTTGGTGTTTTCCCAATAATCCTGTATATGCTAGTTGCGCGGTAAACTCTGCTTGCGCGATGCAGTATTTTGCGTGACGTCAGTGTGATGCAGTATTTTGTGGCGATGTAGATACCGCTACAAATTCATTTTTACACTTTGCGCGTCGAAGCCCCTGTATTCTTGCGTGACGCCACCACACTTTTCACACCTAAGTTGATCGAACTATGTATAATTAGATCGACCGTGGAATGTATTGAACCTAATCTGTACCGGTCACCCGAAACCCTAATTCCCCGTAATTAAAAACGTTCAAAATCTAGCCGCAATCTAATCTCAGCGACAATCAATGTCAAAAACTTGTCAAAAATGTAGGGAAATTAGAGGTATTTTTGACATATTGAGACTGAGATTAGAGTGCGAACGTTCTTAAAATTACGAGAATTACCCCTCAGATTGTCTAATACCTAATTAAAATAAAATCTTCCGTTTTACTCATTAATCACCAGAATACAAGAATACTCAAACATAGAATCGGAGCCGCCATTACAATCGGAACCGGACAAGAAGCCACCGCCATCTTGGCCGGAAAAGGGCCGCATCGAGTTCCGCCATGTATCTCTGTACTACACCCCGTCCGACCCTCCGGTTCTCAACGACCTCAGCTTCGTTGTAGAGCCGAAGGAAAAGATCGGCATCGTCGGGAGAACTGGCGCTGGGAAATCTTCGCTTATCAACGCGCTCTTTAGGTAAATTATTTACTTTTTGTTTTTAGAACATATTTTAGACTATTTATGGTCTTCTGTAGAGCTGTGGTGGCCCAGTGGTAACGGCCGTGACTTACGAGTTGTAGGTCGTAGGTTCGAACCCAGACAGGCGCTTTACTTTGTGTAAATTATTTCAAAAAGGTGATCGTGAGGAAACCGGCATGTCCTAGAACCAAGAATTCGAAGACATGTTACATCTACCAACCCACACGGGGCCCGCGTGGTGTATTGCGGCGGCCCACTCCCTCTCACCGAGAGGAGGCCTATGTCCCAGCAGTGGGAACATTATAGACTGATTATGCTTATTGTGTTCTGTCATCTGACTTTGTATGCAGAATCAAATTAAATTAACCGGCGAAACTTCACAGATGTAATGATCATAGATATCTAAGGGAACTATATTTTCTATCACCAAAATTTATATTTGTCATCAAGTTGTATCACCTAATAAATAGATCTATCGCCACGAAATATTTTCGTTCTCAGATAAACAAAAATTGTTCTCAGGTTGATATCTCAGGATTTTAGGTGATTTATTGTGGAACTGATTTTGCATTGTTTGGTGACTACATTTTGGTGACAGATCTACTATTTGGAGGACAAACCCTATTATTTAAGAAACACAAAACTAATTAAATTGGTAATAGCTTAAATGATACCCGAGACAAATTACCAGGAGAAACTGGATGCAATCTGGACTTTAGGGCACCCCGACTCGGACAGGTTAGGTTAGAAGGGGATGGCGGGGTCGAGAGACCCCGCCATCCCCTTCGTGGTTATTTTTTTATAAACCACCCAGAAGTAGGAGCCCCGCGAAGCGGGGCTCCGTCGACCAAGCCCTACCGTCGACATATTATGTATATCAATCGATCCGTGGTGAATAAGAAAACTACTACTATTGGTGATCTCTTTAAATTAGTTTGCTTAAATACTTATTAGGACACACCTATTATAATACATACAAAAACATTTATTTGGTACTAGACCTTATATCTCTTATAAAAAAGGTTGAAAAAAATTGTAATTTGATTTAAATTTAATAAAATAATCACGAAAAACCACTAGGAATGCGACGTTGCCAACCCGCGCGGGATGATCGCTCTTAACAATACATTAAAGTGGTTAGTTTTGTAGTGTTCTAGATTTATGTCTTCTAGACACACTTTATTTTTGTTTCCCTTGTCTCTAATATTGATAATATGGCAATGTCATGCATACCTGTTATTTGCATGGTTACTGAAATGCCAATTTTAGATGTTAATTCATTTGAATTGAAGTGACTGTGCTGTTGGTGTGCTCATTCTAAATAAATATAAAATACCTGTACTAAAATAACGTCATTTCCCCCACCAGGTTAGCAACATTAGACGGTGAGATCATAATCGACGGGCGTGAGACGTCTCAGCTGGGTCTGCACGAGCTGCGCAGCCAGCTGTCGATCATACCACAGGAGCCGGTGCTGTTCTCTGGCACCATGAGACACAACCTCGACCCCTTCGATGAGTACCCTGATCAAGTGCTGTGGAGGGCGTTGGAGGAGGTAACGCATTTGAAAAATTGTGTGGATGGTTTCAATACCCTTCATCATCATATAATTATCACATATTCTCCTGACCTTATTCCAATTTATTTATTTTCCAAGTTAAACATTTGTGTGCATGAACATGTCTGTTTGACCTGTCTGGGTGTGTATATGTATATAAGTATGTATATCAGTCATCAGGTTACCGTAGTACAGGCTCTACCTAGTTCGGGACCTGAAAACCTTGTGTGGATGTTGTCTCATATTATATTATATTTGTGGCCAGCGCAACATGCCTGTTTTATCCATACCTCTTTAAAAGTCATGTCGGTAGTCACCCGCTTTTTAGCCATACATCTTTCAATACCTTTCTAATGTACTTATTTTGTTATTTCATACAGCCATTAAAGCCCAGTAATTTTGTTGGATTCTAAACGCACCAGCTTAGATTTCTTTTAAGAGCGTTTATACCTTATGAGTGGCAACGTCGCAATTTAGTGTCATATTTCGTGGTTTTTAATTTTTATCATTTAATCGGAGCTATATTTTAAAAACCTGTTTAATTAACTTTTTAAGAATTGCGTGAAAGTGTTTAAAAAGTAAGTAACCGTAATGCTTACAGTTATTTTACAATGAAAATAACGCCCTGCAAGTTTCCAATGTATCATTTGCATATAAATAGAACTGTAAACGCAACGATTTCTTACCTTTTACACAGTTTTCACATAATTCTAAAAAGTTAATTAAACAGATTTTTAAAATATAGCTCCGATTAAATGATAAAAATTGAAAACCACGAAATATGACACTAAATTGCTATGTTGCCACTCATAAGGTATAAACGCTCTTAAGACTATAACACTAAACTTAAACGTGGTTTAGTGGTGGTAGTGAAATAGAGTAGGTATTAGGATTTTATTTTTGATTCTGTTTGCTACCGAACTAATATGCATGTACAGTCGGGGAATGAAGAGTGTACCCAACTGTAGATTAATTTTCATTATGCATGAATTTCCTTTTTTTCCCGATAACGACTGCCTACTACAGAATGAAAATAAATTTTCGAAAAGGTTGTAAGAGCAGCCCGCTATACAGGAAATTAATGTGTTTGAAAATTACTCAATCATTTATTTTCGTAGGTGTACATCTTGTTGACTAATTAGACCGCAGTTGACAGCTAATGCGCTCCAAGGTGGCGCGTGGCCTAAATCGGAACTAACGCCGCCATCTCGTTTTTTGAATACATTTCAGAGATATTTCACGAACCAATTACGCAAATATTTACCAACAACGACCCCCTGTCAATGTCATTCCACGGCCACCAGATCTCTGTAGCCCTCTACTTCTATGGTAAATGTAATCATACGCATTCTTTATCCAGGTGGAACTAAAGGAAGCAGTGACGGAGCTCCCAGCGGGCCTGTCGTCGCGCATGTCGGAGGGCGGCGGCAACTTCTCGGTGGGACAGCGCCAGCTGGTGTGCCTCGCGCGTGCCATCGTGCGACGCAACCGGCTGCTGGTGCTGGACGAGGCCACCGCTAACGTCGACCCGCAGTGCGTGGAGCGATTTTTTATTATTGTTTACTGAAATTATCCCACGGGAACGTACCACCGGGATAAAAAGTATCCTATTGTGTATCTGTGTGCCAAATTTCATCCAAATCCGTTCAGCCGTTTTAGAGAGAAAGTGTAACAAACAAACTCTATCGCATTTCTAATATTAAATTGGGAAGTTAGGATCATATGGACCAGCTGAGTTCCGCGGTTTGGAACCGCACTTTTTTCGGGCATGAAAGTACCCCTGTCACTCGGGAATAGTGTAACTTTCTATCAGTGAAATATTTTCGAATTCGGATCTGGACCAAAGAGAGATTATCTTTAACAAACAAGTTACCTATTACAATAAATATTATTAACAGTAGATAACAAACAGTTCCATATTTTTCTGTTTAGCATCTCAGTGTACAAAAATTTTGAATAAATCACGCGTATTTGTAGAACATCTCTCATTGGTTTGTTGACTCAACCACGGTGACCTCGGTTACGATATGAACCCAACCGTTTAGAAAGCCCATAAAATGAGTTGAATTGTCCCTTGAGCTAAAATAACTTTTTTCATTCAGGACTGACGCGCTTATACAAACTACAATTAGAAGTAAATTCGCGGAGTGCACCGTGCTTACCATAGCACATCGTCTTCACACCGTCATGGATTCAGATAAGGTAAATATTGAAGAAAGTAACATAGAAAAATATAACGAAGTCGCGAGTTCGCGTTAAGCATAGCAAATTAAATCAAACTTTGTCAATAACATAAAAGTCACATGTGTTCGTTATTTGCAAGGGGTGCCGGCTGTCATTTGTAGATCTTTGACAGTCGTTACGGGTAGTCTGAAGCCCGAAAGTCTGACAACCAGTCTTACCAAGGGGGATTGTATTACCCATTAACTGGGTTGTGGAGGTCAGATAGGCAGTTGCTCCATGTTAAATACTGGTATTCAGCTGCATCCGGTTTGAATGGAAGCTGACCCCAACATGGTAGGGCAAAGTATACTAGTAAGATATACCTGTAAAGTAACAAGGGCTTCTCCTAAAGATTTTCATACTGAGCAGTCTTGAGCCAAATAACTTAGTTGACGTTTGCTTACCTGCTCATTACATACAATAACACTTAGTCATATCTTCCAGGTGTTAGTAATGGACGCGGGCCGCATGGTAGAGTACGACCATCCTCACAACTTGCTGCAGAACCCCGACGGCATCCTGCGCGGCATGGTCGACCAGACTGGACGCGCCATGGCAGAGACGCTGTGCAAGGTGGCCAAACAGGTAAGAAGGAGTACCCGCTTTATTCTAGTTTGAATAACCCTCACAGACTGTCACTAGTCACTACTATAAATGTTTCAAATAGTCTTATCCAAAGAGCTTTCTGTTGACTTGAGTATTTGAAGTTTTTTGAAGTGCGGATTCAAAGAATTTCTGGCACAGTTATGAATGTATGTTATAATTATATCAACTTACATTTTGGCAATTATTAATGAGATTCTGCTCTGTGCCACGTTGACAACTGATACAAAATCTTTCTTCATACCAAGACTCAATTGAGGGATTCACCTTGTAAAAAAATATTTGATAAAACTTATTTTTTATATTTCAGGCCTATGAAGTCAAAATGGAGCAGCCAGCGGGCACCTCTGATTGATACAAATTAATGATAAATGTTAGGCTATGAATTTATTGTTCCTACAATCGAGTTATTGTACAAAGGATCTGGTGATACAGTGCATGACGAGCGCATGCGATACATCACGGTTATTTCTCATTAAGTGAAATGATTATTTTTATTAATTTATAAAATATTGATAGTCAAACACTTCCACGACTTAAGGGCTTATGAACAAGGAACTTGTAAAGTGCGCCGACGCAGAAACATACCTGCATCGGATTGCGCGAAAGTATAGATCTATTTCACGGTATTTGCTTTCGCGTTGAAAACGAACTTTTTATAACGATATTCCTCAACATGGGTTATTACTGAAAAATGGTTCCGAGTAAAGAGTCATTAGCAGTAATTAGTAACGTGAAACGTTTTTTTACAACATGCACTTGTGAGGCCCTCCACGAATTATGACATAATTGCAGCAGATAATGCGTGGAGGTATTTCAAATTGCTGCGTTAATGGTTACATGAACTCGTCCGTACTTTCCAAACTAATATTATAAATGTTTTGTTTGTTACGCTTTCACGCCAAAACGGCTGAACGCATTTGGATGAAATTTGGCAAACAGGTAAACCATGACCTGGGTAAGGACATAGGCTACTTTTCATCATGCATCGCAGACGGAAGTCGCGGGTAACAGCTAGTAGATAATAAAACTGTAACTTTGAAGCTGTTCCTGGTACATTAGTATTGGAAGTGTTGCGTACATGTCACAAAATGTATTAGGTATTCTTATTAATCGAAATAATTATTAAGAATGTTTTATTATCATGTGACTTAGCTAATAATTATGATTTATAAACGACAAGTGAGATTTACAAGTTTATTTTAGATTATAACAAATTGCATTCAGGTGTGTTCGTGGAAAATGGAATAATTTATAAACATGTTTGCATTCAATGCCAAATGTAATCTCGAATACCATTAAAATAGATAGATAATTTAATAAATTAACGGTCCAATAACTTTTGAGCTTTAACATTTAGTTACGAGGTGCTAATATTTGTATCTTGTACTTAATCGTAAGTGATCGGTGACTGATGACGTCACGCGTGACGAGCTCTTAACTATGTACTTACTATTCGAAATCAATCTTGTGAATTAAATAGATACTTAAAGTATCGACACAGAAGTGCTTAATTTTGAGAACTTATATTTTTATGTATATCAATAGTTTGTATCCAATTATAATTTTAAATGTTATTGTTATTCTTAATTTTAATGTGATGCAATGAATTAGTGAAAACGTAATTTACGCCAGTAAAATGTTAAGTAAGTAAGAACTTGTTAAATGTTGGTTTATTGCAACAAAAATAAAACAGTTTTTACGTATCAATAGCATTTGTTTTATTTACATATACAACGTTTCAGATAAGAAAATAGATTCTTATTGAAGAACTTCTATTAGTTTTGAACCTTCAGATCGGTTTAAGCTGCGTCCTCACTTGTAAGTATTTCTTTACAGTTATATCCATAAAAGATCGTCTAATTGTTGACATATCAATAAACACTGAACATTCCAAAATGGTGGTATCGTAAGTTGTGGAACACCCTTTTTGAGCTTTTCAATGACGCGACATACACTTCAACAGTCTGCGAACCTCATAGAAAACATGATATTCAATAAGAGTTCGGAATGGATAGCTGTGTGACGTCACATTTTGCTACACGTATTTCACATGCTGGATGTTTGTTACGCGAACATGTTACAAGAGGGGACGCCGCTTTAAGTGAACTTAAAACAAACTAAGTAATAATATTTTTACGGAATGTATCGTTTAAACTATAATACTAAATGTTTACAATAATCAGTAACCTGCTAAGCTTCTTCATATAACTAAACACGTAAAAATACTTTTGTTTATAATAATATTTACATCAGCATTACTTACAACAATACACTAATTTAAAAGTAAAAGCATAAGATCAGAAAGAGCCAGCAGTGTACAAAACACCAAACTGATATCGTGTTCTAGAGTCTTAAAATTGTTTTGGTTTGAAATGGTTTTTCTAAACTACCGTCTCTTTACAACACCACCCACACATCGATTATCACAGAACCCTGAATCGTCGCAACACATTTTACACTCCGCTGTTTCCAAACAACATAAATTAATACAATGATAAAAGACGATAAATTAAGAATTTCTTTCTAAACTAAATTTGTCGCCGTACAGTCATGAGCAAGCTGACGTGTCGACGACGCGTAATCGATCCGTCAATAATACTTGAAAGATAAAAATACTAAATTAAAAAGTAAGATTTAAAGATAAATAAAAATAAATAGTGGAATACAACCGCAAACTTAAAACAAATTGTCATGATAGCTTTTCCATTGGCACAAGAGAAATGGAACAATGAAACGATGCTATAGTAATCAGACGAAAGAAAGATGCTGAGATCTTAGAAAACTGTATACAGGTTTCAAATTGGCTTACAACCTAATTACCGTAATGTGATATTGGATATTACAAATAGCTATAACTACTCACAGTCTTCGTACGAATAATAAATTGGCAGCGCGGGGTGTGTGGCATGCGTACGTCCGTCACGGGCAGTGTCCACGGGCGCACTGTCGAGTGTCTACTGTCACGCACTAACTGTCACTGTCCACACTGAGTAGCTGGCGGGCAGCTGTTGGCGTCGGAGCTGCGCATGCGCATTACACGAGCGCGGTCAGGCTCGTCGAGCGAGAGTACTGTTTGCCTTCTGACTCAGTTGGGGTTGGCTTCGTCTGTAATGATGGTGAAGTTATTGATTTGTCTTAATATGATTCCTATGGTGTATTGTACACTGAACATAGAAAGTTTGGCACGACTTTTGAATACCAGACCATGGTTAAAGAATTGAGACCAAAATCGACTGAGGGTGGATTAATAAAAAAAAAAAAAAGGTGTATTTGCAAATGATGGTAGAAAAATATGCAAGCAACCCCAAAATAAATCACATTGATGATGGTGATAATGATAATGAGGATAACCCAAATTGAGCCATAAGACGAAGATCAAATACACAAGTCCGTTGTCTTAAAAGTGGTGCAAAACCTTTCCAGTGCACAGTAAGTAAGTGCAGCGCGTTACCTCAGTAACGTGTACATACATCGAGGTGCGCGGGCGGCAGCGGCAGCGCCAGGCGCAGCGCCGTCCAGAAGGCGCGCTCGTGCACGTGGCGCCACGCCACCAGGCGCGTGCCACGCAGGGTCGTCACCAGGCTCTCGCCGCCTTCTTTAGCCTCGCGTTTTAGTTTGGGGAGATCCTGGGGACAAAGAAGTAATGCGATAAGTCATTTTGATGAACGAAATGCAAAAATATATTTCGAAATTTAAATAGTCTTAACAGAAAGCAGGACTCTGATCACGGATTTGCAAAAAAAATTTGACATTTTTCTTTAGAATCTTTTATTTTACAGTATTCGTTTAACTTTTATTGATTTCTAAAATAAATACCATATGGTAAAAGGTCCAGATTAATGACATAGCCATAATGACATATACAAAGTCCGGACGGGAGGGCAAAAAGTCGGACAAATCCGGACGGATGGTAATTCTATTCCCATGGGAGTAGTAAGAAAGTTCATAACACTACGCGTGGTATCACATAGTTTCCCACACAGTGCCAACTGATACCCCCACCTTGAACAGGTCACTAACAGAATCAGAAAACTGAGCTGGATATTCAAAACGCTGAGGTTTATTGTACCAAAAAATGTACCCTCCAGCACAAATAGTCCCAGAAACCTACTCAACGAAATATACATAGCGTTAGTACAGCCCGTCTTAGTGTACTGCATCCCTATTTGGGGGAGTGCCGCTAAGACTAAATTCATAGACCTTGAGCGGGGACAACGGACTCTAATTAAACTAATCTACTTTAAAAACCTTAGATTTCCTACACAAATTCTTTACCAAATTAGCGATTTACTCTCGGTGCGAAAACTATACAGCGTGGCGCTGCTATGGTGACCTTAATTTAACACACATATACGTTTTCACATTTTCGTTTCATGACAATTTTTTATTTCCATTAAACGTTATTATTTACAGATTTATTAAAGAATTTAGGAAATAGCATCTTAGAGCAACCTGTACTTAAAGAACTGTCGCGCAGCGGTCATTTCCCTCGGTCACGGATCATAACTTCGCATCAATGAAATTAAAACGAATAAGCAATACTATTAGGATGAAACAAATGCATAGAGTAGGCGAATTTAAGGAAATTTCCTTTGTTGGCGAGCAGCGCAGGCGACGCGCGCTCTCCCTTCCACCCACCCGCCGCACCGAACACGAATTCTTTTTTTGCTTTTCTAGTGCTAGTCGAACCCGTGTCCTTGACGCACTTATTTACTCTAGTGCGCATAATTACGTCGCGAAAAAGACTCTTAGCTATTGTTTTATTTATTTCTTTTTGTGTAATTAGGATAGTAATTAGATCATGGTACTGCGATAAAGACACTTTGATTGGTTTTCGTTTTCTTATCTAGTAGGTACGTTTACACCTCTTGCGATACGGACGCATTTATTTGTGCTATTAGTGCTTGTGTAAACTTATGATCGTGATGGCAGTGATTAGTGATGACAGTTATTACTAATAGTAACAAGAGAGGGTGATGTGATAAGTGTTTGTACCACTTGCGCCGCTCGGTTTCTTTGATAATATGCCGTCAAAGAATCGGACCGATCACGAGTAGGTACAAGACGCGATGCGCGGTTGCCAGCCCGCGAACCGACACGTTGCCGCTCCGAGTTAACGTAAGCGAGCTAGGTAAGTAATTTCATGAATGAATTTTTGCAAGGGTGATCCCAATTTTAATGACTTTTTTATTATTTAGTTTGTTTGAAAAATTTTTTTTTTCAGTTTACGTATTATTTTAACCTATCAATATTTATATGGTTAATGGGCACTAGCCCTACCCGTGTATTAAATTAAAGTCACCGTTGTAGCGCCACATTGTATATTATTAAAACTGTTCTCAAGAAACATAAAACTCTTCCTTTTGACCCCATCTTAACCTTAAAAAGAAGAAAAGATATAGTAGCGGAGGTTCCTCAAACTCAAACAAAGTTCGCCCTTAGACAATACAAAAAACGCTCAGCTCAGCTGTACAGTAAACTTAACAAAGAGATTTACGTATACAACGTGTCGTTTTGCATCCTCGTCAAATTTCAGGAGGCTGTTATGAAAGACATAAATAATCAAATGAAATTACTATCCTGCTCAATAATTAATGCATACTTGTTTTTTTAGACATTTAAGTTTGACAGTATTTCAGAATACAACACTTTCAAAGACCAGAATCGCCCCGCTGCGTATGCGGTAGGCAGTGTCGCACGACTATGTCGCTGTGTGCGTGCGTTACAGTTACAGGGCGGTATCACACGGGCCCTACACATGCCGATTTCAGAAAATTATAGAAAATATAAATTAAATACCTACTTATTTTATTATTGATTCGTGTCGAGAATCATTAGCATAGTTATCTCCTCGAATTTGATGAGGATGCAAAACGACACCTTGTATAATAAGAAACAAATTGAATGTAAAAAAAAAAGTTAACTAATTGGATAAAATCACTTACATATAATGACACGGAGGCGCTGCTGGAATAAAACATAACCCTACACCTAATGCCTGTACCATTCTTAACCTCACGCATACACTCTGATTCACTCATGCTCACATTCACACACCCTCACTCTCTCACACACACTCACAGGCCTGCGTACGTGCTGCATGTTTAGTTTTAATTCTCTCTTCTTTGTTTTTTTTTATTTAATAAATTTCCTTTACCTACATTTTTATAAAGCAAGTAAATAATACTTATTTAAGTTTTGGAAGAGCGGAGTCTCCTAACACAGCCTGTGTTAGGAGACTCCGCTCTTCCAAAATCTGCTTAAAAAGAGGCTTCAATCACTATAGTATAGTTAAAATTTCGCTGCAGACTTGGTCATAAATCATAATCGGAGTAGGGATGTGCGCTAGTTGCGCGCGCTCAAGGCCATTATCGATGATGACTCAGACGAAGAATTTTAATTTTCTATTTTTAGTTTTATATATACGTTCTTTTGTTTATATATTTAATATGCTTTGTAGTAAATTTGGTAATAAAATAAAAAAAAATGTGTATTTATTTCTATCACCCATTTATAAATATATAAAACTATCGATATCACTCATCGACTGCAGTAATACACAGGACTACGTGTGGGCGTGGCCTGCCCATAAGGCCCGTGAGTGGGAAAGAGAGCGAAACACTCGAATGATTTATGACCGAGTCTGCAGCGAGATTTTAACTATACTATAGTTGTTACGGTTTACTTGTTCAAATAATAAACCATTTTCATTTTATAATTTTCTGTATCATCTGCTGCAACAAATGTGTCATAGTAATAAAACTACTTCTCACACACAACGCCTCTTATGTTACAAAATACCTAGTAGGAATTACCTTCTATTTATTTAAAGACGATAACATTAATAATGGGGAAATCATTTCTTTTCCTTTTTACCTTATGGCGTAAATGATTTAAAATTCTAGGAATTTGTCGTTGCTCTTACCCACACAATGATTAGCTTCGTATTTAATATTATACTTTTCTCGTGAATTCGTTTGCACCTTCAAGCCCCATTAGAATTACCTACCCAGAGATCTAATTTCGCAAATCTTTGCATAATGCACCAGTACACCATAGAGAACATTTTTGTGAACGTGAAATGTCAGGTCTCATCTTCAGTGGTTTAGTTGTCAATCAGCTAGATTGGTTTACGTTCGGCGACCATGTTAAACACAAGCTGTCAAGTGAAACAGCTTTCTTCTTAAAATAACAGTAACAAACCTGCAGTAAGACCACGACGGGCGGCAGCGGGAGTGCTCGCAGTTGCCTGAGCGCCGTCAGCAGCTGCTGCGGCGAGTGTTGCGCGGGCGACAGCACCGCGACCAGGGAGCGGCATCGGGACGCCTCGCCGACCAGCTCGCTGTACCCTGGAGATGATAATATTCGTAAAGTCTACGATGGATATAGAAACTGATCAACTGCGCTGAGCGCTGACAAAGACGAATTACTACCATGGACGTGCGGTTGACGTCATCCAGAATTAAAAGTCAAATCATTTATTTATTGAATTTCCAAAGTTAATTTTTAAATGTAAGATTTGATGAAAACTTGGAGAACCAATTTTATGATAAAGTTCTGAAGTTCTGAAGCGTCATTTAATAAGCTATCGTGCCATTGAAACGAAGGAGGTTTCTCCTTCGTTTCAATGGCACGATAGCTTATTACCTATGTGGAAATAATGGTCACCCTTCAAAAGCAAGACTACGTCTATTTTGTTATTAGATATTTCGTAGAAAACTCACAGTATCAAGGAATAAGAAAATCAATAATGTTTAAAGAAACATTCCGAGTAACTTGGCTGCTTTTTGCCTTCAGTGTAACAATGAAAAATCGTGAGTTCTTGACACACAAGTTCATAATAATTACTGATTTCTAGCAACTCACCCACGCCTAGCGGCCATAACTGTTTCTCTGAATTTGACGCCAAGTAGCATTCGCTACGAACATTATTTCAATAAAACTTCATTTTCATTGAAATTCACTTTGCGTTGTTATGACGAGTACCTACCTACACTGACCTACACCTGTTCTGCATAATATATCCGCTGTACTAAATCTTCACTTCAATCTTCAAAATCGATCTCTTGTCTATAATTTCGGAAAGGGTTTGGGGTGCTACATACATGTTCGAGTTGGCATGATTCTGCAAAACCGGGAGGTGAAAACTAATAATTAAGTATATTCGGCAAAACGCCGCTGGGCTTAAATCAAATTGTGCCGAGCCGACCCGAACATGATTCGGCGAGGGTAGATACCGAATGAAGCTTGCCGATCGGCACGAGCCAAATGAAAATCGAATATGCAATTATTGCTTCGGGTCGGTTTTGTTGTTCTACAAATACGGCCGAACCGAGTGTGCCGACCCGGACAAGTGTGCAGCACGCCTTTGCGATGTCATTTACCGAAATATGTTACAAAAAATAAAACAAACAATAGAACACTCACAAGTATCCGGCTGCGTTGAGAGCAGGACGGCGTGCACCCTGTACTTGTACTTGAGCGCCAGGGTGGGCAGCAAGGCGCCGCGGACCAACTCGCCGTCCACCGCCGTCCAACATACTAGAACGTCGAACTCCTTTTCTAATACTGTGGACAAATATTTATTTTATTTTTATTTATTTATACAGGGTCAAATTAAATTAGCTAGCGAATGCGACGTGGTGGGTATCGATATATAACATAATAAGGAAAAAAATATATTGATCTATTTTTTTGTGGGGTCATCGAACGCACTAAGTGTAGTCACTTAAAATATGGTTAAAAAATAGTTTTTTTTTGTTTGAACTTCACAGACGTGATGGATTTCGATATCTAAACACAATAAAACAAAACAAAGCAGATTTTCGCAACTCAAATTTCAAGTAACAAAACTACCCCCAAAAAAACATAAAATATTTTTTTTTATAGTTTTTAGTTATCGAAACCCATCACGCTTGCAGACTCGCTAACTAATTTAATTTGACCCAGTATACAACGTTACTTTTTTTATAACATATTTGCTCGTAAAGGGTCTCTTATTTAACCAATTTCAATATCGTAATGTATGTCATTACGTACTTGTGCGTTATTGTAATGTAAAACGCACGAGTTTAGTTTTAATAAGGTAAAACGTACGGTTTATCAAGATGCTCCGTCTAAAACGAACGGTACTTTTTTTAAATCTTAACAAAGAGTTTTTATGTCAGAAAAGTGGTCTACATTTTATGAACAAAATTAACTTTGGGAGATAAAATATAAAAAATAAACATTTAATTCTTTAATTTAAATAATTTTGACAATAAATTACAACCATTTATCTGTAACAAAAACAAAAAATAAGGCAAACAGCAAAATATTCACTACACTAGCATACCTTCATCTCTCATTAGACAGTGTAACATCAGCATGCTGCATGCATACAAGACATGAATATTTAGAACTTCGCGCAAATTACATGACGTTCAACAAAATGTACAAATGCACATCTGACTGACGGACCTTTTTGCGTCTTTTCTATTAATGATTTTTTTTCAACATTTTGGAACTGCTAGACTGTCAACTAAAGTAACATGTACACGTCGTCTATCTACGTACAATTACACGGTCTGTACTAAAGGAAAATACTGAGAATTTGTACTCGAGCGAGACGGTTTTTTCAACGCAATGGATATGATGTCAGCATCTTTAATAATTTGTCTAAATGACGCACGTATATAATTGTACTTAGATAATCGTAGCATTTAATTTCGATAGTTATACGTTCTGTTAGTATAATAGTGCCGTTTACTTTTATGTTAACCGAGACATTCAATATTGAAATTAAATAGCAAATGTTCAGGACGGTTAGATCTCAAATCGAAAGAGCTGTGTCTATCACCCGTATGAAGAATGATACTTATTTAAGTATGGCAGCAGCACTATGCTAAGTAAGGCATTTCTCACTGCGTTCGTCATGACAGGCCATTTAATTCACAAACAATACTCAAGCGACACTTCACTAAGCGAATGCACTGCGTCGAATAAAGATCGGTGATTGGTCCGTTTCTGTTGCTAAGTTCTCTCTAATGTTTGGCAGATTGGCGGATGACATAAATATAACCTTTAAAGTTCTTAACGTTTTGTCAGTTGTGAACTAACAATTTCCTATATTTCTTTGTTATTTTTTTGTGTGCTGATTACTATTGTTGCTTCAATTCCTACAAATATGGATATAAATAATATAACTACGTCTTTAGGTTCATCAAGCTCAACTGTAATGTTAGTAGAATATTATATAGAATAGTTATAAGGTCTCCTGTTATCATCTGTAAATCAAAATATTGTATGGTAGTAGGTAGGTATTGTACTTATCAAAGTTCAGCCCATTCATAGAGAGGTAAGGTAGTAGGTACACATTCTAACGCTAGGTTTCATAAGTACCTACCCAAGTTATTTTAATTGTATTAACTAAATAAGGTAAGTACCTGGAAACTGCAAGAAGAATAAAACCTTAAGGCCACTAGCAACTGATAAATAGGTGGCACTGGAAGGCCTCTTGCAGTCAATTTGTCTAGGTCTTCATTTATCAGTGGCAAGAGTATAAACTGTACCACATCTTTCGAAAATCTGTAGCGTCGTCTAAATTTAACCGAACTGTAATAATCAAAATATTCTTGGAAATCCCGTATCACTTTTCTGGTACTTATTATTGTTTGCTCATTGATAAACTATCAAATTCTTCTTCGCTACTGTAATCCATTATAAAAGAACGGCACTAGAATCAAAAACAACCTCAAACAACGCAAAACCAAACCTCGAGAAACAAAAATAACCAACTTTTTGACGTATGCTGGACACTATGCGTTGCTTAACACTTTTACTGCCAAGAACCCGGCTCACGGGTGCAACGATAATTCGTTCGCGTGCCGACAACTCGCCTCCCGCGTCCTACATAATAATATGTAGGACGCGGGAGGCAAGTTGTCGGCACGCGAACGAATTATCGATCGTTGCACCCGTGAGCCGGGTTCTTGGCAGTAAAAGTGTTAATATAGCTAGCCGGCTACCTTACCTATGCGTGCATTTTAAGGGACGCATAGTGCCGATTGCCACTCAAGTATGGTCTATGAATAGGTTTTAGGACCCTGTGCGCCCGCGCGCACTGTGAGACCTCATAGTAATGTTCATGAATACGGGCCTATGGCTTTCAATCATATGGAAGGTACATATTTTACAGGTTCTTTTGTCTGAACGTTCAAAGTTTGTAGATAGTTATTTGAACTCGGTTCGTTAGCCTCACACAAGCCATTATGCAACATATTAAGTACGAGTGTACTTTAAGCATCCAACTTCAAATAAACTTTAAATGAAGTCGACCTCATCCAGTTTTTAAAATATGATTGACGCGTAAAAGTGTTTGTACAAACCTACTTACAGAAATAAAATCACTTATAATAGTGTAGGACAAAGTTATCAGACTTAAAAAAAAATGGGAACTTGTTTTTTTACGTTTGCTCTAAAATGGTCGACAAAATACAGAGGGGCAATTCCCGTATTTTAGTTGTTCTGTCAAAAATTGTATAGTGCTTATCTACATTTTTGACATTAGACTGTCGCTGAGATGAGATTGCGACTTGAATTTGAACGTTTTTAATTACGGGAATTGGCCTTCAGATATCGTGCAATAAAATATTATCTATTAAATTGTTCTATGACGTAGATACTGACCGCGTGCCCTCCTCGCGGTGGGCTGGGCGCGCGCCCGCGCGTGGCGCGCCGCCAGCAGCAGGCGCGGCGTGCAGCGCCGGTGCAGCGCGGCGCCCGACAGCAGCGCCAGCGCGCCGCCCGCCGCGCCCAGCGCCAGCGCGCGCCACGGCACGGCGCCACTGCCGCACCAGGATGAGTTGGCGCCATCGTCTGCTCCACCGTCTGCGTAAACGAAAACTATATCTTTAGATAAAGGTATACCTAGCACGGTATATATAAATATATATCTATACTTACATATCTATACTTTGTTTTTTTTTTTGAGAGTGGGAAATCATCATATAACTTCTCCCGCTCTGGGCGGAGCGGGAGGGCGTGTCAGACTCTTACTGACTAAAACCCACCCGTGTTCCTTCAGTTGCCTGTGACTGGGGCCACGGCTGCACGGTATTAACCCTTTGACCGCCATAGTCGTGTATAGACGACCAACCAAAATGTGCCCAGCACGCCACGGTCGCGACAGCGTGACCGAATTTTATACGTAAATAAATGTCATAAAACAGCATTTTTTGTTAATTTCCCTTGTTAATTATGTACATACCTTGACTCTTCGTAATTTATTTGAAGTGAACTGCTTTCGTTAGATTTCATTTTTAGTAACGTAAGATGACAAAAACGAAAACCAGTCATAAAGTTCGAAAAACATAGTGCCCTCGACGCCACAGTCACCATAACAGGACACGTAGTGATGCAGGTAGTAGTCAATATAACATGAATATCGACCTCGACGTCAACTTACATTATATTTAATTTACTCTGAATTCTGCACTGGTAAATAAATAAAACATTTCATACTGAACTTTTACGTTCGAGAAATCAAGAAAATTTTATAATACTGAACTATGCACTCTAAGTCGAGTATTAGTTGATTATCGATTAATTGTAATGACTGTAATGCCATCTCTATCACACTGTTGTATGGTCTGTGCCGGGAACGCCACAGTCGTCTATGCTTGACAGTCCCATGGCGTCATACGCGGAAATTTTTTGAATAGAGTAGTTCGTTTACTGTTATTAAATATTATTAATAATGGATGACTATATTATGAGTAGTGAAGTGAAGTGAATATGAGTGGTGGCCGAATTAACTTCCGCCATTAAATTTTTTTTTTCAATGTAGCGGCCACGCATAAGACCTATATTAATCGATAGCTGGAATCAATGCAAACAAGTTGTGTATGAGACAAAAAGTTCTAAAGTGTCACGTTTCCGAGATATGAGCTATCAGAGTAAAAGTAAAGGTCGAGGAATGACTTTGACCTTGAAAGGCATTCCTCGACCTTTATGAACTTGGAGGGTTTTATTGATGATTATAATGCTGTAACTAGGTACATATTATTATGTCTTCCAGCCGCGAATAATATTTTAATCAACATACAACCTAGCACTGGCCTGCAAATTGCAAAAAAAACTAAGAATTTTTTTTATTTCGCGGGCTACCCTGATGGTTCCACCTTAACCTTTTAGCTCTACTAAATATCATAATATGCGCTTTATTACTTTGAAAAAAAGTCAAAATGGCGGAAGTTAGTCCGGCCAAAAAATTCAAAAACCCGTAGATATTTACCTGTTATAAATTATTTTGTGATAAAAAATACTATCACAAAAAACCGATGGTTCATGTCTCATTTTATTTATTGCATTATCAAATAATAATATTGCAATCTAATTTCTCATATTTACAAAAGTTTTTCCACATTATGAAACAGAATATCAGTGAAACGAAACTAACGAAAAATACGAAACTATTAGAACTAAATAGGTACCTATTATTATTTCGATATTATTAATAAATATCGGTGGCGCACCTCTAGTGCAGAGGCGAGCAAATTAAAAAAGCCGTGCCGCTGTCATCATAAGACGACAAGAAAGTACGTCAAGATTGAACATAGTGCTGTGATGGTATTGACTTGGTTTTATCGATTTATGTTTTGAATTGTGGATTCAACGCCGAAACTGTGACACATATCATTATGATTTCTCTCCTAAAGGACAAAGCGGGATGAAATAAAACTCCTGTGATATATTTTTCCGGTATAGACTTTTTATTAAAAACATACTGAAGGTTAAAAAATAAACAGTTAGTGCTTTATCGATATAATTTCGAACTCACTACTATTTTGTAGGTATTAAAGGATGAATTCATAGCTTGGCGCCGAGGGCACGCTTTTTCTTTTTTGACGTGGCGGTCAAAAGGTTAACCCTTTCGGACTTTCCCGCAACCCTGGCAGGCATCGGCCCTAGCGGACCCCGTCATTGGTGCTGACATCTCTTTGAGGCGCGCGTGGAACACAACACGCCGTCGACCCGGGCCTGGTCCTTATCGGACGGCGAGCTGCCCATTGCTCGCCGTCCGCAAGCCCACGCATACGGTGGCCGGGAAACGACTTGGGATACATATCTATATTAATAGTGAAGCAGAAGAGTTTGTTTATTGTATGTTTGAACGCGCTAATCTCTGCACCTACCAGTCAGATTTGAAAAAATATGTTTGCCTTTGATAGCCCAATTCTTGAGGAAGGCTATAGGCTAATGACAAAAGATGCCTGCAGTGAATAGAGTGCAATAAGGATCTTTTGGCACTTTGATGACATTGGCAGGGGCGTTGTTGGTAAACATTTGTGGAATTGACACAGAACTTGTAACGAAAAAAAAACAAGATGGCGGCGATAGTTCCGATTTTGGCCGCGCGCCAATAGTTTCATGTGCCGCTGTACGGTTGTACCTACAGCAAACGGGTGTGTCGTGAACAGATACATTACAAAGTATATTTTCAACATAATATTTAGGTAGTAAAATAAATCGTTAAAATCGTGCGCAGGCTATTAAGCACGACGTTGGATATTTGAAGAATCTAAATGACTATTCTAATAACATTGATTAGCAGTTCGATGTATATAAACTATAAACGCAATAACATTTTCGACAATTTATACAAAAATTAAACTTAATGTAACTTAAAGAATCTAAAAAATGACTAATTTATTAACATTGATTAGCATTTTATACAAAATTAAACTTAATTTCAACCTATTTAAAACCTAATTTAGACTGATCAAAATTGGATATCGAGTTTAAATAAAACTTGATGAACAATCAGACTATAAATATCACGTAGGTACCTATGCGATATTGTTACATCAAGAAATGTTTTGACTAGACGCTGTAATACCTATCTACTATCTAGACAACCACATTGTCTGCCTACGCACAGTTAGTACATAGTCAGGGCGAAGTTACATTACGAATAGAATTAAATACAATAATATGTACTTAATAAAAATCTCATTATTTCACTGACAGAACGCACAAGCTGCCCGCTTGGTCAAGAAACATGGAATTTTGCACAAGAGTCCCTTAGACAGGGTCAAATTAAAAAAGATAGCGAACTCCGAAGACGTGATGATATCGATATCTACACACACACACACGATACAGTTTAAATTAATGAGATTTTAAGTTTTTCTTTTGAGGTCAACGACCGCTGGTAGTGCTGTTACATGAAGTATGAGTTAAAAACAATTGTATAATCGTGTTTAGATATCGATACCAATCACGTCTGTGAATTTACACAAAGAAAAAATAGATTTTTTAAACTGATATTTTCATGTGACTTTTTTCTGTGCTCGAAATAAAAACATAAATTTTATTTATATTTTGTTTTATCATGTTTAGATATCGATACCCACCCATCACGTCTGCAGAGTTTCGTTAGCTATTATAATTTTACCCTGTATACCTTTAACGAAAGTGAGCACTAAGGAAGGATTTTTGAAAATTCACCCTACGGGGTATGGGAAGTCCCATCGGGGACACGACTTTTATTCGTATGACGACATGTCAAACTACACAGTTTCAGTTTGAGCTGACCTCGCATTGTGTAAGCTTTTCGTAAAATGAGAAGTCAGCTTATACTGGAAATGAATAGCTTGATATGTCGTCTTGCGTACGCATAAATAACTAAATAGGTCAGTTGTCTAAGTACAGCCTCGTAATAGGTAGTGTTATAGACCTACGTCAAAGAATAATCGTGATTAAAAACAATTAAAGCCACAATCATCATGGTTGATGACCGCATCAAGTTATAATCGTATGACCGCAAACTGTTTACGTAGTATATTGGTAATTGCAAACACTTATGAACGAAAACGGGAAAACTTTTGTTTACGCGGACCGAACCTACATTAACATCTTTGGGCCTGTGCACACCACGTTTTTTAAACGCGCCGTTGACGCGCGTTTGTAGCGATAAAGACGCGATACGCACGCGAGTCAGACGTAGCCTGTAGGCCTCTGTAGGATAAAAGCACGCCGTCGACACACGTTTCTAAAACACGCGTCAACGGCGCGATTAAAAAACGTGGTGTGCACAGGCCCTTTAAGAGTTTAAGCTACTATATCTTAACTAATATTGTCAATGTGAAAGTAAGTTTGTTTGTTTGTTACCTTTTCACGCCTAAACCACGGAACCGATCGTCATGAAATTTTGCATATACATTGTCAGGTGTACAGAAAAGGACATAGGGTGCCTTTCATCCAGAAAAAAAGTACTGTTCCCGAGGAAAATAACAATAACTGTCGACGGCACAATAGCTTTAGGACGCTAGATGGCGCTACGTGTCTTTCGAATTATATTATTAGAAACTTTAGTAGAGTGCTAAGAGTATTTTTTTTTTAATAAAATATATATTTTGTGAGTCTAGAGTGAACTCCAACACCGTTTGACCGAACGCCATGAAAGTTGGCACATAGGTAAGTATATATCGCTCGTTGGCAAGAAGGGTGACATAACAAAAAAATCTGCAATTTTGAGTTAAGTCTACGGGTGAACGTAGCAAATTTTATTATTTTTGATACAAAAACGATATTACACTAAAGTCTAAAAATTACGCTAAAAATATGTGACTTTAGGCTTCGTCGCACTCTTACCGATACTTTTAAACTTTTAAATCATCATAACCAAGATTGCTCTTTTTGAATTATGTCAAGCTTTTCGAAAATTAACGATATATGAAATTTGAATGGGGAAGGATTTACAGGATTTATTTCGACCTCCACGCGGTCAAAAGCTAAGATACATAACTTGAAGCTTTTAGTCCTAGAAAGGGTAAGAGGTATAGGCATAATGCACCAACACATCGGCAGTTATAGGTGCCTATTGCCATTCAACGGGCACAAATCCACCCCGGGATGACACTGAGAATTTTCCGATGGAGAAACCCTGTAACTACCGGAGACTGAAGAAACCAAACCACACGATCAGTATTCATGACAACTGAACTTAAGAGCGTTTATACCTTATGAGTGGCAACGTCGCAATTTAGTGTCATATTTCGTGGTTTTCAATTTTTATCATTTAATCGGAGCTATATTTTAAAAATCTGTTTAATTAACTTTTTAGAATTATGTGAAAACTGTGTAAAAGATAAGAAATCGTTGCGTTTACAGTTCTATTTATATGCAAATAATACATTGGAAACTTGCAGGGCGTTATTTTCATTGTAAAATAACTGTAAGCATTGCGGTTACTTACTTTTTAAACACTTTCACGTAATTCTAAAAAGTTAATTAAACACATTTTTAAAATATAGCTCCGATTAAATGATGAAAATGGAAAACCACGAAATATGACACTAAATTGCGACGTTGCCACTCATAAGGTATAAATAAACGCTCTTAATGATTACCAACAGGATTTATTATATCGCATGTTTCAAAAACAGTTCAGACTTTAAATCTCTTCTGAAGTGTAGGTATGTAGGTAATGTGTGACTAATGACAACATTTAATATAGCTATCCACCGCAATCCACACACATGATGCATAAACATAAAAATAAAGATACTCACATCTGTGGAAAACTGTGACGTAGTTCTTGCACACGACGTCATTGCTGTGTACGACGCACACGTAAGTCCCGTAGTCCTGCGCAGACACACTATCGACGGTCAGGTACGAGCCGATGATATCCTCCACATCCTCCCTGCAATCAATAATTCAAGAGTTATACTACTGCTTTTTCCTTATTGGTCGGCAGGAAGCGTTGCCTCAGTATGGTAAAGCCCAAATGTGAACGACGCGACGGCGCACAGTGGGCTGAAAATCGACTTTCATAGACATATAATAAATACTTTTGTCCACTTTTGTGACTTGAAAATGTTTTGGAAGACTAAATACATGCCTAAAAACATTAACATTGTGGTATAGCATTGCAAACAACGCACACTGAATTTTTTTCTTTAAAAAATACTATGGAGCTGACATGAAAAAGGTCTTAGTTCTTTAACAAACTTCTTTTGTTTTCTTAGTTTTATTTTTTTATTGAAAATTGTCCTTTTAATTTACTTTTTTTATTTTGTTATGCCTTATTTTTTAATTAGAATCTTTGATTTAAATTTATATATTATTGCAATATTCTTACCTCTCTCCCACCGAGTTCATTTTTAGTACGAAATTAAATAAACCTTATTTTTTGTTTATACAAAGTAGTGTTCGGGTTCATAGTTTAAGTAGTCCGTGTAGATGTTAAGCTTAAATTAAGTTAAACATTTGACAATAAATATTTTATGAAAATATTAAATCTTAAGGGATTTTCAAAAATGGATCGAAAAACGGAATCGGATATCTCTTCATTTCGGCGAGTATGTCAAAAAATTGAAAATAATTGAAGGATTAATCACCTGGAATTAGGAAATTAGAAGAAGAATTAGGGCCAATCATTCCTTAGTGGAGAAATATACGTTTTCATGCCAGCACCATATAAATTCTTTAATCAAAAAATCTGTGTGCGTTTTTTACAATGCTATTCCATATAGTGTTGATATTTCTAGGCATGTATATATTCTTCCAAAACATTTGCAAGTCTTATAAGTGGAAATTTGGGAAAAAAGTATTATATGTCTATGAAAGTCGATTTACAGCCCACTGTCCGGTGACGGTCGGTGTGACGATAAGGTTTGAAAACATAATTGCGTAATTCTATTATTCTAGGACGTAAAGGAAAACCATGGTGGCTGAAAATTTGTGTAATAGCTAACTTTTTGTCGGTCTAACTAAAATAATAACTTACGTAAACGGAGTTTTAGAGATAACTTTTATTATTATAAGCAATTTTTTTACAGCTCTTGTTTTCGTCTAACCCTACCGTCCATGAATAAATTATTTTTGACTCAACAACTGGGTTGTCATAATTTGAGGAATTTTAACCCACTCATTGAAATCGTTTGCCATCCTAAAGATCATATCACATCTTTGATCCTTTTGTGGCAAACTGGAATTTTTATTTGAAATCTGAATCCGTATCGCTACAGCGAATGACTTTCAAAAATGTACCAGAAAACTGAATAACAAACTCATGCAGATTTCTGATTAGATTACAGTAACCTTATGTTAAAATTAATAGGTTCCCTTTTCAAAATCTTACAGTTACACAACATCCCAAAGCGTTTGTTTCGCGAAATAAAAATTGCAACTTTGAGAAAATAAAATACATTTTCATGTTTTGTTCGTAACACCATACAATATCTATCAATACTTTAGGAGAAGATCGCTTATGAATCTTGCGTATTTATGCTCGTAACTGTACAAACAATCTACACTAAACGAAGTACTCTGTCAATGAGAGGGAAATTTCACGAAGTGGCTTTCTTGTATACCTCGTGTAGGTTTACGAGACCAATCTAGCTAAGGGCCGGTTTCTTGATCCGTAGTTAGCTCAACCATTAGTTAAAAATAGTATCTAATGGTTTAAAATTTATCCATAGCTACTATTTTTAACCAATGGTTGAGTTAATAGTTCAAGGTTTTTATTTTTAATTAATGGCTGTATAGAGGTTCGAGGAACAGGGTGTAAAGTTCACTCATACCTCCATAGAAAAGGGAGGATCCTCCGACGAGACGGGTGTCGTGTCTGGTGGGCAACTGTCCGACGATTGATGTCGGGACGTTGTATAAATATGCTAATCGCGCGGTAAACTCTGCTTGCGCGATGCAGGATTTTCGTGACGTCAGTGTGATGCGTATTTCGCATGTGGTGATGTAGATCCGCTACAGTTGAGTTAACTACGGCTCAAAAAACCGGCCCTTAGAGGACGCGTAGAAATTGTACCCTCCTGCCACATTAATGTCTTAGTTCTAATTGCTATATCGTTAACAAGTAGCTCCAATCAAATTATAGGTACTTAAGCAGGTAGGTACTTAATACATTAACAGGAAAAAGAGGCCTCTTGCTTTTCCGGGAAAACATTAACGGATAAGAAACTATAAACAGTTAGCAATTAACTATTATCTAACGTAAAAACCACTCATTTTATCCTTAAAGTAAAGGAAGGAAAGGTCACCGGCTGACCTCTAGCTTGCAGATGTCTGTGGGCGGTACCTACGCTTATTATCGACAGTCTATCTATATTTGAGTGCTTCATAATTAGGTACACACGACGACATAATATATCAAGTTATAAATTTCCAGTTTAAGCTGACCTCACATCGTATAGGCTTTTCGTACAATGAGAAAGCAGCTTATACTGGATATATCTCTATGTTATTGTAAAGAAACTCGAAAGTCGAAACTCCTTTGTCTGTTGAATTCTGTAAAAGCTACTTGTAATAATGTGAATAGGTAGGTATATCGTCGTTGGTTTTTGCTTGTTCTCTAGCGCTTATACACTGGTGCCGATTCTCTTAAACACCGAACTAAACTATCACTAAAATTCCTTACTTTTGGCTATGAGAATCTTAAAGCTACTGGTGCCGATTCTCTTGTCACAAAATTCTCTAAACTAGACTAAAAATCACCAAAATTTAGTTTATTCCTGTCAAACGACGATTTCCCATTCTGAAATTGACTAAATTGACACAACTTAACTATATTTTAGTTTGACAGCACTAAGATGGCACTGAGACTATAATTTAGTGAAAATGGCAATTTTGCTATTCTGAATTTTACGTTTTTCACCTAAAATTTTGATTGTCTTAACTAAATCTGACTATTTTTAATCGCGATTAAAAAGGTGTGGAATAAAATTAGTTGTCATGAACTAAAATTCACACCAACACCTCGACTTCAGATGCAAAAACGGTACTGTATCTTTTATTCTTTTCTTTTGCTTATATCTCGAAAACGGTGTGTCGTATCGCAAAAATAATGAAAATTTCGACCCCCTTGGTAAACCCCTAAACCTATAAATCTCAACGTGTTGGTAATATTTTTTTATAATTTCCATACAAAAAGTAAAAAATTCCATACAAAACAAGTCGAGGCCGCACATAATGCGCGCCTACGGTTCTAAAAAAAGATCACGTGGTACGGCAAACAAGTACCACGTGGAGTCGCAATAATTGTCAAATTTGATTTTAGATGTGTCAAAATTATTTTTAAATTTAGATATTTTATTTTGCAGAATAGCGTTAAGATTCTCATAGCCAAAAGTAAGGAATTGTAGTGATAGTTTAGTTAGTTTAGTTCGGTGTACAACAGAATCGGCACCATTCTGCAAAAGAAAATCTCTAAATTTAAAAATAATTTTGACACAGCTAAAATGGAATTTGACAATCGCGACTCCACGTGGTGCTTGTTTGCACTATCCCGTCAACTTTTTTTTAGAGCAGGAGGTGCGCACGGTCGGCAGCCTCGACGTGTTTTTAATGGAATTTTTCACTTTTTGTATGGAAAATATGAAAAATTATTACCTACATGTTGAGTTTTAGAGGTTTATTTGTTTTATAAAGAGGGTCGAAATTTTCGTTATTTTTGCGATAGGACACACCGTTTTCAAAATATAAGCAAAAGAAAAGAAAAAAAGATACAGTACTGTTTTTGCATCCAAAGTCGAGGTGTTGGTGTGAATTTTAGTTCATGACAACTAATTTTATTCCACACCTTTTTAATCGCGATTAAAAATAGTTAGACAATCAAAATTTTAGGTGATTAACGTCAAATTCAGAATATCAAAATAGCCATTTTCACAAAATTAAAAAATACAGTTAAGTTTAGTTGTGTCACTTTAGTCAATTTCAGAATGGGAAATCGTCGATTAAGAGGAATAAACTAAATTTTGGTGATTTTTAGTCTAGTTTAGACAATTCTGTGACAAGAGAATCGGCACCAATGTCAAATTGAAATAACTGAACACCTATTTCGCGATCTCAAGATTGGCCGCCTTAGTAAAAGTTGTAATATTGATGAGTACAAAAACCCCTTTTCAGGATTTCAGTTATTTCAATTACAACTTGTTTATGTGAAATAATGAAATACGAAGGGAAGAAGAGCTTTTGAACCCTTACCAACTAAATTCGAAGAATAACCACTTGGCCCTTAGTTACCTTAACTAAATTTAGCCAGTCAAAAGCAGCTTCCACCCGCAACATCTTGTCTATAACTTATTCATATATATTAAACAGGGCAAATATTGACGTAGATATTGAGCATAACGAGGGTCTCACCGGGTGGTCTTGATTTCAGTCTGTGTGGGTAGCAAGTCGCCCTCAGTATTGTTGGGCCACACTTTTCGCCACCGGAGGTCGCTGCGGGCGTCGGCCAGTAACGACCGAGCTGCACAATACACATAGTTAATGTTATCAGATCTCATTAAATATTATATCTTTTCATAGAAAAGGAGAAAGAAATGGAGGGCAAAATATTTTTTTCCGAAAATTTGATAAGATAATTTCCTGATATCTGTTAGGATTGGTTGATAAAAATAGCAATAACTGATCATTCAGTTGAAACGAAATTTGGTTTCGATCTATGAGAGCATAGGGCAGCTGCCATACAAGGGTGAGACTTCAAGGCATATGTCAGTCGAGCGCGACGACTAGGTCAGCGTAGTGAACTATGAACTGCAGTCTCGAGTACCACTTTCACCTCTCCATTGTACACTGTCGTTCCATTTCTTTTTCCTCTATACTTTAAACAACGTAGGCGTATTGCTTACCGATGAGAGCCTCGCAGTACAGTCGTAACTCTCCCCCCTCCTCCAACCACTGATCTTTCGAAATGAACATTGTTCTCGGTGCGTCCGTCGGTTTTTCTGTGAATCGGAATGTTAGCTGATACAGACTTTCCTTATAGGGAACCATCTCGCTTATTCATTAAGAACTGTTATGTTACTTACAATAAAATGTTTAAACTAAAGATGTTATGTCACACGTGTTGTTGTGAAACGAGCGTAATAACTGTTATAGGTTATGTGTAAGTCGTAATTTTAATAACCGTAGTCATTTGCATCACGACGATCTATTCTAGCTCAGCTGAAGTGTTATGGGATGGCTGTTTACAGCCGTCGTATCATAAAGCCTACTATAATAATATAAATATAAGTGTATACATTTATGACTCGATATAATATAAAGTCTGGACCTCCCACAGAGCTAATGGTTGAGCTTGAGAGATTTTCCTCATTTTATTTCTCAATTTATGGAGTTACTATGGACATATCATTGTGTTTGAACCGCAAGACAATACCGTCTATACATAGATAATAGAAACAGAATCTTTGGCGTACAGACACAGTAGGTATAGGTGAACAAGAATTTTTTCAAAATAGGACAGGCTGATTAAACTGTAAAACAAAATTACCCAGAAAATGGATTGTGGTCACTAGATGACAGCTGATCCAGGTAACATTAATGTCCGTTTTCACTAACACTAGACGACACTTAAATGAACGATTAAATAAAAGCGTTGTTGGATTTTCAACTATCGGCGCTGCGCCGAGCGTGGGTGGCACTTAGGTGTTACCTATTGTCACTGAAAACGGGCATTATAAGTTTCTTATCATTTAATGAGTTGGGAAATGACTAATGATACAAGTCTATCTAGTTCGAGGTGTAGGGCTCCATTAGAATGTTCTGATATGGCATTTCAGATAAAATATGACTCACCTAAAATGTTGAGTTTGACAGTATGTGTCTCCATGTGCGTCTCGTTGGACAGACGACAGGTATAGTTCCCGGAGTCAGCCCTCGCTGCCCGCCGCGCATACAGCGTCTGGTTGGCAGCCTCTGGGTACAGGATCAGGTTGGAGACCCCCGCTGACCATGGGTATGCTACGCCATCTTTGAACCTGGAAGAAATTGAGGATATTATTATGATGGCCTTCATGAAAGAAGTATGGTGCTATTAAGCTAACAATTTACAAAATCGTCAGTCGCTCTAAGGAAAATACTGGTTTTCACCTGCATCCGGTAAAACTGGAGGCCGACCCCAACGTAGTCGTAATAAGAGGAAGTGGTTTTAATTCAGCTTGCAGGATTTGACCAAACAAACTTACTAAACAAGGCAAAGTTAAATAAAAGCTTATAAAAAGGCTAGGTAGTTGATGATGGATGGGTTCTTGTCCACCATATTCACATAGTGCATTAGGTTGGTTTCTGACTACGGCATAGGTACCTAATTAACGATGCATCACAAATACGGATGGTGTGATTGTTCGATTCCCGTTATGCTCGCATTTTGCAACGATAAAGGGTAAAACCCAAAGTTGCATGGTAAAACCATGAAGTTTATTTGTTTATTGGATCGCCAACAGAGGCTACACAGTTACATGCATGTTAACTTGAGGAGGGACAAATGCAGTGTGCGCTTCCGATTGTAGACGACCACATCATTCACTTAATCTAGGTAGGTACCACCAGTTTGACAAGGACACATGAACACATTAAAATAAACCACAATACAATACACGAAAATCATAAAAAGGAAAACAAAACAGTATGGTTACAAAAAGCAAATACAAAATAATAATAAATAAAACTAATAATTAAAGAATAACCATAGAAATCAACAGAAATTGGATACTAGGACTTTTAGGTCTTTTTTAAACTTTGATAGTTTGCATGTAAGTAATAGCCAATTTGTTATGCTTCGATACTTCGTTATACTTACTGTCTACAGAGCATTGGCAAAACGGTGAGGTGAGTTATTTTACGAAGTTAAAGCTACATGAGAATATTTTACACAGCACATTAGCAGAAATGAAGAGGCTTGCTATGCTTAGATCTATCTATAGCATTCTAGTCGATAAGTTAGGCTACGGAAAAAAGGAAAGCAATAAAGCCTGTTGACTCCCGCACGCGAACTTTTCGAACATTTCAATCATGTAATTGCTGATTGAATAGGTACATAAGCAATGTTTTTTATTCATCAAAACAGGTGTAGCTACCTAAGGTTCTCATGTTTGGAAGTTCTTGGAGTTGTCCGAACGAGGTCTTAAGTTATATTAATTGTTTATTCGAGCGCGCAGTTCAAGCGTAATGGAAAACTCTCATGCCAAAGTAGTATTAGAGTAACGTGAAGCAGCAAATTTATAGGTAATTGAAAATAGCGCATCGCAGCAACAAATTAGGGTAAAATCAGCGATGCGTTTGATGTTAGTTGAATCGAAGGACAACCACACTAAAATTAATTCTGCAGTTTTAAATAAAAAATAAATGCACGGCTCAGTGGAATAATGTTTAGGTATTTCTTTAGTTAATTGAATTCCCGTAATCCCGTAATAATCATTACATAAAATATGATAGTTTACGCTCAACGTTTTCAGAATTATATGCGTCGAAAAATATTTTTTTAAACTGTGTTTTACGATTGTTTTATCATGATACCTACTACATATTTTATTTTTATGAAATATTTTTGAATGTCTTTCCTTTGATCATTTGACAATACACACATTTTATTCGGGCTTGTAGGTAATATGTACCAATACGCCTAACTGTGCGACAAACTCTGAGGGTTTTACGGTGTCTTATTATACGATTGGGCAGCGCAACAAGGAATTATCGCGTTCTGCGAATTGATCGTTTTGTGAGATACACGCCTCTAATGCTGCGCTATTGTCATTGCGCGACGAGATCAACCGGCATATGTGCATGCAGGAAATAATTCCCCGTACACGAGTAATGGAGCGCCATTCCGCCGGAGCGGGTGGTGGCGTAATGTAGCCGCCGTCGATGACAGCTAAGTGATTCTGCGAAATACTGCAATGCAGGCACTCGTCAACGGAGAAATCACGACTCTCTAATATTCCGCAAATTGATGCGCAGTGGTGACAAATTGAAATACTCTTACACGTACAATTCAAAAGTAGTCAACGTTAGAATATTTAAAATCGAACAGCTGTAATTTGTTCAGCGAATCCGGCTTATGCAAACAAAACGTCGCTGAGCTACCGATTCCCGTGAACAGTAAAATTTTACGGGAGCCGTTTTTGAATCGTTTGAAAGGAAAACAAACATTTGAGCGATGTTTCATCGCAAGGCCGCGTAAAAATTGTTTCTCAGAAGCGACGGTGAGCGGTTATCTGGCGAATATCCTCTGTTAATAGAACACAATAGAACACGGTATAAGGGAATATACAAATTCGCACTAGTCACACAGAAACTGGTGAATATCACCATATCTAAATCCCATAAGTTAAGTATTTTCTGTGAGTACACACGCAGAACAAATATTATGAAGCTAATGCCCAGTCTGCACGTTGCCGTTGGTGTTGTTCATAGCTATTATTTGCACTAGAGTCGTGACAATTTCCGAGAAAACATGTCAAGAGCGCTTGCTTACAATCTTCATTCCAGTTTCCAGTGTCCCTGGGAGAACGATGCGAATATTTTTAACTTTTTTCAAAGTAATGACTCACGCAACGCACGCATTAAGTATACCGATATGAATCGCGAATTTATGACGCTGTAAGGAAACTATTGATGAGCAGTTTTTAAAATAAACCACTGCTGGAGGCGCGTTTACAAATGTCCGACCTACGTATCTGTATACAATTTGTGTAATATTCTACGTAGGTCGTAGATTGTAATTTATGATTATGATTCATTCTTAGTAGGTATCAAGTAAATAGCTGTAATAGTCTTAGATATTCTTATATAATTCTGCGCGTGCAGTGCTCTGTGGCTGTAGCTGTACCGGCAGAAACTGCATATTTTCTTGCGCCCGCGCCGCCTGCAGCAAATAGAGCCTGACTACGTCTGTACAGCGATCTGTTAGTATCACCACCAACTATTACAACCATTCCATGTAAAAGAGCAAAACGAAAATGTAATGATACTCATGACATCGCTAGCGATTCTGACAGGGATCGTTTAATTTAATTAGCAACAAGTGTTCGACAAAAACAGTAGGTAGTTTTTTTTTGTTTTCTTACATGTTTCAAGCCGGAGTAGGTATCGACAATTGTGGCGGATCTTACGCGTCGCCATGCGGTCCTAGCTAGAACGTTTCGTTGCAATCAACTTTATTGGAATGTGTGCCGTCACTTATAGTTCACTTGATGTTCTGACAGTCTGACGTACCTACAATGATATCAGAAACTATGTAAGTAATCCGTTAAATATAATTAATGTTGTCTGTCGTGTAGCAGGAAAACGTCGTTATTTTAAAGGTTGAAACAAAAAGAAAGAAATCCCCGATGAGGTCATCCGCCGGCGCGGGCGCATCGTCGGCCTCTCCTGTAAAAAGCTCCGAATATTTCCGAAATAACGCGAACCGGTCTTTGACCGTGTGTCGGGTTGCACTCCCTCACCGCTCACCACAAATCATTCGCATGCAGCCTCCTTGCGAACAGAGATACTTACCCATACCTACCCGTGATATACGACTACACGAAGTAATATATTAGAGAAGGAACCAGGCTCAAATAATAATCAGTTCTCTCAGTTCTCAGACTTCCTTTTAGCACAGATACATACACCAATCGAGGAGTAACTTAGTACAAATAGTTAGTATTATAATAACACTAAACAGACTAACAAAACACATTCCAGAAATTTCAGTTAAACTAAACCCGTATGTGTTAGTGTAGTTAATAATTAAGTGTTAGATGTATTTCAATCATAACGGAAGCGGAAAATAACAGCCAAATAAACTAAATTACCTACTTCATTGTTTATTTACAACGAATGATCAGCCGGTCAATTCTGTAAAAATCTCACCGTGAAGACTTGCGTGGAGTGAGCTGTCAGTGTCATCCCACTGATGCTTGGGATTGACCAACGTTACATGTACAATCATAATCAACATTTTAATAATATTTTGTATCCAAATTCAACTGATCATTTTGTATTATTTCAAAGCTAGTTGTAGTTAAGTGTCTAAACATTACTATCTTCTTCTTTTTCTTTCTTTCTTTTTAAATTTTTTTTTCTTTATTTTTTTATATTGTAGGTATATAATTTTTTTTTTAAATAAAATAGCAAAATAGAAATTCAGTTAAGTAAAACAAACAAATAAACATCAAATTTTAATTGAAAAATATTCAGTAGGTAAGTATTTATTCAACGTTCAGTTTCAGCATTCGTTTGGTACAACATTTTTTTTATCAATTTAGGGCCATTTTAAAACTTGCCGAACCCTTCGGGTAAGAAACAGGCGTGATGTGAAGTGGTATGTTACTATAAATATTGACCAACAAAGAAGATAACAGCACAGCAAAGAAGATCAACTGAACAGCACAGCAACTGAAAATTTTACCTACAATATGTTAAACTCTACACCGGTAACCACAAAATGCAATCAGAGCCCAGGCCCTGCAGTCTCGACATAGTTAGCAATAGTTTTCGGTTGCTAAGTCCTAACAATCCAGATGTAAATGTTGATGTAAATGTTTGGTAGTCTCGACACTCAATTTTATCGGTTGTTACCTACCGGTACCTACCTAAAATACCAGTAACAAACGATAAATTTGAGTGTGGAGACCACCAAATATCGTTACATCTGGATTGTTAGGACTTAGCAACCGAAAACGATTGCTAACTATGTCGAGACTGCAGGCCCAGAGGTGACTTCCTTTTTTGTCCGTCTTGTCCAATAATGTGGTATTGATGTCTGCCTCAAAATTACAGTAATTGGATATATCGATAAATCGGTTAAACCCGATAGACTAGTATTTTAAAATTATATACTCACTATTAAGACAGTGTGTGCTCATTTTGGGTACCTACCTAGTATCAGTTTTTGACAGCAGGAAGATGAAAACGTAAATGTAATTTCCTTTTGGAAAATCCTCATGGATAATGAAGTCATTAGCGTAAGACGTGACGGCGGACTAGATTTAATGATATAGCTGATAAGCGAATCCTCATTGTTAGATATTTATAACAGCTATGCAATGGATCCGGCTTTTTGTGGGACAGCGATGACGTCACTTGAGCTAAGTGTGCTTTAGCAAAAAACGGGGATTTAGTCAAAGATACAACTAATGATTTGAAGGTGAACGAACTGTTTGTTATCTTTATAACCAACTATTAACAAGAGGATTTTATCGTCCACGTCGAATTAAACAAATCCAAAGGAGGAATATCATCTTAATTAGGTTGAATGAGAACATAGTAATTTTGAGTTGTAAACAATACCCGAATTAGAGTTGGAACAAAAAATCGTTACATATGGCTGGAATATCTCTGTCTATAATGCGGTCATTTTAAAATTGTTCGATAATGACCTCAAACGTACACCTCACGTCTATAAATGTTTAATGTTTATTCCTTCGATCAATGGCTCGTTAAGAATTTGTAACAAATGTCAATAATAAAATGCCGACATCGTAGAGAATGGACCATGAGAAGGAATGTTAATTCATGAATGGTTCTACAACAAGCCTTACGTAGTTTGTTAACATAATAACGTAGCAGACACCGTGTGAGTAAAGGGCGAACTAATTTCGTGTTATGACTTTGATGACATCATTTGGAAGACGATACGATTACGAGTTTTATAAAGAGGACAAAGAGAGCAGCTAATGAGAAGCGCACGTTGCATGAATTCTTCGAAGTAATTAGGGCTAGCAGCGGCCGCGGCGCGGACGCCAAATTGACACCGCCCGGAGGAACCGGCGCGGTGTACTCTCTACGTGGTTAAACCCTTTGTTGGCGGAGCCATTCGCATGCTGATCGTTTCGGTGAAACAACCGCAATTATACTTCTCTGGCGAACAGTTGACACACACACACACGCCGCATAATGACGTCGCTCCCTTGCATTACAGTGTAATCGCATGCCTGCCCCGTCACGCACCGCTGACAATAATAATAATCGCTATATATTGTGGGAAATGGAAAACCTAACATTGAACAATTGTTATATTATTTATTATAAATAAAAATATAAAAAGCCTACTGCTCTTCACGATTCACGGTAATCGCTAATACGCACACATTTTCCGGGAAACACTTTTCATATAGGTGGATATCTGGAAATCGATAGAATTATTGTTTCAGCAAAAAAAACTATTCTCCACCCTGTCAAAAAGATTTGATAGACTGCCTATATATTGTAAATATGGAAATGTTTCTTTTAGAGTAATGGAAGCGCATTACTTTTTAATGGTAAATTGAATAAACATTCTTTAGAACAGAAAATATGATCCCATTTCCAATAACGGTGCTATTACTCGGCGTAGTAAAGCTAACAAGCAGAAAAGTAATGCGTCGGGCTTCGGCAACAAAGAGCTGATGCGCGCACGCCAGCCGTGTTCGGCGCACGCCTCACCTGAGCCGCTGAGTCGGTGAGCCCGCCTGCCTGCCTGCCTGCCTCGACACTCGCTATAAATCCTACACTTACATAACGAGTTCCAATGAATTTCATACGATGCAATTTTCGAATGTCATCGGATACATTTCGCTTAGTGATAAATCTAAATACAGCCATTTATTCGGACAGGCAACAGCTGTACAGGAGTAATGAGAATAAGACGCACACCGGCTCGTTTTTGCGGTACATATGTAATTATATGTACAAGTGTAAGTACACGTTGGCGTTTGAGCTCCTATGTAGGTACTTATTAATGACAGTGTTGCGGCAATAACATGAAACATCAGAAACTAACGTTACAGGCTACAAGTGTAGCATTTTCATACAGTTAGTGCGGTTTAGGGATGCGCGTCGGGAATACTTGAATGTTGCGATTAGAAAAACCGCAAAGTACCGGGTGTGGGGCAAAAAGTTGATCGCATAACAGGTGAGCGAGAAACCGGCGGTATCTCCCGGCGACGACACAGCTCGTTCCTCGTACCGCGGAGCGCGACAACTGTACCTATATATACCACACCTAGCCGACGATACGATGGATGGTGATGGTGATCGCCATCGAGTGACAGGACAGAGTAATGCGATGGCTTAAACCGCACATTACTATGTTACTATTGAGTGCACGAACGATAAAGGGGCGTGTCGGCCACAAAAAACGCAATAAACTGTATTCACGACCACCTTGTTCTACATGATGCAGTTTATTAGAAAATGATTCAGACTTTATACAACGGATGCGTCACTGGATGACCATAACCCAAATAGTTACATTTGCTGTATTTTAACCGTATTCTCGATTTTATTTACATCACAGCTGTCTTTCAAATAATTTTGATGCTAACAGTAATCAAGCGATAATGATCAATCGCGGCAGTTATGGTTCTAGGAAATAAGGAATTCTATAGAATTTGGGTGAGTTAGATGTCTGAACCTATAATAAACATACAAAGGAATCACACAGGATGTTTGATTCCTTTGTTATCTTTATTATTTACTAATATGAGTTTAATATTTATAACTCAAAACAATAAGAGGACTGAGGCTGACGGTCACGAGTCACCATTAACAATCGGTATACCGTAGTTCATATAATTTAAGCTTGCAAGGTGTATAATTAAATTATACACCATGTATTCAGCCTAAGAATCGTTTAGTTTAAAGTCGATTCCTTATAGTAACACTAACAAGAAGATGCATTAAGGCAAAACGGCTTCCAACTACATCAATAGAATTATCCGTATGAAAAACGTACCGAGCTTAATAATTACATCGGTAGAACGTGTGTCGTCATACCTGTCATGTTCAAGAGTGGAAAGAAAAAATTTGGAGAGGAAGGCGGCAGTTTGTATTTGCGTTCCTGGTGTTCAGGGAATGTAGTCTGTGGGCAGGTAATGACGCGTCCCGGAACAGCCAGGTGGCTGGGCCGCCTGCGTATGGGCAAAGAATGCCGCCGCAGCTTCGCCACGCCTGGGAACATACGCCAGCCCCACGTCCGCAACACATCTGTACTCGCCCGATTCAGCTACGGTAACTACTTTTCCTAACATGCTGGTTGTTACCGTGAAATTATATAAAACTTGCTGTGCGCGGATGTTTCTGCTTTCCCTAGCAGTATCGCTTATCAAGTCGTCTTGCTTGTTGTTTGAACCTTGTCTGCGCTTTTGTTTTTAAGTGCAACTTTAGATAGTACAGGGTGGTTATGAGATGTTATTTGCATTGTTCATATTCTTTAATTAAAGATCGTACGGGGTTTTATGGATTAGAAATAAAAATTTTGGTTTTATGTAAAATAAAAAAACCATTGAATCTTTCCAGGAGAGTTTCATTTTTGAATTTAATATAGGTACTTAATAAATCATTTCGTCACACTGTTTAATTTAAGTCGCCACAAGTGGTTACACTGGCTTTTCAAATTAACCAGTACATTATGGGCCATTATAAAGTAGTGATTAATATGTAAAGGTATTTACAGAACCTGAGAACTGAACAAAAAGCCTCCCCTAAACGGTCGGTCATTATTAGTATAAGTTCGCAAAGAATATTTACGATGTGGCTAATGGATTAATAAGCCGCGAATGTTCATAAAAAGCATACTAATACGAATTTCAATGGATGGCGATGGCGATGTGAAACACTCGTGTGCACAGACTACGTAATAAGGCTAGTGCACACTCGCGGGCGCTTGAATAGTAGATAATTTCGGGCGGACGCACACCGAGCTACCGGTGTTCAATGTACAGATACGCTTTTGTATTTAAATGAAGTGAGCGTATCGCGTAATCGGAAACAGGAACTATCTACCAATTATGGGAATCTATCACATTATAAAAATGTTACTATTGAATAATAACGGCCTGTCGCCATGCGAATGACTGCCAGCTACGAGCTTACTGCCTCGCAGCCAGAACACAGCAGCTTTCAATCAATATCTGCGTTTTTCCTTAAGGGTAACCGCAATTTGATTGGTACTTAAACTGTATAAAAATACGCCATTTATCATTTTCCTCGAAACAGTAGAAGGTATTTATTCAAACAATAGCCATTTTAGCATTCGGTAGCTGATCGCGGTTTCTTGGCACTACGTGAAACTGCAAGTGCACAAGAATTTATTATTGCGCGGAGTCACGCGACGAATACTAACAAGGGTAGTGGCAGCAGTGTCGTCCGTGCGTGCTGCGTGCCCCGACGGCGACCACTCGATTGTGCGAAATATTAAATATTCAATTCCGCGAAACGGCCGGAAATGACTGTTTCATTATGCGCGTCGGGTGCGTAAAATGATCGATTTGGATGGCACCAGGCACTGCCCGCCGGCTGCCGGACGACTGCTCTTCTCAGATTCCAATTCCTGATAAAGATCGTTCTTAGAGCAGCGGACGTTCACGATACAAACGTATTTAACAAATGTTAGTCGGCCGAACACTTCTAAGTAATGACTGAATCACCCTCTTTATTCCATTTATATTGTTGCCAACTTTTCGTAAGCATAATCAAGTCTTTTAGAAATTTAAATGAAGTCGTAAACAAGCAACAAAATCGTTTGTAGGTACAGATATGCAGCTGTAGAGCTTTTTGCATAAAAACGTTTTATAAAATGGAGTAAACGTGTCTGTTATAGTACGAAACACTGGCAAATAGTAGTTATTATAAAATTATTCCGACATAATGTGGTCGTAATATACGTTGGCCACCTCTGTAGATAGTCGCGACCGACGGACGCACGACACGGTGACAGCATAATAAGTTCCAGCGAGCACCGCGCTGCCATGATGCACGTGCGATAACGTTTATTCGATTTACGATATTATTTCATTGGTGCAGAGATGCCATAAATTCATACAAGGAAATTGACATGGAAACTGCACTGGTCGCTATGTAGAAAATGGAATATGAGCGGCTAGAAAGCTCATGTGCGTGATTGCGTGCGTCGGACAACAGCAGGCACCCACAGGGCCGGCCGGCCGGCCGCGCGGCGGATCTTACACGCACGCAAGCATCTTCTCGCTAATCGGCCCACATATCGACCACATACTCGTGCAATTAGTCTTCCTGGTAGCCAACGATACCTAATAATCCCAGCAACTACCATGCACCGCGGTTTGTGATTGAGAACATCGCCATGTCACTTAAATGAGCCGACTTACATCAGGATGTTCAATATCGTTCGTTACATCGACATGCGTCGTAGAATTATTTATAAGACACTAGTCGTACAGTGCAGGATCAGGCCTTCGGTATGCACTATCGGCTGAAACATTATTGAGTGTTATTGTATTAGCAAAAAGTTTGCATGATGCGTGTAACCTTGAATTAGGATAATTCCCTAGCACTGTAGAACTGGCTCGAGTTACACAGACATTATAATGAACAATTATAGCTCCGGCAAAAAGCTTATGTAAATTGCGAGCATGACATTGTGAGTGATATTATATATTATAACTGAGAGGCAATTAAGTGAGATACCAAGAAGTAGTCACCTACGCGACTCGCTCTGTCTTTAGCGACATTCTTTTATTGAAATACTAAATATTCAGTCTCAGAGACTGAGTAACGCTGTGTTTACGTATATGCCTGCTATTAGTTCAGCAAAATATTCATGAGCCGGCCTACATTCTTAATTTTGAAAGCTTTCATGCTAACGACCCTTCCATCTCAATAATTTATTAAAAGAGGTTTTGTTTGCTTTTATAGGCATGGATACAGAAACCGCGTACCTATTGATTATGATTTAATGTTGACTAGCGGACAACGATACATAGTGACCACCATATTACATGAACTGTCAAAAGTTGCTCAGTTAGGAATAAACTCGCGCATTGGACAGTTAGGTAACTAAAGTTTTAAAAACTAAGCTAATTGGCAGCGCGGCTGGCCGTTTCGCGAATAACTAATTACTGCGTGTTGACCTATTAGTTCAATAATAACTAATAAGTATGGAAATAACAGATATGTCAGATGAATTTATGTACATCGTAAAATACTACGTAAAGTCCTCCATTTGTGGGCAACAGCCTATAAAAGTGGCATAATTAAGTTGTACAGACCTGTTTAAAATAGTCACGCGTGTTGAAGAGACAATTAAAGGATAAGGCTCGTTGAGAGTATTAATACTGAAACTTTTTATTGCTTCTAATGAATAGTAATAGGTAAGTAATAACACAAGAGTCCGCACCTATATCTGTAAGCCTGCGGAGGGATAAGTTCGCATTCTAAAACTGTCTGTGTAAACTTCAGAGTACCTAGAGATAGTAGGTAGTTTGTTAAAACGCCTGTGAAATAATGAATGTCATTAATACGAAATTTTGTGTACACTTTGTCTAGTTTATCTAGACAAATTGAATTCTTAGAATAAAGTAAAACATACATACATTGTCTACATTTGTTAATCATTTCTCCTTTCGCAGGTCTGCTGGAAGAAATTGCTCAAGAAATAAGCAGTACCTTTGTACTCAATACCTACTAATATGTCGTATCTCTATCTGTTTTACTGTGTGTAGGTACATTGATAATAAAATAAATAAACAAATAAACATTGCCAGAAACTTTGTCCGGTCTGGTATTAGGATCACAGTGACCACACACAAAAACAATTATTTTAATTAACTCGTATTTAAGGAATTAAATAAGAAAAGCCTGTTATAAATATGGCGTATGTTCTGTAAACCGGACATTCAAGTTCTACATCACAGACCGTACCTATCTCTTAGGGATAATAATTATAATTAATTTGCCTACAGCAATGTCTCTTCATAATAAATAATTAAATATGTAAATTTAACCGAAAGGATCTTAATAAAAAGTAATTGTGAGCTTTCGTTACAAAAAATTCGCATTTCTGATCATGCCTGAAATTGAGAAACATTTTTTTTTTAAGTTTTCTTAACTACTTTTTTATTATGATATCCGGCTAGCTACTTTATTATTCATTATGTGAAGGAAGTTTTAATTTAAATATATATGCTCTACGGGACTGAAAATGATGCAATAAAAACTGTAAGCACAAAAACTAGACTCGGCCAGCGATAACACGTGTTTGTGAGTCACAGGGCGACACAAATGTTTACATATACTCGTAGGTACTACTATAGAAGTAACTGTAACCTCAAGACTTCACTTTCACCAAAACGGAGATGTGCAGAAGATGACAAATGGGGCGGAACGAAGCGAAAATGAGGTGCCAGTTTGTCACGAACTCAAGACTTCTAGGTAACATATTAAGGAAAAAGCCTACAGATTTAGTACACACAGTTAGGAGTTTTTTATTTTTTCCTATTAAACTCGTATCTTTCAGATCTTAGACCTCATTCGATTTGGAAAATACACAGCCATAGACCTAAGCTCGATGCGATATGATTGTATGAATATACGAAATCTTAATTAAGAAAACATTACATTCAGAATTTCTGATAGCTCAGGTAATAAGTGTGTCTTGTTTGGCGTAGGCGCTGAGGCCGCGTAGGCCTGCGTAGAAGTTGCGTAGGCTAAACGCTACGCAGAAGGTGCGTAGACTGCGTGCGTAGAAGCTGCGTAGGCTGCGTAGCAGCGACTGGAGCAACGTCTACGCCGCGCGAACGTTGTATTCGTTTTGGTACAATCGTTTTCAAAACGAATTTCGACGATAAAATACTGGCTTTTCTGCTAAAAAGAAAGTTATTACAAAAGAAAGGGAAATATTAGAAGACCTATTTTGGTGTTGTATTTTGAATAACTCATATCTATTTCTCATAAGTAACTATTGTGTGCTTACTTAACAGTACCAGTAGAATGAATGAATGCCCGCGAGTGTACGTGTCTGTGACAAGAGACAGAGACAATGCGAAGGTCCTTCTTACAATAGGTAACTTTAAAGCTTTCAAAGTTGATAATTTAAAATCGTTTAATTGCTATTTGAATGCTTTTCTTTGATAAACGCTAGCATACATGCAATCAGCAAACTAAACGGTACGCAGTGGTACAATAGTTGGACATCATTCACACTAGCATCTGCAGAAACTTAAAAAAAATATTATTTATTCAATTGAGCTTGTGTAGTTTTTTTGTAGTGTTTGTGTAGTTGTCTTGTCAAAGCGGTGGATTTTTAAAACACATGCCTATGTAGCAATGAATTGTGTCATAATTTATGTTGTTGCGAATTTTGATTTTAAGATCATAGTGGGATGGGACCGTACGCCCAAACATTTTAGTAGACTTATTAAAATACTGAAAAAAGCTGTTTTGGTTGCAATATGGCTATACAAGGTGTAACAGAATAAACGCAAGTCCTGAAAGTAGTTTGCTCATAACATAATTGACTACTGAATCGATTTCAGTAACTATTAAAATAGGTATTTTTTTTTTTTCAAAAATTATGTATTTTGCAATCCTGACCGCCGATTGAGCCAAAGAAAATTAAATCTTGTTTCAAGGCAATAAGACTCAATTTGAAATGCATAAAGTAATGCTAGGGTCACCACGATTTTCTTAATAATAATAGTAAGCTTTAAAAAAAAATAGTTTTGGTTATTGTATTATGCTTTTTACTCTATACTCTAATTGGGGTGTATGAGGTTTATGACCGTAATAAGTATGTCTTCTAATTAATGTTAGTATGAGGTTGACTAAAACTTGACATGTTAAACTTATTTTATTTTAATTTACTTTTTTGTACTTATTTAATGTAAATCGCATGACCAAAATAATTATGTCTATTAATAATGTCTGATGAGGTTGACGCAAAATTGACATGGTAAACTTATTTTTCATTGTATGTCCCTAATAATTGTGTAAGAATTAATGTAAAAAGAGGTTGACTAAAACAGCCGATGCAATGGATAACAACCACCAACCAATTATGAGTGTAATTTATTATCATTCTTTATTTTAACATAACCAATAACATTGACATACCTACCTACTTATTAATATAAATATTGTACACCCCATGGGTATGTTACAGTGATACATGAATACTATTGTAAGATCTCTCTATTTACCTGTGACAAACAATAAATAAATGAATTGAATTGAGGTCTTGCGTTAATTATGTTACACGTTGTATAGATTTCAAGTGTGTATAACCTCTCAACTATTACTAGTTTAAATGAAATACGATAAGTAGGTACGATATGAGCACAGTGTCATTACACACTGTACAACTTAGTAGAATATGATTCTAACAAGTAAACGGACGCCGTGTTTTCAATAACACTACCTAGCATAGTGTCAATGCATCTAGCATGAATGAAGTCGAATTCTATTTAACAATGAGTAAAAAACTGTTGACGTGTCCGTGTACCGAGAAGGCGACACCTCGGCGGAGGTCCCAGGACGGCGAGTCGGTGACGATTCAATATTTGCTCGCGGAGGAGGCGCGAGGGGCGGCGACCGAGCCCGCGAGATGCTGGCCGAATGTTAATTTTCACGATGAAGCCATTCGTTAGACGTGCAGCGGCGTCATAACGAGCCCGCGCCACATTTCTCGAAACCCATACGATTCGACGACTGTGCAATGTCTATTGTTGCATGAATTATGCGGCCGAGAATTAAGCGTCCGACGTAGACGCAAGCTCAGGCGAGCTTTAACACCATCGACTCACAGATTCAGCGTGCGTATCGACGCAGCAAAAAATCGCATTCCTTAAGTTTAATATTCTCACTTCAGAGGCTAATATGTGACATTCATTTTTATCGTGACACCGTGTTCACAATGAAGCGTTTAATATGTATCTCCCCGTCCCGTGCTCCCGAGACTTGATATCGGGTTTCCCATGCGAGCGACATTCCTCGCTAATGTTTGACACGGTGGTCTTACATTGAACTTTTACACTGTAGCGTTAACACTGTATGGCTACTTGATAAAAGAACGAAGAACCAAGTCATTTGAAAAACCACTATGAAAGTGATATCGATTGGTAATCCAAATGTCGTCGAGTAGATTACAGAAAATTACAGGGTTATTAAATACTCAATGGATGACAAAAAATACAGAATGGGCGACGCACTCGACGATCCATGTCATGTCAATATTGGATATTGGAATAGAATGTATTTGTGAAGTAAAAACACCGGCGTGTGAACGGACCGGTGCGCTTGGTGGCCGCGGTCCGGAGCCCGACCATCGGATCTCAGCAAACTGACATTTCCGCTTGAAATCATTACCGTTCACCAGCTTTCCAAAGAATGAAGTCGCTTATATTACGCGTTGGTACCGGTAAAGCCACGCGTTCCTGTCTTACACATCGCGATGAGGTCTTTGACTATTTGTTCCGAGAAAATAAACGCAATAGTGTTTTATTTAGGGACGTGGTCACATCGATCATATTACTAATTGTAATTTAACTAATTAAAATGTTTGTTTAAAAAGTAACTTAGTAGTAAAGTAAAAAAGTTACGTATACAAACTGACTGTGTGGTTGTGGTAAAAAATGTGCCACATAAATGTGACGCGAGTGTCACAACAGACGTTGAGAGACATTTAATGATCGTGAGATACAGACGCCCAGGTAGCCGCTCATCATAACTAATTTGTGCGGCATTCGACGACCGTCTCCAAACTGAACCGACTTGCCCCTAGGCTTCCATAGAAACCAGAAATATTTGAACGATCTGTCTAGGATTTGAATATCTTTGGAAGTTTTTTGTTTCGTTTATTATGTACACCGTTAGAGCAGGTACCAAAACAAATTACTTATTAATTTATTAAAGGATCTTAATTAAAGCATTTGTCAAGTTAATAAAATCTTACGGACAAACCATTCAGACTGAGCCGTTACAAAATCGTCTGACATCGGAGTAAACGACAAATGATTTCACCTTCCAAAGAAGCCTTAATAAGACCATATACTTATGAAGTTATTCATGAACTATAGCATGGATCAAAAGCTGTAGAAGATTAAACGTTTTGGTTATCAAGTGGCGGTAATAGGGCTTTACAAATGTTACGCAAACACCCTTCACAGAAGACTACGGTGGGAGCTATCTTCTAGGACAATGCAATATAATTGAGGGTTCTATTCACACGGAACACCTCCTTGTCTGCTATAACAACTACGGTAAAATATGTGAACAAAAAATATTTACAAAGGAATTGTTACCTACTTTGGAAGGGAGGAAAAAAAGAATAACTCGAGGGAGATCAATATTGTAGATAAATAAAACGGTCCATTGTGAAGGCTACGCTGGCGTGCGCATGCAAGCACCCTCGACCTCGCGTCCCGTGCGCTAGAGCGTATGCGAACAAAAAGAAATGACCTGGCTCATGGCTGATTCATCAACACAGACCAATCGCGTTCACTTTGTCTGGGAATTTCGAAATTGAGAATTCACGCAGTTCTACATAATGACCAGTATCCGTTAGAAGAATTTTGATGATGACCCAATGCAACCCAACCTTTCGTTTTTTCCTCAAGCCGCCAATAAGTAAAAATAGATGAATCTTATCTTAAGAAGCTAATTACAGGAAATCAATAGTAGCAATTAGCCGGATCTCGTGACGCTCAGGAAACTGTTACCTTTCATCTTTATCGTGTTTCCGTTACGTTCAAATGATATTTCAGTGGTCGAGATAGCTAAAGTGCGAACACAAACAGTATCAATTTCAAATAATCTTTAACAAGATGTTAAGTAGATAACACAATCACCGAATTTGTAAAACAAAGTGAAGCCTACTACCTGAGGACGGTTATAAAGCCGCGCTTGAAAAATAATCGGTTCAACAAATCGAGTCATTGAAACGTGTCAGGACATGCTGTCGGCTTTTATTTGGGCCCAGTGGGTTGTCCATGGTCGTTTTGTGTATTTTATGGCCACTTCATTAACAGTATCCGTTACTTATTTTGAGGAGCTCTCTCTATTGACACGTCAATTGAGTGCAAAGTGTTAACTCTGGATTAACTTATCAAGAAGTGTAATTATTGCTGATCATGCGGCCGATATTCATACAAAGAACGGAGTAATGCAATAATTAATGGACCCACATCGAGCGTTACATTATTTATGAGAGCAGAAAGTGTAAAAACCGTTTTGACGATTGCGTACGGTACAGTATATCATTCTGTTCTTTTTCGCAACAAGATAAACTGCTAACAGAACTCGCTCTGAATGGTTTGTTGACTTTGGAAGATAACGAGTTTCGTACAAAAAATACCGAGTTCAGAAGTAATTTTTATTACAACAATGACTTTTTAGAGTGGGAATAATTATGGAATGAATTTGTGGTATGTATTTTGACAATGTGAATAAGAGCCAGATCCGTGACATTCAAATTTTAACGGTGATTAACAAGCTGCGACTGGGGTAAAGAGCAGGAGAGATCGTTCATCGTTCCCACAGCAGCGGTGCAGGCAGCAGCGAGGGGACGATGCATGGAGGGGGGCGCGGGGGGAGCCGGCGCGCAACAAAGAGCCTTCCGGGAACCGCCACAATACAGGTTTGCGGCGACGTGCGATACCTTCGCAGATACCGGCCGCGACCGGCGACCAGCTACACCCGCACACTATTCACACCGACAGCAGGCTTTTGTCAACTAAATAAGAATGAGGACCCAACGGTACACTTCAGAATCCAAGGCGACACAACAGGCAACTTACAAACATTACTTTAATGGAACCTTCACTACAAGTAATATCAAGATCGTGGGTTCTCGCTAATCGTTATCAGTCTGATAGCAATCAGACGTGACAAAAAATCGCCAACATTGACTTAGCACAACTCTATACCAAGAATGTTTGTACGTATGTCACGAATATTGATAAGGTTCAACGTTGGCCAGTCTAAACATGTAGATAAATCGAAGAGCAAGAAAGAACATTCTAAATGCGAAAGTGTGGGCATTCAATCAAGCCCCTGTCGGCTGAACCGACTTGAAGAAATTGAGAACAGCAGACTGCCTTACTGAAAAGGATTACTCTTGAAACAGCGGCAACCTATCCCAAAACAGCAGGGCAAAAACCATAAAACCGCATGAACAATGACATTTATCTAATTCGCTAATACAGGCGTTTATTGAATAAAATAAAGGGTTGGATCAGTGGGAAGCGGTTTAGCATAAAAGTAAAAGTGGGATAATAAAATAAAATTGCCAGGCTGGAACCCGTTCCAGCGTGAGCGCCGTCGGCGGTGGATTTATTACAAGACACTGACATGCGCATTTGTCACTCTCGCTGTGCCCTCGTGAGACTGTTGGAGCAGCGAGAGCCTGTCCATCCACTTCAGGTGATTTATCGCCTTTGATAAATACATTAAAACGATAAACGCTGTTCAGTCGACAACAAACAAAATCAGAACGCTAAGCTTTTAAAATCAGCAGCTCATTATGGCAACAGACTTACATTCGCTAGATATAAGTCAAGAGCTTCCATTCTGGCACATAAACCATTTTCATTGCGTGAATAAACATGAACAGTTATGTTTATATGCTGTTGCAATGAGTGTAACAGAATTAGGGTGCTGGATTTTATAATAAGACTTGGGACTAGGACACACGTAAACCTTAAAACCCTGCAAAATTTCTACACAGAATCAAAGGCGAAAAGAAAACTCACGAAGTATGGTGCAAGAAATAAATAGACCCAACTACCGAAGCAGAAACAAAGCCGTGTCAACGATACGATAGAGACAAACGTTTAAAACACAAAAAATCGAACTTCATACAGGTGTCAAAAGCAATAAAATTCCCGTCAGCAAGAGGTTCAAGCCATCTCTAACGACATGATTGCAGTAATCGCTAATGTCAAGCGAACTAATGTCACGCATTAATCTGTGCTAACTACGAGCTAGCTGCTTACTCATTGGCCCATCAGTGCCATCAGAGCCGATGGCTCTACTAATCTGTGCACAAACGTCTACAGTTGCAGTTTGTTATCTTGAATTAACGTCGAGCTGTCACGCCATGGTGTCTACCAACTTTGTTTTAATATATCTCCTTACATAAAGTGCTGCAACAAGATATACGAAAACATATATTATCAGCAGACCAATGAAGTTAATGCAAATTACAATCCGTGATATTAAAATCTAAACTATAATTACTAGTATATTTAAATGTTAGCATTATGCATATTCATTTATTGAGTCGAGCACTAACGCGCCAGGATTGTTATGAAACTATTTACTTACCGACTTCTCGGAATTGTCTCCGGTAAGCAAGTAGGTACTTACCACGTGCGTAGTCGTGTCGCTATTTAATGGCGAAATCACTGTGACGTTGGCACAAGTACGGCAATCCGCGAATATACTACATTCAAGCACGCATATGGATGAGCGCCCACGAAATATATGTATTATAAACATTACCATTTTACACACACCCAGACCCACACATTCATAATCACGTCCTTATTCTTAACTGGGTAATCAATTTATGCGGTACCACAATTGTCTGTCTATATTAGAGTATACATATATTATAGACCAAAGTCTATTATTTCACATAAACGGCGTGCCTGTGGCCAAAATTTGGATTAAAGATGTAAAATTTTTAACGTATCAACGATCCGAAACAGAACAACTTCATCCTCATGTGTCATTCATTACGTCATTGTAAGACTCGGTGTACCACCAATGAACATTCATAAAGTTGAAGTAAATAAATAATAAGGCATGACGATTGATGACGCAGCAAGTTGCCAATGTAGCCTCTCCTTTATCATCAGATACAAAGGTATACTATAAGGCCCTACATTACAGCTGAGTTTATGAGTGAGCTAATTTACCTCAGCTACGCGAGCTATGCCTTTCTCGGTTCTCCTACGTCTGGATGAACATAACAAAAAAGGGAATCTTAAATTTGCATGACTAGGAATGGGTATTGTTAGCAGTATTTCTGATGAGTGTGATGACAAACAACAGTGGGCATGTCACACGTTTGCAATCGCTAATTTGATGAAGACGTGATTCATCAAACGCGATAACAACAGGAGTGCAATCGTGATTGATAGTAATTTATAACTATCGCAACACAACGCAAAAGAAATAAAATTGCTCGGATTGTAGAGGTGGTATTTACGGTTCCTGCGATGCAATGACAGGTTATTCCAACTTTAATAGATACCTTGTGAATGCATAAAAAAAATAACACCACATTTAAAAAGATTTCTGAGAACTTTCATGTAGTGCGTGATGACGTTATGGATGGTTTGCAATTTAACAAGTTGTTACAAGTGGATAATGACATAATCTATTGGTCCGGCGGCCTAGAGTTTCATATCACAAACGTTGTGAGTCACGCAAATAAATATAGTCCATTCGAGCTTCGTTGAGATTTATCAATATGGATATTTACTACGACACAATCTCAGAATTATTTACGGACCTAGAAGTGGCAAATAACGGGCTTACCGACGAAATGCTTTCCGTTCTTAACTGTTTTGCTATTGGATCTATCTTCACCGTTAGCGTAACCTTCAATATGATTATGTTCAGTAATAAAATATATATTTTTCTCGGTTATAATATTAGTGTTCAGGTGTACATCAAAGATGGATGCTGGTGACGGCGCACAGGCGGCGGTTAGCGGGCGGAGTAACGAGTAGCAATCACTACTTCTCAGAATCGTACTTGTTTTCGCACCAGGTGCGCTCATGCCGTACATATTGATAAATAATACCTCCGTCGATTTATGTTCAGTCAAATAATTCTTTACTAAACAATATAGACAAGTGCGAACTGACATTATTTCACAATAGTTTACTTAAAAGCGTAAAATATCGTTATTAGTCGAGTGTTACTGTAACTAACGAGTTGATAAGTGGTCGTTTAAAAATTGGAATACATCCGGATAGAACCGCGAAACGATTGTGTGAATTGATAGCTGACAAACCTACAAATAAAGTAATGGCCGAATCAAATAACAATCAAAATGATAATTAACAGGCAATAAAGGTAATTGATTTTAGTCAAACGACTTATGATGAAAGCTACGTGACACTCGCATTGATCAGCGGTTTGTAAAAGGTTAAAGCAGGTAATTAATTAGCATTTATTGAAGTAAATCTATCTTTCTTTTATTTTTTTTTCAAAGACGTTGCCCCACACTAGGAATTTCTCCTGTATCGTGAGTGCGTTTACAAACATTTAAACTCACATACACAAACAGCCAGACCCGGAACAACTACTTGCAGGTCATACAAATATTTAAATATATATATATATATATGCATATTTATATATTTTTTCTTTAATGTAGCAGAGAGTGCACAAACAATTCAACACAGTTACTTTGAATAGCCGCATACCGCACGAGTGACCAGGCAATTCGATGAAATTGAAATGGCACTTCCAATTGATTTTTTACTTAGCCTACAGGAAAGCACAGTTACTAGAATCAACAAATTGTTCATCAAGGGCATTATTGTTAAAACTTTTACCGAGAACTACAATTGACCGTGTATATCATACTGCATTAAATTAATTGTCTTTCGGTAGAAGTTCAATATTTTAGTTACACTCCGCTTTTTGTTTCAACATGATGTCATTCTAATTTACAACTTATTTTTAAATCAATCACTTTTACTCCTATATGCTAAATAATAGTTACTCGTGATTATTGTAATGTCGATAGGTTATCCCGCAGACTAAATATAATATGGACTTATCTGAAGACGAGCTTATAAGGGGGGATGTTTTATGTTGGAGTTCCCTCAGTCTCGCTTAAAGTATCAAAAAGCTTTGCGAAAGTGGATTATTGTTTGCTTTGTATTCATGCATCGCTATTTAAACCATGTTGTAGTAAAGCCTTTATTCAAGTGCACTTCCATTTCTAAGTCGATTCTGCTAAGTGCTACATAAAAGTAATCGCGTTAGGTAATGAAAACACGATCAATTGTGTATATTTCTCCTCTATTCCCGTTGGCTCCAGTGATGCCTTGGCTGGAATGTTGGGGCAAGAGGAAAACGACGTAAACAATTGTTCCCGTTAGCGCCATTGCCTTGGCCCCACTAGGCCCACAGGTCAGTGGGTAGTGGCACAGAACAAGAGGACACAGAGCGTTTCATCCAGGATAACGTGTTTCTTTTAGGTGGGGCTTCCAATATTCCTAGGATTTATACGAGATGTTATCACTTTCTCAGAGTACACGTGTCCGCATTTACGTGATACTATATCTTCTTTTCTCCTACCTGCAGTATTTATCGAAAGTATGATGAGGTAATCGTTATTTTATTAGTGACGTATCAGACAACTATTAATAAACCACTCTGAATATGTCAATATAATATCACACTAAATTCTATATCTTTAACATCGTTACAATGACGTCATCGTATAACTAGATGTGGCTGTGCCACATGCGTCGATATTTTTTTTCTAATGGCGATGCCGATGTCATTAATCGTTTGTGGACGGTACAGTCGGCGCCGGCGCACAGTGGTCTGAAAATCGAGCTCCATACTCATAGAAATTTAAAGTCAGGAGTTATAAAAATAAATTAATGAATCTGGTATACCTACCTCCCTTTACGTAATATGTACGTATGGATAGTATTAGTAGCTCCACGCGAGAGAAACAAACCTTTTTTTTTTGTATGAAAATACACTTATTTTTATTTTTTTAAACTGATTGGAACTGAAGGGCTGGTGCTCACACGGGCTATTGTAACATAACGGCGATCAAGATGACATCCAATTCTTTCACCCTTGGGTGCCGCGCTTTGTGCGTAGCAAATTGAATGAAGTTGCCGATCGATTTACTTATACTATCGTTATTTTATATATAGCTTGCTAATGAATATCATGACGAGAATAATTAAAAACCATGTTGATTAGATAGATTTTTTTTACAAAATTGAATTCCAAGAACTAATTAACTACTACAAGTACTAATTACATAGTACTTTATGTGTTTTGTCCCATAAAAAAAATAAAAAATATATCACACGTGGGACTCCTAATACAATCCATACGATAATATTACGTAAAGGGAGGTATACCACAGACATTTTTTTTATTATTATTGTGCTCGATTTTCAGACCACTGTGCGGCGGCGCGAAGTAGCCAGAGCAGCATAGGCAAGGATGACGGGGGCAATGCCCATTGTCACACCAGGCGATTATCAATTATTTTTGCGCACACAATGGACTTTATTTCGTAGAAGCGTTGTGCTTATCGCTACCAGGCAGCGCCGGTAGCGCACACCTGCCTGTCCGGCTCCGAAGCTTCGAATGATATCATAATATTTGGTGCTTCACCAGTCCACATGTCCACATCATGGTCTAGCCAAAACGTTTATTTTATTCGCACCTACGCGTACGCCACAAGAATTATAATAAGATTATTCATTTATATATTAGACATAATTATGTCTTTATATATTATAATCAAGTGATCAGAACACAATCAACACATCAACGAACAAGAGCATTACCCAATGCAAAACTTTACTGTAGAATATAATAATTTAAGTTGCGGGTACTTACATAATTTCACTCCGCACATAACACTTTGTCACAACACCAATCTATCTCGTCTGCTCGACGTCCGTATGTCACTGCAGGGATCCAGCAGAATATCAGCGTCAGGTACATTTATTTGCCTGACACATGCTGAGCAGCAGGCGTAGCATGAGAACCGTATTGTTGACGGAAGAGTAGACAAAAATGACGTACCGTGCAGACAGTACGACTTTTGTGACACTTTTTTACGAAATTCACTCTTTTACATAATTCGACTCAGAATTCTTTGTTTTGTCATAGGATTTTTTTTATCTGTGTGATTCTCAATTGTTACTGATTATGTCACGTCAACTACAACAATGTTTCTCAAAGTGTCGAAGTACCGTATTTTGGATCAAACTATTTTACAGTAATATTGGCCTTAACTATTTCCTTGGTACTTAATTATTAACTAAATGATGTAAAATGGGAGAAGATAGCTTTGTTCTTCTATTAATTATCACAGTTTTTCGTTCAAAACGCTCCCTTGTATAATCATGATTTTGTAGATAACCGTTTATACTTTGTGGCCGTCGTCGAGTCGAAGTAGTTTTCTACTGGAGATTCCAAAATCGAATTTTCTTCACTGCCTTATACAAATGTAAGTTGTCAGTGTGATTTTGATAGTAAGGATAGAAAACTTTCTTCCGAAATAGTCTACGTATAAAAAGACCTAGACAAAGATCGTTAGAAACGAAAGACAAAATGACAGATTGTAGAAGGATTTCTACGGTGCGATGTCAAAAATTAAGACACGAAATGTAACTTTGTATAGAAAAAGCTATGTCTATTCTTCGTAGAAATGAAAGCGTCATGCTACGCCTGTTGGGCTCCCATTTGGTGCAACCTTGAGACGCACACCGCACTTTATTATGTTCGTTATTTTGATTTGAAGCATGTCATAGGGTCACTTAATTTGATTAATTCAGTTTTTTTTTTGTATGTTTCGCATCTTTATATTCATGTCATTTGTTATAACATAATAAATTATGCTTTTGTGTGCACTGAATAAATGGTCGAACTATCTATCTATCACATATTGTATACTTGCTTTAGTTGAAGTATGAACTGACATATCAGGAAAGTTCCGTTTCCATTATAAAGATACCTAATTAATGTTTCAATTGAAGAGATCGAATACTAATATCACGATACATAAAATGAATGAACCGTCGTCGTCGCCACAGGCGGTATTCAATTGTCAGGTTTCCGGCAATAAGAAAAAAGTTATATCTAACTAAAATAGGTATACTACGCTCGTTTAGGTTAGGTTTCTTGTCGGAAACTTGATATTTTTACATATGAATGTCGCTCTCGTCTGTTTTAGGCGTTTATTACAAAGGGTAGATAGGTCCACTGACTCCAGTCATGCCTGCATAAATTCATTGACAAGCCTGCTTGTCTGCCCAAGTTTTCATTTTAAGTCTCGTCATTAAATGCCCTTTTACAAAACCAAATTGAGAATTATTTAAAAAACTCCGAATGAAACGAATTTGATTACTCAAATTCGACGAATAAATAGTTATATTATAACTTGCTTGTTGCTGCAGTTTACATTCAGATAATTATATATTATGAAAATAATTCGTTCACACGTTTAATTAAACAAAGTCAGTTCATAAGTTATATGCGCTTGGCTGGATTAATGCAGTTTACAGCAATTGTACTTAGGTATGGGGTTCTGGAAACCGTTACTGCTTTGATAGCACGAACGCCACTGTTTCATTAGAATGAATTCTAGGACATCATAGCAACATTGACGCTAGTGACACTGAAGAGGCTTAATTATTCGTTGAATTCTGAAGTAAGGTAACTTTGTATAGTGGCACCTCAATTGACGATGTAAGCAACGTGCTCAAAGTGGCGTGCAATAAGAGGCCTATTCCAGAAGAATAGCAGAGGCTGATGACGGGGGAGAAAACTAAAAACAAGAAGACTCACCATTCAATACTCCTGTATCCCTTCACACAGCAGTGGATGCTCTTGAACTTGTCTTCGAACCCGTACTCGGTGGGCACCGGCTCCTTGGTGAACTGCATCCACGAGGAGTTTGTGGCGAAGGTGTTTAGGGAGCAGTAGCTGGCCCCTTGTGAGGAAGCCATGCCCGACACAGCGAGCAGCCCCAGGAGGCCACACCACACAGTCCGTATACACATTTTGATCTATTGAAGCATCCTAGAAAGAAAAGAAAGGAACCAATCTTATATCCGAAAAGCCAAGGTAACAATCCTACCTGAAAATTCTCTAGGCTTAGAGGAAGAGGGCTGAATGCCGCAGTTAAAGTTTTGCGTGGATGTGACGCATGTTTCCCCCAACCTTTTCATATTTTTTTGTTTGTGTTATTTTTTGCGTCATGTTTACCGCAAATAAACGCATTTTCTTTCTTTATCCTCGCCATCGTCATCTTCTTTCCCTTGTCTTACGTTACTTGTGGTCGGCGCAACACGTTTCCTTTTTCCATTCTCCCCTAACAACCGTCACACTATCATTCACTCCCTTTTCATATCATTCCTCAAATAATTCATCCATATTTTCTTTGGCATTCCACTCCCACTCCATCCATTATCATGTTACATTTGGCTCTAATACATGATAAATAAATGACAAATGATTTATTTCTGTAAGTAGGTTTGAACAAACACTATTACACGTCAATATGACTATACTTAGTCAATGTTACTTTTAGATTCGTCTGATCAGAATAAAATCCGTACCGTGCATGGCTGTTACGGCTTCTAGATCGATCGTATACAATCGACGGCTGAAACTGTTACTACCTATGAGAATACTTGTTTAACATGAGGTATCGTAAACTTAATACATTTCGTTTTTTTCTCGATAAGAAGAAGGTTATTAACATTAAACCAGTTAATTACTTTTGCGAGGGCACTATTTACATTGTCAGTAACCAGCTGCTGACGTTTGAGTTTAAATAAAAGTGAAGTGTCGTCTGCAAACAGCACTATATCATGTTCATCCTTTATGAGGTAAGGCAAGTCATTTATATAAATAAGAAATAAAAATGGACCTAGAATTGAGCCTTGAGGGACCCCCATTCTTACTACCGATCCGGGAGATCTTTTCCCGTTAACGTCAACTCTCTGAATCCTATCACTTAAATAAGAAGTAAGAAGATCCAGAGAGGCGTTCCGGATTCCGTAGTGGTGCAGTTTCCTGATTAATGTTTCATGAAGAACACAATCGAATGCCTTGGACAAATCGCAAAAGATGCCCAACGCATCGCATTTGTCCTCCCATGCATTATATACATGCCCTAGAAGTTCAACTCCGGCATCAGTAGTTGAACGACCCCTTGTAAAACCGAACTGTTTATTATGCAGTAATTTATGTACATTAAAAAATCTTTGCATTTGATTTAAAATAAGTTTTTCAAAAATTTTACTAAATGTAGGTAGTACTGAAATAGGTCTATAATTAGTAGGGTCTGATGTACTACCCGATTTAAACAACGGTATTATTTTACTGTTTTTCATAAGATCAGGAAACTCACCACGGTCAATACAATTATTAAAAATAACAGCTAAAGTAGGTACTACAATATTTATAATTGACTTAGCAACGTCCACAGAATTACCCCATAAATCTGCAGTCTTTTTGACATTTAACGTGTGAAAGGTTTTAATTATATCTTTAAAAGTGACATATTCGAAATGAAATTCAGAATCACAAACTGGAATGTTTTCTTTAAGTAAAGACTCTGCAGCAGTGGGTGAAGAGTTTAGAGATTTAGTAGTCGATACGGGAATCTCTGCAAAGAAATTTTCAAAGGCCGCGGCGACTTGAGAATCAGATTTAATTATATTGTCATCAATAGCAAGGCTGTAGTCACTACATCGGTTGCATGACCTTCCCGTTTCGCTATTAATGATACTCCATGTCATTTTTATTACATTACTACTATTTTTAATTTTTGAACTCAAATAACGTGATTTGGCCACACTACAAACTTTTTTAAATAATTTTGAATAATTCTTAACATATAAATTAAATTCAGCAGTGTTTTTACAAGTTCGTTCATCATACAATTCATAAAGTCGTTTTCTACTTGTATGTATACCAATGGTGGCCCAGTCACTAAAGGAAGCGTTACTATTAACCGAGAACGTCTTTGGAATGAACGTGGTATTGAATAGTGTACAATACATATTAAAAAAATCATTATAATGTTGATTAGGGTCATCATTAGTCACCAAAAATGGTAAATTACTTAAAAGTTTAGATTTAAATGTATCCAAGCGATAAGTCGTTTTCGGGTTAACAGTGATATCTTGTTTAGTAACTTTTTTGTTTATATTTGAAATAGTTATTAATTGTCCGCAATGATCTGAGTCTATTAAATTAATAATTTCTTTGTGAGTTGGTATAACATCTGTATAAATGTTATCTAGGCATGTGGCACTAGTGGGAGTTATTCTAGTTGGCTCCAGAAATTGGTTAGCAAGATTGTATGACTGAAACAGACTTATAATTTTAATACTTAAACCAGAATTTTCTAACAAATTAACATTAAAATCACCACAAATGATGATAGACTTATTTGAATTACAGATTTTGTGCAACACTTCATCCATAACCTTTTCAAAACAATCATACAATCCTGAAGGAGGTCTGTACACACTTAATATAATGAGCTGCTCCAATTCTACACAGGCTATTTCAATTGTCCGCTCAACAGAGAGGCTCACAATATCCTTGCGGTCTTTAAATTTAAGCTGGTTATTTACCAGAATTAATGAGCCACCATGTACAGCATGTACTCTGTTGAACGAACTACCAACCGATACTACTAAGTTGCTTGAACTCTACTAGTAGCAAGTATATGAAGCATTTGTTTAAACTGAACGATCTGATCCTTTCGTGTCATCAGCAGATCAGATAAGTCTGTTCAGAACTCAGATTGATCTCTCCATGCATGTGCATAAGTTACAGGCGGAATATCAAAGTACACTTATGACCGCGAGTAATTTCGCAAACTCACGTAGAGGATAATGTCAATGAGATATTATCTAATCAAGTTGTAATCAAAATTTTCAGTTGTTATAAAACATTCATAGTATTAATACCCAATGAGTCATTAAGGGAAATACCTGTGTATAGTATAGTTAAAATCTCGCTGCAGACTTGGTCATAAATCAAATCGAGCACTAATAAGTATACACTTAGCAAAATTTAAAAGCGATTTTCTCGTGGAATATTGATTGCAACTTTGAAATAAGACTTATTTCATAACTGTATAGGTTCCAAAATATTATCTTTGTAACAACATAAAATTGCAATCAATACAGTTGGAGAAAATCACATTTAGAAGTTGCTAAGTGTATACATATTCGTGCTCGTGACTGTACGCTAGTTGCGCGCGCTCAAGGCCATTATCGATAACAGAATCATTAAGGTTATCACGTAAACATACTGCATTCATTAAGTATGCAGGGTAACTAATGCGTACTAATGTGTTTTTACGAGACTTCCTTCTAGTAAATTTGGTAATAAAAAAAAAATGTGTATTTATTTCTATCACCCATTTATAAATATATAAAACTATCGATATCACTCATCGACTGCAGTAATACACAGGACTACGTGTGGGCGTGGCCTGCCCATAAATGCAATCTAATGTTTTTTTTATTATTCTACGTAAGTAGGTTATATTTAAATAATTATTGATGAGATGTTAATCAAACGAATATTCTCTTTTGTGTTAAGTACTTAGCACTTATCTTGTGAATTTAAAAAACTTACTTAATTCTGCAAATCAATAACGTCACGATTATAACTTATCAGGGTATCCATCCAGGTTTGTCTAGCTTTTCGCCTTATCTTCAGACTTAGTAATAAGATAAGAAATGAAAAGACAATTCGTTGCTGTTTGCTGTTAAGCTATTTGTCAGAACTCTAAACTGAGCTAATAGTCACGGAAAATTTGCGACTGCAGAATATTTCAGTTGTCTGTTGTTATTTTGTTTTCCTTTTTAGTCACATTTATACTTAAAACTTACACTTAGCTACGTTAGTTCCAGTGAGTCATATTCCAAGGATAGTATTGCGAATTGAATAGAAAACGGTTTCCCTGAAAATAGATAACAGAACCTAGTACCTAATAAATAGGTAAACAGTTGGTAATGTTGGCATGATATCGATAAGAAAACATCGGTAATTGCTAGCCGACTAAGTACACATTTATGTTTCTACAATTATAAACATGTAAAGAGGTTATTAGTGTAATCCAAATGGATATTTACGCCTAATTTATATGCATAGTAACTAATAAAGTGTTTTCTATTACGGCTAAATATGTTTTTATTAATTGCACTTTTATCTGAAGAAATCATAGGATCTAACCTTTGCAAGTTTGCACACTACTCGCACTTTTTCTCCAATATTTAGTCTCTCGATAGCGTCACGATGATGCGATCATGACATCAGTATTTCCTTAATAGTGGCATGGCCCCTCATTTTACGGTATTTCAATTGAACATCAATAAGAAAACCACGTGACTTAATAAAGTTTTATTTACGTATTTGGGTAAGGTAATTGTAGAAATAGCAAAATACTCTATAATATACATTACACGGGACTGCCTCGTGGCGCGTTGGTGCAAACGCTACTGCTGAAAATGAGGTACTGGGTTCGATTCCCGGGTCGGGCAATGGGTTTTTCCATCTGGAATTTCTCAGTATCAGCCCGGAGTATTTTTTTTTTTTTTTTTATGTGTGTGGGAAATCATCAAATAACTTCTCCCGCTCTGGGCGGAGCGGGAGGGCGTGTCAGACTCTCACTGACTAAAACCCACCCGTGCTCCTTCAGTTGCCTGTGCCAGGGGCCACGGTAACCCTCTTGGACTTTTCCGCAACCCTAGCAGGCATCGGTCCCAGCAAACCCCGTCATTCAGTATCAGCTCAGTATCAGCCGGGAGTCTGGATTGATGCCCGGTTGATGGCAATAGACTCGCACCTTATAAACGTAACTAGCGAAACGTAGGTGTACTAACTGCCTAAGCCGACATGTCCATTTTGCCACCTCATAATATCCAACCTAGGGTGGATACTCGGAAACGCATGTCCGAGAATCCACCCTAAGTCTATAAATTCCGTTTTTCCAACTAGGCCTAGGGTGGATTCAAAATGGAACTGCCGGCCCTAAGCCTTCAGGGGAATCCAAGCCTGATGTTTTGTTACACGGGAATACCAATCGAAAAGGCATTTCGAACGTCACGTTAAAACTTAAATGTATATTCTAGGAACATTCAAGCAAACAGTCACTTAGGCACCTATGTAACTCATAACTCGGCATAAAGTTGCGGTGCGCGGCGACCTGTTGTTTTGCTGTTTCCCGAAATACAATAGAAATTAAACGTAGGTAGGTATGTAAATCTATTTCATTGAAAATTGAACGGGTTTCAAACAAGGGCATGAAAGGACAAGCTTATCGACCTCGGTGGAAAATACATGGATTAATTTAGCCATGATTGTGACTTCCCAAGGCCCTTCATTTATTGTTTGTGACTAAAAATACTTACCGTAAGCTGTGTTCTTTTTAAAAAGTAAAACTGTGAAAGCTAATGGACAATAGGCGACGAACGGTCTGCCGACTTACCTATGTAAAGAATAGAGTCAGTAATCCTTGAGATGTTTTAATAAAACCGAGTGCTAAATACAAGTTAAGCCTTCTTGTTCGAGTGACTCGACGATTCTGCTTTGTTTAAAGTTTTTTTTTTTTGTATGGATTTTGTACGAAAATAAGCTTCTTTTTTGCTCGGCAACATTGGGCTAGAATTTCGCGGTACTTCTGAATAAAAAATACTTTCAATAAAATAATTTAAACCAAGGATAAAATTCAAATTAGGTAATCTGAAAGTCTGAAATCAAAGCACTTTTTTTATAAGTATTAAGAAACGTTAAAAGCTATCTGTACCTATATTAAAAATAATCTTTCGAAGGAATGAATTACTAAATAAAATGACTTGGGTATAAGTAATTCCTCGAATTGGCAACTGTGCGAGTGACGGGGCCCTAACCCAATGGTTCTTAGAAAAGCAATACTTAATAGCAATGCAGTGACTAGTTTTTTGGTAAATGACTACGTTGAAATACCTATTTGATTACGTTATGTAAAATGTTCGTGTATCAATTACACGCCGATCAAAATAAAGTTTAATTAGGAATATTCCGTCGGTGTATCCGTTTTGAGTTGCTGGGAGGTTTGACAGAGATGTCAATATTGTCAATCTTGCTTCGCCTTGGCGGACGATAGTTTGAGGGTGTGTCGCGCGGTATGAAATGGGAATCAACGGAATGGGTGTTTAATGTGTACCTACATACAGTAGGTAAGCTTCAACCTACGTAGACTGTTTATATTAGGAAACGTACTTTTTAAGTTTGTTACTAGATAGGTGGTGGGTTCTATTGCTTTCAACCGCGTTTTGCAAAAGCTAAGAAAATATAAGGTTTTAAACAAAACAAAAAAAAAAAACCAAGTTTTTATGTTTGTATCTTCGCAGGGTGGCCGGTAGCAGCTGAATGAGAGTTGCCGAGAATGGGGTGAATGGTGTGCAATTAGAGAAGCCTATGTCCAGCTATGGACTGCTGTAGGCTGATGATGTTTGTGTCCTGAGTACCTAACTAGCGATAATAATGTTTGCTGCTCATAGCTAGTACCCAAATTCAAATGATCCGATTATTTCTAGAAAACAATGAATTCGTAGTTTATGCAGTTGTAAATGTAATTGGGTCGAACCGAACTAGAGACCGCAGATTACAACAGAACTCGAGATGTAGATAACAGTTAGGTATTCCGTGCTGCACAAAGATACTTTTTAAGGCGATTTTTTATTTCGTACTTGTAATCGACATAATTATAATTGAAAAGGCTTACTGCGAAATTTTAATTCCCGATAGTATTCACACAATTTCAATGGAATGAATGAATAAATCGCAAAATGCAACAGTTACAACCATCATTTATACTTATGTACCTAGGTATAAGGCAGAATGCTCGTTTCTGCGACTTCAAAAGCTATCAAGTTTACTGAGAATGGGATCGGCAATAACATGGAAACGATAATATCGCGATAAACGAAACAAGTCGCTTAGCTTACGTGCTCAAACCAACCCAATATCGGCAGTCGGCAGCATCCGAGAACACGCCACAGATGAGGTACCTACCTATAGGTGCCTACAACAGGTATACGTGTTGATGTGCAGTAGTTGCACACACGAGTTGTACTTGTAATACAAGGACCACAAGCTCGTTCCGCGGTGAGGCGAGTGATTTTTGCAATTACCGACAGGCGGCACACATATCTGTCGGCAATTTGCCGCTCCTCCCGCGAGCCCCGCTGATCGGTTTCTCGGAAACTCACTTGCATCAACTGTGTACCCGGTTAGTGCGATTAACGCACTAATTACCGCGCGGAACCGCCTGCGTGGCTGCCGTGCCGCGGCCACATATACCACCTATGTGACATTCGTACAAGCGCGCAAAAACACTGGCCACTTGCTTTTTTAATTACCGTGGTTTTTTTTCGTTAAGTATAAAGTTAAACTCAGGTTTGACTCTTTTATAAAATTGTACTGTATTATATTATTGTCCTTTGCTGGGAAACACCTTTTTTAAAGAATTTGGTTGAAGTAATAATTGTAATTGTGAGGTAAATACTGGTGTCTCTATTAATGTCACAGTATATGTCTGGCCAAGGCTGCAGGATGCATAGAATCTAAATGTGCTTTAATCTTGACCGGCCATTCATGAGTTTACCTCAACATTTGTATTCAAGTTGTTTGGTATTTTGCCTGCACTATACCTACTACATTACTCTTCTCCATTATTTAACATTTAATTCAACGATTCAGTCATTCCATACCGCTAAGATGAAATTTTTTTCTCAATGCAAATAATTGGTGATTTTATTTAAGACATCTACAGGGCCTCAATAAAACATTAATTTGTTTAAAATATTGCATTGTTTACATACTTTGATGTAACTACAGTACTATAGTGAAACCACAATTAACGAAACCATTTTTGAAGCTGCAATATGAAATAAATAAGTTATAAAAATATTTCCCAAGTTTGAACCTTACCTATTCTATAAATAAAGTATACTTATTGTCAAAGTTAACACTCTGAGGGACACTAAATGCCCCTCAACATAATAACAATAAAACTTCTATTGTGTCTAGTTTAGCGTCCTTCAATGGTTTAAGCACATCACCCTTTTCACCAACATCATTAAGATTAAAATAATGATGCAACACAACAGGTACAAACATGTAGAAATCGTTATAGCATTGATCAATCCAATAACAAGTGTGCGAAATAATATTACAGTACAAAGAAACACATACATACAAAGAAAGCCAATCAGACTATCAGACATGAGCTTCTTGGAAATACACACAGGGGGAAATCCTCAGTATTGAAGGCTGCTAATACAAATGGACCCATAAAATTGCAATAAGCTGTGAGATTTTAATAAAATATTGTAATAATGAGAGAAGGAAGGTAGGTAACAAAGAAATATTAAAATTAAAAACTTGTGTTTACCAAAATAAAATGAAAAGTGCATAGGTGTTTAAATCTATCTCAAGAATGACAGGAAAGTGTACAACTAAGGAAAGTAATAAAAGTACCGTGATAGTTTCGGTAGTAACCATGCTGATATAGGAAGTGAAAGTGTAATATAGCATGAATCTAAGCGAAATTACCGAAATCACGTCGGGGACTATGCATGCCAATGTTTTGGTTGTCAATGGCAAAAAAATATAAAATATATTTGCCTAAACACGGTCATGGCCCATTACCATTTCACAGAAGGCTTGTAATCTGAAGCTTTAACAAATAAAATAAAATATTATGGCATTACTCACCGAATCTGTTGATGACAGTCCAACTTTCCAAGAATTGAAAATACCGCAAACTCTCAGTCGACAGTATTTAACACTGTTCGATATATCACACCACACTCTATTAACTGTTCGTATATTTATTTAATAAATTAATTAGTTTTATAGTATTATCTACATCGGTAACTTTACTTTCCATTCAATAAAAAAATCACAAAATCTCACCGGTCTCTACGAGCAAACGCATGCGACTGGCGACTGACAGCTATGACAGCCAGTGTTGGTGTTGCCAACTGGTTTTTCCCAAACCCACTAGCGGCGGTTCTTCAAATCTCCAGATGCACTTGATCAGAAACAATATTTTATTTTTTTTCTATGACCGACATTCAGTCGCTGTTTTTGAGGTTCATTTGAAGATTTGAGAATGAAAATTAAACATAACATAACAATAAAGTAATTTTTCAGTGATCCGTAGAAGACGGAACTATGCTTTCGGCAAGTCCATCTGTTTGTCCAAGGGTTTTTGTCCTTGGTACTACTACTTAATACCTAGGTACGAGTTTTTTTTAAAGACTTATTCTAATATCCTAAATTACAGGTGAAGTGGGCATGATATTTTTTACGTGTCTATTCCAGTTCTTGGAGTGCCGCATGCCGCTGGAAAGGTCTTTCAAAAATATTGAGGGTTAGGATTGTTTTTTTTTTGATTCAGCAGAAATCTGCAGTGGTTTCGACATAAAAAAAAGGTTAAATCTTGGTGGAGGTTTTCGATAAACTATATAACATGCCAGTGTAGCGTTGTGTTATTATAATTTATCGATTCAAAGTGGTTGATTGTATTGTTTCCTACTAACTGAATTAATCTAACCACTAGACAAAAGCACAAATCCACTAAACGCAAAAATTCTCCGTCAGAAAGTGTGTTCACCAGATTTTGTGGAAATTCCACTAAGTTGGCAATACTGGACGGCGGCACGCTGACAACTGTTTGACGTCTGTCAAACTCAACGACCGGTACGCGTTCCGTTCTAAGAATGTGAACTATTAAATATAATTTACGATCGTTTTGTAATTAATTTTGTATGAATAATTTTGTGAAGTACATATTTTTATGTTTACTCTTGATTCAGAACTTAAAAGGTGATTTTATTTTTATATTCTTAACATTCTTGGGAGAATAAAAAAACAAAAATCACTGGTGGGTTCTAATTGGTTTTTATTTACGAATAAAGTAGGTAGGTACAATACATAAGATTCAATGGGTGTGGTTGGGTTGGGTGATATTTTTATGGTTTCTTATAAAAAGGGAACTAAAGGATCTCGTTTGTACTATTTTTATTTCTTCTTGCCTTTCCCCTTAGAATGTCTTAAACATTTGAACTGTCCTAGAGCCCGACGCACCATGACGCCGCGCCACCACGCCTGTATGCGCATGGCGGAGAGGCGTATTTTCTCTTCACGAGCTAAACGGGCAGCCCGTTCACGTTTAAATGTTAACCAACCACGCATTTCTCCTGCATGTAGGTCGTACTGAAACAAAAGAAAGTAAATTTTTTGTGACCGCAAATATTTTTTCGAGGCATTTATAAAGTTTCGTCAATAAATTTCCAATTAAAAGTTAAGAAGCTGTACTCAGATTACATAAAAAAACTTTCAGGGCTACTAACAGGCACAACTTTGAATATAATAATAATAATAACGTTTATTGGACCAAATCTAAGTACCTCACTAAGTACTCATGTTTTGAGTTATAATTGAGGTACTTTCAAAGTACTCGTAGGTATCATGATACCTGAATACAACTTGTTATACAGTAGGTATTTGAGCCAGTACCAATAATATGGTTTCTTCTGATTGTAGGTATACTTCGGAGCTACAACTAGGTACAGGTAGATTGTTACCTACCATAGGTCTTTACCTATGCCGGGAGGACACGGCGCGGCACACGCTGGCAGTGTGCCGCTTTGGAGGAGCCGCGCCGTGGCCTCATCTCAGAAGTAGGCAGTGACTTGTCGCTGCCGGCCGTAGTCGAGTCGATGGTCGGCAGCGACGAGTCCTGGGACGCGGTGGTTTCCTTCTGCGAAACAGTTGTCTTGCAGAAGGAGGCTGCGGAAAGGGAGAGGGAGATCTCGGTCACCCAGTCACCCGGCCCGCAGAAGGCGCACCGGTCGTCGGCGGAGGGCGAACAACGCCCTCTTCAAGCCCCCCTAAATGGGTCCAGGGGCGACGGACTCGGGGACGTCCGTCGCCTCCCACACATCAGGACCCGAGGTGGCGCCGCGTAGAGTTCCACGCGCGCCCCTCTTAGACGTCGCGGGGGGGGGGGGGGGGGGGGTCTACGTTCCCGCGACCCCCGGCGTAGGTGTGAGACGGAACACGGGGGTGGTTTTAGTTTTAGTCAGTGACAGTCTGACAGACCCCGCCACCCGCCCCAGGGCGGCGGACATCCATGAGGATTAAGGTTTTTACCTATGATGTTCCCGTTTTACAATACTGGCCATTTCAAACCTAATTTATGTATGGCTGGCAATAAATTCTAAATTCAAATAAAGTTTATTGTGAAATATGGAATTCTATTTTCAAATTCTATCGTTTGTTTATTGATTAGTGTTTTGTTTTCACTACATAATAATATTTTCGTACCACTTGCTCAAAAAAGTGACATTCTATGCCATAAAAAGCGAACATAACAATAGTCATTTTTAATCTGTTAAAAACAGGGAAAGAAAATTGTACTGAATTTCATTCATCCTCTAGCGGGAGAATGTGATTTAAATTTGGAATAGGTACTTGTCGAAATTTATACTGAACTACATCTGTGTTTACACCATTGAGTTTGTATATAAAGCATTATCTTCTTGAAAAAGGAATACGCATTTATTATGCAGTTATGATTATTAAATAAAATTACGAAAACCGACGAGGCCGTATGAGCTTGATGCCTTTGCTTTTCCGACAAAAAAAATATTTGTCTAGGAATTTGCCGCGTTTTTGTTTTCTTCAAATACATAAACGTTAAGTTTATTTTAATTTATTTTTATACATAAGTTAATGTTCTAAAAATACGTTTAATTATTGTCATTATTGTTAATAAATGCTTATCTCATATTAATATTGTGTTAATTTTTTCGCAAATGGTACGAAAAGTAGAGTATTTTCCTCGGTGATAAAGCTGTCTTAGTCTTGGGTGAACTTAAATCCCTCGCTACACTCAGGACTCGTCTTAAATCCCTCGCTTCGCTCGTGATTTAAGTTTTTAACACCCTCGCTACGCTCGGGAGTAAACCTCGAGTCCTTCATTACGCTCGCGATTTAAATCGTCACCCGCGACAGAAGACGCTGCTTTATCCCCTTGGTTAATAATCTACTAATCTCTTTCATCAATATGGACACGATAAAAATACGAGTAATTATGGAATACGAGTTCCGTCGCGGTAGCAATGCCGCATAAACGGCTCGCAACATTACTTGCGTATATGGAGTGAACACTACAAACGAACGCACGACTCGTTATTGATTTGAACGCTTCCGACATAAAAATTTTGATCTAAAAAATTAACCCCGTGGTCGCCCGAAAACTAAAGTGAACAACAACGAATTAAAGGCGATAGTGGAAGCTGACGATACTCAATCTACGGCTGAGTTAGCAGCAGCTTTTAAAGTTAGCATCAAAACAATATTGGTCCATTTGCGTCAAATTGGCAAGGTAAAAAAACTTGATAATTCGGAGCCCCACGAACTGAGCGATCGCCAGCGCGACGACCGCGTTGAGGTACCTATGCCTTGCGTTGTTTAACAGACACAGAAACGAAGGGATTTTGAACCGCATTGTCACTTGCGTTGAAACATGGATTCTTTCCTGGTTCAGCGCCTAGGCAATGCCCCAAACGAAAATTTACCCCTAAAAAAGTCATGGTCACTGTTTGGTGGACTAGTGCCGGTATAATTCATCAGTCTCTTATCAAAGGGCACTAGCATTACTGCAGATGTGTACTGTGAGGAACTGGACACAATGATGGCGAAGCTCGCAAATCTCCGGCCAGCCTTGTTTAATCGCTCGTCCCTGCTGCTCCTACACGACAACGCTTGACCTCATACGGCACAACAGACGGTTTCTAAGCTACAAGAGCTAGGGTTGGAAGTTTTGCGTCTTCCACCGTACATTCACCAGACCTTGCGCCGACAGACTTCAATTTTTTTTTCCAAAATTTGGACAACTTCTTGGCAGGGTAAAAGTTAAATACCTACCCGAGAAGCAGTACAAAATGCCTTTGAAGAGTTTGTCGGCTCCCGTACACCAGACTTCTTCAAGAACGGCATTGAAAAATTACCATTGCGATGGCAGAGATGCATCGATAGCATAGGTGCATATTTTGATGGACAGAAATAAAAAATATTTATACAAGGTGTTGTTTTGCATCCTCGTCAAATTCGAGGAGGTAACTATGCTAATGATTCTCGACACGAATCAATAATAAAATAAGTAGGTATTTTTTTTTTTTTTTTTGTATTTTTCTGAAATCGGCATGTGTAGGGCCCGTTTGATACCGCCCTGTAACTGCGCTGTAACTGTAACGCACTCACAGTGGCACAGTCGTGCAACACTGCCTACCGCATACGCAACGGGGCGATTCTGTTCTTTGAAAGTGGAGTATTCTGAAATACTGTCAAACTTAAATACCTAAAAAAAACAAGTATACGTAGGTATTAATTATTGAGCAGGATCGTAATTTTATTTGATTATTTATGTCTTTCATAACAGCCTCCTGAAATTTGACGAGGATGCAAAACGACACGTTGTATAAAAATTACTTGAACTTTTTGCCATTAAACGGCGGTTTTACTATAGGTAGACTTAATATTTACATAGATTCAATGAAAAAGCCGGTTACCAACTGTTGCAGTTCCTTTCTTTTGCTGCTAGCAACGAGCAGCTGCTCCAGTTTTCTCTGGTTCCTCGCGCTTATATCGGCAATGTCGGTGTCGTAACGCTGGCACCAATATTCCAATGTCTTCTCAAGTTCCTTCAACAGAATTCTCGGAAGTTCAGTGACTGTTAGGTTGCGACACGCTAACAAGAATTGTTAACTGAGTAGATACTGAGCTAGCTATTGATTTTTGTCAAATTTTCTGGAATTTAATCACTTGATGAATTCTTTTATGTTCTATGTGGGTCGTTATTGCTGGAGAAATAATTTTTATACATTAAGATCTTCCTAGGTGGGAACATTATTTAATTTTATGTATCTAATTATCATATTAGGTTATGCTTTTATAGGCAGCGTTGAGCGCAACCGTGAAATAAACTTGAAATGTGTCTGTAATTTCTGGAATTCATTTACTTTGATCTGCAACTCAAAAGCTTTGAGCAACTCTTCGTGCACGCGCAGTTCGTGGTCGGAGCGTGGTGGAGGCGCCCGTGGCACATCCAGCTTTAGCTGCAGGGACTCGAAGCGCGCGAACAGCCATTTTTCAGCGTAATATAGCCGCGTGTTCGCGTTGTGGAGGTCGTCCTGCAGAGAAAACGATGGACTGAGTAAGTAAGTAAGCGTAAAATTCTTATAGTGAAAAATAGTAGATTGTTATACAAGGAGCTAAAATGAAAAAAAAAAAAAAAAAAAACCCATTATGTACGAGGTAGTTTTACTCCCGAGCTTTAGCGAGGGAGTAAATAGAAACCGAGTAATAATGGGTTTTTAGCGCCGTGTGTTACACTCTACTTTTCACTACGATTGCGAGAAAATAAAACAATCCAATACAATATGAAATATGTAGTTTGTTTTATAAAAAAATAAATGTACAATTTGTACAATTCTGGATATTTAACGAGATGTTTTTTCCCAATAACTCAATTTCAGTCCTCTGTGAAGATGAATGTTGAGTGGTTCTTTTCCTTTCTCTTCTATTTGCAAATTAGTGTCTCGATTCTCACTAGATGATGACATTTTCACTATTGTAAAATTAATTACGGTCACTACCAATTCAATTTGCAATTAGAGAAAAATTATAAAGATTTCGCGCCAATATCTTTTTTTTGTTTTTTCTTCTGCAGCCGCAACCATTGAGCTAGGAAAAGTATAAGTCAATGGCCGCAACGCATGCATTCTACCAAAGAGATCGCCGATTTTAGTTCCATTTTCAAAAATAAAATGAAGTTCTTTTTTTATGAAACAGTAATAAGTCGAGTCTATATTCATGATTATTCTACTTATGACTAAATACTTTTTCGTTTTTGTAGGCTCATTGTCATTTGACACACAAAAATTAAAAAGAAAAAACTTTTTCCCCTAGAGGAAGAATTGCTATTTTTTCTTCGCTCTGGTACGCCACAATGACGGTCTTTCCCTTAAAGTCGCATGATGATTTTTGTTAATGAAAACAAGTAAAATTAATTTTAATGGTTTATTAGGCATATTAAAAAGTTACAAAAAAGACAAAAAAAAAACTAGACCTGCTGTTTTTTGGAAAAACCTATGTATAGTATACTATACGGTGCCACTTTTGCTCGAAACAATAAGAAATCAGCAATGTATAGCATACTATACGTTGCGCTATTTTAGTGCTTCGTGTGGTAAGCCAAAAACCTTTGACATAACATAAATGTATTTTGCATTTAGTGCACATTGTACTTGCTTGACCTCCTTTACAATATTTACATCTCTGATACCCGGTTAACTGACGCCAATGATCGTATTTATCATACCTCACATCATCAAAAGGCCTCTCGGCCAATGGTTTCTTTATCTTTTGCCTCTCAGGTACAGATTCAACTTCCTTTACAGGCACGGTTCTGTCACGCTTCAGAAGTCCAGCGTAGATTTCGTATCGAAAGTCTTTCAAACGATCTTGCTTCCTCTTCTTATTTATTTGTCTGTCATGTCTACGACGTAACAGCCAAGCATTATTTACACATATGTCCAAAAGCTGGGAAAAAATATTCATGTACCATCTGTGAGATTTTATACCTGTGCGGTATAATGCTATTAGCATATCCGCCAAATCTACACCTCCCATGTGGCGATTATAATGCTTCACAATTTGTGGACATTGTATATCGACGCGACTTTTTGACTCTTTGCTGAAACGTTTGATATTCTCAAGGGGAAAAGCGTCAACATAAGAGCTTACTAACCTCACATGCTTATTATCAAACCACTTGACCACACTCAGTTTGTTTTCATTGCAAACCACCTGAGTAAAAGCTCCTCTTCCTTTCTTCTGTAGCGATTTATCGTCAATCATTTTGCTCTCTGCATCCTTCAATCTATTTTTCCTAACAGTCCCTAAACTAAATATACCATAGTTTTCTCGTAATATATATATTAGCTCTAAAGACGTAAAATAGTTGTCAAAGTAAACGACACTACATGCTTGATTTCTTATAGTTTTGCATAACGCTAAAACTATTTTTCCTCCAACACCCAAGGATTCTTCTTCATCGGTAAATTCCACACCTCTAAACGTATCATCGCCAGCGTAGAGTATAAAATCGTAGATGATTCCAGAAACACCAGCTCGAACCAAATTTTTAAAGCCCCACTTACTTGGCTTGTTTGGGTTATATTGACGACGACTGCCTGCTTTTTTACCCTTATATGGTATAACCATCTCATCTATACTGAAAGTATTTTCTTCTTCGAGGGATAAACATTGAAACCGAATACATTCAATTAGAGGTCGCAGTTTATAATACCTGTCAGAAACATCAGCTTGGGTGTTGTCAGTAAAATGTAAATATCTTCTTAGTTGCTGAAAACGCTTCAAGGACATGACATCTGCAATTTTCGGATATCTAAACGACGATTTCCAATAGTCTTTGTAAGAAGGTAAAACTACTATACCCATAAGAATGTTGATGGCCAAAAAATCTAATATTTCCTCTTCTGTAACTTTGATTGATTTGCCATTTTCTTGAACGCTGTACAAATTGGTATTCGTCATTATATCACTCATCATTACTCTGGGAAAAAATCGATAAAAATAGTCTAAGGGTGACCAATCAGTAGGTACTGCATCTTCAAAAGTAGGATTAGATATTATGTCAGCCCTGTGTTGAAATGACACTTTCTTCCAACGAAAACGTAAGTTTAGTTTTTTGATACAGCGTCTTTTGACTCTGTTAGTGGCAATAGAAGGCCCAGTACGCTTTCTTTGTCCACGTGTCCTCAAAGGTGTGTTAGTTGCCATGGCAGGAGATGGTTGAACAGACGTCACAGAACCAATTGAAGGAATTGCATCATAGTTGCATTGCGTAGGGCTCGGAAATACAGCATTCAGAATTGGTGTGAGGGGAACTTGAGCATTTTCTTGTTCAACATCAGAAAGGGCTTCTGCATTTGATTCTACATCGCCCTCTGAAGGGTTGGCTGGCGAAACTGGACAGCCTAGAATGTCGAGCCTTTCAAATGACGATTCTAGTGACGGTGCTGGTGAACTCTCAGCTGTTCTCGCTTCATCACCACTGCTCGATTCATCACTAGCATCAGAATTAGCATTTAGTGCAGGAACCAAAGCTAATATTCGTCTAGCTCTTCCGTTCATTGTGGTCTAAAACAACATAAAGCAAACATGCAAGTCAACCACCACCCAAATAAAAGCCAAGACGTTATTTATGCACTCTATAGAACTCGTTTCATATCAAATTATCAAAAAATTGTTAGTTTCATCACATAGTAGCAATTGTGGCGTTGTATAGTATACTATACAAATAAAAATAGTGGTAAATGTAAGCAACTGTAGCATTGTATAGTATACTATACATGTATATAAACTAGTCAAAATAATACAAACACCACATTTTCCAAGTTATTCATCTAGCAAAATTAGTAGAATAACTATTCACCTTTACATTTTATGCATTGGAAATCTGTAATTAGTAATAAAAACACTAAAATTACCAAAACTCACCTTGATAATAATTTCTAGCTGCGACTCGTTCGTTATTTTTCACAACTGATTTGAATTTACCACAGTTTAAAAAAGTTTTGTCATATTGACTTAGAAAAAAACGTTCAGAAATGTAATTTATGATGAAATATTACAGATAAAATAAAATAAAATTGGACAATATTTTTTTAAAGTTAGACGTATAGTATTCTATACAAAGTCACTTTAAGGGGCAAGTGGAGTGAAAATAATATTGTAGTTTCTATTTTCTTTTTAATTTTCACTTAAATCTATCTAAATTAGTAAAATATGTTTTGTTTTGTAACTGCATTTCCTACTTCTATGTTCAATGCATGCCGTGGCAGCCCTGGCAGCCTATTATAGTTAAGGCTACACTATAAAATGTAAAAATAATATGGGTATTTTAACATGATTGTATTTGTGGTGTATGCTTTGTTGGTTGTCCTTAAATAAATAAAAACTCTAACTATTCTTTGATAGTAGGTGAAAATTTTCCTAATCTATTCTACTTGTAGTCTATACTTCGATAGGTCTGTCTGTTTACACTGACCTCGCATTGTAAGGGAATCTTATACAATGCGAGATCAGCTTATACTGGAAAGGTATAGCTTGATCTGTAGCCGTGCGTACATGTACAATACTAAATAAAATTGAAGTGTTTGTTTGTAATGTCAAAATAACAGCTTTTTACTGAATGCATAAGAAAGTATTATAAACGGTACTTATAGGTAAATGAAAACAATTTTTTTTTGTCTGTCCGTCTGTTTGTTTTGGCTAATCTCTGAAACGGCTGGACCGATTTTGATGAAATTTGGTATGGGGATACTTTGTACTTACATATTTTATCGAAATACCACGAGGGTAATAAAATAAAACATATTGGGCACTCTCATTATATTTCTTGGGGATTCGTGTTATTTTCTGTGTCATTTATTCATAGGTACGACTTAAGAGATTTACCTATATGGGGAAATGGCGCAGTCTATACTAAATCATTGCTACAGTTTTGCCTACCGTCTATATATAGATGAAAGGATTGATATTTAAATCGCTTCCTCAGCTCAGTTGCACGAAGCTTGTCAGGTAGGTACGTCGCATCCCGAGAAAATGCAACGTTGAGCGTCATTACAATTGGATTCAGGTGAATCAACTAATTAGGATTTCCTACGGAATAAAGCCCACGTCCGATCTAGAACTAATTTCCTTCTAATTATGAAGCTATATGTACTTATAAAAGTTGATTACATATCTAAACTAATAATAATAAAAAGATTTAATTTTTTGTATGTTAGTTTGTTACGCTTTATCGCTAAAACGGCTTAACAGATTTGGATGAAAGTTTTCACATGGGTAGATCATGACCTGGAGAAGGAAATAGGCCATAGTTTTCATCCTGGATCGCAGACGAAGTTACGGGCAACAGCTAGTAATAATAATTTATACTTATTTGTTGGTTGTCATTTTGTGACAAAATACCTATGGTCTTATTACAAAACAAGGTTTTTCTTTTGACATGGTTTAAACCATCGAGCCCGTTTTTGAAATTGGAATCTAACAGAAATTGAAATACAGTTCCTTTTACAAAACCGACAACTTAGTCCGGTCTTATGTCGTCAATTTTGTATTAAGAACTTTACTATAGTCGGCATAAAGTTCGAAATACAAAAACTGACTCGATGGTTAAGGCTCGGGCTAAAGTTAGACCGTATTTTGTAATAAGATGGCTAGAGTTTAACAAACGTTCCATTTATCGCAACTTCTAGTAAATGTAGGTACTTGTACTTACATAGAAGGCGGTACCTATTCACATGTAACATGGTGGCAAAGTCCTTGTCTAGCATTTTTTTTGCACAAACATTGCACAAACTTTGCCTATTGTACTTAACTCTCACAAATATTCCTATAACCGCCTTTTCTACGATCTCGGTAACGCCTCGGTGATCTCATAATTGTTGCATTGCAAACAGCACTTTACCGAGAAATTGTAGCATCAACATGTTTATTACTTCTTGTAATTATCACTTTCATTGAAATAAACATGTACGCACAGTCATTTTGTCTCGGAGAACAGCTAGTTTCTGATCAGCGTTGTTTAGCTCCATTGCCCATTGATTTCTTTTGGCTTCCAATTCTGCTTCAAGGGTTTTGCGAGAACTGAAAATAGAATTAGTATGTCAACTAATTATTATTCAATCTGTTAATTTATCTCATGCCAAATCTCATGTCAACTTATTTAGTCATTGTTATTTTGAATTCGGTTACAAAACTTAATATGAGACGGCAGATCAACATCAACTACTTTATCAGGGTATTGTGATCGGCGTTCAGAAGTATCAAGAACCAAGTTAAGAAAATGCAGACAATGCAACTGACCGGTTGGTGCAGTTGGTAGCGACCCTGCCGTCTGAGCCGCTGGTCCCGGGTTCGATCCCCGGACAGGTCAAACATTTGTGTGCATGAACATGTCTGTTTGACCTGTGTCTGGGTGTGTATATGTATATATAATAAGTATGTATATCAGTCATCAGGTTACCGTAGTACAGGTTCTACCTAGTTCGGGACCTGAAGACTTTGTGTGGATGTTGTCTCATAAAAAACAAAAAAAAACAATTACCTACAGGCACTTTTGAATTGTCAAGGGGTCGGTCGATCAGAAATATGAAGCTAGTTGCCCATTACAAAGCGTAGTAGGTATCTACCCATGGAGAAGAATGGGCAAGAAATGAAGGCACCTTTATGCTCCTGACTTCAACTAAATGAAACGAAATGTAAATCTTATTTATTTATTTAACCATTTATGTACACACTTATATAAACAGACAAGAAGAAAATAACAGAAAAATAGGTACAAAGGTGATGCTCTTGTATAAAACGCGCACTATGCAGCCAAGCATACTATTATAAGTTGGGGATTACATCGCTGTTAAAATGCTTGGCTCAACGCTGGTCCTGCTCCACAAGGGCGCGTATACCTACTAATTGATGAGCATTTGAAAATATACAAAATCTTCAGCAGCTCCAATACTGCTGAAGATTTTAAAAACTATCTTTACATAAGCATAATTAGCCTATAATGTTCCCACTGCTGAGACACACGCCTCCTCTCGGTGAGAGAGAGTGAGCCGTAATGCACCACGCGGGCCCAGTACGGTTTGGTACATGTCACATGTCTTCGAACTTTTTTGTGTCTACTAGGACATGCCGGTTTTCCTCACGATGTTTTCCTTCACCGTTTTGAGAGCAGTGGTTATGAAATAATTTACACAAAGGAAAGCGCCTGTCTAGGTTCGAACCTACGAGCTCCAACTCGTTAGTCGCGACCGTTACCACTGGGCCACCACTGCTCTCAAACTAAAAACTATCTTTGCATTGTTTAGATTCCAACTTTTAGTATTGCATAATTGCATAGCACATGTGTGAGTACTATGTACATACTATTAAGCTACTATTTACTGGGTACGTCTTTCATTGCCTTGAATGTGCCTGGCGGCTGAGAGTACCTATATCAATCAGTTTATGCGCCCTTGTGGAGCAGGACCAGCGCTGCAGCGTTGAGCCAAGCATTTTCATCAGCGATGTAATCCCCAACTTATAATATGCTTGGCTGTATAGTGCGCGTTTTATACAAGATTTAATTTTCATTTCATTTAAATGAAGTCAGGAAGGCATAAAGGCTCTTACCAACAGGCGCGACACAAAGGCACCGCCTCGCCTACGCGCCTGTCGCGCGAAGAGTGGTGCCTTCATGTCGCGTGTGATTCATATCGCGTGTCGCGCATGTTTGCAGGAGCCTTCAATGCATAATCGTGTGTCTTATACCTATGTGACTAATAAATAGATAAGGTATACTTTCTCAGTTGCTCATTTTTGAGCCGAAGCGACTCAACATCGCACTCGCACTGCTTGAGCAACTCAACTGCGTTCTTCACCGACTGCCACTTCCCGCTTTCCGCGACCTCTACCAGAGTTCGTCTTATCACGTCGTTCACTAGGTCCCTGTAATATTTTAAGGATTTAGCTTTACTTTACCCAATTCTCATGACGGGTTACCCTGCGTCCTAGGACCGAAAGCGACAGTGGCGCGCATACGCGATCACACCATCGTAAACGTGAATAATGATGTAGGACCGCAACTTGATTCTGACCTCTGAGTTTGTTTCGGCTTTTCTTCTCAGTTAGAAAGGAAACGCCGCCCTAATCTAGTTTTTAAATATGATTGACGCCTAAAAGTGTTTGTATACACCGTGACTTTTTAGTCGTCTTACAACGGCAGCCCACTTCATGTATACAATGATTATTAAACGTTCATAAAAGTAAAAATAGGTATTTATGAAATTTGAATAATTTAAAAAGAAAAATATGATTCATTATGACGCATGACGTCGTTAGAAACACCATGTTGCGAGCGCGGCGGAATGATCTAAGTACTCGACTCGTGCGCTGGGTAGGTATTTTCTACCGTTTGATACGTAAATATTATTAACAGGATGTTTCATATTTCTAATGTATTATTTATTTTTCTTTGTACCTATTATTTTAATTAATGGTAAAAAATAATAATCGCGCCTAGAGGTATTTAATGTCGGATACATTGAGTGGACCACCTTTGTAAGACGACTAAAAAGTCACGGAGTATACCTACTTACAGAAATAAAATTATTTATCATTTATCGCGCGAGTATGTCTTATCGATTAAACAAGCGAGACGGTCGTGTTCTTGCACGACAGTCGCTTTCGGTTAGGACGCGGCCTTATGTTTTTCAACAAATATGATTGTATTGATTGATATCAGTCTTGAAATATTTTAATTATGTAAGTATTACTTACAGTCCAGAGACTAAAAAAACACTTTCTGACACGGAAAATATATGTAAGAGCTCTAAATTTAAACATTCCCCTATTAATATAATGCCATTATCTTATGGAGACCATAGTGTATCATTGCCTTTCACGAGCAGTGTTTAAAATCCTCAATATGGGAACAAAGTTTATGCTGAAGGTCGTCACTATAACGCCATCTCCCTACAACCGGGCACAACTCACCGGTCCTGCGCTAGTTTATCTTGCTGAAGTTTCTCGATTGTAGTCGTAGGTCGCCAGTCTGCTAGCCTCAGATCCACACTGCCCTCTGTAAGTGAATTTCAGGAAAACGATAGATGGCGCTGTAAGTCTGGTGGGTAAAAGTTTTCATATTTTGTTGTTTGGCACTCCTATAAATAAAAAAGGACTGTAGTGGCACTCTAGCCGTTTCTAAGGCCACACGCCGTTTTTTATACGCTTGAAATATAGTGCGCTATTTGCGTTTGCAGCGCTTTAGCGCGTGTCGACAGCGCGTCAAATCTACGCCTTGTGTAAAGGTCTTAAGAATGTAGTTCTTAGTATAAATTAAATTAATTAAACCCCCATAATTAGTTATTTTTTTATATAATAAACATTTTGTAGACTTAACAGGTCAACGCAAAGGGTCTGCAAACAAGTAACATTTTCGTAGACGCGTACAGTTAAAATTTATTGTTAACATAATATTATTATTGGATACTACCTACTAACTTAAAATGTATACATTTAGCCTAGTTACGTCGATGTCATAAGTTAACTTGTACGACAATGTGTGAGGTGGGCATTTGCCGCAGATATAATTTTGTTCAGTTTGTCAATGAACAGGTCCACATCTTGGCTTAGTATGGTCGAGTTGAGGAGCGTAAGAGTACCTACGTCGCGTAGTTGCATTACTAGTAGCACGGGTGCAGGAACGAGCCACAGCCAGCAGGACCCGCCGCCGACGCCAAACCGCGCTCCCCCGCACCCCGCATGGCTCCCATAGGAACTTTTAGGTGTATATCTGTCAGTGCTGAGAGATTGTCGATTTTGCCGACCCCGACGACCCCACCACCCTCCTCCAGGAAAGCAATAGGGCCACCAGTACAGTATACAAACACAGACACAAAACGAAGTTCCGACCACCTTTGTAAGACGACTAAAAAGTCACGGAGTATACCTACTTACAGAAATAAAATTATTTATCATTTATCGCGCGAGTATGTCTTATCGATTAAACAAGCGAGACGGTCGTGTTCTTGCACGACAGTCGCTTTCGGTTAGGACGCGGCCTTATGTTTTTCAACAAATATGATTGTATTGATTGATATCAGTCTTGAAATATTTTAATTATGTAAGTATTACTTACAGTCCAGAGACTAAAAAAACACTTTCTGACACGGAAAATATATGTAAGAGCTCTAAATTTAAACATTCCCCTATTAATATAATGCCATTATCTTATGGAGACCATAGTGTATCATTGCCTTTCACGAGCAGTGTTTAAAATCCTCAATATGGGAACAAAGTTTATGCTGAAGGTCGTCACTATAACGCCATCTCCCTACAACCGGGCACAACTCACCGGTCCTGCGCTAGTTTATCTTGCTGAAGTTTCTCGATTGTAGTCGTAGGTCGCCAGTCTGCTAGCCTCAGATCCACACTGCCCTCTGTAAGTGAATTTCAGGAAAACGATAGATGGCGCTGTAAGTCTGGTGGGTAAAAGTTTTCATATTTTGTTGTTTGGCACTCCTATAAATAAAAAAGGACTGTAGTGGCACTCTAGCCGTTTCTAAGGCCACACGCCGTTTTTTATACGCTTGAAATATAGTGCGCTATTTGCGTTTGCAGCGCTTTAGCGCGTGTCGACAGCGCGTCAAATCTACGCCTTGTGTAAAGGTCTTAAGAATGTAGTTCTTAGTATAAATTAAATTAATTAAACCCCCATAATTAGTTATTTTTTTATATAATAAACATTTTGTAGACTTAACAGGTCAACGCAAAGGGTCTGCAAACAAGTAACATTTTCGTAGACGCGTACAGTTAAAATTTATTGTTAACATAATATTATTATTGGATACTACCTACTAACTTAAAATGTATACATTTAGCCTAGTTACGTCGATGTCATAAGTTAACTTGTACGACAATGTGTGAGGTGGGCATTTGCCGCAGATATAATTTTGTTCAGTTTGTCAATGAACAGGTCCACATCTTGGCTTAGTATGGTCGAGTTGAGGAGCGTAAGAGTACCTACGTCGCGTAGTTGCATTACTAGTAGCACGGGTGCAGGAACGAGCCACAGCCAGCAGGACCCGCCGCCGACGCCAAACCGCGCTCCCCCGCACCCCGCATGGCTCCCATAGGAACTTTTAGGTGTATATCTGTCAGTGCTGAGAGATTGTCGATTTTGCCGACCCCGACGACCCCACCACCCTCCTCCAGGAAAGCAATAGGGCCACCAGTACAGTATACAAACACAGACACAAAACGAAGTTCCGACCTCGCCGCCGAGGACCTTCGCGTCCGCGTCCGCGTTCCTCCCCGATAAATTCCTCTTCCCCTCCCTTGATCGGATCCACAGAGCCAGCTGGTGGCGTAGCTGAGCCAGTAGTTTTACTCATTAATAATAATGAACCCATTTTGATCCAGCCTGTCCCCAACTTGCTGTCCTTCCCCAGCGACGCCCTAAGCCGAGGTTCGTACCCCACAGGGGGTGCCCTTAGGTGATGGTCGCTTAGTTTATAATTAATATTATGCCCCTGGCTGGAGGCTTTGAGTTAGCTCGAAGGCACCACAGGATCGACCGGTTAAGCAGTCACGGCCTCTCAAGGCCAACTGCGAGAGCCATACACAAAAAAAAAAAAAAGATTGTGGATTTTGTTGGCGAGTAAATGGTAAAAGTGTATAATTGCCTACAAGCTCATTCTCAACTCTAGTGTTGAGTCCGAGCATACCCGTTACAAAAAGCGAGGGATAAAGAAATGGGTAGTACCCAATTACCCATACTTTTTCTTGTAAGTCTTGTATATGTATTGGCAGCTTTTTTGTGTAATTTTATTCTATCATAACTTTGTATGTACTTGGCCCCGTACGGATCCTAAATGAGAGCATTATACTCTAACCGGATGCGAACGTACGCGTTGTATAGCGTGATTGCGGGTCTACAATCCTCGAACTTGTAAGTTTGACGCATGATAAAACCGAGTGTTCTGTTAGCAGCTTTCGTCATGGACAAGATATGTTCCCTAAACTGTGTTGAATGGGGTCCTACTTCTAGTATAAGTCGTACTCGGCATTTTTTTTCGTTAAATTGTAGATGACCTCTGATTCTTATAAACCGATCTTTCTGACGTTTATAAATAAGGGGGTACAATTACTGAACACCTATCAAGGATTTGATGAGAGATGAGTATAGTAGGTACAAGCAAATTTGTTTAAAGGTCTACAGTTTCCTCTCTTAAAATCGTCTGAAGGAAATAGTTTCAGATCTATCGGTCTATGAGCCTATATCGAAGACCATAACTTGCGGTCTTAAATAGATTAACGTTTACATTTAAGGCCCGTAAGGTATTACATTACATATCCCCATGGTACTTCTCATTTTCATTGTTGCTGCTTTGGTTTAAACAGTACTTACGTATCATTTTCATGTGGGCTTTAATTAAAACGCTAATTATCTTAGTTGAAGCGTCCTAAGCATTTATGTATGCGATGTTATATTAATGTTTATATATAACGAGAGGACGACTAACCCCACATAAGTATTTGTTTTGCGGTTTTGGCATTTGATGCCGTCTGCTAGAGAATCGGAAGACGCGTTGTTTCAGCCAAACACAAACAAGTAATGTCGAATATAAACTCATAAAATGAAATAATAACACGCGATCCAGCAACTATGTACAGTTATGCAGATTTTTCATTCTCCTGTAAGGCTGCTATTTTTGACTAACGTGGTGTTAGAACTTAAGCGACGAAATCATGTTTAGCTGCCATGGTTTTTATTAGCGGATTTCCAGTGGCACCCACACTAGAACACAGGTTATCGTGGCCGCATAAGTGGTCAGTTTTTATGTAAAGTTCCCATGTAAAATAATTGTGTAACACCTAAAACTTACCACTTACTTACATAAGGGACATTTAAAAATACATTTCTGAATGCGTGATCACCACGAAGTAACTTATACAGGTTATCACCATTTAATATTATGTCTTTTTACCTCCATTCAGGGGCAAGGGAAAAAGTAAGATATTGGGTAGAAATAGGTACTCACCTAGAATCCTCATTTGCAGTAAAACCACCTCGAATGACAACGCGAAGAGCAGCGCGTCCATTTCACTAATCCTGCTACAGAACACGATATTATATTAGGTATTTTATATTTTTATTTTAGATATAACATTTCTGTAGTACCTACTAGTATCTACCTACCTAATTTCTCTTACCTGTGGTAGGTAAGGTACCCCTGTTATAGTATGGTATTTAAATGATAGGTAATGGAATAGATACAATCAAGATAAAAGTAGATATTTAGGTAAGTGATGTTGATTGTAAGTTTCAGTGTTTGAAAACTTGTCCTATTATCCACCTACGGCAAAACCAAATGGAAGGTTTCAGTTTTGTTAAGTTTAAATGTAGGTAAGTAGTGTTGTATAGCATTAAAGGTGCCTTTTAATCTAGTGGTACCTACCTACTAATAATAGGTATTTACTTATGAAGTGCCGTTTTACAATACTGGCCATTTGAAATGTAATTTAGATATGTATGGCTGACAAACAATTCTAAATTCATATCAATTTTATTTAAAAAATATGGAATTCTATATTCAAGTCATTTATTTATTGATTAGTGTTTTGTTTTCACTACAGTTGTATTTGTATCTTTTTCATCACTACAGACACGATAAAATACGAGTTCCGTCGCGGTAGCAATGCCGCAAAAATGTCTCGTAAGTATACGGAGTGAATACTTACTACAAGCGAATGCACGACTCGTTATTGGTTTGAACGCTTCCGACAAGGAAAAATTGATCTAAAAAATGAACCCCGGTCTCGCCCGAAAACTAAAGTCAACAACGACGAAAGTGGAAGCTGACGATACGATACTCAATCTACGACTGAGTTAGCAGGATTCAACGTTAGCATCATCAAAATAATATTGATGCACTTGCGTCAAATTGGCAAGGTAAAAAAACTTGATAAGTGGGTGCCGCACGAACTGAACGATCGCCAGCGCGAGGAACGCGTTGTTGTATGCCTTGCGTTGCTTAACAGACACAGAAACGAAGGGATTTTGATCCGTGTTGTCACTTGCGATGAAAAATTGATTCTTTTTAATAATCGTAAGCGGTCATCATGTTGGTTAGACCCTGGTTCAGCGCCTAGGCAATGTTCCAAACGAAAACTTACCCCAAAAAAAGTCATGGTCACTGTTTTTTAGACTAGTGCCGGTTTAATTCATCACAGCTTCTTATTAAATGGCACGAACTGGACACAATGATGGAGAAGCTCGTGAATCTCCGGCCAGCCTTGGTTACTCGCTCGTCCCAGGTGCTCCTACACGACAACGCTCGACCTCATACGGCATAACAGACGGTCTCTAAGCTACAAGAGCTAGGGTCGGAAGTTTTGAGTCATCCACCGTACTCACCAGACCATGCGCCCACAGACTTCTGCTTTTTCCAAAATTTGGACAACTTCTTGGAAAAAATTCAATACCCGGGAGGCAGTAGAAAATGCCTTTGAAGAGTTTGTTGGCTTCCATGCACGTGACTTCTTCAAGGAGGGCATTGAAAAATTACCCCTGTGCTGGCAGAGATACATCGATGGCATAGGTGCATATTTTGATTGATAGAAAAAAAAAATGACTGATAACTTTCTGTATACTAAATGGCAATTTCATAGGTGAAGACCTAATATTATATCTAAAGGGGTAAAATTTGTGGGTTTGTGTCGTAGGGGGTACATAATCTTCGGAACTACTCGTCCGATTTCAAAAAAATCTTTCACCGATAGAAAGCTACGCTATTGACTAGTACCATAGGACATGTTAAGTTGTTGTTGAAGTTGCGGGCAGAAGCTAGTATAATAATAATGGACGAATGAAACGGATTTGGTTGAAGTTCGGCACATGGGTAGATCATGACCTGAAGAAGGACAAAGGATACTTTTTATCCCGATATTTCCACGGGATCGAGACTTATGCGGGTGACATTGTGGTGCGCAGCTTAGTATTATAAATGCGAAAGTAAGCTTGTTTGTTAGGCAGTTGTCCCACCAACGACGAGAAAACGACTAACTATCGGCTATTTTCTCGCTCAAGAAACGTACAATAGATATACTTTCCGTGTGAACAAAAGAGATGCATATACAAACAGTTGATCGCTGACTGTTCACACTGCCGGCGAGCACTCGCTTCACTAGTTTGTCGCTGAGCGACAAGACAAGAGCTATGAAAGATAACACTCGCTCGGCGATACTCGCCAAGCGATTAGAACTCACGCCGAGAGAGCAACCAGTGGTCATTTCTCTACAGTGCGTATCTGAAAGTACACGTTTTGCGCGAGTGATGCGAGTAATCGCCCGCCTCACTCGCACACTCGCTTATAGCCGAGCTACACAAATATCGGAACTACGCACTCGCTCCCCGCGTCTCGCTAACTCGTTTCTAGTTCTAGCTCTACTCGTTACTCGTTGCCGGTGAGACAAGTGCCTTACGCCTTCACTTATTTCTCCGACTAATTGCTTTATGCATGTTGTGTTTATCTATAAGTAATTGATACACTGTTATTTCACTTTTTAAAATGTATTATGTGGTTGTATTGGTGTAATCAATTGTTGATGAACCTAATAAAATAAATAAATAAAAAAGCAGCTGACGGAATTGGGTGAAATTTGGCACACAGATAGACAATGGCCCGGGTAAGGACATAGGCTACTTTTCATCCTGGATCGCAGAAGTCACGGGCGATAGCTAGTCATTCATATGATAGTACCTAACGCATTTGCCAGTATTGCAAAGTAAACCTAAGTACTTAGGTACTTTGAAATAAGCTGATTTCGTGCTTGTAAATTAAAGATTACGCTATTCAGCTTACTTTTATGTCGAGTTACATACCTACCATAACATAATCAGCCTATAATGTTCCCACTGCTGGGACACAGGCCTCCTCTCGGTGAGAGGGAGTGGGCCGTAATCCACCACGCGGGCCCCGTGCGGGTTGGTAGATATCACGTCTTCGAATTTTTGGTTCTAGGTTTCCTCACGATGTTTTTCTTCACCGTTTTGAGAGCAGTGGTGATGAATTAAACACAAAGTAAAGCACCTTGTCTGGGTTCGAACCTACGACCTACAACTCGTAAGTCGCGGCCGTTACCACAGGGCCACCACTGCTATTTGCAAAGTTGAGTTAAATGAAAGAATATTCCTTATAACATGAATTCAAATAAAAAACATGGTTACAGTCGTGAAAACACGTTCCAGAGTAGTTTATGTACCTACAGAGATAAAATCAAAAAATCAAAATCAAAAGTCGTTTAAGTATTCAAATTAGGCTGAGAATCAGCACTTTTTGAACGTCAAAATCACATAAGACAGTCCCCCCAAAACGCCCACCCTTCACCACTTCCTAGTGCTTTAGCTGGGAAGAAGAAGTGGCGAAACAAACTCCCCAGATACAGATTTCCTTTGATTAGCCAGCCATTAGATACGCGGTTCTATAATGTTAACGAGTTTTTTTCAGCCTGTAAACTCACGTGGGCATATCTCCTTACCTAAGTAGGTACCTACGTACATTGTGACATACAATTTTCATTTATACCTACCGTTATCGTTGACGCAAAGGACGTGTGGTTGTGGCGGTGTGGCTTGTTTATTTAGGACCAAGTTGATTACATGTCAAATCAAAGATAACCTTACCTTTTAGTGCCTCCCTCCTATTAATAGGTTCCTATTTTTATCTAATTTGCTTGCTTTTTCAGGTACTTTTAATTAGGCACCCAAGTAATTTTCGAAAAAAAATAGCTTTTATTACAATTACCGTTCTAAGTACTGAGGAGCAAAAATGGGAGTTTGTTGAAAACCAAATGAATTCTTATACTGTATAATAACTTGATAAATGCTTAATGGATTATCAAGTTCCTCTCTTATAATTGTCTGAAGGAAATAGTTTCTGACCACTGATGTAGCTGCATCAAAGGCGGTGGTACCTTATGATCTTTAATAGAGTTAATGTTTCAGTTTACGGTCTGTAAGGTATTGCTTGGCTCTCATGGTACGTTCTCATTTCATTGTGCCTACCTATCCTATTTTGGTTTAAACATTAACCATTGTCAAGTTGGCATTAATTAAATTAAAACGCTAATTAATTACGCACAGGTAATTTTCTAAAAAAAAAACTTGAGAGGTGTCAAGGGACACCCGGATGGAACGAAGTTCCTTTCGATTAATTAGTGAAGGAATTGTAATAAAATTTTATTTTTTTTAAGTTATAATAATATTTTTTTTATATATATATATTTTTATATATATATATATTTATATATATATATATATATACATATATATATATATATATATATATATATATTTATATATATATTCGTTCCAATATCTGGCTTGCTTTCTATAAGAGAGAGAGAGAGAGAGACAGACAGAAAAACATGCGCACGCCGCACAGATTACAATAGCTTTCTATAGCAAAAAGTGTCGTGACAACTTTTCGTAAGAATTTTTTCCGTCTAGCCCCCTTTCACAACGCGCGATAAGGAACTTCGTTCCAAAAATACTTTTGCTTTGTTACAGTTAGGTACCTATCGACGAGGAAAAAATGGGACTTTGTTGGAAACCAAATTATTTTATATACTATTAATAATTTTTAATTGAATACGTACCCATCGTCCAATCCTTAGAGCATTAAAATGCTCTAAGGTCCAATCCATTGACGAGAGAGTTTTAATGAAGAGGCAAGAGTAATATCCGCCACAATATTGTCTGTGTTGTCTGTGTATTGTCTGCCAGGACAGTCTAATGAACCTCGTTGAGTCCCTGTCGCAGTCGAGTAGAATAGATAGTCACTATTAACGTACCTATTATTGTACCGTTCGTATTTATTGGATAAAAAGATGAAAGACTTGACTATTGGACAAAATAAGATTAGAAAGATTAAATATTTAAATATTTAATAAATATATAACCGAACCAGAATAATTAATAAGTAGGTACATTAATGGGAAAGTCTGTCTGTGAAGAGCAATGGTGGCCTAGTGGTATCGGCCGCGACTTACGAGTTGTAGGTCGTAGGTTCGAACCCAGACAGGCACTTTACTTTGTGTAAATTATTTCATCACCACTGCTCTCAAAACGGTGAAGGAAAACATCGTGAGAAAACCGGCATGTCCTAGAACCAAAAATTCGAAGACATGTGACATCTACCAACCCGCACTGGGCCCGCGTGGTGGATTACGGCCCGCTCACTCTCTCAGAAAGGAGGCCTGTGTCCCAGCAGTGGGAACGTTATATATGCTGATCATTCCAATTCTGTCTGTCTGTATGCTAGTTACGTTTTCACGCTTTAACGGCTGAACGGATTTCACCTAGAATACTTTTTATCCCGGTAGGTATTACGTTACCGTGGGAGAATTTCCGACTTCCACGAGGGCGAAGCCACAGGCAATAACTAGTACTTACATACATCCCTTGGTTTAAAAAAGAAACGCTAAAACTTTATTGCTTTTTTATTCACAACCAAAAATCGGTTTGAGTCCTAATTTAAATCGTTACAAAGTCCGGTAAAAAGGGGTTAATCGGGATGTAGGGGTGAATCGGGACGAAACTTTAAAAGGGATTGAAATAATATCTCAACATTGAAATAATATCTCTAAAATGGATTTGTTAAAACACGTTGTTTTTGACATAAATAAACTTAAACTTAATATCGTTTGCTGTCAAAAAGGATTAATGGCTTTACTATATTATAATAATTAACGATTAAGTGCCCTTGTTGGCAACAAACTATATTATTTCAACGTTAAAACCCATTTTAAAGTTTCGTCCCGATTCACCCCTGCATCCCTATTAGCCCCGTTTTAACGGTATCTGAAAAGTATTTTTTTTATTGTCGAAATACTTCAGTATTGCTAATGTTCTAATAGTTCTAGTAGGTACCCTCCTCAAATAATAGTGTCTATTATTTGTCAACAAGAACTTTATTACAATAACCGGTAGACACGTGTTCTTGGTACTTACATACTGCTTGAAGCTACTGTTATATAATTACATACCTTTCGTTATCTTCCATGTCTTCAGGTGGAGGGAACACCATGTGATATTGAGCTTGAATATAATGCTTTACAGATTAATATGACTTATTTATGTGGTTTCTAAGCTAAACACTGTTTGATAGAAGCATCCATTCCCTAGCAACGTTACGTTTGTATGATCGATAACATTATATCTCTATGTTTCAGTAATTTAACAAGCTTTAGCTTACTTATCAATACTTTTTCCTTATATGTAGATAAGTATGGTTCGTTTTTATTTTATGCAAACATTTCGAGAACTTGAACTTGATCGGACTTGAATTTAAAACACTGAATAATGCATGGGACAATGTGTACGAAATTTTAACACGTCAATAAGTATTTGAACGTGCGTGATTTGTGTGTGAAATCGCATTTGTTTATGAGGATATTTAAAAACAGGACGATGCAATGTAAGTGTCTTTATCTGAGAAATTTAAAAATACGTTCTCACGGTGTCTTTTATGAATACAGAGCAGTCTAGACGGTTTTTTGCACACCTCTTCGACTTCGTGCTAAAGCTGCCGCAACTAACGTCGTTGCTGGAAACTTGTTAGCTTCAATACATTATTGATATTAATTCTCAGTCACGCTTATCTTATAGAACTAAGAAAAAATACAACAGCTGCATCTCATCTTGAGTGTAACGTTCGCTGAACTAACCATGCATGACTGGGACGTTAAACTTATTGGCATAGCACATAGAGCAACACGGACCGGCCGCCGGTGGTCCGTGTTGCTCTATGGCATAGCATGAATAGCTGGTAGGAACTAGGAAGTGTTGAAGTGCTGCTTCTAAAAAGTTTGAATATGTTTAAAAAATCATGTCAGGAATCTTCAGCCGGTTTCTGGAAGGTTTATCAACACAATATGTAATTAGCTGACAGAGAGGAAAGAGCTGGTAAGCTCACTCCACCGTCGACTCTGTCTTTGTCACCACTGACCTTGACTAGAATCAAGAGCAAACCCATCTTAAATAAAAAAAGGGAATACTCATGTCAAGTGATTTGATTGGCTGTTTTGTGTTTTAGTCAGAAACTCACAGAATTAAACACGAGTTTGACTCTTTGTCAGCAAATTGTAGGTACTGATTGGCCTCTTCCACGAATTAAAGTTAGAAGGTTTGAAGTTGTGTGTCTTAATATGTTTAGGTACTTACCGGTACATATTCGTTACACTTTCGTTACTGTTCGTTAAAAATGATGTTTTAAAAATGTTGATGAAAAAAAAAAAATAATGTTTATTCACAGAAATATTTTTTTCACAATACATATCTAATACTTCTGCCAAACTGCAAAGCAGTTTGTTGGCAGACGTAGCTCCCTTTTTGTTTGTACATTACATTTCATATGTTTTATACAAATAGTGACACTTCTTCACATAAACTACTATTACGTACGATTTTTTTTTTTAAATTTATTTAAAAGATGGTAATGGTAGATGCCTTCTTCACCTAACTTTATAATTTTGCATGCTACGTCTTAGCCTAGCTAAACATGTTTGAGCCATATAAATTTGTATTTAACACCATTGTATACCATGTTTTACGCAAATAAATATTTTATTATTATTATTACTTCAGCAACATTCGACCCTTCAGGGATCTTTTCAAAGGACCAGTCAGACAACCCGAAGGGAATAACGATTGTAGGGTAAACGTATTGGATTTTAGGAACCGAGCATTAGGGAAGCAAATTAAGAACAAGGGACCAATTACCATTATTCATATCACTGTGATAGCCTACCATGATTCATTATTTGTATTGGGGCGAGATTTTACCTGCGCTGAAACGTGAATCTATTTAAATTATAAATTCAAATAGGTAGCTGTTCCTGTCTGTCTGTATTATACGACCGCGTTGTTTTTCCGAACTGCGCAACGGATTTTGATGCGGTTTTCATCATTTAGATAATTATTATTATTATTAATTAAATTATTACTAGTATTACCTACTTAACCTAACTAATATTGTCAATGCGAAAGTAAGTTTGTTTGTTTGTTTGTAACCTTTTAACGCCTAAACCACTGAACCGATCATCCTGATATTTAGCATATACCTACGTTGTCAGGTGTACACACGGCTACACATCAAGCTAAACATTTCCAGTATAAGCTGATCTCACATTGTATAGGATTTCCGTACGATGCGAGACCAGCGTAAACTGGTTTTGTATAGCTTGATGTGTAGCCGTGTGTACAAAAACGGACATAGGGTACCTTTTAACCAGAAAAAAAGTACTGTTCCCGAGGAAAACAACAATAACGTTATTATGCTAATAGATGGCGCCACGTGTAGTGTGTAGGGTAGGGTAATGTTTTGAGTTTTTTTTTTAAATATAAGTACCTAGGTACTTATATTTAAAACCTAGGTACCTGATACATTTTGTAAATCTAGAATGTTGATATACCGGTATTTCATCCTCCTAACTATAATAATATTATAAATGCAAAAGTAAGTATATTTGCTTGATACCTCTTCACGCCCTAAACCGCTGAACCGTTATCATGACATTTGCATATACGTTGTCAGGGGTACAGAAAAAAAGACTCCAGTTTCCAATAAAACTAAGTTTTGCTATTACAATTAATAAAGCGCAAGGGAAAACATCGTGACAAAACCGGCATGCCCAAGAACTAAAAATTCGAAGACATGTGACATCTACCAACCCGCAATGGGCCTGCGTGGAGGATTATGGCCCACTCCCTCTCACCGAGAGGAGACCTGTGCCCCAGCAGTGGGAACATATAGGCTGATTAGGCTAAGGGCAAACATTGCAGGTAGCAGAGGTGCATTTGGAAAAGCCATGCTTTTCTCATGGCCAGCTATATGTAGCATGTTCGCGTGTGTCCAATGCCCAGAGTTTATACGTATTAGCGCCAAATAGAAGGACATAGGTACAACATTGAGTATAGGAGCGTCCTAGAATAATGTTCCGTTCTGAGTCCATGATTGCAATGGCCAAACAACAAGCAGAGTACAACCCGAATTGATTGTCAAATTCTAAATTAACGCGAGGGAAGCCACGGACAAAAGCTAGTAATTAATAAATCTCGATGTTTTGTCAAGTCGTAAAAAAAGTGCGACGCTGTGACGGATCGCTATTTTATAATAAACAGAGACAGAATAAATGTTCATGAATAAGCAACGACGGCCGCCATGGCCCATAAACAATAGTCCATTTGAAGGACTCAAACTCAATGCATTTATTTAAATTAAACCCTTTACGGGTACTTTTGAATTGTCAAAGAGTCGGTCAGTTAGTCAGAAAGCTAGTTGCACATCCCAAAACGTAGATCTCTATGGAGAAGAACGGGCAAGAAACTCCAAAGACACTCTTAAAGATCAACATATTACAACACACTGGGTACCTAAGTACATTATTCTTGTTGCTTCTTCAAGTGAGAACAATGTAAAAAGTAAAATAAAGAAACAATTCAAAATATAAGATTAAACCAGTCTCAACCGACGACGCCCGTTCTCGAACATGACGAGCACCATCAAGCTCAAACATTTTTAGGGAACCGAATGAACCAACACACGCGCCACCATCAGTGAGACATTTAAGTGAGCACGACATACTCTCAACTGCCGTGCTCTTTCAAGTCAACATACATCATAATAACATAATAAACGGATCCATGGTGCCCACATTTATAAATTTAAAAAAAAATGCTTCTAAATATATACAAAACTATAGTTTGCAATGTAATTGAGACATGAATAAAATACTACCAAAAAGAAATAAAATCTATAATAGTTATATGATAGAATATAGAAGTATTCAACGGTTAAAACTGGTTACAAAATAAACACAAACTAAATGCGGATAACAATGTTCATGAAACTATTAAGGTATAGATATGTTTCTATACAGACATTCTTACATAAAGAGAACCAGTGCATCAGACTCTAGAAGCAACCTATTTGCAAAACCAGAGTCTAATAGTAGATTATTAACCAAGGGGATAAAGCAGTGTCTTCTGTCGCGGGTGACGATTTAAATCGCGAGCGTAATGAAGGACTCGAGGTTTACTTCCGAGCGTAGCGAGGGTGTTATAAACTTAAATCACGAGCGAAGCGAGGGATTTAAGACGAGTCCTGAGTGTAGCGAGGGATTTAAGTTCACCCAAGACTAAGACCACCGAGGAAAATACTCTACTTTTCGTACCATTTGCGAAAAAATTAACTCAATAATAATATGAGATAAGCATTTATTAAAAATAATGACAATTAAATACATTACGTACATTTATTGTTGATGAGTTGATTTGAGTATTTCTCTGTTCTTGCGTCTGAGGAACTTGCGCTTCATTGTAGATAGTATACGTCGGAGATAGTGGTGGTGGTGATCGTGAGTTACGGACGAAGATAAGATGCCGGAAGTTGATGGTTGTGGCTCTGATGGATTAAGTTTTATATTTTTGTTAATTTGATTGCTTAATATGGTTTTATTCGCCATTGAGCTTTCGATATAACCCTCAGCTACTCTATCAGATCTCCAACCACCTTGTCTTTTTATTGACGTAATATCCGCCCCTGAATCCGCCAAGAAAGTCGCCGAAGTTCCTCTAAAGCAGTGACCGGTGTAGAGTTCAACATCTTTAAGTTTTAAATATTTAGCAATTTCCTTTGGCAAATTGCAAATTTTATTTTTGCCGATGGCTTGTCGAGTACATTTCCCATTCAGATAGTTTATAAAAAATATATTGTTTTCCATGTTGGTGGGACGTAATGCTTGGTATTTATGAATGATTTTAGTATATTGTCCTTGTACAATGAATGACCGATTTTTCTTTGTCTTAGTTTCCTTTACAGTAATCAGCAGTAACTCATTGGAATGATTTTCAACGTCCTCCACCTTTAAGTTTACAAGTTCACATGCGCGGCAAGCACCATTGAGTCCAAAAATGAAGGCCACCTGTAACAAAGATAAAAAACAGGTAAATATATAGAATAATTACCATTACTAAGATACGAAATATTCATAGTTAAATCATTTATACTTACTTTTGTGGCCAGAAGAATTTCGTCAGGAGCTTCATTAAAAAAAATTTCCACATTTTGAGTCGTAAAATTTTTAGACTTCTTTGCGCAATGCCCTTCTGATTTTCTTTTTAAAAATCCAGTAATTTCGTGAATCTATTTATTTCAATGCTATGTTTGATGCTTATTGTAGCTTTCAGTTTTGAGTATATGCACCAAAGTGTATTTGAATTCTTTGTCTTGAATAAATAATCAAAATAGACAAGAAGTACTGATTCTGAAATTGATAGGCCTTTCGCACTTCTCCACGTTGAAAATTCTTCATAAGTTTTTAAATAATTTTCCTTGGATTTTGTTGGAAGCAAATTCTTTATAATTGCGGCCGCCTTTGCACTGATGGAATCCGACAATTCACTGTCACTGTCGCTTTGATTTAACATCGTAACGTATTTTTAGAACATTAACTTATTTATAAAAATAAATTAAAATAAACTTAACGTTTAAGTATGTATTTGAAGAAAACGAAAACGCGGCAAATTCCTAGACTAATATTTTTTTGTCGGAAAAGCAAAGGCACCAAGCTCATACGGCCTCGTCGTGCGTATTCCTTTTTCAAAAAGATGTATAAACTCAATGGTGTAAACACAGATGTAGTTCAGTATAAATTTCGGTAAGTATTCCAAATTTAAATCACATTCTTCCCCTAGAGGATGAATGAAATTCAGTACAATTTTCTTTCCCTGTTTTTAAGAGATTAAAAATGACTATTGTTATGTTCGCTTTTTGTGGCATAGAATGTCACTTTTTTGAGCAAGTGGTACGAAAAGAGGATTTATATTAAAATTCAAAAGTACCTCGCCTTTTAGCAGATGTTTGTTTTAGTTTTAATATAGCAGAGGATAGCACGCATCGTCGAGTTTATATAAAACCAGTGTTCACGGAAACTAGTAGAGTAGGTATTATAATCAAGAATTCTTCTACACATATTATTTTTTAGAAGTATTTACTTTTTCTTTGGCACGAGATAGGGACAATGGTGAGGTAATGAGCTCACGTATATGTACTTAGTGCCCAAGTATAGGTAGATGGAAATATTTTTAAGGAAAACTATTTAGCTTTGTTTTTGAATGATTACTCGTATTAACTACATAATGAAAATATTAGGTACTACTATTTTTAATTTACAACGTAGAACTTAACTTATTCAAATACCTACTGAAATCCTTTTAAGTAAGTAGGTAATCTAAACTTATCAGCTATTTAGTTAGCGGAATTAGCACTAACTACGTTAATATCGGGTGATGTGTTACTCAGGGCCCTCCTACCTCAAAGAGATGTCAGCACCAATGACGGGGTCCGCTAGGGCCGATGCCTGCGACTGCCGACGGTTGCGGGAAAGTCCGAGAGGGATACCGTGGCCCCTGGCGCAGGCAACTGAAGGAACACGGGTGGATTTTAGTCAGCAAGAGTCTGACACGCCCTCCCGCTCTGCCCAGAGCGGGAGAAGTTATTTGATGATTTCCCACCCTCAAAAGGACGGGTTCCTACCTCACACACCTTTCTCTTTTTAAGATTGTAAATTTTATCAAGGGGCTGATAACAGCTAAAGCGCTGTCACTGTCAGACTGCATAGAAAAAAAGAGAAGCGCGATGAGACAAAGCTGGTAATTTATTGCAAAATATGAAGCAATTCTCTATTTACCAGAAACCTATTGATTGGACTTAAAACTGTAAACTATTGTAGCGGTATCTACATCGCGCAAGCAGAGTTTACCGCGCGACTAGCATATATACAACTTCCCGACATCAATCATCGGGCAGTTGCCCACCAGACCCAACACCCGTCTGGTCGGATCCTCCCTTTTCTATGGAGGTATGAGTGAACTTTACACCCTGTTCCTCGTACATCTATACTATCACGTTAATATGTTGCTTGAAGAAAAATCTGAAAAAAAAATAACAGAATGATTTCATGTACATTATTAAAAGTAGTGTAGTGTAGTATTGTTTTTAATCGTTAAAATAATTTTTTAGAGCTATTGTCGTAACTTTTTTCTATCGTACCAAATTAGTTGTATTATGTTTTTAACACCCTATCTAACTAGCATATTATATCCTGTAGAATATTATATAGAATCTTTTTCTGATTTTGTTTACTGCAATGAATCATATACTTTTAGGCATTAGAAAACCTGCGTTTAGGTCGTGTAGTCCCCTTAACAAGTGACTGTATTATGATATTGAGGTAAAAGAAGTTTTACAATAATCATAATCATAAATCTAAATTGCATTTTAAATGTGATGGATATCTGCTAACATTAGCTTATCATTTTTGGACGGGTAAAAATACATCAGGAGTAAAGATAAGTGTCAAATGGTGTTGTCATTCATTCTTAGTTCGGGCCTCGAACTAAGCTTATGTCCGTTGGTGATACGGAATAGGAAAAGCCCGTAATTTCAGCCGAATTTATGGATTTCGTGCTTAGGGGGTAAACCCCCAGACAGCGTCATTATTTGGAGACCCCTCAAGTTTTAAAATATTTTACTGCTTTAACGTTGTTTTTTTACCAATATCCTAAATAATACTTTCAAATAGAGCACGGTTTGACGTGGATTCGAACTAACGCATGGCCCAACGTCGCCATTCAATACGCAGTTGTGACTAAGTAACTACTACCAGCCAGCGAGCTTGTTCCCAAATGCGATGAATTTGTAATATGCATGCATCAATCGCTCTGTTCTACTTTATCATTCGGTCTGAGGGGGCCTACTCTCTGAGTCCGTCGACGAAGTAGTTGATCCGTCAAAACACGTGTCAAATTATTAAGTATTTTCGGACGGGTAAATCACATCGGAAGTAAGGACAGCTGTCAAATAATGTTGACATTCATTCTTAGTTCGGCGGATTAGGAAACGCCCGTAACTTCGGCCGAAACTATGGATTTCGTGCTTAGATCTCCTGACTAATAGTTGTTATAAATGAGGATAAACATTCAATTTATTACCTGATTTAAGTACTTACCTATAAAGTAAACATAAGTGGTGAATTTCGCTCAACTACGTAAGTGATTACAACATCATGTATCTATAATTTAAACGAAAAATCATAGGTGTTTATGTTTGGAACGGTTATGTATTCTAGACCTTATATGGTTTCCAGGCGTTAAGTGTGCCTTTACTTCCTAAGTTAATCTTAGATATGAAATTACTGTCACATCATGGTGAACACCCCACCAATGTGCGGCGCACGCGCACCGTGCAACGTGGTTTGGAAAGGGAAATATTTAACTGAAAACGTATCTAACAACTTATTAATCTTCCAATAATGTACGCTTACAAAAAATTACCTATAATAACTTTAAGAGCTTCTAATTATGAGAACTTTTTGAAATAATTGAGCCTTTTTTTACTTTGTGGCGTTTTCTCCGAGTTGGTCGCAGTAACTTAGCTATGGCACCCGGACCAAATAGGTTAGGTTATATTAGAACTAAGACACCGCGCGCGAGCCAAGCGAGCGAAGCGAGCGGTTCCGCGATAGCGGCCAGCGAGCGATACATCTAAGTTGGGATTTAGTATTTTTAGGACCCCAAAATAGGAATTATTTTAGGTTCACAAAAAGAGGCGCATACAGTATATTAGAGGTTTCAATAATATTTTTAGAAAAGCAAAATTGGAATTATTTGAGATTTGATTAAAAATGCCACTAGGTACATGCCGTTTTTAAATAGCAAACATGCAGTAAGCAAGCGTAATGTTCAACGATGATCTCATACTTCTCGGCTGCAATGAAGGAACACCAACAGACTTGTATTTATTTTATCTATTTTTTTTACAGAATCAACTCTGTTAGGTGTTGATATTAAGCTGCATTTTGTTAGGCTGGAAACTGATTGCAATGGTTAGGATAATAATTCATGAAATTGATATTCTTTTCAGCAGAGGAACGTTCGTTGATTTATTCTATTTGTGACCTCTTTGAATAAAGTTGGATTCTTTTACCTGTCCACCACCACTAACGTAGGCGTTAGTGTGGCCAACAGTGAGTGATTTTGTGTGTGGTCCTGTACGCACTATCTGGCATAGAAACTGAAAATTCAACAGAAATGACAAGAATTTATTCACCAGAGGTGATGCATCAGGTATTAGCGTCCAAATTTCTCGACTTCCAATTTTAATTACTTAATCACCTTCTAATAAATCGAAGACATGAAAGACAGGGAGAACATTTAGGGCACTTCAAACTGAGAAAATGTTCGAATGTGTTGACTACAGCAAAAATAATTAGGTACAACAATCTGGCGAATATTTTGCGAAGTTCTAAACGGCTTTCGTAAGAGGGCGCAGCAACCCAGAAAAAAATCAACTTTTACTCGCGCCTCCTTGCCTACCCCTTTCATCAAAACGACGAAAACAAAACACAATCCCTTCCCGCCAGCAGAAACTTTTCGCCCGACGTATAATTATTTGTATTATAGGTATTTGAATTTAAATCTTCTGCTGCAAAATAATCTGATGAAACGGCTCTATTCAATGCACCTAAGTATGATCGCTATGTACAAGTAGGTACTCGTATATTATTAAATATTATTGTATGTCTGTGAATCTACTATTTTAAACGCTTTTGAATTTTGAGCCTGAACATGATTATTATCTTATATTCCGATGTTTATTTGTCAGTTATTGGCATTTATTGGAAAAACGCACAAGTGCGAGCCGAACTCGCGCCCTGAGGGTTTCGTCTCAAAGTTGTGCCCAGCTGCCCGTGGCTTCACTCAAGTGATACGAGTCTATGAATTCGCAATAGGGTATATGCATGTATTTATTTTATATTTTTAATTAATTGTTTACACACCGTTATAACACAGTAAAAAATATAAATACTGTTTAACAATGCTGTAATTAGGTTTAAAATATATTTTAATTATATAATAATTTCGAGCTGTTTAAACGCCGCCATTTTCGCGCGCTTTGTTGATGACGTCAAATAGATACTAAGTCCAGTGACAGTCCAGTCCAATGTTTACTGCAGGTGTTCTCGTTCTTAACTTATTACACCGTGAGAAAAGCGCAAAAGCTAATTTATAAGTATTGCATTGGGCCTGAATGCAGAAACGCTACCTATCAGAAGTGCACCTGATAAGTGTTTTCCAGTCCCGATAGGTGCAAAAAAACGTAAGGAATGGTGTACGGTTATCCAAAGAGATTACCTAAGTATCTGCAATATCCATCGATCAATAATAAAGTTCTTTATTATTAGTGATCGATTGCAATAACATGTTTACATTGTTGTGAATCACAAATTATAGGTTATGTTTACTCCTCAATATATTTAGGATTGTATTTATGGCTAAAATAACGTACATAATGTGTTATTATAGAATAATTACCTTGCAGCTTTCATTCCTTTTACTGACAGCGCACATAAAATTTGAATTTGAAAGAAAATAAGACCACATCATTAATGGATCTATTCTCGGCAGATTATCCGGTTGTGCTTTTACAAAACCACTTTCTTCAGTCATTGTCTTAAATGATTTCTAATATCACTAGTATACAAAAATTACACTTAAACAATAAATGAATTCACAACACACACGTTATTACTATGTTTTCTAATCAAAAGCCTGCAATGCCATACAAATGTAAGCAATACGAACTTGTTGACATAGTATTTTGACGTCACGTTTTCTTTTAACCAATGGTGTTGCGTTTTACAAATTTGAATTTCCCTCGCTTATTTTGCACTTTTATTTATTAATTTTAAGTTATTAAAAATATATTAATTACTAAAATAATGAGTTGGTTCAAATGCCGGGCCAATAAAGATTCGGAATAAAAATATTTGAACCAAATTTAAAAATAACATGCTTATTCCCTATTCAGGATTGAAGGAAAACTTCACTATGCAGTAAAAAAATATTTTGTTAGATTGGTCAGTAAGCCAACTTGAATGAATTAAAGACTTAATTCAAGATACGGCCTATAAATTTTCTATTCCGAATAATATAACTTACAAATTAACGATTTTCGGATATTTTCCTGTACCTATATCTGCTGTGAGACCTCGCTTCTTGCCAAATTTTATGATTCTAGGTCAACGGGAACCCGTAGGGTACACCCTATTTGTTGCACCGTAGTGATCAGCAACCCTATTACTCGAAATAGTTTCTCAATTACAATATTTAAACGAAATAAATAAGATCATTGCCCATTACCTTTATTTTCAGCTAGCTGACCCCGCGAACTTCGTACCGCCTAAGATTTTTTTTTTAATTTTCTCTCGGTATGAACCATCCTCGTACTTCAAGGAATATTCTAAAAAAAGAATTAGCAAAATCGGTCCATCCGTTCTTGAGTTATAAAATTACAACGAAAAGTGGCATTGGTTTTTATAGATAAGGATGAAATTCTTCAGTAGGTAAAAACATCAGAGGGGCAATTCCCGTATTTTTAAGAACGTTCACATTACAATTTCAGTCTCAATCTGTCAAAAATTCAATCAATTTACATACATTTTTGACAAGTTTTTGACATTGACTGTCGCTGAGATGAGATTGCAACTTGAATTTGAACGTTTTTTAAGTACGAGAATTGGCCTTCTGTTTATTTTGCATATACACAAAGCTTGAATTCAGAATCATAGATCCTATTAATATTTTGGAACTAGAAACTCCATGTTGACGTGACAAAGTTCAAATTACAATGTTACCACATTTTATTTAGGACCTTGTACAAGTTGGACAGTTGGTGTTATCGTGGATTTTGCTTTGCAGCATCTTGCAAAGTCAATTAGCAACAGTGATACCCAAGTAAAAAATTATATTGGTATAGTGTATTTCGCACTGTATTGTGCAAAGTCAAATGGCATGTGTAAAAACCTGACTCTAAATGAAACTCTGACTTTAAATGAAAAGCTGTGGACTGTAAAACTACCTTATGTTGAATTTTCAAAACAGAAAGTACAGAAATATTTTAGTTGGCACGCGCGTCGTGTGTTGTCGGTTGCGTTCGTTGATGAGGTATCAGGCCTTCGGCCCCTCTGGTGTATCCGCGTAGCCCGTCCCACGCCCGCGCAATCACCGGACGCCTGACACGAAATTAGCCGACGGCGCCCGAACAGCATGCGTCATGAAAACCTTTCCTACGCGAAGAGCGAGTAGGAAAAAGTCCCCATCGAAAACATTTGTGAAAAAGAGACCAATTTCGGTACAAAAGAAGTACAGGATTGTCGAATTCACCGATAAAAGAATTGACATTGACATCTACAACTTGGTCAAATTAAATGTGCACCTAGAGTTGATGACGTCATTTAAACGCTTTGTTTGCGACGTGGCGAGCGTGGGGAGATGAGCGGTGTTGCGGGGGGAGAAATGGCATTCCAGCGAGGTGCACAGTTAATTCGACCAAGTAGTCAAACTCAAAGCATTTATTTCAAATAAACCAATTACAGGCACATTTAAATTGTCAAGAGGTCGGTCATTCAGAAAGATGAAGCTAGTTGCCCATTCCAAAGCGTAGTAGGTACCTATGGAGAAGAACGGGCAAGAAACTCCATGGACACTCTTTTAAATCAAAATATTGTTACAAAATAGTGGTTACATCATTCATGTTGTAATTATACATGTGAGAACGACGTAGAAAGACGTGCACGTTAAAAGCGTCCGTAATAAAAATATAAAAACAATTATGGAATTATAATAAGCCGTGGCAGCTAAGAAATGACCAGTGCCTACTGACGGCGCCCTTTCACGAACATGACGTAAGGATCAGCACCATTCAGCTCAACCATTTTGAAGGGAACTCAATGATCCAATACACACGCCACCACCAGCGACACATTTGAGTGAGCATGACATACTCTCAGCCGCCAGGGCACATTCAAGTCAATGAAAGACGAACCCAGTAAGCTTTATAGTGTATACATAGTGCTCACACATGTGCTATGCAATTATACAATAGGTACTAAGAGATTAAATTTATACAATGCAAAGATAGGTTGTACAATCTTCATCAGCTCCAACATTATTTTCGAATGCTAATTAATTAGTTTACGCGCCCTTGTGGAGCAGGACCAGCCCTGAGCCAAGCATTTTTGTCAGCGATATAATCCCAACTTATAATATGCTTGGCTGTATAGTGTGCGTTTTATACAAGATTTAAATTTCGTTTCATTCAGTTGGAGTATGTGGGGAGGTATTTTATTGTAACATTTTAAACAGTACCCCATGAACGATGAGTCTAGTTTAGCCAGTCTGAAACCTGGTTGAACTAATTGGTCCCTATTTCTAGTCATATAGTTGTGTCCTTCACCTCTTTTACTGAAAAGATTTAAATTTTTCCGTACGTACTATCGATGAAATATTGAGCTAGCCAATTTTAAAACAAAATCCTTTGCATAGATGACTAAGACTGATTTCCGCCCCCTTTTGCATCAACCAATAACAGTGGAATAAAAAGGGACGAAAAAAGTAACGGCAATTTTGTTTCTGGACATTCAAATCCAATCTGGACATTTGGGTTTCTTTTACCTACTATAGAAACAAAAGGATCGGACATTTACAAAAACAAGGGACTCGTCAAAAATCTCATGGAGCAATGCTATTGGTTGATTAGATTTCTATAGCAGACGAGCGCAGCAAGGAACAATATTCCTTAAGGTGCATAGATATGAAATTCAACGATAGTACCTACATGAGGTTTTCATAAATATATTGACAAGGTACCGTCATGATGTTAATGTCTTTAACAGTTCCCTTAGAGAATCGCGCCTGCGAAAGGCTGTATATTGACCTGATAGCTCTTTTCTGCAGAATAAAAATAGACTCAATATTGGCAGCCCGTCCCCATAATAAAATACCGTAAGACATGATACTATTGACAATTGCGTGCACTGACTGGACAGGTCCACTCAATCTGTGTGGTTCTTTCTTTTAAAAGACCATTTCAGACACCGATCTACATAGCCTTCACAAGATCTGACCAAGATTAGGTATGTCTGGACTTTAAAAGAGACTGTGACCTCTGAGTTTGTTTCGGCCTTTCTCCTCAGAGTAGTCAGATAGGAAACGCCGACCTCATCTAGTTAAAAAAAAAATATGATTGACGTGTAAAAGTGTTTGTAAAAACCTACTTACAGAAATAAAATCATTTATCATTTATGAAAATAGCTGAAATAGACTAGCCTCGCGGTATCTACATTAGTAAACGACGGATTTTCCTTACAGCATATGCTTCTGAACTTAGCTGTCCTTAGTTTAGGTAAGGTATTTATCTATGGGTCTATGCAACCCGAAATAAATAATTTGATTGATTGATTGATTGCAGCCTTGAGTCGAGCGTTATCCCCAGGAAAACCGTTTCATCGACAAATTCTAGTTTCTCGTTATTCAATACTATGTCACAATCACTACTTTTAACATTCGGTAAAGCAAATCTTATGCATTTCGTTTTTTTCCCATTTAATACTAAATGATTAGCAGTGAACCAATTATGTACCTGCAGTAGGGCATTATTTACGTCCTCAAGATTTGATGCACGTCTATTTATCTTAAAGATTAAAGAAGTATCGTCAGCAAATAACACCATTTGTGGTTGGTTGTTAAATAAATGGGGTAGATCATTAATATATAGGACTAAAAAGAGGATGGAACTTGTGGAACACCCATTTTTACTTTTAAATAACGTGAATTGACACCATTTATTTGGACTTTTTGTTGTCTATCATTTAAATAAGATTGTACTAAACTAAGCGCGAGTTTACCTAGTCCGTAATGCTCAAGTTTTAAGAGTAAGGTTTCGTGATCAACGCAGTCAAATGCCTTGGAGCCTATGTAGGTAAATAGATGCCAAAGTAAGTCGAAAGGTTATTAGGTTCCTCTTTTGTAACTGTTGAAACTTTGGCTTTGAAAACTTTCCAAGTTACGATATAAACGTTAGTTTTTTTTTCAACTCTATACTTTAAGCTTTGAAAACTTTCTAAGTTACGATACAAACTTTAGACTTTTTTCAACTCTATAGAACTTAGCACCCATTTAGATTCGATCTCGATCGTCGATCATCGATCGAAAATCGTTACATCCTTTACTCATCTCCACCATAAAAAGGGGCTCGTCATGGGAACAATCCATATGAAAAATATCAAGACCCGCCCATACCGTTTCGTAGGTACTTTTGTCCACACTAAACGCGTTTCCTATTTAAATTCTCCGATTTATTTCTTTTACGTATACTCCAATAATAATGATACCTATACCAATACCAATAACCTACCTTTATGCTAAATTTCGAGTTTCAATTTGATTTAGGGGATGGCTAAAAGTCGAAATTCAAAATTTCTCGGTTTCTTTCCTACAATGTGATAAAGTATGAAAAATTTTATAACCAAAGAAAAAGCGCAGCCGAAAATTTGAGCACAGGCCTCTCGTCTTAACAGAGCGACGGCGACTGACACAGACTACAATATAGTATAGGATAGATTTGTGAAACAAAAATATATTTCTAGTTCCCATAACGTGCGACGGAAGATCTAACTACGAACGTTGTAAGTGCTAAAAGATAGTAGTCGTAATAAAACCAAAAAAAAGTTGTATTGTATTAATTTATACAAATAATTGTATAAAAGTCGTAAAGATTTTTTTTTTTACAACATTTACTTGACTTATTGTTTCTGTTCCACCAAAATTTGTAGTTGCTCATTGTTTATTATTAGCCATTAATGCCCCACTGCTGCGCTTAGGCCTCCCTCCTCATTTTCCCCTCTCTCTGTCCAGAGCAGACAAGGACCATTCTTTATTAAAGTAGTCTAACTCATCCCTCATCTCCTCTGGGCCTGCCGCGATGTCGTTTTTATTTGTAGTTACTTACTCATATTATTTTTATTTTATACCGTAGGTTTTCATGACACATGCCATTTGAATTTGCACAATACAGTGCAAAATCCACTATATCAATAGTATCTTTCAGTTAAATATTTGCCTTTCCAAACCGCGTCGCACGGTGCGGTGTTCACCATAATGTGATAGTTAGTTCATATATCTAAGATTAACTTATGAATTAAAACACAAACATTTAAACGCCCGGAAACCATAATAAGGTCTAAAGTACATAACTGTTCGAAACTTAAATACCTATGAATTTCTTTTAAATTATAGTTCATGATGTTGCTATCACTTACGTAGTTGAGCGTAAGTCACCTCATGGTACCGAAAATGTGTTGAAGAGTAATGAAATCACGTGGCTCTGGAGGCGTCGGTTTAAATTAAATCACGTTAATTATCGCACGTAGACGGAGCCCGGGGCTCTCTTACCGCGCCGAGCCAAGTATCTATCGCTTTACCCTCATGATATTACTGGGAGGTAATATTTAATGCTCCATGGATTTCTGAGGGAAAGCTTAGTAAAGCGTAGTCGAGAGGTGAAAAAGCAAGTCTAAGCATTTATTTCAAGTAGGCACATAAAAGGCAGTTTTGAACGTTAACATTTACATTAAAATATAATTGATTCTAGTCGCCCTTTCCAAAAGTTAGTTTTGTATGGAGAAGAATGGGCAAGAAACTCCACCGTTACTCTTTTTAAAATGTGTTACAATATTTTGTATACATCAATTATATAATTATATGTGAAGACGATGCACCTATAATAAAAATACCCTACCACAATAGGTAAAAATAATAAAAAAATGTAGCAATGACAAATAGGTTAATTATGTGATAGATACATGGTGCTCACATATTTACAAACATTGTAAATAAATACGATTTCCCAAATTATGTAAATAAATAATATGTCAGTGTGTGAGTTAATAACATTTCCTCGTAGGAATAATTAATTTTAGTATAGTATTTAGATGGCAGCATATTTATTTATTGAGGATACGTTATTGAAACAAAATGTAGCCTGTTTAAGAGGACGCTTCCACGATAAAGTTATAACGTGCACGTATTTCTATATCTATATTTTATAAACATCTACGATAATATCGTCACGTTAGAACACTTTTTAATTCGCAATAATTTCATCCTCTCACTTGGGGTCGACGACTGGTTCATACCATACAAATTATTCTGACATGATTCTGACACTGCTTCCGGCCTGATTTAAGTACATGACTTAATAAAATTGGTGTTCCTAATTACTTACTGTAATTGTATCCCTTGACAACCATTTTAAGCTCAAAAAATGAATAAAAACTAATTAATGTCGGTCAAAGGGTCACGGCCGCCGCGCCGGCCGGTGTCGGAGGCGCGAATTTGATTGAACTTTTTATTTAGGACGCTTTCCTAGAGTTCCATAATTGCGTGCACCTTCGAACAAAATTAGGTACTCTAATAATTACTAAGATTACCCGAAATACCATGTTACTTGCAAAATCTCTTCCTCTTTGTGCCTGAATTTAATTATTGATTCCTTCATCACACACTGTACTAAGTATATCACAGTGGCTCTTTGATGCTCGCTACGTTATTCCCAAAATATTAATTTTCAAGGAATTTCATGCAAATCGAGCATGCTTCGTTAATTTAACACGCTATAGGACCACACGACATGACACGTTTTGTTAATGAAACACAAATAAATAATTTAACGTTTTTATTGAACGTAATTTATAATGAATGAACTATTACATTTTTCCTACCATTTATATGCTATAAGAGATCAATTTGGAACGTAAAAATACATATAAGTAGGTACATTAAACTACTCTGTACATATAAATTACGTAGAGGCTAACAGCAAACGCCTAACACGTTTACATGTAATAAGATTAATGTAAAAATAATTAGGTAATGGGCATATTGAATAAAAAAGAATATTCTATGAGGCTATCTACACTCAATTGATGCCGACATTTGCCACAAATAAATACATACTAATTATGAAAAGGAAAAATATCTATGATGGAGACGCGTACGAATACCGTGGTAACTTTCAAGTTAATTAACATTCTAAGTAACAACGATTAACAAGCGTAGAAAAATACTATTATGGAAATACAATAGAGACTTGGGGACAGCTATGATCACCACTAACAAGGTGTTCGACTACTTACAGGTGCATGTTGAGCTGGGTAACATACACCATCGAATATATGGCCATCCGACATACGATCATAACGCGTGTTCCAATAATTCTAATTTCCAGAAGAGTGCGATGAGATGAAGAGTGTAAATTATAGAAATATAAAAAAAACACTTCTTTCTTTTTATAATATAATTTGAATTTATCAAGCCGTTAGCCGCCACTATTATAACTAAACTAACATATCGTATATTTTTGTAATTAATGTACACACTCATGATTTTAGCACAAGCTATGGAATTTACTTGACAAAGGACGACGTAGGCACCCTGACGTAGGTGTACATTTACTTCGTATCGTATATCGGATGGAATGGAAGGTACACATATTCAAGTTTTACATTATTTTCTAAACCCACCGCACTCTTTGCCGCGAAATACCAAAAGGAAAAATACGACTCTTGAATTTTACACTTGTACAATCAATTTATTAAAAAATAAACATGTTTTTTTTTATTTGGCGTTTAGGAAGCTTTTAAGCCGTTTTAAGCAGTGGCGTGTTGACGTAATATCTTATTTCCAGGCAGGCAGTGGTGACATCTCGCAGGAAACAGAAAGGAGTCAGTTGCTAAAGGCTCTAGTTGTCGTAGCGGGTCGGAGCAGAGTTGGCCCAGAATCCTGAATAGAAAAGCAAGCGTTAATATCACATACTATATAATAATTAAAGGGTTTCATTTCATGTCAACGTAAGATTTTTAAGTAATTAAGATAGTTTTTAGTAATATTCGAAGCTTGACATTCAAATAAAACACAAAAATTTACTAATTGCTGTAGATGCTAAAATTGTATACCCCTTCTAAGAAGAAATGTCGAAATAAACTCTGGGGTCAAATCAGAGTACGAAACATAAACCCTACGAATAACAAATATTCGATACCCACTTAAAATTCAGGACACGTTCAAAAAGTCAACGAGGTAAATGGGTTACTCTTGCTGAATACGTGGGATTCCCTTTTTTTTATACAGAAAAATATCACTTGATCCAAATACGAGATTTACACCTGAGGGGCAATTCCCGTATTTTTAAGACCTTTCGCATTCTAATCTCAGTCTCAATCTGTCAAAATTACAATCAATTTACATACATTTTTGACAGGTTTTTGACATTGATTGTCGCTGAGATGAGATTGCGACTTGAATTTGAACGTTTTTTAAGTACGAGAATTGGCCTCCTGACTTTTAAAATATTGTAATTAGAATGGACACTTTTCTTAGAAAAAAAAGGGGAATCGCTTAGTTTTAAAAAGGGAACATGGAATTTTGCTCATGTAGGTAGATAGCTACTACAATCCTTTAAAGTCAGGTGTAAAATCTCGTATTTGGTTCAAGTGTATTTTGTGATATTTTTCTGTATGAACAAAGGGATTCCCACGTATTCAGCAACCTCTTTGAGGAGTGGCTAGAGAGGCGCCACGGCGTCTGACGCAGGTCCTCACCGGACACGGCTGCTTCGGGAGGTTCCTGTTCCGGATCAGGCGGGAGGAAACGCCCGGGTGTCACCATTGTGTGGATCGCCAGGAGGACACGGTGGAGCTTACGGTGGAGGTCTGCCCGGCTTGGGCAGAGCACCGCCGTGTCCTCGTGGAGGCGCCGCGTCCCAGGGCGTCGGGAATCCCACGCCGATTCCCGGCCACCATAGGCGCGCGCTTGCGGACGGCGAGCAATGGGTAGCTCGCCGTCCAATAAGGACCAGGCCTGGGTCGACGGCGCGTTGTATTGTTGTTGTTCCACGCGCGCCTCAAAGAGATGTCAGCAACAATGACGGGGTCCGCTAGGGCCGATGCCTGCCAGGTTTGCGGGAAAGTCCAAAAGGGTTACCGTGGCCCCTGGCACAGGCAACTGAAGGAACACGGGTGGGTTTTAGTCAGTAAGAGTCTGACACTCCCTTCCGCTCCGCCCAGAGCGGGAGGAGTCATTTGATGATTTCCCATCCTCAAAAAAAAAAACACAGTACTAAAACCAACAGCTTTCATGAATGGTTCACATCGTGTTACATACACTTAAGAAGATTAAAACTTACAAAGTAAAATATCCATCACTTCTTATTGGTTGATAGCTAACAAAACTTTACTCTAATAGGCGGATTGTTTGTTAAGCTACTCGGTCACAATGCCAGGGAACCGTTAATTTTGCGGTGTTGACAACTTCGTTCGTTTTAGAAATGTGTTAAAATTTATATTTGCTGTGGTAGCTTTTGATCCATTGTATTTATTGTATAGGTTGTGAAACTTCTTTGGTTCTGGATATTGTTTATTTTATGCATTGCTCTTTTTGCATTTGGTAACCATCTAAACGATCTTACTATGTCAGAATAACAATTTGGTTATGAAAATTATTATTGAATTAAATCTCGCTTAAGTTACGAAATATTTTCTTTATTCATAATTTATATAACTTACAGAATTATACAAAAAAAAAAAAAAAAAATATATGATTACTAAATTATAATAAAAAGAATGTAGGTACAGCCGTACCTACATAAGTCTAACTAATAAATAGACAATGGTGCCGATTCTCTTGTCTAAAAGACACCATTATATTAAATAATTATGTAAAATTTGCATGCCGACATTAATGGCAAAATAAGAGATTCATATACCTTATCTTTAAGATCTCTCTGTACCTACCTTATTTAAGCAAATAAATGATTTTGATTTGATTTTGAACACTTTGTTTATTCCTGTCAAACGACGATTTCCCATTCTGAAATTGATTAAAGTAACACAACTTAACTATATTTTAGTTTGACAGCCAGATGGCACTGAGTTATTAATCTATTGAAAATGGCGATTTTGCTATTCTGAATTTGACGTTTTTCACCTAAAATTTTGATTGTCTAACTAAATCTGACTATTTTCTATCACGATTAAAAAGGTGTGGAATATTTTTTTTGTCGTGCACAACACCTCGACTTCAGGTGCCAAAACCGTACTTACAGTATATTTTTTATAAGCTGCCCCACAAAAAAAAACACGAAACAAGTACACACGACTACACATCAAGCTATACACATCCAGTATATGCTGATCTCACATTGTCTAGGATTTCCGTACGATGCGAGACCAGCGTAAACTGGTTTTATATAGCTTGATGTGTAGCCGTGTATACCATTTGGAGTCACGATTGTCAAATTCGATTTTAGTTGTGTCAACATTATTTTTAAATTTAGAGATTTGTTTTTGCAGAATATGTTTGGTGCTAGTGATAGTTTAGTTCGGTGTACAAGAGAATCGACACCAATTTCAACATCTTGAATCGAGCCATTCCAATTCCGCTACGTATCCACACTGAGTGTCGACTAAGAGTGCTCGCCATAGATATTTAATAAGATAGATGGTGCTCGCACACGTCAGACTTTTTGTAGAACTTGAGCGTTTACCGAATGAAAGTCTGTGATTTACGATTGTCTGACGTGGATTGTCTTAGTCAGAAAAGGTGTTACGTTTCTCGTTTTTGTGACATCAAGTAAATTCAATATACCACGTCTTACTCTAAAAAGTTTCACTCAAAAAATTACGCTTAGGCGGAGATGGGCGGGTTTCATACGCGGGGCCCCCTTTTGCGTGGGGCCCGTAGCAATTGCTACTCTTGCTAGTTGGTTAATCCGGCACTTTTTCCACGCAACTACTTCTACTAGAGTTCGAAAAACAAATCTATAATGATTGAGACAAAGTTTTGTTCACAACATACGAGGCACTTTGGTCATATATAACGTACCTCGTTTGCCCACATTTTGCAGGAACAGCCGGTTGACGACGGCCTGCCGCTGGTTGGCTTCGCGCATCTGCTTGCGGGCCACCTCGAGGATCAGCCGCTGGCGCAGCACCTCCATGGGGTTGTTGATGGACAGTGACGGCATCTTGCGCTTCGGCCGTGCGCGACCCTCGTGCAGCTCTGCAGGATCCACCAGCCTCTGCGGCAACCCCAACCACTCATATTGTTGTAGTTTGTGGAACATTATGGAATGGACTAAGAAGAACTAGCTACCGAACTTATTTTGTCAAATTAGGTTGAGAATCAGCACTTATAAAAAGGTAGTGGTGGGTATATAGCATTTAGATAGGTTGTAGTTTTTGAACTGGGAAGAATAAGTGGCGCAACAAACGGCTCAGGACTCAGGAGTACCTACGTCTTTGTTAGTTCAGTTAGTGTAGCCTAGCTAATTAATTTTGATTTGTTATTACAAGACTACGTTTTATTGAACACCGGATTATTGTTGTTATAAACTAATCGATGATAAAAACTGGCCAAAATCAACACAAATACCTAATGGACAGAATTGATACTCAAGTATTAAATTTTTACCCATCAAAATGAATAATATATGTTATTATTGATTAAAAATGAATAATTTTATGGTATCGTAGCTATCCTAAAAAGCCTTTAAACAATGTCATGTGTAGGTATTTTTATTAATCTGATTGGTTACTAAGCTAATATGCCAATGTAGATGAACCATTAATTTGAAAATGCCAACAACCGTTCGGTACAAGCAAATTTTCTTCACTGACCAGTAGGCCAATTCTCGTACTTAAAAAACGTTCAAATTCAAGTCGCAATCTCATCTCAGCGACTATCAATGTCAAAAACCTGTCACAAATGTATGTAAATTGATTGTAATTTTGACAGATTGACACTGAGATTAGAGTGCGAACGGTCTTAAAAATACGGGAATTGCCCCTAAGGTCAAAAAATAATAAGCGTTTACACCTTATGAGTGGCAACGTCGCAATTTAGTGTCATATTTCGTGTTTTTCAATTTTTATCATTTAATCGGAGCTATATTTTAACAATCTGTTTAATTAACATTTTAGAATTACGTGAAAGTGTTTAAAAAGTAAGTAACCGTAATACTTACAGTTATTTTACAATGAAAATAACGCCCTGCAAGTTTCCAATGTATTATTTGCATATAAATAGAACTGTAAACGCAACGATTTCTTACCTTTTACACAGTTATCACATAATTCTAAAACGTTAATTAAACAGATTTTTAAAATATAGCTCCGATTAAATGATAAAAATTTAAAACCACGAAATATGACACTAAATTGCGACGTTGCCACTCATAACGTGTAAACGCTCTTAAACGATCGGTAATAACATGAAATTGATATGGCTAATTAACAAAAATATGCGTGAGTAGCTCGAAGAAAAATCTAATAACTGCAAAGGCGGCTAAGTGGAATTAATTTTGGTTATTAAATATCTAGGGGATAGTGCTAAATATAGGCTCCACAGATGGGCCTAGAAGAGTCTCCGAAATAAAATATGTTGGCATTTTACTGCCGGCCTATTATGTATATTGAATTACTGTTCCCACCTCACGAGTCGATGGGACGAGAGCGATTCTTTTCTCAATAACGGGGTGAAATGCTTGTGAACATACTTCGAGGTGTTGGGTTCCGTACCACTCACCACATTTGTGTTACCGACAGATACGCCTCACCTAGTTCCAGAGCCTTGTTATTTCTTGTGACAGTTTGTAACCTTACCACCTCTCTATAGAAAGGCCTATTCGCAACCTCTGTACGAAGTAAATATAATTATTGTTGGGTTGTTTTCCATTTTGAAACTTTCATTTGTTTTCGTAATTAATATTATATATATTTACTATTATTATATATATATTTTGCGTCCAAAGCTGTAATGATTAGAATTAAATAGCACATCGATTACCTTCTATAATAATTTATCTAGGTACTGTCTTGTTTAGGTATTTTTACAGCTTTTCGTTTTAAATCCACCGTTGGACATTGGATAATAACGCTATAGATCCCAATTTTTTGTATTTAAATATTCGATTGCTACTTTCGGAGGGGTGATAAATTTGAATAAATTCCCTATAAATTAAATAAGCGATTGCAAAGATACGGTGGCAATTTATTATGTAATAATACAATGTTGGCTTGATTGCAAGGTAGGTATAAGAAATAAGAAAGAATACTTATTTTGTGACTAAGATTTTTTTTTTCAAATTTTTTACAATGTTATAAGCTGATCTGATTGAAGTGTCCTTTTTCCTTCAGTGTTTACAAAATAAATAATCCAATGCTAATATGAATAATGACAATGACTTAGGTAGTGATAGAGGTACGTACGTTTGTGAATGAAACAACAAGTAATCTAAAAGACGTTTATTGCATCTTTTTATGATATCAATTTAGTACTAAGTATTAGAATGTTAAGTTATATGCATAAAAGAATGATAGTGTAACTAGCTTATTATAGCACAATAATTAGCTATAAAGTTACTAAATTAAATTAAATTAATTAAATTAAATGTAAAACAAATTAGCTTAGCTAATACAACAAATGGCTGAATTATTTTATATCTAAGTTACTAAATAAAATTCAATTTAATCTACAAACCAACATTTAATTTGTACTTTGCCCAATTCACAAAACACATATCAAAAAAGGTATCATGCGCATTTTTTTAATACTATACATTTCAAATATAAACTACTGTTTTAAACATTTTCTAATATCTGATGCTTCCTACTCTACTTTTCAACAATTTAAATGGAATATGTTATGTAGTATATTTAAACGTGGCTATTTTAACGAATATTATAGAACCATGGGTCTCGGATAACGTCTACGGAGGCAGGCATTTTTTGGTTGGCGATGTTTAGCTCTTAGAAGTATCTGACAGCTTGCGCCGAAGGAGACCATTGGAAGCCTGCAATACAAAACATAACGTTAATTCGATAAACTTTACATATACTTGGTATAATTTTGAGAAAGAATTGGATGAGTTGCATGCTTTGAAACTAAATAAAACATACAATGTCAGTAACTAAGAAACAGTACTAAGTAAGTAAGATGGACTTGATGTGAGAAAAGCGTCTAAGATACTCTAAAACTAGAGAGTAGTAGGTACCTATATTTATTTCGGTCCAAAACAAAGGGAAAAAGTTTTCTAGAGACTGCATGCAATGTCCCAAAATATTACCCCTAAATTTATTTGCAGTCAATGTGAATACTTAATGGGACGTCGTTTATATTACCGCCTAGATTATGCAGGTTCTCTTTTTGATGATGGTTCTTAAAATATGAGAAAATAATAAGACAACACTATATTTTGTCAGCTAAATTCTCAAGACAAACATCATGCAGTAGCTAGACATAAGTTCTACTGTCTACGGCGCCTCAGCCACGATAAAGTAATTTGTATGTTAACCACTATATAGCAGAAAACATACAACGAAACAAGCAAATACAAAGAAACTGAAGTTGAAGGCAACAAATATGATAATGGTGGTGTGTGGTGTTGTCAAAGACCACACAACATCACACAACCAGAAACAGTTCATCTCCAGGTTCTCTTACTCAATTCCTTTATCGAGGAAGAGGCGGTTCCTATATCGTTCTTGTTATTAAACCCACCTCGTTTGCCGATATCGTTCAAGAAGTTCCGGTTGACGGCTGCGCGGAGGGCCTGCTGCTTCCTCTCCTTCTCCTGGCTCAGCTTCTGGCGCAGCACCGACATCGGCAGGTCGATGGACAGCGACGACATGCGCCGCTTCACCCGACCACTGCCAGTCTTCACGCACCACCAGGTCAAATTAGCTACTATCTCACTCAAAGACCAGCTCTACGTATTTTAGAATAATATGGGAAATTATGAAGTTTTACCAATCTTTTTAGAAGGAATAAGAAGACCTTTTTGGATGTAGATGCATGCAGTATGACTGATATAGGGGCAATTCCCGTATTTTTAAGACCGTTCGCATTCTAATCTCAGTCTCAATCTGTCAAAATTACTATCAATTTACATACATTTTTGACAGGTTTTTGACATTGATTGTCGCTGAGATGAGATTGCGACTTGAATTTGAACGTTTTTTAAGTACGAGAATTGGCCTAAAGAACGTAGTTTGTTATGAATAAATACCACAAAATATCTAGGCCTTTGGCAGCTTACAGTTAGTTAATATCAGAATGAAAACAACATGGCTTGAAATCAGAATATCCCAGTGACCTATTTTTGACTGATGTATTACAAAATAATAATGACTTTATTGGTAGTTCTCTTGAATATAACATATCAAATTCGGCTTATTTAGTCAATAATAATAAATGAGCTGTATACATATGTTCACCCTTGGAGTTTTTAGGCGATTGGTTTTCTGGAATCTCTTAGGGTCTTAGCATTCCTAGAACGTTTTCCATTAGACTAATGAATCAGTGACTGGACCTTATTTACCCTTAAAGGTACTTTATGAACCTGCATATGTACCTACCCTTATAGTGTGTACTTGAGTACACTTTAACATTTAATATTGCCAGAAAGTATATATAAGGAATATGATAAAATAAACAGCTATTTCTATAAACGAATTATCTTTATTTTGCTCACAACAGATTATCTACATACATGGTGTTTAGTTGCTAATAACAAGGGTAAACTTTGTACAAATCTATATTAGAAGTGCATAACTGTAGCGGTTACAAGTCGATCACACGAGGTCTAACAACAGCGGGATTCTATCACTTCAGTTCTGACTCCTCCAGTATCCTACAAAATAGAGAAAACTACATTACACACAAACTCTGTAAAGGGTTTAAACTGGGGCTCATGCACGTTCATCAAATATACATGCACCATGCGGGCACTTTCTCAAATATTGGGAAAATGTATGTTAATCAATCCATCAATTTGTCTATCTACGAATTTAATTCATTCTCATTCCACGTGTAAGTCGACCTCTATGCTCTAGCATCTTAAGGTTGAAAGTCACTTGCACATCACAAAACGACAAGGTCTATTTGGCTGTGTAACAATTAAATAGTTTCAACTTTAGTGAAGTTTCAATTTACTCGGAATTGTTGCTTAAAGTGGTAAAGCCAGAGGTCGACTTTACACAAAATTCGTGCATATTTCATTTGTCTTTCATTTAGATATACTTTTTCATATTCTAACCTCTCTTTCCGACTCGGTCAAGGTAGTTCCTATTGTTGTGTGCGACTCGTTCCATATAGTTGTTGTATGCTCCTCGCTGGAGCACTTCGACTGCGGGATTCACCGAGAAGGAGCGGCGCGTGCGCATCTCCGCACCGCTACTTGCCACCTTCGTTATACACTCATGTTTATAGTCACTGTATCTAAGCCCGAAGTGCGGCTGAGGATATATGCGAAAAGCAAGCAGGTGGACTGAAATAAACTGATAGTGAAAGTTCCGAAAGAACCCGTTGAATACGATAGAATATACAGAAAGCATAAAGCCAAGACTGTTCATTTACTGTGACGAAGAAAACTCAAGATTGTTTGTGAAGAAATCTTGTTTTCACATTATTTGCATTGACATCCCGAGCAAGCATATTGGAAATATTATAAGGCAACTGAACACGCTGCTGAGTTCCTTCTGTTCTATAAATAGTTTTACTACAATTTCATGAAACGTTTTCCTAAGACAAGGTAAGTAATACTTATATGAGTTTAGAGACATTTTGGTGACCTTTTGAAGTTTGCTTGACAGGGTATAATCACTGCCAAAGTTGAATGCGAAACGAGTAATGTTTTCAAGTTACTATTTAGTAAATAGTATTTACATGAAAGTTAGAGAAATTATAGTGGGACCCAACGCACATATAAAAGTTAACGTTCAGGTATACCTAGTTATAATTAAATAGTATGCATCGTTTAACATAACGACTGTACAGTATACGACTCGGATAAAGTCTGCGTCGACCGAGGAGCGAGCACTGTCCGAGCACAACTATTTATTGTCTGTGGTAACACGATACTCTCGCGTTAAAGTTTAACCGCAAATAGTTATTATTAACTTTGTTACTATATATTTGCGTCCAGCGACAACAATTAGTAACTACATTTACCTCCATAAAAATAGCTTCGAATTCATGTGAATATTTTCATAAGAACTTTTGAAGCAAATTATGTATTTTATGTTTATAAAGTAAACAATAATTTTACACGTTGTCTGTGTAACTTAATATAATTTACGTCCTGATTGCTCCGTTCACTATGTTATTGCGTCGCTTTCTGAAGAAAATCGCAAACGAAGTATAAACGTACTTCTATTTATTCCATTTTATCAATCCTACAATGGACTTACACCTTTAGTGATTATTGATCGCGAGTGGACGCGGCAGGAGATATCTAATGGCCTTAATTTGTTTTACTGATTACAGGGACACTTTTGTCTTGACAAAATGAACTTTGTCTTCGGATGACGGAAAATTGCGCTTGAAGATTCGAAATTTTCATCGAGCTACGGTTTATATATGAACTCGTTGTTTTAAACAAACGAGTTTTAGATTAGAAGTTTGAAAGTCTGTAATTCTAGAAATCTGATGATGTAAGTACCTACTTTCATGACGTCATTACACATAACGAGACCCTGAAGGCAAATTAAGCTTCAGCTAAGCTAAATATCATTATTATTTTTATCTCACGAAGCGACGCACTCTTTACTTGTGGTTACCAAGTTTACAAACACGCTGTGAATGTGTACGTGAAGACGAGTAGCGTCAGCATATAACACACACACGCACACACAAACTTCCAACTTCGCCATTGTCTCGGACAGTAGGTACCGAGAGCTCCTGCGCTTACAAACACATTCACAGCGTGAGTGTTCACTTGGTAATCACAAGTAAAGCGTGTGTCGCTTCGTGAGATTAAAATACTTGTAGACTTTTAACTTCAAAACTCACTCCATAGGCTTATGCTTCTAATGCATTGAAGCTCGCGTCTGGGGGTACAATCCACCCTGAACCATTTTCCGATGGCATATAATAAATAAAAACAAAAAGGGTTGTTTACCTGTGAGTCACGGGGCATATCAGCGAGTAGGTACAGCCAGGGCGCGCCGGCAGAGTAGCGAGTGCCCATCGGTGACATTGCGTAGAGGCTCTCCTGAGAAAACGGAGGCCATTAGCATACATCATAAAAGAAAATATGTTTTCTATTTGAGGGGTTCCTCTACAATGTCAAGCTTTCCCAAACATCGGTGCTGATCAATGTAGGTACATATACTGCTGACAAACATAAAAGCTCCGATGAATAGATAAGTAGTGGTCATCGACTTTGCTAGAATAATAGATGTGACCAAGATTTTGATGACTGTTGATGAGAATAATAACTCTATCCGGAACTGGTGTTTGATCAGGGATAACCACTTATTCTTATTAAGTATATATTCTGTTATTTAAGTACTTTTGTGCCTTGTGAATTTATACCCTGAAAAGTTCTTACATAAAAACAAACTTCGTAGTCAACCAACTTGTAGGTAGCATCTTCTATTTTAAACCATAGCTAACCAAGCGTCTCATGTAGACCTTGTTGACACAATCGAATGTCATACAAATTCGCAATATGGATACTTTCTTTGTATTCCCTTTTCGTTCCCGACGGATTCGTCAATTTTCCACGAGGCGAGCACGGCATGCTAGAGAATAAGGAATGTAAAAAAAAACTTCCCGGTTTTTCTGTTTGCCTGCGGCTTATAAAAATACCTACTGAATATTTTCACAAATACGAACAAAGTTAAGGAATCGTGTAATGTGTACGTGATGTTTCTTTGTGTATTTGGTTATAATATAACATAAAGAATTTCGTGTCGGACGACGTTGTAAAGTTGTTATAAATGTGTGGTCTAACTCAAACTAACTGGGCTACTAATTGGTTTCGCATGTAAACATTAGAGATCACAACCGTCTGAAACTGAGACTAGACCCCAATTTTGTACGTCTAAACATTTTACTCATGAAACTGTTATGTAGGTACACAAGACGAAACAGTTGCTATGCCAACCTTTATCTGAAACCTAACGTTACTTATACAGGGTGTCCAAGAACCTGGCGTCCAACTGGATTCCCACGATGCCCCAAGTTCTAACAGTACTCAGAAAAATATTTAAAAAAATCCACCCCATGTACTTACAGAATTATACTGATTTCAAAAAAAAAGGGGAAATGAGCACCCTGTGACATACTTTTGAATGCTGTGACTGCTAATGCTGATAATTTCGATATTTCTTGGAGGTTTTGTAATCTAGGGTATTGCTGTGTCTAAATAGAATGTAAAAATAAAGTACTTATTGTACCATTTTAAAATAAAATATTATTTTAACTAAAGGTGATATGGAAAACTATTGAATTTCGCAACTTTGACCGACTGTAGTGTAAAAAAAATGTACCAAAATAGTATGGCAAGTGACGTCAAATTTTGACGCGTTTATTCCTCTTTTTAAAAAGGTATAATACTTACACATTAATTTGAAAAAAAAAATTTTGATAATATTTTTACTCAACAACCCAATTTTTACGAAGTGCCTACCTACTAACGGTAACTGTCGGACCCTTTCTTATCTTAGAAACTGTTATGTTACTACTATTATTTACTTCGGTTCCAAGAGTGAGCAAGAAGGAAATACACACAGGTAGATGGGTTCCCAGTAGAATAAAAGCAAAGAATGTTAGTTTAAAGATATTTTATTACAATAAATGTTCAAAATGTTGACCACCCGCGGCAATACAAGCTCTCACTCTCCTTAAAAAGGACCGCTTTATGTTTCGCGAGTAACTTTTTTGACGTATCACCTGCACTGCTTGTGTTATCTTCTCACGAAGGTCAGCGATGTCATTAATGGGCTTCGCATAAACGAGCTCCTTCATAGTTCCCCAGAAAAAAAAATCCAGCGGATTTAAGTCAGGTGAGCGGGCTGGCCACGGGATTGTTCCTGATCGCCCAATCCACCTGTTCGGGTATTGCTCGTCCAAAAACTCTCTAACGGATACGCGCAAATGTGCTGGACAGCCGTCGTGTTGGAACCACATATCTGGTGGGGTCTCTTCTAGTAAGTTTGGCAAATCATTTTGAAGAAAATTTAAATATGATTCGCCAGTCAAATTCTCGGGCATCTCAAATGGACCAATAATATTCCCACAGAGAATACCGGTCCACATGTTCACTTTGAACCGGTACTGGGATCTATCTTCTCGCATCAAGTGCGGATTTTCCACATGCCACTCGTGCAAGTTGTGTAGGTTCATGTAGCCATCCTTCTTAAATGTTGATTCATCTGACCACAAAATTTTGTCGATAAAGTTTTCGTCTTCTCGATGTTTTTGCAGGATTGTTTCACAAAACGCGACTCGGCTCGGATAGTCTCGAGGTAAAAGACTTTGCACTCGCTGTACGTGGTACGGATGATATTCTTCTTTTTGGAGAATACTGTGTGCTGTGCTCTTCGGTATCCCCGTATCAGCTTCTATTCCTCGCACAGAGATGCTTGGATTTGCCGACACCGCCTCTAAAACTTCATCGCGTATGAAGTCATTTACGGGTCGTCCTTCACCAGCTACTTGATTGGGGAACCGCCCGTCACATAGTGATCTGTGCACATTAATGAAAACTCGATGGTCGGGATATCGCGTAGCCCTCGGATACCTTTCTCTGTAAAGTCTCGCTGCAGCTCGTCCATTACCTCTACATTCTCCATAAATGTAGTGCATATTTGCGTATTCTTGCGGAGTGTAGGTCGCCATGGTAGCACACACAAAACACAAACTGTCCAAACACAGGCAAAGGTCGTCGTAAAGAGTTCGTTTCAAAGTCCAGAGCACAAAGAGTAATCGAGTCCAATAAACAAAGCTTTAAATCGTAGTACGTGATCAATGGTAACAATAAGAGAGAGGTGCGTAGTAACGGCAGGAGGCAGTGACGCGTACTGACCGTACTGTTATCCTAAATAGCACGATCCCAGATAGCGTCACTATCTATCTCACTCGCACCTCTAACCTTTTTCTCCCTCACTCTTACCTGAATAATGGGGTACCATAAAGAAGAACCAGCAAATCGCAAAGATAGTTTCTGTCTTGCTCCCTCCTGTTGTAATAACGAATCACTATGGTGAGATGCATGCACATACCGTCCCTTACGGTCTAACCTGTTTTTTGAGAGGCCTGTTGTTATTTTTATGAGCATACAATAGTAATTCTTTAGAGGTTAGATTCAATTCGTCGTAAATTTTTCTTTCTAAGAATTCTGTAAGACATCGTAAAAATTGGGTTGTTGAGTAAAAATATTATCAAAAATTTTTTTTTTCAAATTAATGTGTAAGTATTATACCTTTTTAAAAAGAGGAATAAACGCGTCAAAATTTGACGTCACTTGCCATACTATTTTGGTACATTTTTTTTACACTACAGTCGGTCAAAGTTGCGAAATTCAATAGTTTTCCATATCACCTTTAGTTAAAATAATATTTTATTTTAAAATGGTACAATAAGTACATTATTTTTACATTCTATTTAGACACAGCAATACCCTAGATTACAAAACCTCCAAGAAATATCGAAATTATCAGCATTAGCAGTCACAGCATTCAAAAGTATGTCACAGGGTGCTCATTTCCCCTTTTTTTTTGAAATCAGTATAATTCTGTAAGTACATGGGGTGGATTTTTTAAAATATTTTTCTGAGTACTGTTAGAACTTGGGGCATCGTGGGAATCCAGTTGGACGCCAGGTTCTTGGACACCCTGTATACCATAATCAGCCTTAATGTTCCCACTGCTGGAACACAACACGCAGGCCCAGTGCGGGTTGGTTGATGTCACATGTCTTCGAAGTAATATATCTTCTAAGACTTAGAAGATATTTTACTTTAGGATCTAAATGGTCTTAGACACAGGAATAAACTACTTAAATATTTATAAGGTCCTGACTTCTGACCTTAAAATGTTAAAATAAAAGATAAGCTTTTGAAAATGTCAATATCACTTCAGGAGTAATGACGTAATAATATATTCGTCAACATTGACATTGATTTCATCATACTTTTATCTGTTGAGACAAAATATAGGCGCCTTGATCGACCTGTGATTACCTATAAATCTTGTGTACATATGCTCATATATTTTTTTTTTCATAGCAAACATTTCGTACATCCGTGGGTACCTATAACGCTCTCTTATTTTTAGGTAAATAGTCTAATCGGATAGCACGTGAGTTAATCAAATCAAATCAAATTATTTATGTTTGCAGAAAACACTGTTACAATGGTGTTATTGTGTATAGGTACATGTCTCAAGTGATTCGACCGTAAGTCATGCAACATTTATCAATCATGGTTTATCAAAATCACACACTCGTACATTGGTGTAGGTTGGTACCTACAGTCGGTCAAAAACGCCTAAAGCTAGCGCAGATTAGGGAGGGCTGTGCCTAATCCTACATCACTTTCGTAAATTTTTTTATGAACCATCGCACGCCGCACTTTTTTTATTTAAATGCGATGTGTTGCGGTCCAATGCGGCTGTAATATGCGCTTATAGCTTTAGATTTAATACAAATGTTGTCTTTATGATATATTTTGTACTGACATGTCGTCATGCACTTAGTCCTAGTTTAATTTTGGTCTACTTTAGCTACTTCCACAGCATTATGTCGTATGGAATCTTACTGTGGGGTCGGGCTGCTGCCATTGAATCCATCTTTATTTTGCAAAAGAGAGCTTTCAGAGCCATTTATAATCTACGTGGCCGTGAATCTCTCAGGGAACTATTTAAAAAGATTAATATTATGACGGTACCTACCTACCTTGCCAATTCATTTATGAATATATTATGTACATAAGTAAGAAAAAGTCTACATCTTTTTAATAAAATAAGTGATATACATCATTTTAATATTGTCAAATAAAGATAAAATAGATCAACCTTTTTTCAGATTAGCTAAAGTACATACATCTTTTATGGGGTACTGTGTTAAATGTTACAACAAAATACCTTGTAAAATATATTGCAATTAAAAAATTAAAGAGAATTTAAAACTCAGATTAAAAGTTCACTTTGTAAACAAGCATATTATTACAAATTAGAGGATGATATCCAAAATAAGAATGCTTGGAAACATGCTGGTCCAGCTCCATAAGACAATCTAGAGCCTAGATAAAATCAAACTGGTTGCTAATTTAATTCTATAATTTATTATTTTTATGACATTGATTTACATTATGTGAATACTTTAACTCACATACTGACTAATAACTCGTTAAAAAAAATGTACCTATACTTTTACAATGTTTGTAAACATTTGAGCACCATGTATCTATCACATAATTAATTTAGTTGTCATTGCTTCATTTTTAATTATTTTTACATATTGTGGTAAGTATAGTAATTTTATTGTAGGTGCATCGTCTTCACATATATTTATACAATTAATGCATACCAAATATTGTAACACATTTTAAAAGAGTAACGGTGGAGTTTCTTGGCCATTCTTCTCCATACGAAACTACCTTTTGGAAAGGGCGACTAGAATCAATTCTGTTTTAATGTTAATGTTGAAGTTCAAAAGTGCCTTTTATGTGCCTACTTGAAATAAATGCTTTGACTTTTGAATTTGACGTAACGGAAATTAAACGTCAGCAATATTTTCACTGGCTGAAAATGTCGCCAACACTGATAGACTAAATCCTTGATTGACAACAAGTGTAGCTCGATTGTAAGAACTTAAGAAGCTTTGATCTACATATCATATGCCATAGGTTTTGAGGACTTACGTCATCAGGTGCGGAGGAATCCATCTGTACCATGTCGAGTGGTGAGAGGGAGTCGGGAGCAGGTGCCGCCGCGACGCCGGAGCCAGCCGCCACCACCACGGCACACCAGAGAGCCCACCACATCTAAGACAAAACACTGAATTAGAAAAAAGAGAAGAAAACAAAACTTGGTGCGTCTTGACCACGTGAAGATCGTTTCTCGTAGAGCGTCTTTTCAATAAATTGTGCAAAGCTAGAAGATCAGTGACCCTAAAGCCTGGATACACGGTGTGATTTAATTGTCTGTGGCATACCATAAGTTGAAGCAGCAATAGAAACTGCTTCGTCTAAGCAGTGTTCAGACGATGCAATGCATTTGTTGCTTTAATTTTATTGTTTGCCACCGACAAGAAACTTGCATCGTAGGAAGAATCCATTCTAGGTTTATCTCTGACTAACCATATGAAAGCATACAAAATGCCTTGTGATGAGGTTATCGTTATAAGACATAAAATAATCTATGTCGTGAACGACTAAACCAAACAATTAAGTTTTCAGATGGGAGGGATACTTATATCCAAACTTCTCTGAACGAAATTCAAAGAAAATGGTGGCGTGTTAATGTTGGAAGAAACTTAATAATTACCACTGATGTTGTTAACAATGATAAAGTTAATTTATCAAATTAAAATCAGAATATTTGTAAGAAGTTCCTAAATAAAATACTAGTGAGGAATTCGGAGTTCGTTATTAATAACTGGGTCGACGTCGAACATCAAAAGAAACATAAAACTCGCTCTACCCTCCCTTTTCGTGTGTATGAAATATGAATATTAAAACTTAAAACCAAGCGAGCTAGCATCAGCGATCGTTTCCTTTGACTTTGACAATGGCACCGTATCGCTCGCTTCGTAGCCTCATGTGCATTTTTGGAAGGTGTCCTCATAAATATTCATGAGCTCGCATTTATTCCCACCACGCTTCTCGTCTGCTGTAACCACTAAGTTTTAAAACCGAGCCCCATTAACCCAGCCGCAGTCGCTGTAACAGTAATCTTTAATCCGAATTCGTAATTACGTAAGGAGACATTGTTGTTAATTCTCCAATCAGTGGTACTGTTTGTTTTAAAGCACCTCCTCTTACCCAAATCATGAGGTTAGCAGTTAGATCCGCAGAAGACTTACCAAGCGTATTCAGATAATGGTTAGGAAATTCGGTGACTTTAACTATTTTCTTAATGAAAATGTTTGTCTTGGAATTCAAAGGCCATGGTCCGGGAAGGTTCTATGTTTTGAAAGACAAAGATAACTCATCTTAGTTACCTAACGGATACCGCAAAATCAAAAACATTTTGTCAGGTCGCAAAGGATTAAATGAAAAACCACTTTGATCAAGAATTGGTATCCCTGCGCAGATAACAAACTTTTGACAGCTCTTTCCACAACTTTTTGATGGAATTTGAGATATTTATTTGCAAAAGAGGGATAAACCTGTCAAAAAAAATATGGCAACACAAAGGTGAGCTTGAACAGCAATTTATAAATAAATATATAATAAATATATTAAAGTATCAGTTTTGTTGTCACACATACTCCTCTACTTTTACGATGAAAATTAAAATACCATTTATAAATTCCTGTTAAACTTTGTATCGAACACGAAATATGTCCTGATAATAAATTGGAAATTTCTGTGTAAAGTTTATTTCATTAAGTTACGCAATCGACTTAAAATTTAAGTAGACAATGTAATTTACGATAGCGTACCCAACCTTCAGTTTTAAAATGAAGATTGATTTTCTTTTATATTCTTAGCCAAGTTAAAATAACTTCGTTTCTACACATAATATTAACCGAAATCGTAACACTTTATATTGATGATTTTACAAAGGAGATTGGCGAGTTGGGTACCTCATCAAATCTAAACGTTTCAAAATCTACTTATATGCAAATTATAGGTCTTATATCCGTAGCTCTATTTCCCAAGCTAAAATGTTTTAACAGTTGTTGGGAGTAATTAAAAAACCATGATTTTAGGGTGGAGCCCCGTTACGGAAACCAGACGCACTAATGCAAAACAAAACGCATGAAATAGAGCCAATTAAACTTTGTGTTGATATACAATAATCCCAAATCGATGATGAAGAGTTTAATGAGTTAATCACATAAATTAGGACTCAGAACCGTGGGTTGTTGTTCACACGTCATGAGTGTAGTGTGGTATTTAGCTTACGTTCGACACGAAGGAACGACCCCCCTTGCGGTATTTCTTGACAATGCATTGTTAACATTAGATTCAAATGTTATACAGTACCTAAGAATAAATACGATGGTTTTATTTTTACCTATTTTATTCTGTTGACGACCATCTTGTGGATGGACCGTGGACCATCTTGGATGCGCATTCGAATCCCGCAAAAGGTACGTTATTACTATTATAAGTGACGTCATAGCAATTCGATGGCCCAAAATAATTCCAAATCTTCTTATCTATAATGGCCGTTTTCTTATCTCAACTTAGAACACCTTTCTTTAAAATCTTACTAGACACAAATCCTTCTATAGTTATTAAAGTACAATCGAATAAAGTGGATACTTTATCTGAGTGAAATGTATGATTTGTAAGGGTCTGCCTTGAGTTACATAAGTAGGTAGGTCCCAAGTATTATTTTTGGTCATCCATTTTGAGGTTATGTATAAATCAATTTAATATCCCCAAGTCTAACGTATGTCTTACCATTACATATTTTGTTATACTCTATTGTTGCATTCAAATCCATATATGTATTCTATGAAACAGTAAGCCTGTATGTGGTACTGAAAATACATGGGTTTCTGCCAATATCGTTAGCGAATATTTATTATTTTTAATGGATAAGAGTAATTTTTCGTTGTTCAGCAAAATCAAATTTTGTCTTTACACCTCAGTAAGAGCGTACTTAAAAATGCTTTCAGAGTAAAAGGAAGACGACATCAAAATCTTATCGAAAGTACATATGTCAGTAAAAGTCTGCGATAGCGTGTAAAACTAAGTAAAAGATATTGTAAATCAAAAAGTAAGAGAGCTTTACTTTTACTAGTTTTATCCGAAGCGATTGCAGGCACGGGTTGAGTCGGCCTGACTTATCGGCTTTGGGTGACGTCGGATATTTGTCCGCCATGAGATTAACTCATCTTGCAGAGCTCTTATTAAAAACGTCCATTTATCGAGCATAGATTTTTAATAAAATAAACTGAATATATTTATAAATTACTCTTTCGTAAGCAGGTGATTTTCTGAACGGTTTTTGCTTTGAGCTTAAGAAAGTAATAAGATTTGATTGGAAAATACAACTGACTTTCGTAGAAAATATTATATTAACCAATTGCTTACAAATCATCTGCAATTACCATTATTATTATTATTAAATTAAATTATCTGTTATTTGTTATATATATGTATTTACTTATATATCTACGTTGCAGCCCAGGCTCAGTAGATACATCATTAATAGAGGTGTAGTAGCTACCATTTAGGCCTTCCCTATTTACCCTTTATAAGTGAAATCGGTAACTATAAATGAATAAAATATTTTCGATATAGTAACTCAGTTCGCTTTTGGATGACGTCAATCCAGAAGAGTAGAAAAACTATCCACGTCATCGTCAGTTGCGTTGTTTTTGTGCAAATGACAGGAGCTTTTAAATAAAACAAACAAAACGAGAAAGGAATGGCAAACGGAAATTCTTTACTGAAATACCACCATTCATATTTTTTGACAATTTACAAAGTTATTAAATAATTTGTGTAATGGAGAGCCGGTTACTGGAGTGGCTAGCAATACCATTTAGGGAGGTTGTTTGGCTAATTGTTAATCGTGACGTGAATCAAACAGAGTGCCCTAGTTCCTAGTGTCTATAATTTGTCATTGGGCTGTCGAGTCGACATTTGGTGAAGTCTCCAACTAAACGGGAGAACTCTATTTACGTAGGATCTGTTTCAACAACTCGACAAACTTGCTCTGTTTATGGTTGACCCACCTGTCCCGCGCGATAAATTTTCTGTATTTTCTGACCTTTGAATGAGTACTTATAATATAATTAGCCTCCAAAAGTATCAGTTATATAAATATGCAGTTTTCAATGAAAATAAAACAGTTAAGCCACTGAATATATTTTTTGTGAGAATCAGAGAAGCTTTCATAAATTAACAAAATGTAGAAGTGGAAAATAAAAGATAATTTGAGTAGTATGAGAGGTGCCCGTCGCAGCAGGTGCAGATTGTAATGGAGAAATGAAATCACATTAAATATACATATGCGCAGCGCAACAATTGCACCCACAAAGAGAAAATATGATAACTGGAAAAGTTATGGACGGAAAACTGAAAAAATAACGTGTCATTTGAACTATTCACAACGCAACGGAACAATTTCGTAATAATTTCTCCTTTGACTGACTAGTCCAAAGTACGGACAGGTAAGTGAGTTTACCTGTTCCTGAACGTTAATTCCTTTTTAGTAGCTAGTTGACTTAGAGCAAAACCTTGTAACAAACATTTGCATGATATTGCGTTTCTCAGAAAACTCTGAAAGGATTGTAGCGGTATCTACATCGCCACATGCGAGCTACGCGTCATACTGACGTCACGCAAATCCTGCATCGCGCAAGCAGAGTTTACCGCGCGACTAGCATATATACAACTTCCCGACATCAATCATCAGGGCAGTTGCCCACCAGACACGACACCCGTCTGGTCGGAGGATCCTCCCTTTTCTATGGAGGTATGAGTGAACTTTACATCCTGTTCCTCATGCCTCTATTAGGATCACCATTGTATGAAGAAAATGAAGGTCTAACTGGGATATACTATATTGGCATTGAACGGGAGTTGCAGCTTAGATTGATATTATAACTGAGCTGTATATAGGCAAGTGATAGTTGCGAACAATGAAGGTTTGTTTCACGCCATCAGGGCGTAACTTTGAGATCCATTGTGTGGATGAACTGCACGCCCCCGTGGAGATTGCTATCCGTTTCTCTGTAAAATGACCGCCACAAGTTTGGCACGGGTGGAGTAGCCCGGGGCTCCGGCCAATTTCCGATAAAACTGAAACTCTGCACTTAAATTTTATAACGTTCCTGCTATGGCCTTCCTGAGCTAGATAGTCAATTAATTTAGTGCTTAAGATATGTTTATTACCTAAGCCTTTGTTTTATTACTATACCGATATTGACAATTAATAACGTCGTTATATCGTTTGGTGATTTTCACTATATCCGTTGTTAGTTTGGTGTTTCATAATATTAATCTGTGTTCTGTTATTAGAACATATGTAATTAGTTATTTCGTAGCGTAATCAAGTCTTGTGGTTACGTCGGAGCTCTGGTACAGATTTTTTCGTCTTTTATAAAAAAAAGGTCTTTTCTACGAGACGTTTCACCGATCTTTGTAGCAACAAAGTAAAGTAGGTACGTGATGTGACTGTATCAAGTATCGATTTTAATACTTGTTTGCATAAGTAAACGAATATTGACAGATCATTAACATGCTAATATATTCGAATAAAATAACTTTAACTCAAGCTGTTAAACAATGAACACGACAAAGTAACCACGGTCTATCAAAAGGTTGCGTGACTAATTGTAAGACATACAAATATCTTGCCATAGTAGTTAGTGGCATCAGTCACTTTAGTGGTCCTCAACACATATTTTGCAACTTGGTATGTACAATGTATTCAGCGACTTTTGCTATCCACCTATCAATAATAATAATAATTGTTTATTGATCAAGAAGGTAGGTACAGATGGTGACAACAAAACTTATACCTACTAGTAACTAGCGAGGTATACAAAATTACAAAGTATGTTACTACAATATATGTTAGAACATGTTGATGTTAGTACTGGGTACATCTGTTGACAATTTACGTTACCCTGTATCTTAAACTAGGGTATACCTGTATCTTAAGAGACAGTGGACGGCCATAAGGTTATGTTTTAATATTACCTAAGTAGAATTCCTCAATATCGAAGCAATTCTTTATAAATAATAGTGCTTTTAGTATTCCATAAATAGGCCACGTTTTGATCTAAAACTAGAAGCACTTAAACTGGTTTTCAAAAGACTAATCCAGGTCAATGAAAAATAGTGAAATGTTTCGGTTATTCACAATGTCTGAATGGCCTGTGGGCCTCTTTATATGTCCTAAGATAAGCCAGTCTGGACGTCCGTGTCTGAGATCACTTTCTTACACAAACAGAGTCCCTTTCTGATAACATCTGTTGATTTACTTGTGTCATGAGTAATTTTTTAAGAAAACTTGGATGAAAAATATCGTTGGCTGAAGTGAATCGTAAATAATTTAACGTTTTTAGTGTAGGCATTATAGCTAACGCATGATTACCTATTACTTTTGGTTTCAACAAAGATGGCACCACCGATAAAATGTTATGAATAAGATTGATTGGTCGCCTACGATGGCGGAACTTCTTTCAAGCATTGTCAATTTATTTCTACTTGTGACACATCGACAATAAGCTGCTTTTCCCACGTTTCGCAGTAATCATTCACCGAAATTGTATTTACGGCTTTCTGTGAACCGAAGCATGCTATAAAATAGATGCAACAAGTGTCATAGACAGCTTCCAATCGACAAATATTGACATCGTTGCTCCGGACCGGAAGTACGCAGGGAATGCCGTTTCCTCCCGACTTCTCGATATGCTATTTGATCCGCAATTTCGAAAAGGTTCGCATAATCACCCTATTTTATATTCACAGCCTATTTTCACAGTGAAACAATCCCGCAGAGGTATCCGATCATAATTTGATTGGATCGTCAACGCGGAATTCACTATCAATCGGTTTCAGCAGCCTGTGTTTAAAATGAATGATTATTGGCTCATGCATAAATATGTATCGCGAATATATTCCGAGTTATTTACTTTGACGTGGTTTTCATTATTTTGGGTCGCAAAAAGGGACTGGGAAGGGACTTGAGAAACTTATTTTGTAACTAAACTCTGCCGACTGTGGTTCTGGACTAAGCAGTTTGTTAATATTTCTATTGGTCAAGCAACGAAACTCTAATAAATTATATGATCACGATTCATATACTACCATAATAGCGGATAAAAGGAATATGAAAGAAAAGATCCATACAATCTATTGTTACAGTCTCCTTACAAAAGATTAACAAAAGAATATCATGTTCGTAAACAATGGAAAATTATGATTATGTTGGTGATTACATACATAATCTGATCGAAGAACCGATCCATCTTACTGCATTATCATAACACGTAAATAATAAATCTCGCTTTTGGAAAGTAAGAAACATAAGAACATTTAAGAAAAACTAACATTATTAAAAGTTAGCTACTTTAGCTTTATAGCGCTACGGGCAGAATAAATACGATAAATCATATCGTCTTTGCCAAAATATAAGTTTCACGAATATTTAAGACGATGATATGTGACCATCTAAAAAATCTGCCTTTCAATGGCAATATTTTACTACGTTGAAAACTTGAAACAAGCGGATTAAACTGACGCATATGTAGAACTTACCATGTTTGCTTTAGAGGTGTGAAAACAGAGTCCGGAACGAATCTGTAACCAAAAGAAATATCCAATTAATACCAGTACGTGTGTGAAATATGAATACCGAACTAAATAGGTACAAACGAATGAGATTACTACTGCAGATTAATTTTAATGAAATAATATTACTAACGAATTAATTTTCCGACTGGTTTACAGGTACCTACAATTTGGTCACTAGTAATGTAACATTCGATATCATGCTGCATTTATTGGAGAGGGAACGATCGACATGACCCAAATTCAGACTTCCAGGAACCAATCGAAATTCGAATGAGTACGGTATACGAAACACACACACACACCCATTCCTTGCTTACACAAATGTTAATAAGTGTTGTTAAGTACTTATGTTAAACTAAGTTTAATGCTAAGCCTATTAAGTGCAGCAAATTGTCAATGAACTGTAAGAGGAAGGCGCCTGTGTCTGTAACACAGTTTATACTAGCACAGAGTCACAGACACTCTGCCTCAAATAATGCACGTTGTACTTCATATAATGGCGTTTTTGTTTGGTTGAGATGGACAAATTGCATTTGGCTTTTTGATAATGAAAATTATTATAAAGTTTCGGAATAAATTGAAATGTCAGGAAGATTTTTAGATTAGCTCGCGGGTCTGATGTCCTATTTCTAAGTATCCGTTTAGTTAGCTCTGCAGAAGTTTTCATTTTGAGGTACAGCGTCTGTCGTATTTGTATGCAGATGCCCTATGTATGTTCTTTGTCGTGACTTATATCAAAAATTTGAGTAATGGTATTACTTTTGGTATTTAAGTTTATAATTTTTGTCTTACAATTTTCAATTGTTATGATACATAATTAAGTACACTGATGTTGTTCATTCCAGTAGATGATTATATAAATTGTCTTTGATTCCTACGAACAGGTCTAGTTCTCCACAATAGCAAATCGCTTTTGTCTTAAAAACAGATTATCGAACGTCACAGGTACCTTTAAGAGGCTGCTGCCCAAACGCAGGACAACGAAAACGCTCAGTTTTTTGTCAAACAGCTAGGCGTATTGATATATATTACAAGTCAGAAACATACTGAGTCTATTGTGAAATTAAAAATAATAAGTCTTTATTCAAAAATATTTCATAAAAATAAAATAGATTCATGCTAAAACCATCGTAAAATAGAGCTAAAAAAAATTACGTTGCCTGGTTCTCAAAATTTTGAGCGTAAACTGTAATACTTTATGTAAGGATAACAAAGGGAATTCAATCAACTAACGTTACCTAAAGCCGCGCATTCATTTTTTAATTTAATTAAAACTGCAAAATGACTTTTATTTTGGTGGTCATTCGATTCAACTAACATTAAACGCACTGCTGCGCAGTTTTGAACCTTTTTTGTTGCCGCAATGCGCTATTGTCAATTACCTAAAAATTTGCTTCTTACCGCCCCTTAAACGTAACGATATCTTGTAAGATAATGAAGCCTATGTACCCCAAAGTATTATTATTACTATTATCAGGGTATTCGTAAAAGCATAACTCCGCAAATAGCACCTTTGTCGGTGCAGAGAGGAATAGTTGGGTAAACTTGTTTCTTTGGATCAGTAACATTGTTTGCGCAGGATTATTTCTGAAACGATTTCTGAGGATTGAAGTATTTGCGTTGTAAGTCACGCAACTTTCAGATTTTGGGTAATAGAAATAGAAAATGATTTATTCCCCAGGTACCTAATACATATTTGTTGGCTTTGTACTATTGAAACGCGAGTAACTTAAAAGTACAACCTACAACACTTACATGGGTAATTACCAGAAAGAACCTTAGACTGCCTCGTTAGTCTAGTGGTTGCTGAGCATAAGGTACTGGGTTTGATTCCCAGGTCGGGCAAAGTATTATTGGGGTTTTCTAACTGGAATTTCTTTTGTGCCCAGTTGATGACAATAAATTCGCCCCCTATCATATGGGACTTAAACATATTGGCGAAATGTGGGTTTAATATAGGTGCACCTCTGCCCTACCCTTCGAAGAAACAAGACGTGATGTTCTGTAGAACCTAACAGTATCTACCTAGTCTTTATTTTGAATATTTATTATTTGGTATCTTCATATTTTGTACGTCATTCTATAATGATTCCTCTTATACAGATAAATATATTAAATTAGCTGGTGAAACTTCAAGACGTGATGGGTTTCGATCATAGAAAAAATATATCTAAACACATCATTGCATGCAGATCTATCGGTATTATGCAGGTTGGTTGGTTTAACCTTTTCGTAGCTATAACCGCAGCTTGCCAGTATCATGATAAAGAAATCAAAGATCTTTTGTATATTTTCTGACCAACGTGGGAACAGGTGTAAGTTCCACCTGCAGTGTTACCTAAAGCTGTTTACGTCACTTCGAGGCATACGAAGTAACTGACGCAACTTGTTCAAATATACAGAAAATTTAAATATGGAACAGTTGGAATATTTTCTTTTGTTTGCATCGTTACTAAAGTAGGTCTAAATAATCAAAACAGCTAGCAGGATATGTGTCAGTTCCATGTAATAGGCGGCGAGCCTATTGCCATCGACAAATCATTTCTAGTTATAAATAGAAAATTATTACGAGAAAATGTAGTGGAAAACTCCGGATAATTCTTTAGAAATGCATCATAAATGGCTATTCTACATTTTTCTAAAGACAAGGGAATTTTCGACAAATTGTCTAAAAACAGAATAAAGCGATAAACCTTTTAGCTTTGAAAATTGCCTCCATGCCTGGAGACACTAGTTTATTTTCAATAAAATGATGTTAGGACCAAAATTGACTTTAATTTAGGTCAAGTTACAATCGAACTTTACGTAAAACGGAAGCGAGATAAAAAGCCGGTACCTACTGCAAACCGTTCGTCATTGTCAAAAATCAAAAACTGCAAAGCATACCTGGGAATTTTCGTCACTCTTTGCATTGATCGGTGTCACATACCGAGTATGTGATCTATAAATTAAGAGGAGCTCGTACACATCGAGGTGGCAATGTGAATGCGATCGACGCGTAAGTACCGACGGACGGGTCCTGATTAAGGGAACAATGCTTTGTCCCACGTGAGGTGATCGATCCCAGCCGGTCGACACTTGAAATATAATTGACGCGCCGAATTAAACCTAGCGTAGTGCTATTTAGTTGATCGAATTATTCCGCCCACCGATGATTGGCTTGGTTATTCATATTATTTAAACGAGTTAATAAAGGTAATTTAATTTTGGTTGTCGTTTCGTGGCTACACACTGTAACAAAAGTTCTGGCATTGATTATGTATGACCTACTGTCCAATTTAAATGTAAAAATTATATAATGTGAAACCATATGCATCAGAATGACATAGGTAGGCCAATTCTCGTACTTAAAAAACGTTCAAATTCAAGTCGCAATCTCATCTCAGCGACAATCAATGTCAAAAACCTGTCAAAAATGTATGTAAATTGATTGTAACTTTGACAGATTGAGACTGAGATTAGAATGCGAACGGCGTTAAAGATACGGGAATTGCCCCTCTGGTCGTATATTGAGACCCTTATTTTATTTCTCTTTACTCATAATATCCGTGGAACATGTTTCGCAAAGAGTGTAAGTATCTCTCTCTTTTTGTTAAGCTATGTAAGCTAAGCACTCGTAATAGGGAGCAGTGGGCAATGTCTACAAAGGGGGCAAGCTATCGTGTATCTTAAAGAAACGCTTTCCAAGATGTGTACGACACCTAAATTGTATGTTAAACCATTATTTACATATGCAGCACCGATGGTGATAAAAAGTTAGATTGTATATTAAGTAAATATTCACATATAACAGTTTGCAAAGTGATCTACCTCAGTGCCGAGGTACAAGTAAAACTTTTAAACACTGTAAATTGATTTTCCACGATAAAACGTATCGCGTCCAAACAAATATTATACTAGAAAAACTTTGAATGGGGAAAGTAAAAGTTAAAGTTACTGTTTGTATGGAAACATTAATAAAGAAAATAAATAATACAATACAAAACATACGAATACATAATGATATTAAAATGAAAATATAACCTTTATTAGTCCCCGTTTGGATTAGAGCAAAGGTAAAGTTATCGATAACTTCCAGACCAGAATATCGAAATTATAACTGATAGCGAGAATGACTTTATTGTTTTAGCCTTAAGGTAGGAAAGGCCTAGATTTATGTAAATCGATTATCTTCAAAACGACATTTTAACCCCAACCCATTGATTAGATTCATGACCCAACTCTACAAGTCCCTAAACGAGATCCATGCAACCTCTTCACCGTCGTCACCGACAAATATTTTTCCAATTAATCAATAGTCAATTAATGTACAATATAAACTGGTGGTTAGCCACACAATATAAACTGTAGACCATAACAACACAATTACGGGGTGGACAATAACATAATTATTTAATAATTATTGGATGGACGTACGTGTTCCGCGTGAACTATGAGACCGCTAGGGCGGAACGTGACAGTTGAACTAAATGGACGCAAGATAATCCCGATATCGAGCTAATACAGCACTAATTACTGACAATTATACTGGATTTGTGTCTATTGACAAATTCTGGGCTTTGTTTACGTTACTATGTCTGAATAGCTCTGAGATTCTACGTGGGAGGCTAATGGAAGAATAAGGGATTCTAGTATATTAACTCTATAGGATTTCAATGTCTGAGAGGATAGATAATGTAACAAGCTTTACATATATTCCTAGAAACTGAACATAGGTTAGAAGTTAGGTCCTTAGTTGTCTTAGGTAAACTAGTACGACACTTACTTGAAGTTTTTGAAGTACTTAGGTACGCCATTTCATCAAACCCTTTATACTTATAACTCATCTGGGAAATCTAGTGCCACGTTAAACACGGTATTCGCAACGCCATTTGTGTTGCAGTTTGTTGAGGGCGTAATAACGCATAGTAAGCGGTAAACCAGCCGTCGACCCGACTAACGGGACATTTTGCAACCCTCATAATTATTACACGAAAGGGTAGTTAGATATAAATCAATGGTTATGTGGCTATTATTCACTTGTTGACTGTAAGGCGTTATGTATCTTATCGAAACGATTAAACTAGTAAGTTCATGTTAACATGATATTACCGTCATGTCATATAAGCCCGTCGTCATATTTAGCTTAACCAATCAAACTTAACACATGCATCTATAATCTGAACCTTATCTCTGCTGATAGACATTAGACCATAAATGACACCACAATACATATATGGCGTATGGCGCATGGTGTATGGTGTAGAAGAAAAATGCCTCAGTTTCCTAGATTGATTAACAGATTTAAGAACACCAAAGACCTATCCTCATGGGCGCCGGGAGCGGGGTGCAAGTGGGTGCACCTGCACCTCTCTGGCTTCAAAATAAAATGTAGGTGTAAAATATTCAAAACGAAAAAAATATCCAAAATGCCTAATACAATAATAGAGAACTTAACCTATTCGAGGTGAGATCCTACAATGTTCGAGCTCGCTCTCAATTCTAAAGCTTTTGTGCTTTAGTCAACAAAGTACCGAATTCCTGTTTCCGAAAATCTAATCGACCTTTGCAGGGTGTTAACATTATCGATTATCGAGCTTGCTTCGCTCTCTCTTGCATCCTACTCTATCTAAAGTCTTAATCTTCTTTATATAAACGACACAGTTAGACCTCTTTTTTTAGGCCTGGCCCAAATAAAACCTAGCCCATCCGAGGCGAGATGCAAAAATTATCGAGCTCGCTTTGCTCACTCTTGCATCCTACATTCTCTTAATTGTTAAACTTTTCTGCATAAGTCGACAAAGTTACTTCTTGTATGAATGGACAAACGATAACCTAACATATTCGAGGTGAAGTGCAAAAACGATCGAGCTCGCTTCGTGGAGCTGAAGATGCAACCCTCTAAAATAAATTGCCAGCGCCCATCACTATCCTGTATCTGAGATGACGTAATGTCATGAGCCTTTTATTTGTCAGGAATCGCAAACGGATTCCAAGAATATTGCCACTTCTGTTAAAAGGCTTGTATAATTAGCAACGTCAGTGGATTACGCCAAAGACCCCGACATTCAGTTCAGTTGTTTAGACGGTAAGCCAGTCATGGTACTAACTCCTAGGACAGTGTTTACTTAGCAACAGGAACAAACACGTAAGTTCAATGAAATCACAATCCGCCTTGTGTTTGATCTATTACATAAACATGACTATGATAATTCCAACTGTATGATGAATATTATATCTGTTGTTATTGGATTTGGTACATTGTTTCACTCTTTCCCAAAGGAGAAGTGAAATTGGTAAAAGTACTTTATTTCTGCCATGTTCCTTCGCGTCAACCGTCGCGTGTTTCCTACTCACTTATAAAAGAAGGTAAGATGTCACTTTTCATACGTTTCCTGTACATCGCTGAACGGAATTCATAATGGTATCTCCCAAACAAATGAATTTATGACAAGTTCTTCTCCACGTTTTCGTGAATGTACGTGAACATTCAAAGGTGTTAGAGGCATAGTCATAGATATTTAGGTCTCATTTTGGCCTGTTACAAGTAACCATTTTAAAGGTTTTGTTTTTCCTCCTTTTTATATGTACCTATAATATAATTCCCATGATCCGATTTTAGTCTCAAATTAAACTGATATATACCTACTCATTTTAAATTTAATTTCAAACGACGCACCGATGGCTCTCCATTTTATAAGTACAGAAATTTTGGTCTGGCACTTTGTCATGAGGTAATGTTTCGCTACATTTTTAACTTGGCTTAATAATAGATGCCTAAAAAGACAGCCAACAGAATATACATTAGAAGAGAAATGTATAAACTTTTGTTCAATTTCTCCTGAGAGACAACTCCAATAAATATAAAACGTGTAGTATCATTATCACGCGAATGAAGAATACCTATTTACCAAATAAGATCGCTAAACTTTGTCGGAATAAAATATTGCCTAATGAAGCGTGAAAGGTACCACCCGTTAATGGGCCAGATGGCCAAAGCCTGTTCCGTAATGAACATTATCCAATAATCCCTTGGGACCCTCGTAGATAAAATCAGCTGGTTTATATTTTTTGCAAACAGTGCTGCATTAGTCACAATCGAAATAAAATTTAAAGCTTAAAAGTTAAGAACAGATACTAGATCAACCTGAATAGGTTTACAAGCTCAAGAGGGTACATAAGTACGATTATGTTGCAGTTTTCACCATTTTCAGTAAAAGAATAGACACTATTGGTACGCCCACAGCCTGCCGAGTCACTTGCGATACACGTAACTCTATTCAGTCGCATATTTTCTCTCGTATCAGTTCAACCCGTACTTTTTCTCGTTTTGTTGCTCATCACATTCACAGGCATTCAAGCGTTCAGTTACGTGCATCAGCCGCGTCATATGAATGCAACTGTTGTGAAATACCAACTCATATTTATATGACTGTGGAATTCATTCGCTAGAATTAAAATGTTTTTTTCCTTTGGGTTGTCGTTTTTCGTCCGTGTTAAATTAGAATTAGTGTTGACAAAATTCTTTGCGTTATTTTTGAAGTTAATTCCGAGATTCAAAAGAAAAACTAAGGAACGTCAAATAATAAAATTAAATTTGCTTGTGGTGTCTGATCCCTTAGCTTAACTTGGGTGCTTCGCCCCTTGTGTGGCAAACCCCTGGATTATTAATGTTGGTGACTAATCTGCCTGAACTCATACGTGAAACGGGAGCTCTTTTGTCTACCAAATTACATATTTATACGCGGGTAGTACGCAAAATGCTATTATAAGGTTATGCCTTATCCACGTGGCGATAACTAGGTAACACTGTTAATAACAATGTTAAATGTTAAATTTAAAAACAGTAACAATGTTACGTTATAAATGACTGTTGCTTTAGATTTTCCGGCGCACATTACCGTGAGACATATTACTAAAAGATTTTAGATGGAGCCTTGAGAGGTGAGAACGCAGGGATAGGTACTATACCTTTATACTTGTGTGTTCAATAATTAACTCAAGTTTTAATTCAATGAATCAGAACAATCATTCAGCTGAAGTATTCTGCCATGATTACAGACCGAATGCTGTGGTTGTTTTGCCGAATTGTAGGGTAGTTAGGCTATGAAGTTGCTATTTGCTTGTAAGAAGTTCCTAAGTACATTTCTTTTTATAGCACCTATGTATGTATGTTTATAAAATTGGTATAAGCAGGTCGATCGAACGTCATAGAATTGCGTAGAATTGATTAATTAGGATAGGTAATTAATATGAATTGCATACGTGTACTACATGTAAACTTGATAGATGCATTGTTATAATATCATTGTTAATTCAAAGATTGATTAATTTGACTGACCAGTTGGTGCAGTTGGTAGCGACCCTGCCCTCTGAGCCGCTGCTCCCGGTTTCGATCCCCAGACAAGTCAAACTTTTGTGTGCATGAACGTGTCTGTTTGACCTGTATCTGGGTGTGTATTTATGTATATAAGTATGTATATCAGTCATCAGGTCACCGTAGTACAGGTTCTACCTAGTTCGGGACCTGAAAACCTTGTGTGGATGTTGTGTCATATTTTTTTAAAGTATACGTATTTAATGTGAACTAATTTCTAAAACTATCAAATCATCATAATCTTGAGGTTCATTCGATGAAATCGTAATTTGTACTTTTGTAATTAAACAAACAAATGACCTAATCATAGAGCACTGATTTGATAAACGACCATTAAAACGATAAACGATAGTCGATATTTTTTTTAAACGTTGCCCCACACTAGGAATTTTTCCTGTATTGTGGGTGTGTTTACAAACATTTAAACTCACATACACAAACAGCCAGACCCGGAACAACTACTTGCAGGTCATACAAATATTTGTTCCGTGCGGGAATCGAACCCGCGACACGCAGCGCAGCAGTCAATCGCTTATCCACTGCGCCAACCGTGTCCTCCTATATATTATTACATATAACATGGACAAAGTAACTGGTATTCAACTGCATCCGGTTAGACTGGAAGCCGACCCTAACATAGTTGGAACAGGGACAAACTAACCCACGAATACAAATTACAAGACAACATCACTTCATAAGTCTGATAAGGGTCACAGCACTTTAATTACGAACTCCTAAATTATAACTAAACTTCAATTAATTCGTCTGCCTCGTAGATCCTGTGCTCGATTCACAAGTCGAGCAATTTCGTACCGGGGTTTTCCGTCAGGATTTTCTAAGTAACCGTCTGTACTTCAGCAGCATGTCCCCTATTACACGTGAGTTAAAGTATACGCCTTCAAATAAGGCGATAATTAATTAAACATTGCGTAGCCTTTAAACTGTTTCTTAGAAAACATCTTCATAAATGGAACAAGGGTCTAATGTAACAAAGTAATCCTTTAATAAAAGCAGATTTTATTCAGAACTTTTTAACTGTGTCACACGCATAATTACTCGCGAAGGGTGTTTTTCAGACGCAATATTTCACTTGCAAGTTGAAGCGTTCATTTGGAACTGGTACGGTAATTGCAATGATGTGTAATTCGTTTACAAAACACGTTTTGTTTATTAGGTTACATGTATGTGTGTTTGTGCACACGTAAACCAAAATGGGACACGGTGCTTTTCGAAGAAGCGCTTTTATAATTAAACAGAATAAACAGATTCCAGAAGAAAAACGAGAAATTCTAAGCGGATTTCTTTATGAAATATAAACAACCAAATAACAGCATTAGAAAATGCCCGCCGTAGACCGCTGTCAATGTTGGAAGCTTCGTAGCAAAACTCGTAGCATACTACGAAGCGGCTACGCATTTGTAGCAGTAACCACAAATCTCGTAGCAATGATTGAAATTCGGCGAAAATACACATATCATTTTCTGTTGTATTCTGCTCAATATATCATAAGTATCATTATATTCAATAGAAAATGGATCTGTACTTACTTGATAAATGAATTGATATCAAAGTAAAATATCATTGGTTGCCCTCGCTTATTGTTGTATACTCCTATATACAGACACACACAGGTTGTGTACATAAAGTAAATGAACCGATATGAGTAATGTGCCTAGTTTATTTAGTTAAAGGATCTTGAATGCGAGCTCTTGCTCATTAAACTGTGAGGATAGGTACTTGTCTAGTTTTAATACATAATTAATTAAACAATCGACTGGAATGATGTTATTAAAAAGTATCAAGATACTTATAACTTGTTTATATTATATTATTTGCGAAAATTTTGGACGTAACCAAAAGACTGGGCTGTTTTCCGGACAGAAAATCAGCAATGCCATCCAACGTGAAAGCACTAGCGATGTTCGCTTATTCTTAGTTTTTGGGTAACGTTTTCCGTAAACAGCGATGCGGCTGAATATTTTGATGCCATATTCGTAGTAGAACACATGTTTTACTGTATTTATTTTAGCAACTTCATACAAATGTTCTATTGGAATAAAAAAAGATACTTCTTTCTTTTTTTATTCCAATAGAATATTTGTATAATATATATAAAAAAAGTATAATATAAAAAAGAAGTATAATTGTTGATCAAACGTCACTAGATCAACTATTTTGACTAAACCAAATCGTCAGCGTTTGCTGTTTACAGTAACTATATAAACAAGTAGTCAGTATTGTTGGGTGTATATTTAGAGTTAATACAATATAGTTATAAGAACTAGCATCAACAATACCGCTTGCTCAGGAACCCGGTTTACTTCACAAAGAACAATGTTAATGTTTGTGAAGGAAGAGAATTATTCCATTCCAAGCTAATATTTCAGTTATTTAAATATTTTTATACATTTACACAGATTATCCATTCGTTATTAGTTTTTTTGTTTCAGATTGTTTAAGTTCAAAAACTGGTTTTTTTAGATTGTTTTCCTTATGTTTGGGTAGTAATGCTGTAAGTTGCCAGATTTGGTTTTGAGTTCCATTAGATTTCAGTATTTCAGTAATCCAAATTTTGTTGGGTTACGTAACGGTTCCGTCTGTCGAGTATCTCTAAGTATAAAAACAGTCACCATCAACTAATTCTTGACTTATTTGAACTTATTTGGAAAAATATAATAACTAAAGTAATCCAATACTTTACAGTGTAAATATTCATGTTATTTCGTATTTAATATATAAATATTAAATATATTAAATTAAATTAAACATATTCGCATAATGAAAGTCCGCGTGGAATCTATGAATTATAGTATAAAACAAAGTCGCTTGTCGTGTTTGTCTGTATGACCGCTTAGCCTAAACTACACAATGGATTTTGATTTGGATTTCTCAGTTATTTAGATTTATACTGCGGCGGCATCTACTTCGCCAGATTTTTGAGAAGATTGCTAGCAGTGACAATATTACAACTATATATGAACAATTACAAAGAAAGGTCACGGTTGCCAGAGCTACGCCGAAATGCATCGCGGCGCGCGGCGCTCCAGGCCGCCAGTACGATTGCGCCGCTCCGGTCAAAAATTTGTCATGTGTCAAACGGTGTGAAATAGACTTATCAGTGCATTTTTCAAGGATTCTTTTTGTTCATTTAGTTTGTTATTATTATTCTTATTACATAATTTATAAAATTAAATAAATGTTCAGTGGCAGCAGTGATGTGGTTGATAGTGGTAGTGCTTGTCAACCTTCAACATCGCTGAGCATACTGGAGAGATGTCCGCTGTGTACCCAGACACGGTTCTTTAAAGGTAAGCGGGGTCTGAATGTGCATATTGGCAAAGTGCACAGACCACCCAATGCACCCACCTCAGACCCTGTCTCAATAGCTACACCTGCTACACCAGCTACATCCACTATTGACTCGTTTTGGAAAACACTTTCAAATTTCAAAAACTCTGTTCCTGTTTTGAAACGAGTTCCCCGCGGCGCTAGACCTTTAGTGGCACAACATCTAGCAGGTTGCGTTCGTCTTGCCACCCGGGAGAACTCGCTAAGTGCTTGGGTACAACTGCTCACCTTCCCTTACAGAATTCTACATGTACAAAAGAATTTGGCAACCAAAAAGACATTAACTGCACAAATTAAAGAAAACTGTAATATTTCGACTCATAATTTAGATTCAAAATTACCGACACAGAAATATACCTCTTCAAGAGGTATGTCCCATCTGATCGAATCTAAGTTAGGGGAAGGTGACATTAGCGGAGCAGCCAGGATTCTTTTTAGTAATGATGTGGTAGCACCGTGTTCTCCAGAAACAATCGCAGCTCTGGAGAGCAAACACCCTGCCCCAGCGGATGGCCTTTCTTTCCCCGACCCCCCTAATCCGGATAATCACTCCCTCACCATTACAGGTCAAGAGTTGGTCACAGCCGTTTCCTCCTTCCGGACCGGCTCCGCTGGCGGCCTCGACGGCCTGAGTCCGCAGCACCTTAAGGACCTTATCTGTTCAGGCGCCGGGGCTGCTGGTGAATTGCTCTTGAAGGAGCTTACGGCTCTGATTAACCTTATGCTCTCCGGCAAGGTGAACGAAGCCGTCATCGACGTTCTGTACGGGGCAAATCTATGCGCCCTGCGTAAGAGGGATGGCGGCATTCGTCCAATTGCTGTGGGAACTACTTACCGTCGTATGGCAGCCAAGATTTGCTGTAAATTTTATGGTGAGGTTGTTTCGAAAAAATTTCAGCCCCTGCAGCTAGGATACGGCTCTAAAGGGGGCTGTGAGGCTGCCGTACACGCCTTGTCGACCTACCTAAATTCTGGCAAAGGAGAGGTCATCCTGAAGGTTGACATAAAGAATGCCTTCAATTCTGTTTATAGGGACACCTTGCTGGCAGAAACTAAAAAAGAAATACCTCAAATCTATAGTTTCCTTTGGCAATGCTACAGACATCCTTCTAAATTAATGTATCGGGACCACCTTTTGGAATCTGCTGTTGGCTGTCAACAAGGTGACCCCCTCGGACCAGTGATCTTTAGTTTAGCCATTCACCCAATTATTCGACAGCTAAATTCCAAATTTAACATTTGGTATCTTGACGATGGAACTTTGGGAGGCGATGTAGAAACCGTTTTAAAAGATCTACAATTCTTAGAAAATGAACTTCATTCCATTGGCCTTGATCTCAACCACTCGAAATGTGAACTTTATATGGCGGACAGTACTGACAGACATCTGACACTCCCCAAGTTTAACGCAATAGCTCCAGAAATCAAAATTATTGAAAAAAGCTCTCTTCGTCTTCTTGGGTCTCCTGTCTTCGAGAATTCCTTTCCCGTTTTTATTGAAGAAAAAATACAAAATTTCAAAGACGTTTCGGAAAGATTGTTCCAAATTAACATGCATTCGGCCTTAACCCTAATCCGTTATTGCTGTTTCGGCCCTAAATTAACATATTTCCTTCGCTTCCCATTTATGGAAGCACACTCACCTTTTAGAAAAAATGGACCAAATTATTCGACATACATTATCTTCGATTTTAAATGTGGCCATGGACGACCGAGCTTGGACACAAGCTACTCTTCCCATTCGTATGGGAGGCCTCGGCGTCCGCAAAATTTCTAGTGTTAGTTTACCGGCTTTCATATCCTCGGTCTACGGCACTGAAAAATTAATCAGGAAAATCCTAACCCCCACACTGATTAATTTTGATGTGCCATGCTTCACCGAGGCTATGCATGCCTGGAGACTCGCTTGTCCGAATTCAGATCAACCCGATAATCCATCTTCCCAGAGAAAGTGGGATGAGCCGCTTTGCAGAGTAGTACAGAACAATTTACTTAACACGTCTGCTACTACTGCGGAGCGTGCGCGCCTGCTTGCTGTGGGTAAGTGGGAGTCGGGTCTTTGGCTTCATGCACTACCGTCGTCGAACATAGGCACTTTGTTAGACGACACTACTTTCCGCCTCGCTGCTTGCCTACGACTAGGAGCTCCTTCTTGTTCTCCCCATCGCTGTCACTGTGGCGAAGTTGTCAACAGCCTTGGACACCATGGCCTGTCTTGCAGCCGAAGTGCGGGCCGCTTAGCTCGGCACGCGAACATAAATGACATCATCCGACGAGCTCTTGTCACCGTCGGCGTTCCAGCCGTATTAGAACCTAATGGCTTGGCACGCGACGATGGCAAGAGACCGGACGGCATGTCTTTATTTCCTTGGAAGGTGGGTAGGCCTTTAGTGTGGGACGCAACTTGTGTCGATACTCTTGCGCCATCCCATCTTCCTGACTCGGCGTGCTGTGCAGGCGCTGCTGCTGCGGCTGCGGAAAACCTCAAACGGCGAAAGTATAATAACCTTATCGGCAATTATATTTTCGAGCCGTTTGGGGTTGAAACCCTCGGGCCGTGGGGTCCGAGTGCTCACGGTTTGTTCAACGAAATCTCCAAACGGCTTGTTGACACTTCCCGGGATCCAAGGGCTGGCCTTTACCTTGGCCAGAGGCTTAGCATTGCCATACAACGTGGCAATGCCGCCAGTCTCTTGGGTACTTTACCAGTCGACAGCGATGCAGAGGAATTTTTCGACGCCATATTTTAATTTGTTAATAGTTTTAGTTAGTTTAGGTTATTATATTTTATATTTTTGTTTGGTTAGTTTAATACAAGTTGATTATTAAATGAAAATACTATGTATATATAAAAAGGTATATAATGATGATTTTGTATAATAATTAAAATGTCATTTTTTATCACTTATTTGGTCAAATTAAAACCCTCTTCCATTCTTGACCACGTTTACGTTACTAACAATAAATCAATCCCTCTAGAATACTCTAGATCCACGAGGCCTTTCCAACCCGCATTAAATATTGCAGCTTACATGAAAAATACTCAATAATTCTTTTTTAGCCGCCGCTAATCCTTTTATACTGTTAAAATATATTTTTTTAAACTGTATTACGTGTTGAAGGCAGATTTAGCAGCCTAGGGTTACTCGACGCTTTTTTCGCACAAGTTTTACTCAGTCATGTACTTTCGAATAGCCGATTGAACTTTGCAATGGGAACGGTCCCGTTGGTGGAGCACCGCGCAATTATAATTGAGCGTAAACTCTTCTAAGTGGAGCGGGAAGCTGCGGAATTCCATTTGTTCTTAATACGCTTCGTATTTATTTTAAATGCGAACATGTATTTGACAAGCTGAGTTGACTAAGTTCGCGACGGAAACTACATCTATCTTTGCAAGATTCCCGCCTGAAAATGAGAGCAATGTTTAGGATCGTTATTACGGTTCCGTACCTCAAAAGGAAAAAACGGAAACCTTATAGGACCTATATAGACCTATAAACCTTATAACCTCACTTCGTTGTCCGTCCGTCTGTCGCTTTGTCAAGACCCTTTGTCTGAGGAACGCGTGGAGGTATCAAGTTGAAATTAATATCAAATACGTAGGTCTACGGTCCCTTGCCGCTCTAAAAAAGTCAAGCTTCTACGACGACTCAATAAAAAAAAACGGCCATTTATGCGACATATTGATACTCTCAAATAAATCAAAACCTGTAGGGAATGAAAACCCATTGACCTAGAATCATGAAATTTATCAAGAAGCAAGATCACACAGCACAAGTAAATGAAAAATTTAAAAAAAACTGTTAATTTGTAGTAATTATCAGCTGCAAAATTATTTTTTTGCTATTACAAAGTTACATTTGCAGTTGGAGAATTGACCCTGACGGATATCGATGTATGAGAGAACATGCTTTTCAACTACAATGTTAAGTTTGCTGTTGGGATACATTCATCCCAACTACACAATCCTTCATCGTGTCTGGTCCAGAGCAGTGGCCCAGTGTTATCGGCCCCGAATTACGAGTTGTAGGTTGTGAGTTTGAACCCAGGCAGGCACTTTACTTAGTGTATTCAATTTCATCACCACTGCTCTCAAAACGATGAACGAAAACATCGTGAGGAAACCGGCATGTCTTAGAGCACAAAATTCGAAGACGCACGGGACCTGTGTGGTGGATTATGGTCCAGTACCTCTCATAGAGAGGGGGCCTGTGTCCCAGCAGTCAGAACATTATAGGCTGATTATGCTATCTTTAATGCCATAAGTAATGCAGATAGCTTTAATACGCATATGAGTACCTACACTTAAAATGATGAGTAAAATGAACTCATTTAAGTAGTTAATAGTGGACCATATTGAAATACTCGACACGGCTTCATTAACTTTATACTCAGAAGCTTTCTGTTTTGTAACAATTTAAATAAATTTATAATCATTTGGTTTGTTAAAGTACCCATATTTGTTGGTAAAAGAGACTTAAAAACTATTTGAGTAAATATTAATGAACTTGTTCTGAAACTATCCCGACGTTGTGGAGGTTACGGCCGGCAGTCTCCAGGACCTAAATGCTTTCGTTCCCGTACTTTGCGGATCAAAAGAACTGACTTACAAGGTATGAACATTTAAGTATAAGTATTTATTTAATGTTTACGTTACATTTTATAGAATTACTAGCTGTCGCCCGCGACTTCGTGTGCAGTCCTATTATTAGGGCTATGTACTTACCTAGGTCATGGTCTATCTGTGTGCCAAATATCATCCAAATCCATTAAACCGTTTTAGCGAGAAAGCGTAACCAACCTACTAGAGGCAAAGTTACTCTCCAGTATTCTAATCACCCCTAAAAACTACTCGTAACGAACTTTAAATTAACAGTATTTGGCCCTAGTGTTCACATTTGCGTAACAAACCTCCAAATCTAGCTAAACAAATGAACACGAATTAATTAGTATCTCATATTACATTATAACAATGTGTACCGACACCAAACAATTCAAAACTAACTCACCTAATACATAATAGTTAACCAATTTCAAATTCATTGTTAATTTTAGGTACCTTTGTTTTGCGTAATGAACAGAGGTGATGCTAAACGATATCGTAATTAAGACTCAATTAATCACCCCCGAGCAATTTATTTAATAACTCTTAACGAGTCCGGAGCCTTTAATAGAGTGCCCTCAAAGGTATAGTCTCAACCAACTATAGGCTTTGTTAGAGCCGGATGACACGGTGCTAAACTGTTTGGAAAAATTATAACGATCTTAATGAGAGACCTTTCAGGAATCTTGTTACCAGGATTGATTATGTAAACCTAACTTTTAAGGCTGATCGGAAAAGGTTAAACCTAAGCCGTTGGTGTTCGCTTAATATCGTATGTTTAGTTTATCTACTACAAAGTGGGCCAGATTTTGTGGTTTTATTTTCTTTTACGAGTATATAGTACTTAGAAAGCATTCATAATTGTACATATTACGGTTTACGGTTTAAGAAAATTGATTTCGCTCAAAAATATTACAATTATTTACTCCTATGAGGAAAAACATAACAATTAAGATAAGCAACGGTTTCGCTTGGTAATAGTCTAAAATTAAGTTATAAAAACGGTAAAAACTTACAATTCACACATTATTCAGGTGGTGCTTTAGTAGCCTTTTAAAATTTGGAAGTGATTTCGATTCCTTAATTACTTTAGGTATAGAGTTCAGCCCCCTCATATACGATAGTCTTTCTACCGTAGTTTGTCCTCGGTGCTCTTAAAATTATACGGTTAGCCTGCCTCGTCATGCGCTTTTGAATTTGCATTCTTTTTGTAAATGCTATTTGTGTATGTATGTATGTCTCTATTCATTATTTTACGTACAAGTATGCAAGTGTTATATTTATAAATTTGATCAATATTCATTCATTTTGTTTCTTTGTAAACCTTTTGAGAAGATAATAAATAATCATAATTGAATAAGACTTTACCGCTACTTAAGGCACACGAGACCTAGACCTTTTAATTATGGCTTACCTCTAACACTAAGGTCGTGATGAAATATAATTCAGTATTCCAAATTCAGAAACATACGAAAACATGTTCTCATCTTTCGAACATTAGGTTTCGTCTGAATGGAATCGGTTTACATGTTAAACCGTTTTCTTTAATTGTAATTATATTCTCATATTGCATTTATTCCATACCTATATGTATGATATTAACATCTATTTTGCGCAATCTGAAATTAATTTCAACTTAATAAGTACCTACTTTCTACGCATATAGGTACATACAACTTTTCCCTCTTATATTTAGTTAATGTAATAGAGAACATAATATAAAATTCTAAAAGAAGAATACAGATGTTTTGAAAATGAATTAACACATTTTTCCTCGACTATTCAGTTTCTCGTTACTTATTTCTTGCAATAAAACATGGATCAGTTTTTGAAGTCGTAGCAACACCCAAAGAGCTCATAAATGGAAAAAAGAAAAACAAATGACTTGAGTTTTAATCCGCAGCATGAATATTTACATTTATATTTAGAATCTGTATTCATCATTTGGTATACAATTCATCAGAATTGACAAATGAGGTTTTTATTATTCCACTCCATTTGTTAGTGGAAGTAAAATACCGTGAAATGGAGCTACGAGTACCTATTTCAAAACGATCAGGATCATTGGACGTCGGTAATTATAAGGGGAATAATTTACTCTTTTGTACAGGTAAAATTATTTACCTTTTGGATATTGCACAATTACTAACGGTCGTCGGTTATATAAAAGAAAATATCAACATATATTTTGAATTTTAAAATGAAATTACTGCAATCGTAGCTTTAAAGTTCGTAGGTCGCCGCTACACTGCTACGCCGCCGCTACGGCGCGGTGCGCGGTGGTGGAGTGATTTCCACTAAAAGCCAAGTAAGCGATATCACAACATAAATTGTGAAGTAGATGTGGGAAGTGGTGAAGGGCAGGCGTTTTGGGGGGACTGTCTTGTGTGAATTTGACGTTCAAAAAGTGCTGATTCTCAGCCTAGTTTGAATAAATGACTTTTGATTTTGAGATTCACAGCTGCCAATGTTTTATCTTCATGTAAAACTTATCTTAATGTGATAATTTCATGTCAATGCATTAGTGAAGTGATCAGAAAATCCCTCAATGTTGTGCAAGGTTAATAAGTCAATAAACTTCACAAGGGCATCCATAAATTATATTTAGATTAATTAGCTTACTTTTTCAATCAGCGCGATCGTTTAAAGTAGTTACCAGTTTCGACTTTCAAAGACATATTTAGGATATTTCTTGAGATTTTATAACTAGTTCTTAACTTATATTAATGGGAAAATTATTAGTTTAATTCTGCATAGACATTTACAGAAGTGCCCGCAGAAGGTTATTTCAAATTGGTTTCATAAATCTGAGCATGTCTCATTTATAAACTGTCTATCTACACCTCGCTTACACGTTATATTCGTATTAAACGATTAATTTGCTTGATTAGTGAATGAAGCTATCAATGACCCAGAGAGTGTTAATTTTACGTATAGTATTTGTCTCACGACCGTCTTTACCATAAATTATTTTAAGTGCGATCATCCATACTACGAGTATATAATATATATTATTTATTAATTCGAAATTAACTGTGTCTGTTACCTTTTGAAACGGCACATGGGCAGACAATGTCCGGGGGTCAGGACATGGATTACTTTTTTATCCAGGTAGTACATTTAGTACATTCCCGTGGGATAATTTCCGACATCAACGCGGTCGAAGCCGTAGGCAAAAGTTAGTATCTCAAAAATCAAATCCATAAAGTCCCTAAAGGCTAAAGATATACTCGAAAGCCATGTTAAGCCTGAATAGAAGGAAGATAAAATTAGTGAGTCCATTGGGTTATAAATGAGAATCTGGGCAGGATTGATTGGGTCCTGATGACTGTGCAGCGGTGAGATTAATAGATCGATCGACTGCTTGAACGGTAAACAGTATGATTTACGAGATATGGCTCTCAATGGCGATTATATAAGTTAGTTTTTAATTATTAGTTAAGACTGTTCGGGGCTTACTGTTGAATTTATTAATACGTGTCATCATATGCCTTTTCTCAACTATTTTTGGGGTCGGCTTCCAGTCTAACGGGTGCAGCTGAATGTATTTTTAGTAGAGCGACTGCCTATCTGACCTCCACAACCCAATTACTGGGTAAGACGATAACCCCACGGTAAGACGGGTCGTCAGACTTTCGGGCTTCTGAAAAAACGTAACTACTGTCAATGATTGACGAATGACAGCCGGGACCAACAGCTTAGCATGCTTTCCGATGCACGGAGGGGTCTCGGTATGTAAAGAGGGTCACCTATCCACGGACCGCCGCGGCAAGTGTAGCTTAACCTGGTCGATCGACCCGAGCGGCTCTTATTACTTAGGCACGAGCCCCTAATTAATAGTTGTCATTATCTATATATACCATTAATCTTATGTTTCTTTCCTTAAAATAATATTCTCATTTATTATGATCATCATAAAATATACGTTGTTTTCGTAATTGTGAGTGTATGTACTCTTATAACTATTTATAACGCGAATTTAAGTGGCTAAATTAAACTAATAGCTAACTTCGTCGAATACTTGGTATTTTAATATCAAGAAAGATAAAAATGTTGATGTAGAAATCTTTCCATTGTTTTCTTTTAAACATACGGATTTGTTGCTCTAATGTAAATGTCTAGAATAAACGATGAAATGAGAGTAATATCGATAAAAATACATGTATCTATTCACCCATTGTCGTTCACGATACAGTTGTAGTAGTCGCGTCACCACCCATGACATTTATATGATAATTTTATTGTAACTCCTACAAAAAGATGGGTAAAAGTGCAAACTATCGGAGCGGGCGACGCAACGATGATAACAATGTATGTTCATGTGTACCGCAGAGTACTCATTTGTATAATTTTTGCATTCCAGTTGGACCGCGGGCGACTGTCGGTCAACATGTAGTCTATTTGTTGAACGACTACTTGTTGCTTGGCTCCCGTGTGTACTGTCAGTTGTTTTTATGACGCACTATACACTATACAGTTTATTTAACATGTTAGTTGACTCCAGTAATTTGTATGTTTCGGTTTATTCTGGCCTCTGGGAAGAATATTTGGATATTAGTACGTCTTATCTAAAATCTACCTGAGGAATATATTCTTTAAGACTCATTTATTACGAGACGCGTAGTGTCTTAGCCAACTGTATTGTGTGATGTCGATGAAATACCGCTTAACTCGACTAAAAAGACAATTTTAGAACTACTCTAGACAAATATTTTAACGTATTTATAAAACGGCAGCAAGAAGTAATAAGTTGAAGCCAGCTGTCATGTCACAAGTCGACGCTCCATCGCATTGCAATATAAAAGCAACGCGAAACAGTAGGAGCAATATGCGGTGATAGATTTAAAAGTATTTGTCAACACGAGCGTGGTCGCTAGGGATAGAAAAGTATGGAATTGCTTCTTGTCCTGGCTTCTGCATACGGTGACGCTCATGTAGGTACTTGAAGCGCAGGTGTAACAAGGACAATGCAGAATAAATGTAGGTACCTTACTCTATTATGAAAACAACATTAAAACCTAAAATCATGAATTGTTGGACTGCCGTCATCTATACTAATATTATAATGACGTACAATTTGTGAGTTCTTCGGAACAACTAATCTGATTCTGAAAATTCTTTTGCTAGTGGGAAGCTTCAGTATTGCCGAGTGTCATAGAACATTTTATATTAAAGAAATAAATTTCACGCGGATGAAGTCACCGGCGGAAGTTAGTCCTGTACATAAATGAGACAAATAGGTACTGTACGTTTCTAACTTACAGCCATTGCTCTACATAAGTTCACGTAACATTCTTCGAGTTTATTTATAACTTTTTCAAACACTTTGTTTACTAGACTTACCAGGTCTACTTAACAAGTTTAAACATCTCATGGGAATAAGTACCAAGCCAAATTGTGCTGAGTGCGGTGCTGTGGAGGATGTCTATCACTTGTCGGTAGAATGTGTCAAAACTAGGCCTGGAAGAGAGGTTCTGATAAACCGGTTAAATATAAGTTTGATAGATGTAGGTATTTTTCAAAGTATTTTGTCAGAGCCTCTGTCGGAAGCAGCCATTTTAATTTATAAAATAGTTAGTTAATAGTTTAGAATAAGTACTTACATGTTTAGGTAAGCCCCTAAGTAAAATTGTATAATAAAAAATAATAAAAATGTCTATTTTGAATGAAATAGTATTTACAAAGTTTCATTATTGTCTTCTTATTTATAGTTACGAGACTCTTTTTAACGTCCTGGCAACTGTGTTCATCTTAACCATCCAAAAAAACTTTACTTGATTATACCCAACAACAAAAAAGAGGTGCACTTGACCGGTAATTAAAACTATATAAAAGATTACGAAGATATTCTAATCAGACTTTGCAAAACAAAGTTTATCGAAAGTCCACCCGTTAAATGTGCAGCCAGCCTAAGGTCGCGTCGCCAGAAGCAAGTCGCGATAAAAGCGGGAAACATTTATTCTTGATCTTTTTGTTTATATATATAGCCTGAGCAATTTGTTGCGAAGCCGGACTTTAGCTACAGAGATTTCTCATGCCGACTAGATGCCCATCTCTATTATTGAGTCGCATTCAATATTGTACGTACTTTTCTATTACTTTGATTTTACGATTCATTTTACATTTATTGTAGCGGCGAAGATTGAAACTTTTTTCTAGTTTGAATTGAAATTATTCGTCATGTAAAAAAAATAATGGGAATAGTTTTGTGTGATTTAAGAAAGGTTATATAATGATTTTAAATATGCTTTGTGTTATAATTTACTTGTAAAATGAAAATGTATAAAATATTTACATCATTTTAATATTATAAACTGAAACATGTTTGATTAAAAACATGTTTCAGTTTATAATATTAAAATGTTATCTACGTATGTAACTGAACGAGAGCCCGCATTAAAAGTTCCCAAACTAAAACTTAGCTCGACTGATCATCCTTTCATGGATACCGTTAGCACAATGTATTAGGTAGGTAGTATTAGGTTAAACAAAATTTAATTTACCCTAATACAGTCTTCCCGAAAAGTTACTACAATAATAAATCAGGGTCTCCGTGCAAAAACCTATTTTGTAAGTACCTTTATTGTTCATTTTCCTACGTAATGTAATTCCAACCTTAACGTCAAAATTCGTTTCCTTTGCACGTTCAAAGGATTTATGACCAGACCTAAAATCTGACGTCATTAGCCTTTTTTGTAAAATTGCGTTTTGGAATACCTAAAATATTTGAAATGGCAAGTCAAGAAAAGACTGAACCGATATGTGTATTTGTGTAACTTAGGTCATGTTTTATCTTAATACTACATTTGAGATAAAACATCGACTAATTAACTAATTAATGCTAATCACTACACTGTTCTAAAACTTAAAAGTAAAAACACATTTTTTTATAACTGTAAATTGCGAACCGCCTTGCATTTTCAGCTAATAAAATACTTCACTAATCCATCAATTCCGAAACAATTACTCACACCAATGACTAAGAACATACTCAATCCCTCAGTACGAGCGATTTTTAACTCATCCTTTCATAACTCATTATCGAGCACGCATTCTCAAAGGCATCCGGATTTCCACAAAATGGTGGCAAGTATTCGCCGTCGTAAAGACATTTATCAAACGATTCAAAGCACTTGATCCTTTAAGTCTCGGAACATTCAAAGCTTTTAGAAGAATGATGTTTATGCCATGACTTCGAATGGCTGTCGTCAGAAAAATTAATGACGAAAGTAACTGCTCGGCAATTTAACAACGAATTGCCGACAACCTGCGATTAAGTGCCACCTGTAACACGGTTTACATCTTCGATATCGTTTTAAGACCCTATAAAACGTTTTTATCACACGTAAATCTAATAAGTAGGTACATACTTGTTCTATTCTTAGAATAAACATCGAACTTAATGTATGGATCTTGTTTTCACGATTTGTTAGACAACACTGACAATTAGACACATACACTCGTAGGAATGCCTTTTACTTTAACACTTTACAAAATGCGCGATGGTTTCACGTTACTAAGAAAGCATCGAGAAGGAAAAAGGTACCCAGCTAAAGGACACACTAGCAATGGGATTCATTTGCCAAACAGTATTGTATCAGTTCAAAATGGGATAAAGCTGTTTTCGTAGGCTCCTTCGATGAAGACGGCACAAAAATTTCGTTGAATATTTGTCAGTTTGATTCAATTACCTAAATCACGTCACACACTGTTCTTGCTTCGATATTTCGTGATCCCGGGAGGTTAGTGAGGTATTTCTTTGCGAAATAGTCGTCTTCGGGGTCCCATCGGTTTGTGTCGACGTTCCAATTTGTCAACATAAAATAGACAGCGGCATCGGCAGGCCGACCCGACCCACTACACCGCTAGACGATATCCCTACGTCAGTGTCTGTGACCGGGACATCTGCACCTGACGTAAATTTATCGATGCTTTATTCAAAATGTTATGATCCTTCTAAATGTTTCTTAAATAAAATAATACTGTACATTTCCTTCTCATTTCGACGAACTATTTTCATTATTACTTGTCGACAGTCTCAATTATTTTTCGCTCTGAATCCAACTTGATGCTTTTCTCAATTTCAACTTTAAACCTGGATAGTTTTATTAGCTCTTCAAATGCAATTTAATGCAGTTCTGGCGGAAACGGTTTCTCCTTTTCCCGTAGCTCAAAGCTCACTTGAACCAACATTGAAAATTCCACGGAAAATACTTGCGTGATATTATAGATAGCACACTTCTTACAAAATATTGTATATTTATAAGGTTGTAATGATAGATATTGGTGCCGATTCCCTTGTTCACAAACTAAACTAAATTTTAGTTGAATGCATCTTTTTCTTTCTATTTCATTACGAAAAGGACAGAAGGTAAAATATTAGTTTAGTCCTGTCAAATTAGTCAGCACCTGACGTAATTTGATATAATTTTAGTAGTCAACTTTTTAATCACGTCTAAACTTGTATGGAGTAGTGTCAGGCGCTGATTAATTTGACAGGACTAAACTAAAATTTATCTTCTGTCCTTTTCATAATGACATAGAAAGAAAAAGATGCATTCAACTTAAATTTAGTTTAGCTTGTGAACAAGGGAATCGGCACCATTGTCTAAATAGGCTCAGCTCTTGAGATACTGATTTTGAATACAAAAATGACATTTCACAGGCAAAAAGCGCGTGCCTGCTAGCACACACAAACACATTCACACAGTGCCTAATTCGCTTCTTAATCGTTGTTTGTATTCCTCGCAAAGTGAATAATCAGTATTGAGGGTAACTCGGTGTCAAATTGGCCAGCTATACTAAGTTGTTTTATATGTAGGTAACTACCTAGGTTATGCATGCTGTATCGGCTCCTAATATTATAACAACGTGTTAGTTGGTACGCGCTTTGAGCCGCCTACGCTGATACAGCATTCGCGGTAGCATCGGGATGTTATGTCTAGCAACCGGCGACTCGCATCCATAGAGATATGGACTTAGCATTAAGAACATTGTATTAGATTGATTTTATGTTAGTTAATAATAATAATAATAATATGAGACAACATCCACACAAGGTAATCAGGTCCCGAACTAGGTAGAACCTGTACTACGGTAACCTGATGACTGATATACATACTTATATACATATGTATAAACACCCAGACACAGGTCAAACAGACATGTTCATTTAAGTTAGTCTTAATTAAAACGTCTTCGTGACTAGACTCATTTTTTTTCTTTTTAAAAACCTTCGGCAGTGCCTCCGGTAGTTAACTACCTACACCTTTGCTTTGTTTGGTTTGCTGTCGATCTCGTACGTTATTATTATAGTTTTACTTATTCTACATCTGCATGCTTCGTCAATAGATGACGAGTATTTATGTTAAAAGTTAAATCTCATATAAGTGAACTGTATCATGTTCATGAGAAATAAAGATTCTTTAAACCTAACCAAATTTTTACTTTTTTTCACTGAGGCTTAGGTACATGAAATTGTTCCTTTGTTGATAACTGGATATCGTACCCGCTTAGTCAATGTTTGTGGCCTGCAGTGACCCTTGTGTGCTGTGACCGAGTACTTCGCTATTTTAAAACCTGCGCTTGTTTTTAACAATATTTTGTCATAAAACTAACAGAGAACTCATAAATTATGATGTAACTGAATTGCACTCCTATTTTAATGGATAAGTACTCTTTATTGATATAGAAAATAAGAATGGATTAAAATAATTCAATATTTTTTTTATCCATTTATCCACGAATAACAATTAAAAACCATTTTATCGAATACTTCAACAATACTCCAGAGAAAAAGCATGAACAAATAATAGAAAAGAACTCAACAACTAAAGTACCTACTGTTAAGAAGAACGAAGAAAAGCTTTTAGTTATAAAAACTATCGAAATAAAAAGGGACAAAACGTAGTACGCTAACCGCTGCGTTAACAAGTTCACAAAGAAGAATCCAGCTCACCACTCGGATATGAATGTTTTAATTTGATTAAAAACTTCGGAGATGGCTTAAGGAACTCTTGAGAGATGTTAGAAGTACTCTCCAGTACTACAATAGCTCTTGAGTCCAACTCTACTCATATATATATATTAGGTATTCGTCAGAAATAGACAGACAATACAATTCGCTCTCTTCCAAATTTTCCAGCCCTGCTCCTATAAATCTGAACAGCTCTCTCGGTTTCAAAATGAAATAACAAACCGGTACAACATGAGTGATAGAGAAAATTACAAACCAGCCACACTGTGGCAGATTTTCAATCGGACCGCAAGAAAAAACGTTATAAAAGAAATACCGATTCTAAAAAATACACAGGCAACTTCACGTTGACACGACTACGAGGTAGTTCGGAAAAGCTAATACTGATATTTAGTCACAAACTCTAAAAGCGTGAAGATGAAAATTAAGCGTGGGTCCGTCCACCTAGTTAGAGCTGCTAAAATGCTGTGGGCGATGCTTAGATAACGCAGTTTACTAAATACCCTCGCCCACGAATACGAAGTAGGTACCTGATAATGAAATATACCCACAAAAATGCTCCTGAGCGCAAAGGTATAATGATATCTCGACCAACGATCTGCCTTGAGCCCGTTCCTTTAAGAGATAGTAGCTTAATAAGGCTAAATATAATATATATATATATAAATATATATATATCTAATATGCTTAAAGAATAAAAAGCACAAAGAAATAAGAAAGCCTCTTAGCCTCCACAAATGTCTGACATTTTAAGTTTTGTCATGTTTTTATCAACTCTACTTTTATTTTTGACCTGCTTAGATAGTATGGGGCAATCTTTATATTTTATTTATCAAATAGATCACCGCTTAAACTACTTTTTGAATATCTTTTTGGTGTCCAGTAGGGTGAACTTAATCCATCTATTTACGATTTAAATACATGTTATATATGTACAATTTTCATAGGAAAACTGTAATTCAAAAGGAACTGAAACAAGCTAATATGGAGCTTTGTACATAAACATTTCTTCGTCGTAAAACAAAGGACGTTGTAATTAAACATTACTTAGACAACAGTTGTTGAATGTTGACTGTATACAGACAATGCTGAACTCACCGGGAGTTATGAATGACCTACATTCGAGTCATCATGATCTAGATCAACAAGTGGTCAACCGAACAATATAGGTATATTATATATATTTCATTTCGATTAATTCGTTGAGAAATAGTTAAACACTGCCATGGAAATCAAAAAGTCATATGACCATGCCAAAATGTGCAAATAACAAGACAAAATTAAAATATTTACAAGCAAAATAATGTATATTTGATAAACAAATTATAACATCCTTCCTTAATAAGTAATTTAAACACAAATTGGTTTACTTCACGCTTCTCGGATGCGATAAAAAGCCAAACAAAATGAGTTTCTGGACTGTATTCAAGAATGCGATACAGGCTGCGAAATTAATCATCGAATAAAAAATATAAACCTACAAAGAGACCAAATTGTGAGCGAGAGCCAAATGGGGCACTGGTAAACATCAGCCAAATTGGACACGCGCGAAATGGCCAAACATTATCAAGTTAGATTTGTCTACTCAGGTAGGTCGTGATACCGCGAATGATTTGAATAGCATTCCATAGTCAAAATTGTGTTTTTAATTCGCGAAACTTCATTATGCCAGTGTATACAAAGATGTTGCCGAGGCCCGGCAAGGAGGATATACCAGTATATTTAGGATGTTCGCTACATGCTGTCGCTGCTTGCAAAGCTCTGATTACAAAGGAAACATGTCAAAAATTGCAGATTCTATTTTAGTACATCAAATTTTAATACTTTACTCTATTTCTCACCACCCATTAAAATCTTTTTGACATAAAAAAGAAAGAAAAATTAACGATTCATTATCACATTCGTAAGTGACTCGTTGCTTGTTGAAAACGATTTAAATTAAAATCTTCATTCCATTGCAATATATTTTGCGGGATTCCATTGGAAGCTGCAATTTCTCGGATTCCATTGGAAGCTGCAATTTCTCGTGTTCGTATTTACTATTCAAGCAATTCAAGTTAACCTCAAGCGTGCTGGGTTCGTGGCGTATGAAGTGGAATTAACGCCTAATTAGTCAGCAAGCTATGCTGCAAGAAACTGAAGTTATGAACGAGACTTCAGCGTATTCAGTCGTAAGTTTTAGCGTTGACAAACAAAAGGTATAGAAATAAACTTAAGGATACCGAACTATTTCGAAAAAGGTGTTTTGTTATAAGTTTTTTTTTTGTTCAGAGAATTATCTCATAAAAGTTTGATGTTTAGAGAATCATAGTTGATTACATAATTATTTTTATATTAAATTGCACAACTTATGAATTAAGTACAATCTGACCTTTCCTAAACTTATAATATTAGAAAGAGAAAAGGTTTGTTTTTTTGTATGTAAGAAACATACAAAAAAACAAACCCTTTCTTTGTTTGTTTGCTTTCACGTTAAAATGGCGAAACGGTTTTGGATGAAACTTGGCACATAGAACATGACATGACATGAATTAGGACAAAGGATACTTTTCATCCCGATATTCTTAGACGATCGAGACTTATGCGGGTGTAACCGCAGGGCGCAGCTAGTCTGTCACTAAAGATTTCGTTTCCTTTCAAGAAACTATTGAGTTTCCCAAATAGTTTGAATGTTGTTAAAGGTTTTTCTCTATCTACTACAATCTTTCGGTTAACAATAGCTTGTCCAGGTGAATTTACCTACGTTACTAGGTGAAAATATTCGTTCAAAGAGTATTTTCCTTTGTTATGAAATATCAATTAAAAAACAATGGATGTCAATTGATTTGTATGATTAAGGTTTCCGACATCCTATAAGTTTGCCACAGCGACGAATGTACTGTAATCAGGAAAAACGTGGGTATCAAATAGTATTGATGTTCTCGAAATATCACAAAAATACTAAGGAAATAATAATAATGAAGAGTTAGTGCCTATGCTAAGATATATTTTCGCGCCAGAATGAAGAAAACTGCTAGGTAAAGTTGAAGAACACCAGTATATCTACAAAATGTAGTCATCTACTCGAGGCTACGAACGTTTTACCTTTGCATACAAAGCCATTATGACTATCATATATTAAGCGTCGCCGCGTAGTGAAAAAAATATGCGGAAGGTCACAGAAACGACATAATATTTCGAAATGTGTGCTCACTCGGAATGAAATACTGCCTTCTGCAGAACCGCCCACTTCTCCGACTGACAGAACAATGTCAGTTATTGTTAGAAATAAAACCACAAGGATTTGCTTACATAATATATCTATATAGCCGCTATATTCAAAGGCTAACTTGTCCACCGGGATCTGTTACCTTTCTGTAAGATATACGACCTCTTTTCTAGCACTGCTTCTTTTTCTCGAAGGTCCAACAGTGAAGGCAATGTCATGCCGCTTGCATAATTATGTACATTATTATTGACTTTTACTATTATAATTGCCACAGTTTTTCTTAGAAAATCTTAATTGCTATAATAGGCACACATCCGAAAATAAATGTCAAACACTACTCGACATGAGAGAATTGTTACCCAAATTGCATATGTACCTATGTCGTAATTAGTTAAGTAAAATGACGTAGACGTATCCTGAAACGATGTACAGTTGCAGAAGCAATCAAAGACGGTGTAGTATTAATTTGCCTATAGCATAACTATTCATAAACTCATTTGAAGAGTTCCACCGAAAGCTACAATAAATCAATAGAACTGATTTATTGTAGCTGAGCAAACAGCTATAAATCAAAGGCAGGCGCGGCACTGGCCGCGTGTACCAGCAGTACAGTAACTACCTATGACGTTCTATAAAACCTATGTGACGTCATAAAATATCATGTTTATTTAACTGAACAACAAAAACATATAAATTTGAGAACACACGTGCATACATCTCTCGTTGTGAGTGGCAACTTTGGAATTCTCCTGAGAGAAAACGAGCTTCAAAAAAAATTTAAATTAATCTTCGGACTAAAAAAAAATAAAAAATAAAAATGATTATTACAATTACATACAATTACATGGCTTTATGGAATTATACCCAACACAAAATAAAATTATTTTTTATGTAACTTATGAACAAATTATTAATTTGTAATGAGTTATAATAAGTTTTATTATACATATTTTCATAAGACATCTCAAAGACCTAGATCATGTATATATGTTTTCCTTTGAACCTATTATAATTTGCCACACCATGAAGACCTTTATAAACAGTCAAAGGATTTTTTCCCTTTCCGTTTGACTAAGAAAACGCGCTCATTAATCCAGAATTGTAAGATAAAGATGAATTTAAATACTTTGTAATCATGTTAAGATAGAAATGTTTGAAATAAGAGCAGAGACAAAAAAACAACAGTCTGTGTTCTATAAAATGGGACAAACATACAAAATAGGCATAGGTACATAAAATTCATAATATCTCAACTGTAAATGGACACATTCCCGTTATATATTTTTTCATGTTTTCTCAGAGAAGGGAAATGGAAAAAGTTCGGTATTTAATTTCGCTGATATTTCAAACAGGATTTTGAATTGAAATAAGTCGTGAAAAGATTCTAATTATTTTTTTTAAATCACACGATAATAAAGAGGGATTTCCGTATTGAAATGGATTTATCATCATAATTACGTCCATAACATGACGCGCATGTCGCGGGTTCGATCCCCGCACGGAACAAATATTTGTATGACCTGCAAGTAGTTGTTCCGGGTCTGGCTGTTTGTGTATGTGAGTTTAAATGTTTGTAAACGCACCCACGATACAGGAGAAATTCCTAGTGTGGGGCAACATTTAAACAAAAAAAAAATACATATTACACTGGGCCGCAAAGAAAGCGGGTCGATAAAAAAAACCTCAATAACTTCCAAAATATTGGAGCTAGCTTTATGAAATAAAAAGACTGTATTCTAGACAGTTTTATAGTGATTAAATCAATGTCATAGAAATCCAAGATTATGAACAATAAATTAATAAACTCAGCCTTGAATTTCGATGCTACTTTTCGAATTTTGGATCATTTGCAGTTCTAAATTGCTTCATGTTTGCTTCAGCAAGACGCTGCCTTACTGTACACATGTTCGGATTGCTCCCTCCAGCGTGATTTTTGGCGATTTTTTACTTCAGCAGCCGTTTCAAATCGATTTCTCAACATTGTTGACACCATATATCGATCCTACCGCGCTGTCGTGCACCTTATTCGGCCTGTTCCTGGTCTGCGAATATTGAATCCAATCTCTTCAAATCGCTGGAGTACTCTTTGAACGGTTGATAGCGCCACCAACAGTTCTCGCTGTATAACGCTGACTTCACCCGCCTTCAAGCACTGTCCGAATTCTGGTACACTCTTTAGGGGTTAGTGGCATGTTTTTAATTGAACTTGATCAGAATAATGAATTTCTGCACAAGAAATGGCATATTTATAAACAGAAACAAAAGTAAAACAAATGGTTTCAAAGTTGTTATTTTTTATTAATTTTCTTTATTTATGATTTTTTATACAATCACCAAAAAGAAATAAAAAGGTTTTACATCTTCCTATATTATTAACGATATAAACTTTAATTTAATTTGTATTTTAAAAGGATTGCTCAAATATTTTAAAAGTTATCGCATTTATTATAACCGGCTTGCTTTCTTTGTGGCCCAGTGTATATATAGTCTGTCTAAAAGTTGTTGTAATTTTGCCCTCGGTGACAGCGAATTTTCGTGGACTAGGACTGTATACCTACTAAGCGAAGTAGGTTGCATCCGCGCGTAATTTCAGACTAGCCCCTAACTTCGTTCTGGTAATTTTATCAGCTTATCTCGACTGGCTAGCCTCCTGGACGGATACCTTAGGCGGATCACACACAACAACGCGCCACGCGACTGGGCGCAGATAACGCGAACGCGCCCCCACGCTTGATTTTTTACAAACAAATTCAATAGAAACGTGCTTCCACGCGGGGAATTTGGCTCCCTTTCCCGCGCCTCGTCGCGTGGCGCGTTGTAGTATGTGATCCGCCTTAGTATCCCTTATCTTTATTTTTAAGTTCAGCGATCGTTAATATTATTGAAATATTTAAAAAAGCAAAATGAGTTAGGAACTACATAATCATACCTACAGCAAAGGCAGAGAGATGCGAGGAGCAAACATGAGAGAACCGAATCGACGGTTTTTGAATACCGCAAATCACAGAGTTTTAGGTACGTTTATGGAATACAAATATTAAAGCCCCCAAAAAGTTAGCGGCTGCATCACGGATTTACTTTCCGTAGCGCGCGAGGGAATCAGTTTATCAAACACCTTAGGTCGACTGACATCCTGACCTCGTAAAAGATTAATTAGAGTTGATATGAGATAATATGACATTGACAATGTATTTTATGTCTGTCCACATCGTCAAACCAAGTTAGGTGGAGATACCGAAGTTGCGAGTGACGGATACTCAATGTGTTCGTTGGCAATAGCTTTTATACCTATATGAATCTTTTGTGACTTTGTGACTGTCCAAAAGTTCAAGATTAGTTCCCATATTTCCGGGTCAAACTTCTTACACTAGTTTGGAATTGTTTGCCATTTAAGTACCTACCTACAACAATCCACAGCAATACACTGTCTAGGTCAATAAGTAAAAAGTACATTTGCGAGTCTTTGAAGACTAAGCTAAAGCTAAGCCTAAGTCGCTTTTTCCACTTAAAACGTGATTCGCGGGGTAATAGCTAAACACTTCTTATTCATCATATAAAAAAGTTCATACAAAAGCAAATAAAACTTCCTATGTAGATACTGATTTGTTAAAAACTCGTAAGTAGACACAACATGTAAAAACAGCCTGTTCCACGAGAAAAAATCAGAGGTGTTAAACTTTTTCCTGGTTACACAGTCTTACAAAACCATCCATGTTCCACAAAAAAAGCTGCAAAATGGTTTTTGCTGGTTATCCAGTATGTTTTAATAAGAGAACCTTTTGCCAACTAATTTTAAAAGGAAACCCCAAAATCTTTGTATGACCCGCATGACCCTAGATTCACAGCCGATTAACATCTATGTTTGCGACCACTGGACCGTACGCAGTTAATCAAATTCACAAATAACTCAATGTCTTCTCCACGGTTCTATGAGGATTTTATTGTTGGTTTTCATAGCTATAAGTTAGCAATACGTAGTGAGGAACTAGGATTTATTGCGAAATATATCGAGAGACGCAACAGCTGCGTTCTTGCACCGAGCTCTTTACGGCAGAATTTAATCTGGAACCAATTACGTAAGTGACAGTACCGTATTTGAAGGAGCGTTAAGGGTAACTAATATGCAGTTTCCGAGACAATTTATTTTTGACCAATTTTGGATTATCAGGAATTATTTGCTTCTCTTTTCGCTGGTGGGACGATGTTCATACGTTTTTCTTCAGCGCTAACATACCGAGCTTGCAGGCTCGCTAAGCCATTGTCAATACCACGGCATGAGATGTGGCTCTATGGCTCATAAGTATAGAAAAAAAATTATTTTACATGAGCTTCTAATTAAAATTCTAGCCGCAAAAATAGCATAGTTTTTAAATCATATTGAATATTGAATAATTGACTGGTTTTAATGAGGATCATTATTAATTAGATTCACTTATCTTTCCTAAGAGAACTGAGGGGCAATTCCCGTATGTTTAAGACCGTTCGCATTCTAATCTCAGTCTCAATCTGTCAAAATTACAATCAATTTACATACATTTTTGACAGGTTTTTGACATTGATTGTCGCTGAGATGAGATTGCGACTTGAATTTGAACGTTTTTTAAGTACGAGAATTGGCCTACTGGTAGGATCCCTATTCCTTAGTTATAGGTACTATTAATTTATCAAATCAGGGACACCGTACCACCGACTATTCGCGAAAGCTATCACAATTTAATTGGCAATTTGTGTATTACAATAATGACTGTTCCACAAAGCCATATCAGTGATACATATTCATATCACTCGTATTTGTTCAGTATTTAGACTTTTGTCATATAAATTGAATCATTAGTGAAATACAGATTTCACTAATGATTCAATTTAAGTATATGACAAAAGTATAATATATATATCTAATATAAAAATATCTTTTAATAAGATATGAATTATGTTTGATTAATATTTTATGGTTTATGTAGGAACAGGTAGCGATAGCTATGTTAATCGGCATGGTCTATTTTGTAAACGAAACCGTTAACTTACCTACCTACTACTGAATGCAAACAAGTGAGTTTGTAGTGGACTTTACTGACAGCGGTGAAGGAAAAGCATCGCGAGGAAACCTGGACTTATAATAATATATGCCTGAACTCACCAACCCGTCTTGAGCAAGCGTGGTGATCAATGGTCGCGCCATCTCTGTTTGAGAAGAACCCTTTGCCCTGCATTGAGACACTAATGGGCTGATATTATTTTTATACATCGTAATATTCATTCCACGAGATTTGTATTGTATCTTAAGTACCTAGCAACAAAAATAAAGCTTTTAAACAAAATATCCATGAGTAAAGACCCTTTCTATGACCTTTCCTCTCGATACGAAACCGCGTGACCGCAACTTAATACGAGTGCAATTAGTTTCTAAGCTAATATCAAGTAGTTCACGACACTCACTAGTAGTACACTACACTGCTACTAGGTACTCATAGTACACACTCCACAGTGAGTGTATATATATATATATATATATATATACACTCCACATACACATGGGTCTGCTTGCCGTGTTTGTGTGTAGGTACTTTCACGACAAGCTGAACACTACAACCTCCTTGCTATGACATATTCTTTTCTCTTTCTGTACAGAGAATTCTGAAACAGATTTTTTTATGTGAAAGTGATATTTATCCAGATTATTTTCTCCAGATGGAATAGTCATTCAGATGATAGGTATCTATTCGTTTTTACATTAGTATATTGGCTTCGTTATTTGCCATCCAATACGAAAACTCGAAAATCGTAAAACATGCCAATACCATTTGAAGCTATTCATAAATAAAAAACCTTTTAAAATATGAATGCTTGTCAAAATGCTGTATGCAGAGCTTACAGTGAAACTCCGGTTCCAAATGTTGGATCCAACTGTTGGCAGAGTTGGGGTCGACGAAAAACCATTCAAATCAACCGAGCCAGTTGCTGGCCAACAGTGGCGGTTGGTTGGAACTAAAGTTTGGAGGCGAACGAAAATATAAAATTTTATTGAAATGCTATCAACGGTGTCAATCTCAGAACCTCAGAATGTCAATCTCCATTTACAGTCTAAAAACATTTTAACGTTTAATAACATTCAAACTAAAGTGTGGGAACGGCAAAATGCAGCGAGTATTTTACGTTTTTTAGTCAACTCTATTCAGCATTCCTTCATTGTTATTTGGTATTTATATTTTTTTTCTATTTCTTTGGTGGTTTAAGGAAATCGATGATTAATATCGAGTGATAAGTAAAAAGCTTCAGTAACTTGATGGTAAATTCAACGAACTATGTTGTTATAGAAAACAATTAACCAATGTCTATTTCTATGCAGTACAATTAACAAAATATGAGAAATTCTATCCACTGCATGTTAAACCAAAAGATCAGTTATTTTAACAGGCTGCACGAAGCCGTTGACATCTCCAGATTAAAGAGGGTCAAGTCGGAATAAATTTAAAAAAAGAAAAACTCGTCTTCTTGAAATCCTGGATAATTCTTCCACAGATCCAAGATAGATCCTCATAAGTTACCACAAAGTATTACAAAGTATCAGAGGCGACGAAACTGTTCGTATCTAATGCGCGGAAAAGTGCTGTTAGCGAACTTAGTAGGATTACTGCTGCAAAAAGTTACGGTTCATAACTTCATGAAGTGTCACGATTCCCTCCATCGCCTTGCACCTTTTAGGCGACGTGATTAAAACCTACTTGAGCATTAACCCCCTTAACCGTTTTCCACCTTCTTCATAAGGTGGGTTTAGACCAAACGAATGTAGAACCCGAACACAAGCATTGTTTTCTTGATATTCTTGACACAATTTTACAATACTCGGTTGTTTACACAAAAAGAATTTGGTAGAGTGGGGATAGAATGTGCATCCGCTCGTTTAGCCTAAAGTCTAAAGCGATCTTTAAACAAAAGACGTTCTAAGTTATGACTGGTATTTGATTTAGATTCTCCTTGTAAAGTATGAACGCAGAATCTCTGAACTGATACGAAAGTTTGGAGCCTGAAAGCGCAGCTCTTCAGAAATTCAGTGCCATAAACCGATTGCGAATTCGAATCTTAATTTTGATGTTTGAAATCCTTTAACACATGTTTTCATGTCTACATTCTTCAGCTTTTCTTTATATACGAAAACACTTCCGTTTTAATTAAAATAATAATTCCACAAAACACAATGATGATTGATGTACAATCAAACTTCCTTTTCAATTAAGTGTTTGTCCAACAGTAAGATGGCATGGCCTTTCTTGATAGTCAACTCTGTCCGGTGAACAAAGATTATCTGATAACGAACAGAAAACCCGCAACAATATGGTTAGCAGTAATTATTCGGAATCCGTCACAAGAACGCCTATTGTTTCTCCCGATCCCATTTAGCGGCTTGTTTCGCATTCGCTGCAAACTTTAGCCTTTGCTTATTGTTACAGGCACTTGGACCTACCACAGAAATGTAGGTACCTACACTATATTACGAACAGAAAAGTATATACAACAGTTTACATAAACCGTGAGTACGAACGCACAATGGTCTAGCTGTACTAGTCACCGCTTTCAGTGCAGATAACAGAGCTTGTCAACTTTCTAGATCCGTAATTTAAGATTGTGAATAGCGGGAAAGTTGAAATGATTCCTCTGATCTTTAGCCTCGTGTCCCACATATAAGATCACAGAATCTCTTCAGTTACAGTATATAACGACTCGGCACAAGCCACAATCATAATAAAAATGGAGTCATTAAAGTTGCACTTTCCTTTGCAAAGACAAGATTAAATATGTAGCTGAATGTTGTTTTTTAACTAGCGTTAACTCACTAAGTTATTCATAATTTAATCAAACTTAGTGTGCGTTTTAATGAAAAAAATGATTACAAAATTTATTCATTCAGCAACTTGGGCTGTTATTTTGATGATTTGAATTTCTTCTATCTAGTTTTTATTTGTAGAATGTTATCCAGTCCTGTCTGACGGAACCCGTATCTATGTGTCATCATACGCTCACATATTGCGCAAAGATAACCTGTAATTGACTCAAAATAGCAGATAGTATATTCAAAAGTCCTTTTAGTGTTCTATGATGATAACGTTCGACAAATAAATGTGCAGCAGATTTTAACCTTTTTTTTTTTGCTGAATCACGTTTCAATCATCTCTATCTGTTAAAAGACTAATGTGCTATCGCGTTTTAAATGTATCTGCCTAGCTTTTTTCAACTATAATATGTTGGGCTCGGCTTCCAGTACAACCAGATGCAGCTGAATATCGGTATTTTACATGGAGCGACTGCATATTGGACCTCAGAGCGATTCAAATTATGATTCCCCGTGGTGAAATTAAGAGTTTTACCCTTATTTTTCTTAATACATGGCACATAAAACAATCTGGGCTGGAAAATTGGGCCCCAACAGACAACATGTATCAAAGTTGAAACACATAAGCTGACAAGGAATTCCCCGTGGCGTCACATGTCAAATCATATGTTTATATTATGCTTTTTGATTTTAGTAGGTATCTGATAACATTATCTTTGCTTTATGCAAGATTTATTTTAAAAGGGGAATCTCCTATTATGAGCAATTTATCGTTACATGTTACAATCTCATGGGACTTTTCAGATTCTGTTTTTATTTTTGATAAACCATGCAGATCTCCTGACAGTTTATCTTTTGTGTGTTTTCTAGAATGATTTCATCTTATGCTGTTACAGTTTTACATGATTGAAATACTTTTAAAAATCATTTGTACCACCACACATGTAACATAAATTAAAACAAAAGTAATTCGCATAATCTTTCAATTATTTCAAATAAATGTGCGTTAAATTCTTGCACAATATTAAACTGATTAAACAATGTAATGATCGAATGGCAATGTATCAGCAATATATCAGCGCTAAACTTCAAGCACTCATTTCTAGACTTTTTATACCGCGGACAAGTCTTTGAAGAATTATGAGCAATAATTGGACATGGTTTAGTCGCTTCAAAAACATACCAATTTCTATAGAATGTATCATATTGGGAGGTCCTACAAAAAGACGCACAATGAAGTCCTTTAATTGCATAGATCTTGGTAGGAAGCCAGAAAACAGTTAGAGCGATCAAGATCTTTCCCCAGAGCGTTCTGCCGCAAATTGTCCGACATGTCCCCTTTTTCCTCAACCAGCTATATATTTCAATTCGTTGGTTTAATTAGCCGTTTAATTTTTTACTCGTCTCGGGTTTCACTTAAATTACGCTCTGATTTAAATGTAATTTCTTAATTTATTGCGCCAGGAAACATAAAACAATTAAGCTTTCGACGGGACGAGCTAGGGAAGTGTCGTTATTTTTCGTGTTCGCTCAATTATACACAGAATTTTTAAAGTCTTTACGTTGCGAGATATTTTATTGGATCAATAAATATTGCTTGCGTTTTATTTTTTTTACAATTGTGCAATAGCTGACTATATTTTTGTTCTGTAAACATACTATTCCGCAGAAAAAATTTTTTGCTTAGCAAACAATATCTTTAGTATTTCATCAAAAAAATCCGTAGGTAAAACGTACCATTGGACAGTAAACTAGATCCTTACGTAGAAATAAATCCGTCGGTCCCGAAATTGTGTAACATGTCTGTTTAATTCGGTTTTTAACGAATATAACAAGGAAACTTGTTGAAATTTTTCTAACATTGAGCACACATGGGCCCAGCTCGACAATATTATCATACATATAATTGTTAAACCCTCGTTTATCTTATCTCTTTGGCATTATTTCAATCAAGTCGAACATTACATCATATAGACTGTAATCTATTCATAAATATGTCCAAAACAGTGTGTATTTTTTGTATATTATGATATAAATGACTCATGAACTGAATTATGATGAAAACATACAAAAACTATTATATACCTAGCCGATATTAAGGTTTACGTCTTGTTTGCAAACTTTATTTTAAATAGGTAAATGATTATTTTCTTAGTTTTTTTTATTACATAAAATAAAAGTGAAACTTCAATATCATCAATCATGGGAAGACATTTTTGAAGAAACTTTAAATAATTAGATTTTAGCATAAATAATAAGTGTTTGTTAAAAGTTTAACCAAAGAATAGTTCACCTATTCGTCCTCATTTACTAAAAGCAAAATTTTAGGTAAGTAACTGACAATAGCGCATCGCGCATTGCGCAACAAATACGGCTCAAAACAGTGATGCGTTTGATGTGAGTTGAATCGAATGACCACCAACATAAAAGTAACTTTGCGGTTTTAATTAGTTTAAAAATAAATTCACGGCTCAGTTGAATAATGTTTAGGTATTTCTTTAGTTAATTTCATTCTCTTTAATATTATTTTATAAAATAGGATAGTTTAAGATTAAATATTTGAGAATTAAATGCTACGAAAAATATTTTTTGAGGTCTGTTTTACAATTGTTTAAGTATTTAATTTTGTTATTACTATTTTATTTTTATGAAATATATTTGAATAAGTCCTTTCTTTGAATATTTGACAATACATTAATTTTTTTTGTGGCTTATAATATGTGCCCTAATAAACTGTGCGACAAAAAACAGAGCATTTTACGGTGTCTTACGTTTGGGCAGCGCCTTAACAATAGCAGTAGGTAGGTACCGTGAGTTTTAAAGTTTTCTGATAAATTAGTCATAATTTTACATTTATTAGGAAATTTCTAACTATTTCTTTATTTCTGTAGAAATATAATTTAGATAATCTAATCTAGTATCGTAAAATAGTTTAAAATTTAAAGTATAATAGTGCACTCACCTTCGACAGTCGGAGTTGTCGCGCCGACGAAAACTTCGAAACTAACTGAAAGTTCGCGGAAAATATTCAGATAAAGTAAAATTCACTTAAATAACTTAGTCACAACTCACTGGAGAATGTTGTTGTTAGAAAATAAATGTGTTCAAGTTAAATTTGGTAGTTATATTGGGATTATATTATATGTTGTCCGTTCGCCAAGTTCTTGTTGGAACGTTTGGGCGCGCCAAAGTTGTGTGTCGATGGGTTCGGGCTTCGTGCTTATATCTCTCGGAAAGCGGAGCCTGCGCGCATGCGCGACTGCCATTCATGTCACTCTCTCAATGACCGCCCTACACACGTCATCATGTTTTAATTATTATAATTTTTATGTCATCCCTATCTATTTATCTGTAGTGTACTTTTTATTCTTTATTTTAAAATGCGAATATTTTTTTTGCTAATTTGCACCTAATGTTACTTAACATTGGCGAGATAAAAGTCATGCGTTTTCAAGGGTAGGACTTAAATTATCTTTTAAAATTACCTACCTACTAAACAACTCATTACCAAAAAATGATCGTTATAGACGCAAGATAAACAGGAACTATTATTCATTTAAACGTCTCTACTTCTTTTAAAGTTACTTTTCGCTGACTCATAACTCTTAACTAAGTACCTATGTATGTGTTTTACCTACTGTAGGTGTTTGTTACCTATAACAGAGGCAAGACAAGTAAATTAGCATAATATCTGATTAGCAGGTCTAATTCGATTGATACGTCGTCGCGGCGTGAGCTAATATTAGCCATCACCTCCCTATTATTCCCGTATTATTATTATCGTATGACACCATGCGTGTTCTCTACAATAATGCCTTCAGGGCGCTGATGAAACTGCCTCGTTACTGTAGCGCGTCAGGTATGTTTGCGGCCGCAAATATAGATGGATTTGCGGCCATTTGCTGCACGGTTACTGACAAATGCGTGCACTGACTGGACAGGTCCTCTTAATCTGCGTGGTTCTTTCCTCAGAAGACCATTTCAGATACTAATCTACATGGTCCTCAAAGATTATGTTCGAACATTTATAAACACATTGACATTGATGAATTTTATACATACAATGACATGAGTATTTACTACATTGATGAATTTTATACATACAATGACATGAGTATTTACTTTGTAAAGTATTATATTATTTAAATTATTGTGAATGTGAAGATTATGTGGATTATTACTTTTTTTATTTTATTTCTTAGTTAGTTTCACGATCTGGCAGCTTGAGTAATTTATGCGGCCTACCCAAATGTCCTTGCTTTGGTATTGTTCGTCGAATCGTTGTGCTCCTTATGTTCTCATTTGAGCGGCAAGATTACTGACAAATGCGTGCACTGACTGGACAGGTCCACTCAATCTGTATGGTTTTTCCTCAAAAGACCGTTTCAGACACCAATCTACATGGTCTTCACATGATCTGACCAAGATTATGTCTGGACTTTAAAAGAGACTGTGACCTCTGAGTATGTTTCGGCCTTTCTTCTCAGAGGAGTCAGATAGGAAACGCCGACCTCATCTAGTTTTTAAAATATGATTGACGTGTAAAAGTGTTTGTAACAAACCTACTTACAGAAATAAAATCATTTAACATTATTCGCAAGAGAGTTGTGTCCCTGATGCGCCGTATACCAGGTAGTTCGGTCCACTACCTTCAGTTGTTCGCATGGAGGATGGATCTAGATCTGGATTGCCCAATAATGCGGTACTGGACCAGGCTGCATATGGAGCATACCGGATCCAAACCTAAATTTAGACTAAGATGAAATATTTAGTAGTGTACTTTAATATTTTTGTTATTGCAAAATTGTAATTTATAATGTTTTTAATGATGACTTTTGTAATATTTATCTAATAATTTCTCATGTATGCATAAGGACAAGTTCTGAAATAAATGAATTTATTATTATTATTCCTCTTATGACATACGAGAATTACCGTCTACATTAGGTACAGGCATTCGAGATACCTGGATGAGACTCGCACATCCCAGGGAAGCATGCCACAAAAGGGAAGAGGCCTATAAGTACCTAGTCAGCAGTGGGTAGAACAAGGCTGCCAATGGTGATGATGACATGGGATACTATTTCTATCTGGTCACTACATTATATTGCGTATGTCCACGGGCAGCTTCAACTACTTATCATAACGTGGCCACTGGTTTGCCATCCAATAGTATTAATAAGGTGGCGCAAGAGTTGAGCCGTCTCGTCTTTCTGTCTGCTACTTATTAGTATGAAACATTATTTGTGCCTGCCAAGCATATTTCTCTCCGACCGTAATACGTTATAGTCATTTTGAGGCAGCAGGTGTGCGGCTGGTGAAAATGAGTCTGTGCGCACACGCAGTTGGTTAGTGTGTATTTTTGAGACGGCTTGTTTATCGGGCAGGTAGAATAAGTAATCGTACATTGAGATTTCTTATTTTCTACAATACACCTGGAACAAAGAAAATTATTCCTCTAATAATGTTGATTAATTAAGTAATGTTTTTGGTATCTACAAAATTACTATTCCCGAACCTATAAGCTGACTCGGAGACCAATTAGAAGGTTTGCTCGATGCAGTCGTTACAGCAAAATGGCTATTCCTCAAATAATTTCACCTCAAATGGCCAAATTTGCACAACTTCGCTACTGAAAAAGTTTAGTAGATACATCTAATTGAAAGAAAAAGTCTTAGAAAAAAGGAATAGTATTTGACAATAAAAATACACAAAGCTTCAGTGGTTACTCAGAGCTCTTTGTGAAAGAATTCGTCTAGGGTACTGCCACCTAAACTTTCCCTGCTGCCAATCCAGCGTTGATGTTCTGGTTTAAAGGGCATGGGTGCCGTCATTACAGGAACTTGAGACATTTTATCAACGAGGGTGGGCAACGCTTTACCGATGCCTCTGAGGCTGGGCCGACAACATCAGGTGGGGTGTCCGGTCCCACTCAATTTCTAATTTTCTTACTAAATTAACCAGAGAGCAGTGATTGCCCGCTGGTAACATCCCGATATACGCGTCGAGGTCGTAGGTTCGAATTCACGGCGGCACTTTACTCTGTGTAAGTTATTTCATCGGATCCAGGGGGGGGGGGCTAGATCCGCCCTTGAACATCGATCACACAAACTTCTAAGTTCTTGGAGCGTCTCCGCGATGCATGTTAGTACGTAAGTATCACCAGCCACGCGATAAAAGTGATTTATGCTTCTTACGGACCGCCGCGACAAAAGTTTGTAAGCTTATACTCGTAAGGCGGGATTTACTCAGCTCCTGAATTCAAGGGTAATAACGTAACATGCATAAATCATAGATCAGTTGAGTCAAAGAGATTAAATTGATAGCAATAATTAAATGTCTTTGAGTTGAGTTAATAGAAGTTATTGTGGAACAAGTCAGAGAGGATAAAGAGGTGCTTACCTACATATATCAAATGTGCAGGTTCTTAAAATAAAGGTTAGGTCTTTTTCTTACCTTTTCGTTTCGGTATGGGAAAGTTTGTAATATTTGCTTAGGTTGTTAAGTTTAAAAACAAAACTTTGTCCTGTCCATGCTTACTGAATCACGTAGCAGCTGCCTCGTTGGATTCTGACAACTTTTTAATAAAACTGACCATTGCATAAAAAAGAATGAAATGTTAAAAAAAAAAATATAAAATGCCAAAACATTAAATGAAAAAAATGAAATGAATGAAATGTTATGTTATGTTGTTGCGAATGTTATGTTATTCTATAAGACGGGAGTATAAAAAAAAATCTTCATTTAATAAATAAAATTATTGGTACTAATTTTATATAATATAATATATATATATTAATAGTCAGCAGTGGGCTACAGTGAAATATTTTTGACGCATATTGCATATCCACGAGTCCACGAGTATCTACAAAATATCAGAGTCTCAAGCCAGCAAAAGGCACCAAATGGCCTAGAGATAGCAGAATGAATTTGACTCCAAACTTAAAGATCCAAACAAAACAGGAGGTAGGTTGAAATAAACAACAGTGAAATTAGGGATAGCCGCTCTGCACAATGCAACATAAGCTAAGCCTAAGCTAATAACTAAGCTTAGTTCATAATTATAGAATTCGTAGGACAAGGTGATTCCCTAATAGGTACCTAACTAACGGGAAGATTGCTTTAAAGTAACTGGAAACTAGACATCACTGGATTCATAAAATTAAAACAGCACAATAAAGACTATATAATTTGCTGTCCCCCTCTAACTTCCGCTGCTTGCTAAAGACAAAAGTGATAGAAAGTTCTCAGAGTGCCTATTAAGCTTATTATAAATACCGATGTTTAAGTTTACGGCTCCGTATAGAAGACTCGCAAATGAAAACGTTCGTAAACGTAAACAGTGAAATTACATGAGTTTTATTTATCTTAAGTTAATTATTCCAGTTTATAAGTATCTCCTTAATGTTTGTAGAGCGAGAAACTTTGGAGTACGAAAAAGTTTTCGCCTTAATATACTTTGAGTTGAAAATCATTCTGTGAATAGACCGTCATATCATTACCATTAAAATACCACGTTGATTGGATGGAAGCATTCTCTCTTTATACTGGCCACTTCAAAAGTACGCTGAACTTTGCCGTGCTGGAAGGTTATCAAAATTCCGCGAATCCAAGCTCCAAGCACTGCTTTTAAGCTGTCCAGCACATTCTGTAGCCGACGCTAGGATAGGACATAGGATACTTACTTAGGAGCTTATAATATGACAGAAAACTTCAACCAAGCAGCTCAAGCTGGAATGAAAGATTTAGTTTCTGAGGTCCCAGAGTTCACGCTGATAATATTCTATGAAAGAAGTAGGTAATCAAACCAATTACAGTATTGCCAGTATTATTAATCTGTCCTTACAGAAAAAAATACTACACTTATTGACATAATGACTATTGTACACGTTACTCAGAATTTCAAAAGATCCTGAAAGTACCTATATCGGATACTGTTCAAATAAGACGATCCAAAGAAATCTATTTCTACAGACAGTCTGCTACTTATATTTACATGTATCTTTTAATATTTTTCCTTATTGATGGATACTCAAATAAAAATATTCATTCCGTCGGAGTCATTTATAAGAAGGTATGTGAAGATATTGTTATTTAAGTACTGTTTATAAGCTCTCTTGTTGATAGAGAAAACTATTTTCCCAGCCCGACTTCTGTTACTGATTTTTGTAAACATTCACTCCGTAGTAGTTCTTGACATACCTGTAACTGTAACCTTATATTGGAAATACCTGTAGGTATCATCTTCTAATAAATATATACAATAGGGAAGGCTTTTCCGCACCAATTCCTATTTATTACATAGTTTTTATCGGAATACTTCGGAAATAACTCAACCTAACCCAATTTTCCGCTTGTTGCTCTATTAATAAGAAGGTATATTTCTTCAATATTTAAACTTGAAGATGGTACATTCTCCGGTTCTTTGGAAAGACTGCTGGATGTAGACCTTTCCCTGTATATGGGAAACAAAATAATACAAAAAACCCACCTACCTGTACTGTGCCAGCGCGATGGAATACGGCTCACTTCACTCTCCTCAAAGAGAGGAGACCTGCACCACACCAGTGGGGATATTGATTTGTATTATTAATTGATTATAAATACGTGATATCCACTGTGAGGAAGAAGTTTCGGAAACCAGCTCTTTAGAGAAAAAATAAAAAGAACATCCCTGGCCTTAACAATCGAAGCTTATAGTCTCTCACCAGTTTTGATCAATGGTGTTGATAAACTCATGCCTCCGTTCGAAGAATTAGGGATGTTAAGTGCTCTTCTCACCTTTAGCACCAGAATATTTCAGCAACTGTACTTCCTCATACAGTATATTTATCTCCCGAAGCGACGCGCACTTTACTTGTGGTAACTAACAGTGTACAAACGCGCTGTGAATGTGTGCGTAAAGACGAGTAACTTCAGCAGATAACACACACACGCACGCACACACACACTTCCAACTTCGCCATTGTATTGGACGGTACCGAGAGCTCCAGCGCTTAAAAACACATTCACAGCGTGTTTGTATACTGGGTAACCACAAGTAAAGCACGCGTCGCTCCGTGAGATAAAAATACTATAGGTACAATAGCGTAATTATTCTAACGTCTGCTCTAGTAAGTACATTTAAATATTCTCCATTACAAGTATCTGCTCCCAGCAACATTGCATGACTCGCTCTCTCGTGAAAAATCGGCAAACAATGCTTTCCATACAAAACATCGTGTGTCACGAGAAAGAAAACATGAGGTCATTGCACCCTTTATTCTTAGTTTAAACAGTATAGTGAGCTAGTCACGAGTGCTGTATGTAAGGCGTACGCGGTACGATAATGTTTACGTACTTTTTATGCGGCTAGGCAAAATAAAATATCGATCATCAGTGGTGGCAATGACAATGACCCCTCAAGGCCCCTTACCTGTGTACTACATCTATGTTGCATAATGGCAGACAGTCACTACCTACACCTACTCGTATGTACTGTGACTGTGCCTTTTTAAGTAACGTCACAAAGCCCAATAAAATTAAGTCTGTATTTCAATTTTGCATATTGATCCGTCTTGCTTTCATTTAAAATTTCTAGAGGCATTTTTAGGGGTATTGAAATGACTTGGTTGGTCAATACCTGAAATTATAGGTAGATAAATAGACATTTAAAAGAGTTCATATTTTAATATATGCACAAAACATTCTTAAACTAAATAAACTATTAAAATTAAGATATGATAACCTAAACTAACAAATTAAAATATGGCGTCGAAAAAATTCCTCCGCATCGCTGTCTACTGGTAATGTACCCAAGAGACTGGCGGCATTGCCACGTTGTATGGCAATGCTAAGCCTGTGGCCAAGGTAAAGGCCAGCCCTTGGACCACGGGAAGTGTCAACCAGCCGTTTGGAGATTTCGTTGAACAAACCGTGAGCACTCGGACCCCACGGCCCGAGGGTTTCAACCCCAAACGGCTCGAAAATATAATTACCAATACTTTCGCCGCTTGAGATTTTCCGCAGCCGCAGCAGCAGCGACAGCACCGCACGCCGAGTTAGGGAAAAGAGATGGCGCAAGAGTATCGACACACGTTGCGTCCCACACTAAAGGCCTTCCAACGCCACGTTCTCTCTTCCACGGTCTCTTGCCATCGTCACGTGCCAAAACATTAGTTTCTAATACAGCTGGAACGCCGACGGTGACAAGACCTCGTCGGATGATATCATTTATGTTCGCGTGCCGAGCTAAGCGGCCCGCACTTCGGCTGCAAGACAGGCCGTGGTGTCCGAGGCTGTTGACAACTTCGCCACAGTGACAGCGATGAGGAGAACAACAAGGAGCTCCTAGTCGTAGGGATGCAGCGAGGTGGAAAGTAGTGTCGTCGAACAATTCGACGACGGTAGTGCATGAGGCCAAAGACCCGACTCCCACTTACCAACAGCAAGCAGGCGCGCACGCTCCGCAGTAGTAGCAGACGTGTTAAGTAGTTCTGTACTACTCTCCAAAGCGGCTCATCCTACTGTCTCTGGGAAGATGGATAAACGGGTTCATCTGAATTCGGGCAAGAGAGTCTCCAGGCCTCGGTGAAGCACGGCACATCAAAATTGATCAGTGTGGGGGCTAGGATTTTCCTAATAAATTTATCAGTGCCGTAGACCGAGGCTAAGAAAGCCGGTAAACTAACACTAGAAATTTTGCAGACGCCGAGGCCTCCCATACGAATGGAAAGAGTAGCTTGTGTCCAAGCTCGGTCGTCCATGGCCACATTTAAAATCGAAGTTAATGTATGTGGCATAATTTGGTCAATTTTGTCTAAAAGGTGAGTGTGCTTCCATAAATGGGAAGCGCGAAGGAAATATGTTAATTTAGGGCGAAAACAGCAATAACGGATTAAGGTTAAGGCCGAATACGTGTTAATTTAGGACAATCTTTCCGAAACGTCATTGAAATTTTGTATTTTTTCCTCAATAAACACGGGAAAGGAATTCTCGAAGATTTGGAGACCCAAGGAGACGAAGAGAGCTTTTTTCAATAATTTTGATTTCTGGAGCTATTGCGTTAAATTTGGGGAGAGTCAGATGTCTGTCAGTACTGTCCGCCATATAAAGTTCACATTTCGAGTGATTGAGATCAAGGCCAATGGAATAAAGTAATTTTTTTAAGAATTGTAGGTCATTTAAAACGGTTTTTAAATCGCCTCCCAAAGTTCCATCGTCAAGATACCAAACGTTAAATTTGGAATTTAGCTGTCGAATAATTGGGTGAATGGCTAAAAAAAACTAATCACTGGCCCGAGGGGGTCACCTTGTTGACAACCAACAGCAGATCCCATAAGGTGGATTATTATTGAGAATGGTGTCTGTAGCATTGCTGTCGCGGACCTTGAGAAGATATAATCCGCGAATGTAAATACAACAATAATCAGACATAGCAACATTAAACAATAACTCTATGCAATGGCAACATCGATGGTACATCGCTGGAAGTACGCGCGAACCTGTCAAATCGCCCCGACGCAGTAAGAACTAGTATTTTGTCTTGTTTAAGTTTAGCTAAAGTTTAGTGAGAAGCCGTGTTTACCAAAGTGAGTTTGTATCAGGGTTGGAGCCGGCCATCTCTAGATTGAAAGCTGAGTATCTAATGTTTAAGATTGATTAAGTAATTAAGTTATTCACTGAAACCAGTGTTTTGAGAATACTGAAATACTGAATAATGATTACGTGTAAACCAACGAGGTTGGCAAACTTTGTATGTTGTAGTTGTATGACGTATGTTATAACTTATAACTGAAGCTTCTTGAGATCTCAATTAGTACTAGTATGATCTGTAAGTGTGATTGAGGGCGGTGTAGAATACCACGCCGTCCTCTACTAAAGGTCTGCAGATCTAAAGCCTTTCAATGAGTATGTTTGAGGGCGGTGAGAATACCACGCCGTCCTCTACTAAAGGTCTGCAGATCCAAAGCCTTTCGATGAGTATGTTTGAGAGCGGTGAGAATACCACGCCGTCCTCTACTAAAGGTCTGCAGATCCAAAGCCTTTCGATGAGTATGTTTGAGGGCGGTGAGAATACCACGCCGTCCTCTACTAAAGGTCTGCAGATCCAAAGCCTTTACGAGTGCCCTTGGAAGTGAGTTTCCAGGGTCGGAAACCATACCGGTTTCCAGTTGTTGAGTAATGTACAAGATCTAATATTTGACATTTGGTTTCAGTAAATACCAATAATCTGAAATGCCCAAAAATTATCGAAGTGTCAGTGTCATCGATAATATCTATCTACAGATGGTGAAAGTGGCCCCCTCTGTTCAAGTCTGGTTGCTCTGCTCTGTCTCCATAAAGAATCAATAAGCGAAGCAGATAAAGTAAACACAGGTACAAGTATCACAATATTTTTTTCTCATTCGCTACGTCCGCCTAAGGTTACTCCCTCAGAAGAGATCAACATAATACTCTAATATTACACAATTCCTTTAAATAATATAATCTTAACATATACGGGCAGACGTAACGACAATTGCCAAAGGAAACTATAGATATGGGCTATTTCTTGTTTAGTTTCTGCCTGCAAAGGGTCCCTATAAACAGAATTGAAGGCATTCGTTATGTCCACCTTCAGGATGACCTCTCCTTAGACAGAATTTAGGTAGGTCGACAAAGCGCGTACGGCAGCCTCATAGCACCCCTTTGGAGCCGTATCCTAGCTGCAGGGGCTGAAATTTTTCCGAAACAACCTCACCATAAAATTTACAGCAAATTTTGGCTGCCATACGACGGTACGTAGTTCCCAGAGCAATCGGACGAATGCCGCCATCCCTCTTAATGCAGAACGCATAGATTTATCCCGTACAATGTCGATGACGGCCTCGTTCACCTTGCCGGAGAGCATAAGGTTAATCAGAGCCGTAAGCTCCTTCAAGAGCAACTCACCAGCGGCGCCTGAAAAGATAAGGTCCTTAAGTTGCTGCGGACTCAGGCCGTCAAGCCCGCCAGCGGAGCCGGTCCGGAAGGAGAAAACGGCTGTGACCAACTCTAGATCTGTAATGGTGCGGTAGTAATAATCCGGATTAGGGGGGTCGAGGAAAGAAAGGCCATCCGCTGGGGCAGGGTGTTTGCTCTCCAGAGCTGCCATTGTTTCTGAAGAACACGGTGCCACCACATCATTAGTAAAAATAAACCTGGCTGCTCCGCTAATGTCATCTTTCCCTTTTTTTTTTTTTTTTTTTTACGGGGGGAAATCCTCATGAACTACCTCCACCTGGGGAAAAGGCGGAGGGGCGTGCCGGACTCTTACCGGCTAAAACCACCCCGGTGTCTCCTCGCACGTGCGCGCGGGGCCGCGGGAATCGAAATTCTTCCGCAGCCCCACACTAGTGCTGGCCTGGTCTGTCCGGGCCTCGTCTCCTGCACGGGGTAGTGAGGTGTTTAACTACCCCGTGCATCGCCTCAGAGGCGCACGCCGACACCCGCGCGCGCCTTCGCCTCGGGTCCATCAAATAGGGGGCGAGGACTTCCCCAAGTCCCACGCCCCAGGACCCATTCATGGGGGCCGGAAAAGGGCGTTGTCCGCCCTTCTCCTGCGCCCGGTGCGTCTTCTGCGGCCGGGGAAGGGAGTCGAGATCTCCCTCTCCCGTTCCGCAGTTTCCTTCTGCGACATCACGTCCTCGCAGAAGGACACCACCGCGTCCCACGACTCTGCGCTACCGACCATCCTCCGCACTACGGCCGGCAGCGACAGATCGCCTCCTACTTCATTTGTGAGGACACAGCGCTGCTCCTCCCAAGCTACACACTCGGCGAGCGTGTGTTGCACCGTGTCCTCCCCGCAATGGACGCAATGGTGGCACCGAGCGTCCAGCTCCCTGCCTATGCGACACAGGTACTTGCCGAAGCAGCCGTGCCCCGACAGCACCTGCGTCACCCTAAACGACAGGGAGCCGTGCCTTCTCCCGAGCCAGTCGTCGAGTACTGGCCGGATCGCCTCGACGGTAGCGAGGCCGGCGGTAGGGCGCAGAAGCCTTAGCCGCCATTCCGCCACCAAGACCTGATGGAGCTCCTCTCGGCGCAGCGCGATCTGCCGCTGCACCGGCCTCGAGCCCCGTGCTCGCTCTTCCTCGCGCCATCGATATAATGACGCGAGTACTTTCGCCTCTAGGTCCCAGCGCGGGGATCCGGCCAGGACGCAAGCCGCCTCGTAGGAAATCGTGCGGTACCCGCGGACGACTCTGACGGCCATCGCCCTCTGCGGTTTACGCAGAATGGCGAGGGTGCCGGCCGTCATGTCCATCGCCCACACAGGGGCCCCATACAGGGCCATGGACCGCACGATTCCCACGTACAACCGCCTACAGGCGGCGCTCGGGCCCCCCAAGTTAGGAAGCAACGTTGAAAGCGCGCCCGCTGCACCCATCAGCTTGGGCGCCAGCCGCCGGAAGTGGGGCCCGAATCCCCATCGGCTGTCGAGCACCAATCCCAGATACTTCATGGTGGACTCGACAGCTATCCGGGCCCCGCTGACCACGATGTGTGATCCCGGCGCCGGCGCACGTCGGGGGCCATGAAACACCATGGCCTCCGACTTGTTTAGGGCCACCTCCAGGCCCAGGCGCCGGATGCGGTTCACCACCTGTGACACCGCAGCCGTGGCTATCAACGTCGCTTCCCTGTGCGAGCTCCCCCGGGCAGCGACAAGCGTGTCGTCCGCATAACACGTCAAGTCGGCGCCCGACGGGAGCTCGCCTCTCAGCACCCAGTCATAGCCGATGTTCCACAGGAGCGGTCCCAAGACCGATCCCTGTGGAACACCGCACGACATGAGGTGTCGACCGGCTCCGTCACGTCCCCGATAAGTGACGCATCTATCCTCCAGATAAGCCCCTACCGTACGGCGGAGGTAGGGAGGCACGCGATGGTATTTCAGTGCCTCCCGAATACAACTCCAGGGTAGGGTGTTGAATGCGTTGGAGATGTCTAAAGACACCGCCAGCACCACCCCACCCTGGGACACCGTCTCCTCCGCCAGGGTCCTCACGCGCATGATGGCGTCTATGGTGGAGCGCCCCCGACGAAAACCGAATTGGTTGTCGTCCAGGTCCGGCCCCTCCCTGCACAAGTGGCTGACGAGGCGATCTGCGATAATGCGCTCAAAAAGTTTGCCCGCCTCGTCGAGCAGCACTATGGGCCGATACGCGGACGGCGAGTCCGCTGGGCGCCCCTCCTTCCTGAGCAGGACCAGCCTCCCCTCCTTCCACACACTGGGAAACTGACCCTGCTCGAGACATGCCGTGAAGAGCCCCCTCAGCTGGGGCTGTAGCTCCTTCAGAGCCAGGACGAGAGCTCGACCAGGAACTCCGTCGGGTCCGGGCGCTGTGTTCTTAGCCCGGAGTCGCGACACGGCCGCTCTCGTCTCTGCTTGCGTCACCTCGGGGACATCGGTGCTCTCCTCTTCTGGAGAGTCTGTGGCTCAGGGCGAAGCCATCGCCGGTGGAACGTGTCCCGCTCGCTCAGGGAAGAGGGCCGATACCACCGCCTCTAGCAACTGGGGTTCCATACTTTGCGTCAGTGGAGGCGCCCAGGGACGCAACTTGCCCCGTACCCAACGGTAGGGGCGCCCCCACGGATCCCGGTCTAGGGACCCCAGCAGCTCTTCCCTGGCACGCGACTTAGAGTCGCCGATGGCCAGCCACAGAGTCTCCTTGGACGCGCGGTACACCTCATACAGCGCGTCTTCCTCGACGGGATCCCGTCGACGTCGTCTCCGGTATCGTGTGTACTGGCGGCGAGCCGCAACGCACTCAACGCGCAGCCGCGCGATCTCGTCGGTCCACCAGTACACCTGGCGCCTTGCGGACTGTTGGCGGACACGGGGCATGGACGCGTCGCAGATCTGCGTCATCGCCCCGCGAAACCACAGCGCCACCGCTTCGACGTCGACGGGGCCATCCGTCGTCGACTCCCAAATCCAGGACTGGACTATGGCAGCTTCCTCGAGTAGTTCCTTGTCGATGCGCTTAAGCGCCCAACGCGGGCCGTCGTTAATCGGGGTTGTTGGATGGCGGCCGCACGCGGTCTGGGCAGAGACGTCGAACCGGATATACCGATGGTCCGACAGCGTCTCCACCCCCACGGCGACACGCCAGTCGCGGACTCGGCTGGCGACAGAGGGGCTAGCGAGCGAGACGTCCACTATCGACCCGCCCCGCTGCCGCACGCACGTGTATTCCGAACCCCGATTCAGGACGACCAGACCAGTCGTCACCGCCCACTCTTCTAGCACCTCGCCCCGAGGGTCAGTGACCGGAGATCCCCACGCCGATGACTTGGCGTTGAGATCCCCGAGCACCAGAACGGGACGAGGGTGATAGCGGCCTACGACGGCGCCCAACTCGACAAGGAAACCCTCGAAGTCGGCGAGACTCTTGTTGGGGGAGAAATACGCCCCCACAATGACGATGCCGCCCGAGACCGCAGCAGCCCAGCCGCGGCCCCGAGACGGGTCGATCAGAGTCTCGCCAATAATGGCCACCAAACCGTCAGCGCTCCCCAGCCAGTTGTCACGGGCGGGGACGAAGTACGGTTCGGCGACCACAGCCACGTGGATCGACCACTCTGCCATGCTCTGGAGTAAAAGATCCTGAGCTCTGGCACAGTGGTTGATGTTGCCCTGGAGGAAATGGAATTGTGCCATTATTATAAATGATAAATGATAAATGATTTTATTTCTGTAAGTAGGTTTGTTACAAACACTTTTACACGTCAATCATATTTTTAAAACTAGATGAGGTCGGCGTTTCATAACTGACTACTCTGAGAAGAAAGGCCGAAACAAACTCAGAGGTCACAGTCTCTTTTAAAGTCCAGACATAATCTTGGTCAGATCATGTTATGATCATTGTGTATTGACATTCCATTCCCTCGGCAACGGTCCTGGGCCGGGAGTCGACCGTGGAGCTACTAGCCTGCGGAGGCGGCGAGGTTTCCCCGGCAGGTTTAGAGCTCTTCTTCTTCTTGGCCTTGCTGGCAGGCGCGCCACAAGCCCCTCCGCCCACTTTGTGTCCCGCTGGCTTCCCTGCAGCCGAACATAAGCTGCAGTTGAGCGCCGCGGAACACTGGGCCGCCTTGTGGCCGGGCTGACCGCAGCGATAACAGAGGTCACTACGGTCAACCTCAGCGGTGCACTTTGCCCGGACGTGCCCCTTCTCCAGGCACCGGAAGCACCGCAAAGCCCGGGGCTGCAGGAGTTTCACCCTCGCTGCAACCCAGCCAACCAGCAATCTGCCGCTTAAGGCGATCTTGTTCGCCGACGCCACAGGGCACCGAACCCAGACCACGCCGAGTCCGGTGGCGTCGGTGCGTATATCGCCGGCCCGCACCTTGTCCGGCGGACACTCTCCGCTTCGGGCAACGGCCGCCACCACCTCTTCAGAGGTCACGGAGTCGTCCAGACCAGCAATCCGCACTTCTGCGGTTTTCATTGGCCTGGAGACCCGGACGTCCTCAGGGCTGAGGACCTCCCTCATCTTGGCGGCCAGAGCGTCCGCCTTTTCGGCACTGCCGCTCGCAGCACCAGCCACCTCGAACAGCCGCGCACCCGTGGCAGCCTGCCTGAGGGTGACGGACTGAAGACCAAGATCTGATAATTTGATCTTGGCCTTGGCCTCGGCAATGACCGACTGGTACGTTACGCCGCGCTCCGTAGCACCGGGCTGTAGCGTGAGCGTCACAGCTTCGGAACGTGGAGCACGTATCGCCGGTCCTTTGCGACTGCCATTGGCAGTCCGCCGCGCCGGCTGCGCAACCGCCTTTGCGGTTCGGCCGGGGGCGCGCGCTGTTGCTGAGGCCGCCTTGGCGGCTTTGCGGGCCTTCTTGCGGCCCACGACTGTCGCCCAGGTCTCACCCTTAGACCCGACAGTCGTGGGCTGATCGCTCGATGGGGCTCCCTCCACGGGCTTTTTAACACCCTCCGCGGGCTTCCCCTTCCGAGGCGCAGGTCTCGGCGGCTCCTCAGCCCTCCGCCGTGTATCGGCCGCTAGGGGCGGACGGAGGATTTCCGCAGGGAGGCGCCGAGAAATCGCCTCCATACGAGCATTGACCATGCTCCCGCACTGAAGCATGCAGAGCCGGACAATGCGCTCGACCCCGTCGTCGGTATGAGCGCTTGCCGGTCTCGGTGCGGGAGCCGGGGCCACTACCGATGCGGCATCAGTGGACGTGCGTCGCTGCTGCTGCTCGCTCAGCGCAGCGACTTGTCGCCGGAGGTCCTCCAAATCATTTCGGAGGCGGCTGTTTTCCTCCTGCAACTTCGCGACCTCGTCTGAGGCCGTCCTGTTGAGGAGGATGCCAACCGCCCCCTTAATGTCCGCGGCAGCTTCCTTCAGACCGCGGGTGAACGTGCCCTTCAGGCTGCCGGATTTGGTGGCAACCTTCAGGACTAAGTCCACACCGTCCAAGGCAAGCTGACTAAGGGCCACCGCAGATGGTTCCCCTCCTTCCGCCACTAGAGCAGCACGTCGCTCGCGTGCGCGTCGGGCCATTTCCGACACTTCGTCGGCCGCGACGGCTTTGCGCTGCTCTCTTCTGGTGGCGTTGAGCTCCGCCTTTGAGCTCCCTAGCGAGGCACAACTCTCGCCACCAGGGTCCTCGGTAGTGACCCCCATGTCACTCTCTGCTTCGCTGGCCGCTGGAGTATTGGGGCGCACGAACCTACCCTGTGCGTCCCTCCGCGGCCGTGAAGCACTCACCCCTCTCGAAGCCTGCCGACCTCTCCTCGTGGTCGGCAACTTCGGGGCCGCTGGCCTTCCTCTTCTGAGGACAGACCTCCCACCAGAGCAGGGTCGCGTGGGCGTTTCCTAATGGAAGACGGTCCACGCGGCCCGCCGTCAATATTTATAAAAATAATAATAAATAATAATAATAATTTATTCAAAAATATAAGGACTAACGTTAAATACAGTTTTTCTTAAATCTATGTCAAGTTCACCTATGATTTGTGCCTGAACTAGGTAATCCTGTGTTTCAGGCGATTGGAGGTAACATTAATTCATTAAATAATCACATAATTATCATATATATCTTATTGGTACCTACTTATCATGTAAAAAGGTGTATAAAATTATATAATATGAACAATATTTATTTTAACACAAGTAATAACTTCTCTGTATCTTCATAGGACATAGTTTGAAGAGCCTCCATAAGGATTTTCTTGCAGTTACTATGATTTAAGGAGTAGATGTTTTCTTTATCATTTAGCCTATTATAGAGTAGCGGTCCGAGGAACATATAAAATTTGGCTGTGAAAGCATGTTTTGTACTTTTTTGAGGGCAAACTATATCTTTCCGTCTCCTTTTTGTTAATTCAGTGCTGTATGGAAGCGCTGCGTGTTGTTTTAGTACAGTGCTCATTATAAATAACTGTCGAACTGTAAGTACTTTACAAGCTTTGTACAGTATGTTAGTGGGGAAAAGAAAAGGGCGGCAAGTAGCCACCTTAAGAATAGCTCTTTGAGCTCTTTCAATAGGCAATAACAAAGTTTTACTCGCCCCACCCCATGAAGTAATACAGTAAGTCAAAATTGACTGACAAAGAGCAAAGTATCATCATCTGCCTAGCCTTTTCCCAACTAGGTATGTTGGGGTCGGCTTCCAGTCTAACCGGATGCAGCTGAATACCAGTATTTTACATGGAGCGACTGCCTATCTGACCTCCACAACCCAGTTACTGGGTAATACAATACCCCTGAAAAAAGAGCAAAGTATTGTCACGTAGATCCTAACGCCATCTGTTAGCGAATAGAAGAACTACACGTTAGACGCTAACGCCATCTGCTATCGAATAGCCGAACTACACTGGACCGTTCCCGTAAGTACTAGAATGTTCTGGTATTATGCTAGAACATTCTAGTAACTTACACTCGTCATATAAATAAGGGGTTGACAGCGTTGTAGGACAGTTCAGCTTAGAATGCGAAACAGTGAAGAACAGCGAATAACAGTAAAAGTGAACTAATAGTGAACTACAAGTGATTGTGTTTAAAGTTTCTGATTACTGTATTTGTGATTTTTAATTATAGTGTGTTTTTCGTGTAAATTGGTATAAATTTATTTATCCCGAACCCCAGCTCGTAACATTTGGTGTCAGAAGTAAGGGATAAATTATGCCAGTTTTTCCGAAGGACGACACGGAGGGTATCCGTACCCGGAGTCAGCGCCAGCAGGAGGTGGACCAGAGGCGGTTTGAAGGTTCGCCGATACAGACACCTGGTGGTAATCAGCCGACGACGGTGCCAATCTCCGAAGTACCATCTGGAGCTCCTACAGTATCACCAGCCATGGATCTTTCCGCTCTGATGGTGATGCTGCAGGAACAGGCCCGCCGACAGGAGGAACAGGCACGCCGACAGGAGGAACAGGCCCGCCGGCTGGAGGAACAGCTTCAGCGTGACAAGGAGGAACAGGCCCGCCAACAAGAGGAACAGGCCCGCCGACAAGAGGAACAGGCCCGCCGACAAGAGGAACAGGCCCGCCGACAAGAGGAACAGGCCCGCCGGCTGGAGGAACAGCTTCAGCGTGACAAGGAGGAACAGGCCCGCCAACAAGAGGAACAGGCCCGCCGACAAGAAGAGCAGATCCTCCTCATTAAAGATTTACGCGCGACGTTTGGCAAGGACATCACAGCCGTGAAGGAGAAGGTTCAGCTGCACGAAAATCGTATCTCCGAGGCCGAAATCCAGATCGCTGACATGAGAAAAGCGTTGGGGAACCTGAAAGCTGGAGACGGGACTGCGACTTCTGTAGTTGCTGCACCTTCGGTGCGCGGGTTTAAAGTGCCACCCTTCGATGGAACATCTTCGTGGTCGGCATACAAAATCCAGTTTGAAGCTGTCAAGGAAGCAAATGGGTGGACAAAAGGGCAGGCCATGACCGCACTTACTTTGGGCCTTCGCGACCAGGCCTTAACCATATTGGAAGCTCTCGGTAAGAATGTGACTTACGAGCAGCTGCTTGAGGCGTTAGAAGCCAGATACGGTGACGCACACTTGGAACACGTATTTCGAGCCCAGTTAAAAGATCGTGTGCAACGCAGTGGTGAAAACCTGCAGCAGTGGGCCCTGGAAATTGAAAAGCTGGTTCGAAAGGCGTACCAGTCTGCGCCTGCACCCATCGAAGGGATTCTGGTTCAAGCATTCATCGATGGTATACGGGACCTGGAAGTTAGAGCTGCTGTTAGACTTGGGCACCATGAGACGCTGAAGGACGCCTTGGCCCATGCATTGGAGGTGGAGGCAGTAAGGCACGATCATCGAGCCCACCGCATCAGGGAGGTTGCGGAGTTACCAGGACGTGACCGCACTAGGTACAGCCCTAGATGCTACACTTGTGGAGAAAAGGGCCACCTCAAGTCGAGTTGCCCGAAGCGAAGCACTGTCCGCGAATATCACACCCAGGAAAGAAGGGCGGCTGATGTCACCGCCCAGCAGCAGGGGAAACGAGTAAACTCCAGGACTGCGGGGCGGGTGCTGGCTGGTGTTAAAAGAGCCCCAAGGATTTCAATCTCACAAGCCCATGATGGGAACAGCCTTATCATCAAAGGTGAAGTGAATGGAAGACCATGTAAGCTGACATTGGATACTGGAGCTTCACGCACGGTTGTCAGTTCCCAACTAGCGAATCATTTTCTTGGGGACTTCTTCGGTAAGCATGACTGCGTAAATTTAGTAACAGCTACCGGTCAGCACATACCCGTCCGAGGAGAGAAAGAGGTGGAGTTAAAACTGGGTAACACAATTTACCGGCATAAGGTCATCATGGCTGACATAGTAGATGACTGCATCCTAGGTTTGGACTTCATGCGACAGCACTGTTGTGAGATCGACGTGAATCAAGGAGTCTTGAAATGTGGTTCAGAAGAAGTATTCATGGAAGGTGCACCATCGGGCGAAGTGTACTGTTTAAAGAGGATTGTTCTTCCTCCCCGGTCGGAAACAATAGTTCCAGTTAGTCTTCCACATAATTCTGGACAGAAAAATCGATGTATTCTCATTGAAAGATTGGACGAAAACCTTCCATGGAAGATGGCGCGGACCTTGGTTAGGGCAATCAACGTTGCAGCCGTACGCATACTGAACCCAAGTGAAAGGGAACAAGTAATCAAGAAGGGTACGTTGATGGGTACCTGTGAAGAAGTGGCTTGGATGCGTAAATGCCAACATCAGCCTTCTCGGAATAATGTCCAAAGTGCAAGATTTGACATGTCAAATCTTTTGGAAGACTGTCGCAAAGATTTATCGGATGGAGAAATGGAGAAGGCTAAGAAGATGCTACTTCAGTACGCCGACATTTTCTCTGCAAATGATGCTGACATAGGGAAGACTGGATTGGTTCAGCACAGAATTAATACGGGAAACGAGTTACCAATTCGTCAGCGACCAAGAAGAATACCAGTGGCAAGAGAAAAGGAAATGGATAAGATGATTGAAGACATGGTAAAGGATGGAGTTATAGAGCCTTCATCTAGTCCATGGTGTTCTCCTGTGGTCCTGGTGAAAAAGAAGGATGGCAGCATGCGGTTTTGTGTGGACTATCGTCGACTGAATGACGTTACAAAGAAAGACAGCTATCCACTACCCAGGATCGACGACACATTGGACACGCTGTCAGGAATGAAGTGGTTTACCACGTTAGACCTAAAAAGTGGCTACTGGCAAGTGGAGATAGATCCTAAGGACAAGGAAAAAACCGCATTCTCTACGGGAAAGGGACTATGGCAATTTAACGTCATGCCATTTGGATTGTGCAATGCTCCTGCAACTTTCGAAAGGCTTATGGAGCTAGTACTCACCGGATTAATTGGAGACGCCTGCCTTGTCTATTTAGATGACATCGTCATCGTAGGCCGCACATTCGAAGACCACCTCCGAAACTTGGAACGTGTACTGTCAAAAATCCGAGGAGCCAACCTTAAGTTAAGTCCGAAAAAGTGCTCATTCTTCAAGAAGCAAGTAAGCTTTTTGGGACACGTGGTCTCGGAAGAGGGAGTACAAACTGATCCAGAGAAAATCGTCGCCGTCAAGGATTGGCCAGTTCCGAAAGACAAGACGCAAGTCAGAGCATTTCTGGGTTTGTGCTCGTACTATCGACGGTTTGTCAAGAATTTTGCTGATATTGCCAAACCTCTACACAAGCTTACTGAAGAGAAGAGACAGTTCTGTTGGGATGAGAGCTGTGACATGGCTTTCCAGGACTTAAAGAAATGTTTGTGCAATACCCCAATTTTGGGCTACCCTGACTCAGAAAATGAATTCATAGTTGACACGGACGCTAGTAATACTGGAATTGGCGGTGTGTTATCCCAACGGAAAGGAGATCATGAAGTTGTGATAGCTTATTTCAGCAAATCTTTATCAAAACCAGAGAGAAATTATTGCGTCACGAGGCGCGAGCTACTTGCTGTAGTGAAGACATTACAGCATTTCAGCAAGTACTTGTTGGGACGTAAATTCCACCTGCGAACTGACCATGCTGCATTGAAGTGGTTGTTGCAGTTTAAGAATCCAGAAGGACAAGTAGCGAGATGGATTGAATTGCTACAAGAATTCGACTTCGCAATTGAACATCGCAGTGGGAAATCCCACGGTAACGCGGACGCTTTATCAAGAAGGCCTTGTCCTGAAGACTGCAAGCATTGTATCAGACAAGAAGCTAAGGAAGCGGTACCTGTCAGGATGGTAAGAACGGACCTTAGCGACGAATGGAAGAAAACTCTACAGCATGCTCAGCGAAGCGATACAGATATCAAGCCAATTCTCGAGTGGATTGAAGCTAATGCTCCTAAACCAAAATGGTGTGATGTTGCAACGATGAGTAGAACCACAAAGAGTTATTGGGCACAGTGGGAGAGCTTGGTAATCCAGGACGGTGTATTGTGCCGCAAATGGGAAAATGCTCGAGGGGACAGCTGCCACCTGCAAATGATCGTACCTAAAGCAAAGGTACCAGAGGTTCTACAGCTCTACCACAATGGATGTTCAGGAGGTCATATGGGAGTAAAAAGGACTCTATTGAAGATCAGAGACAGGTTCTACTGGATCCATTGTCGAGAGGATGTTGAGGATTGGTGTCGCAAATGCACTAGTTGTGCTGCGGTAAAAGGACCTCACACACGCAGCAGGGGTGCATTGAAAGTGTACAACGTAGGAGCCCCCTGGGAACGGATAGCACTAGACGTCGCTGGCCCTTTCCCTGAAAGTGAAAGTGGAAACAAATATTTCATGGTTGTCATGGATTACTTCACTAAGTGGCCGGAAGTTTTCGCCATTCCTAATCAAGAAGCTACGACAGTTGCTGATAAATTAGTCCACGAAGTCTTCTGTCGGTTTGGGGTACCTTTAGAAATCCACAGCGATCAAGGACGAAATTTCGAGTCTCAAGTGTTTCAGGAAACATGTCGGGTGATGGGTACTCACAAAACCAGAACTACTTCATACCACCCACAATCTGATGGAATGGTGGAAAGATTTAATCAGACGTTGGAAAGATATCTGGCAAAAGTTGTAGCAAGCAGACAAAAGGATTGGGACAAGCACATACAACCGTTTCTCCTGTCATACCGAAGTGCAGTTCACGAGAGTACGACTGTGACACCAGCCTTCGCGAACTTCGGAAGGGAGTTAAGGCTACCAGCAGATTTAATTACCGGCATCCCCCCTGATACTCCACGCAGTTTAACAGATTATGCGAATGACCTGCGCAACAAGATGAATGACGTATATGAGCATATCAGACAATCAGGCCAACAGATGTCCGAGAAAATGAAAACTCGTTATGACCGGAAAATGAACAATAGTGGTTTCGACGAAGGTTCGCTAGTATGGTTGCATAACCCAGCCCGCAGCAAAGGGAAGTCCCCTAAGCTACAGGCAAAATGGGACGGACCGTACAGAATCGTGACCAAGATCAACGATGTCACCTACCGAATTCAAAGGAATACGCGAACTACTCCTAAAATAGTTCATGTCGATCGATTGGCACGATATTACGGGAATAATGATGCTCGGGACGAGCATGTCTTAGGAGGGGGCAGTGTCACGTAGATCCTAACGCCATCTGTTAGCGAATAGAAGAACTACACGTTAGACGCTAACGCCATCTGCTATCGAATAGCCGAACTACACTGGACCGTTCCCGTAAGTACTAGAATGTTCTGGTATTATGCTAGAACATTCTAGTAACTTACACTCGTCATATAAATAAGGGGTTGACAGCGTTGTAGGACAGTTCAGCTTAGAATGCGAAACAGTGAAGAACAGCGAATAACAGTAAAAGTGAACTAATAGTGAACTACAAGTGATTGTGTTTAAAGTTTCTGATTACTGTATTTGTGATTTTTAATTATAGTGTGTTTTTCGTGTAAATTGGTATAAATTTATTTATCCCGAACCCCAGCTCGTAACAGTATACTTGCCTAATTTATTTCAGGATCTGCAATAAATCGTATCTTTTTGAATACGTATATTAGCTTCCGAATTCTATTGTTTAGAGCTTCCATATGTGGTTTGAAGGAAAGGGATTCATCTATTATAATACCCAGGTATTTTATTTTATCTGTCTTTTTAATATTCGGACACTTACACTGGCTATCTGCAGGGGCTGGGCAACAATGAGCATGCAAGGCTGAGGGGATCTTCGATATTTGCTTGCGCATCGAAAACTTAATGTAATTTGTCTTCTCTGCATTTAGGGTTAGTGAGTTATTTTGAAGCCATTTATTTACAATATTAAATCCGTGTTGCGCAAGATTGTAGACTTCATTTACTGAGTCAGCCGAAAAAAGTAGAGCAGTGTCGTCAGCGTAAGTTATGATAGTGCCATGCTCTAGCTTTAGATTGCAAAGGTCATTTATGTAGATCAAAAACAGAGTGGGCCCTAAAATACTTCCTTGAGGAACACCAAAAAATGTGTTTTTTTGAACAGCGCTGAGAACATTGCCAATCTTTACGCACTGGGAACGATCTTCTAAATAACTTTGGAACATTTTCAGCTGGGTGCCTCTTACACCCACACCCAAAAAGACTGCTTCCAGTAATATTATCAGCAACAGGGGCCTGGTCGCCTACCCTTGCGCGTCCGTCGGTAACCAATTTATCACTCGCAGGCCCGGGTACCTGCGAGCGCCGGGCGTCAGCCGGGGCGCATGACAAATCTCTCTCTGTTGTTGCCATTTTCATTTTACGAAATGGGTGGTACGCACATCACTTCCCCAAGGCAATGCGGCCGCTCTTTTTTGGGAGGGTATTTGATCCTCCCGAGGCCCGCGGATGCCTCCGGTGCAGGATATACCGCCCGCTGCTCGGTATCTACAAACTAATGCTACTAACCTAATATATATATATACATATATTTTTTTTAATTTTTCTTATTATTTTTTTTTTTTTTTTATTATTATTATTTTTTTTTTTTTTTTTTTTCCCTAAACTAACTTATAACTAACTTAACCTACCCACCACCCGGCACCGTGGCTCAAACACCTCGCCACGGCTGCCCCTAGACCGCAGGTTGAGGAGCAACCCACGGTCTTCCCCACCTCGGTCACCGCGACGTACACGCCGCGGAGACCCCTAGACCGCGGACAGTAAGACGGCCCGCGGTCTACCCCACCTTGCTCCCTAGTCGTGCACTCTGCAGCTGCAGAGCGCAGATAGAGAGCCCTCGGGAGCGACTCCTCCGCTCCGGCAGAAATTCGCCACGGACAACAATCTCCTCTTTCCCACCCCTCACGAGGAGAAGATTGTTGCCCGTACCCAGGGTGCACCGGCCCAGCGCCTGCTCGTCCTCAGGAAATCAAAAGGACCAGCAGCCACTGAGCACTCGGGGAGGTTTTCTGCCAGGCACCCCATGTCATCTTTCCCTAACTTAACTTCGACCAGATGGGATATACCTCTTGAAGAGGTATATTATATCTCTTTATACTGTGTCGAAATAGTACAGTTTTCTTTAATTTGTGCAAGTATTGTCTTTTTGGTTGCCATATTATTTTGTACATGTAGAATTAGCGAGTTCTCCCGGGCGGCAAAACGAACGCAACCTGCTAGGTGTTATGCCACTAAAGCGCCGCGGGGAACTCGCTTCAAAACAGGAACAGAGTTTTTATTTGAAAGATTTTTCCAAAACGGGTCAAAGGTGGATGTAGTCTGGTCTTACAGGTGTAGCTATTGATACAGGGTCTGAGGTGAGTGCATCGGGTGGTCTGTGCACCTTACCAATATGCACAGTCAGACCCCGCTTACCTTTATAAAACCGTGTCTGGGTACACAGCGGACATCTCTCCAGTATGCTCAGCGATGTTGAAGGTTGACAAACACTACCGCTATCAACCATATCACTGCTGCCACTGAGCATTTATTTAAACGTTTTATAACGTAATAAGAAAAATAACTGTAACTAAAAAAAAGTTGTTAACAAAAAAAAAACTTGAAAAATGCACTGAAAAGTCTATTTGACACATGACAACGATGACCGGAGCGGCGCCGGCGCAATCGTGCTGGCGGCCTGGGGCGCCGGCGATGCATTTCGGCGCAGCTCTGGCAACCGCGATCCTTTATTTGTCCTTGTTTGTTATTGTTCGTCGAGTCGTCATGCACCTGAACTTCTGAGTTGAGCTACACGGTTATTGACAAATGCGCTCACTGGCTGGACGGGTCCATGTGCACATACCATCGGATTGTGATTGAAAGTGTGTTACGTGCGTTTTTTATAGCACGAGTATCAGTGCATAAACTACCACAGCCCATCATTGTTATTTTTATCTGAAAACTTCTCTACACCTTTTTAATTGTTTATTTTGGTCCAATCTTCAATTTCACTTGGTTTTTTGTTTGAAAAGCTAATGTTGGAAGTAATTTATTATAAATTTATAATACAATAATCTATATTTTAAATAAAGAGAGAGAAAGAAAGTAGAGTTATAAGAGTTTAGCTTAACTTCAAAGAACAAATTTTTTCATTGTACTTAATTGTTTTTCCTATACTGGACTAAGTTTACATTTTAAAATTCCTAGCTAGTCCTCGGTGACGCCCAAGTTTCTTCATAAAACAAAACAACGTATATTTACGAATCCTTGGAAAAACTAACCGTGTTAAAGACTTCAACGAAAAATTAAGGGAAAAAATTGTTTACATAAGTTTTTTCTGGTAATTAAATGAGGTCGTCTATTTTCTTCCTGAATGATAAGTTGGCACATAAATTATCTTGTTATATGCATTCAAATGAAAAAATTATCTTATGTAGGTATCTATTATATTTTGCGATTAGTTTTCGGTATCACATCCACACTTGTGCTTTTATGGTATTTACCTACTTCGGTAATTAGACTTTTCTTTCCATTTGGTGTAAATTCTCGTAATTCAAATATGTACCCACATAAGTCAAAAAGTTTAAAAAAAAACCCACGCTTACAGACAGACAGACACCGGCGGTATTCCGTAAATGTTCCTCGTTACTAATTCCGGCATTAGAAAATCGTGGTTGAAATAATTATTCAATTAATTTAGATAACCAAAACAAAGAGTGATGGGCAGTAATGTCCCGTCTGCTTTACTTATCCCAGCTTTCGCCTTTCAACTCCAACCCTCAGGGAAACTAATTAAACAGACGTCCAATAGGCCACCGACAAACATTTATCTGTGGCTCTTAAATTTAACAAATAGATATTATTCAGATGAGATTTGGATTGCATTTGACAATTTAATATATAGTTGTTTTAGCGAAATGATAGGATCGAAAGGTAGGATCTTTCAAATATAGGTACAAATATATATAAATAAATATACTTAAAAAAACGGATAAGTATCAGCAAATACTTGAACGAACTCAAAACGCTGTCGAAAGATGTATTTTAAATAATCGTTCGTACCACTCTCACGTTCTGTCTCGCTCACAGATACTCACTGTTAAACACCCTCAAACTCACCATCATATATGATCACACACTTAGATACACTCACACGCATTCACATAGATAGTAGCGTTTTTTCTAGTTTTATTATTATTATTTTTTTCTCGATTTGTTTGTTACGTTTTCTTTCATTTTGATTTTTATTTTTATTTATTTTTTTGTAATTTGTAGCAAACCTATTTTACTTTTATTACCGAACATGATTTTTTAAAATAAATGTTTAAATGTTAAACCCTCCATATTGGTGTCCAAGATACAGGCTTGCCTAGTTTGGGGCCAATGTAAAATCTCTATATCTAATGTTTTTGCAATAAAGTTTTTTATTATTATTATAAATTATTTTTCTTAGAATATCGCAGTTTTTTTTTTCAGAAACTCTTTAGCAAATATTTTCAGTGCGAGTGGTTTATCCCGAAAAACCAACATTTCCTAACAATTAATACACACAGGACAAATCCATCATCCTCTTCAAAAATTCAGCATAGCAAAATACGGAGAGTGCAGTTGCAATCGACTATATACAAATCTAATCTATTATGTGTACCTACACGTGTTTGGCTTGTGATTTCAAACTACCACGTCACGGTTCAGTATTGCCTGGCTCCGTTGGGCGCCATGTCTGCTCTATGCAAATACGTCTCCAGTGCATTGCCGCTGCTGTTTTCCGAAACGTTATTACCGAGCTGATTTGCTCACTCGCCGAGTCATATACGGAATAAAGCCTGTTTAAACTACCCTCAAGCTATCGATTCTGAACCTTGTGCCAAAGCAATTAACTTTTCAATTGGGAAACGATACATTTTTCAGAACGAGTCATTTTAATCTCTCGCTCACCTATAATTTAGATGCTTCCAAATTGAAATGTGGACAAACCGGTTTGCCTCAAACCTAGTAATGTGAACATCACGAGTCAGATTGATTCAATACGTAGGTATTGAGAAAACTTGCAAGCATCTCCACGGCTTTCTCTAGTTAAAATAAAAAAGTGACACTTAACGTGTATATAGACACTAAATATTGTGTACTGAATTGTTTACGAGGCGAACAGGACAGCAATTAATATTTTTATAGATTGCCGCCAAAGGACGCGACGGCCGCTCATTAATATTAAGCTCTCTTTCGGATTGATCTCCTTTATGTTTTTCATTATCTACTGATCGCTATTAACCTTGCCGGAATTTTCCTTAATTTTTATACAGTTACACAACCTACATGAATATTAGATACTTTGAATTTTTTTTGGTTGAATAACTAATTAATGCATACTTTTTAGGCAATGGAGTTTCGTATTTTGAATAACATATTACCAAGTGGCCTAATTGTCAAAACATGGTAACTTAACTCTTATACCCGGTTTCTGAAATGTAAATTTGAAGCTGAGAACTTATCAAACCCTACTTTAGTATTAATTAAGGTGATTCCTTCAATGTAGGCCGCGAAGTGCCCGCGGTTCTGAAGCAATATCAAAATTTCTTACGGGTTTTTACAAATAAATTTGAATTTTGCGGTGTTTTCACCTTCAGTAATGCTCAAGTCGAGTTTGAAGAATTCTCAATTCTGGAATCGGTTACCTATTAATGAACCTAACTCAGCTCCTAATAAAGGTTTCATATTTCAAATCGTAATGTCAAATACCTAATTGTTTTCTCACTAATATAATCGTTGTTTAACTACTTGCACTCGCGGCGCCCTAGGCCTGCGCCTCTGCGTCGCAGCCGTCTAGCTGTCACGAAGTGACACGCGTACACAACATATTAAAATAATGATTTAAAAAAAAATCTATTGACTACTTCAAAGTTTTTTTTCTAGTAGTTTTATCTGTGTACATAATAATTGTAGTGGTTTTTATTGTGCTAATAGTGTTTGAGGTCATTGATTTTTTATATATGATATACCTATAGGCCGTCTGTAGCGTCCCCGAAATTGGTGCCAGTCAACCTGCCACATCACTTGATGTCCAGGTAAGATGTCCCCATTGCTCCCAGGCACGCTTCTTTAAAGGTGAACGGGGGCTATGGATACACTATAACAAGGTTAACAAACCTCTTATTGTACCTCTGTGCCTCCAGCCACAAGTTCAATACCTTCAGACAAATTGGAAAACCATTTCAACTTTAAAAAAATTGTACCCCTTTTTTAAAGAGAGCTCCCCGGGACGCGATGCTGTCTATTGCTCTTAGTTTCAGGAGAATTCTTATAGCGCCTGGGAGCCGCTACTCACCTTAAAGGAACTATAAAACATTAACAAACCAAATTAAAGATAACTGAAACAATTCGACCCTTATTTTAGATCCAAAATTACCTGTTTTCAATAACCTTTCATGAAGAGGCCTATGTTTACATGTGGAATCCAAACTAAGTGAAGGTGACACCAGATGAGCGGCCAGGGTACTGTTCAGTAGCGATGTGGTGGCGCCCTACTCTCCAGAAACTCTTTCAGCCCTGGAAAGTAAACATCCAACGCCTGCAGATGGTGCCCCCAATCAACACACCTTTTTAACCTCACTGCCCCCTAGCTGATTGCAGCCGTGAGCTCCTTCCGATGTGGCTCCCCCGGTCGCGTCGACGGCCTGACTCCTCAGCATTTAAAAGACTTATTGAGTTCAGGCGCTGGTGAAGCTGGTGAGTCACTTTTGAATGAGCTTTTGGCTTTAATTATCCTGATACTCAACAGCGGTGTAAATGATGTACGGGGCCAACTTATGTGCCCTGCGCATGAGGGATGACGGCGATATTTTAACAAACAAGTTCCAGCCCCTACAGCTTGGCTTTAGATCCAAGAGGGGTTGCGAGACAGCCGTACATGCCCTGTCCAGTTTTCAAATTCCGGTTGATATGAGTTCATCCTCAAGGTCGACGTTAAGGACGCCTTCAACTCTGTTAACAGGGACACCCAAAATAATAACAAAAAACAAAATCAAAAGTCATTTATTCAAACTAGGCTGATAATCAGCACTTTTTGAACGTCAAAATTACATACATAACACAGTCCCCTCAAAACGCCCAACCTTCACCACTCCCTAGTGCTATAACTGGGAAGAAGAAGTGGCGCAACAAACTCCCCAGCAGCACTGCTGTCTGTACAGTTAGAAGAACTGGATTCTATACAGTATTAAGTAATGAACATTACCAAACACGAAAAATTTAATAAAATTATTTGTCATATATGTCAGGTAGCACACGCCAATATTGAAAAACATACTCAAGCAGAAATAAATAATAATGAAATAAAAACGTAAACAGAATTTAAAAGGTACATAATAAAGCATAAAGGGCGTGCCCGCTTACATTTGCAATGCTGCAATATGTTTATAGATGTAGCTGTAACTTGAAGTCACAAATGGTAAACTAGGACCTTTGAAGTAAAATAAAGAAACAGTTAATTACTAATAACAATAACAAAACCAGTCAGCAAGATGACCTGTCACCACAAGCAGCACCCGTTCACGAGCATAATGTAAAGATCAGCCATTACCCCCCTCGGCATATTTGAGGGAAGGAGGCAAACCGACCCCCGACGCTACCGCAAGCATTGGCATCTAAGGGAGCATGACGAACTTGCTGACGGTTGCTCAAAAGAATAATGATCAATTGTCGAGGTCGCTAGCTAACCACAAATTTCAATATATGTCAATAATAAATTAAACTAAATTGACTAATTTACTCAAATAAAATAAACAATTATATGAACTCATATAACTTGTCAGTAGGTAAGATAATTCTGGAGAAAGAACATAAACATTGTCTTGAGTCAATCACAGCGACCAAAATTTTCATCGTTTAAGTAATCGTTGATAGAATAGTATGCCTTTGAACAAAGGTGGGATTTTACTTTAGCTTTAAGGCAAATCTAACAAAGAAGAGGGAAGATTGTTATAAAATATACCAAGCCCAACAAATGAGTCATGGACCTTATGACGCCGATGAAAGGGAGCACGTAGTTTGTCCTTGTTTCTAGTATTAATATTATGAACATCACTGTTTTTTGTGTATAAATGTATATTTTGCCTAATATATAAGATGTTGGCGAAGATGAATTGTGAGGCCACCGTGAGAATACCAATCTCTTTAAAAAAATCTCTCAGAGTAACTCTAGCACCTAGCTGGTAAATTGCTCGTACAGCTCGTTTTTGAAGAACAAAATATATTTTGAATATCAGCGGCACACTTTGTTGGCTGAAGTAAAAAAGGAGTTACCGGAAATTCACGGTATTTTATGACAGTGCTACAGGCACCCATCAAAATTACTATGTAGAGACAACGTTTTGGAATCTGTAAACTGATCTGCATCCGGACGGCCGACAAGGTGATCCTCTCGGGCCAGTCATTTTCAGTTTGACTATCCACCTCATAATATATGATCAACAAAATTCAAAAACTCATATGTGGTATTTAGATGACGGGACTCAAGAGGTGTAGACACTGTTCTAAAAGATCTCGTCTCCAATACCTAAAGCAGCAGTCCCAATCCATCGGCCTTGACCTCAACTTCTCAAAATGCGAAATTTCCCTTTGTGACAAGACCGACCGACAATCGACTATACAGAAATTCAATTCAAGAGCCCCAGATATCAAAGTTTTGTTAAAAAAAGTTTACCACACCTCCTAGGTACCCCAATTTTAGAAGACAGTTTTTAACCTTTCGTTAACGAAAAAATTAAACATTTTAACGATAATTAAAATAGACTTTCTAAAATTAGTTTACATTCGGCCTTATCAGATACTGCTGTTTCGGTACATATTTTATTGTGTTTTCTTCGCTCTTCCTCTTTATGGAAGCTGCCACCTTTTAGACAAAATTAAATGTGGCACTGGACGACAATGCGTGGCTGAAGTGGGTTCGGCGCCCGCAAAATTTCTAGTGTAAGCTTTCCATTCCCTACCTGTTTTTGTTCCTGTCCTCGGTCCACAGCACCGAAATGTTAACCACAAAAACCATAGCCCCTTCTCAGGTTGACTCTGAAGTGCCGTGTTTTACTGATACTATGAATGCTTGGAAGGTGGCTTGTCCGGATACGGTTCAGCCCGAGAACCCGTCTTCCCGGAGACAGTGGGGTGAGCCGCTCTGCACATTGATACGGAATAACCTCATTAATACGTCCACCAATACTGCTGAATGCCCGCCTGCTGGCTGTGGGAGAGTGGGAGTCGGGGCTCTGGCTTCAGGCGCTACCGTCACCCAACCTAGGCACTATACTGGGTGACACCACTTTCCGGCTCGCTACAAGTCTGCGTCAGGGCGCTCCTTGTGCCTCTACATCGCCGTCAGTCAACCGCCTCGGACACCATGGCCTTTCCTGCAGCAAGAGCGCTGGTTGATTGGCATGGCACGCCAGCATTAATTACATCCTCCTCGCCGGGGTGCCAGCTGTTTTCGAACCCAATGACTTGCCCGCGACGATGGGAAGAGGCCTGACGGAATGACCATAATACCTTGGAAATTGGGCAGGCCTCTGGTGTGGTATGCAACCTGTGTCAACACCCTCGCGCAATCCCATCTTCCTAGCAAATATAACAAACCTTACTGGGAGCTATATGTTAGAGCCATTTGGGGTTGAAACACTAGGGCCGTGAAGTCCGAGTGTCATCGAGTATTTCGAGACATCGCCAAGCGACTGGTCGGCTCTTCACATGACCAGTGGGATAGCCTAATTTTTGTTCAAAGAATCAGCATTACCATCCAACGTGGCAACGCTACCTTTTAGGCACTTTTCCCACTAATAGCGATTCGGACGATTTTATTGATGCCACTTGTACATAATATATACATTTTAATGTTATATATTAATATTTAAGATTTCTTAATAAATATTATTTAAATATTGCTTAATAAAAAATTAATAAATTCATACTTGCAATGTTGAGATGTTGGTCGTGAATTCGTGATGTAATCCCACATAAAACGATGCGATGGTTCTACAGCAACTTTAAAGATATCTAAAAGTTTGTACGTTAGAAAATGCGACTCCTTTCACAACGGAGCAGAAATTCTGAAGCAATATCCTGTACAAACGCAATGTAGATTGGGTACGTCACGTTCTCTGCACACGCCCACCGTTCACCGAGGTGACCGCAGGAAATAGTAATCTTATAGAAATAAGACTACTATTTCCTGCGGTCACCTCAAATACTTGCAGAATTTGCTGGTGGGTAAGTATTTTTATCAAAGTCAAAGCATTTATTTCAAATAGGCACATAAAAGGCACTTTTTAACGTCAACATTTACATTTAAATAGAATTGATTCTAGTCGCCCCTTCCAAAAGGTAGTTTCGTATGGAGAAGAATGGGCAAGAAACTCCACCGTTACTCTTTTAAAATGTGTTACAATATTTTGTATATGTCGTAGGATAATTTGATACTTCGAATCTTCGCGAAAATCCTAGGGGTTTTGCGAAAACGCGGATAATTAGAATTTAGGTTAGGTTATGTTAGAACAGTGACCATTAGCGCGCGAAGGCGAGCGAGCGAAGCGAGCGTGCCGCGGCAGCGGCCGCCAAGCGCCAGATACCCTTCTATTGTTGTTGTATCATTTAGGTTAGGTTATGTTAGATCCTGACTTTGTCCAGTAAGATTTGATAATTTTTCGCCTATGTCTAATTATCCGCGTTTTCGCAAAACCCCTAGGATTTTCGCGAAGATTCGAAGTATCAAATTATCCTACGACATATACATTAATTATATGTGAAGACGATGCACCTATAATAAGAATTACCCTACCGCAATAGGTAAAAAGAATTTAATAAACGTAGCAATGATAAATAACATAATTAAGTGATAGATACATGGTGTTCACATATTTACAAACAGTGTAAAAGTATACGATTTCCCAAATTATGTAAACAAGTAATATGTCAGTGTGTGAGTTAAAGTAATCACAGAATGTAAATCAATGTCATAAAAATAATTAACTCTACAATTAAAGTAGCAACAAGTTTAATTTTGTAGACCCTAGATTGTCCTGTGGAGCTTCTTATTATTATAGATTTAAACTTATGGGTATTTCGATATTTTTTGTAACGGGCCAAAAAATTGTTTACATCACGTAGTATAGGTAATTACCACGTAATCTTCTTATTATTTCATCACATCCTACCTTATCATTAACTTATTACATTCACTAAACATGGCAGCTATTGAAAAACCATGAAAAATAACAACTTTAATCGTATAGACAATGATGTCTCTTGGATATAATGACATTACCAAAAAAATTATCTTATCACATCCCATAAGCTATTGTAGGAAATATAGCTATTGGTTTTCGAAATCGTAGAATAAATTAAGTTCAAGGATTTCCGTGGCTAGAGGGTATTTTTCAAATTACTACTCTGTAAACACCTCTCCACCTCTGTTCGGTCCGTCAACAAAAAAGAAAGCATGTTTTTAAATAAGGTACCTGCTTTCTACAATAGGCACTATGGTTTTCAACATGTCACATTGACAAATAAACATTTTCAATACAAAAAGCTAAAAGCAGGGAAATCTGATCCTCATAAAATGTAAAATCGCAATTATATATTAACAATAACATTATCAAGTATACCAGCAAATTATAAACAAGAAGTACCCTCATGCAAAATTCGCTGAAAAACCCGCCTGGGTATTCCTGTTCGTGAGTACAAATAATATTTTACATTCACCCGGTCTTGTCTTATTAGATTAAATATCATCAACACAATCTGTACCATCTTCTATCCTGAAGATACCAAAGACACCCTCTATGCCCTCTGCTACCTATAAGCTACAGTAAGTTGGTCTACCCGATAGCAACTATTTAAGGATAGGTACCTATTTCCAATACCTAAGTAAGTAAGTACCCAACATGTACTAAACTTATCATCTAAGTTGATACTGAAGCACTTCCGACGTTTGGCCCCCAAACTGGAACGGACTGGGGCCGCCCTCAAGAGGCTCCTGCCCAACCTGAGGGGTCCAAACGCCTCCTGCCGGAGGCTTTACGCGGGGGTCGTGCAGTCCATGGCTACATATGGGGCCCCGGTGTGGGCGCGTTCACTGCGGCGGAGAGCCGCCCACTATCTGAACGCGCCCCAAAAGGTGGTAGCCGTAAGGCTGATCCGGGGCTACCGCACGATCTCGGGCGAGGCGGCAAGCCTCCTTGCCAGACTGCCGCCGTGGGATCTGGAGGCGATAGTCCTCGCGCGCCTGTATGAGTGGCGCGCGGAGGCACTACGCCGGGGGGAAACCCCGCTTCCGCGGCAAATCGGGGCGGAGCGGACGGACCTCCGGCGCGATCTCATGGCGGCATGGAAAGAGCGACTGTCGCAACCCAGCGCAGGGCACGCCACGATAGCGGCGGTAAGACCCCTCTTTGAGGAGTGGCTCGAGAGGCGTCACGGCGTCCTCACCTACCGCCTGACGCAGGTCCTCACCGGACACGGATGTTTCGGGAGGTTCCTGCACATCATCAGGCGAGAGGAAACGCCCGGGTGTCACCACTGCGATGATCGCCCCGAGGACACGGTGGAGCATACGGTGGGGGCCTGCCCTGCATGGACGTAGCACCGCCGTGTCCTCGTAGAGGCGATCGGCAGCGGTGGCGACCTCTCACGCCCGGCCCTGGTTCAAGCCATGGTCCGGGGCGAGGGGGAGTGGGAGGCAGTCACCTCCTTCTGCGAAGCAGTCATGCTAGCGAAGGAGGTGGCGGGACGGGAGGGGGAGAGAGTCTCCCGTCCAAGCCGCCGCGGTGGACGCTCCGGGCGTCGGGAGCCGCGTGACGACTCCCGGCCACCGTAGGCGCGGGCCTGCGGGCGGTGAGTAATGGGTAGCTCACCGTCCGATCAGGACCAGGCCCGTACTGGACGGCGCGTACGTGTTCCACGCGCGCCTCAAAGAGATGTCAGCATCGAAGAGGGGGCCCACTACGGCCCAAGCCTGCCGGGAAAGCGGGATCATCCGAAAGGGGTACCGCTGACCCTGAACATAAAGGGCCAAGGAAGGAACACGGGTGGGTTTTAGTCAGTAAGAGTCTGACACTCCCTTCCGCTCCACCCAGAGCGGGAGGAGTCATTTGATGATTTACCAGCCTCAAAAAAAAAAAAAAAAAAGTTGGTACTGAAGACACGTGCAACTTGTAAATAAATACCGAAATAAGTGCACCTGCAGATCCAAAGAAAATCCTGTGAAAACCATAATCCACATTGATTTACCAGGATTACGCGGCAGTAATTTGTAATTCATGAAATCCGTCTTCCCACGTAAAAACTGGAGTCTTAGTTCGCCTTTTACAGCTGAAAGTCTAAAACGCATGGAAGTTTCTCTAATCTCACATTTTACTTAATGAAAATGGTCTGCATTACCATGAGCATGATGATAAAATTATTCCTAAGTGAACGGTGGCTTCACTTTATTGTACTTGGTGTAATAAGTAGCGTGAGGTACCTACTCGAGAATACCCTGACTTAAGTGGTTTAGTGCTAAAGTAAAAGTAAACTAGTCCTTGTAAAATTGTGATGTTGATAATCTGATGGCGGTTTTTATTTATGTACATTTTACCAACAAACTCATCAAATTACCAGATATTTTGGAACGTTCTTTTAAAAGTTTGCTTGATGTTGAACTTTTATAAGATCGTTTAAAAGATCTTTTAAATGTCCTTCCAGCAAACAAAGTTTTCCGAAGGGTTACGTTGACTCGTGTCCCTAGCAATATCAATTCCAGTAGATGAATTATCTCGAAATTACGGATACTATTCAAATGTCAATGAAGCTGCTAATAAAGAAGACACTTCCTAAATTAATTCCTAATTATGAAATATCACTTAAAAAATAACTTTATACATAGTGTTTAATGTAGTCAGTCAATACAGCGTGTCCCTGTGAAACCGTGACGCGTGACAGTGTGTGAGAGACAAATTAACATTTTAATTGTGAACGCCATGAGCGGGTAGGGTACATAAGTTGTTGTGTCGCAATTACTACCCTCCGGAAAATCACTGTTACCGGGTGACATCCAATCGTGCGTGTGACGTGCACTTAATGGGTTATTATAATTTTCGCCGACCCACTATCAGATAGGTTAAATTGGACGCACGTCAATGCTGCTGCGATCATCTAACCCTAGCTGGACTGACAACCCAATTTACAATTTATCAACATAGAATTTTAATACCGTTGCTATGCTGTTGTGGCGGCATCAACGCCACATGCGAACTTCGAAACATACTGACGTCACGCAAAATCCTGCATCGCGCTAGCAGAGTTTACCGCGCAACCAGCATATATACAACGTCCCGACATCAATCGGTGGGCCTCACTTTTCTATAGAGGATGAGTGAACAATACATCCTGTTCCTCATGCCTCTAAACTGTTATCTTATTTTTTGTAGGACTTAAGGAAAGTACCAAAAAAAAAGTTACATTTAAAATTAATTAATTAGGGAATAATAATTGGACTCGCCCTATAAGTTTCCGACTAGTGATTAACATACCTAACTTCTGTAAAAATATCAATTGGCTCCCTATTACAATTAAAAAGCATACAGCAGACGGACAGACCCTTAAAAATTCCGTTCCCCCTCCACTCGTTTTTAAATCAGTAATTACTTTTCTTTCAGTCTCAAATCAATCAGCTGCAACATGTCTTCTAAAGTTCGAGGCAAGCATTATTTCAAGGTGTCATTAGACACCACGGGCCTGTCGAAGTTCCACCATAATTATTTGCTGGTATACACCGTCCTAACGTTCTTCGTGGTACTCATCTTGTACGTCGTCACTAAAGACTGGAAGGGATACACAAGCCCTGAAGAAGTCGACCTCGGATCTGTACATGTACCTTCTTGCCGGCGGAAACATTCACATTTGCATTCACATAGTCATAATCATTATTAAGTACCTAATAAATAAATTAGCAATTCAACCAGTATGTAACAAGCGTATAATTTCAAAATAAATAATTTCACTTGCAATTTTTGTTTCGTTTACAGACCTTTTATCACCGCTTAGGGCTCTTACAGACAAGCGGCACTTTGCCGAGGACTGAGATAGGTAAGATTCCATGACCCCAGAGAGGTATAAACAAGTAGTCACTTATTCACGAACTATGCACGCAGGTCATGGGAAGGCTAATCCTACACATAAATAAATACATTTAGCTCATATTTAGCCACTAGCCCCACTATAGCGTCAGTTCTACGATATTGGCAGTTCATTAATAAGGTAGCTACACGTGTTCATGCATAAGTTCAGTGACAAGAAGAAGTGGGAAGAAGAGATTAAGATTTTTTACTAAAGAACAACTTTAGCACCTTTGTAGAGGCTGTTTATATCATTGCAGACGATGATGTGCCTGAGAAAGTAACGATCACGTTTCGTCGGCTGCCTGAAGAAAGATGAAAACGATCAGACAAGCTTAAGATCATAGATAAAATACTAAATGTACAACTTAAGATGCATATATCAAATGATACACGATTATAATACCTACTGTAGGCAGGTAGGTACTTATTTTTTTTTTATATTATTATTTTACTATACCTAGTACAAAATATTAATATTGCCAGTTAAGTAAGTACTTATTCCATTTATTCACTCCAAAAATCCAGACTAAGATGGTTTAAATTTAAACGTGTAAGAATAGGCAGAAATATATTCAGTGTATCTTAAAGAGAGTTCTCCGGCCTAAGGTTCCGAAAATCAAAATATTTTTAGTAGCGTGAGCATGGGATGAATTACCGGAAAAACTGATTTCTGTATCTAGCTCCATTAAATCTTGTTTGACGATGTTCAACTCGCCAAAACAGGCCACTCTGTAGCGCTGTACACTTGTGGACGCTAACCCGAACAGTTGTCCGTTCTGCAGCATGAGGTCACCAGCACGCACGGGGCATCGCGTCACGTCCTTCACACATATCGTGCTATTCGACTTCAAATGTTTATTTATACTTGTGCTTCCGTAGTCTTTGCCAGCCAAGTTGACGTGCTGCAGAGATAACGATCTCCCAGCAGAATAGGGTCGCCCAAGGATGTGAACTTTTTGTTTCCAATCCAACTTCGTTCCGATCATTATCACTTCTGAACATGCCTTTATACTTTCGTAACTAGATAAGAGAACTAGCCTTTTGGAAATGACTCCGTCGTGGTGTATCGATTCGAAGAGGTCGACGGAAAAACCCTTTTTGCAGCGAGGACTGAAAAATAAAGATGAAATATGTAAATCCATTATGACGTCAGCCACTGAATGTAAGCTCCCACCTAAGTACTACCACTTTATTCAGATACAGATACAAACAGATAAGTCAGGATTTCTCAGTATGATGTGCCTAGAGAAAAGCTCCCATCGATTGACCATCCATAATCGGACCAACTGCCTTGAATACCTGGAAATAACTACGAAACCAAGTGGGCAGCTGCAGGTCCAACTTAGTCTGAAGGGGTCTTAACTTACGTCTTAATGAGACAATGAGTTCTCATTACAGACTCATTATTTATATTCTGCTTTTTTTATAACTAGCACCCGTACTTGCCCCTTTGCGAGGACACAGCTACGCTGTCGATACGGCTGTGTTTTGTTCGAAGCAAATATAAATAAATCTTGTGGAATCATCGACACGACGAAAAAGGTATATATGACGCTAGTATGATTATAATACTTAGATATGCTTCCCAAATACATCCGTATAGGTCCAGACTTAGCGCAGACACCATTTGCGAGAACTGAAGTCGGGCTCACCACTGCACCAACACACAACAGCTGCTGCGTGGTTGCAGAATGAATTCTTGCAACGAAGCGATAATCATCCAATTTCACTCGAAAGCATGATTGTTCACTATTTTTTGCATATGTTTTAACAGACTGGAATCCTCTATAATGCATAATAAAACTAAACATGACTAGGGCCATCGTTGCCACAAATATAGAAACCAATAAAACTACGATTCCAACTTTGCTTTTGGTTGATCGATCATCCCATGGTGTATTAATAAAATCAAAACGAAACTCTAAATTCTCCTGTTGATTATCAATTATTTTGTTGTCATCGGCATTTTCTTCCATTATAAATTAAGTATTCAGTATCAGGAGCCGCCAGGTGCAAATCTAGATGGTTTCAGTTTTAGAATGTTTAGTGTTTGTGACAATACAAGGTGTCAAGTGTCACAATACAAGGGTCTGAGATCAAAATCTATCTCAATACTCAATATATTTATTGCTTCCACATGATTGTGTACCTACTTAGGTGGTAGGTTTACAAAAATGATCATTGTGGACCCTGTCGGGCACAGCAAAAGTAGGAGAGAGGAAGAGGGCTTTATTTGACAACTTAGTTATTAAACAGATTGTAATTATTTTATAAAACATGAAATTTAAAATTTGTCATTTAAATATTCATTAATATTATAATAGCATTTAGATATTACAAATTGTTTTAATTTATTTGTGAATGTATTTTTGTGTTCTTCTTTAATTTTTTCTGGTAAGTAATTTATTATATATTTTAATAGACATGACTAGTGTACCCGTTGAGTGCATTTTTAGCTTAGAGCTTGGTATGTTTAACCTATTTTTGTGGCGTAATGTATATTTAGACTGTATATTTTCTCTTGTCGTGTATTAGTGTTGGTAATTTCGAACGAATTTGCATATTTCTAGAATGTTACTTTTCAAGCATTAAGCGGCACCAATCCAAACGACGGCGTTTTTGATCTTCCGTCAAATTATGAGAGATCCGTCTAGTACAAAGCTTTCTGACGCCTAAATGTTAATGTAAGACTTTTTGTACTTGACTCATACCAATGCCTAAAGTTGCCTGAATCTGTTGATATGTCACCAATGATTTCTATATATGTCTATGTATGTCACCCTTAAGCTCAGAACAATAACTAAAGCACTTAAGCTTGCCGCACAGCACTCACGTTATCTTCAGTAGTCGCCCTAGAAGGGCGTCCTTCTCGCGAATCATCAGTGAGTTTGCTTCGACCACGTTTAAACCCATTAAACCAGTTGTAAGCAATGGCACGGGGCTTCGTCATGAAATGCTAATCGAAGTCTATCGTAGCATTGTTGTTGAGTAAGACCGCAACGAAAGTCGTAATAAATCATTGAACGAAAATGTTCTCTAGTCAAATCCATTTCGACGCACGACAGACACTTTTTAAATTGCCGCCAATTTGTAAAAACAAATGGCATACAGGCCAATATACAGGCACATGAATTCATTACACATCTACAGATTCCCAAAGAGTTCCTAATTCAAAATTTAAATAAATTTTTCAACGGTTGTGTTTCTTACTGGTCTATTCTAAAAACTTTATGTGTGATCCCCGCATGTTCCGGTTAGATAGGCTCTATGTAAAATACTGGTATTCAACTGCATGCGGTTAGACTGGAAGCCGACCCCAACATTGTTGGGAAAAAGCTAGGCAGATTGATTGAAATGGAGGCCGTTCCGTTCAGGCGCAGTCGCAGCCCAACATTTTGGGGGGTGGTGACCATGGGTGCCGAGGAATATTTTTAGGGAGGTACGTCTCCTCGTTGGTCTAATGGACGAATGCGGTGCGATTTTTGGTTAAGGGAAATCTTATGATAAATGATTTTATTTCTGTAAGTAGGTTTGTACAAACACTTTTACACGTCAATCATATTTTAAAAAATAGATGAGGTCGGCGTTTTCTATCTGACTACTCTGAGAAGAAAGGAGGAAACAAACTCAGAGGTCAAGTTTCTTTTAAAGTCAGATCATGTGAAGACCATGTAGATTTGTGTCTGAAATAGTGTTTTGAGGAAATACCACACATATTGAGTGGACCTGTCCAGTCAGTGCACGCATGTGTCAGTAATCGTGCAGCTTAACTTAGAACTTAAGGGTTCGCGTCCCCAACATGCTAATGTTTACAGTATATCTGTAGCTATGAGTAGGATGTGTTACTCGTGGTAACTATCTTGGTGTTTCTCGGAGTGGCAATAGATTTGAAATTTAAAAAAAAAGTTATGGGTATTTCACAGTGGCTCAAGTAGGTACAGTTTTAAGTCAGTAACACAAGTTTATCATTGCGGCTCTCGACAGTTTGAATGATTATGAAGGGGATCATGCTCATCATGCTATGGCATCTTTATATTGTAATGCCACATAATTATGTCATAACTTACTTGATCAAATTACTTATCGTCAATTTTATTGATTAAAACCGTTATTCTAACGGTATAACTTATAGAGGTAGTTGGCATGTGGCGATGTAGATACCGCTACAATCTGACTATAATTTAATCATAAAATGTTTTAAAAGTTTTGCCACCATGGAAAAATATTTAAGACCCGAACGTTTGGATATTGATCCCGCTGATAGTTCCGCGTCAAAAAATGGGAACATTGGGAGAAAATATTTGAAAGCTTTCGTAAGACTTCGGAAGGTGTCTTGACAGGAGAGAAGATACAAGACTTACCAACTTCCTGGATACTAGATCTTGTCCTAAACCCCGTTTTATCAAACTTTTTCACGCGTATCAGCGAGTGTACTACATTTCCATCCACAATCAATACTTTGGGAAAACTATTCACAAAACCTAAAAATATAATTTATGCTCGACATGCACTCGCATCTAATAAACAAATGGGCGACGAAACGATAGACATCTACTTACAAGCATTAAATTAAGCCAAAGACTGCGACGTCAAACTGTAGATGCTGAAACAAATAAGAACGACAATAGATGTGACGCATTTATCTCTGGAATAAAATCTAGTATGATAAGTAAAAGGCTAATAGAAAATCTGACGTTAACACTAGAAGAAACAATTAAGCACTGTCACTAGAATTGGCTGAAGTGAATGCAGCAAAATTTAACTCTTCAAATGCAAATACTGCTGCTGCCATCGCCACCACTTCCAAACAAAAGGAATCTGGAAAATCTGTTGTACTCAAACAATCACAGGAGCTATAGTACAATAGCAGTGACGCCAACTTATCAGAGTGGCAAATGCTTCTTCTGTGGTGTTTTGAACAAGAAGGGTCACTGTGCTATTTTATGTGGAAGCAAGAGCCATATCAATGCCGCTATTTTCGAAGGAGATGATAGCCTTTGTGGTTGTATTGTAGCTGCATCGTCAACTTCCTTGAAGATAGCTATAGTTCCAGCTTACATAAAAGGGATTAAAGCTGAAGCCTTAATTGATACTGGTAGATCAGAATCTATAAGCTTCATCAATGAGCAATATTTTCAATTATGTCAATTAAAGAAAAGACCCTGCAAGCAAACTAGTCACAAGCCGAAAGTCAAACGTGTGAGTCACCGCTTATGACCATGATTATAGAAACGTGAATTTACTTATCGTAAATAATCTCTGTGCTGACTTGATAATTGGTCATGGCATATTAGACGAGCATTCCTTTCTCAAGTTTCCATTCGATGGACCTAAAGAACCACTAAAAGTATGTAGCGTTGCAGAAGCGTCTGTCCCTGCTGTTCCACTTTTTACGAATATCAGTCCAAATTGCAAGCCTATTTATTGCGATTCAATCTCGCCGCCACAGTGAAGACGATTAAAAGTTTATTAAAGGCGAGATCACAAAACTTCTGATGGCATCATCGAAGAAAGCACTTCCCCCTGGCGAGCTCAAGTACTAATTACAAAGAACGCTTATCATAAGAAGGGCCTTGTGATTGATTGTTTACTTAAGATAAACAGGTATACACAGCTTGATGCTTGTCCACTTCCCAATATGGAGGACTAAGTTTCAAATATTTCGAAGTATTCTAACTTTAGCGTGATCGATCTACAGAGTGCTTACCATCAAGGACCCATCCTACATGAATAAAAACCATATTATACTGCTTTCGAAGCTGCTGACAAACTGTACCACTTTCGTCGCATATTATTTGGCGTAACAAACGGAGTGTTAAGTTTTCAAAGAACCATTGAGTGGGTTATTTGATAATAAAAGTTAGAAGGCACTTTCACATATCTCGATGATATAACAGTTTGTGGGCGATCTTAATCTGAACACGGTGCAAAGGGGTTCAGGCATTTTGGTCCTTATGACCAATAGACTTGAATCGTACATCGATGGATAGGTCTTTTCAAGGGGAAAAAATTATTATTGGGTTACATTTGGACTTGTTGTCCGGTTCGAGATAAAAGATGTGTTTTCAGTATCTCGGATAGTAGCAAAAAATCAATAAAATACGTATTGTGTAGTGATTACTAAGCTAGAATGAATATCTGAATTCATTCCACATCTGCAAAAACTGCATAAAAATATTTATATAGGTACGTACCTAGTTTTTAGAATATTAATTATTATTTAGGTAATAACCATAACACAAGATACAACAGATTTGCCCCCTACCCTATCACATAGGATAAACAGCGTGGTCCATCCAATAGTGAAGACAATAAAAAAATGTTGATTCCTCATTATACCTAGGACTATCCCAAAATACCCCATGTATGTTCCGCGATTTTTTATAGTTTAGGATCTCCTAAACTATAAAAAATGTTTATCATATTTTTATTTTTGAGGAAATGGTACGAGGACATTTTATCGAAAGAGAAATTTACATTGTCACGATTAAAAGTAGATATTTGTTTTAATATTTTTTTTTTTTTTTACTACTACTAGACCCTGAATATTTTTTAAATTCAAAAAGAAAATCAAAACATGGTGTATTTTCGGATACCCCTAAATATGAGGAATCAATTTTTTTTTATTGACGTCACTATTTGGACCTGCCGGTATATCTATCACATAGGACTTAAGTATAACTATAAGTGGGTGTACCAAAGTAACACTTTTGCCTGCCCTTCTGGAATTACAGGCGCGATGTTATGAGTTGTGTTAATTAATATCCTCATTTCCGTTTCAGTCTGCAGTCGGCGAGGTGCAGTTCTCCAACATCTCGTTCAGCTACCCGTCGCGGCCGCACGCGCGCGTGCTGCGCGGCATGTCTCTGCGCGTGCCGGCGCGCGCCACCGTCGCGCTCGTGGGGCCCAGCGGCTGCGGCAAGTCCACGCTGCTGAACCTGCTGATGAGGAGCTATGACGCCGATAGTGGCACTGTGGTGAGTTTGTATCTACATAGCCGCATGCGAGCTGCACGTCACGAAAATCCTGCATCGCGCAAGCAGAGTTTACCGCGCGACTAGCATATATACAACGTCCCGACATCAATCGTCGGGCAGTTGCCCACCAGACACGACACCCATCTGGTCGGAGGATCCTCCCTTTTCTATGGAGGTATGAGTGAACTTTACACCTTGATCCTCTTTTATAGTATATTTTATATTCATTATCATCAGACTACAGCAGTCCACTGCAGGACGTAGGCGTGCGTATGTAATCGTAGTTGTTCACTCAAATTACGTATACCCAACGGCCGTCGCCTCATAGGTTCTACGGCTAATGTGGGCGGCCAGTTGACGCTTCAGATTGCTTTAACCCAACATATATATATATATAACCTTTATATAATTTTGCGCTTTTGGCACTTTAATTTTTGTATTGTGGTATAGTGTTAGTCCGTTGGTTATAAGAATAAGGCATTCATATAGATTTAGGCTTACAAGTTGTTATTATTATTAAGCAAGTATTAATAACTGTGCGCATATTATTTAAATAATTTGGTACCTAGGATATGCTAGACATCAAGGTTTCATGGAACCCGCAATTTTTTTTAACAATGTAATTATTGACGATGTTTACTTACCTATTATTGTAATGAAATAGGTATGTGCTAACTAAAATAAAAATATACTAAAATGAAAGAGCTGTTTTATTTTAACTAAAATGTAATGAAAGTAGAATTGATGGTGAAATGGTTGAGCACGTGGTTTGTATGTAGTGCTGTGTTAGTTCCTAAGTTGACTTATGGGAGTAAAAGTTGGGTATAGGATCCATAGTCTCTGCCTACCCTTTCAGAGACAAGCGTGATGTATATAGAGTTGATGCGACAGAGGGGCTTTCCTTTAAACTGCCTATACTAGGTAAAATTTTCAAGCTCTGTACCAAAAATCAATTAAATAGGAGGAGTAGTTTAGTCGCAAATTATTTTTTTAAGTTTTTGTCCCGTTTGAACACGATGTATCTTTCCTAACAGCTGATTATGTCTATACGCATAGGTCGTGCACCTTAAAGCGATAAATCTGAGTATAACCTACGATGCGTTGTTGCCGCAAGTCACAAGTACAACCAAATGATTCGCTTAAAAAATTCCAATGCAAACAAGGAAGCAATAAATACACACACACTGGCACTTTCATTACGAGAGTGATAATCATAGCAAAACATCCCGCGCGTAAAAGAAATAGAAATAGGTCAGTGTGTTGCTATTGCATCTTAGATCATTGCGATCGGTAAGTGGGGCCTCAGTGCGCCGACGCTAGCCTTTCGGAACTTATGTTATGTAACACGGAAGGTCCTGCGCCACTTTTGTTTTGTCGAGCTCCACGCTGACAATTGTGATTTTGTTTTGTTATTGTGATAGGACACTAAATAAGTTTAAGACCTCACTCCCGTGGATTTCTTTTTGTGGAGGTTTAAGGGTGAAGTGTATGCTTCAGAGGTAAATACAATTGTTGAATTAAAGAATTGGATTATTTTAGCATTTCACAAATTAAAGTGCTTAGCAACGGACAGTGATTTAATTATAAAAATAAATAACAATATTCTCCGTTGCATCGATGGTCGCCGACATCACCATGATCGCCATGAATGGAGGACACTTCGAGGATTAAAAAATTTAGTGTTTTTGTTGTGATTGTTGTTGTGCGTACTTCAAAACCTTACTAACATAAAAGCCAGCGTGAGTGGAGGCCTAAGCCGCAGCCCACGACCCCGCCGGGTGCCACTTTGACACGAGGTAACACTCGCCGCGCTCCGGCGCGCTCGCGACGTTGCCGCTTTGTTACCTAGGTATCTAAGGTCAGTTAAATTTATTTACAAAGGGTGGTTGCGCTTTACTCTGATTTGTGAGCTATTTAGTTTGTTTGAAAAAAAAACAAATTTTTGGTGCTTTTTATTTTTATACCGTATGGAATTAATACTAAACACGTATATAGTATACATAGTGTAATTTAATGCCCCTTTGTCATATCAACTCTTTATGTAAAGAAAGTAATAAAAATAAAAATCACGTACTTATTTTCCACTTTGGGGCAAAAAAGAAATAAATCCTAACACATTACGGTATATCCCAACACATCTTAAAAAGATTAAAGCTCACGGTCGCTATGTTGATTTTTTCACATTTTACGTAACCTATAACACTGGAGAGATTACTACCTTTCATTTAAGATCTAAATCATTAAAATCGATTCAGCCGTTTGAAAAATATATCAAAAATTCTTAGAGATATAATCACAAAATTATTTAATATTCAAGGTACGCGTACTCCGATCGGACATCCAGGACAAGCGCCATACCTATTCGTGCTCTGTGAGAATAAATCTTTCTAACGATATACTATTTATATCTATTGGGTCCAGGACCAGAGTCCATACATTTGTGCCCAAGGTCCTTTGCAGATTTTTTTTGCAGCCGTACAAAAATATGCTCTTACTCTCAATAAAGAGAAAAGCAAGTTCTCGCAGAATATCATCGATATCTTAGGTCTTAGGCTATACCATCAAAGACCAAGTCATAAAGCCAGATGCTGAACGGCTGCGCCCACTTCTCAATCTTCCACCGTCAAATGACACACATCCATTACGAAGAGTTGTAGGAATGTTTGCACATTATAGCAAATAGATTCAAAATTTCTCGGATGGAATCCACGTTTTAGCAAATAAAAGAATATTCCCACTAAATAAACAAATTGTCGAAAATTTCAAAGCATTAAAAGCCGATATAGTTATTTTTTTTTTCTTGAAGCTATGAATAACAACATACCTTTTCTCATTGAAACGGGTGCATCTGAACATTCAATCGCTGCAACCTTATCGCAGGCTAATCGACCCGTAGCATTTTTCTCTCGAACCCTGAATCAAAGTGAACAAAACCACATCTTTGTTAAGGAAGAAGCCATAGTCGAATCGTTAAAGAAATGGTTGCACTCTCTTAACGGAAAAACATTTCGTTTAATTACACACCAAAGATCGGTAGTCTATATGTTTTTTAACAAGCTAAATAGCAAAATCAAAAACAAGAAAATACAAAATTGGCGTTTAGAACTAGCTCCGTTATATAAATACGATATCGTTTACATAATTTTGCTGACACATTGCCGCGTGTATGCGCTGCTATCGAATCTCGTTCAACAAAACTTTTTTCTTTGGACGAGGTCTAAAAATTTAACCTTTTCTATTGAACAAATCAGAAATATGAAAATTCTTGTCATATTTGCTTGGAATTGAATCCAAGATAAGAGGGCTACACAACAACCGAACTTGGCCCTAATTTATTTAGGGCAACATCCCCATTCGAAAGACATTGACTTTAAAGGTACCTAGTAACACAAAGAATAAATAAATCCTGACAGTGATCGACGAATACTCTCGCTTCCTCTTTGCATTTCCATACTCAGACATGAGCTCGACAACAGTCATCAAAAATCTCAATGAATTGTTTAAATTAATATGCTATTCGGAATGCCTGCATTCCTACATTCTGACCGTGGAAAATCGTTCTTATCATCTGAAGTCATGCAGTTTCTACACTCTCGCGCTATTGCAACAAGCCGATCAACGCTGTATAATTCCCAAGGGAACGGACAAGTACAGCGCCTAACTCCACTCTTTGAAAAACTATCCAATTGGCATTCCGATCCAGAAACCTGCCTATAGAGGATTGGGAAAGGGCTTTTAATCAGGCTCTACACTCTATTCGCTCCCTATTCTGCACAGTCACTAGCTGTATGCCGCACGAGAGAATGGTTACCTACTTGGTTAACAAACTAAGAACAAGTACTGATGCGGAGATCCGATCGCACTAATAAATATCAACCAATAGTAGAAGAAGTAGACCTGATTCAAGTTAATTCGGAATAATCGTACGTTAATTTACCGAATGGTCATTCGGAACGGTCAGCACGGAGAAATAATCGAAAGCGAAACACCTTATGGCGAATTAACTGATTCCATTCCACAAAACGTGCTTTCTGTCCAAGATATTGAGGTGCCACCCTTAACTGTAGTGCCATCCCAAGGACAATATAATATGCAAGACAATACACAGGATAATACGCCATACTCAGAGCCCCGGGCGGCGTTCAACAAGAGAACGCAAACTGCCTGTTCGTTTTTGATTACGTTGGTCGTGGGTCGGATGGAAAGGACGGAAGGTCGGATTATTGTAATACGTCAAACCAACTCTTTAATGATGTAATCATGTGGGATCTTTGTATTGTAATGTCACTTCTGTCATTACCTACTTTAAGAAATTACTTATCGGTGCCGATTCTGTTGTACACCGAACTAAACTAACTAAACTATCACTAAAATTCCTTACTTTTGGCTATGAGAATCTTAACGCTATTCTGCAAAATAAAATCTCTAAATTTAAAAATAATTTTGACACATCTAAAATCAAATTTGACAATTATTGCGACTCCACGTGGTACTTGTTTGCCGTACCACGTGATCTTTTTTTAGAGCCGTAGGCGCGCATTATGTGCGGCCTCGACTTGTTTTGTATGGAATTTTTTACTTTTTGTATGGAAAATATAAAAAAATATTACCAACACGTTGAGTTTTATAGGTTTACGGGTTGCAAAGGGGGTCGAAATTTTCATTATTTTTGCGATAGGACACACCGTTTTCGAGATATAAGCAAAAGAAAAGAAAAAAAGATACAGTACCGTTTTTGCACCTGAAGTCGAGGTGTTGGTGTGAATTTTAGTTCATGACAACTAATTTTATTCCACACCTTTTTAATCGCGATTAAAAATAGTCAGATTTAGTTAAGACAATCAAAATTTTTGGTGAAAAACGTAAAATTCAGAATAGCAAAATTGCCATTTTCACTAAATTATAATCTCAGTGCCATCTTAGTGCTGTCAAACTAAAATTTAGTTAAGTTGTGTCACTTTAGTCAATTTCAGAATGGGAAATCGTCGTTTGACAGGAATAAACTAAATTTTGGTGATTTTTAGTCTAGTTTAGAGAATTTTGTGACAAGAGAATCGGCACCATCGTCTATTTTGTTGATTAAAACCATTTAATGTTTTCCTAGCTCAATGATTAAAACCTATTAAATAAAACTGTAATTCTAAAGGTTTATTCTTAATACAGATTATTTCCGATTTCGGCACGCGCAGATTTATTTTGCGCGCACTTCTAAGACCTAAAACTGGGCTAAGCGGATGCGCGCGACGGGCACCCGTCGCGTGTCTACGCGCGTGGTCACGCGGGTAGGCTCCGTGGGAACGCGACGACGGTCCCCGTCGCGGGTCAACAATCATTGCGCGCGGCTTTGTTTTATTTCCATTTTCGAGAACTGGGTCGGGCACATACCTGAAGTAGGTACGGCACTTCCGATTTTACATGGCTGTATTTCAGAGCAAGTTGCTGATGGAGAATCCTAGGGTGGGCTTAGGCAAGTACTCTTCGTTAGCTAGACGAGAACACCCGGAGATAATGTGTCTGACTGATTCCTCCTTACTGTGGCATGGCCGACAAATGTCAACCGTGCCGTCTTTCACAATAAATCACCGGTAATTGTTCGTCATGATAACTTCTTCCACAATTGCTCAGACAAAACCTTCGGTTTCCCCAAGCTCACCGAGTCATGAAGAGGTCAACGAAACGCAGCCAGGCTACGGACGCTAGTAGATTTACATCTGGTTCATGTAGGGCCTGGAAAAAGCGTCAGTGAAGCTCCTTACTCTACCATACCTCCCAGCGATCATTAGTGTCAAGCACTACAGGCGCCAGATCTCTTTAGCCAAAGAGAGCGTGGTGGTGAGGCCCTGTCCAACTTCTAGGAAATATTCCCTGAGACCGCATATCTCCCGAATGTGGAGGGTCTTATGCGTTCAAAAGGCCTCGACCTCCACACTTTCGCGAGTTATACAGTCTCATTACTGATGACCGTGGGTGATTCATTTGATTGCAGTCAGCAGCGTAAGGACCCTCCTTTCCAGGGCGTCGAGTTCGGTGTGAGTCCATTTGAGTATGCCGTAAGAGTACACCAGAACAGGCATGTCCCAACCGTTGAAGGCGCGCACCTTGTTTCCGCCTGCCTGTTAAGAAGTCTATTAAATAGTGTCTTCAGGCGGCCAAAGAAGCGCTCCTACGACGTTTGCTGGATGAATGTGAATCCGAGAGCTATACAGGGTGTCCAAGAACCTGGCGTCCAACTGGATTCCCACGATGCCCCAAGTTCTAACAGTACTCAGAAAAATATTTTAAAAAATCCACCCCATGTACTTACAGAATTATACTGATTTCAAAAAAAAAGGGGCAATGAGCACCCTGTGACATACTTTTGAATGCTGTGACTGCTAATGCTGATAATTTCGATATTTCTTGGAGGTTTTGTAATCTAGGGTATTGCTGTGTCTAAATAGAATGTAAAAATAAAGTACTTATTGTACCATTTTAAAATAAAATATTATTTTAACTAAAGGTGATATGGAAAACTATTGAATTTCGCAACTTTGACCGACTGTAGTGTAAAAAAAATGTACCAAAATAGTATGGCAAGTGACGTCAAATTTTGACGCGTTTATTCCTCTTTTTAAAAAGGTATAATACTTACACATTAATTTGAAAAAAAAAAAATTGATAATATTTTTACTCAACAACCCAATTTTTACGAAGTGCCTACCTACTAACGGTAACTGTCGGACCCTTTCTTATCTTAGAAACTGTTATGTTACTACTATTATTTACTTCGGTTCCAAGAGTGAGCAAGAAGGAAATACACACAGGTAGATGGGTTCCCAGTAGAATAAAAGCAAAGAATGTTAGTTTAAAGATATTTTATTACAATAAATGTTCAAAATGTTGACCACCCGCGGCAATACAAGCTCTCACTCTCCTTAAAAAGGACCGCTTTATGTTTCGCGAGTAACTTTTTTGACGTATCACCTGCACTGCTTGTGTTATCTTCTCACGAAGGTCAGCGATGTCATTAATGGGCTTCGCATAAACGAGCTCCTTCATAGTTCCCCAGAAAAAAAAATCCAGCGGATTTAAGTCAGGTGAGCGGGCTGGCCACGGGATTGTTCCTGATCGCCCAATCCACCTGTTCGGGTATTGCTCGTCCAAAAACTCTCTAACGGATACGCGAAAATGTGCTGGACAGCCGTCGTGTTGGAACCACATATCTGGTGGGGTCTCTTCTAGTAAGTTTGGCAAATCATTTTGAAGAAAATTTAAATATGATTCGCCAGTCAAATTCTCGGGCATCTTAAATGGACCAATAATATTCCCACAGAGAATACCGGTCCACATGTTCACTTTGAACCGGTACTGGGATCTATCTTCTCGCATCAAGTGCGGATTTTCCACATGCCACTCGTGCAAGTTGTGTAGGTTCATGTAGCCATCCTTCTTAAATGTTGATTCATCTGACCACAAAATTTTGTCGATAAAGTTTTCGTCTTCTCGATGTTTTTGCAGGATTGTTTCACAAAACGCGACTCGGCTCGGATAGTCTCGAGGTAAAAGACTTTGCACTCGCTGTACGTGGTACGGATGATATTCTTCTTTTTGGAGAATACTGTGTGCTGTGCTCTTCGGTATCCCCGTATCAGCTTCTATTCCTCGCACAGAGATGCTTGGATTTGCCGACACCGCCTCTAAAACTTCATCGCGTATGAAGTCATTTACGGGTCGTCCTTCACCAGCTACTTGATTGGGGAACCGCCCGTCACATAGTGATCTGTGCACATTAATGAAAACTCGATGGTCGGGATATCGCGTAGCCCTCGGATACCTTTCTCTGTAAAGTCTCGCTGCAGCTCGTCCATTACCTCTACATTCTCCATAAATGTAGTGCATATTTGCGTATTCTTGCGGAGTGTAGGTCGCCATGGTAGCACACACAAAACACAAACTGTCCAAACACAGGCAAAGGTCGTCGTAAAGAGTTCGTTTCAAAGTCCAGAGCACAAAGAGTAATCGAGTCCAATAAACAAAGCTTTAAATCGTAGTACGTGATCAATGGTAACAATAAGAGAGAGGTGCGTAGTAACGGCAGGAGGCAGTGACGCGTACTGACCGTACTGTTATCCTAAATAGCACGATCCCAGATAGCGTCACTATCTATCTCACTCGCACCTCTAACCTTTTTCTCCCTCACTCTTACCTGAATAATGGGGTACCATAAAGAAGAACCAGCAAATCGCAAAGATAGTTTCTGTCTTGCTCCCTCCTGTTGTAATAACGAATCACTATGGTGAGATGCATGCACATACCGTCCCTTACGGTCTAACCTGTTTTTTGAGAGGCCTGTTGTTATTTTTATGAGCATACAATAGTAATTCTTTAGAGGTTAGATTCAATTCGTCGTAAATTTTTCTTTCTAAGAATTCTGTAAGACATCGTAAAAATTGGGTTGTTGAGTAAAAATATTATCAAAAATTTTTTTTTTCAAATTAATGTGTAAGTATTATACCTTTTTAAAAAGAGGAATAAACGCGTCAAAATTTGACGTCACTTGCCATACTATTTTGGTACATTTTTTTTACACTACAGTCGGTCAAAGTTGCGAAATTCAATAGTTTCCCATATCACCTTTAGTTAAAATAATATTTTATTTTAAAATGGTACAATAAGTACATTATTTTTACATTCTATTTAGACACAGCAATACCCTAGATTACAAAACCTCCAAGAAATATCGAAATTATCAGCATTAGCAGTCACAGCATTCAAAAGTATGTCACAGGGTGCTCATTTCCCCTTTTTTTTTTGAAATCAGTATAATTCTGTAAGTACATGGGGTGGATTTTTTAAAATATTTTTCTGAGTACTGTTAGAACTTGGGGCATCGTGGGAATCCAGTTGGACGCCAGGTTCTTGGACACCCTGTATATTAAGTTAAATCTTACTTTGGGTGCCAGAGTTCATCGAAAACACTCTGTTTCCTTAGTTGTAATGCCGCATAGTGATAAGATAAGTGTTTTTCTTGTACAACTGAAGTTAAATAAAAAATTTATTTATTTATTAATTTTTATATTATTATTTTAAAAAGTCTTTGTCATAACTGGAAGGTCGTGAACCTTTGGAAATGATTAGGGCCGCGCGGGCGTCCGCTTAGTTTTTTGACCGAACATACCGCCCACTAAAAGGGCTATCACACGAAAACTCCCAGTTTAGATGTGTGATTAATTATTGATTATGGTTTAGATAAGGCCAAAAAATAAAAAATAAAAATGCCCGACAATGTTTGACTATTTCTCTCGGGAGTGTTCTAAATAAATATCACATTTTTTCTTGTATTTGAGTGTGAGACTCTGCTTTTTCTAACATAATAAAAACATCATGCTACTTTACACTACAATGTAACAAGTAATTAAAACATGCCACTTGAACTGGTACAAATGTTTTATTGTTATTCGATTTACGCAGTTTCAGGTCTAAAGTCTTCTGTCTTTTCTTAGAACTTGATTACGTTACCTTTTTTTTTAGATGATAATATCTATGGTTGGTAGATGGATGACGGATGTCAAGAGAACTCCGACGTCAATGTCAATCTCATAGTGTTGTTGTGTTGGTTGAGCTTTCCAGTTTCCAGTTCATGCGTATGACGCATTCTCAAGCATCAATAATTTCGCTACTCTTGTCACACAAGCCTAATTCCGTAACCATCTTTCCAAACAGAGAATAGCTGGTGATGTAAATATGTAATAAATCTAAACATTCTTTAAGAAATACCGCAGTAAATACTGACTTGCTGAGGTTGGCTTCATAACAAATAATGTATGATTTCTTGATTTAATTGAGTTATTATTAAGATTTTACACCAACAAAATGCCTACGGTGATATTATTAGACGTTTCGCTATCAATGTCGCGTCCTGTGCCGACCTCCGACACAACAGAGACTCATACCCGGCACACAATAGCAACGGCGGCTGTGAACACGTTTTTAGACTATCTAAGCGTTCACGCTAAACTGGAATACGTCTCATTGGTCTCATTCTCATCCGTGTACGAAGGTAATATGGCCAATAAAGTTACAAACTTTTCCACAGTTGCTTGATTCCATATCTTATCTCATAATATTGTTACTCCTTTTCGTTTCCAGTTTCCGTGCCTTTCACCCGGGACTTTGACAGTATACGCAGTAAGTTGTTAGTATTGGAGGAAGGGGACAAAACCTGCATAGACACCGCTCTCCTTGGTGTGAACCAGCTGGTACTCACCGAGTGGGGAGGATGCCAAACACCTGTGCAGATTATTTTGGTAATTAGAAGTTAAATATTTATGCAATCTTATCAAATAACATAAACATATTATCATACCTGTTTTCTCCGAAGGATTGGGCAGGGGTGTAGCTGTAGTAGACCCACATTTTTCGCTAAACTCCCATATTATAGGGAGTGAGCCTTTTGCCATCAACTGGGTACAAATCTATCAAATTCATCAATCATTATTTTATCTTATGTAAAACTAGCTAATGCCTTTTTTTTAACAACCCTTTGAGAGAACAAAACAAATTGGTTAAGCCGTTTAGGCTATTTGGCGAGACTAACAAACAGCAATTACTTTTTATAAGTACATGAAAGACAGAAAATTTTAAATATTTTTTCCCCTGCAGATATTTATTACAACAGAATTTATTGTTATTATTACAGATTACGGATGGCAGCAGTGGTGTTGGCTCTATAGGCAGAAACCGAATGGTGCAAGCTCTGCCTTTGCCTCCCTCGTACCAAGCAAAAATACATGTTTTGCCTATTGTCTCCCCACATGAGTCCTGTTTGCAGCAAGGTAAACACATCCAAGATAGCCTTCAGAGTGAAAAATAATACCAACGTTTTCCTGTCTGTCTGCAGGGCAAATGCCTCATCTCATATTGATAAGACATGAGCATTGATTTGATTGATTACTTGCTCAATGTGGATGGGCGATTCCAGACTTTATGATACACACAAAAATTTTAGTTCTATTTTGACAAACCTAATTACAATATACAAGCTAAAACTAAAATATATTATACTATGTACTCAAAAAAAGTGATGACTTCATTGGCATCAAAAAGTTTGTTTGCATTGCCAATTTGGAGGCAATGCTGATTCTTTGGGCTAAAAATAAGCCAGCCCTCTGGTCACGTATAGAGTCGACCAACAACTTGGCGATGTCCCGAAATACTTGATGAGCGCTCGGACTGGAAAATACAAATAAAAATATGCAATGAAATTGCATATAAAAAAAATGTTTTTCTTCATGCCATGTGAAGCGTGGAAAAAGAAAAACTTTGATTGTTAAAGATTTTTACTATGACTTTGTTTCAGCAATGCCCCTCTACCAGAAAATAGTGGATCTAGCCAATAACACGACTAGTAACTCCAACGGCAATATGTCGCGTGGCTCTATCTACTGCCCTGATCAACTTAATGTGCCAGGTGTAAGTATAAAGACTGCCAATGATCCTAAAATGTCATAAGTGTGATAATTGCCTGACAAGTTATATTTGCCAAGTTACAAGTTATTTGACAAGTTTACCACATAACGGCAGACAATCTGTAACTGTTTGAATGGGCCTTCAAATAGTCCTCTTCTTCTTTCATGTTGGTACAACTTGAGTTCCCAATTGTTGAAAGGTGAAAATAACACAAGTAGTACCTACTTATTTATTAAACATTTAATCTTAAATGTCAAATTCTAAAAAACTTGTTCAAAAGTCTTGCAGTACTGAAACACCCAATATTGATTTTAGGTGATTGCAGCAATTACCCGTCTATGTGAACAACATTACCAAGAGTTTTGGTGCACACTTAAGTGTGGTCAACTAGAGGCTCGGGTGCAGTTGTTTCCAGCGCCACAAACCATCTCCCTTGAAGAGTTATCTGCTACATACACTCTGGCCAATCAGATACATGTTATTGGATTCATTCAGCAGCAGGAACTTAGTAAGTTCGAGACTTCCTATCTAAATATTCTAGAACTAAAATTTAGGAGCTAAGTCTAATGTTAAAAATAATATGCTGTTTAATGCAGTTCCAAACACAGTTTTCGACGGAAACGTTTGGTCTCACAACAATGAAATCATATTTTAAGTATCCAGCAGTTAATTTAACACATTGACTTGTTGCTCGCGAAATTCAAATTTTCTTAAGTTTTTTTTTGCAATTTGCAGGTTGTATGTTGAACAAAATTGTGATTCGCGACCGTAACAAGTACAAGTATGTAGGTATTTAAGTTCTTAATTATAATCCTATTGATTGATATTTTATGAACTTGTTATTCAATAGGATTTAAATATGAACTTAGAGGGTTGTATTGATGAGTTTAATGATTCATCATCATCATCATCAGCCTATAATGTTCCCACTGCTGGGACACAGACCTCCTCTCTGTGAGAGGGAGTGGGCCGTAATCCACCACGCGGGCCCAGTGCGAGTTGTTGGTAGATGTCACATGTCGTCGAATTTTTGGTTCTGGGACATGCCGGTTTCCTCACGATGTTTTCCTTCGCTGTTTTGAGAGCAGTGGTGATGAAGCAATTTACGCAAAGTAAAGCGCCGGTCTGAGTTCGAACCTACGACCTACAGCTCGTAAGTCGCGGCCGTTACCACTGGGCCACCACCGCTTTAAGAGTTTAATGATTATAATTCTGTAAATACATACTTGTTACGGTCGCGAATCACATTTTGTTCAACATACAACCTGACACTGACCCGCAAATTTCAAAAGAGGTTGTTCTTTCCCTCGGGAGCAGTACTTTTTTCTGTATGAAAGGTAGCTATGTCCTTTTTTGTACCCCTTTTTTTTGAGGGCGGGAAATCATCAAATTACTTCTCCCGCTCTGGGTGGAGCGGGAGGGCGTTTCAGGCTCTTACTGACTAAAACCCACCCGTGTTCCATCAGGTGCCTGTGCCCATGGTATCCCTCTCGGACTTTCCCGCAATTTTCTGTACCCCTGACCATGTATATGCAAAATTTTATGATGATCGGTTCAGTGGTTTATGCGTGAAAAGATAACGAACAAACTTACTTAATTTGAATTTTGCGGGAAACCTGGCCCCCTTAAGGAAAAGTTTGTAGTTTTCTCTAGTTCTCTACACAGAACACTATAACTCCTAGCGGAGGGTTCTCTGTAACATATACCTGTGAGACAGTCACTTTCTAAAGTTCGATCTGTATATTATATTGTACCTACTATAACAGTGCAGCTGTCGAGAGAATGCGTTCTTGACCCCTGTCGTTTCATACAACCGAATACGTGTTTTGCGAATTTAATCTTTATTGGCTACTATAATTGTCGCACTGACAGGTGTCAGGAAGGCATTCTCTCGACGGCCGCACTGTAGCTTGTTCCCGCGGCTTCGCTTGCGTGGATGTCGGAAATATCCCATTTATACATTGTTGTCATATGACTATTGATTTATGTGGCGCACGCCACTAAAGTTCCGACATCTTCAAGAATCATCGCCACGTTTCAGCCAATTTACACAAAACCTTAATGAAATATACACGTAAACCTTCCATAAGAATCGAAAATCCGTTCAGTAGTTTTTGAGTTTATCGCGTTCAGACACGACAGACGCTGCGGGGAGACTTTGTTTTATAATATGTAGTGAGTGAGTTCCGGGGCACTGTAAATATATATATTTTTTAATTGTATTACATATGTTTATTCTCAAACTAAACCTTCTCCTTTTTAACAGGTACTCCTATAGCGATAAGTAAACACTTAGTGATACCGCAGGTGCAATCGGCGCCGAATACGGGACCGAGAGAAAATTATGGCTCCAAAACCCCTACCAAGGTACTAACTACACATTCCTGCCAGGATAATACGACAACATTTTGCCGCTGCATTTTATTTATTTATTTATTTATAACTTTTCGCACAAAAGGTACAAAGGCGGACTTAATGCCTTAGGCATTCTCTACCAGTCAACCATTTTCATATTCATGTCTCGTTTCGACGTGACAGGCTGCGACGACAACGGTCACAATAATTAACTTTAACAATAAACTCTTTTTTTTAAACTTGATTATCTTGCAGGAAGGTTCAAGTACAGATGGTTCTGCCACAGAAGAGGATATGTCAGACCCGAGCAAAGTGCCAAATTTTTGTGTCCTGCTTCATGGCGCACTCAAGGTAAGAAATTGCCTAAATTGCTCTTTTCACAGACCTTGATTCGGGTCCTATTAGAGCTAAGTTAGCTACATACAGTCGGTTTCAAAAATATTGGGAAAGCAGACATTCCAAAATTATCTGAACATTACAAAGAAAATTAATCTTTATTTCAATGAAACAAGGGTTATTTTAGAATGAACACAGTACTCAACAACTCTTTCTGACTAGAAGAATTTTATCTCATAGGTTTAATTTCATTAGTTTGACATAATTATAAACAGTGTTCTTCCTGATATTTTACCACTCACTGTACATACCTATCATACATTTCTTACATATTACTCATAAAATAAACTTGACCAGAATTGTGCAAAAAACATGACCACATCTACATAATAAAAATCTTAAATTCATTCACTGACAGACAACCCACAGGCCGAAACCCCTGCGGTCTTATTACAAAACAAGGTTCTTCTTTTGACAAAGTTTAAACCATCGAGCCTGTTTTTGAAATAAGAACCTAACAGAAATTGAAATACAGTTCCCTTTACAAAACTGACAACTTAGTCCGGTCTTAGATTGTCAATTTTGTATTAAGAACTTTACTGATGTCGACTTATAGTTCGAAATAGAAAAACTGGCTCGATGATTTAGGCTCGGGCTGAAGTTAGATCGTGTTTTGTAATAAGACGGCTGGGGTCTAGAAGCATGAAATTTTGCGCAAGAGTTTCTTATGAAGTGAAAGTGAGAAATGAGGAAGGATTTTTCGTAAATCAGCCCCTAAAATCGTATACTTTTACAATGTTTGTAAATATGCGAGCACCATGTATCTATCACATAATTAACTTATTTGTCATTTCTACATTTTTTTAATTCTTTTTACCTATTGTGGTAGGGTAATTTTATTATAGGTGCATCATCTTCGCATATACCTAATTATAATTATTATGTATTTAAATTAATGTATACAAAATATTGTAACACGTTTTAAAAGAGTAACGGTGGAGTTTCTTGCCCATTCTTCTCCATACAAAACTACCTTTTGGTAGGGGCGACTAAAATCAATTCTATTTTAATGTAAATGCTGACGTTCAAAATTGGGATCCCTTCTTTTCGGATAATGTTCTTTGTCCTAATATACTTCGGCATAACGATTTTGGCACAATTTGTTTTCCCCTAATAATACTTCGGCATAATTTTTTTAGGCATACATTTTATGTTGGCATAATCATCTTAAAGACTAATTTGTTTTGGCATAAATTTGATTCGCATAACGTTAGTAGGCCTAATGACTATTAGCATAATAATATTTAGGCATATAATTAACAGAAATAACGGAAACAAATTTGAGTTATTTTTACGTATTTTTTTTGGATTTCCACGTTAATGATTTATTATACATAACATTATATAACTTAACTATGTGTTTTTATTTTAGGTGTATATTTTTAGCAATCGCTTGTAAATGTGCATGTTTCGAAGTATATTCATCTTTTTTACTAATAATTTTTTCAATCCTATTGTGTTTGTCCGTGTATTTTTTCTTTTTTTTTTTGCTATTGGTGATGTTCCGACATCAAGTTTATCTATTTCAATGGTTTGGTGTTTTATTTCTTGAACAATTTTTTTTGCCAAAAAATAAAATCCTGGATGGTGTTTAGGATGGTGTGTGATTTAGTAAAAAGGCAATGAGAACTTAGGATGCAAGAGCGAGCGAAGCGAGCTCGGGAATTGGGGCACCCCGACTCGGACAAGTTAGGTTCGAAGGGGATGGCGGGGGCTCAAGTTAGCGAGCGGAGCGAGCGATCGAGCCCCCGTCATCCCCTTCGTGTTAGGTTCCTTTAAGCCCTGCAGACAGAAATAGGGGCCCCGCGAAGCGGGGCTCCGTCGACTACGCCTTATTATTATTGTTATGCTTAATAAAGTTATGCTTTAGAATGTTATGCTTATTATGCTTAAAAAAGTTATGCTTTAGAACTTTATGCTTAATAAATTTATGCTTTAGAATATTATGCTTAATCATTATTATAGTTAGAGAAATTATGCTTAAAAAAAATATGCGTAAGCTGTTATGCGTAATTATAATATGCGAAAATATAATTATGCCAAACAAAATTATGCTAAGTTATATTAGGTCTTAACATTTTATGCAAATGGATAGGGAACCTTCAAAATTGCCTTTTATGTGGCTATTTGAAATAAATGCTTTGACTTTGACTTTGAAAGGGTTTAAATGGGGATGTAAGATGGTATGGAAGTTTTTAGCGATGCGAAAACCCATGGGGCACACAGCTTGCCATCACATATTTTTGTCCAGGTGGAAGGCATGGCAGCAGTGGTACTCCTAGGCGCGGACTGGTGGGGAACCCTGACGTCGTCGTGCGAAGCGTCGCGCGGCCGCCGGTCCTGTCTGCTACTCAGTGTGATGAAGCCAGGAGCTACAGCCGCGCCTTGGCTTGGCGCCCTCGACCAGCTCGGGCCGGCTGAAGAGGGAACTACTCCTGGTAAGTATTTGTGCTTGCTTTTAATGTTTCTTCTTTTCAGTGGCATTAACTATAAAAACAGCTTTAAATTTTTTTTATAAAAAAAAAACACCGGCTTCTAAAAAAAACACTACAAAGTGAAAAAATACTTTGACCTCGGAAGTCAGTGTCTTAGTTTTTTGTTTTCTCCTTGTTTGCCACCGACTTCCGAAGTCAGTTTTTTTCACTTTGTAGTGTTTTTTTGGAAGTTGGTGGCTTTTTTGTGAAAATGTTTTTACTCTTCACTTTTTAGATGTGGAACCTACCCCAAACCTTGTATTCTTCGATCTGTGCCCAAACAAAGTTTTCTATACTACTTGCAATGTAAATAACATTGACAGGAAGTTATTACAACATAGGTACACTAAAGTAAAAAAAAAAAAGTATTATTGAAGCTGGCTCATAAACCACTCATCAGAACTTGACTATGTGGGACCACCTGGGAAGTATATCCTTTGAACCAAAAAAAGAATTCTCCAAATCGGTTCAGGCGTCTTCGAGTAATCGGTGAAAATAAATTTGCGACGAATTGAGAACCTCCTCCTTTTTTGAAGTCGGTAAAATGAACATTCTGAGAAGGACAAAATTATTTGCTTCTTCGACTTGCTTCAAAATTAGGATTAAATAAGCAACATTTACCTTATCTTTAATATTTACCTCGAACAAAATAGCAGGTAACGCCTATACAAATAATATACAATTAACACTCGTTTTAGATTTTCTGTAGAGGTCCATAATACTTATCTTTTTAACCACTTGCCAACCGGATATAGAATACAAAAAAATATTATCTATAAAATTGTGTTCAAAAATTTCAAACTTGTTGCTATTCAGTATCAATTAACCTTAAATTCGTTAAAACTAATAAGTGTGACTAAAATTCATCATCTTTTGTAGCTGAAACATTTCCGATCCGTTCATGGCGGTCGTACAGCAGTGGCGGGTCTGCATGCGCGTGGGCACGTCCGCACGCACTACTCGCCGACGTACAGAAAGTACTGCGACATGCCAGAAAACTCCCCGACAAGACACAGCATCTGTTTAAGGTATGTGAAATTATTACTCATACTCATTTATTTAAATATTAAGGTACACACAGCAGCAGGTCAAGTTACCACAAACTGTCAAATTTTGTCATTCGATTTTGAACTTAATCTTCAACATCTTAAGGTTTCAAATCATTAGAAGAAATTTGACAGTTTCGTATAACTTGATGCGCTGGCGACTGTACACCAACAGCTTCTGTGTATAATATATTTTAAGTACTATAGGTAACAATTAGCCTCGGACTTATACAGTCGCCAATTACAGGATAACCAGCAACCTCAGAAATAGGTGATGAACTGATGACACATAATAATAATAAAACTAAAGGCTCTATCCAGAATTTGAAAATAATGGCAAAATACTTCTTAAACTTAAGATTAATTACAAAAAGGAAAATAAAATTACAAGACGAACAATATTGCAATTTTGCCCACTTACTTAGGACTAAGACATAAACAATATAAATTGAAATAAAAAAGTGATCGAAATGGAAAGTATGGCTTCTAAAATAAAGTATAAAAATGTGAAGTTTCCAAAACATACTAGCATTACAAATTATCAGATTGCGTTTTTCGGGATTTCAGTATTTTGGGTTTAAAGACTTATGGAATCATGGTATATATGTCGACTTCTGGTACAATTACTCATTTCAAATGTATGTAGATTTTTCATTTTTGATGCCTGTCAATCATTGCCCGAATAAAACGGGAAATGGTAAGCTGAAATGCAGTCAAAATTCCTTCAACGCTGTAGAGCAGTCATATTTCATGGCAAGCAGCAATTAAAACTAAAGCAAAACGAAATGAATTAGAGTTTTATTTAGCTTGTAGGTATTGTAGGCTTCCATCTACTTCATACGAGTCAGTATGACTACAATTGGAGAAATAAAAATTAACTTATAACTTCTTCTCAGGAATTGAACAGACTCCGGCGAGCAGCCATTTCTCTCGGCTTCTCAGAACTACTGACAGCGATTGGCAACGCGTTGGAGCGCGAATGCACCGCATTGCCGCCGTCCGCGCCCTCTGAATGTGCGCTACAACTCGCGCACGCTGCGAATGCCTTGCGAGACCCCAGAACGGCCTTAGATATCAAACATACGCTAACACCACTGGGAGCGAACTATAATGTTACTCCGATGACACATTAATTGGTTCTAGCATCTGATATGATATTGGTGCCGATTCTCTTGTCACAAAATTCTCTAAACTAGACTAAAAATCACCAAAATTTAGTTTATTCCTGTCAAACGACGATTTCCCATTCTGAAATTGACTAAAGTGACACAACTTAACTAAATTTTAGTTTGACAGCACTAAGATGGCACTGAGATTATAATTTAGTGAAAATGGCAATTTTGCTATTCTGAATTTTACGTTTTTCACCAAAAATCTTGATTTTCTTAACTAAATCTGACTATTTTTAATCGCGATTAAAAAGGTGTGGAATAAAATTAGTTGTCATGAACTAAAATTCACACCAACACCTCGACTTCAGATGCAAAAACAGTACTGTATCTTTTTTTCTTTTCTTTTGCTTATATCTCGAAAACGGTGTGTCCTATCGCAAAAATAATGAAAATTTCGACCCCCTTTGCAACCCGTAAACCTATAAAACTCAACGTGTTGGTAATATTTTTTTCATATTTTCCATACAAAAAGTGAAAAATTCCATACAAAACATGTCGAGGCTGTAAAATAATGCGCGACTCTGGCTCTAAAAAAAATCACGTGGTACGGCAAACAAGTATCACGTGGAGTCGCAATTGCCAAATTTGATTTTAGATGTGTCAAAATTATTTTTAAATTTAGAGATTTTATTTTGCAGAATAGCGTTAAGATTCTCATAGCCAAAAGTAAGGAATTTTAGTGATAGTTTAGTTAGTTTAGTTCGGTGTACAACAGAATCGGCACCATTGTCTGCTATGGTACATGAGTTAAGAAACGGAACAGAGACAAAGCTTTATACAACCGCGCAACGATAGGTACACTACTAAAAGCTTGAGGCGCATGTGTGCGTTACCAGGCTTCGTCGCGTACGGAGAGAAACCGGTTTATACCGGCTCGGCTGATGGTAACGCTCAGGAATATACGTGGGACGCTTTGTGTTTGTTTACGTTTCACATTTTAATTTAATAATAGCACATGAGTAAAGACACAATCCGAGAGAACTTAAACTCAACCCCCGAGTCGAGTTTTGGTAATTGTTATAAATGGTTTAGTGGTTTTTTTTAGTAAGTGGCACGGAATAGGTACCTACCTACCTATCTCGCAAACAGTGCGTTCAAGAGCAAAAATAACGACTATTTGAGTTTTTTTTTTTTTTACAATGAATGACTGGATTGGTGTTTATGATTTGAAATACGAAGGTAATACTTTGATTAAACAATTAACATTCTGTTTATTTAATTTTATCCCTCTGTGCCAACCCTACCAAAATAGGTATACATTTTGCTCATTCTTTGGAAGCTTTGTCTTTGTTCCGTTTCTTTATTCTTTAACTATGGTCTGCTATAATGCCACAATCTTATCTGAACCGGTGGCTAATAGTAAAACTAATGATGCCATTTGAAAAGTCATTAATTTTTCGACAACAACAACGCTGTCACCAGGCCACATAAGTTTGTGGGACAATTAGCACATTTTCGACCGCGGGTACTTCCTTTGTTAGACAAACTTATTTAGGGGGGAACTATGAAATCTAAGAGCAAAATGTTTATGCAAACTATATTGAAATAGAGCACCAACAATGATTTACGATACTTAGGTTTATCAAATTCAAAAGTAATTTATTCAAACTAGGCCCTTAATCTCGAAAAATGGACCGCACTTGACGTGTTCTCCTCGTGCTGAAATTAAGAAGACGAAAAAAGAAGAAACAGATACACAGAAGATACTGGATGAATCCATTTCTTACAAATATGAATAATGAGTGTCATTTTAGGAAGAAATATAACGTCTTGAAAATGGATACCGGAAAGTGCTCGTCGTAGATTCCCACGATACGACGTCGCATCGTGAAACGATGCCGCGTCGTAGCACGATGCGACGTCGTATCGTGTTTATGTGTGAGAGCCCTTAGCTGGTAAGAAGTGGCGCAACAAACTCCCCAGCAGCACAGCTGTCTGTTCAGTTAGAAGAACTGGATTCTATGCAATAGTAAGTAATTAACATTACAAACATTAATAGTTATTTGTTATACAAGAGTGCAAAGTTGCTTTTTAACCGCGTGTTCAATTTTGATGACCGAGCAAGCGAAGGATTCTAAAATTGAATCACGAGCGCAGCGAGTGATTCAAAATTAGAATCCTGAGCGTTAGCGAGGGAATCAAAAGAGCACGAGGTGAAAAATCTTTGCACTCGAGTGCAACACGTAACTTTTCATTCCACCTCAGCGAGGAAATGACTAAATGCAAAAAAAAAACGTTTACAATCACAAGATAGGTACACTTTTATTTCAGTTTAGGTATTAATTACTACATTATGACAGGTAAGTATTACAGAATAATCTTTAAATTATAACAAAATAATACTAAGGTATAATTAAGAAAATTTTAAAGTAACGTTGCTACAGTTATTTAAATTGAGTGTAATATTTTTGTTTGGTACTGTAATATTGGTGTTAGTCACTTGTGTACTGTTTTTCGGTAAACTATCTGTCATACTTAATAGTTGTACCGATTCATCGGATTCCCTTGGCGTGAATGTTGGAGAGAGAGGGAGATGGTTAGGTGTTTCATAACGGCTTATTTTTGATGTAGAAGGGCCAGTCCAAGGATCCGATTGAGGCTCTTTCAGTGTAATGGCTCCTACGATGCCTTCACATATTTTAGACTTATTTTGGATGGAATCCTCTATGTATCCCTCTACAACTGCATTGGACTTCCAGCCTCCGTGGCGCTTAAGGGACAGGAGATCAGCTCCGGAATCAGCCAAAAGTGTGGCTGAAGTTCGTCGGAAACAATGACCCGTGTACAACAGGGGTTCTGGAAGTTCAAGAAATGTTGCTATTTCTCGTGGGATACTGCCAATTTTATTAGTACCCATAGGCTGTCTAACACACTTTCCATTGCGATACTGTAGAAAAAATCGATTGATTGGAGTGTTAGGCGGGCGTAAGGCTTGATATTTCTCAACAATCGTTACGTATTCCTTGCGAATGACGAAGTTGCGGTCTCTTTTTGTCTTTGTATTAGGTAAATTAATTAATAGTAAGTCATCTGAATGTTTCTCAATGTTTTTGACATTAAGTTGTGTTAGTTCATTAGTTCGACATGCTCCGTTTATTCCAATAATAAGAACAACCTGTAACGTAAAGAGTATTGTAGTAGATAAATGAATAAAATTGATATGAACGCATAATTATGCCTATCAACATCTACTAAGTATACTATTTAATTGAGATTAATATACTTAAGTAGATACTGAATGTGCAACTGACTTACTTTTGCCGCCAAATATACGGAATCGGGTGCTTCGTTAAGAAACTTTTCAATATCAGATACTGTGAAAACCTTCGATTTTTTTGGTTGATGACCAGATGAGGCTCTTTTTAAAAATGCCACTAATTTAGGATAGGTATCGATATGTTTGTCTTTTTTCATCTTTATTGTTGCTTTTAGCATCGAATACGTACTCCATAGAGTGCTTGCTTTCTTGTTCTCGGATAATTCTATAAAATATGCCAGCAAAACGTTTTCTGAGAAAGTTTTGGCTCCTTTTGCTAGTCGCCACGTGTTGAACATATCGTACTGTTTTAAATACTTCTCGCGTGATTGTTGAGGGAGAAAGCTCATTTGCGCATTATTAACAGTTTCAGTCAATTCTGTTGGCGTCAAGCAAACTTCCTCGTCGCTAGAATCACTCATTTTAGTTTTTTCACTTGTTTTCAAGTTTCTTGTTTTTAATATAAGGTTTAACAATGACGTGAAAAAATGCCGCGTAAAGAACCGCGTACAAAGCAAATTGAAAAAAGAACACCAAGAAGGTTCCGAGTCTGAGTTTTTAACAAATTAAAAAAAAGTTGTATGATATATTCGGCACCATAGAGGTAGCAGTAAATAGGTTTAATGTTTTTTTTAATTCACAAACTTAGTGCACACGATGTTCTAAATTCAATTTACTTTATCCTCTAGAGAATAAAAACGGCTTTTCCACTCAGATATTGAAGATTAAAAATACTCTTTCCGAGATGGTGGGATGAAAATTAAATTATTTGCGTATGTCAGCTAGCACAAGCCAATATACCTACCAACAAAAACATTGAAAACTATACTCAAGCTGAAATAAATAAAAAATCCTCCAGACATAAAGGGCGTGTCCACTTACAATAAACATATTGTTGTATACAACATTGCTGTTCTTCATAGTACCTACCCTCTTAAAGATTTTTAAATGGAGTTTATTTATAATAAATAAAATTATTTTAAAGATCTTATTATTTTACTCGAATATTTGCGTTGGTTCCATTCTCGGCAGAAGCAAGCTAGTTTTCTATCTACAGGGTGTTCGGCAGAACGTTGAACATACGAAAATGGCAGATAGGTGGGTGGGTTCGTCTGCTATCTACCTAGCCCAAATGATTTGACCTAGGCCCCATATATTTTTTTATAACCGATTTTTATGAGTGTGAAAACTTTGAAGTAAGATTACTTTATGTAGGATAGACGAAACTGGCAACAATTTTTTTTTTGTTTTTGTCTCGACTGTTGGTACATTCCTGTAAAACTATTGTTTGGTGCAGATAACAGCTAGACAAAAAGTTATGAGCCTTCAAACATTACAAAAAGGTAAAACATGATTTTAAGCTTTTCTTTACATTGCATTAAAAAATAACTAAAAGTGATTGAAGATTTAGGATTTCATCGAAACATCCGTGGTGTATGCCCTTTCGAACGGTTTGTAATTTGTTTTATTAAAAAAAAAACTTATGAGTTATTGACCAATTTTGGCATTTAAGGGAATTTTGATGCAATTCGATTTTTGTGAAATGTAAAATGTTTTGCAAATTCAAATTCATCGTGTAATCGTGGTAAAAATTAAAAACCGATAGTGTAATGGGTAAGTACCTGATTGGTAAAAGCGACATGAAATTAGGTCAAAATAAAAAAATCTATGGGGCCTAGGTCAAATCATTTGAGCTGGGTAGATAGCAGACGACCCCACCTATCTGCCATTTTCGTATGTTCAACGTTCTGCCGAACACCCTGTATAACAGTTTTTATGGCCAGCTGTTCGGGACTGCTTTGTGGTTGGAGAAACACAGAACAAGTTTCATTTTTGAACGAAATATTGCCTGTCATTTCAAAATAAACTAACGGGAGAGATCGTCGGAGTTAGAATAATAAATTAATAACTAAAGTTATTATTCTAAGGTCGGAGTCGTCGTCCGAGGCAAGAATGAGTATACAAAATTTTGTTGTGTAAACAATATCATAACACAGTGTAAGGCAGATACATCGCAGTGGCGATTATTGCCTTCGAATGTCGTACCATAAATTATTGCTCTCTCGACAGTAGAGTGGTCGAGAAATTCTCCTCGTGTGTATGCAGCTTTAGGACAGGTTGCTATTCGCGCTTTGCGAAACGAGTTGTATATATTTGTAAATAGTGGAATAAACAGTGGGGGGAAGTGATCATGGATTTACACACTGATGAATTGAACTGGATCTACCCAACTCAAGAAAAATGCTAACTGATGACTAGGCAGCATAATCTCAGACCTTAGCCTATTCCGTCAGGAACTAATAAAAATAAAAGCTTTGCGAAACGTCAAAACGCAGTCAACAAAAGTCAAAATAAAATATCTTAAAGCCGATAAACAAATAAACATAAACGTGAATAATGTAAGAAATATGCATTATTATGAATTAAATCGATAAAGTATCCTTGCAGCGCTATGTAAAACTTGGCACAAATTAATTAAATTGCCAAATTACGACGAAAATGAAGTATAAAAGATTGGTAATCATTTGCCTGTCGTCTTTGCCGTTTCTGTTCACTTTAAATGGTGATTTTGTGTTCGACGACACTGAAGCAATAGTGAAGAATAAGGACGTTACATCGGAGTCTTGGACCGACCCATTTTACCATGACTTTTGGGGTGCAGATATTAAATCGGATTTAAGTCATAAGTCTTACAGACCCCTTACAATTTTATCTTACAGGTTGGTAATTAGTCAATATTCATTTACAGCGTGGACATTTAATTAGAATAGCCCTTGGCTTAATAGAAATTTCACTTTTCAGACTAGATTATTTACTAACTAAAAGAATCTCAGCCTTCGATTTCAAGACTACAAATCTAATATTATGCCATATCTTGTGCTGTTTATTGGTTTGGAAAGTCTTTGAAACTATTCTAAATGACGAGAACAGTATTTTGGCTAGTCAAGATGAAGGAACAAACAAGAAATCAAGGTACCAGGATGACAGGAGTAAGAAGTGGTGGATGGACACAGCATTTTTATCTACATTATTATTTGCAGTACACCCAGTCCATGTGGAGGCCGTGAGTGGTGTGGTAGGCAGGGCTGATCTCTTAGCTGCAATAACTTTTTTTCTAGCATTCCTTAGTTATAACAAGTCGCTGACTAGTCAAATATGTAACAACATGTTTTTACTTTCAACAGTAATTTTAGCTGGAATCTCTATGTTGTGTAAGGAGAATGGTATTACAGTTTTGGTGAGTTAAAATAATCATTGAAAAAAATCTTTCTAACATTGAGTTGTAAAAATTATTATTTAAAATTAATTCCAGGGCTTCTGTTTAGTGTATGAAGTATCAACAACATACAGGATTAAGAAAACAGAAATCAGGCAAACAAAGATCTTAAGCATAGATGACATCACTATAAGTTCCATATTTCGAATCATCATCATCACATTCAGTATAGCTGCCCTGTTGTATGGAAGGTGGCTTGTGATGGGAGGAGCCCCACCCGAGTTCAAACCTACTGATAATCCAGCTGCTTTTGCAAATGCTCCTTTTGCAAAGGTATGTTTCGTCTTTGAATTATCTATATGAATAAAAATGAAAAGCTGTTTATTGGGAAGCGCATTGTTACACTCTTTTATATAATAAGTAGTCCAAGTTAGGTTCATATGGAAAGAAAAATTGGAAAATGTTTGAATACGGGAAAAACTGAATGTTCTTTTCCTTTGGGATTTTTGTATGAACTCAAGACCATAACTCACAATTTAAATTTTGGATGGAATTTTAACAGGATGATTCTTTTGTCACACAATTCTCTAAACTAGACTAAAAATCACCAAAATTTAGTTTATTCCTGTCAAACAACGATTTCCTATTCCGAAATTGACTAAAGTGACACAACTTGAGTATATATTAGTTTGACAGCACTAAGATGGCACTGAGATAATAATTTAGTGAAAATTGCTAAAATGCTATACTGAATTTGTCGTTTTTCCCCAAAAAATTTAATTGTCTAACTAAATCTGACTATTTTTAATCGCAATTAAAAAGGTGTGGAATGAAATTTGTTGTCATGAACTAAAATTCACACCAACACCTTGACTTCAGATGCAAAAACAGTACTCTATCTTGTTTTCTTTTCTTTTGCTTACATTTCGAAAACGGTGTGTCCTATCACAAAAATTATGAAAATTTCGACGCCCTTTATAAAACAGTTGCCTGTGCCTGGGGCCACAGTATTCCTCTCGGACTTTCCCGCAACCCTGGCAGGCATCGGCCCTAGGGGACCCCGTCATTGATGCTGACATCTCTTTGAGCCGCGAGTGGAACACAACGCGCCGTCGATCCGGGCCTGGTCCTTATCAGACGGCGAGCTGCCCATTGCTCGCCGTCCACAAGCCCGCGCCTACACTGGCCGGGAATCGGCTTGCGATTTCCGACGTCCAGGGCGTCTCCTGCGGCGGCTAGGGGCGTGAGGGCGCGAATTTTGCCTCTCCCTCACGCGTTCCGCCTCCTCCTTCGCCGGCATTACTGCTTCGCAAAAGGAGGTGACGGCTTCACAAGCCCTCTCGCTCCGTACCATGGCTTGGACCAGGGCCGGACGCGACAGATCGCCACCGCCAATCGCCTCCACGAGGACACGTCGGTGCTCCGCCCAAGTAGGTACATATGTCATGTTCGTGAACGGGCGCCGTCAGTAGGCACAGGTCATGTCTTAGCTGCCACGGCTTATTTTGATTCCTGAATTGTTTTTATCTTTTTATTACGGACGCTTTTAACGTGCACGTCTTTATACATCGTTCTCACGTGTATAATTTCAACATGAATGATGTAACCACTATTTTGTAACAATATTTTGATTTAAAAGAGTGTCCATGGAGTTTCTTGCCCGTTCTTCTCAATAGGTACCTACTACGCTTTGGAATGGGCAACTAGCTTCATCTTTCTGACTGACCGACCCCTTGACAATTCAAAAGTGCCTGTAATTGGTTTATTTGAAATAAATGCTTTGAGTCTTTTACGGCAGACCTTCATTGTATGCTCCACCGTGTCCTCCGGGCGATCTACACAATGGTGAGACCTGGGTCAGGGTCACCTGATAGGCGCTTGCGACTTAAGACTACAACTCTTAAGTCGCGGTCGTTACCACTGAGTCACTACTGCTCTCATTTAGAAGCTTAGTCAGACTAAAAGATTATTGTTTTCACTTACCTGTTCCTTTGTTTATAATTTCTTATACTTATTGTTACAGATAGCCACATACAACTATATTTATTCTATCAATCTTCTGTTATTTATTTGGCCCCAATGGCTTTGTTATGATTGGTCAATGGGATGCATACAGCTGATAGAGAAGGTACTTGATGAGAGAATGATTTTAATATCCATGATGCTTCTGTATGGTCTATATCTGTTAGAGGCTATTTTCCGCACTTACAAAAACGACAGTTCGAGTAACAGGTAACTAATTACGTACAGTGCTAGTTATTAAGGCTTGCTTTTCTTGTATACTAGGGGCTTGTGGCTAAGCAATTATAGTCGCACGGGTCGATCTTTACATACCAAGAACCCCTCTGTGCCTCGGAAAGCACGTCAAGCCGTTGGTCCCGGCTATTATTTGTGGATTCTTTGACAGTCGTTACGGGTCGTCAGAAGCCCGAGAGTCTGACAACCAGTCTTACCAATGGGAATCGTGTTACCCAGTAGTGGGTTGTGCAGGTCAGATAGGCAGTCGCTCCATGTAAAATACTGGTATTCAGCTGCATCCGGTTAGACTGGAAGTCGACTACAACATACTTGGGTAAAGTAAAGGCAACAATTTTTAACTTTGTTCTACTGACGTTCGGATTCTGATGTCTTCAGATAAACTCAATAGTTCGTGATTCAAAGTTTCTACACTGTTCAGATAAGCAATGTGTCAAGGTATTGACCCGAAGCACTGCTTTCCATTAAGCGAGATAGGTCAAAAGCAAGCCCATTCTGCAATTAGAAAAAAAAACCGGTTAAGAATACCTCAGAAACCCAAGCTGTATTAGGTACAGTCAGCAACTGAAATAAGTAAACAGTTTCAATAGTGAACGTCATGAAAGTGATGATTATGCTGAATAAGTAAAATAACCTGAGTTGATAATTTTTTTTTAAAGGTTTTTGTATGTCTTCAAATGAGCCACATTCTATTGACCTGTTGCCTCATGTTAACTTTTTTTTTGTTTGTTTTTTAAAACAACTATTTCGTTACTTAAATTCTTTTGATATATTAGAAGAATAAATACAAAGTAAAATTGACATTGCAGGGTGATGTTACTTGCAGTATCATTAATAGTCATACCATTCCTACCAGCCAGTAATGTATTCTTCCCAGTGGGCTTCGTAATCGCCGAGAGGATTCTATACATACCGTCAGCTGGCTACTGTCTCATGATAGGAATTGGGTTGAAAAAACTGTTGCATAGAAGATCATTGGTAATATGTAAGGTAAGTCTTTATCAACATTTATAGTTTTAATATAGTACTAGCTCACCCGCGGCTTCGCCTGCGTGGAGGACTGAAATTATCCCCCAGAGAGACGTACTACTGGGATAAATCCGAAATAAATTCGAAAGTACCTACCTAACTCTGTCTGTCTGTATGTTACTATTTCACGTCTAAACCACTGAATAGATTTCGATAAAATTTGGCAAAGAGATAGATGGCATGCTGAGGAAAGACATATGCTACTTTTTGTCTCAATAATAATCATATAAGGGATGAAAGTTTGTATGGGAAACCCAGCATTTCTTATGTTAGGGATTTTAAAACTAAAATTTATGCTTTTAGAAATAAAGACTATGTGTTTCAGCGTTTTTATAAAATCATCCCCCAAGGGGATAAAATAAGGGATGATTTTACATGTAATATTGAAATTTTTGTGTACCTACCTACCTCTTTTTAAAATATAGTCTGTGGTCATTTTCATGCCTTAACGGCTAAACAGGATTGGATGAAAGGACGAAAGAGGATAGGCCACGATCTGGGTTAGGACTGAGGATACTTTCTTATCCCGGTAGTAAATTCCCGTGGGATGATTTCCGACAATCACGCGGGCGAAGCCGCGGGCAAAAACAAGTAGTATTATATGTTCTAACCCAGGTCACGGTCTACCTGTGTGCCGGATTTCATTTAAATCCGTTCAACCGTTACGACGTGAAAAGATAACAAACAGACAGAATTACTTTTGCGTTTATAATATTACTATGGATGATAGGTATGTCGCGAGTTAAGAGGCCCACTTCTTGTTGATGAGGATGCGTGTTCGCAACCTGTCAAGTACAGTCAAACAAAGAGATTTATGCAGGCAGCTAACTTGCAACTACAGTACCCGGCGATAAATATTGCACGTCGACCTTTGGAAAGAGACAAATAGAAAAATTGGTGTATTTTATACAAAGAATAAAAAGAATTATCAAAGAAGCAAATCATAATTGTTTTAACAGCTCCTAATAGATACTGGACTGTTTGTTTTTCGTGCGACAGAGATAACGCTCTACGAAGCCGAAATTAGCCGATGGTCTCTTTCCAAAGTCGATGTGCAATATTTATCGCCGGGTACTGTATTTTAAAACCATGTCAACATTCATATTTGTGACACTTCAAAGGACCGTGGCAAATATTAATGTCACGCAGCGAACCAGTCCAAGGCCTTATGTTGTAAAAATCACGACCCCAGGTCACATTACGCGTGACAAGTACCGTCGCTTTGTACGGATTATTGTCCGTTGTCACAAATCTAGATGTAGCAGTAGAGATTTGTGTCATTCAACATAATCATGTTTTTCCTCAGTACAATATTCCTTATTTTTACAGATTGGGGTGTTTATGTTCCTATTACTAGTACTGATATACGCTCTGAGGAGCTGGCAGCGATCTAAAGACTGGCAAAACGAATACAGCTTGTTCATCAGCGGATTGGCCGTGTGTCCGTTAAATGCTAAAGTACATTACAATGTAGCTAAGATAGCGGATGGGAACCATCAAACTACGTGGGCGTTAGCTGAATATAAAGAAGCAATAAGGTACTCAATATTTTATTTTATAAAGGCCTATGATTACAATTGAAAGCTGCAGGAACATTGCCTAAACACCACGTATTAGACAGTGTTTAAAAAATTAAGTTCTCTGTCGTTTTTAGTACATAGATTAGCCACTAGGAGTGTACTACAACCGCAGCATTTATAATTTGACAGGTTGTTCCCTCAATATTACCAAGCAATGAACAATTTGGCCAACCTACTTAAAAAACAGAAACAATTTGATGAAGCTGAATACTTTCTAAGATTAGCTGTGAAACACAGGTACGTGATGCCCTAGTTTTTCTTCTTTTGTTTGTAAATAGTTCTCAAAAAAATGGTGGGTAGTTCTATAAAAGTTACGTGCTTAATCTTATTTGGCCAATGGGAATCCTGAGCTGTAGCCCGCCAGTTAAAATGTTCTTTGGCTTTCTGCAAATTGCAGCTCTGTTGTACGTTAATAGGTAATACGGGCTGGTGTCCGCAACTCCACGTCAATGCGCGTATTTTGCGTACGGGTGGGAAAATCGGTTATTCGATCCACCCCAGCTCCTCGAGAAAGGCCAGCAACGCCTTGGTGTTGCTGACAATCTCACGTAGGGTACCTGGGTTGCCGAAGTACTTTGCCCTGTATGTGGTGACCACCGGGCAGCTTAGAAGCACATGGGCTGCTGTCTCGTCCTCCTCCATGCAGGCCCTGCACAGCGGACTGTCCGTGACTCCTAATACAAAGAGGTGTTTATTAAATGATCCGTGACCAGTTACGGCTGCTGTGACTGTACGCAGCTGTTGCTTGGTTAGTCGGAGAACCTGTTTCGTGAAGCGGCCATCGATTGTGGGGAGTGCTTCTTTAGCCTGCCTGCACTCACGTTGGTCCACCCATAGTTTGTGATGTTGGTCCCTGGTGCGTTTCCTTACCAGAGTGCGTATGTACCCGAAGGGGAGTGGCACGATGGGTTCGGGACCCACTGGTACAGCGTTCGACCCCCTTCTGGCAAGTTCGTCGGCTGTATCGTCGCCTAGCGAGCCGCTGTGTCCTTTGATCCATTGAATGGTTATGTTATTGAGGTTGCCCACCTGGTTGAGGCGCTGGTGGCACTCGTATATTAGCCCAGAATCAACTCTATGACTGTTCAGCGCTTGCAGAACGGCCATGCTGTCTGAGAGTATGCGGATCGAGTGTTCTTTAACTTCCCTGGCCATGATGGCTGAGGCGGCTAGAGAAATACCCATGCATTCGACCTGGAACACTGTGTTATGGACCCCCAATGGTGTGGAGATGCGTATGTTGAAGTCCTCCGAGAAGATTCCAGCACCTGTGCCACTACCTGTTTTGGATCCATCCGTGAAGATGCGCAGCTCTGCCGGGCGCAAGCCCTCGCATCGGCGATCCTCGTGAAGTTGGAGTTTGTATTTTTTATCAAATATAAATTGTTTGGGTACCCGGTCATTTATGGCTTTCGTAATGGGGAATCCTTGCTGAGTCCCTCAAGCAGCGCGGTGTGTGATAAATCTCTCTTACCCCAGAGATCTAGTGCATTTAGACGAACCGCCGCCATCGTCGCTTCCTGTTGTATGAACAGGTGGAGCGGTGGTAGTCCCAGCATGGCTTCGATAGCTGCAGTCGGAGTGGTCCTCATGCAGCCTGTGGTGGCCATGCAGGCTAGTCTTTGCATGCGTTGTAGTTTGCTAGTAGCTGGACCCAACTCAGTACGGGGCCACCAGACCACGGCCCCGTAGGTGATCATGGGGCGTATCACTGTGGTGTACAGCCATAGTATAATTTTAGGGGATAGGCCCCACTTCTTATCTATCATTCTCCTGCACTGCCAGAAGGTTATGCAGGCCCTGTTTAATTTGTTGTCCAAGTGACTACTCCAGTTTAACTTACTGTCCAGAATGACCCCGAGATACTTGACTTCGTTGGCCAACTGCAGTTCTGTATTGAAAAGTTTTGGTAGACGGAACGGGCCTAATGCTCGTTTCTGGGTAAACATAACCAGTTCAGTTTTAGTGGGGTTCACTGATAGGTCAAATTCCCTGCACCATCTCTCTACGATTCGTAGCGCTTGCTGAGTAAGGTTGCAGATCGTACCCGTCACCTTCCCCGATACAAGGATTGCGAGGTCATCTGCATACCCTATTGTGTAGTAACGATTGGCGTTGAGTTTGGTTATGAGATCTTTAATCACCATATTCCACAGAAGAGGGGACAGCACCCCACCCTGGGGGCAGCCTCTGGCTATCATGGCCAGCTGCTGCTCATCCTCAAGGCGAACTACTCGTTTGCTTAGCATGTTAGTAATCCAGTCCGCTAGTACCTGTTCAACGCCATGTCTATAGAGGGCGCCGCTGATGCTGGAGAAGTTTGTTTTGTCGAAGGCACCTTCGATGTCTATGAAAGTGCCCAGGCAGGTGCCTTTCTGATGAATCGCTTCCTCTATCTGGCTGACTACTAGATGAAGGGCAGATTCAGTCGACTTACCCGAGCTGTATGCGTGTTGATTACCGTGTAGCTGTATGGTTTTCAGAGCGCCGTCCCTCAGCTCCCTGTCACACAGCCTTTCCAGAGTCTTTACTAGAAAGGAGGTGAGGCTTATGGGTCTATGGAGTTTGGCGTTTGTGTAGTCTCCCTTACCTGGCTTGGGGATGAATATTACTTTCACTTCCCTCCAACCTTTAGGAACGTATCTAAGGGCCAGGCACGCCCTCATTAGGGGCACCAGTCTTATTGCGACAGCGGTTCCACCCCACTGTAGCAAGGCGGGGAACACTCCGTCAGGACCGGCTGCCTTGAGAGGATGGAAGCTACGAATGGCCCATTGGAGCTTCTCCAACGTGATCACCCTACTTGCATAAAGCCACTCATTTTCTGTTGGTGTTTGGAGTACATCTTGCCAGTCGATTACCTGCGCAAAGGTACAGCCAGGGAAGTGAGTTTCCATAAGGACGCGTCTCGTTTCTTCTGGCGAGGAAGTGAGTGTATTGTCCGGTTTGCGGAGTGTAACGGGCCCAGGTGTGTACTGCTGTGACAGTACTTTCCTTACCCTGTTAGCCTGCTGACAGGACTCTATGCTACCACAGAATTTGCGCCATCCCGTGGTACTCCTGAACCTGATGCATTTTTTGTAACTGGATTTGGCTGCGTAATAGTTGTCCCAGTCCTCGTCCGCACATGTGTTCATGGCTCTGTTCAGAGCTTTCCGTACCTTACCGCGCTTGCGCTCCAGATCAGCCCTCCACCAGGGTTGCTTACCCGGAGCGCTACGCAGGGTGGTCTCTGGGCAGGCAGTATGGTAGCTGTCTATTATTGATTTAGTAAGCTGGCTTACATGTACCTCAATCTGTGTCGTATCCGCAAATGTCGTCGGATTGTTTAGTGTCGTAAGCTTGGATACAAGGCTACGTGTATAGTTGGCTCGATCCGTGTTTCGCGGAATGCGCCGTGGTGGTGTTGGTGGAACACAGACCTGGATGTCGAAGCGGATCCACCTGTGATCAGAGCAGGAGGCCTCCTTGGAGACCCGCCACCCAGTGGTAAGTTCCGCCGCGCCCTCCGATAACAGCGTGAGATCTATGATTGTTCGGCTTCTCCTGGTTACGAATGTTGGTTCGGAGCCAGTTTTAGTAGGGATAGGTTAGTCAGTAAGAGTCTGACAGACCCCGCCGCCCGCCCCAGGGCGGCGGACATCCATGAGGATTTTCCACCCCGGAAACAAACAAAAAAAAAAAAAAAAGGTTAGTCGAGAATAGGTAGTCAACCAATGCCTTACCCCTCTCGTTTTGCGTGTCCATACTCCACAGCTGGTGGTGAGCGTTGGCGTCGGCCCCGACGACGACCGCAAACCCACCTCTCTCGCAATAGCTCACGAGGCGGGCGAGGTCGTGCGGAGGCGGCGCTTCCGCCTCAGGCATGTAGGCCGAGGCGAAAACGATCACCCTTTCCGGGGCGTCGTCACGCTGTATACGCATACTTGCTGCAGAGACATCTCTGCAACAGAAGTCAGTTAAGATCTGTGTTTTGAGGTTACCTGTGACAAAGATGCACGATCTGGGGTGATCATGATCTGTGGTGACCAGGAGCTTACCGCCAAGATTTGAGAGTCCTTGTATGCGGCCCGCCCTAATCCACGGCTCCTGGATCAGGGCAATGGCCGTGTGCTGAACCTCCAGCCACTTGCGGAGCTGAGCCGTCGCGGTCTGACTGTGGTGGAGGTTAGCCTGGAGGACTCTACAGGTCGACGAAGGGAACGCCATCGTTGGTCGAACCCCCCTCGTCCCCTTCCAGTCTAAGCCCGGCAAACAGGTCGACCTCGTCGAAACCGTCCCCTCCCCGACCCGAAGCCGGAGACAGGGTGATGTCGTCCAACTCCTCGCCCGATGAAGGGACGGCTCCCACGATGGCGGCATCAAACACGGCCAACTCTGCTGTGGTAGCAGCGGCCGCGGATGCTTCCGGGTTGCATGATGCTGGGGGAGTGCGGTATCCCTGAGGGACGTCGGTGAACCTGCCGTTCCGACCCTGGAACTTCACGTACACCGCCCCTAATCCTATTGAGAGACGGTGTCCGGCCTCCATCATGGCCGGGTATTGGTCCTCAGGGATACCGACCACCACGAACCACGCTGCAGCCTGCTTGTCGGCATGCAAGAGCACCCACCTCTTGATGTCTACCCAGGGGTTTTGGTAACTGAGAGCACGCCCAATATTGGTCGGCTCACCAAATACCCCTTGCTCGTCTGGGATCACGATCCCACATCGAGCACGTTTCATGATCTCCGCCTGACTCTTGACGACCAACGAGATGCTAGTCGGGAGAGAAAGGTCGGAGACAGTCTTCCTTAGCCATCCTAAGGTGTGATCGTTACCGCACCACAGCTTCAGGACACCCCCGGCGAACAGCAGCTTGGCGTTGAAGGTCGGCCCTGGAGTGTCTGGTTTGGGGGAGCAGGCCTCGAGTATGATCTGCTTCTGGATAGCAGCGAGTACCTGGTCCGATACGTCCTTGCTGAGGATCCCCGTGCGGTCGCAGGTGATCGCGACGTCGAGGGTAGCACTTGCAGCTTGGGCGTAGCTTCGTTGATCAACCCTCTTGGATTGATCAAGCCGCGGCCGCTTATGCTCCCCTCGAGGTGTCGAGGTCTCGTTGAGAGCTCGCTTGGCCGCGGCCTGATCCTTCCGATCGGGTCGCTGTGTGTCGTTGCTACCTTTAGCCGGTCTCTCCGGAAAACTGGTTGACGGTCGGCTGGGCGCTGGCCGGCTTGCGCCGGTCTCTGCCTGCGACCGCTTCCCGTCGGAGAAGTTCAGCTGGCCGCTTGCCGGTTTGACCGACCTAGCGGCAGTAGCCTGTTTACGGGAGCCCTTACCTGTCATCCAACGTGATTGGCGGCGCTCCTTCCTCGTCACTCTGTCCTCCTTCTTACCCTGTTCGGATGGAACTGAAGGGTCAGTGCAAGGGCAACGGGCTTGTTGAGTGCGTTTACCCTTGCCCTTGCGTTTCTGAACCTGCCAGGCGCGCGAAAAAGCGTCTTCAGCGCAGCTGGCCGTCTCCGTTTGACCGGTTACGGCCGCCTGTTGGGAGGAGGCTTGAGGAGCCACAGAAGGATGAGGATGTTTGGCAGGAAGCCCGGTGCTGGTATTACCCAGCGCCGGAGTCTGTGTGGGGAGGGTCAGACCGGCACTGGTATTAGTCGTCGCCGTCTTCGCCTGAGTATTGGAAGGGTCGGTACTGGTCCCAATCAGCGCCGACGTCCTTTGTTTGTTCCGGGACTTTTTATTTTTGGTCTTAGCTGTGGTTCTCGCCACAGCCGGACCTGCACCCGCGCTGGTACCCACGGCGTTAGCCGCATGGCCACCAGGGGCGAGGGAAGTGCAAGCACCTCCCTTGGGAGTCTCATTGGCTTTCGCCTCCACTCCCAGATCTGTAGATTTAACAGGCCTTAAATTTTCCATGTTAAATAGTTGTCTGAAATTCGTCTCTCTGGCTCCCACCCTCCATGGAGCCCGCAACTGGGAACGTCTCACTAATATGAAGCTCGAACGTTAGGACTACCAGAGAGATATAGGGGCGCAGGGCTGGCTTACAGTGCGACATCGGGTGCTCGATCGGGTTGGCGTAGGGGGTCCAAAAGGCCACCCCCAACCAACTGATCAACCCTCACTTACACCGTCAGCATGACCTTTACCTACCGCTTTGGCCGTCCGAAAACGACCTCAGCGGACCTCACGCACCTCGCCAGTGGCCCTCTGACGGGACACAGTGGCCATTTCCCCACCCTTGGCTAATGGGTAGGGCCACCGTTTCGCTTGAAATCCAGACCTAAGGGGGCGTGTTGCCTCGCCACGATAGCGGCGGTAAGACCCCTCTTTGAGGAGTGGCTAGAGAGGCGTCACGGCGTCCTCACCTACCGCCTGACGCAGGTCCTCACCGGACACGGAAGCTTCGGGAGGTTCCTGCACATCATCAGGCGGGAGGAAACGCCCGGGTGTCACCACTGCGATGATCGCCCCGAGGACACGGTGGAGCATACGGTGGGGGCCTGCCCTGCATGGGCGGAGCACCGCCGTGTCCTCGTAGAGGCGATCGGCAGCGGCGGCGACCTCTCACGCCCGGCCTTGGTTCAAGCCATGGTCCGCGGCGAGGGGGAGTGGGAGGCAGTCGCCTCCTTCTGCGAAGCAGTCATGCTAGCGAAGGAGGCGGCGGGACGGGAGAGGGAGAGAGTCTCCCGTCCAAGCCGCCGCGGTGGACGCTCCGGGCGTCGGGAGCCGCTTGACGACTCCCGGCCACCGTAGGCGCGGGCCTGCGGGCGGTGAGTAATGGGTAGCTCACCGTCCGATCAGGATCAGGCCCGTGCCGGACGGCGCGTACGTGTTCCACGCGCGCCTCAAAGAGATGTCAGCATCGAAGAGGGGGCCCACTAGGGCCTAAGCCTGCCGGGAAAGCGGGATCATCCATAAGGGGTACCGCTGACCCGGAACATAAAGGGCCAAGGAAGGAACACGGGTGGGTTTTAGTCAGTAAGAGTCTGACACTCCCTTCCGCTCCACCCAGAGCGGGAGGGGTCATTTGATGATTTCCCATCCTCAAAATAAAAAATAAAAAAAAAAAGGGGGCGTGTTGCCTTACGGGCACATTACAACCAGAGCCGCTCGGCTCAACCCCCCAGGACTCCTTCATCCCCGCTCACGGCGCTCAACTGCGCAGGTCCTAGCGCAGGTGACTACTTACTCCTACTCGTCATCAGCTTATTTTAGTGATGGACGAGCCCGCACCCACCCAGTCACTGAGGGGTCGTGGTTAGGAGTGGGAATTGGAGAGATGGAGGTGGGAGGAATGGGGATGTGGGTAGGATGAAGGATGGGGAAGGGATGTGTTAAGATAAAAGGCGCCTGGAGGTTTTTGTTACGTCTATTTCTTAAGGAATTAGACCAAGAACGGGGTGGCAACGTCGTGCATCCGCCTCGAAGGTGCATCCGCCAGACTTGCCTTGAGGATCATCACGACTGTAGCGCTCTCCCTCAAGACCTGTTTAATAATATAAAATCTGTTGTACGTTGTATGTTAATCAAAATGGGATTCGTGTCTGTAAGAACGATATATTTACTGAATAATAATAATCAATTTCACATCAATCGGCAAACTTTGGAATTTTTTTCCACCAAAGATTTTTTCTGAATATTTCATATGAAAATTCTTAACTGAATAATGATCATCAATTCCATATGAAACCACCACGGTTTCATATGGAATTGATGATCATTATTCAGTAAATATATCATTCCTACAGTCGCGAATCGCATTTTGATCAACATACGACGTAAAACAGAGTTGCAAATTGTTGGACTACAGCTGAGGATTCATCTTAAAACGTTTCAGCAGTCATTAATTGACTGGTTATGACATTAATAACATTATTTTTTTTACTTTCTTGACCTGTCCCACGCTGGACAAATGCCTCCCTCCACTCCTTCCATCGTTCGCAAGTCGCGCATCTTCCTTCCAGTTTAGTATCAACACTTAACAGTTATGTTTAAATGTCTCGACAGACAGGATTTCCCAGCCGCATGGATGAATTTAGGAATACTCTTAGCAACTACTCGTCGGTTTGAAGAGTCTGAATTAGCTTATAAAACAGCTTTAAGCCACCGCAAGAAATATCCTGACTGCTATTACAATTTGGGCAATTTGGTATGTATTTTTTTTCACGCGTTGCTACTCCGGTTGCTGCTACGTAACACGCGTTGCAACAGTGGTTGCAGCAACGTAACACGCGTTTCATTGCAACACCGGTTGCACCAACGCGTTATGTAGCCGCCTGAGTGCTAGTATTTAGCTATAATACGATGTATTTTTAAAGCTGTGTCATTACCGTGTTATTTTGTATTTAAGACTCAATAAATTAGCATTTTATAACTTTTAGTACCTCGAGATGAATAAAACTGAAGACGCGATTGATAGTTGGTTCCAAGCGATCAATCAGAACCCTAAGCATGTATTAGCTTGGACTAACTTAATGGCGTTAATGGATAACACAGGTAAGTTGGCAAATTATTACTTCTTGCCTGCACACCAAACTGTTTCGCTATGTACTACGACGGCTCTAGGAACAGTAATCGTACCGTAACACTTGAACTACGAAAACCGCTCTCGTTGCTACGGCTTAAAGGCGCTGTAAATGTCAAACTGTTGCCATGCAGTTGCCTGTATCAGGCGTATTGATTAATTACTTATCACTATATTTTCGACATTGAATAATGAATGTATCTCAAATTCCAGGACAAATCGAAAGAGCATTAAAGATCATGCCTAACGTATTGAAAGAACTCCCGGAAGCTCCGTCTATCAATTTTGCAATAGCCAACATGTACGGAAAAATTAACCGATACGAAGAAGCTGAGACGCACTTTATTAAAGCAGTTACATTTTTTAATAAAGAAGTTAAAGCCATACATTACGCCAATCTAGGTGAGAAAACGATATTTTAACGCTAGCCGTTTCTACATACATACGTAAACTCACGCCTTCTTTTCATGGCGGTAGGCAGAATCTACAGAACACCATTTGCTACGATCCTTACATACCGGCTAAATAAATACTATACTAAGCACGTTATCAACTGAGTCGTCGAGCCATAAATCATTTCCCTATGTCTATCTCGCTTGCACTTACGGGCCTTATGCAGCGGCTTAGTGAAAGGCGTAACAATAAAATAAATATATCGATAAGTAACATTTATTATCGTATCTTAGTCATAAACTTTAACGATTTAACAAAGTTTTGACATTAAACTATACGGGTTTTATGTGCGTTTGATTTAGTATGATATTAGTGACTACAAGATACTAAATTAAATACCAGTATAAACCGTAAAAAATGTATACCGTATGTCCATAAACACAGAAAGAAAGTTATGTATAAGAAACAAAGTAGATAATTTTGTGGCCCTTAAAAACACGCACTGCAATTGCATTTGGTAACGACCAATCAGAAGCGACTCAGCGATCATTAGTGACTCCTCGACACCACGTGAGCAGGTAGCCGTTTAGATAACGGTGCCGGCGCGCTGCACATTCCTATCTCTATTGACATTTATGGCCTCACGACTCAGTTGATAACGCTCTGACTATACTTACTGGCGTGTGCTAGCTGACATAATGGCGAATAATTTATTTTGTGTTTCGTAATTTTTTTACTCTGCATACTGTTGTAATCAAGTTCTTCTAACTGAACAGACAGCTGTGCTGCTAAGGATGTTGTTGCGCTACTTCTTCCCAGCTAAATCACTAGGAAGTAATGAAGGGCGGGCGTTTTGGGGGACTGTCTTATGTAATTTTGACGATCAAAAAGTGCTGATTCTCGTATCAAAAGCAATAGTCATTTATTCAAACTAGGCAGTTTGCATAAATGAATATTGGTTTTTGATATGTTGCTATGGCAACCCAGTCTTCAGAACGATTGCCAGTTTACTTATTATTTACTTATCTTTAACGTAGCTAATTGTATTCAAGGTGTACTTTATCATCGATGGAAAAAATACACATTAGCAGAAGAAATGTACAAAAATGCTCTGAAAATTGATCCCACATTCAAGACTGCCCAAACAAATCTTTTAAGCTTACAAAAACTTATAAACAAATAAAATGTTCACCAACTAATGTTTATTAACTGATGAATATTATTGTAAGTACATAGTACTGAAATGTAAATTAAATTATTAATAAACCATTTCTTGCAATTTTATTTTCCTATGTAAAAGGTTGTATATTAATTATCATGGTCAAATAACTCAGTTTAAATATCTTAGCTGAAATAATAGTATCATTTGAAGCTTTTTGTCCCATTGCAGGGCTAAGGCCTGTCCTGTGGGCTCTCCTGTGGACTGCCTTGTTGGTCTACTGCTGAGCATGAGGTCCTGAGTTCGATTCCCAGGTCGGGCAAAGTGTGAATTTCTCAGAAGCAGTCCGGAGTCAGGATTTGTGCCCGGTTTATGGTTCTAGGCTCGCCCCCTATTACATGATACTTAAAAACATAACTGGCGAAATGTTGGTGTACTATAGGTACACCTCTACCTAAACCTTCGGGGAATACAGGGAGTGACGTTATGGAGGGCAAAGGCCTCTTCTCATAGAAATAAAAATTATAAATAAATATCGTCTGACATTGCACACAGCACCATCTAGTTCCAAGTTAAGCACTTGGTATAACTTTAGAATAGTAGAGCAGGAGGGGGGGGCTGGTAGTTGGGGGGAGGGGGGAGGGGGGTGACCCCCTCCTTGGCGACAACCTCCTGATTTACGAATAATGGTATGTCGTGTATGTATATGCATCTCTTTCTAACCCATTCAAAATGTCATAAGTAAAAATATTACCTACGCTTGGCTATATAATTATAAATAGCAAAAAAAAAACAATGAATTTATTTGTGACCTTACTACCGACTCGATGGTCGTTTTCATGTCAACATTTCAATTTGGTCTTCCATATTATGCTCTTACAAAAATCACATAAAAAATGCACTTTCAGTTTTTGCCGAATTGTTTTTGCGACGTTGCCACTCATAAGGTATAAACGCTCTTAAACTTAAAACCGCGTTACACACACCATTGTATGATTCTATTCTTTATGGTTATTTTTTTCACAAGCAACGTATATTTTCGTATGGCAGCATTACAAGTTCCACTCGCTCTGCTCGGGAAATCCCCCAAAGATATTTTCGTGCTCTCCAAGGTACTTCCCTCTCGCATTCGACACGTCGTGAGTGTACGTAAAATACGTAAATAAAATTACTAAGATAGATACAAACTTTATACCTATTTTAATTAATATAATATTGATTGTGTTTTTGTAAACCATGGCATCTAAAAAACCCAGAGTGATGCAAAAGTTTAATCGGAACTGGATGGAAGATTCTTCTTATAAGGCGTGGTTGAGACCTAGTAATAACGGTGATTATTTTGCTTTCTGTACATTTTATAATACAGATCTTTCAGTTGGAAGTGCTGGGAAGAATGATCTCTTTAGACACACTAAAACAAATAAATAAACATCTAAATTCAAGTCTTGGTGGATCTAGCTCGCAAACATTAATAACAGATTTATTTTCAAGCAAAAATATTGAACCAGTCAAAAGAGGAGAGATTGAGCTCGCAGCGTTTATAGCTAAACATAATATTCCCATGAACGTTATGGAACACTTGCCACAATTGATGAAAAATGTGTGTTCGGATTCGGATATCGCAAAAAGTATTAGTTGCGACAGAACAAAAACTACAGCTATTGTAAAAAATGTGACTGGCATAACTGCGAAACAGATGATAATAGAAAAGGTACAAAAACTTAGATTTTCTTTAATCGTCGATGAAATTACAGATAGAGGATGCGTTAAGGTTAAGCATTTATGCATATTAGCACGTTTTTTAAAGCAAAGTTGAGGATGCATTTATTTGTCTGATAACCCTTGAAGAGGCTACTGCTGAAAAGCTATACCAACATATAAAAAAAGCTTTGAGTGACAATAATATCCCAATGGACAATCTTATCGGATTTGCAGCTGATGGTGCGAATGCCATGATGGGACAGCACAACTCATTGTCATCCCGTCTAGTTGCTGAAAACCCTCACCTGTTTGTATTGAAGTGTGTATGGCACTCTTTCCATCTTTGTGCATCGTATGCGTGTATTGTCGTATATTGTCAAGAAAGCTCGAAACTCAGACATTTATAATTATTTTAATAACAGCCCCAAAAGAACTGGAATTCTAAAAGAGTTTCAGCAGTTTTTAGATATTAAGCCTCATAAAATCCTCCATCCAGCTCAAACTCGATGGCTTACGCTTAGAGCGGCATGCGGCAGTTTGCTGTATTCTAGAACAGTATGATTAGTATGAAGCACTTAAATTATATTTCACCGAAGCCGCTCTTACGGACCACTTGAATGCTGATACGATCTTGTTCAGATTAAAAAATCCATATGATAAGCTTTATTTAGAGTTTTTGGAATTTTCGATAGAAATTTTTAATAACATGAAAAAGCTGATGCAGTCAGAGCGGCCGCAAATTCATAAAAATCCATAAAACATGGTGACTGTTTTTAAAACTTTACTAGAATGAATGGACGACGGATATGTTTTGCGAACTGAAGTCGGATTAATTCAAATTCACAATTCGCGTCACTATAAACCGTAGACAGAGAATGCTGTCTACGCTATAAACCAATCGATAACCTTTACCTAGGAGCAAAGGTTTCAGCCTCCCTTCTCTCTACGATTTCTAACGCTCTAAATCAGGAAGATATTAAAGGATTCAAACTCAAATACCTTGACTTTTTTATTGAAGGGGTTAAAAAAAGGTACGATTTCAGTAATGATGTCATTAAATACGATAAACCTTATGACGTTATTAGTTAACCGTCGTTTTTTAAAAGAAGCAATGATGATGTATTCTATTTTGGTTTTACATATTTTACAGATTTCAGCAGTTTCTACTAGGTATACAGGGTGTCCCGTAAATAATGGATCAAACGTAACGGGTAGGTTTAGGTAGGGTAGGTAGCTTACCTCATTTCCAACAATTTATTTTTTTCGATTTGAAAAAAAAAATCATTGAACATTTTTTTCTAAGGCAAATAAAATTATATTTGAAAAAGAAAATATTAACAATAAGCTATTCAGAAGTTTTTGACAAAAATCATACCTAAAAATGTTATTAGTTGCAGCGACAGCATTAAAAACACTGAATGCTGTTAGAGAAAATAGTAAAATTCGAAAAAAAAAAATATCTTGGTTACCTTACCGATTTTTTTTAACTGTTAAATGATAAATGATAAATGATTTTATTTCTGTAAGTAGGTTTGAACAAACACTTTTACACGTCAATCATATTTTTTTTAAACTAGATGGGGTCGGCGTTTCCTATCTGACTACTCTGAGAAGAAAGGCCGAAACAAACTCAGAGGTCACAGTCTCTTTTAAAGTCCAGACAAAATCTTGGTCAGGTCATGTGAAAGCTATGTAGATCGGTGTCTGCAATGGTCTTTTGAGGAAAGAACCACACAGATTGAGTGGACCTGTCCAGTCAGTGCACGCAATTGTCAGTAATCGTGCAGCTCAACTTAGACTCAAGGAGCTCAACGATTCGACGAACAATACCAAAGAAAGGACATTTGAGTAGGCCGCATAAATTACTCAAACTGCCAGATCATGATTACGTTGAGAAAAATATAAAAATAAATATAAATAAATCAATGACCGACATAGTTCTCACATTCACAATAATTAGAATAATATTATAATAATCTTTGAGGACCATGTAGATTTGTGTCTGAAATGGTCTTTTGAGGAAAGAACCACACAGATTGAGTGGACCTGTCCAGTCAGTGCACGCATTTGTCAGTAACCGTGCAGCTCAACTCAGAACTTAAGGAGCTCAACGATTCGACGAACAATACCAAAGAAAGGACATTTGGGTAGGCCGCATCAGGTACTCAAACTGCCAGAACATGATTAAAACTGCAACAAAAACACACATAGTCCTCACATTCACAATAATTTAAAATAATATAATACTTTAAATAGTAAATATTAGTGTCATTGTATATGTAAATAAGTATAGATACTTATAGCAAAGATTATAAGTAAAAATAGTTAGCGAAATAAAATAAATTAACATTGCCTGTGCTTTATTGGAGCAACTCAATCCCAAGCCTTTTTGTCCTCAATATAGTCTTTGACAGTATAATAGGCATTCTGGCATAATTTCCTTTTTATAAACGATTTGAATTTATTAAGGCTTAGTGCTTGAATGTGGCTAGGAAGTTTATTATAAAAACGTATACATTGGCATCTAAACGAGCCACCTATTTTCTTGAGCCTGGTAGTAGGAACAACAAATTTGTGCTTGTTCCTAGTATTTAAATTATGGATATCACTGTACTTTTTAAACAGATTAATATTTTTATGTGCATACAAAAGATTTTCATAAATATACTGAGAAGGCACAGTCATTATATTAATCCCTTTAAATTTGTCTCTGAGGGAGTGTCTGGGACTTAATTTATAAATTGAACGAATTGCCCTTTTTTGTAAAACAAAAATCGTCTGAATATCGGCGGCATTTCCCCACAACAGAATACCGTACGACATTACACTATGAAAATAACTAAAGTATACTAAACGGGCTGTCTCTAAATCAGTTAAACCACGAATTTTCCTAACGGCGTATGCTGCAGAGCTAAGCTTCTTTGACAATTTATCTATATGGGGGCCCCATTGAAGCTTGGCATCCAAAGTTATGCCCAAGAATACTGTGGTATTTTCGGGTTTCAACTCTTCACCCTTTATGAGAATACTTGTTTCTACTTGTCTAACATGAGGTATCGTAAACTTAATACATTTCGTTTTTTTCTCGTTAAGAAGAAGGTTATTAACATTAAACCAGTTAACTACTTTTGCGAGGGCACTATTTACATTGTCAGTAACCAGCTGCTGACGTTTGAGTTTAAATAAAAGTGAAGTGTCGTCTGCAAACAGCACTATATCATGTTCATCCTTTATGAGGTAAGGCAAGTCATTTATATAAATAAGAAATAAAAATGGACCTAGAATTGAGCCTTGAGGGACCCCCATTCTTACTACCGATCCGGGAGATCTTTTCCCGTTAACATCAACTCTCTGAATCCTATCACTTAAATAAGAAGTAAGAAGATCCAGAGAGGCGTTCCGGATTCCGTAGTGGTGCAGTTTCCTGATTAATGTTGCATGAAGAACACAATCGAATGCCTTGGACAAATCGCAAAAGATGCCCAACGCATCGCATTTGTCCTCCCATGCATTATATACATGCCCTAGAAGTTCAACTCCGGCATCAGTAGTTGAACGACCCCTTGTAAAACCGAACTGTTTGTTATGCAGTAATTTATGTACATTAAAAAATCTTTGCATTTGATTTAAAATAAGTTTTTCAAAAATTTTACTAAATGTAGGTAGCACTGAAATAGGTCTATAATTAGTAGGGTCTGATGTACTACCCGATTTAAACAACGGTATTATTTTACTGTTTTTCATAAGATCAGGAAACTCACCACGGTCAATACAATTATTAAAAATAACAGCTAAAGTAGGTGCTACAATATTTATAATTGACTTAGCAACGTCCACAGAATTACCCCATAAATCTGCAGTCTTTTTGACATTTAACGTGTGAAAGGTTTTAATTATATCTTTAAAAGTGACATATTCGAAATGAAATTCAGAATCACAAACTGGAATGTTTTCTTTAAGTAAAGACTCTGCAGCAGTGGGTGAAGAGTTTAGAGATTTAGTAGTCGATACGGGAATCTCTGCAAAGAAATTTTCAAAGGCCGCGGCGACTTGAGAATCAGATTTAATTATATTGTCATCAATAGCAAGGCTGTAGTCACTACATCGGTTGCATGACCTCCCCGTTTCGCTATTAATGATACTCCATGTCATTTTTATTACATTACTACTATTTTTAATTTTTGAACTCAAATAACGTGATTTGGCCATACTACAAACTTTTTTAAATAATTTAGAATAATTCTTAACATATAAATTAAATTCAGCAGTGTTTTTACAAGTTCGTTTATCATACAATTCATAAAGTCGTTTTCTACTTGTATGTATACCAATGGTGGCCCAGTCACTAAAGGAAGCGTTACTATTAACCGAGAACGTCTTTGGAATGAACGTGGTATTGAATAGTGTGCAATACATATTAAAAAAATCATTATAATGTTGACTAGGGTCATCATTAGTCACCAAAAATGGTAATTTACTTAAAAGTTTAGATTTAAATGTATCCAAGCGATAAGTCGTTTTCGGGTTAACAGTGATATGTATCAGTGTATGTTCAAATTAGTTGTTTGAAATGAGGTAAGCTACCTACCCATTACGGTTGATCCATTATTTACGGGACACCCTGTAGATAAAACGTTCCAAGGCATCTGGCCAATACATTGACTTATAATAGTACTAGCTCAATGGGCCAATACTATACAGGGTGGCCGGAACATTGACGTCCAAAAATAAAATTTCGGTCCCTCGTATCGTGGGGTATTCGAATCACCCCCATGTATGTTCCGCGACTTTTCATAGTTTTCGAGTTATGAATTTTTTTCTGAATGTTTGAAAATTTTCGACCTGACCAACCTAAAAAAATTCAAAAAAAAAAGTAGAGGGTTTTATCGAGTTTCTTTTTTTGCAACTGAATTTTCATAAGTAGTACTTTTATGCATAAAATAATCAGCTTCGTAACTGTGGTGAAAGTTATGAAAATGTTGATCTAAAGTGAAAAATTTACGTTCGGTAAATTATGACTTAAATTTTCAACTTCAAATTAAAAATCTAAACAGGTGACTTCATGGTTCTCAAGTAGGCTTCAAGAATGCGCCAGACTCTCAGCTTTCATAATCATTAAAAAACGTAGGACTTAATGGGGCTAACTTTGGCCTTAATCGGCCTTCAAAGACTGCGAAGTGGAAAATTCTTAAAATTAGCTATCTGATTAATAAATTTTTTTTTTCCATTTTCTCGCTCCTAAGGTTATTTAGTTTGCTAACCAAAAATTACTGCAGGAAAGCTAAGATTTAAACACGGAGATTTTTTTAAATGTTAGTTTAATGAATTTTGCGCGATCCGTTCTCGTGGACTATGGGTTGTAAACGAGGGTGCAACTCTTTTACCTGCAATAACAATGGACCGAGAGGAAAAGAGACCGAATTATTGCTATCTCTCTCACGCAAGGCGCGCAACCGAAGCCAACGCAAAACAAGTACCTCAGTCGTACTCACATTGTGTTTACTGCTATACGCGTGTCGCCATTTGTCTTTACCACACTCGCTTTGCCCACGGACTCCGCTGCCTACTTGTTTGACTACTTTGCTCGTTTATTGGACTGTGTTTTGCATTCTGATTTGGACTTTTTTTACGTGGAAGTGTAAAAAATGAGTTACACGTTAAGTGAATATGCAGAAATGCATTATTTTTATGGAGTTGCACAAGGAAACGGCCATGAAGCAGCGCGACTGTATCGCGAACAACTTCAACGTCGTGGTGGGCCGCAACCTGAGCGATATCCCGACCATCGTGTTTTTATTAACACGCACAACACTTTGATGGCAGGCCGCATTCCTGGTCGACGCGGCAGTCATGAAGGAATCCCTAGAGCTAACCCGGATCGCAGAGAAATGGTGCTGGAAGAAGTTCAGCGAAATCCGTCTACGAGTACGAGAAGTATGGCTCGTGCTCTGAACATCCCAAGGACTTCTATCCAAGACATTCTTCACGATGAAGAATACCACGCGTTCCACATCCGACGAGTCCAAGCTTTACTGCCTACAGATCACCAATTGCGCGTTGATTTTTGCCAAACCATGTTACGAAAAGAGCAAGAGGATCCTGGATTTTTCAATAAAGTTTTATGGTCAGATGAGTCACGATTTGAGCGATCCGGAATATTCAATATTCATAATTACCACACGTGGGCGAATGAAAATCCACTCGAAGTGAGAGCTTCGACATTTCAACATCGCTTCAGCGTTAACTTGTGGTCTGGTATTCTCAATGGCGAACTAATTGGTCCGTTTGAACTGCCGTCCAGACTTGATGGAGAAACATACAAAAACTTTTTGGAAAATGAACTTCCATTGTTGCTGGCAGATGTGAATCTCGAACTCAGACGAACCATGGTGTTGCAAAATGACGGCGCCCCGTGTCACTATGCAACCCAGGTCCGAAATTACTTAGATGAAACATACCCCAACAGATGGATCGGACGCAGCGGACCAATTAGGTGGCCTCCACGCTCACCTGATCTCAACCCCATCGATTTCTTTATTTGGGGCTATTACAAGGAAATAGCATACGCCCGAGACTGTTCAAGTGAACAAGAGCTGAGGCAGTTGATTGCAGAAGCTGAACGTGTTGTGAGAGAGAACAGAGACGCTTTTAGACGATTGCCAGACAATTTCTTACGTAGGTGTAGAATGTGTATTGCTGCTGGTGGTGGCCACTTTGAAAACCTTTTCTAAATGTTAAAAATAAATTAAGTACTTTTTTCACATTATCATCTGTGTTTTATTCAAAACCACTTTTTACGTAAAACTTTTCTTACCCAACTCTGAAACTATTTGTTGGTTAGTTTTCAGTATTCTTATCATTAATTAACCTTAGGAACGAGAAAATAGCCAAAAAAAAATAATTACTCAGATGGGTAATTTTAAGAATTTTTCCACCTCGCTGTCTTTGAAGGCCGATTTTAAACAAAGTAGCCCTATTAAGTACTTCATTTTTTTTTATGATTATGAAAACTGAGAGTCTGGCGCATTCTTGAAGCCTACTTAGGAATTATGAAGTCACCTGTTAAGATTTTTAATTTAAAGTTGAAAATTTGAGTCATAATTTACCGAACGTAAATTTTTCACTTTAGATCAACATTTTCATAACTTTCATCACAGTTACGAAGCTGATTATTTTATGCATAAAAGTACTACTTATGAAAATTCAGTTGCAAAAAAAGAAACTCGATAAAACCCTCTACTTTTTTTTTTGAATTTTTTTAGGTTGGTCAGGTCGAAAATTTTCAAACATTCAGAAAAAAATTCATAACTCGAAAACTATGAAAAGTCGCGGAACATACATGGGGGTGATTCGAATACCCCACGATACGAGGGACCGAAATTTTATTTTTGGACGTCAATGTTCCGGCCACCCTGTATTGTAGTCTGTGCCAAAGATTACAGTATACTTATGAGAGTCTGTGCATCTGGCAGTGGCAGGCAGTGGCAACATCTCCGCTAGGAGTAATAGTGTTCTGTGGGCAACATTGTCAGTGTCAGTCACAAACATCACAAATACTACAAATAATAGTCACAATGTCATTGAAAATTTATTGATTTGCCGGGTGAATGGCTGAAAACACTGAAAAACTTGGATATTTTTGAACAATATTTAACAAATTAACAATGGATTTTACTCCGGAGCTATCTGCATTTCAAGGCCTAATTGTATCTGTAAACCACTCTCACGGTTTATCAAGAATTACGTCAAGGGGCGGTAAACATTACTTACTTTTTTAAGTGTAAGCAGTTATACGAGTAGCTGGAATTCTATTGCCGTTATAAGTAATTGATAGGTGGACACCGATCCATTAATTAAAACCATAACCAATACTGGTTATAGGGTCGTCAATTCGTCATCAACGCAAGAAATCCTAATAAACCAATATTGGGCGCGCTGCCTGCAACCTAGTCTTCTACTTCATGATGTACCTAGCGTAGATCAGTAAAAATGCGTCGTTTTGTACTGTAGCCTTAAGACGACCCTCAAACCCAGAGATGTAATTTCTTATGTGCCTTTAATAACATTGGCACCAGTAAACATTTTAAGTCTAAAGCTTTTTAACTTGTACATTGTATAGGTACTTAACATTCTTATTTGGCTTATCTTTTATTTTGTCACTAAAGAGAATCATTTGTGTTGCAGGTAATGAAGAGAAAGTTAGATCAGTTATAGAAACCATATCAAGGTTCCTTAGGAGTGAAAAATACATAAATGAAAACGGGATAACAGATTCAATGGTGCCAAAAACACGCAAATTTGCTATGTATATAGTTTTAAACTCCGACTTAAAAGCAGTGAATGAAATGGTAGAACTGGAAGGTGTATTTCTAGTCATACAGTCAATACCTACTATACCAAAATATCTCATGTGTGAAATGTTGTGGAACCTTCGTATGGAGTGTTTTGCATATGAAATAATCACATATTGCTATCCCCCACTAGCCATAGAGGTAGCAGGAGCTTTTGCAGAAAACTACAAATATTACAATCCTACAAAGGGTCTCAAGAAACTGCACAACTTGTCAGCCGCATGCTATTCACTTATTTGCAGGCTACACTGTTTTGAATTTGAGAAGGAGATCCTCAACAACTTATTGACTACTAGTTTTGACACTTTACAAAAATGTTTAAAATATTTTTCAAACCCACCAAATAGTCATAGATTGAACTTACTAGGTAAAGACGAATTGTACACATACAAAGGAAAATGTCTGAAAACTATTCTACTGTTGATCTATGACTGTATTAATTATTTCACTCAAGAAATAAACTCAAGTTGCCCCAATGACGTCTACAGGTCAACATATAAGGAAGATTGCTTTAAAGTCAATCCTCCTACAAACAAAGTTTGTGAGTGTCCCAATAACACAGTATCAGAGTGCTTGAACAACTGTAATATTATTTTACTAGACATTTTCCAAGAAATTGTAATGGATGTCAGTGTGGACATATTTTGTGCTTGGAGTGAATTTGAAGAAGATGGCAAGAGCATGCAACAAGCTTTAGGGGAGCTTTGTCATAAAGTAAGAACAAAACTACTGAATGTAAGCAGTGTTGCTGAGCACCCTGTTGTTGGCATGATTCAACAGATGGCTCGTAAACCAGCAGTCATCAGCGATATTATCAACTTAACGGACACCAACGTAATAATACAGAATATAAATCGCAATCACGAAGACAGGGCATCATGGATACATGCTTTAGTAAACAAAGAGCAGCTGTGCCAGCATACTGATCTGATCACTGCCATAGACACTAACATACAGATGTTTGATGAACAGGAATGTTTGAAGTTATACCACATGTTTACAAATTATTATAAAAGCAACACAGTTAATAGAGAAATAGTAACATCATTATCAATTAAAATATTCCAACACTGCAATGTGTCAGACAAACATAAATTGTTAAACCAGCATTTTAGTGAAAACCAATTCCATGACCTGACTGACGGTGAAGACTTTCATAACACATTAACTGAAATGTTCAACAAATTCGTTGCTGACGTTAATGAGGACTTCACAGAAGTGTTGAATGTATTCCTACAGAACCCCAGGGAGGTTCTCAATAAAATATTTATAATGGCCGAAGAAAACGCCCAGCTTACAAAAACAATGTTGAAAGTTATGGACTTACTCAAAGATTATTCAAATTATTATTATGTCACTGAAACAGAGCCTTGCATAATAGGTATCATCAAAAAGATTCTTGATAATACTTCAGAAACAGAAAGTAAGCAAGATAATATAGTGAAGTTTTTAAGAGGACTGAAAAAGTGTAATATAATCCCAGGAACAAAGTTACTACTTCTGATTATAATGCCAAATATGCACAAAGCACTTGTGCACAAAGATATTGGCAAGATACATATTCAGATTCAACTATTGAATGAGGCCTATACTATACGCGAATTATTGGAATACAGGGCACCTATGCTGGCTATGTTGAGTCAAGTGTTGGAGGTGGTCCGCTGGGGGAACATTAAGTCATTTGTACCAAAGGCTTCAACAACTCTGCATCTTGCATTGAACTTCCAAAAATGTTTAATAGAAACATATGACAGTGTTATACCAAGTGAGTATAAACTGGCTGCTTAAAGGCAATCAGGCCTACGACACTATTTTTACCCGACTGCGCCAGAAGGAGGGTTATGTTTTTCGAGTGCATGTATGTATGTATATTTCTTTGGCACGCTCTGTAGCCTAAATGACTTGATCGATTTCAGCTTGAGAGGTGCCGTTATATTCGTCATAATTGTGAGAGTGACACTAGGTACCTATATCAAAATTAATTTTTAAAAAAATACGATTTTTGGTGCCATAAAGTCCATTCAAAAAAATTTTTTTTTCGGTGTATCTATAGTGTGGGGTATCAAAAATGTATGCAACTTGTATGTTTATTACATGTAATTTGGAATTAAAAATGCTAAAATAAAAGGTCAAGCCTATGATAATATGAAAAAAATATTAATAAAAAAAAAACAAAAGACTGGTAAAAAACTTAAGTTAATAAAAACTGAAAAGCTAAAAACAAGCCCATTTTAAATTAAATAAAAGTTGGAAGCAGGCAGGTTTTTTTGGTTTTATCTTACAATTTCATTTTTATTTTTATTACAGATGATGAAGGTGACTGGTTAAGAATCAGGTTGAAACGAAAAAATATGCAGCCACAAAATAATTTTTATTTTAGAAAACTATTAGGGGGCCAAAGTTCAAATTTCTTTCAAGCAGTCAGTGGCATGCAAGTCGATAAGGATACAAACCGCAGTGAAATATCCATATGGGTTACACAGGTTAGATAAATAAAATATTACACACATTGCTGGCACATGCATATACTTTATTAATGTGTATTATTTGGTCATGTTATGTCATTCGTAGACCTTTGACAGACCATTGTATGAAAAGCCTATACAATGCGAGGTCAGCTCAAGCTGAAAATGTATAGCTAATGTATAATGTATAGCTTAGTAATATATGTCGTCCTGTGTACTCACAATGAGGACATTATGGCCCTTTTTAAAGATACCACCAATAAGTTCAGAGTATGTCCTTCTAAGTTGGGGTCTCACTTACTTATAAATTCTTTGCACTACCCCCTGCTCGCGTTGTAACTATAGTATCGTTAAAATCTCGCTGCAGACTCGGTCATAAATCATTCGAGAGTTTCGCTCTCTTTCCCACTCGCGGGCCTTATGGGCAGGCCACGCCCACACGTAGTCCTGTGTATTACTGCAGTCGATGAGTGATATCGATAGTTTTATATATTTATAAATGGGTGATAGAAATAAATACACATTTTTTTTATTTTATTATCAAATTTACTACAAAGCATATTAAATATATAAACAAAAGAACGTATATATAAAACTAAAACAGTATGTTTACGTGATAACCTTAATGATTCTGTTATCGATAATGGCCTTGAGCGCGCGCAACTAGCGCACATCCATACTCCGATTATGATTTATGACCAAGTCTGCAGCGAGATTTTAACTATACTATAGATGTATGAATGTGGACAAAGCAAAATAAATAATTATGTAGATCATGAGCGAGATTACCATCTGCATACAGTTCCAACTGGAACCCGACGACATGACACCAACATAGTTGACGGCACGGTTGGCGCAATGGTTAAGCGATTGAATGCTACGCTGCGTGTCGCGGGTTCGATTCCCGCACGGAACAAATATTTGTATGACCTACAAGTAGTTGTTCCGGGTCTGGCTGTTTGTGTATGTGAGTTTAAATGTTTGTAAATGCACCCACAATACAATCGAAATTCCTAGTGTGTGGCAACGTTTTTTTTTTTAATAAAGAAACGTTAGGCATAATATATTAGCGAGATAAGAGATGATGTAGATGGCATGGCGTTCTGTTGTATCTGTCTATCCCTCCAGTAAAAATGCACAAGTTTATGTAACTGTGTGTAATTTTTCCAACTTTCCAGATCCTTAGCTCAGGTACCCAGGAGGAATGGTGTATGGTGTGGGACAACTTGGTGCGGCACATTGAGGACATTGATGTACTGTGTATCTTCCACGAGGCCCTACGAATGATCACGAAGGCTGTGGAAGGTACCCGCACTCCTGCGACTAGAGCCTGTTTGTTTTACTGCATCCAGAATCTAGTCTACGTAATACGGGTATGTGATTTTACTTACGCCTTTTGCGTACAGGGTGTAAAAAGACCTGTCACTAAGCGAAAATCTACGCATTCTGCGCATTACTATATTAGTCAATTTAGTTTAATTTAATTTGTATTTATTATTGACATAATCTACTCATTTCAATGTTTTTTAATGAGTTGTATTGCAATATATGGTTAGCTAGCGACCTCGACAATTGATCATATTATTCTTTTGAGCAACCGGCAGCAAGTTCGTCATGCTCCCTTAGATGTCAATGCTTGCGGTAGCGTCGGGGGTCGGGTTGCCTCCTTCCCTCAAATATGGCGAGGGGGGTAATGGCTGATCTTTGCGTTATGCTCGTGAACGGGTGCTGCTTGTGGTGACAGGTTATCTTGCTGACTATGGTTTTGTTATTGTTATTACTAATTAACTGTTTCTTTCTTTTACTTCGAAGGTCCTAGTTTATCATTTGTGGCTACAAGTTACAGCTATATATAAACATAATGCAGCATTGCATATTATGTAAGCGGGCACGCCCTTTATGCCTGGAGGCTTTTTATTATGTATTAATTATTTCTGCTTGAGTATAGTTTTAAATATTGGCGTGTGCTAGCTGACATTATGGCAAATAATTTTAATGTTTTTGTGTTTCGTAATGTTAATTACTTATTACTGTATAGAATCCAGTTCTGCTAACTGCAGCTAACTGAACAGACAGCAGTGCTGCTGGGGAGTTTGTTCCGCCATTTCTTCCCAGCTAAAGCACTAGGAAGTGGTGAAGGGCGGGCGTTTTGGGGGGACTGTCTTATGTGATTTTGACGTTCAAAAAGTGCTGATTCTCAGCCCAGTATGAATAAATGACTTTTGATTAGTAACATTGAGCAAAAATAATTGAATCACCTTATTTTCGATTTTTCGTAAAAAATATCATAGTCTTATCCATCCCATATATTTCGGTACAGAAAATAAAATAAGATGTAAGATATTTTTTATCATAAACGCTTACAATGTCCGTTTCTTTTTCCAGTTCAAATTCCTCCAAGGACCGTTGACGGATCGACAAGTGTTAAGTGCCGCGTTCAGTTTGTCCAAGTTCTTAAAAGAAACCAATATAGAAGATGTCGAGGAGATCGGATCCCGACTAATGCCATTGTTTGCCTATTTGGTCGAAAAGAAAAACCTCTACACCACGAATGTGGCCGGCTATTTCAGCAATACAAATTATTCTGCATTAGTATTCAGAGCATTTAATGGAAATGATGATCAAGATAACAACACATAAAATTACAATGAAATAATATGACCATTATTTCTTTTTCTATGGTACAGTTAGCAAAAAAAGGCGATTAACGCTTCAGTTTTTCAAATCATAATTTAATGTGGAACAAAATATTATAAAAAAAATGAAAACGTGTAAAATTAAAATATCTCAAACTAGTTATTATTACACGAAATGCTGAAAAGCAGTGTTTCAAATATTTTGTGTCAATTTATAAATAAGTTAAAGTAACCGTGTTAATCGACTGTCGTTGCTGGCGGTACAATCCAGTTTCTGTGTCTATTACGTATCTGTAGATTGAATGCGTAAATTATTACGGGTAAAAAAGTTATGAGTTTTCGCTTTTTCAAATAAACACCTGCAGTGTGAATCAATATTTTTATTTATTCTTTCAAAACTTATAAACATAAATTTTTCATTTATTAATCAAGTCTGTTTACGAAGCTTTCTGTTGTGACATTATTATGTTTAATTATTTTCTTGAATAATATTACACAAGAAAATATATAAGTCTAATCGCTTTCGACAGTGTTACAGACCACGCAGTCCATAGATATAATATAATAATAATAATAAAGTAATCACTCAATACTAATTAGAATTAGTTGTAGGTACTCTTCCATATCAAAAATACCACGAATAATATACAGGGTGGATTTTTGAGATGCGGCAGTATGAGCCTTGGGTACCATAATCGTCATAGTTACAGAAAAACGGTCTTAGTAGTGTCCTTATTTTTTTAAGAAATTATTTGATGCCCTTTCGAAGATTTTGAAAAAAAACAAATTGTGAGCAAGAAAATGTTTTAAACAATAACTTTTTACATGCCAATCGATCCTGTGTCTTACAAGGATCAAAACACTATCGGACCAACAGGTTTAAGTACTAGAAAAGTCAGACCTCGCCAAAAACTTTTCCCATTCTACAAAAGTCAGAAATCGCAAAGAAACTTTTCCCATACAACAAACTGTAAATTCTGTTCTCAAAGTAAATAAAATTATAACGCGTTTTCGTTCGAAATCCGTTTTTTTTTGGTGTATTTTCGGCGTTTTCATTGCAGCGGCCAATCTATCCATAATAAAAAGTAAGTTGGGGAGTTTCATTTCCAACGAAATGCATGGGAAAAGTTTTTTTTTGCGATTTCTGACGTTTCTCCAGTTTTCTTATACTAAATAAGATCGATTGGCATCAAACATGTTTTTTGTGAAAATGTCTCATATTCTTGCTGGCTGTCGGTCTACTAGGACCGTATTCCCGTTACCGCTAAGGTACATGCACTTACTGCCCCATCTCAAAAATACACCATGTTTACAAAATCTGTAATTATTAATGTAAATAATGAAGGAACATTTCACCATCTTATGTCTACAATATAAGCCCAATCCTTTTACATGGGCCATCAACTATATTAAAAATACATGAAAACATCTAGCTAAATGCATAACCTCCTTTTTTGAAGTCGGTAGTTTTTTATTATATGGAATACATGTCAATCACAATTATTACAATAAAAATATAATCAATTTGTAACACTTAGGTTTTTTTACTTATAAAGAATCGAACTTAGGGTTCATTTAGACGAGGAGTCCGCTCGCAAGCGTCCACACTTATTCGCATTGGAAGAGCGCTTACGTGCGGATGTACTTCGCGCTGTAGCATGACAGCTGCAGCATAGCAGAAAATGCTGGTCCGTTGTACATACCTTTTTTTACCATGAAAAACTATGGTTTATTAGCCGTGTGTAAGCACGGTCGTCAGAGTTGTGTGGATGGATCACTATGGAAGCTTATTGACAGACACGACGGCACTGTGCCGTGTCTTATGCAAGCTCACACGATTATTCTACGGTGTGGCTAGCGTGCCGTACCGTAAAGAAACCGTGCCGTGTACAACGGGCCTAAGGGCTATTCCACTTGGCTAACTTCAGTCGCCTTTTTAGGAAGAGATAAGAGAGGGGTTTTTAGAAAGTTTCTGTAACCACTAACTGAGGACTTAATTAATTACAGAATCCGTTTTGTGACATTCTTCCATATTAGGTTACTTTGAGGAGGCTAATTTGCTGAATGCGATAACAATACTTGTCTGAATTCAGTAATTGAGCCATTTAGACGTCTAATTTTATCCAAGTGAAATAAGATCTTAACTGACCTCGTGAAACTGAACCATGAAGTTTGGTCCATGCATCGGTTATTTATAGGATTTGCCGCAGTGGCCTCCTACTTGTTTACACATCTCGCATAGTTCCTGAGGGTGTTCTATACCTACGTCATTCTCGCGGCGTTTGAAGTCAGTAGGACGTAACTCTCTCTGTAAATAGGTACAAAAACAACAATTATTTACAGCTCCACGCTTCAAACAAATGGTGTGAGTTACGCCAGCGGAATGTTATAGCTTTTCAGGATTTCGACTTGACAAATAATTAGTACTCCATGTCGTGTAATTGTGTACCATGTCGTGTAATGATATCTATCTAAGTAGCTAGTTTGTATTTAGCTACGATTACCAGGAAAAAAACATGCCGCTGGGGTAACGTTACTCCCGGGGAATCTGTTTTTCGTGAATATCTTTGGATCGACTGGACGCACAAATTATAAATTTCGGGCACAATTACACGACATGGAGTACCGTACTAATTATCTGTCAAGTCGAAATCCTGAAAAGCGACAACATTCCGCTGGCGTAACGCACACAACAAATCGACGGCCTCTGTGCTTCGGGTCTTGGCGCGGAACAGCATTAAATTGTATGGTCTACCCTAGCTAGATAAAACGTACCCGAATATAAGTAGTTAATTAATATTTTTCTGCATAATGCAATAATTTCATAGATCGGGTTAAATTGAATGTTACTTAGCATGCATATTTTTCTTAGAGATGTTTCCTTCTTTATCTTGCATTGTAGATTGACAGTTGTGCGACAGCGACAAGAATAATGCTTAGCTAAAGCCCATGCTAAGTAAGGAACATTTCTAAATTCCGGTCAGTGATTTCGTTAGTTCCACTTTTGGCCACTGGTTCAGATAAGTTTGTAGCGGCGACGTGCCGACCAACCGCGGACAACCGCGGAAGATAGAACCGCCACTGCCCGCGTGCGGGGTAATAAGCCACGCCCATCAAACTTACTAATTATTCCTTATTAGTGAAATGATGAAAAGCTGTATGTTGAATTATTTTGTTGCTGACCGTACTATGAAAAGCGTAGAACAACTATATACTTAGGTAAGTACCTGATTTCTTGGGCGCACGGATGCTTTACAATGTTTACATTGCTGATATTTATCGCGCCAAGACAGACGGCTGACCCAGAAGTATCCGCAACAACACTTATACTCCCCGTATAGAGCTCCAGGTCTTGGCTGAAATAAGTATTATAATAATTAAAATTTGCCATTAAAAATACAATCAAGAAAAATATATGTTGCGCCGACCCCAAATAAATTAGTATAAAGGCAAGAGAATTCTAAAAAACAAATAATATGTGAAACCTAGGGTAAGCTGGTCATTGTAAGGAGAAATAAAGATTTATATTTAGTGATGATAATAGCTGATATACAGGTTGGTCCAAATAGTGACGTCATAAGAAAATATGGATTCATCATGCCCGGGGGTATCCGAAAATACCCCATGTATGTTCCACGATTCTTGATAGTTTTGGAGTTATTTTTTTTTTCTAGAAAATTTGATCGGATTAAAAAAAAACTATCTTCATTTTTACAAGGCTTCTACACAATTAGTTTTTTTGCAACTTTCATTGTTATGGAATGTTTTGTCAGACATAAAATAATCATCTTCCTATCATTAATTTAAGATACAAAAGTTTTGATCGTAAAGGAGGATTTTACGTTCGAGTGGTACAGAGTTGAAAAACCGGTTATGTTACGATAATACTCCCCATAGTTCCTTCATCCTTTTCCTTCATCAGTATAAACTATACACATTCTTATCGGCTAGCTCGACTCGTTTCTTAGTTCCAGTAGCAGTCTTTCAAAGTACACCTTCAGGTCATTCCATCAAGTCTGGAGGTGAGATCTCAACATAACTAACAAAACGAGCCCAAACTCGGCACACCTAGCTGTGCCCGTCTATATTAGTTCCAGTAGCAATCTTCGAAGTAGGTACACCTTCAAGTCACTCCATCAAGTCCGAATCGAAATATGAATTTATAATCCCTATTTACTTCTACCCTAAAATCTTACCTTGGTTGTCCGTAGTCCGACCAGAATGCGTGAAGTATCTGAGTTTTTATTATCTTTTTGTATTCGTATTTCGAAAATTTATTATGTTTTGTGATTTTATTTCGCAGTTTAAAAATCGCAACGATTAAAATCGTAGTGCGCGCTTAGTTTGAGTGGCACAGTTTTTTTTAGCGAGAAGCTGTCCGACTTTTTGTATTAAGTACAAGTTATACACTTTCTTATAATTGATTGACACATAATTGTACTACTTAATAGACACTTATACCTAACGATTGTTTACAATAATGCATAATTAACTTGGATAAAGCGCAGAAATCTCGACATTTTGGCTTGTCGAAACATTACGCAACGCTTCAGTAGATTAGATCGCACACAACAATGATATATAAACTATATAACTTATAAGTTAACTAAATACCTACTAACTATATAACTTATAATAAGTACGTCATTGATATAAACTATAATACGTCATTGGCACACAAGCGATCGATTAATGCTTTGCTTACTAGCGACCCAGTAGGTAAGCTTATGTCTTGTAAGTATGTAGCAATTTTAGTTACTAAAAATTCAATCTTTAGAAGTTTAAACGTTTCTAAATGAAGCCATAAAAGTAAGTTCCTACTTACTTTTATGGCTTCATTTAGAAACGTTTTCACATTTTGAGCGGTGACAACTTTTGATTTCTTTATTATTTTATGAACGATTCCTTGGACTTTTCTGGGAGTAGATTGTTGGCAATGCCATTGGTGCCGATTCTGTTGTACACCGAACTAAACTAACTAAACTATCACTAAAATTCCTTACTTTTGGCTATGAGAATCTTAACGCTATTCTGCAAAATAAAATCTCTAAATTTAAAAATAGTTTTGACACATCTAAAATCAAATTTGACAATTATTGCGACTCCACGTGGTACTTGTTTGCCGTACCACGTGATCTTTTTTTAGAGCCGTAGGCGCGCATTATGTGCGGCGTCGACTTGTTTTGTATGGAATTTTTAACTTTTTGTATGGAAAATAAAAAAAAATATTACCAACACGTTGAGTTTTATAGGTTTACGGGTTCCAAAGGGGGTCGAAATTTTCATTAATTTTGCGATAGGACACACCGTTTTCGAGATATAAGCAAAAGAAAAGAAAAAAGATACAGTACTGTTTTTGCATCTGAAGTCGAGGTGTTGGTGTGAATTTTAGTTCATGACAACTAATTTTATTCCACACCTTTTTAATCGCGATTAAAAATAGTCAGATTTAGTTAAGACAATCAAAATTTTTGGTGAAAAACGTAAAATTCAGAATAGCAAAATTGCCATTTTCACTAAATTATAATCTCAGTGCCATCTTAGTGCTGTCAAACTAAAATTTAGTTAAGTTGTGTCACTTTAGTCCATTTCAGAATGGGAAATCGTCGTTTGACAGGAATAAACTAAATTTTGGTGATTTTTAGTCTAGTTTAGAGAATGTTGTGACAAGAGAATCGGCACCAATAGCTTCGGATTTAATGTATTCCGGAGGCAAAGCACTATCGTCACTCGACATTTTTGTGATAATTTGTAGTTTAACAGCAAATTGATTATCGATATTCGCGCCTTTTTTTAATTTATGTTCTATTTTTTTAAATTTGTTTTCTGCTCTCGGTGGAAAGTTCGCTAATAATAACTTTATTCTAAGAAAGTTCACTTTCCGAACAATTACGTTTTTTTAGTGCAGGTCTCAATGGTAAATGCATGGGATTAGTATGTTCTATGGAAAATGATTGTAGGTATGCGATTTTTACTTGAGGTTCCAATGTTCCAAATTCAAATCACATGAATGACCAGCGGGTCAAACTGAAATTCAGAATAATATTAATGCCCGGCTAGACCGCAGGGCTTTAATGACTTACTTTTGAGTTAGATTTGCATGACATACAATTTGAACCATTCGGTATAATCAGCATTAGGTATATTAAGTGATCGTATTACAAAATGGCAGGATGTTGGTAATAATATAGAATTGCACGTTCATATTTTTTCGTTAGACAAATATCTACTTACGTTGTTAATTATTATTGTGAAATACCTTACTTATGGCTATCGTAGGTACATTTTTTGTCTTTCGAAGCGACGCGCGCTTTACATCTGGTAACAAAGTGTACAAACACTTTGTTAATGTGTGCGTGAAGACGAGTAGCGTCAGCACGTAACACACACACCACACACACTTCCGACTTCGCCATTGTCTCGGACGGTACCGAGTGCTCCTGCGCTTACAGACACATTCACAGCGTGTTTGTACACTTGGTAACCACAAGTAAAGCGCGCGTTGCTTCGTGAGATAAAAATACTGTGCGTTCATATCAAAGCCATGACGAACGAAAACAGTCGACCAGATTCTTGTTAAGGCGCAGATAAACGACTTTTAATGATTTTATATTGAACATCACGTCTAAACTTCTACTTTTAGTCTAGTCTTATTTCTTTGAAAAAAATATATGTTATACTAGACAATTTTATTCATAATTTGATATGTGAAAATGTAAAATTATATTTTAATAACATAGTGTAATTAATTTGTAAAGTATTGTCTAACGTGGACAAAAAAACGATAATCACGCAAAAACTATGGGGCGTATTTACATGAAACTTTAATCATATAAAAGACAATTTAATTACCCATATTTTAGTATACGGCTTTTATTTGTATTGTGTTTGATAAATCAAGGTGGGTTGTTTTTTCGAATAATCTTGGTGCGCGTTGAAGCGGGGCTCTGGCGGGCGACGGGCGGCAGTGTATCGCTGACTTTGTCAGACTTGTCGCGGGGCGCGACGCAAACTCTTCCCACTCGCTCAAGGGCGCGGGCAGTTAATGTCGCCTTAACAAAACCTGTGTCATTCAAGTCTGCCAGCTCGCTGTACGTACAGGCCGCGCCGTACGCACACATTCACACATTACTCGGCCACTACGCACGCAAACGGCAACACACACATATAAACGGGATTCAGTTGTATCTTAGCAGGATTCCGTCCGACATTTTTTGTTCGTCCATGATTAAAGCCCCTATGAGTTTTAGTAGCCGCAACTTCGATCAACAATAATACTGTGATCGAAGGCCGCAAATGTGGGTGTACTTTCAAAACCGTAGCCAGGAATTCAGTGGGGGGGGAGGGGGGGGGGTTGATCAAGTTCTGCAATGGTCACGTGTACTATAACCTGTGCCTAAATCTTCGGGGAACACAAGCGTGATGATAAGTTTTGTATAGCTCATCAAACGCCGCGCCGTTGATAAGATGACGGTGTAGGTACCCAACCTACTGTGTACGACGTAGGTTGGGTACTTACCTACGCCAAGTACGGTACTTATATCAGTTTCGGGTCCGCTCGCCCCTTGGATCTTGCCCCTAATTGCCTAAGTGTATCTACTCGCCTCCTTGAATATTAGGTAGGTACCCCAAATCGCCCCCGATTGTTGGTAGGTAAGTTAAAAGTAGTGTCAGCACTCGTAAGTTTTTATATACTTATTTAAATTAAATAAATCATTTTTTCTTAAAACTTCAATAATAAAGTTGGATATTATAGTAATCCAACATGGCGTTATTCATAATGTGTGCATTTTTCTGCCTAACTAGATATACCTTTTTTGGTTAAATTTCAAAAGAAATTCCGCAAAGGGCGAATCGATACCTACACCAAAATAATTATATATATGTCAATTTTCTACTTGCCCCTTCGTAAGGGGCGAATTACTACACCAAAATAATAAAAAACGGGGTGAGTGGAATATTGTAATCGAAAGAGGCAAGATCCAAGGGGCGAGCCCAACCCGGTAAATCGCAGACTGCATTAATAGATTAGAAATAAAACTGTTGTTGTATTATAGCTACTGTTGGCTTTTAACTTACTTTAAACTCTTGCGTGGGTTTGATGACTACCGCCCCTACATTTGGTTTCCAAACTTGTTTGTGTATGGGTACGCTGCGAACGCTGGGGGCCAAAACTGCCTGAAAAACAAAGTTTTTATGATAAATAATATTTTAAGGGCTCTTTTGCACTCAGATTGTAAGTACAATCGTACAATCGGACGTCCATGGCAACAATTTGTCATTTACAGCGCCCATATGTTGTAGCAGCAAGGGTGATTTTTCAAATGGACCACTTCTCACCTATGGAGGACAAGAAGTTTTCTCCAAGTCAATAAATTAATGTGTAAAGATACCTAAATGCTGACCAACTGATAGCATATCAAGTGTTTTGTAAATGAAAACTGATAATATTATATTTATTTTATACAAATTAGAAACGTGTTATACAATATTCCTTTATTTAAATGAACACTACCTATATCGCCCATACCGACAGGGTGTATTTTAGATTGGACTTCAGTTCGAATACCGGAATAAAGAAACAGATCAAACGTTTTTAGGGTTCCACACCCAAAGGGTGCCAACAAGACCCGATTACTAATCCTCCGCTGTCCGTCCGTCTGTCTGTCATCGGGTTGTAACTCATGAACCTTAACAGTTAGTCAGTTGAAATTTTCACAGAGCAGGTATGCACTTCTATTGCCGCTATATAAACAAATAAAAATAAAAAAATATAGGTCATATACAAGAAACATGTTTAAAAAATGTAGTGTTAAATATTGTAGGTACTGTGGTACGGAACCCTTCGTGTGCGAATCCGACTCGCACTTGGCCGGCTCTTTAGGATTTTAAGAAAGAATGATCAAAACACTCACCAAAATGTTGCTACAGTAGGTACCTAATCCATTAAAATAATATATCTATACTTATACATATAATAATAATTAAATACTGTTCTTTAGTAAGGTATCACTTGAGAATGGCTGGAAAGATTTGGCTATTTTTTGTTTGTTTAACCTAAAAATGTTCGCAAGTCCGAATCAGGTTTTTGTGGAAAGATAGTTTCCTGGAACATCTGAACATCTTTTTTTCGAAGTATGAATTATTTCATTTGGAGAGTACTACAACTTTTGTCGGGTCAGCTAGGTACCTACTACAATAAAATCAAAACCTTACCCTGTACTGTTGTTGGTAACAGGGATTATAGGTGCTTTGTGAACTAGTTGCAGTTGGTGTAGGCCTCCTTATCGCATACTCAGGGCGTGCGGGAGGCTGCGGGACGACATGGTCTTCTTCCTACAAATTATAACATAAATTGCAGCTAGATAGGTAAGCAAGTGTAGGTACCTACGTGTATCCAGGTTTATTAAGCAGTTAAGTACAAGTTATAACTATGTACTTATAAACTATGTTGAGCGTGTGCTCTAGCCAAGTTGTGACAAAGCGCTGCAAAGATTTTCGTGATAAAAATAACCTATGTGAAAGTTAGGTATAAGTAACTTTATAGATAAGCTTTTCTTATTAATTATGTATTGTATACCAGACTTAACATTAGATACCTACTTTTATCAATGGGTACTTAGGTACTTACCTATGTACCTACAGTACCTAAGTAACAATGGGTAACCAAAATTAAACAGAGAATATAACCTTTTAAGCGCTTGGCTAAATACCAATTGCCGTGCCCCTAGCGCGCGGCTACAAATCATAATTATTTTTTTTGGTTTTAGTTGTACACACGGCTACACATCAAGCTATATACCTACTTCCAATTTACACTGACCTCTCATTGTAAGGACATCATATACAATGCGAGATCCGCTTATAGTGGAAAAGTATAGCTTGATCTGTAGCCGTGCGTAGGTACCTACCACGCAGTTAATAGAACGAAAAAATCATGCATGCTTTCTGTCGCAGAAGTACGACACGAGCGGTACCTAGGGGCACGGAAACATGTGTCGCATAAATGCGACACAAGCGGTCAAAAGGTACTAAAATCACTTACTTCGTATGAATAGCAACATCCCATTTTTGTAAGTCTTGTACAGAAGCACTGTTAGGTCGGAACAAAATAACAGTCTCACGCACACACTGTCCTTCGCAGAAAATTCACTTGATTAAAAGATATTACTTTTGTACATACCTACCTACGTACGGTATTTAATTAATTAATAGGGAAGTAGTGCTTGCTGCTCTGTACCCACTATTATTAAATAATTAAAGCCACTGAGTTCTAATTACTGCGAGACCGCGACAATACAATCGTAATGGAACTTGTAACTCGTCTCTGTTTATAAATAACATAACTTATATATACTTAATATAAGTATTGTAGGCAACTATTGCAATAGACAGAAGATTGTGAACGTGACTTGTCTATGGCAGTAAATGCCGTGATTTGTGGAAATCTGTAGTGGAAATAATCTTGTTACTCACTCAATTTCAGACTAAGAGTTGCCAGCGATCAAATAAATCTATTGGAGGCCTTGGCTGACACGATAATATTTTGTGTCAGCACACTGCACACTGCAGAGTAAACTAATTTTATCCACATTTATCATACGAATTGATTGAATTGATTTATTGATATAACTAAATATACTTACTAGCCCTGATGACCACACCCTATCTCGTTGTTCCACAAAAATGCGTCTCCTCCTTGTCCTTAATAGCTTCTTTAGACAATATAATCATACTTTTGCACAATAGGTATGTACATTTATTGCCTTTTATACCCAACTGAAAACAATCATGTTTTTACAATCATTATCTTGTTTCTAAGTAAAAGGGTCGCTATTTCCTAAGAGCGACCCTTGTACTCAGAACTCGGGTGTGGAATTTGATAATATTCTAAGTGATTGTCAGTATTTTGCCTTGCACACTTTCATTCAATTCTAAGACTTTGTTGACATTTAATTAGTCAGTTAACTGTTTAATTTTTTTTTTTAAGATAATGTAAGCAATTACAAGAATTATTTACTAGTAAGTATAATTAATTACTGATGGTATATAATATGCTAACCTATGCCTGACTCGTATCAGAACGAGTCAAGCCAAACAATGCGTTGCGGCGCCGGCGCCGCGCCGCTGCATTAGAAGCCAATGGGCGGTGCGGTGTCGCAATCGCAACGTTACCATCTAGGTACTTTAGTGTTAAAACTGCGGTGCTGTTTCGGTATTGCACCGCATCAAGCTTCGCTGCCTCGACTCTCTGGTCCTATGTCCGATGCGCGTGCTGAGTGGTACTTGCCGCGACATCACGTTACTGATCTATTTGTAGGACGACATGGCACCTCTTAGTCTTTAGTCATTGCATGGCACCGATTAGGCCACAGAGTCGGTACTCTGTGGCCTAAAATCGGTGCCACACTTAGAGCATTAATGCTCTAAGGTGCCACAAGAAGTCGTGGCGTGGTTACGCTTCTTTAAAAAAAAAAGAATAATTTATAGGTATTCTACCTCCGTGGATAGATAGGACCTATAGCTATCCACGGAGGTCGAATACCTATAGTAGGTATATGTAATATCCAGCACAAATTTCAACCTACTTTACAAACCGTAGTCAATGGTAATGTCTAATAGTGTTAAAAATTGACAGTTAAATTATAGTAACAATGTTTCCTTACATAGTTTCTTTTTGTAGTTGTGATGAACCAGAACTCAAACCTAATTTGAATGACGACACGTTTCCCAGTTCCGACCAAATTTGGGGAATGGTAGGCACTATATTAGCAACAGTTGCGTGTTGGATTGTGTATACAAAGGTACCTATGAAAAACCAGATACATTCTATAATAAGGATTTCGCAAGTATCTGTTACTAGTCAAGCTTTACACTAAACGTACATCCACGGTTCATCTAGTCGAGCACAAAATGTTACGGTATTTTAATGTACTTTCAGTTTGCTATGACCCTTGAACACATACAATATTTAAAGTGCCGTGGATTAACTTTGTACGTGGGCCTGCCATCATGAAGGTTATTATAAGAAAAACAAAATTATTTTCTTCATGTTCGAGTGCAATTACTTACATATTTATCTATAAGTGTGTCTCGAGTATAAATATATACATACTAGGGACAGATCGGCAATATTATCTGATTTTATGATTCATCCATTATATCGATGACGGCAAATAAGTGATCATTTGTGGAATATGTGACATCGAAGGATCAGGATGTTGTCTCATATTATTATAAGGATCACCAAAACTATCTCTCGAGCGACGCCAAAATATAGGATGCTGCAACGGCTTCAAAAAGAGGTGTCACCTCTTAGAATACAATTAATATTGGACATGGCTAGCATTATTATAAATCTACTCAGATAAATTCAGAAGAATGTGATACCTTGCTGTGATCAAAAATATTTAGCATCACTTTCGCAGTATAAAAACCTAATCGAGTTTTCTTCTTTATCACAATCAGTGCCGCTCATATTGCAAAAATATGCGACATCCAAAATATGTCGAAGCTTAAATATATACCTTCTACAAATGATATTATTAAGTATATGAATGGATGAATCATGAAATCATATATTGGTGCCGATTCTCTTGTCACAAAATTCTCTAAACTAGACTAAAAATCACCAAAATTTCGTTTATTCCTGTCAAACGACGATTTCCCATTCTGAAATTGACTAAAGTGACACAACTTAACTAAATTTTAGTTTGACAGCACTAAGATGGCACTGAGATTATAATTTAGTGAAAATGGCAATTTTGCTATTCTGAATTTTACGTTTTTCACCAAAAATTTTGATTGTCTTAACTAAATCTGACTATTTTTAATGGCGATTAAAAAGGTGTGGAATAAAATTAGTTGTCATGAACTAAAATTCACACCAACACCTCGACTTCAGATGCAAAAACAGTAGGTACTGTATCTTTTTTTCTTTTCTTTTGCTTATATCTCGAAAACGGTGTGTCCTATCGCAAAAATAATGAAAATTTCGACCCCCTTTGCAACGCGTAAACCTATTAAACTCAACGTGTTGGTAATATTTTTTTATATTTTCCATACAAAAAGTAAAAAATTCCATACAAAACAAGTCGAGGCCGCACATAATGCGCGCCTACGGCTCTAAAAAAAGATCACGTGGTACGGCAAACAAGTACCACGTGGAGTCGCAATAATTGTCAAATTTGATTTTAGATGTGTCAAAATTATTTTTAAATTTAGAGATTTTATTTTGCAGAATAGCGTTAAGATTCTCATAGCCAAAAGTAAGGAATTTTAGTGATAGTTTAGTTAGTTTAGTTCGGTGTACAACAGAATCGGCACCATTATTGCCGAGCTAATATATTAATATATTTAAAATGACTCTGTATTACTATATTATTGACTTACAGATAAAGATCGGCAGAAAAAGGTATCAAGACCAACAAATTATCATGCACAGCAAACCACCAAGAGTGACGCCCACCACGCGCAAAACACGCACCTGATAATAGGATTTTATAAATTAAACCAAATATTTTATAGAAATATATCTTTATTCCTTAAAATAATATGGCTTATTTTGTATAAAATAAAATGTTTATGTCTATTAGATAAAATGTATAATGTCAATCTACCTACCCATACCACCTTTGCAACAATAATAAAAACAACAAAAATTAAGAATTTCAACTCTACAAAGATATACTAATAAGTATCGTTTAGCAAGAACATTGTCTCTCTTGCATATTTCTTGCAGTCTTGCAAAAGATACTTGTATTCATCTTCCACTTGACCTCTCTTCAACAGGTACACCAATATGTACTGATACGGAAATACGGGAACATTATGACGTGCGAAAAACCGCAGCTTAACTCTTTCAATAATTTTCATGTCGACGAAACAGTAATCTGCTGTGCAGCAACTACCTGGGGTCCTGTGAAAAATTATTTTGAGTTACACGTGGTAATTTATCTCAAACCGTTGTGATAGGGACGGCGGCGCACATCTAGCGAGGCCCAGCACAGCGCAGTTTTCATTGGCAAACATAAATCAACCGTGACGCAGGTTGGAATAAAGTTCAAAATACTTTAATGCGCTTCGCCAGGTCTGCACCGGGCCCTTCAGAATTAGATCAGAAGAAGCATGTCGAAAAAAATGCCATTATGTTTGAAGAAATATTCCAAATTAAAATTAAAAAAACATCTGGACAAAAACGAAATTGCAGCTTTCAACTTGTGAGAGCCAAAAAAATCGTTACAGTTCCACCTATAGAACGATACAAAAAAAACTGACTGATCAACGCCCAGTCCAAATCTTTGGACCTAGAAAGATGAAATTGAAGAAAGCGTATTTTTCCTAAATTCTCACGGGCGGACGAAGTCGCAGTCCGTGCTAGTATAAAATAAGCTTACTGACCTTGGATCATAAGTCACAGGCTTTGCTTTCAACGTTTTGAATATCATCTGATAATATTGCCTGTACTTCCTCTTCATTATGAGAACGATTTGTTTCCCCTCAAAGGGATACCTGGCACTGAGTGCATCAAGCTCCAAGTGCCAATACACGGCTGCCTTCGCCACTTCCACACTTGTCGAGTCTATTTCCAATATTTTTGGATGTTTGAGCCACTCATAGAGATATTCCTGTAATAAAATATAAGTTAAATGTAGGGAAGACGATAAAAGAGAGAAATAATAAATTATATTTGTTTTGCAAATCTATAAGTATATTAATATAGTAAGGAAGAGTTTTTCTCCGTTTGTCTGAATGTATGCTCTGGATTGGGGCAAAAACGGGTGAACGGATTTGGATGAAATTTGGTACCTACACAGATAGTTTATAACCTATATTAACACATAGGGTACTTTTGTTGGTTAATATAACACTTTTACACTTATTTTTTAGTTTTTTTTTCATCTATTTAAGTCGGTTTTTCCCAGCAGACTACTCTCTTATCTAGTGATCTTCTTTCAAATTAATAGTCTCACTGTAGAGTTGACACAATCCTATTTCTACTTAGATAGAGCAGTGGTGGCCCAGTGGCAAGGGCCGCGACTTGAAGGTCGTAGGTTCGCACCCAGACAGGCGCTTTACTTTATGTAAATTATTTCATCACCTTTGCTCTCAAAACGGTTAAGGGAAACAACGTGAGGAAGCCGGCATGACCCAGAACCTAAAATTTGAACACATGTGACATCTACCAACCAACACTGGGCTCGCGTGGTAATGGCCCATTCCCTCTCACCGAGAGGGGGCGGAGGAGGGAGGAGGAACATTATAGGCTGATTATGCATTATGCAATAATATACTTCGATGGTCTTCTATAGTAAGTTTAATACATACCTGCAGGAACTTCTTGCACCTAAAACTGTCGTAGATAAAGTTGACATTTATCAACCATTTGCCGGTAGCGAGGGCGCATACCATCATACCAGTGAATGTGTCGTTTGGCAACACTGCTATGAAATGTGTTGCAAACATCTCCATTTTTGTATTTTCTGCTACAACTCCGCCTAACTCGTTTACCATCGCTGCAATTCTTTCGCGGTTCTATGAAAGATAGGGATTAAGTGTTATCATGGAGATGTCAACAGGTAATACAAAAAAAAAAAAAGTTTTACACTATGTTGCTGTCATTATGTCGGAGCGGGACAGCGTATATAGTGGGTTCTCTTTTACTCTTGGGCCTTCTACTTTAGGGTTTTGGATTCCGCACTCTGTCCTTCAGGTGGACCGTTGTGCGTGGGCCATGGCGGCCGTCGGTGGTTATTCCACCCTCCCTGCAGAAGTTGATTATGACTCCTGGTCTGCTAAGAACATCTGTGTAGGATCTGGGTGCCCCCGAGGGTTTCTGTCCTAATCTGGGTGACGGCTGTGCATTTAAAGAGCACATGCGCAACGGTTTCCTCAACCTCTATGTAAGCTCTGCATAAAAGTCGTTGACCGCTATGCCTATTGTGTGGAAGTGTTCGTTTAGCGAGCAGTGTCCCGTGATGGTCGAAATCACCAGGCGCAGGCCGTTCCTGTTCAGGCGCAGTGCAGGCGCAATAATGTCTGGTTAGCCTGCCATCTAAGGATGTCATAGCTTCCCTGGACTGCCTACAGCCCGGTGTCGAGGTCCAACAGCTCTCCGTTTGTGTGTTGGTGAACTCCTGAAGCCAAAATTGTAGTTGTATAAAAAAGTTGAGTTTAAGGACGCGTTTACGAATCTGACAAAAATAAGCAGTTTTTCGGTACATTTTCCGGCAAAATAATACAAAATCAAATGTAACTAATAATTGCCACAGATAGATTACTCCTTAGTCTTCAAATGGAAGCAATTTTTTATTCAAAAATTTTGGTTTATAATATTGTAAAAAATAATTTCCGTTGCCTCTTCACACATAATTGACGATATCGTGCTGACTTGAGGAACATTTTTCTTATAATTAATAACATAAATTTATTTATTTAAAAATATTTTATGTTAGCAGACATGTTCAACTCAAAAAGGTACCAAAAAAAACTATCAAAATGTTACAAATAGGCTGAGAAAAAAATAAAAATCGAGTCTTATTTTTTCACATATTTAGTTGTAACGCGTGATACTTATCGGATTGAAATAAGGGTTATTTTACTGGTCACTATCTTGATTTATTGCACAAAAAGTAAAGAAATATTTTAGTCTGCGCTCGGCCGCCGTCGTGAGTGGACACTGTGACGCTTGTAAGCAGCTCCTCGTGTACGAAAAGATCGCTGTACGAATACAAAATATTTTACGTAACAAACTTGATCCTTTACGCATTCTGCTGCACCGACTACGGACAACCAAGGTAAGATTTTATTTACAGTTTCTTATACTTAGGGGAATATAAATTTCATATTTAGTTTCGGACTTCATGGAGTGACCTGAAATGTACTTCGAAGACTGCTACTGGAACTAATAGACGAGTAGAGCTAGGTGTGCCGAGTTTGGGCTCGTTTTGTTAGTTATGTTGAGACCTTACCTCCGGACTTGATGGAGAGACCTGAAATGTACTTCGAAGACTGCTACTGGAACTAATAGACGAGTAGAGCTAGGTGTGCCGAGTTTGGGCTCGTTTTGTTAGTTATGTTGAGACCTTACCTCCGGACTTGATGGAGAGACCTGAAATGTACTTCGAAGACTGCTACTGGAACTAATAGACGAGTAGAGCTAGGTGTGCAGAGTTTGGGCTCGTTTTGTTAGTTCTGTTGAGACCATACCTCCGGACTTGATGGAGAGACCTGCAGGTGTACTTCGAAGACTGCTACTGGAACTAATAGACGAGTAGAGCTAGGTGTGCCGAGTTTGGGCTCGTTTTGTTAGTTATGTTGAGACCTTACCTCCGGACTTGATGGAGAGACCTGAAATGTACTTCGAAGACTGCTACTGGAACTAATAGACGAGTAGAGCTAGGTGTGCCGAGTTTGGGCTCGTTTTGTTAGTTATGTTGAGACCATACCTCCGGACTTGATGGAGAGACCTGCAGGTGTACTTCGAAGACTGCTACTGGAACTAATAGACGAGTAGAGCTAGGTGTGCCGAGTTTGGGCTCGTTTTGTTAGTTATGTTGAGACCTTACCTCCGGACTTGATGGAAACCTGCAGGTGTACTTCGAAGACTGCTACTGGAACTAATAGACGAGTAGAGCTAGGTGTGCCGAGTTTGGGCTCGTTTTGTTAGTTATGTTGAGACCTTACCTCCGGACTTGATGGAGAGACCTGAAATGTACTTCGAAGACTGCTACTGGAACTAATAGACTAGTAGAGCTAGGTGTGCCGAGTTTGGGCTCGTTTTGTTAGTTATGTTGAGACCTTACCTCCGGACTTGATGGAAACCTGCAGGTGTACTTCGAAGACTGCTACTGGAACTAATAGACGAGTAGAGCTAGGTGTGCCGAGTTTGGGCTCGTTTTGTTAGTTATGTTGAGACCTTACCTCCGGACTTGATGGAGAGACCTGAAATGTACTTCGAAGACTGCTACTGGAACTAATAGACTAGTAGAGCTAGGTGTGCCGAGTTTGGGCTCGTTTTGTTAGTTATGTTGAGACCTTACTTCCGGACTTGATGGAGAGACCTGCAGGTGTACTTCGAAGACTGCTACTGGAACTAATAGACGAGTAGAGCTAGGTGTGCCGAGTTTGGGCTCGTTTTGTTAGTTATGTTGAGACCTTACCTCCGGACTTGATGGAAACCTGCAGGTGTACTTCGAAGACTGCTACTGGAACTAATAGACGAGTAGAGCTAGGTGTGCCGAGTTTGGGCTCGTTTTGTTAGTTATGTTGAGACCTTACCTCCGGACTTGATGGAGAGACCTGAAATGTACTTCGAAGACTGCTACTGGAACTAATAGACTAGTAGAGCTAGGTGTGCCGAGTTTGGGCTCGTTTTGTTAGTTATGTTGAGACCTTACCTCCGGACTTGATGGAAACCTGCAGGTGTACTTCGAAGACTGCTACTGGAACTAATAGACGAGTAGAGCTAGGTGTGCCGAGTTTGGGCTCGTTTTGTTAGTTATGTTGAGACCTTACCTCCGGACTTGATGGAGAGACCTGAAATGTACTTCGAAGACTGCTACTGGAACTAATAGACTAGTAGAGCTAGGTGTGCCGAGTTTGGGCTCGTTTTGTTAGTTATGTTGAGACCTTACTTCCGGACTTGATGGAGAGACCTGCAGGTGTACTTCGAAGACTGCTACTGGAACTAATAGACGAGTAGAGCTAGGTGTGCCGAGTTTGGGCTCGTTTTGTTAGTTATGTTGAGACCTTACCTCCGGACTTGATGGAAACCTGCAGGTGTACTTCGAAGACTGCTACTGGAACTAATAGACGAGTAGAGCTAGGTGTGCCGAGTTTGGGCTCGTTTTGTTAGTTATGTTGACACCATACCTCCGGACTTGATGGAGAGACCTGAAATGTACTTCGAAGACTGCTACTGGAACTAATAGACTAGTAGAGCTAGGTGTGCCGAGTTTGGGCTCGTTTTGTTAGTTATGTTGAGACCTTACCTCCGGACTTGATGGAGAGACCTGCAGGTGTACTTCGAAGACTGCTACTGGAACTAATAGACGAGTAGAGCTAGGTGTGCCGAGTTTGGGCTCGTTTTGTTAGTTATGTTGAGACCTTACCTCCGGACTTGATGGAGAGACCTGAAATGTACTTCGAAGACTGCTACTGGAACTAATAGACTAGTAGAGCTAGGTGTGCCGAGTTTGGGCTCGTTTTGTTAGTTATGTTGAGACCTTACCTCCGGACTTGATGGAAACCTGCAGGTGTACTTCGAAGACTGCTACTGGAACTAATAGACGAGTAGAGCTAGGTGTGCCGAGTTTGGGCTCGTTTTGTTAGTTATGTTGAGACCTTACCTCCGGACTTGATGGAGAGACCTGAAATGTACTTCGAAGACTGCTACTGGAACTAATAGACTAGTAGAGCTAGGTGTGCCGAGTTTGGGCTCGTTTTGTTAGTTATGTTGAGACCTTACCTCCGGACTTGATGGAGAGACCTGAAATGTACTTCGAAGACTGCTACTGGAACTAATAGACTAGTAGAGCTAGGTGTGCCGAGTTTGGGCTCGTTTTGTTAGTTATGTTGAGACCTTACCTCCGGACTTGATGGAGAGACCTGCAGGTGTACTTCGAAGACTGCTACTGGAACTAATAGACGAGTAGAGCTAGGTGTGCCGAGTTTGGGCTCGTTTTGTTAGTTATGTTGAGACCTTACCTCCGGACTTGATGGAGAGACCTGAAATGTACTTCGAAGACTGCTACTGGAACTAATAGACTAGTAGAGCTAGGTGTGCCGAGTTTGGGCTCGTTTTGTTAGTTATGTTGAGACCTTACCTCCGGACTTGATGGAAACCTGCAGGTGTACTTCGAAGACTGCTACTGGAACTAATAGACGAGTAGAGCTAGGTGTGCCGAGTTTGGGCTCGTTTTGTTAGTTATGTTGAGACCTTACCTCCGGACTTGATGGAGAGACCTGAAATGTACTTCGAAGACTGCTACTGGAACTAATAGACTAGTAGAGCTAGGTGTGCCGAGTTTGGGCTCGTTTTGTTAGTTATGTTGAGACCTTACCTCCGGACTTGATGGAAACCTGCAGGTGTACTTCGAAGACTGCTACTGGAACTAATAGACGAGTAGAGCTAGGTGTGCCGAGTTTGGGCTCGTTTTGTTAGTTATGATGAGACCTTACCTCTGGACTTGATGGAGTGACCTGAAGGTTTACGTTGAAGACTACTACTGGAACTAATAAACGAGTAAAGCTAGCTGATAAGAGTGTGTATAGTTTATACTTCTTATAACACAATTTTTGTTTTAGATGCCAAGCCCTAAGACGTTCGGGAAAAGCTCGCGTAAGAAAGTTTACGCCTGTAGACGTAACTTAGAAAAGAGAATTCGTGTCTTTGCTATTTGGACGGGCCCTGGAAAAATAAAATTTGAATTTATAGCCAAAGACGATCAATTCTGGAAGGAGAATATGGAAACACATTTGATTCGATTCTATAAGAACTGCCTCCTTCCAGAATTGATTGATCCAAGATTCAAAAGAAATATGGAACTACGGGGACATTCATCTCATTGTCATAATAATATAATGAAGACTAAAAATTAATAAAAAAAATTGTATGTTTTCGTTAGTTTTATTCATTTTTCTTATCATTTACCCAACTCTACCCTACTCTATCCTACTCTACCCTACTCCACACTACTCTACACTACTTTGCCCTACTCTACCCTACTATACCCTACTCTACCCTACCAAACTTCACATAAACCATCTACTACATAGTCCGCACAAAGCCAAATAAACGTATTTTCTTTCTAGTTTTCGAGAACCCACTTGCATTTGATTCCACAACAAAATTATATAGATACCTAAAACTTTTACAAAAAAAAAAACAACCAAAAAAGTTATTTTTCACTTTGTAGTGGTTTTTTTTTTTTGGAAGTCGGTTTTTTTTTGTAAAAAGTTTTTATATTTCACTTTTTAATTGTTGTTTGGGGTTGTCATTAGATGATTTTTCCCACCATAAAAAAGGTCATTCCATCAAGTCCGGAGGTAAGGTCTCAACATAACTAACAAAACGAGCCCAAACTCGGCACACCTAGCTCTACTCGTCTATTAGTTCCAGTAGCAGTCTTCGAAGTACATTTCAGGTCTCTCCATCAAGTCCGGAGGTAAGGTCTCAACATAACTAACAAAACGAGCCCAAACTCGGCACACCTAGCTCTACTCGTCTATTAGTTCCAGTAGCAGTCTTCGAAGTACACCTGCAGGTCTCTCCATCAAGTCCGGAAGTAAGATCTCAACGTAACTAACAAAACGAGCCCAAACTCGGCACACCTAGCTCTACTCGTCTATTAGTTCCAGTAGCAGTCTTCGAAGTACATTTCAGGTCTCTCCATCAAGTCCGGAGGTATGGTGTCAACATAACTAACAAAACGAGCCCAAACTCGGCACACCTAGCTCTACTCGTCTATTAGTTCCAGTAGCAGTCTTCGAAGTACACCTGCAGGTCTCTCCATCAAGTCCGGAGGTAAGGTCTCAACATAACTAACAAAACGAGCCCAAACTCGGCACACCTAGCTCTACTCGTCTATTAGTTCCAGTAGCAGTCTTCGAAGTACATTTCAGGTCTCTCCATCAAGTCCGGAGGTAAGGTCCCAACATAACTAACAAAACGAGCCCAAACTCGGCACACCTAGCTCTACTCGTCTATTAGTTCCAGTAGCAGTCTTCGAAGTACATTTCAGGTCACTCCATCAAGTCCGGAGGTAAGGTCTCAACATAACTAACAAAACGAGCCCAAACTCGGCACACCTAGCTCTACTCGTCTATTAGTTCCAGTAGCAGTCTTCGAAGTACACCTGCAGGTCTCTCCATCAAGTCCGGAAGTAAGATCTCAACGTAACTAACAAAACGAGCCCAAACTCGGCACACCTAGCTCTACTCGTCTATTAGTTCCAGTAGCAGTCTTCGAAGTACATTTCAGGTCTCTCCATCAAGTCCGGAGGTAAGGTCTCAACATAACTAACAAAACGAGCCCAAACTCGGCACACCTAGCTCTACTCGTCTATTAGTTCCAGTAGCAGTCTTCGAAGTACATTTCAGGTCACTCCATCAAGTCCGGAGGTAAGGTCTCAACATAACTAACAAAAAGAGCCCAAACTCGGCACACCTAGCTCTCCTCGTATAATAGTTCAAGTAGCAGTCTTCGAAGTACACTTTGGCAAGTACTTGCTTACCAATCAATCACTGTCCAATGAAATTAGGTAAAAGGTATCTACTTTTGTGACCATTTCACGTTACAACCTTTTTAAAAACAAATCAAAGTAAACTTAAAAAAAAACATGGCAAATATTAAATAAAAATAAGCTCAATTATCAAGTCGTGCGAGTTTACTCATAATTTCGCCGCTTCGCGCATTTCGCTGTGTGTGTGAGCCGTGCACATGTAGTAGTAAGACTCAATACCTAAAATTGATGCGCGTCAATTCGTAAACGCGTCCTTAATACCGGGATCCCGGTATTGAATTTTTTTATACGGTATTGAAAAATACCGATATTCGAAACCCCTAGTCGTTTCAAAGCATTTTTGGTAGGATAGATCTATTGGGTAGATGTTGAGAACGAAAGAAAAGGGGCCTCGCTGATGCGGCTTAGCCCACGTCTATATTAGTACACGTTACGCCTCTGTCGGATGGCTGTGGTGCATAGCCAGCAAGTGACCTTGGGGCTAACCCCCCCATTTCCTACCAAGCATTCGCTTGCACTGCCACAGGGGACATGCTGGCTTTTGTAGTGATGTAGTTGTATTTTGCCTAATTCAGCTGTTTGATAGGCTTAGGGTAGTTCCAAAGACTCGTGGTAGCTGTAGTGTCGTCAGTTTCCTCTTTTTTGTAAAGAGAATCAGTTCGGTTTTTGTAGGGTTCACATAGCTGCTGTATATTGCACCAGTCCTCTACTATTTTCAAGGCTTGGCGCATGAAACCTCATGCATCAGGTATAGGTCGTGAGTAACATTTATTGTTATAGTTATGTCATCGGCGCTGACTATAACCAGATTCCACATAGAAGCGGCGAGAGGATGCCCCTTTGCGGGCAACCCTTCGCCACAATGGCCCTTGTAGTGTCGTTCACTGCGACTTGTACAGCCCTCATTTTGAGTGAGCATATTACTGATCCATCCGCTCAATGTCGAGTCCATGCCGTCTGTCGAAGGCCATGTTGATGCTATTAAACATGGTTTTGTCAAAGGCGGCCTCGATGTCAATGGAGGTGTCCCGGGCTGAGCATTTGTGGTCCACTTCGCAGTCAATTTTGGAGTAAAATAGTGTAGCGCGGATTCCGTTGATCTGCCTGTGGAGTAGGTGTGCATGCTGTTGTTTGTGAAGTGGTTTGACCCAAAGAGGTGTCTCTCGGATGTGTCTATCACAGAGTCTCGAGGGTTTTCAGTAGAAAGGATGTGAGGCTTATATGCTTTGGGTTGTGTATAGTCGGTTTTACCAGGTTTGGGTATGAAAATTACTTTCACTTTGCGCCACGCTAGGGGTAGGGCTGAGTGCTATGCAGTCCTGATAGATATCCACCAGACATGGTGTAAAATTATCAACCCCTCATTGTAGTAGGGCTGGGAAAATACCATCCAGGCCTGCGGACTTATAGGGCTGGTAGATGTTAATAGTCCACCTTATCCGGTCTTTTGTTATTAAACTGTGCGCTCTAGACTGGTCTTGATCCATTGGGGTCTGAGATTACAGTCTGGGAAGTGAGTCTTGAGAAGGACCTTACTGGTTTCATGGTCAGTTAATCGGGAAATAAAATTGGTTAATATGATTTTCCTTACCCATGCGGCTTTATTAATGGACTCGAGGGATTCACAGACTTTCCGCCATCCTGTCTTTCTGGGAGTTCTGATTTGCTTTTTGTATACTTATACATATTGGGTCTCTTTATATAGCGCCCAGTCAAATTGCTTACGTAGTGCATTTCTGAGTTTACTAAGTTCAACATTCCACCAGGGGTTCCAATCGCTGTTGGTTTTTAGCATACTCTTGGGCCTTACAAATAGCAGATGCTGTGAACCGACAGGTAAGTACATCGACCGCGAGAGTGTAAGCACCAGTTTATGGTCTAAGGGCTGATTTTTCAATAGTCAGATAACTTTTATCTGAGGAATAAATATTGCGGTTTGACAGCTTTTTTTTTTTATAGAAAATATGTCAAACTGTCAGATTTATTCTTCAGATAAAAGTTATCTGACTATTGAAAAATCAGCCCTTAATTATATTAGTTTTTTTTACTTACATTAATGCTTTCAGATATCATGAACACCTTCTTGTCACAGGCACATATTAAGTTCTGTTTCAACTTCCATGACTCCTCAGATGTGCCACTTGGAGAATGATAATCACTGTCTGAAACAGAACATTCAAATTAAACTTTGCAATTGTGGTCTGTGAACCATGGACTAGAATAGAATTTAATAGACATTTATTCTGCAATTATGGGTAATACATAATAGGTGATAAGATACATTAAAGCTCAGCCATATTTCACCTTTCGGCATGCAAACATTAAAAAACAATATAATTATTTTGCAAATTATAAGACGTAATTATGTGATTGAATTATTTAGTGGAAAAACCTGCAATATTATTAATTCTTTAGAGTCATGATTTAGACACGCTTATTTGTGTCTGCAAATTGATGACAGTAATTTAATTTATTTAAGTAAATAAAAAAATAAAAAACTTATTTTATTTACCTGAAGTCATTTCCGGAAGACTGGCTTTGATTTTAGTGGACACTTGCATCTTTCCGTTGATTGGGCTGTAACTAGACCCTTTCTTCTTGAGTTTGTAGTTCTGGATATACTTCTGAAATGGCAAGTAATTGGCAGTCTTCTCTTTGCCACTTTCTATTAATTTACGAAAACTCACTTTTTTTGGTGTACTCTGCCTACTGAAACTTCTGTGAAAATTATTTAATAATTTAATAAATACTGTCTAAAACCTGTTCTAAATTCCAAGATTAGAAACTATAGAGTTATATTTACATTTATTTTGATAGAAATAAGAATTTACTGTAGTTCCCGTGAAAACCAAAATAGTTTGATTTCTTAAAATATTAACCAATTCATATCTACACCAAGGAGTCAAGTTAAATCTAGAAGAAATACTTATTTATTCAATAATATACAATTATTGATAGATGTTAAAATTCTAAAAGTTAATTCCCACCATACTAGTAAAAATGCTAAGACTCAAGGTATAAAATAGATATTAAAACTTTTTTGGAGCAACAAAGCATTTAGTTAGTTTCCCGGTAAAGCAGAAGTAATTAGTAAAAATATACAGTTGAAATATACTTAGGTAGATCCCAGACATGCCAATAATTAATTTGTAACTCACTCATTCCCCAACTTTGAAAAAAAATTTTTAAAGGGACTTGAAGTGGGAGTAACTTTGTCTTCAACTTTTTTGCAATCAATTTCTTGGTAAATATCCTCAACAGACCAACCTATTTGACGACGCACCGCCTTCGGTTTCCTAATCTTTTCTAATGATGGCACAAAATCAACACAATCCTCTCCCGGATTGATAAAGCCAGCCTTGTAATGCACAACAGTCTCTTTTGAAGTTACTTTAAAGTGTTCAGCCTTTAGATGTTCCAAATATGCCAATTTTTCAGTGTATATGTCATGGCAAACCGGACAAACATAATGGTGCAACTTGACATTAGTAGTGCACCTGTTAAAATGTATGAGATATTTATCATACTGGTCAAATTTTTCGTCACATAGTACACATGTGACATCCATATCTTCAGGTATATCAGGCAGTGGCTGAGTGTGGCATGGAGGTAATGACTGGGTGGCTCTAGCTGGCTGTTGATTTGGAGCAATATCTGATGCCACAAGAGTTTCGTTACTGCTTGACCGTTGTAGTTGATTGCGCTCAATAGTACATGTAGTACGGCAAGTGTGGGTGCCTAATTTGCTGTAGGACTCATTGCAACCTCCACATTTAATAGAATCAACATCACTATCAGTCTCATCACTTATATCATGGAAGATATTGCTATCCATGTTGTCTTTGAAAAAGTTTTCGTTATTATCACCCTCAGCAGACACATATTCTTCCATTGAACCATCCATAGTGCCTTCATGCATGTGAAACTCCTTGTTGAAGAAGTCATTGTAGTCACCAACAGACGGTTTGCTTATGTTGGTGTCTGATAACAACAAATTTCAAAAATGTGAATACCACATTATCTTACTAAAAAAAACATTTGGCAAACTGGCACAAAAAAAAATGTTTTATAGTAAAATTTAATTTAATTTAAATAAATCAATGTACTAATCTTATCACAAAAAAGTAACATTTTTTAATTATGAAGATACAAGGCAATGATTAAAGATACAAAAATACACATTACCTGGACATTTTCTTATCAAACTATCAATTCTTTCGCACTGCTGTTTGAATAAATAAGCAGTGCTTAAATTTTCTATACAGGATGAGCAGACACGATCTGACAATCCATCACCTTCATAAATCTAGAAGGAAAATAATACAAGTCTGACAAACAATTTTGGGGAGCCAGTCAAGTGCTTGATACAGCTATTGCTGTAAAACTATTCACAAAACCTTTTGGTGTAATTTCAACAACAATAATTAGTACTTACTTGAATGTTAGTAAAAGACATAACCATATCGGATAACTTAACACACTCATCTTGTTCAAATATTGAACAGAAATCACCCAATTTCAAGCATAGCCTACATTTCTGAAATCGTGAATCCATTTTCTATCAACAAACTGCTGGTACAGAGTACCTCCACCATTGCCCGATATTTACATACAATTTACACCTCTCTTTACTAAACGGTAAAAAATGCGTTACCACGTTCACGTTTTTCAAAAACTAGAAATACTTATATATACATACAGTCAGTCAGTCAGTCACCGCCTAACCGTCTTTTTTAAATTTGACAAATTGGCAGTGACAAGTTAACAACTGAAACTGACAGTCGCGACCTCCGCTAGGAGCGTAGACAGAGAATAGGAGCGTAGACCAATGACTAAAGAATAAGGCGTAGACAGATTAGTTTCTCTGTCTACGGCTAGGAGCTTAGAATAATAACTAAGGCTGCATTCCGAATTAGAACATGAGCGCTCACAGCGATCACATCGATATTTTGCGTTCCGTATTAGATATCGTGATTATGACAGTTTAGAACTGTCATCGATTCGGAACGCTCGTGAACGCGCTCACAGTGGTCGCTCAACGTCAACCTCAAACCTTGCACAAAAAAGACCGATTATTCTTCTGCAAATTAAAGTTTAACGCATTGGCACTTCTATTTTGTTGGATTACTCTATCTACTCGGATAACTCAGATTTTGAGTTTGAGAACGACAATTCGCCCAGGGATGAAACGGACATCGAAGTACTTATATTAGCGTATTTACATGCTCCCGGCAAAGATTTACCCCGAAGTAAAATACCATGTTCATATTCATTTATTTATTGTTTGTCACAAGTGAAAAGGCAGTTCTTACAGTTCGCATTATTGTATCACTTTAAAACATACCCATGGGGTTCACATTATTTATATGTGTGTCGATATTATTGGCTTTGTTAAAAAGAATTAATAAAACTACAATTAAACTCATAATTGTTACCAAGAATTACAAATAACATAGATGCAACCATAATGAAACATAATGCGCATGAGTTTATAACTCATTTCTGGTATTCTGTTACGTCTTGGATTTTACAGCATAATTTCGAAAATGCCGCTTTAGTTTACCATCATTTTTGACAGCGCTCACGGTGATATTAAGAGCGTTTATACCTTATGAGTGGCAACGTCGCAATTTAGTGTCATATTTCATGGTTTTCAATTTTTATCATTTAATCGGAGCTATATTTTAAAAATCTGTTTAATTAACTTTTTAGAATTACGTGAAAGTGTTTAAAAAGTAAGTAACCGTAATGCTTACAGTTATTTTACAATGAAAATAACGCCCTGCAAGTTTCCAATGTATTATTTGCATATAAATAGAACTGTAAACGCAACAATTACTTACCTTTTACACAGTTTTCACATAATTCTAAAAAGTTAATTAAACAGATTTTTAAAATATAGCTCCGATTAAATGATAAAAATTGAAAACCACGAAATATGACACTAAATTGCGACGTTGCCACTCATAAGGTATAAACGCTCTTAATTTAGGGCATGGTCGGCGTTATCGCAAGATGGCGCGTGTCACAACGTCATCTATGACGATTCACGGGACATCGTTATCGCGCTCACAGTAATTCGGTACGCGTGTAAGCGCGCTCAAATCTTAGTCTGGCTCAAATCGATTACAGCGCAACTCGGAACGCAACCTATGGCTAGGAGTAATAGTGTTTTGTGGTCGCGACAGATACTTACGTTTTGTGGTATTTCCAGTAAAAAATAATGGAAAGTTTATTCAGCCGTTCCCGAAAACCTCCAGAAACGTTGTATTACGTTACGGTACTAAACTACGGTAAATAAGACTTCTAAACCAGCCTCAGAGTGGTATTATTTCAACAAAGTTTTTTCTCGGATTTGTAAAGAGCCCGTCCGCCTTATGGCTCCGCTCCGTCGCGTGTTGCCTGCGCCTGTTTGAAGGACCCTTTACACCTCTAAAAGTTTTTATATATTTTTACCCTCTAAGAAAATAATTTATGTAGCATGACATTTGTACGTAGCATTTTATTTTGCTCTAACTTCTGCCCACGACATCGTCCGCGTGAAATTTCGTATTTTTTTTACGTATTAAATCGTACATCGTAATCGTTCATTTTAGATACGCATTCAATTACGACAGCCCGTTCAAAAGTCCACCCAGTGCTGCACCCAACGCTGCTTCCCAATTTGAGGGGGCTCAAACACCGCCTGTAGGTGGCTTATTGCTGGCCCATTGACAGTATCCCCGCCCTGGGACCTGGAGGCGAAAACCCTTGCGACACTGCCTCTGGGGCGTGAGGAGGCCAAGACCCGGGGTGAGAGACACGTGCAGCGACAGATCACGCTGCGCCTATTGGAGCTCCGTCAGGTCATGGTAGCGGCTCAATGGCTGGCTCGAAAAAAAGAACAGCTCCCTGACGTTTCGGGTGACGCAGGAGCTCTCGTGGCACGGTTGCATCGGCTAGTACTCGTGTTGCATAAGCAGGGAGCCAGACGCTCGGTGTCACTGCATCATTGTCTGAAGGACATGGCGTGGCATACGCTGGCCAAACGAGGCCACGCTGCGACTCGTCTCATGTGACACATCACATGAGACGAGTCGCAGCGTGGCCTCGTTTTGAAAGTGGGTGGGCGACCTGTCGCTGTCGACCGTGATTCGTTCAATGATCGGCAGTGCAGAGTCCTGGGACGCGGTGGTATCCTTCTGCGAAACAGTTATCTCGCAGAATCAAATCTCGCCTCCAGGGGCTAACGGACGCCTTAGAGAGGCGCGCGTAGTGTTCCATGCGCCCCTCTCTTAGAAGTAACAGGGGGAGTTCAACACCTCACTCCCCCTATGGGACGTGGCCCGCATGGCGCGGGCCTTCACCGGTCCAGGGCAGCGGTAGTCACACTAGCATCCGCAGCCCCCGACGCAAGTGTACAGTCACGAGCATTTAAAGCGATTTTAACTACGTTATTATTCTAAGCTTCAAACGATAAACAAAAAAGACCTTTGATACGCATTCAAAAGTGGTTGCGACGATATTTTAAATTATTTAAGATTCTAAATAAGATTTAAGCATACATAGGGACAGACAGCGCAAGCGACTTTGTTTTATACTATGTAGTGATGATTATAGTCTATAGCAAAGACTAATAAAGTATAGTTTTCTCTGTCTACGACATTGACTTATACCTATCTCAATGGTCTACGATGGGAAACGTCGTTTGACAGGAATAGCCTGACGCCGTGAAAAAAAAGTTTTATTCTGGATTCAGATCTGAAAGACATGTGAATATTCGGGGTAAAATCACCTTGAAGGGGGTAACCCTAAAGTTTCTGGTACCTTGATTTTCTGTCCCTTACAACGACACGCTGAGCAGTACCTAGTCCATAGTTTTCTCTGTCTACGCCTCAGAACAATATTAGTTATTGTTCTGAGGTCTACGCTCTTGACTGTGAGTCATGCTCATGCATTGACTTATGAGCGTTTCGTTACCCAAGATCTTGTAAGAGTACGAATAAAACTTTAAATTAAATATTAATTACATCAATTGCTTTATAATTGAGATCATGGCAACAGCAGATATTTCAATATGAATTAAAGTTAAAAACTTACAAGATTTATACTAAAAACCATTAAAGTCCGCTGTCACTTTGGCTGAACTTAAAATGGAACAACCGAGGAGTGAAATTCGTGTATTATCTGTGTTAAAATGTCAACTTTATTACGTAAGTTTTATGTTCTGAAATTTTAGGATTTTTTTACTCAAAAACTAGGCGTCTGATGGGTGTAATATTTTACAAAAGTGTTACTGTTTACCGACGCTATAAAATTGTGAAGCTTCCCTCGTGCAGAAGCTAAAGTACAGTGGAGCCCAGGAATAAACCAAAATTTTGGTGATTTTTAGTCTAGTTTAGAGAATTTTGTGACGAGAGAATCGGCACCATTGACAATTTACCTGTGCCTCACTTGGGTAGTTGCGCTAGAAATATTTAAAGAATTCTACCATTCTTAAACAAAATAAGGTCCATTTTTCTTATTCCACTGGCAACCCTCAAGTACATTTTTGGTAAATCCCCTGTAAATGTATATTTTCAAATCAAATCAAAAGTCATTTATTCAAATTAGGCTGAGAATCAGCACTTTTTGAACGTCAAAATCACATAAGACAGTCCCCCCAAAAAGCCAACCCTTCACCACTTCCTAGTGCTTTAGCTGGGAAGAAGAAGTGGCGGAACAAACTCCCCAGCAGCACTGCTGTCTGTGTGTTCAGTTAGAAGAACTGGATTCTATATAGTAATAAGTAATTAACATTACGAATCACAAAAATATTAAAATTATTTCCCATATGTCAGCTAGCACATGCCAATGTTTAAAACTATACTCAAGCAGAAATAAATAATAAAAACAAAAACGCAAACAGAGGGGCAATTCCCGTATTTTTAAGATAGTTCGCATTCTATTCTCAGTCTCAATCTGTCAAAATAACAATTAATTTACATACATTTTTGACAGGTTTTTGACATTGATTGTCGCTGAGATGAGATTGAGACTTGAATTTGAACGTTTTTTAAGTACGAGAATTGGCCTACAGAACTTAATACATAATAAAAAGCCTCCTGGCATAAAGGGCGTGCCCGCTTACATATGCAATGCTGCATTATGTTTTTTATATGTATATAGCTGTAACTTGTAGCCACAAATGATAAACTAGGACCTTCGAAGTAAAATAAAGAAACATTAATTACTATTAACAATAACAAAACCATAGTCAGCAAGATGACCTGTTTCTTTTGAGTTGTGTCAGTTATGTGTAGAGTATGGAGGCTAGAGACAAGGAGAACTATCTCTTATGGGGAGAAAGTTGAAAAAGTTCCAACTTAAACGGTAAATGATAGTTCAAAAACCATCCAAAATGGCGCTAGCGTAGGCAAATTGTGTGGTATTAATATAGCAGGTGTTATCGGACTGAAGTATGCCGAGTCAGAAAATTTAATAATTTTTGTGACTAGAGTAATTAGTGATAATCCAATATACCATACCTCAACAATTAACGTAGTTCAACATTATTTTGTAAACATAACCTAAAATTATTGCTTTTAAAATTTACCCGGTGGCTACTGTAGAGCCACCCTTATGTAGCACATTTTGACGGACACTTCATACACACAGAGATAGTTGTCCTTACTCCTTGTCTCTACCCTCCTTGTAGAGTACATTTTCTGCGCTAACTGCGTACCTAGTCGTCCTGAGTCCGTAGACAGAGAAAACTACCTGAGTCAGTCAGTTGCACAGAGTACATTATTGCAGGTTCCAATGTTTTCATCTTGGTTATCAAGATCCAAGGATGACAGCAATGCCGCTTTATGTAAAGCCTAAGAAACCTAATGTAAATATATATACAACGTGGCGCTACAACGGTGACTTTAATTTAACACACATATGCGTTTTCACATTTTCGTTTCATGAAGAAATTATATTTCCATTAAATGTTATTATTTACGGACTTATTTAAAATTTTAGAAAATAGCATTTTAGAGCAACCTGTACATAAAGAACTGTCGCGCAGCGGTCATTTGCCGGGGTCACGGATCATAACATCGCATCAATGAAATTAAAACGAATAAGCAATACTATTAGGATGAAACAAATGCATAGAGTAGGCGAATTTAAGGAAATTTCCTTTGTTGGCGAGCAGCGCAGGCGACGCGCACTCTCCCTTCCACCCACCCGCCGCACCGAACACGAATTCTTTTTTTGCTTTTCTAGTGCTAGTCGAACCCGTGTCCTTGACGCACTTATTTACTCTAGTGCGCATAATTACGTCGCGAAAAAGACTCTTAGCTATTGTTTTATTTATTTCTTTTTGTGTAATTAGGATAGTAATTAGATCATGGTACTGCGATAAAGACACTTTGATTGGTTTTCGTTTTCTTATCTAGTAGGTACGTTTACACCTCTTGCGATACGGACGCATTTATTTGTGCTATTAGTGCTTGTGTAAACTTATGATCGTGATGGCAGTGATTAGTGATGACAGTTATTACTAATAGTAACAAGAGAGGGTGATGTGATAAGTGTTTGTACCACTTGCGCCGCTCGGTTTCTTTGATAATATGCCGTCAAAGAATCGGACCGATCACGAGTAGGTACAAGACGCGACGCGCGGTTGCCAGCCCGCGAACCGACACATTGCCGCTCCGAGTTAACGTAAGCGAGCTAGGTAAGTAATTTCATGAATGAATTTTTGCAAGGGTGATCCCAATTTTAATGACTTTTTTATTATTTAGTTTGTTTGAAAATTTTTTTTTTTCAGTTTACGTATTATTTTAACCTATCAATATTTATATGGTTAATGGGCACTAGCCCTACCCGTGTATTAAATTAAAGTCACCGTTGTAGCGCCACGTTGTATATATATATATTAGTACAAATTATGACTTATTCATCTGCAGAACTACAGCATTTATTATAAAAAAAAAATGCAGACTCGCAGAATTTAGGCGAGGAGCTAGCATAATGTTCAGTTTAAATTTGGGGCCGTACTATGATCTGTTAACGCCATCATGATTGCATTGAGAAAAAGAGATAGTGCTATCGGTCATGTATAGCTCCGTCTCTCTTCCACGCTGGAACAATGATGGAATTAACACGTCATAGTACGGCCCCTGGTCACACTGAATTTTAAATTGAATGATTGGAATTCAGTGATGCCAAACTAGGGGGAATCTCCCGCCCCTACAAATTGGTGCGTGAGAAGCTCCGCCCATGGGCTCCCCCGCTGACGCAGAGTCTCCGGCCCCAGCTCGTGGAGGACGTGGTGAGCACTCTGTTCCCTTCTAGAGGGGACCATATCTCCCCGCCCATGGCTCCGCCTACTGCGGTGCTGAATGCGGACCACACCGCCGACGACGACGACGATGCTCCGGAGGTGACCGAGGTAGAGCTGCGAGTGGCGGTACGTAGGCTGAGTGCTAAAAATACCGCCCCAGGACCCGACGGCTTACCTGGGAAAGCCTGGGTCCTGGCCTCGGAGGCTCTCGGGCCTCGACTAAGGGGGCTCCTAAGCGCATGCATGGAGAGGGGCCAGTTCCCACTTCGTTGGAAGACGGGAAAACTGGTCCTCATCAAGAAGCCGGGGCGCCCAGCGGACTCTCCGTCCGCTTACCGGCCCATCGTGCTGCTCGACGAGGTGGGCAAGCTCTTTGAGAGAGACATTGCAGACCGCCTCGTCGGGCGGCTGGTGCGGGTGGGGCCGGATTTGGCGGAGAGCCAGTTTGGCTTCCGCAGGGGGCGCTCTACGGTGGACGCCATCATGCGCCTGCGGGCCCTCACGACGGGGGATGCTGTGGCCCGGGGTGGGGTCGTCTTGGCGGTGTCTCTAGACATCGCCAATGCCTTCAATACCCTGCCCTGGAGTTGCATCAGGGAGGCACTCCGGTATCACCGGATGCCGACCTACCTCTGTCGTGTGGTCGAGGCCTATTTGACGGACAGGGCCGTCATCTACCCCGGTCACCAGGGAGTGTGGAACCGGCAAGAGATGTCGTGCGGTGTCCCACAGGGATCGGTCCTGGGGCCGCATCTGTGGGATATCGGCTACGACTGGGTGCTGCGCGCCGACCTCCCCAGCGGCGTCAGCGTGGTTTGTTACGCTGACGACACGCTAGTCCTGGCGCAGGGGAGGTCGCACCAGGCGGCGGCCGAACTAGCGACACGCGGGGTTGCGACAATCGTCGAGAGGATCCGGCAATTGGGACTCGAGGTGGCCCTGCACAAGTCCGAGGCCATGTGTTTTCATGGTCCTCGGAACACGCCACCGTCGGGTTCCCAAATAACGGTAGGAGGGGTTCACATCGGCGTCGAGTCGACGATGAAGTACCTGGGACTCGTCCTCGACAGCCGGTGGAACTTCGTGGAGCATTTCCGACGTTTGGCTCCCAGACTGGAAAGGGCCGGGGCTGCCTTAAAGCGGCTCCTGCCCAATCTAGGGGGGCCAAACGCCTCCTGCCGAAGGCTCTACGCGGGGGTCGTGCGGTCCATGGCCCTTTACGGGGCACCGGTGTGGGCGCGTTCCTTGAGGCGGCGGCCAGCCCGCTGGTTGAACGCGCCCCAAAGGGTCATGGCCATCCGGCTGGTCCGGGGATACCGTACGGTCTCCGGTGAGGCGGCGAGCCTCCTTGCCGGATTACCGCCATGGGATCTGGAGGCAAAAGTCCTCGCGCACGTTTGGGAGTGGCGCGAGGAGGCGAAACGCCGGGGCGTAGCTCCGCTGCCGCGAGAAATCACGGTACAGCGGACAGAGCTCCGGCGGGATCTCAGGGCGGCATGGAGAGTGCGATTGTCGCAACCCAGCGCTGGGCACGCCACAATTGCGGCGTTAAGTCCCCTCTTTGAGGAGTGGCTAGAGAGGCGCCACGGCGTCCTCACCTTCCGCCTGACGGAGGTCCTCACCGGACACGGTTGTTTCGGGAGGTTCCTGTTCCGGATAAGGCGGGAGGAAACGCCCGGGTGTCACCATTGTGTGGATCGCCCGGAGGACACGGTGGAGCATACGGTGGAGGTCTGCCCGGCTTGGGCGGAGCACCGCCGTGTCCTCGTGGAGGCGATTGGCGGTGGCGATCTCTCGCGTCCGGCCTTGGTCCAGGCCATGGTACGGAGCGAGAGGGCTTGGGAAGCCGTCACCTCCTTCTGCGAAGCAGTAATGTTCGCGAAGGAGGAGGCGGAACGCGTGAGGGAGAGGCAAAGTTTGCGCCCTCACGCCCCTAGCTGCCGCAGGAGACGCCCTGGGCGTCGGGAATCGCAGGCCGATTCCCGGCCACCGTAGGTGCGGGCTTGCGAACGGCGAGCAATGGGCAGCTCGCCGTTCGATAAGGACCAGGCCCGGGTCGACGGCGCGTTGTGTTCCACGCGCGCCTCAAAGAGATGTCAGCACCAATGACGGGGTTTGCTAGGACCGATGCCTGCTAGGGTTGCGGAAAAGTCCAAGAGGGTTACCGTGGCCCCTGGCACAGGCAACTGAAGGAACACGGGTGGGTTTTAGTCAGTAAGAGTCTGACACGCCCTCCTGCTCTGCCCAGAGCGGGAGTAGTTATTTGATGATTTCCCACCCACAAAAAAAAAAAAAAAAGGGGGAATCTCCCAAAATTTGGGGGTTTTTATAGCTATGGGAGAAAATATTTTTGAGGGGATATTTGGAGGGAATTGGGAAATTTTCATCACCGAAACTGTCCGGAAAAAGCCGCGGCCATGATGATTAAATCGATAGTTTCAAAAAAAAATATTGAGCAGCGCAGCGTTATCAATTACGTCTGTAGGTACAGCTTCCGGCTGTTTCTAATTTATGATTTTGATCCATGATACAAAAAAAAATATTACCAACACAAGTTATTAAAACCTTCAGTCATCTAATATCTCTATTTATATTAATATTCTGAAAGCTTTACAAAAAATACAAAGTAATGGAAGCTAATTGCTGAAATAGTATAAAATTGTATGTATTGCCAAATTGTGGCGGCTTTTTTTTTTAACCTCTGTTTTGGGGGATTTCGAGGAAGGTTTGGGGAGATCGCGTGATAGTCATAATATAGCACTTCTTACAATGATATATAAACTACTTACTTTAACTTTGTTATACAAAAACAAAAACTTTATAATAGGTATGTACGTCATTGACTTCTTATGGCAGCACTGTTGGAATTGGTCAAGTAGAGTGCTTTAGTTTAGTTATTATCAGCACAGAGCACCTAATAATATCAGTATCGTGGTATCACAGAGCACGGTTATTATTCTAAGAGTAGGAGGTAGTTACTCTCTAGAGAGAGTATATTTTTATCATAGTGTTCTGTGATATTTATGTTCTGTGAGGTAGTTAGTGTTCCATTTCCATTCCAAATAGTAACTTAACTGTTAAAAAAGCGCGGGAAACTCTAAACTTGGCGGACGCGTCCTTTTTGAAATGAAATTTTAAATTTTAAAATCCTGTAATATAAGATCAGTATAGTTTTTAGTGTTCTATTTTCTTTTATATGTAATTTTAGTTTAGTTTTGTATATTTTCTTCGGTAGAGGTTAAGTTTTCTTTGTTTATATAGTGCCAAAAATGAACGACCCGCCTGACCCGGGGGACTTCGTTCCCCCGGCAGGCAATTTTGTAACATTAGGTATCGAACGAATCCGGCATGGATACTGACGGGTCAGATATTTTTCCGAGTTTGTTTTGTTTATTATTTCACCTTTACAATATATTTAATAAATTCCTAAACCTATATCCAAGAACTCGACGAAGCTGTATTAAAGAAATACTTAAAAACCCTAGACTATCAAAAAACTGAGAATCTTTTGACCGTTCTGAAATAAAATTAATTTTGACCAACCCCACACATACTTACCTAGCTGTTTCTCACCTCCTTGAAAAACAACTCGCTGCATTCACTCCACATAAGTCACCTTCACTCACACACTGCTCATCTGAATTACTCACACAGACTACATAGAGAATTACTCACATAGGTACATCTCCTAAGTCTAACACTTCACACAAGATAAACACTCACTCACACAATCGTCTCACAACATGACTCAATACTTCTGCAAAATTATAGGTAGGTATTTTTATTGTTATTACTTCTTCTTTTATTCTTCTTCTTCGTTTAACTTTTACTTAGTTTTTATTTTTGTTATGCATATTGTTTAACTTCGACTCTTGCACGGTATCTCTATAAATGCTAATTCTAACCGTGGAAGGGGCCTGGTGACCATACCACAGGTTTATCCCAAAAACCTATATCAGGCAGCAGTCCCTCACAAAGGTGGAATACAGCTGAGACATTTTTTGTACACATTAACTTTAGGTCAGCTTTGTGAAAAGAGAATAAATTATTATTTTTACGTCTCATGACATTTGTCGGGCCCCTGGGGTCCGGGACCTTTGGAAGGGGTAGATACGAGGGGGCGACGCCAACTAGCAGAGGCCCGTTAGACGTTTTTAATTAAATAAGGCACCAACCGACGCTTATCCCTGTTCGGACTATGCAAGTGCACCCAAGGATAACCCCCGGTTGGTGTAGGACTATTGCAGGTGCAGGACTTATGGTGCTGATCCATACGTCATGTTCGTGAACGGGCGCCGTCAGTAGGCACTGGTCATTTCTTAGCTGCCACGGCTTTTTTTAATTCCATAATTGTTTTAATCTTTTTATTACGGACGCTTTTAATGTGCACGTCTTTCTACATCGTTCTCACATTACAACATGAATGATGTAACCACTTTTTCGTAACACTTGCTCAAAAAAGTGACATTCTATGCCACAAAAAGCAAAAAGCGAACATAACAATAGTCATTTTAAGGGTAGGTTCAGATGACAAGCGCTCAACGCGCGTTTTGATAACGCGCGTTTACAACTACATACATTTTATTCAGGCCGTACACATGCTAACGCGCGTTTTAGTAACGCGCGCGTTCAACGCTGCGCTAGCGCTCGACTGTTGTCAGCGCGCGTCAACGCCGCTTTGAGATCATTGGTTTTCTATGTTTCCGTTCAGTTGAGCGCGCGCTTTCGACGCGGATAGACGTATTTTAGGGTTCGTCAAGTTCGTCCGAAAATCGTCCGAAATGGAAACCGAAGCTTTTAATACGGAATTATTAATTGATGAAATAGAGAAACGTCCTGCGATATGGGACATGACAAGTAGCGATTATTCAGATAAGAATTTGAGAAGACGGGCTTGGGAAGAACTCGTCCTTATATTTTGTGAAGGACATGACAATGAAGAAAAGAAGAAAATATTATGTGAGTATATATATTTATTTACATTTACAATCGGTTTGTGTTACAAGTTAAATATAACGATCCTGCCAATCTACTTTTCCTTCATTAATGAAATAGTTTGTTAAATGTACTCGAACATTATCCGCCTGTCGCACAGCACGTCCGGTATAATGTGAGGCTAGATTTTCCAGGGGTGGCGTATAAAGTGTGTCTTCAAAATTGTAGCCATCCCTGATTCTGACATAATTATTTAGTGTAGGTACATATCGCTTTTACGATCTTTTCTGCAAAACCGATGTTAACATCTAACGGCCTGTGTAAAATGCGCCATTTATTGCACATTATGCCAAAAGTACATTCAACATACCGGCGTGCTAATGTCAAACGGTAATTAAATATTTTTTTAGCATAAGTTAGTGACCTTCCCCCATATGGACGCATTAAATTCTCCATCATGCCAAAAGCTTCATCAGCCACTATCACATATGGCAACGTTGTCGGTCTATTTTGTATTAACAATGCCTTTGGCTCAGGTAGATTTAATGACCTTTCTGTCAGCTTTTTGTACAATGAAGAATTCTTGAATATACCTGAGTCACTGTTTTTACCGTAGGCACCTATGTCAACCCACACAAAACAATAGTTTGCATCCGCTAGCGCCAATAAAACTAGCGAAAAATAATTTTTATAGTTATAATACATAGAACCCGTGTGTTCAGGCTGGATTAACCGTATATGTTTCCCGTCCAAGGCTCCCAAACAATTGGGAAACTTTGAGTTCTTTTCAAATATCGTGGATATTTCACACCACTTTTCTTTCGTTGGTTCACTCATAACAACGGGCCTTAATTTTTTCCAAATAGTTTCACATACATGTGGTATTATAGTAGCCACAGTAGATTTGCCAATTCTATAGTCGTAGCTTAATGTCCCAAATGAACATCCAATGGCCAAATATCTGGAAACAAACATAAACTATTACTAAATACTGTTTTTTTTTTCAGCGTCATCCCTGCAAAAAAGTGGAAGAGTTTACGGGATAATTATATGAGAGAGGTGAAGAAAATAAAGACTGTCAAATCTGGATCAGGAGCTTCCAAAACTTCGACATATATTCATTATAATAGACTACGATTTCTACAGGCATCAATTGCCAACAAAGATACAGAAAGTAGTTTCGATGCAGATAATGCATCAACTTCGTCAGAGGTTGCTGAAGTAGAAATAAGTTCTGGCTTTAAGAGTCCTAAATCTACTTCAAGAAAAAAACTAAAATTAAATCCTGCTGATGAAAGATTTGCAAACATATTAGAGCAGAGTTTAGCACAGAAAAATGTGTCTCATCCAAAAGAAGATGACGATGAAGACAAGCTGTTTTGTTTGTCACTCGTTAAAGAGATTAAAAAAATTCCGGAATATAGGCGACTTCAAACTAAAATTGCCATTTATAATTTAATTTTGCAAAACCAAAATGAATTTCAAGGACCACAACAACAGACATATGGAAATCAAAATTACCCGGTATCACAACGAAGAAATTATTCATCACAAGAGCAGCGTCATCAGTCATCAGCTTCTGTTGAAGGCTTTCGTTATCATGATTATAGATCACAGCAGTCTAGTGTGTCAAATAATTTTGCACATTATGGTTATACTACAGCAATGGGGTCTCCATCGCCAGTAACACCTACTCCATCGCCAGCACCAACTAATGTCAGCAATGAATCAGAGTTAGAGTTATTCTGCGAGTAACAAAATGTTATTTTTTCTTTAAAAAAATTGTTCCTAAACAAGTTGATTTGATTTATTTGATTTATAGATTATGTTGATTATTAAAAAACTTACCTCAATGTAATTATGAGTTTTTCTTCCGGTGAAATGCTATATCGCACAGCGTTTTTATCTGCTACGAGTTCATCGTTTATGAGAGTCAGTAAGTCATCAAATGACTTGATGGACATTCTGAAGTAGTTAAAGAATTTGGGCTCAAATTGCCTTAACTTAGGATATAAAATAATGTACTGACTTTCAGTCAGCCTGGTTGACAAAATTGGGTGAACCCAATATCTCCGTCTTCTGTTGTGTCGTTTCTGCCGTCTGTATAAAATCACCGATAAAACTGTTTCTACGTCCATCTTCGACAAATGTAGAACTCAAACTGGCCGCAACAACGCGCGTTTAACGCCTGACAAGCGCGCACCATGTGAACACTATACAAAAATTCAACGCGCGTTCAACGCGCGCTGAGCGCTTGTCATCTGAACCTACCCTAAGTCTGTTAAAAACAGCGAAAGAAAATTGTACTGAATTTCATTCATCCTCTAGGGGGAGAATGTGATTTAAATTTGGAATACTTACCGATATTTATACTGAACTACATCTGTGTTTACACCATTGAGTTTGTATATAAAGCATTATACATCTTTTTGAAATAGGAATACGCATTTATTATGCAGTTATGATTATATAAATTACGAAAACCGACGAGGCAGTATGAGCTTGATGCCTCTCTGGTGTGTGGTGGGGGGCACATCCATTTTCATTAAAACTTATTTACAACGCAATCATCAGAAGCACTCTGGATTATGGATTGTTCATTCTAGAACCTGGTAGTGTTATGGCTTTTAAGAAATTGGATCGCATCCAGTCTAAAGCATTACGAATTATTTCGGGTGCCATGAAGTCTAGTCCCATTAATGCACTCCAAGTTGAATGCGGGGAACCTCCTTTATATCTTAGAAGACAATTCTTATCTGACAAATATTTGTTCCGGATTCTTCAGTTCTCAACTCATCCTCTCATTCCTAAACTGGACTCTTTTGTGTTGCAGATTGAATCTTCAGATTACTGGTCCCATAAACGTGCTCCTTGTTTAGTTGTAAGCTATAAAAAATTTCTTTCACTCTCTTCTCCTATTCACCGTTCCAATAGACTTCCCCTATTTAACAGTAGTTATGAAAGTTTACAATTCAGCCCCATCATTAAATACTGTGCAAGTAAATCTGATCCCGATTGCCATTCAAGTTATAATCATTTTTTGGCTGAACATTTAGAGTACCACCATATATTTACGGATGCTGCCAAGCGTTCTCCGACGGGTTGTGTTGGGATAGGTACTTACCATTCTCAATACAACATCGTACTAAAAATCAAACTGCCTCCGGAGACTTCAGTTTTTACGGGAGAATGTTTCGGCATATTAAAAGCAATAGAATATACTCGGGTTACAAAGCTCAAAAAAACCATAATTTTTACTGATTCTCAAAGTGCTCTTCTAGCCATCAATAAATCCCCTTTCGAACACAAATCACAGTTACCTATCATTTATTTAATAAGAGAATTTGCGTCCAGAACCATCTCTGAGGGTAATACACTGCAATTTGCGTGGATTCCGGCCAATGACTAAAGACTAAGAGATTCCGGCCCACGCTGGAATCCATGGCAATGAAGTGGCTGATACACTTCTCGGTGATGCGGTGCAGTGTGGGGACTTAGTTCCTTATACGAACTTTAGTATTGACCTTATGACATTACCAAAGACTTTTCTTCGGGACACCTGGAAGGTAGCTTGGGATATCGGAAGTAAATTGAAGGGCCGTTACTTTTCAAGTATACAACCCGACGTTCCGGAAAAACCGTGGTTTGGCAGGGCAAAATTTGGCAAGATGGAGACCTCAGTTCTAATTCGAATGAGACTGGGTCATGTTTGTTCTCCAGCCCATCTTGCCAAACTACATATCATCAACGACCCCATTTGCTTCTGTGGCACAGACGTAGGCGACATAAATCACATTTTTTTTCCTGTCCCTTATATGACCGTTCTTCTTTTCTTTGTAACCTCTTGTCTCTCCGTATTCCTTTTCCTACCTCAATAGTTTCTTTACTTTGTACAAATAGCTTCCCTGTCTATAAATGTATAGTCTCATTCATCACATTACAATATTAAGTTGTAAATTGTCGTCATTGTAATTTGCTCATTATTCACTATTAGTATTCACCTTTATAAAATACACTGATCCTATAAATCGTCCAATCCTAAATCCCGTTGATCATAAATATTCTATACTTTTTTCTTTCGTTTCCCTACCTTTGTTCTCGTAAACGTGACATTGGCTAAATGCACAAACCGTGCGAAGCCATAACGGAAAAAAAAAAAAAAAAAACTTAGACTTCATTCTCTGAATTCTCTAATTTTGTAATTTTACCGTAAAAATGGATAATCATTTCAACACTTGTAAGGTTATGTAATAAAAATATACCTTTTTTAGTTCCTACTTGATACACGAAAGTAAATAAATATTATAATATATTCTGTGAATTAATTCTAGTGCTAAAGATGCAGCCAGAACTCCATGTTAGTCCAAATAATTACATGAGGCCTTTTCCTCGTTTTGATTGTCCCATGGTTATAGGTTACATAGGTCTTGAGAATCTCAAGTACGCCCGTCGTATTAATAATGATAGAGTAAATTTCGACTTGAACTTGCATTTAGACCAGGTGATACGTAAACCGCAAGACCTGGATGTAAAGCTGAACGACTTGCTAAAGTTCTTGTTAGAACATGAACGTCGCTTGAATTTTCCATTCGAGAACACCTTAGAAAAAGCAAATTTTTTTTGCTACAGAGGTCTACTGACTTGCTTAGCTTGCACTCCATATGAAAACCAGGAGCCATGGAAAATTGCTGCTATTCTCTTCAAAGGCACAATTTATTTATGTGCAAGGGATTCAGAGGAAAAACTTAACAGAAAATTAAATATGTCAGAAAGAGATAAACAGTTTACTTCATGGGGCTATAAATTTGAACAGTACCTTTTATCTGGTAAGTATGTTGCACAACTTCTATCTGATTTAAGAAAATTGTAATATGTATACAGTTGTGGTGTAAATAGTGCTCCAATGTTAAGGGGTTGAAACACCATATATTCAGCTGTGACATACCGCAATATAAACCATTTTTTACCATAGGCCTCAGAATAGGCCTTGCTTTACTGATTTGGTTGTAAATTTCTAAAAGTGGAATTGTTTTTTTGCTTTGTTATTTGTTTGTAACTGCTGAATACTTATCATAAGTCATGCAAATCAGTTTGTAAATGTAATTTTATATAAATTAGTGAAAAAAAAACAATAAATTAATAAATAATAAACATGTTTTCTTTAGTACCTTTAACATTAAATTTTGAAAATTATTTGCATGTTCATGCACATTGTATTCAGTAGTTTTAAAACAGAAACAAAATATAAATAAAACCAGTCAAGTGCGTGTCGGACCACGCACACTGAAGGGTTGCATAGTTGGGATGAATTTATCCCAAGAACAAACTTAATTTGTAGGTAGTGGAATAAATGTGCCCCGTTGGTCTAGTGGTTGCAAATACTAATGCAGAGGTCATGGTCATGGGGTTTGATTCCCAGGTCAGGCAAAGTCTTATTGGGTTTTTCATCAGGAATTTCTTGGTAGCAGTCTGGTGTCTAGATTTGTGCCCCGTTGATGGCAAATGGGTTCGCCCCCTATTACATGGGTTCAACATAACTGGCTAAATGTGGGGGACTATAGTTACACTACACCTCTGCTAACCCTTCAGAGATTACAGGAAAAATGTTCTCCCATACATTGATATATGTATGTTACAGTCAATTCTGCAACAGCAAATATAAGGACAAAACTACAAATTAAAGATTTTCGGATTTTCTCCTTTACTTGGGCTGTAAGACCTTGCTTCTAAGTAAAGATTTACTGTAAAAGTTGTACAGGTTTCTGCAATAAGCCTTTTATTTAGTCTTGCCTTTCATGATTCTTAGTCAGCGGGAAGTACCTTATTATAGGTTTTGATTTATTTGCGAGTATCAATAAATCCACGCGTTCCTGAGAAAAAGGGGCTTGACAGACAGACAGACGGATGGATGGACAGACGGACAAGTGTTCCTATAAGGGCTCCGTTTTTTCCTTTTAAGTTATGGAATCCTAAATAAATAATGATGTCATTTATACGGCATTTCTCAAGAAAGAATAAAATGTATTTTTTTTCTGATTCCTATGGTAGGTAATAGGTAATACGTGCTGGTGTCCGCAACTCCACGTCAATGTACGTATTTTGCGTACGGGTGGGAAAACCGATAATTTGATCCACCCCAGCTCCTCGAGGAAGGCCAGTGTTACAAATCACAGTATCAACATTACCTGGGTTACCCAAGCACTTTGCCCTGTACGTGGCGACAACCGGGTAGTTTAGAAGCACATGAGCTACTGTCTCGTCGTCCTCCATGTAGGCCCTGCACAGTGGACTATCTGTGACTCCTAAGTCCTAACACAATGAGGTGTTTATTAAATGACCCTTGGCCAGTTAAAAGCTGTTGTTTAGTTAGTTGGAGAACCTGTTTCGTGAGGTGGCCTCTTCAATTGTAGGGAGTGCCTGCCTGCACTCACCTTGGCCCACCCATAGTTTTTGAGTAGGTCTCTGGTGTGTAACGGCGTAAGTACTTCCCGAAGGGGAGTGGTGCATTGGATTCAGGTCCCACTGGTGCCATGCTCGACCACCTTCTGGCAAGTTAGGCGGCTGCATTGTTACCTAGCGAACCGCTGTGTCCTTTGATCCATTGAATGGTTATGTTATTGAGGCCACCCACCTGGTTGAGGCGCTGGTGGCACTCGTATTTTAGCCCAGAATCAGCTGTGTGACGTTTTAGCGCTTGCAGAACAGCCATGCTGTCTGAGAGTATGCCGATCGAGTGGTCTTTAACTTCCCTGGCCATGATGGCCGAAGCGATTAGAGAAACAGCCATGCATTCGGCCTGGCACACTTATGGACCCCCAATTAGCTCTGTATATGTTGAAGTCCTCCAAGAAGATTCCAGAATTTGTGCCACTACCTGTTTTGGATCCATCCGTGAAGATGCGCAGCTCTGCAGGGCACTACCCCTCGCATCGGCGATCCTCGTGAAGTCGTATTTTTTATCGAAGATAAATAGTTTGGGTACCCGGTCATTTATGGCTTTCGTAATGGGGAACTCCTTGTTGAGTCCCTTAAGTAGCGAGGTGTGTGGTATTTCTCTTACCCCAGATATTTAGATTTAAGACGGACCGCTGGGGTTCCTGCTGTATGAACAGGTGGAGCGGTGGTAGTCACAACATGGCTTCGACTGCTGCAGTCCGATTAGTCCTCATGCAGCCCATAGTCGCCATGCAGTCTAGTCTTGGCGTCATGCGTTGTTGTTTATTGGAGGCTGTGACTAGCTTGTTGCAGGGCCACCAGACCACGGCTCTGTAGAATCCTCTGATAAAAAGTAGTTTAAATTGTGGTATGTCATAGCTGAATATACTGTGTTTCAACCCCATAATGTTGGACCACTAATAATAATTGTAAATTGTTTCTTATTTTCCTGATCACTAAGACATATTAATCATTGTCTTATTGGAGTTTTTAACTTTAAAATTTCAGATGAGCCAGAATCTGAGCCAAATCCTGATGTTCCTGTTGATGAGAATGAAGAATTCTCATTAGTTTTCACAACACAATTGAACAGCCATAAAATAGTGTATGCTGCCGAAATGGATGGTATCAGATGTGATAAAGCAGCTGTTTCTAAACCGCCTCCTATAGAACTAGGACCAGAAGCCATTGTAAAATATTTGTCTACTAAGGAATTTATAGAGCTGAAGACTAATAGGCATATAGAACATCCAAGACAGGAGACCAGTTTTAGGTTTGTAAGACATAATCATTTTATAGGGGCATTCACTAGTTTGTCTACTAACTGATCTATCTAATCCTCTCATATTACTTTCAAAGTTTTATAATACATAATGTTTCACATGGCAATCAGAACTGGCCAGACTGAATGCTAGACTATGCAAACACTATTGTAGCTGGGTTCCTTGTCAATTTCCCCTGCAAGACCTACTGGCCTTCATTATCTTCCTGCCCTAGGCCCACGTTACTTGAGGTTGGCGCAACACGTTTTCTTCTTCCATTCTCGCTATGCCTACTGGCTATTCATTAAATAATTAATTATTATACTCTTACAGGCGATTCAAGTCAAAGAAATGGTGGTGTCAATCATTTCTTGCTGGAGTAGACACAATATTATGTGGATACAGGAATGACGATGGAATTGTAGAAGAACTGAAAACATGGAAAATTAAAGATCTGGTCAAAATGTCCCAGGTAATTCTTTTTTTTTATGTACCTACTGACAGACTTTCTTAATCACTTTGCAATAGTTTAACTTATAAGTGCGGCTTGTGGCTATGTGTCATGCTCAGTTTAGTGGAGTCAATCATCAATCTCCTAGTCTAAGCTTAATAGGTTGGTTTTAATAACCTTTTTTATTTTCAGAGATTTTGGAATCCAGATGTCTGCTTCAACTTCGTAGATAATTTCTTAATATATGTAAAGCGATGTTTGGCAAGAGAGATTAAACATAAACATGGGGAGAAGTCATTAAACGGTCTTCAAGAATTGCCAATGATAAGCTTGCTGTTCGAGTGGACCCCAGGCAGCCCTGTTCAGGTGGCAAAACATTATTCCCATCAAGATGATCCTGTACTAATGCCATGGTTTACAGATAATTACGGCAAGTACTATGATTGTAAAAACGGTACCCATTTCGAAAATACCTGATGCGTATACCTGACCCCGAGGTGGTTCTCTAGGTCCTTCTATCAGACCTAAGGTATGGTCAATGCCAAATAAATTGACGCGCGAGCGCGTTTGATAGTCACAAACGTGCGTCAAGCGCGGTTATGTAAACTGTTCTATGGCACGTTCGCGTTTCAGGTTGTTTGTCATGTAGGCTCGAGGCGCACAGTCAGGCTCAAGGCTGGGACTGAGCCATTTGACTGAAGATCGCCCATAGCGACACGGTGTGAACTGCAGCAGTGCGACTGTAATACAATGAAGATTAATGTTACCTTCTATCAGGTTGTGGTTTTTATTAAGACTAGCAGCTTAGATATGTTTTTAGCTAATAAATAATAATATGACATAATATTGGCCTTTTATTTTCCCACTGCAGGTCAAAGACCTCATCTCATACAGTGAAGGCACGAGCATTGATTTCAGACTTATATTGACCTATGGCCACGTTTTCTCACGATCTTTTCCCCTCGCCGATGTCAGTAATGTCCAAGAAAAACTCTTATAGTACATTTGAAACAAAAAATTCACATTGGTACTTGCTCGGATTTGACCCTACAACTTCGTGCATGAGAGGCGAGTTCTGAGCAATCAAGATAATTTTTAAAATAAAAAAAGTAGTAAGTAGTAGTTTTAGTACGATTATCTACCTCCTCTAGGAGTAATAGTGTTCTGTGATGCATATCTATGCATGCTATAAACCCTCTATTTTTTTTTCCTTTGGTAACAGTCGATTTACACTGAATTGATTTTGATTGATTTACCACTGAAACTTTCAACAAGTATGTTGCTACATATTCAATTTTTTTTAGGAATACCTGCAAGATAGCTAAAGCCCAGTACATTAGCAACCAAATTAAATCAGCAGAAAATAAAATAAAAACAGTTTGGAAAGTTATAAATAACGAAACTAGTAGGAAAAAAATACGTAGCAGTAGCACAGATTATACATTGGAGACTTCACGTGGTGCCATAAGCTCTAACTTAGAAGTCGCTCAAGAATTTGTAAATTTCTTTACTAATATACCAGTTGAAAACGACGGAAGCTTTAAATTCATCACCTGATGTCTCGATTGATTTATTAAGAGCGAACGTTTTAGGCTGCCCGGTTGAATTTCAATTTAAACATATAAACCCTATGATAGTTATAAAAGCATTTCGGCAAATAAAAATCAAATTGACCGAAGATCTATGGGGAATGTCTATCAAAGTTTGTACAGCAATAATCGAGACTATAGCACCATACTTAGCTTTAATATTTAATTTGTGTGTAGATCAAGGAGTCTTCCCGGATTTAATGAAATACAGTAAGGTTATACCACTTTTAAAATCTGGGGACAGCAAAGACACCAACAATTATAGACCAGTATCTGTGTTGCCAGTATTCAGCAAGGTGTTCGAAAAGGTAATGCTCAATCAAATGCTTAATCATTTTAACACCAACAAAATCTTACACGATCAGCAATATGGTTTCACCAAAGGACGTTGTACGACTGACGCCGGTGTCACTTTATTAAAACACATATTTACAGCGTGGGAGGAGGCCCAAGATGCCATAGGGATCTTTTGTGACCTCTCCAAGGCATTTGACTGCGTTGATCACGAAACCTTGCTCTTAAAACTTGAGCATTACGGACTAGGTAAACTCGCGCTTAGTTTAGTACATTCTTATTTAAATGATAGACAACAAAAAGTGCAAATAAATGGTATCAATTCACTTCATTTAAAAGTACAAATGGGTGTTCCACAAGGATCGATATTAGGTCCCTTCCTCTTTTTAGTATATATTAATGATCTACCCCATTTATTTAAAAACCAACCACAAATGGTGTTATTTGCTGACGATACTTCTTTAATCTTTAAGATAAATAGACGTGCATCAAATCTTGACGACGTAAATAATGCCCTACTGCAGGTACATAATTGGTTCACTGCTAATAATTTAGTATTAAATGCGAAAAAAACGAAATGCATAAGATTTGCTTTACCGAATGTTAAAAGTAGTGATTGTGACATAGTATTGAATAACGAGAAACTAGAATTTGTCGACGAAACTGTTTTCCTGGGAATAACGCTAGATTCAAGGCTGCAATGGGGTCCTCATTTAACATCTCTTGCAGGACGGCTAAGTTCAGCAGCATATGCTGTAAGAAAAATCCGTCAATTTACTAATGCAGATACCGCGAGGCTAGTCTATTTCAGCTATTTTCATAGTATCATGTCTTACGGTATTTTATTATGGGGACGGGCTGCCGATATTGAGTATTTTTATTCTGCAGAAAAGAGCTATCAGAGCAATATACAGCCTCCGCAGGCGCGATTCTCTAAGGGAACTGTTTAAAGACATTAACATCATGACGGTACCTTGTCAATATATTTATGAAAACATCATGTACGTAAGGAAAAATTTAAATCTTTTCAGTAAAAGAGGTGAAAGACACAATTATAGGACTAGAAATAGGGACCAATTAGTTCAACCAGGTTTCAGACTGGCTAAAGTAGACTCATCCTTCATGGGGTACTGTTTAAAATGTTACAATAAAATACCTCCCCACATACTCCAACTGAATGAAACGAAATTTAAATCTTGTATAAAACGCACACTATACAGCCAAGCATATTATAAGTTGGGGGATTATATCGCTGACAAAAATGCTTGGCTCAGGGCTGGTCCTGCTCCACAAGGGCGCGTAAACTAATTAATTAGCATTCGAAAATAGTGTTGGAGCTGATGAAGATTGTACAGCCTATCTTTGCATTGTATAAATTCAATATCTTAGTATTGTATAATTGCATAGCACATGTGTGAGCACTATGTACCCACTATAAAGCTTACTGGGTTCGTCTTTCATTGACTTGAATGTGCCCTGGCGGCTGAGAGTATGTCATGCTCACTCAAATGTGTCGCTGGTGGTGGCGTGTGTATTGGATCATTGAGTTCCCTTCAAAATGGTTGAGCTGAATGGTGCTGATCCATACGCCATGTTCGTGAACGGGCGCCGTCAGTAGGCACTGGTCATTTCTTAGCTGCCACGGCTTATTTTAATTCCATAATTGTTTTTATCTTTTTATTACGGACGCTTTTAACGTGCACGTCTTTCTACATCGTTCTCACATGTATAATTACAACATGAATGATGTAACCACTCTATTGTAACAATATTTTGATTTAAAAGAGTGTCCATGGAGTTTCTTGCCCGTTCTTCTCCATAGGTACCTACTACGCTTTGGAATGGGCAACTAGCTTCATCTTTCTGACTGACCGACCCCTTGACAATTCAAAAGTGCCTGTAATTGGTTTATTTGAAATAAATGCTTTGAGTTTGAGTTTTCGACTATTCTGCCAGCGCGGCGGCGCGGCGCGGTGGCGGCGTTAGGTACCTAATCATAACGAAATAACGTTTTAATTCGTTTATTTTGTGATCTCTGTAGTTTATAAGTTGCTCTTAGCCGCTGATCCCCATACTTTAATTAGGTACCTAGTCCAGATGAGGCTTGACCAAATTATAGATTGTGTACCGCACATGTCTGGGCAAGCATCGAGATATGGGCCGTAGGGCACCTGATAGATATAATAGTTTGCTTTGATTTTTTTTCGATATGTGGCTTCCACGTAAGTCCACTGTCAAGATGTAGGCCCAGATATTTTTCTGAGTTTGTTTTGTTTATTATTTCACCTTTACAATATATTTAATAAATTCCTAAACCTATATCCAAGAACTCGACGAAGCTGTATTAAAGAAATACTTAAAAACCCTAGACTATCAAAAAACGGAGAATCTTTTGACCGTTCTGAAATAATAGTTATTTGTTATACAAGAGTGCAAAGTTGCTTTTTAACCGCGTGTTCAATTTTGATGACCGAGCAAGCGAAGGATTCTAAAATTGAATCACGAGCGCAGCGAGTGATTCAAAATTAGAATCCTGAGCGTTAGCGAGGGAATCAAAAGAGCACGAGGTGAAAAATCTTTGCACTCGAGTGCAACACGTAACTTTTCATTCCACCTCAGCGAGGAAATGACTAAATGCAAAAAAAAACGTTTACAATCACAAGATAGGTACACTTTTATTTCAGTTTAGGTATTAATTACTACATTATGACAGGTAAGTATTACAGAATAATCTTTAAATTATAACAAAATAATACTAAGGTATAATTAAGAAAATTTTAAAGTAACGTTGCTACAGTTATTTGAATTGAGTGTAATATTTTTGTTTGGTACTGTAATATTGGTGTTAGTCACTTGTGTACTGTTTTTCGGTAAACTATCTGTCATACTTAATAGTTGTACCGATTCATCGGATTCCCTTGGCGTGAATGTTGGAGAGAGAGGGAGATGGTTAGGTGTTTCATAACGGCTTATTTTTGATGTAGAAGGGCCAGTCCAAGGATCCGATTGAGGCTCTTTCAGTGTAATGGCTCCTACGATGCCTTCACATATTTTAGACTTATTTTGGATGGAATCCTCTATGTATCCCTCTACAACTGCATTGGACTTCCAGCCTCCGTGGCGCTTAAGGGACAGGAGATCAGCTCCGGAATCAGCCAAAAGTGTGGCTGAAGTTCGTCGGAAACAATGACCCGTGTACAACAGGGGTTCTGGAAGTTCAAGAAATGTTGCTATTTCTCGTGGGATACTGCCAATTTTATTAGTACCCATAGGCTGTCTAACACACTTTCCATTGCGATACTGTAGAAAAAATCGATTGATTGGAGTGTTAGGCGGGCGTAAGGCTTGATATTTCTCAACAATCGTTACGTATTCCTTGCGAATGACGAAGTTGCGGTCTCTTTTTGTCTTTGTATTAGGTAAATTAATTAATAGTAAGTCATCTGAATGTTTCTCAATGTTTTTGACATTAAGTTGTGTTAGTTCATTAGTTCGACATGCTCCGTTTATTCCAATAATAAGAACAACCTGTAACGTAAAGAGTATTGTAGTAGATAAATGAATAAAATTGATATGAACGCATAATTATGCCTATCAACATCTACTAAGTATACTATTTAATTGAGATTAATATACTTAAGTAGATACTGAATGTGCAACTGACTTACTTTTGCCGCCAAATATACGGAATCGGGTGCTTCGTTAAGAAACTTTTCAATATCAGATACTGTGAAAACCTTCGATTTTTTTGGTTGATGACCAGATGAGGCTCTTTTTAAAAATGCCACTAATTTAGGATAGGTATCGATATGTTTGTCTTTTTTCATCTTTATTGTTGCTTTTAGCATCGAATACGTACTCCATAGAGTGCTTGCTTTCTTGTTCTCGGATAATTCTATAAAATATGCCAGCAAAACGTTTTCTGAGAAAGTTTTGGCTCCTTTTGCTAGTCGCCACGTGTTGAACATATCGTACTGTTTTAAATACTTCTCGCGTGATTGTTGAGGGAGAAAGCTCATTTGCGCATTATTAACAGTTTCAGTCAATTCTGTTGGCGTCAAGCAAACTTCCTCGTCGCTAGAATCACTCATTTTAGTTTTTTCACTTGTTTTCAAGTTTCTTGTTTTTAATATAAGGTTTAACAATGACGTGAAAAAATGCCGCGTAAAGAACCGCGTACAAAGCAAATTGAAAAAAGAACACCAAGAAGGTTCCGAGTCTGAGTTTTTAACAAATTAAAAAAAAGTTGTATGATATATTCGGCACCATAGAGGTAGCAGTAAATAGGTTTAATGTTTTTTTTAATTCACAAACTTAGTGCACACGATGTTCTAAATTCAATTTACTTTATCCTCTAGAGAATAAAAACGGCTTTTCCACTCAGATATTGAAGATTAAAAATACTCTTTCCGAGATGGTGGGATGAAAAATTAATTGTGACCAACCGTCACATACCTACTTACCTAGCTGTTCCTCACCTGCTTGAAAAACGACTCTCGCTGCATTCACTCCACAAAAGTCACCTTCACTCACACACTGCTCATCTGAATTACTCAAATACATCTCCTAAGTCTAACACTTCACACAAGATAAACACTCACACAATCGTCTCACAACATGACTCAATAACTTCTGCAAAATTATAGGTAGGTATTTTTATTGTTATTACTTCTTCTTGTAGTTGTGTTAAGCATATTGTTTAACTTTTACTTAGTTTTTATTTTTTTTATGCATATTGTTTAACTTCGACTCTTGCACGGTATCTCTGTACCTAAAAGCTAATTCTAACCGTGGAAGGGGCCTGGTGACCATACCACAGGTTTATCCCAAAAACCTATATCAGGCAGCAGTCCCTCACAAAGGTGGAATACAGCTGAGACATTTTTTGTACACATTAACTTTAGGTCAGCTTTGTGAAAAGAGAATAAATTATTATTTTTACGTCTCGTGACATTTGTCGGGCCCCTGGGGTCCCGGACCTTTGGAAGGGGTAGGTACGAGGGGGCGACGCCAACTAGCAGAGACCCGTTAGACGTTTTTAATTAAATAAGGCACCAACCTACGCTTATCCCTGTTCGGACTATGCAAGTGCACCCATTTTTTTTGTATTTTTTTTTTGTTTTCGGGGTGGAAAATCCTCATGGATGTCCGCCGCCCTGGGGCGGACGGCGGGGTCTGTCAGACTCTTACTGAGTAAAAACCACCTCGGTGTTCCATCTCACACCTACGCCGGGCGGGAACGTACGATCCTTCCGCAACCCCCGACTGGTGCCGGCCCGCCACTGCGGGCCTCTTCGGGTCTGGGGGGGAGTGAGGTGTTTGACTCCCCCCGCGACGTCTAAGAGGGGCGCGCGTGGAATACTACGCGCCGCCACCTCGGGTCCTGGTGTGTGGGGGGCGACAGACGTCCCCGAGTCCGTCGCCCCTGGACCCATTTAGGGGGGCTGGAAGAGGGCGTTGTCCGCCTTCCGCCGACGCCCGGTGCGCCTTCTGCGGGCCGGGTGAGTGGACGAGATCTCCCTCTCCCTTTCCGCAGCCTCCTTCTGCGAGATGACTGTCTCACAGAAGGAAACCACCGCGTCCCAGGACTCGTCGCTGCCGACCATCGACTCGACTACGGCCGGCAGCGACAAGTCACTGCCTACTTCTGAGATGAGGGCACGGCGCGGCTCCTCCCAAGCGGCACACTCTGCCAGCGTAGGTATGCCGCGCCGTGTCCTCCCGGCAGTCGACGCAGTGGTGACACAGCGTGCTTGCGTGCGTGCGTGCGTGTTTATGCGACACAGGTACTTCCCGAAGCAATGCAAGTGCACCCAAGGATAACCCCCGGTTGGTGTAGGACGCAGGTGCAGGACTCATGGTGCTGATCCATACGTCATGTTCGTGAACGGGCGCCGTCAGTAGGCACTGGTCATTTCTTAGCTGCCACGGCTTTTTTTAATTGCATAATTGTTTTTTCATCCCACCATCTCGGAAAGAGTATTTTTAATCTTCAATATCTGAGTGGAAAAGCCGTTTTTATTCTCTAGAGGATAAAGTAAATTGAATTTAGAACATCGTGTGCACTAAGTTTGTGAATTAAAAAAAACATTAAACCTATTTACTGCTACCTCTATGGTGCCGAATATATCATACAACTTTTTTTTAATTTGTTAAAAACTCAGACTCGGAACCTTCTTGGTGTTCTTTTTTCAATTTGCATTGTACGCGGTTCTTTACGCGGCATTTTTTCACGTCATTGTTAAACCTTATATTAAAAACAAGAAACTTGAAAACAAGTGAAAAAACTAAAATGAGTGATTCTAGCGACGAGGAAGTTTGCTTGACGCCAACAGAATTGACTGAAACTGTTAATAATGCGCAAATGAGCTTTCTCCCTCAACAATCACGCGAGAAGTATTTAAAACAGTACGATATGTTCAACACGTGGCGACTAGCAAAAGGAGCCAAAACTTTCTCAGAAAACGTTTTGCTGGCATATTTTATAGAATTATCCGAGAACAAGAAAGCAAGCACTCTATGGAGTACGTATTCGATGCTAAAAGCAACAATAAAGATGAAAAAAGACAAACATATCGATACCTATCCTAAATTAGTGGCATTTTTAAAAAGAGCCTCATCTGGTCATCAACCAAAAAAATCGAAGGTTTTCACAGTATCTGATATTGAAAAGTTTCTTAACGAAGCACCCGATTCCGTATATTTGGCGGCAAAAGTAAGTCAGTTGCACATTCAGTATCTACTTAAGTATATTAATCTCAATTAAATAGTATACTTAGTAGATGTTGATAGGCATAATTATGCGTTCATATCAATTTTATTCATTTATCTACTACAATACTCTTTACGTTACAGGTTGTTCTTATTATTGGAATAAACGGAGCATGTCGAACTAATGAACTAACACAACTTAATGTCAAAAACATTGAGAAACATTCAGATGACTTACTATTAATTAATTTACCTAATACAAAGACAAAAAGAGACCGCAACTTCGTCATTCGCAAGGAATACGTAACGATTGTTGAGAAATATCAAGCCTTACGCCCGCCTAACACTCCAATCAATCGATTTTTTCTACAGTATCGCAATGGAAAGTGTGTTAGACAGCCTATGGGTACTAATAAAATTGGCAGTATCCCACGAGAAATAGCAACATTTCTTGAACTTCCAGAACCCCTGTTGTACACGGGTCATTGTTTCCGGAACCCCTGTTGTACACGGGTCATTGTTTCCGACGAACTTCAGCCACACTTTTGGCTGATTCCGGAGCTGATCTCCTGTCCCTTAAGCGCCACGGAGGCTGGAAGTCCAATGCAGTTGTAGAGGGATACATAGAGGATTCCATCCAAAATAAGTCTAAAATATGTGAAGGCATCGTAGGAGCCATTACACTGAAAGAGCCTCAATCGGATCCTTGGACTGGCCCTTCTACATCAAAAATAAGCCGTTATGAAACACCTAACCATCTCCCTCTCTCTCCAACATTCACGCCAAGGGAATCCGATGAATCGGTACAACTATTAAGTATGACAGATAGTTTACCGAAAAACAGTACACAAGTGACTAACACCAATATTACAGTACCAAACAAAAATATTACACTCAATTTAAATAACTGTAGCAACGTTACTTTAAAATTTTCTTAATTATACCTTAGTATTATTTTGTTATAATTTAAAGATTATTCTGTAATACTTACCTGTCATAATGTAGTAATTAATACCTAAACTGAAATAAAAGTGTACCTATCTTGTGATTGTAAACGTTTTTTTTTTGCATTTAGTCATTTCCTCGCTGAGGTGGAATGAAAAGTTACGTGTTGCACTCGAGTGCAAAGATTTTTCACCTCGTGCTCTTTTGATTCCCTCGCTAACGCTCAGGATTCTAATTTTGAATCACTCGCTGCGCTCGTGATTCAATTTTAGAATCCTTCGCTTGCTCGGTCATCAAAATTGAACACGCGGTTAAAAAGCAACTTTGCACTCTTGTATAACAAATAACTATTATCTTTTTATTACGGACGCTTTTAATGTGCACGTCTTTCTACATCGTTCTCACATTACAACATGAATGATGTAACCACTTTTTTGTAACAATATTTTGATTTAAAAGAATGTCCATGGAGTTTCTTGCCCGTTCTTCTCCATAAGTACCTACCGCTTTGAAATGGGCAACTAGCTTCATCTTTCCGACTGACCAACCCCTTGACAATTCAAAAGTGCCTGTACCTAATTGGTTTATTTGAAATAAATGCTTTGAGTTTGAGTTTGCAGGATATGGAAACCAAGATATTGGACAATGGATTTTGGTAGCTTAAGTCGACCGGTTATCTAAGACTATGGAAAGACTGGCCCCTGCCTGGCCAATGTTTTATATAAAATACACAGATAAAATGGCAGGGGGTGACTAGCGCACTCAATAATGGGCGCAAAACAGTCGCTAGCACATAGCGTCGTAGTGACAAGGGGCAGCCTGTCCTGGGGTGCTTATGAGGATTGCAGAGGTATTCCACGGCTATCAGGACAATCCCGGAAGTACGGTCACGATCCCTACCAGCATCTTACTGGAATACTTCCTTCCTCAGACCCCGTTTGCTCTTGTGAATCTCCACTCAAGCCCGCCAATAAAGGCAAGATAGAGGTGGAAGCTCTGTTCCTCGTCAGTGTTCACTCCAGCCTGCCAATAAAGGCAAGCCAGAGGTGAGGAACAAGACTTCTCCCGGGAGATAGGGTCCGTGGGGTCGCTACTGTCGAGCAGCTCGCCACATGCTGCCCTGCGGGTTTATGTATCTCTCTTGGTCTGGCTCCTCACCCTAGACCTGTTTAGGCAAAGTTAACTTTACCTGCACGTACCTAGAGTTCGGAGCGCGCAAGTCCCACCACGACGTCAACGTAGAGATACGCCGTCGGTGGGCATGATACGGCGTATTATTATTATGATGCGATCAGCTTTTGAAACTTTGCTGAAATCAACAAAATCGCTTAACACCATGAATGACGAGTTTGGGACATATGGGATGTTCGTTGCTAATAAATTGAGCAAATATACCGAAAATACAAAAAACCATGTACCTACAACATTTTGATTTGATTATTATGACACAAATATATAATGGAGGTTCTCGTGGGTATCGCACAGCACATTCTACTCCATCGAATGCTTTTAATTCTGCTGCTGCACATAATCCCAGATGCCAGTCTCACCGACTTGGACGTAATGAGTCATTTATCGAAATACATCAATTCCTAAATCGTACGGTGGGCTGCATCAATTGGGTACCCCAGTTGTATTAAAATTAACTTTGAAGGGGGGTACCCGCATTGTGACGCTGACTGTACATCGCCTTTTTTTTGTATGAAAATAAACAGTTCGTATAGTCGCCGGCACGTAACTTGGCAAGAGTTGTTAGATGCGTTTTTGCTTTCTTTATCTTTTTTCTAAACAGACATGTTTCAAAATGAAATATGGCAATGAACATAGATTATTGACAAACACTAAAAGTGTAAATTTTTTTGTTGCACTAAGTGTACATGCGCAAACTTACTTTCAATACGCCAAAACCTTGCCAAGTTACGTGCCGGCAACTATTAACTTTGATGTTTTCTTCCAATAATTCAATTATTGTTTTACATACTACCTAAAGGTATTATTATCCAATGGAATGTCTCGACACTTTGAAATTATATTGCAAGCTTAGATAACTAATATCTCCCGTTGCTAAAAAACCGAGAGTTTTAGGATCAATCATGTCATTGTTTAACAAATATTCAAAATCACTCGAAGACATATAGTGTCCGTTCTTGTTGTTTTAACTCGGCAACTAATAATTGTAGACCTCCATTTCCACTTCTAAGACGAAACAGATCTTCTATTTATCCCATTAGTGCAAATGCAGCACACGCGACCAAATTGCGTCAAATTCAGATTTGACGCAATTTGGTCGCGTGTGCTGCATTCCAAAAAAAAATCTAAAGATTTTTTTTTGACGCACTTTGACCAGTGCGTTTGCTAGAATGTTCGTGAAAGTGTTCGTAGCGATGTTTGGCTCTATGCTTGGCTCCGTTCGTTGTTCAGTTCGACAAATTTAAAAACGGCGACTGCTCGATGTTCTGTTCCAAGTGAATGCTCAAGTCTATCGGCACCATTAAATGTAACACAAATGATGAACTTATGCAATGCAACATGAAATGTAACACAATAACTATGAGAATGTGTTTCAATGTGTGTTACATTTCATGTTAGGTACTTTTATAGGGAGTGAGTGTTGTTTTGATGATTTAATTAAAGTGTAAAAAAACGTACCTACTTGATAAAACAATGGGCAATTAAAAAATGGGGGTTTTAATAAAAAAATGGCATTTACTATCGTACCATTTATTATCACTGCATAGCAAATGGTGTAAATCAACATCCATAAAAGACTAATCAACAACATGGATATCTTCACTTACAACTAGATATGCTTATTATAGCTAATATGTATTATCATCATACATTCATAAAAAATATTTAGAAAATAAAAACAATAATTAACAGAACAACATAGTTGCATAAAAATAAAATGGTGTCATGTATTAATACGTGTCAACCAACGTTAATGCTGTATTTACATAATAATGATTAATTTTAGCAACAAAAACTCGATCATGTCACATTGGTACTTTTCTATTAACATATTATAAATTTTAACAAATATGCCTAAAAGAAATCATGTTATCAATTAAAATTATACCATCTAATACAATTAGATTTAAAAAATATTTTAATTACAAATCTTGAATTTTATTAAAGTTACATACCTAAATAATAAATTATAATTATACATTTCTGAACAAAAAAAATTAGATTGGATAAACATAATTGAATTCATGGTTAATTTAATAAAATCATTTTACACTTAAGTCTTAAATATTTGATTTGTTTTGTCGTTAGAGTAAAGACATAAAATACAAATAATACCTATCTACAGGTACACATTAATATTTTTAAACAAATGTCTCCTATTCTTAAAAACATTAAATTCAAATGTATTTGTTAAAAATGTATTTAAAATATGTTTAAAAAGGTGAATATCTTACCATATGATCCATTAAACACTGCATAGTATCCAAATCATGCTCCGTTTTAATAAATGAAATGAATCTATAAAAATATATATAAGTTAAATTTTAAACATGTGAATCTGCCTACAGATTTTAATAATGAAAGGACTGCCGTATATTGACTGTACAAAGGCAGCACAATCAATATCATTAGTCTTTTTTTTATCTAAATTATTATTAAAAACATTTTTTATAAACAAAATAATTATTTGGTGTGGGTATCGAGTTTTGAGTACAGTCGCAGCACATCAGGTTATACGAAACTGTAAATTTTTTTCAAATGATTTTAAACCTTACATTGTTGAAGGTTAAGTTCAAAATCGAATGAGAAAATTTGGCAGTTTGTGGTACCTTGATCTGCTGCTGTGTGTACCTGCATTTGACAAAGTTATACGGTATACAGTGTGCCGAATGTTGATTTGGATCCGATTTGCAATGCAATGGCATTGTACATGTTATAAATGATAAATGATTTTATTTCTGTAAGTAGGTATGAACAAACACTTTTACGCGTCAATGGTATTTTAAAAACTAGATGAGGTCGGCATTTCCTATCGGACTACTCTGAGAAGAAAGGCCGAAACAAACTCAAAAGTCAAGTTCGAAACTTATTCAATATTAAATGGCTTGAAGAAGTTCTAACGACCATCAGCGTAAGAGCGTAACACACCCAAAAAAGCAACCTTCAACAATATTCATTGAGTTGATTTATCGTCGAGAACACGGATTTTGAATATCTCTTTTGAACAATTTCCTTTGCGGTTTGTAAGCGTGTTACACAATTAGGGGTCACATCGGTAAGAGTTGGTACCGACGACGTACCAACATAACACGTACGTACGTAGGTACGTATTAACATAGTCTTTAAAACACGAATAGGTACGCAGAAATGTATCTCAGTATCCAAATCTCAAACAATGTGCGACGAAAACGAAAGAAATTGTATGACAAATTAATAATATAATATTTATATAGTGAATATTTACGATTAATTAAATCGTCAATTTCATTCTTCATTTTGTTATAAAGAAACTGAAAATACAGATGCAATTTTTTTATGTATTAAATTCAACACACCATGAGCTGATTGAGTTTAACGTCGATATGCTTAATTTTAAAATAATTGGTATAATTATGTTTAATAGATTACAAGTTATATCGGTGTGGGTATTTCGTTAAAAGTGATGTTAATCAACGTCTTACGCGATTATAATTATTATATTATGTACATAATTTGCAACGTATATTGCAATTCCGACGGAATTTTATATTTTCTATAATCATCCTATACATCGGGTATATTCTTAAGTATGAACAGAGTAAGTGTAAAAGTTAGTTTATACGTTAAGATAGGCGTAAGAAGAGATGCGAATTAAATCACAACACAGAATGAGAAGACAATTACCATACTATGATAAACACATAATAACTCTCTTTCATTACACATTGTCATTTTGAAGTGCACATTTATAATCTGACATCTATTATGACTAAAATTAGGTATTTGATGAATTTTCATTAGATGTCAACGATATAATATGTAGAAACAATGAAAAATGGAATAAACATTTAAAATATTTACAAAGTGCTTCAACGTCTTAACTCTTAACTTACGAGAGACGAATCCTTAACAAAATGTACAAATTAACAGTAATTAGGTACTAGTCGATTTTGGTAAGTTGTACCAAATTGGAATAACACTGATCTGATCACTGAGGTTATTCGTTGTGTACACACAGCCGCAGGTCAAGTTACCACAAACTGTTAATTTTCTCATTCGATTTTGAACTTAATTTTCAAAATATTAAGGTTTAAAATCATTTGGAGAAATTTGACAGTTTCGTATAACCTGATGTGCATGTGACTGTACATGTGTTCCTCGAGACGAAGTGATCATGACAAGTTATTTCTTTGTGTTGAAAATATTCTACAAACTTTAAACAGTCTTCGGTTCCACTTACATATACCTAGGTATATCCCTGTCGAATCAGCGTGTTTTGTACTAGCTTTATAACAAACCAACTACTAAGCTTTAAAAGGACATTTTTACTATAGCATTCGTTATTGAGGCACAAGTTGACGAAATTAATTTAATATAGAATTGTCATCTCTTTAACACGTTATTGAAACGGCTTCATTGTTCAAATAATACCTACAATGAAATATAACAAAATACACAACAATTTCACTAGGCCTTTCAAGTTTTGAACTTAACATAATGTTAGAAGCCGGTCATAAGGCGTCCATATTAATTACCGACATTTTTTTTTTATTGTGTTAATGTGCATCGTCTATAAATTAATATACCTCGCTTCATAAACATTAAAATACATTATCTCTTGAAATTTAGACATATTTTTATCTCGAACCAAACACCATTTTCATTTAGTGATTTTTATTACAACAATTCAGCAACTGAATAATTCATAACATACTTGTAACGCTAATATTAAAGAAAGAGTAGTGAAAATAATGAAATTAGAGGTAAAAGGCGAACGAATTAAAATAACCTATCTATATATATTTTAAATTGTGATTTCATGAACGAATTTGCCAATATTTTTATAATCTATAGTTTTATTTTCACTACCCGCGTTTCTTTTTTATAGCAGGATCTGTTAAGTACCGTTTGGTCTATGAATAGGACCGGCTTCAATACGAATGAAACAACACAATAGTAATTTTCGCCTTACAAGCTCACTGCAGCCACTTTGGCAGGTTCAACTATTCACCCCGCATTTTATGCGATCAATGTAAATTTAGTATATCAGTAAATCTCCTATGTGATAATAAAATATATTAAATCTTTGTGCTAACTTACAATAAATTCATTTTTCATAAACTATATACTATTTTATAATTTTTCCTATGAAAAACCAATTCTAATTTACAAAGCGCGCTTGGCACGCTGCATTGGTCTGGTTGAACACTATAACTACGTACATTAGCTATTTTCACATGATGTTGTTGATGGAACTGGTTAGCTAGTATCACTATTGACTGTATCTCACTAGTTTATATATAAAATAGGTATCAAAATTTCGATGTTTCTTTGTGATAACAATTAGCGCAGATATTGTCACGAGGCACATACCACCTTCCACTTAAAAGTTATTTTACAATCGAAGCAGTGTGACTGTGATCAATCTGTTAGATAACACAACTTATAGCCTATGTTCTACAGCGTAACTTACACATTACAAATAGAAGATCGAAAACGAATACTTTTTCTGCCAGACGGCTTGAAAGAACTGTTAAAATCAATCTAGTTCAATACATTATGAACTTTACACATGTAGCATTAGAAGTAATTAGCACATAGCAAGCAAAATTATGTACTTACAAGATCAATTTTGGTATAAAACATCTTGGTTTTAAATTAATTGATTAACAATCACTAACATTAAATATTTTTTTATTTACACTGATTAACGTTCAGCTCAATATTGTTTTTTTTTGTCGTAATTTTTGTTTGCCGGTGGTATATGCCCAATATTGTAATAACGTATACAGTCGGTAAACACTTAAATTATCAATACAGCCTAAAACTAGCTAGTACAAATAACAATAATTACGTATCTACCGACAGTGCGTAACTTTGTATAATTAGTCGATTTCACATCAGGCTGAACGTGTCCTAGTCTTCGTATATTGATTAAATCGTAAAAGTTGGATCTTCATCTTATGTAAAAATATATATTATTATATTATGTGGTCCGTAGCATCACACGCATCCTGCGCATGTCGACAGGTGAGCCGCGGTTTAACGCGCAATAATCACATTCTCAGTTAATATGAAATAAAATAAATGATTGCAGAAATAATAATGATTCAACTCTAATTCCATCAATGTAATGTTTAACATGCCAATTCATTGGGCTAAGATTCTAGTAACATATTTAAATGTAACTAAAAGTTCATAGAGCATGTTCTGTACCTCTTCAACTAATGTTGTCAAATATTTTGACGAAAAACATTACCAATAGTTTCTTGGTCGCTTAACGATTATGCAACCCAATCGAAGCCGTCAAAATTAAAAAATAATTTAGAGTTTTGCTTTCGCTTACTCTAATAATTGATGTCACATAGGTTTTATTATTATCACAATATTATAGTGCATTGTTTATTGACTCAATTTTTGGGAGTGTGCGATCCAAATTTTAACTAGGTATGCACAACTTAGCACTTGCCTTCACTGAAGGCATACAAATACATTGTACTCTGTAGATATCCATTTATCGGTATCTGTACAAACAAACTCAAACTTATATTATTATATATACTACATATATACAAGTGATGATATTGGAACAGCGGACTAGAGATCGACATAGGGAGTGGGGTCCATCTTGTCGAGGTCGGCCAGCAAGGCGGGCGTGAGCGGGTCTCCCAGGATGTCCTCGCGCAGAATATCGTGCAGCGGCGACGCCAGGCCCTGCTCGCTGTCCACCACGCTCTCGTGCAGTTGCGTGGAGCCGCAGACAGAGTTTCCGTTGATTAGAAAATCTCTGTTGCTGTAACTAAACACGCTTCTGTCCTCCGCGAACTGAGGAGTTGATGGCACAGATTTCGAGGATATGCCGTTCGATGCGTTGGAGTAATTCTCGGCAGTAAATAGTTCCCTGGAGCGGCGAGAATCGATTTGCAAGTTGGGCGCGGTACGTTTGTAGGGCAGCGGTGTACTCGGGACCGATCGTGATGTGTAGTATTTATTTTTTTCCGTAACTAATTCCGATAAATCAAACTCAATACTATTGGCTCGTTTAAGGAAATCTTCCACGTTGTCAGCGGCGGCGCTGTCGTTTGTGAACGATTGGTTGAACTGATTGCTTCTCTCGAGCAAATCTTCACCAGTCGGTATTATTGAAGTCAATTGCTCATCCGAAAGTATCTGATGTTCAGGGAGGGGGTCACAACCGTTGCTCAAAGTGTCATTAGAATTAAGAATACTTTGTGAGGCGCTAGTAGTGAGCACGTCGTTACTGCTGTCGATAGCGTCGTATATTTTGTCAAGCGTTTCTCGATTAAGCCCAGCTTTTGATATGTCACAAGCATCGGCAAGAGATCCGAAATCACAAAACTCATTGGGGACGGGTGTCGGCGGAACTGATCCTACTGGAGTGTTATTATAACTCAATAGTCCCATATTTCCCATTCCCTGCTTCAGGGGTACTGATTGTGATCTAAACGTGTCGAGTCCTGATCTATATGTAACCAGTGACTCTTGGAAAAATTGACTAACCTCACTCGACAAAGGATCAGCAGACAATGGTTGGTCTCCATTTATGTGATCTCGAAATGGTGCGTTGGGTAAAAAATTCAAACACAGGTTATTGTTGCCATTAGACATTCCTGAGGGACACGTGTACATATGATTTTTGTATTGTGTAAGTATGTTCGGCGAGGGAGGAGCGGAGATCGGTTGGCAGTACTTGCCAGGACCACAGAGTTGTGCTTTGCTCATAAACTTTTGATCGTTGGGTATAGCAAACTGTTTGGAACACGGATCCGTCACACCCAGAGACAGAGGATTTCGCCGTTTCCTTCCATTGTGTTTAGGTATCGGTCGAGGACACAGTCGCGAGCGCGGCACCGGGGTGTTCCTCGGACTAACGAAAGGGCTCGCGGCAGTGCTGTGCGAGTGCGATATAGGAGATGTCTGTAACGAACCACCCATCATTATTTGTTTATTCACCTTAGTTGGACTTTGACTCCTCTGTCCGAACCCTAGCGGTGACTTGGAATTAAAGTTTCCTGGAGAATGACATCCATCAGAAATTGGCACAAACTCGTATTGTTGTGTTCTAGTGGTTGGACTTTGCGGCTCATTGTGACAATGCCCGTTATACAGATGCGGCCCTCCGACATTACCTGGCATTTGATTGGACGCAGTATCATTGCCATATGATAAAGACGTGCCATTTTGATTCGGAACCGAATTACTGTGCTTGTTGACGTTCATAGCAGTCTGATTAGTTAAGGTTGGCCCATTCATCTCTGGTTCATTTGTCCCAAGCGGTTTAAAGGCACCTTCAGAAATAGTAGTCTTCATGGGCGGAGGCTCGTGTGAGTTTTGGTGAGAAAGTTGAGACTCTTGATTGATTTGCATAGTTTGAGAACTAGACCCACTCTGGTTTTTTAAGTTTTTAGCTAATAACTCTCTGAGCTGCGATATCTTTTCGTTTTTGCCCTGACTATGGTCGTCGTGTGGGTCCTGGCGTCTTTCTAAAAAAGCAGCTGTGTTATCAGACGTGTTGGCGTTCGCTTGTGCTTGTGCCTGCTGGTTAGCGCGGTGGTGAAAATACTGCAGCAACTCTTCTTCGTGCTCCTGACTGTTACCCTCGTTCAAATAATCGTCTAAATCATGTTTATCGATGTTGCATATGCTAATCACACGTTCCCTGTTGAGAATTTCCGAATGTTTCTCTTCACAAATCATCCCCGTTTTGATGTTAATCCCATCTAGACCGCAACACGAATCAGGCGTCGCGGTTCGCTCGGGCGATCCCGCGCGCTCCGGCGAGGGTCCACTTGCTCGGCCGCTCAATTTGCGTAATTTATTGCGTAGCATTTCGGACTTAGACGTCGGAGCCTTCACCGACCGTGTGGGACTCGCCGCCTCCTGTTGCTCCCGGGCCAGCGCCGCGGCGGTGCTTTTGGACCGGCTCGTTAAGTTTTTTGGATCCTCTAAAAAAGCAACCTCGGGACGAACGGGAGTGTCGGCGGGCGCGGGCCCAGAGCTGCACGCGGCGTCGAGCGGCGGGGGCGCGGGGGGCGCGGGCGGGGGCGCGGGGGGCGCGTGCGGGGGCGCGGGCGGCGGGCCCGCCTGCGCCTGGCGCGCGGCCGCCAGCTTGCCGCCCAGGATCTCGGCGGCGCGCATCTTCTTGGGCAGGTACTCGGTGCGCGGGAAGTCGTCGGGCACGTGCGGGCGCGCGTCGGGCTGGCAGCGCGGCGAGGCGGCGCGCGTCTCGCTGTGGTAGGTCTCGAGGATGAGCTTCTTGCCCGGCAGCGGCACGCGTGCCGGCGGCGGCTCGGGCGGCCGGCGCCGCGCCCACTCCGTGCGCTCGGTGGACAGGTCCAGCGACGCGTCGCTGCTGAGGTTGATGGGTAGGTTGTGCTGTGTGTCGGGCGGCCGCGTGAGGTCGCGCGGCGCGTACGTGGGCTCGAACACGTAGGGGTCGGGCCGGTACTCGTGCAGCGGCAGCGCGGGGTGCGGCGCGGGCGGCGCGTGCGGCGGGTGCGGGTGCGGCGGGTGCGGGTGGGGCGGGTGCGGGTGGGACGAGTGCGGGTGGGGCGGGTGCGGGTGGGGCGGGTGCGGGTGGGACGGGTGCGGCGGGAGGGGCGGGTGGGGCGGGTGCGCACGCGGCGGCACGGAGTAGGGCTGCATGGGCGGGCGCACGTCGTACACGGGCGCGTAGGGCGGCTGCGGGTACCCGTAGCTCATGTCCTGCATGGGCTCGCTCTCGTGTTTCATCGGCTGGTGGTGGCCCGCGTACGACGTGGACGGAGGAGATTCTGCCGACGCTTCCTGGCCCTTGTTCTTTTTAGGCCGTCCAGGAGTTCCTTGTGTCTGTCGATCAAATATAAATAAGTGGTAATATCACCTGCAACCAAATAACACTGGCCCATACCCTAAAAGTAATGTATACTTTTTATCACTAACCTGTATTTTTCGTTTCAGATGCTTTATTAACTGTCGACTCGTCGCGTCATCTGCTGGTGCTGAAAGTAGACAAATAAAACATAATGATGCACGGTAGGTAGTTCTTTACATTAAAACATGTTCGCTAAAACACTCTCCCATAAAACATTAATGAAGTAGGTATTCCCGCTACATTGATTACATACAAACATTATTAGTACACGTATCAAACGAGTCCGTTTGATAACTTTAAAAATCTGTAGCCCTAGTCACGAAACTGCTCTGTGTGTTGAATTTTTCATCAAAATTTCTAAAATATCTTTAAACACAACATGTAACAGTTTGCCTTACACGCACGCAGATGAACCTTAATTTGAAAAGTGGTGTTCAGTGTTAAGGGGGTGTATTCTGAAAGTTGGCAACGTCGTAAATTGCTGTCAATCATTTCGAGGTTTTGATTAATTAATCACTATCCACACAATTAAATTATGAATCCTCGCTGTGTTGTACTAAAATGTTGATTGCAATAACTGATGTCGTTATACTACCTATAGCCACGTGCGACGTTGCCAACTTTAAGAATGCACAGCCTTAACGCATTTGCATTGGAGGATAACCATCAAGCTTTCCTGTGACCTGAAGGATCACCGGTTTAACTGCTTTGCGCAAGCTTGATTTGCTATATTTTCCTAAACACGGTTGCATCCAGCAGCGATTAGAACAATAAATTGCTCGTGTTTATACGGGCTTACGGTGAGCGTGCAATAATTGCTACGAGCTTGACAGAGCCATAAATCTGCAATATTGCCCAGTAGCAGTAGAGGTCTAAGAACGAGCTCGTCCTGGGACCATAACCAATTTTGTAAAATCTACCAAAATTAAAAGTCATTTATTCAAACTAGGCTGAGAATCAGCACTTTTTGAACGTCAATATTACATAAGACAGTCCCCCAAAACGTCCGCCCTTCTCCACTTCCTAGTGGTTTAGCTGGGAAGAAGAACTGGCGCAAGAAACTCCCCAGCAGCACAGCTGTCTGTTCAGTTAGAAGATCTGTATGCTATACAGTAGTAAATAATTAACATTACGAAACACAAAACATTCAATTAAATTATTTGCCTTATGTCAGCTTACACACGCCAATATACCTACCAACAAAAACATTGAAAACTATCAAGCAGAAATAAATAATAAAAACGTAAACAGAACTTAATACATAATACAAGCCTCCAGGCATAAAGGGCGCGCCCGCTTACATTTGCATTGCTACATTATGTTTATATAGCCACAACTTGAACTTGAAGTCACAACCTACTATGTTAACTAGGTCCTTCGCAGTAAAATAAAGAAACAATTAATAACTAATAACAATAACAAAAGCATTGTCAGCAAGATGTCCTGTCACCACAAGCAGCACCCATTCACGAGCATAACGCAAAGATCGGCCATTACCCGCCTCGCCATATTTGAGGGAAGGAGGCAACCCGACCCCCGACGCTACCGCAAGCAGTGACATCTAAGGGAGCATGACGAACTTGCTGCCGGTTGCTCAAAAGAATAATATGATCACGTGTCGAGGTCGCTCATCAAAAATCATTGATATGAGTAGATTATGTCAAAGATTTATGAAATTAAATTAAACTAAATTGACTAATATATTGATTAATATAGACAAATAAAATAAACAATTATATGAACTCATATAGCTTATCAGTAGGTAAGCTAAATCTGGAGAAAGAACAAACATTGTCTGAGTTAATCACAGTGACCAACTATTCTTATCGTTTAAGTAATCGTTGATAGAATATTATGCCTTTGAACATAGGTTGGATTTTACTTTAGCTTTAAACGCATTAAAAGGCAAATCTAACAAAGAAGAGGGAAGCTTGTTATAAAAGTTTATACCAAGCCCAACAAATGAGTTATGAACCACATGAAGCCGGTGAAAGGGAGCACGTAGTTTGTCCTCGTTTCTAGTGTTAATATTATGAATATCACTGTTTTTTGTGTATAAGTGTATATTTTGCCTAAAATAAATGTGTATATGAGTATATTTTGCATAACAAGATGTTGGCGATGATGAATAATTGTGATGCCACCGTGAGAAACCCAATATCTTTAAAAAAATCTCTCAATAGTAACTCTAGCACCTAGCTGGTAAATTGCCAAGATATTTTTTGCCTTGTTTCATCGAATAATCATCAATCCGATATATTAATTATTGACTTATTTTCTTTCGGACATAATAATATGAGGTGTCGTATTTTGAGGTAATCAATATCGACTGGTCGTCATCGATGACCATATTATATTCTCATATTATTTGTTTTATTTTATTAAGTGAATTGTTTTTGATTTTATGTATTTTATTTTCTCTTTTACTCTTACACACGCTGTCTACGTCTCTAAATCTACTATCCTATCGCAGGTATGCTGGAAGAGATTTCATTAGAAATAAGCATCACCTTTGTACCTATTTACCTGTTCTTTTCTTTTTGTCTGTTTATCATAAATGGTTAAATAAATAAATAAACGTGTAAAGCATTTATTGATGTTTAAAAGAAAGTTCAATAACGAATGGTCCGTACCGTGAGTCTGCGCTAGCGGCGGCGGCGACACGCTGGCGGGCCCGGGCGGGGCGTGCTGCGTAGTCGCCGACATGAGGTGCCGAGACAGCTCCGAAACACTCGAGAATTTCATGCCTAAAACCAAATAGGCGTTTAGAACAATTCGCAGATTATTCTTTGGCTTCATTTCCTCACCTAATATAAAATTGGTTGACATGTTAAAATAAATATTACATTTATTATCTTTTTACCAGTCTCTTCTGAGATGTGACAGCAAAGCAACGCAAGAAGGATTATTTTGCGCTCGAATCTACGGCGCATGAGGTCTGCGAAGAGCAATATATCTGTCCCATAAACTAAATAAACATCTGCGCGTCGTGTATGTTACTTTGTTTTTCTTGAGATTAAAAGTGTGCTGGGGATTGCCTGTCGTCTGTTCAGAGATACGGTTGGCGCAGTGGTTAAGCGATTGACTGCTGCGCTGCGTGTCGCGGGTTCGATTCTCACACAGAAAAAATATTTGTATGACCTGCAAGTAGTTGTTCCGGGTCTGGCTGTTTGTGTATGTGAGTTTAAATGTTTGTAAACGCACTCACGATACAGGAGAAATTCCTAGTGTGGGGCAACGTTTAACTGGATTTGTCATCTTTATTTCTTATACTTTCGAATTTGTGCCCGTTTAACGGCAATAGGTTCGCCGTTCGCCCCCTATTACATGGCATGGCACTTTAACCTAACTGACGGAATAGAATAGGGAATTTGGGGAATAGAGCCAGGATATGTTACGTTAATATCCCTAAAAGCAGATAACTTTTTGTTAAACTTCGGATATGGTACGTACCTAATTTTGTTTCGGCCCAATCACAAACTATCCTCTCGTTTTCTCTTGATGCCGCAGTTGGTTCCTGGAAGAATAGTTATAACATAATTCAGAATCACAGATAATCATCAAGTTTTGGAACAACAAACTCAATTCCATACATGAAAAAGTACAAATTCCATTGCCACCAATTTTTTTTGGAGTTTTTTTTAATACAACTTAATGGTCACTCACAAATCAACTTAGAATACATAACGCCCATTAGTAAATAGTTGAGTGAGTAGGTGATGGTGATTGAGATTATGAATGGAAACATAGAATTGGCTCGCTGATTGAATAAATTGTCGTATGTACACATAATACACAAACCGACAAACCGCGATACCGTCAACAACTGTCGAGGTTTAATCTTCTGTTTGTAAATTGCATTTAAGTCTATGGTGGGCATTTTTTTGTTACTATACAGGGCCAAATCAAATTAGCTAGCGGAACTGCGCAGACGTAATGGGTATTAATAGATAAATGACGCCTCAAAAAAAAAAATTGTTTTTTTAGTGTCAACTTCCTTCGACCGTAGTAGTTATTTGAAATATCAGTTTAAAAAAACAGTTTTTTTTTTTGTGTAAACTAACTACACATAAGTGATGGGTATCGTAATTAAAACACAATAAAAAAATCAAAGTGATTTTCTCAAATCATTCTTCAAACAACTACACGGACAGAGGGAGGGCCTTGACCCAAAAAAAAAATTTTTTTTTTTTCTTCTTTCGTCGGGTTTATTTATCGATGCCTACCACGTCTGCGGAGTTTCGCTGACTAACTGAATTTGACCCCGTAAAGTAGGTACCTAATTACCTGTAGGTAAAAGTTTACGCTGTTTGGTATTGATCGATTAATTATAAAAGAGTTTAGGTATTCATTTTATTGTTCGAAAAACATACCTTGGATGATTCACCCAAATCAGGTAACTGTGGCACTTCTAATTTGATCTTTTTCCTTAGTCCCGCGTAGCAATATCTAGAAAAAAATAATCTATGTATAGTTTAGTGCAGTTTCTTAATTTTCAAGTCTTAATTACCTTATTCTTTCACTAGAGTGTTTTTGTTGCGTTTATTTTAATACTATACCGACCAGCCCCTGCTTCCCACGGTTTTTACGACTTGACAAAACATCGAGATTTCTTTATTATACAACATATACTATGGAAGTTAAATATAAATTTATTATACACATAAATAAACCTTCCGGAATAGATTATCTAAATGATGGTGAAGACCGCATCAAAATCCGTTGCATAGTTTAATTAGAAGAACAACGCGGTCACAGACACCGACTACAATTTATAAATTATCATATTTATAAATTTGAATTACCGGTTAGTGCAGTTGGTAGCGACCATGCCTTCTGAGCCGTTGGTCCCGGGTTCGATCCCCGGACAAGTCAAACATTTGTGTGCATGAACATATCTGTTTGACGTGTGTCTGGGTGTGTATATGTATACAGGGTGAAATTGAATTCATGGGCAATCTTTTAACACGTTCAATGCCGCCGCCACGCCTAGCATGTTCTTGCGAATTTCTATAACTACGCCTCGAACACGCCAGGCGTGTCCTAAATGTTTCAGTGATATTTCGAAAATTAGCCAAAATTGCCTTTTGAAATACTCAGTACATAATCCTTTAGCTATATCCTAAGGATTTTTGAGGTGGCCCCCGGAAAAATCTCTTAATTAGTTTTTTTTTTTTTAAGTGATTATGTGACGCCGAGAACCCGCCAGGCGTGTCCACCTAAACAAGTTAATCAGAGATTTTCAACCTTTGTACTAAGACGTATAATATAGCTAAAATAATGTACGTATTTACAAAAATCAATTAATATGAAGATAATTTATTGAATGTCAAGTAGGTAGAAGCCCAAGAAATAAGAAGGCGAGTAGGACTGAAAGATAACTACCTACTGTGTGAACTCCCGTTGCCTCGGTCAGACCAATTTATACAAAATAATTTACGGTAAGTAGGTAAGATCTCCTAAATAAACAACTGGTTGGATTGACAACCGTACTGTTAAAACAGTAGGTATTTCACTGTTATTCGCTCGTTAATAATTTCTACTAGGTACGTGTGTATGTTCTATGTGAAAAAAAATCAAAATACTTACTGTTTTTAGGACCGGTGGTATTTTGAGCAATGAAAACCATAAAAAGATGTATCTTATTTTATTATACAATATTATTTTATCTAGGTAACGTACTTACCTAGATAAAATGAAAATAGAAAATTAGAAAAAAATAAAAAATAAAAAAAATAATAAAAAAAAATAATAAATAAATAAATAATAATAAAATATAAAGAATAAAAAAAATACCTAGAAAATTATAGAAAACAATAAATTAAATAAATACGCTATCTTCAACTAAAATATAATAGGTACCTAACCTATCGTTCCTTAAAATTGCAATAATTGAGTTATCTAAGTTAATATTATGAAATATTTCAAAATAAGCACAAAATGTTTATGATCTCTTACAAAATTACGATAATTACTTACCTAAAAAACTATTTTCAGCCATAACTCCAGGTTAAATCTCACGACCGTATTTGAATCACCTTTATTCTTGCTCAGCGAATGGCAAACTAACTAATACTCATCGCTAAACCGAAAAAAAGACAGATTTAGAATTTAACTCTATCGAAGTGCCACTGGACACGCCTAGCGTGTCCAAGTTTAACGAGATGCAGTGCCGCCGACACACCTGGCGTCTCCGCGTGATTTTATAGGGCGGCATCGCTATGAACTTAAAGAAAAATGTGGTGGCAGTGAACGTGTTAAAGGGTCATTGTACTCATCATCATGAACAACTTTTACTATGGGACCAAACCTGAAATCACAAAAAAATATATCAGAGCTGTTCCCTACAATTTGAAGGGTTATGCAAACATAAATGTAGGAAACAGCAGATTTTTTTTCGCGATTTCAGGAATGGTCCCATAGTAAAAGTTGTTCATAATGATGAGTACAATGACTCCTTTAAAGGATGCCCATGAATTCAATTTCACCCTGTATAAGTATGTATATCAGTCATCAGAGGGGCAATTCCCGTATTTTTAAGACCGTTCGCATTCTAATCTCAGTCTCAATCTGTCAAAATTACAATCAATTTCCATACATTTTTGACAGGTTTTTGACATTGATTGTCGCTGAGATGAGATTGCGACTTGAATTTGAACGTTTTTAAGTACGAGAATTGGCCTACAGGTTACCGTAGTAAACGCTCTACCTAGTTCGGGACCTAAAGACCTTGTGTGGATGTTGTCTCATATTTATTATTATGGTTAAAAACCGATAAAAAAAATCGGTTTTTTCATCATGGGTGTCGTTTTCATGGTTCCTGGGGCCGTTGATTACGAAAATGACGTCAATATGAAAATCCAAGAAGGCGCCGAGGAAAACTTTCGGTTTTTTCATCATGGGTGTTGTGTTGTTCCCCCCCATGTTCATAGTGTAGTAACATAGTAGATAACTATTAGTTACGCTAATTACGTTAATTAAAAACGCTACGCACGACAACCTACCCTATTAGAGTTCACGCACACATTTGCCCGTGTACTTGATGTGTATTTGATTAAGTAGTAGTAATAGATATTATAAATAATATTTTACGAGCGTTGTATGAAGTGTCCGATGTGTGATTGATTATAGTTCAAGTGTAACGACTGACGTTCGGTTGACTGTGCGTATTACGTAGATTAATTACGTTTAGTCATTGATAGAAATGCATTTAATTTTTTTTTTTCAGTCAAAAAAATGTTTGTTGTTTGCGGTGTGGACAGGACAGGAATTCACTGTGAAGACCACAAGAATTACTCGAGACGACGGCTTTTGGAAAACAAAAATGGAATCCAAGTTATTGGAATTCTACGATAAATGTCTATTGCCTGAGATGATCGACCCAAGAAAAAGTCGGTCAATGACAATTAGAGATGTGCGATTTTAAAATTAAATACTTACTCTAAAGTTAGCTTGTTTTAATTTATTACAACAGTTCGATCCAAAAAATAAAATCATAAAATACATCCTAAATAAATGAAAGTATCAAAATGATTCGTGCTAGCTGTTTAGCGCTCATGCACACAGAGAAACCATTGTACTATTGTAGTGTGCCGCAGCGCGTACGCCGTTCGATAGATCGTGTACATTTTGACTTGGGCTAAATCGAACCAACGCTCATAAGCTTCTTTAATTCTGAGTTGAGCTGCACGATTACCGACACTTGCGTGCACTGACTGGGCAGGTCCACTCAATCTGTGTGGTTTTTCCTTAAAAGACCATTTCAGACACCAATCTACATTGTCTTTACATGATCTGACCAAGATTATGCCTGGACTTTAAAAGAGACTATTACCTCTGAGTTTGTTTCGGCCTTTCTTCTCAGAGTAGTCCGATAGGAAACCCCGACCTTATCTAGTTTTAAAAATATGATTGACGTGTAAAAGTGTTTGTACAAACCTACTTATAGTAAAACATCTGTAAAATCATTTATGTTGTGTTGTGATTTCCTAGTAGACTTCTCATCAATCATAAAGTAGGAACGTTAATTTTTACATGCTAATTGCAAATGCTGATTTATTTTCATTACGTATCTCATAATGAATGACACGTGTATCGTGTATGCATATACTGCACCTAAGTACACAAACATGTATCCATAATAAAATTACTAATATAATATTATTATAAATGCGATAGTACCTAACTCTGTCTGTCTTTAGTAGCTTTTCACGCATAAACCACTGAACCAATCGTTATGAAATTTGACAGATAGGTAGCCTGGGACCTCGAGAAGGACATAGGCTACTTTTCATCCTGGATATTTGTATTCATGAAATAAAAATACAGACAGACGAAGTCGCAGGCAATAGCTAGTGTGTACAAATTGTAGTGCATCTCTAGGACAATCTTTTTTAACTGACCAAATAAAGGTGGAGGTTCTCAGGTCGAAGTGTATATACAATGTGTAACATAATTAACGCAAGACCTCATACAACCCAATTAGAGTATTGAGTTAAAAGCATAATACAAAGACCAAAACATTTTTTTTTAAAGCTAACTATTATTATTAAGAAAATCGTGTTGACCCTCGCATTACTTTATGCATTTAAAATTGAGTCTTGTTGCCTTGAAATAAGATTTAATTTTCTTTGGCCCGATTTGCGGTCAGTATTGCAAAATACATAAAATTAAAAAAGAAATACCTACGTTAATAGTTACTGAAATCGATTCAGTAGTCAATTACTCATAATTGACTACTGAATCGATTTCAGTAACTATTAACAGAATAAACGCAAGTCCTGAAAGTAGTTTGCTCACAAACTACTTTCAGGACTTGCGTTTATTCTGTTACATGTTGTATGCATATTTTTATTTTTTTATGTATGACGCATAACTTTTTACAGGATAGTCAGATTTTGATGTTTATTTTTTATTGGAAAGGGTATTAACAGGGAATTACTCAACAAAACACAATTAAGATTGATCAATTTTAGTTCTGCACACCGCACCTGTCGGGCAGTCTGGTGATAGAAACTGCAAGAAAGTAGTTGCCAATATTAGTTTAAGATTTAGAATAATATAATAATATTAGGTTAGGTTTAGAATTGTTTACATTATTTTCTCAGAATAAATTCAGAAGATTGAGTGATGTTTTTTATCTCACGAATCGACGCGAGCTTTACTTGTGGTTACCGAGTGTACAAACAAGCTGTAAATGTGTGTGTAGGCGCAGGAGTTGCAATGCGCAATGGCCAAGTCGGCACACATACACACACTTTGTGTGTTACGTGCTGACGCTACTCGTCTTCACGCACACATTCACAGCGTGTTCGTACACTTGGTTACCACAAACAAAGCGCGCCTGGTGTGTGTCGCTTCGTGAGAATTCAAATAAAAATAACAAATTGTTGCATAAATTTTCATAATATCCGGTGGCACCGTTATCAGAATGTCAAGGTAAAGGAAGTTCATGAATTATTTTTACTACGTCTTTGTATTAGATCATTCAACTTTTCTTTGATTAATTTAAAAACAATCAGTGTTTCATTGTATAACTCGTATTCAGTCGTAGCCACGTGTCCGTGTCAGTAGTAAACAACGTCTGATAATAATTATAAACGGTCGACGTCATCTAGTGATATTAGACGGGGTCATTGGCTTCACCTATTTTGTTAAGAGCACAAGCTCTCTCTCTAGTAAATAGGTTCTTTTATGTGCGTTTCTTTAAACAATTACTACACCTAGACCTTGAACTTAATTAAAAAAAAAACATAGGTAGGTACTTACTAACACTATAAATACCTACACATTTTTATTATACTTTACAATGTAAGTAATTCACCTACTCATATTTATGAATCACAAGCGTTTACCCACCGGCTTCGCCCGCGTGAATGTCAGAATTTATCTCGCGGAACATAGGTACGGGATAAAGTATCCTATGCCTTACTCAGGTCCTTTCTGACGTTTGTTCTTCTTGCTCGGCTCCCAAGGGCCGTAACGTAATGTGAAATAGCCTTTAGCGGTTAACCTTCCTCAAGAATTGCCTTATCAAATGGAAAAAGTTTATTTGAAATCCGTCCGTCCGAAAATCCTAAGTCCGTCAACGAGGATACGGGCCCGTCCGAAAGTGTGAAGCCTACTCCCGATTAATTAACTTTTCCAGACTGCCAATAACACATACCTAGTCTAGGGAGTAAGGACAACGGTCTAAACGTTTTGTCATTCATTTTTAGTTCGGGCCCCGGACTAATCTTATGTCCGTAACTTCGGCCGAAATGACGGACTTTGTGCTTAGAGAGTAGGCCCCCAGATTAGCGCGTTCAAACAAACTCTTTAGTTTTATTTATACTAGCTTTGGCCCGCGACTTCGCCCGCGTGAAACTTCTTGTTCCCCCGACCCACCCCGTCGCAACATGTCGCCTGCCAGCGCTATTACTTCGTTTTCGCTTAGCACCTTAGCACATCTTTCTGACTTTTTTTGTTTTTGCACGGCTCTAATAGTCCTTAGCTCGATGTTAAATAAATATAATAATACATTTTTGTATGACTGCTACAACGATAACTGGCTTTTAAGAAGTCTAAACGTTGGATCTAAGTTATTTGAGGTCATTTTTGTCAGTGAATGTTAGAACTCGCATGCATCAAACTATCAAAATTTTGTTTTCAAAACAAATAAAATAATTACTCGTATTCGTTCGAAATTCGAAGTTTAATTTTTATTTGTTCATTTTCGGCCAGTTTGCGTTGCAGCAGTCAGTCTAACCATCATAAAAAGTTAATATGGATTCTCATTTTCTACCATTTCGTAGAAAAGGAGAATCCATATTAACTTTTTAATTAGAAAATGAGAAGATGATTCTCATTTTCTACGAAATGTATGGGAAAAGTATTTATGCGATTTCTAACTTTTCTAGTACTCAAACATCAGTTGGTCCTATACAGTTTTTTGATCCTTATAAGAAACAGGATCGATTGGCAACATAAAAAGTTGTTGTTAAAATTTACCATTTTCTTACTGACAGTTTTTTTTTTAAACTGTTAATGCAGATAAAAATATCTCAAAAAGTTAAGGTTAATCACCTAAGACCGTTTTTTCGTAGCTACAGCGGTTAAGGTACCTGCTCTTATTGCCCCGTCTCAAAAATCCACCCTGTATTAGTATACTAGTAGTACGTACCTATACTAGCTTTTGCTCGCGCTATTACGTCCGTTTTTTTTTTTTTGCTCGTCTCCTAACGGTCCTAGCGTGATATTAAATAGCTTATAGCCTTCTTCAAGAACTGGGCTATGAAATGCAAAAACATTTTTTCAAATCCGACTGGTTGTTCTAGGGATTACTGCGTTAAAACAAACTAAAGCATAGAGCGCGCCGCGATCACAGGTTAGGTTATCAATATAAAATTAATATTTAAAAGCAATGACTCGGAGCAATGGTTTTATCAGTGTATATCTTATTTCGTTTACGTCATAGATACTGTACAATAAGATTTGCTTGTAACGATAAACTTGCCAATACGCGAACAGATCGGACAGAGATAAATTAAACGTAAATTATTGCTACAATTGAGAGTCATTGTGGTTATCATAAAGTGCTCGTTCAAACAGGCGTGACACAAAGGCACCGCCAGTCGCGCGACGAGCGGTGCCTTTGTGCCGCGTGCGATTCGCGTCGCGTGTCGCGCAATTTTGAAGGAGCCTTAGGGCCGGCGCCCACTGGCGGCACGGCATGGCCAGGGATTTTTATGCCACGAATAGAAATTTAACTTATATGTATGATAATAAAATTGAAATCTTTATGATGATGCCTAAAGACGTCGCGGCATGCCTAAGGACACGGCGGCATCGTTGCCGTTAAAATTTCAACTTTATTGTCATAATATTAAGATACATTTTCTATTCGTCGCATAATAATCCCTTACCGTGCTGTGCCGCCAGTGAGCGCGGGCCCTTAATAGCCTGTATTCCTGAAGGGGTAAGCAGAGGAGCACTCACATTTCAACAGTTAGGTTTGTTTAGGGCTCATTTAATGGGAGCGAGACTTGCCATACGCCGGTCACAAACCTATACTCTGCTACTGAAAAATTCCTGATGAAAAAACACTTTGCCCACATAGGATGCCCTGGTGTACACCAGGGCACCCTATGTTGAGCGTGGCGTCCTGAATTTGATTCCCTGATTGGGCAAAGTGTTTTTTCATCAGGAATTTTTCAGTAGCAGAGTATAGGTTTGTTCTGTAGAACTAGAGCTAGAACTTCATTTTATGCTAGAATTATGAGATGGTGTTGCTAATTTCTAAATTAAAAACCATATTAGTTTAAACATAATTATTAATGATGATTAATTTCCTCTGCTCTAGAGGGTTATCTCATTTTTAATTGTCACATGTTATTTTACGTAAGTAATCTTTAATAATGAGAAGTAGGTACCTACTTAGTTCAATGATAATAATATTTATTATTATTTAATCCGTTTTTGTCCAGTTTTTGTGGTATTGTGTACCTAAATCATGCCTAGCTACGTAAAGCTTATTGGTTTAAAAAAATGTTACCTCTTCCAAAATTTTAGATTAACTAACAAACTAACAGCTCCGCGTCCCACTTAGACCACGGACACACAGGGCCGTCTTTTCATTTCATGGGATTCATGGGGCCCCATATTGCCAGCCAGCGTCATAGCTAGTGGCTATCAGAGGCAGGGTGCTAAAATTTTCGAGCTCACTTCGCTTGCTCTTACATCCCAGATTCTATAAGGGCCCCAGTATCCTCAAATGCCCATGGCCTACAATAGGTTTTAAACGACCCTGCGTATACACCACGCAAATCAATCTTGTATTTGAATCTAAATTATATTTATTTTATTTTAGACAACAACACACACACAACTCATCTTTTTTTTTTTTAATTGTGTTTTTTGGTCTTTCTCTGCGTCATGTTTAGTGCAAATAAACGTACCTATTTTATTTATTTTCTTTCTTTTAACAACACGGAATGCCCGCTTTGTTATCTTGTAGATCATTAGAGAAATTGATAACGAGTTACAAGCAGGTATTGCATAAACGTTTGCCAGAGATGCCTCTCTCTCTGCATCTAAAACAATCGATAGATTTGTTTGACTGGCGTTTTTACGCATAATGTTCAATTAGCTACTAATTGGTGTCAAACGTTTGGTATTTTGGTAATTATTATTTATATCTGCTTATAAGTCAAACTGTGAGTGCCTAACAGGAAAATATAATTATGTAAGTACAGTTTCGCACATGAGGGTTAGCACTATTACACATTTACACCAATGCCTATGTTCTGAATGACCAAGCCGATTGCCGAACAATAGATTTTCTCCAGTGTATTTTACAAACCAAAACACTGTAGCGGTATCTACATCGCCACATGCGAGCTGCACGTCATACTGACGGCACGAAATCCTGCAAGAGTTTACCGCGCGACTAGCATATATACAACTTCCCGACATCAATCATCGGGCAGTTGCCCACCAGACACGAAACCGTCTGGTCGGAGGATCCTCCCTTTTATATGGAGGTATGAGTGAACTTTACACCCTGTTCCTCGTGCCTCTATAATACCAAAGCTCAATGATGCATATATCTATATATTTACGTAAATTCTGGCTTTTTACGTTTTGCTCGGGACCTCGGGGTCCTAGCTTTTCTCGAGAATTGGGCTTTCAAATGTAAAAATAATTTTACTAATTTAATCCGACTGGTAGTTCCAGAGTTTAGCGCGGTCAAACAAACATACAGCTTTATTATTATAGATGTCAGTGAGTCAGTGAGTGAGTCAGTGGCTCTGCAGTTTTATATAATATAAATAACCGACTTAAGGCAAATTTCACCAAACTTTTATACCTGATAATAAATTGTGAATTTTTGACAGTTTTTCCATACTAGAACTGTCAGACGTCAGACGAAAACTTTGGTAAAATCAGCCCTTATTCAAATATTATAGGCAGACGTACCAATTGCTGTGTTGCTATTGCCCTGATTTCAGTCTAACTTTATTTTGTTTGCACTCGAAAACGACCGATTGTGAAATTGTTTACTCAAATCCCAAGGCAGTAAAACGTATTGTAGTACTATTTAAAATTAAGTTTATTTTATTGCTTAAAATGCGCCTTAACGTAAACGCTTTTGACGTAACTTTACAGAACACGTGTATAGAGATTAGTCACTTTCCAGTAACTTATACATTTTATATAAATCACGTTAATTTTATCTATGTGAAGTGCAGTGCTCATAATTGTTACTGTTTACGTAACGCATTATTAATTTACTCCCACAATATTACAGCCGGATTACGATTACGATCGAGCCATGTACTGTCTTTATGCACTACATACACTTGTTTGTCACTTTTCTGTCACTTTTACATAATCTTCAAAATTGACACAAGATTTTTTTTTTGCAACGTTACCCCACACTGGTAATTTCTCCTGTATTGTGGGTGCGTTTACAAACATTTAAATTCACATACACAAACAGCCAGACCCGGAACAACTACTTGCAGGTCATACAAATAATTATTTGTTCCGTGCGGAAATCGAGCCCGCGACACGCAGCGCAGCAGTCAATCGCTTAACCACTGCACCAACCGTGTCGTCATGAGATGATTTGATAAACTGCTTTTTAGCTTTTCAAATTATAGCTAAGAGTAAACATTCTTTTAATTTTACTATTGTTCCGATTGTAATTACATATTTTGCTCAATAATTAAGATTATTAAAACTGAAGTGTTAATCGAGTTTTATTACTGACTGTACCTATATTGTGAAAATCAATTGGAATTTATAAGAAAAGCAATAGAGTATTTCGGTAAGCGAGAGAACGAGGAAAGTTTAGCGATTGGCAGCAGTTCGTCTCATAAATTACCTACCTACAATGTAAAAAGATTGATTGTTTTGAATAGATAGATGTATACCTATGTATCTATACTATATATACATATAAATATATATATATAATATTATAAAGAGAAAATATTCGATTTTTTGTACGTTTGTTTGTTACGCTTTCACGCTAAAACGGCTGAACGGATTTGTATGAAATTTAGCACATGGGTAGACCATGACCTGGATTAGGACATATGATACTTTTGATCCCTATATTCCCACAGGATCGAGACTTATGCGGCTGAAACCGCGGGACGCAGCAAGTTGTTTGATATTTTGTATGTCAGAGAGATGAAACGCAGTCAGCACTGATTGTGACTTTACTTAATCAATTAGCGATCGTAAGCATGATATCATTGTATGTACCAATATATACTTATCAAATAAACACTGACTTCGTCTGTGTGTGTAGTATGTATGTATGTGTGACTTGTAACAAAATATCATTTTGGTGCTCTGCTACTGTAGTTATTATAATAAAAATATGAAACAATAAAGTTAAAGATACAACGGAGAATACATTTCTAGGTATTATTAGAGCAAGTATGTAGTTTGATTTACATTCATATTTCAAGTAAGTAGTATTAATATGATTGATGTTTAGGGAAAATTGGGTGGTTTGGAAAACTGGCGAGCGAGAGTGATCTTGAGCACGAACGCCGGTCCCGAACTACCGACCCATTGCACTATTAACGTAGCATGTAACATCATCATCTTGTTGCCCTTGTCCCATGTTCCTTGGGGTCAAAGCCACGTTTTCTTCTTCTACTCTCCCTTGTCAACCGTCACGCTGTCATTCACTCCCTGTTGTCTCATATCATTCCTTCCACAATTCAACCATCTTTTCTTTGGTCTTCCTCTCCTCCAACATTTATATACATCACTCTTTTCATCACAAGCCAAACGATTTCCTCTCAACTTTTCTATCACTGGCGCCACTTTCAAACTTCTCCTTATTTCTAGTTTCTTACTTTGTCCACTCTCGTCACTCCACACATCCATCTCAAAATTCTCATCTCAGCTGCACTGCATGCAACGATTAGAACCCACTTTAACTCAAGATAATGTATTATTCTAGTAGGAATAATAGGGGAGTTTCACAGGAGTGCATGAAACGTGCAACCCACAAACCCACATTACTAAAGTAATATCTTTTCTTTTTAAAAAGAAATGCAAACATTTATTTTATAAAAAAGATTATTAAAGTCCCCGGGACTTCAGCACTCTTCTTATTTCTACTAGGTCAGTGATATGCATGATATAATTCACAGTTTTATATTGATAAATAAGATAGATAATGACATGTGGAGTGTTCACGTCAAACTTAGTGAATGAAACCAAATGAAGCCTACCTACTACTATATCACTATAGGGAACAAATAAACGCGAGAAAAGACTACAAAATGACAAACGGTGCCGGAATAACGAACGAACTTGACGGTAGCTGCAGTAGACACTGGATATAGAGCAACATGGCTCTTGTCTTGTCTGAAGCTTTAGTTTTTCTCCAGCTACGGTCTGCGATTGGCATAATATAAGATTTATTAGTGTCTTCATTGTTTGTTTTGCATTTGATCAAATAAAGAGCTATGCACATCCTGCCTCTAACCTAACTAGGTTTGCTTCAGTAAATAGGCTATGACTTACAAATATATGATCTATTCACCATAAAACAAAGTCACTTTTCGTGTCTGTCTTTGTGACCACTTAGGGGGCATCCATTAATTACGTTATTATTATTAATTACCTCACCCCCTGGTGAGATGTCGTGAGATTTCGCTCGACCCCCTCACCCCTCCCCTAATCTCACGTGAGATTTTTCAAAATGCATACATACTTTTAATTTAAATAAGTTAATCTGAGTTTAACTGCGCTGGGTTTATTAAAAAAAACATTTAGTTTTTTTATTTATTTAATACTAGTTACGACTAGTGTTTAAGATTTCTAAAAACGTAGTCTAAATCTGTTTACTGATTTAATCCGTGAATTTCCCTGAATAGTATCATTCATTTTAAGAGAGTATATTTTAGTGGAGAAACATTTTTATTTAATGTAACCCAGTTTTCTCGCAATTTTATGCTGTTTCTTGTGGAAAAAAATTACGTCATATCTGCCGAGGCCCCCCTCTCCCCCATGTGAGATTGGGTGAGATTCGGCTCGACCCCCTCCCCCCTCTAAACGCTTAACGTAATTAATGGACGCCCCCTTAGATCTTCTAAAGTACATAATGCATTTTGAAGCGGTTTTCACCATCATTTAGAGCATTTATTCCGGAATATTTGCGTGTATCATATACTAGCTTCTGCCCGCGACTTCGTCCACGTGAAATTTCTCGTGCCCCCTCCCCACCCCGTCGCATCCCATCACCTGCCCGCGCTATCACTTCGTTTTTCGCTTAGCGTTCTTTCTGACATTATTTTTATTTTTGTACGGCTCCTAAGGGTCATAGCGTGATGTTAAATAGCCTATAGCCTTCCTAAAAAAATGGGCTATCAAATGCAAAAAGTATTTTTCAATTCTGATCAGTAGTTCCAGAGATTACCCCCTACAACCTCACAAACTTTACCTCTATAAAATATTTGTAGAAGTTAGATAATAATATTTAACTTAGATATAGCACACAAATCACGATGTCTTAACATGTCTCCATTGCACCCGGGCGAAGCAGGGTCGGGTCGCTAGTATAACAATGATAACATGTACCCACGAGGACATATCAAGCTATACATTTTCAGTATAAGATGACTTCTCATTGTACGAAAAGCCTATACTAAGCAAGGTCAGCTTAAACTGGAAATTTATAGATTGATATGTCGCGGTGTGTGCAAAGAATTGGATATAACCTGGAGTTTCCGCGCGTTCCCAGCCGACGCGGCCGCACAGTTGGGTACACCTGCTTCATTACTTTCCCGAAATCCGCAGTAGAGAGTGGTTTCATATTATTGCTCATACAATGTGCACTGCCAAAAAAAAAAACCAATAAATTGTTACTTACTTTCAAAGTTTATTATATACTTTATTCATTGTATGGTTGTCAGCAAGGGATAAGCTACTCATTTCACATCCTGTGGGTGTTACAGAGTCGCATGCAGGAGTTATATTAAGATTGACGCCATGAACAGCAACAGGAAATTATAAAATCTATTCTAACAAGTGCAAGTCTAGCTGTTTTTAGCGATGTTGATACCGCTACAAATCTGACCGCAGCAACAGACTGAAAAGTAATGCCATGAGATGCAAAATCAATTTCATATCAATTGAGAGTAGAACTTTTACCAACTGTCAACAAAATTATTTTACAGTATGTGGAACGATTTTTGAATGTAAATATTATACTTTCAATATTTTTCGTATAGGATTCTTATAGGAAATTTATTTAAATGAGTTACTCACATATATTCATCATACACATCCTGCTTTGGTAATGATACGTCCGGGTCAACTTCCAAGTGTGTCTGTATCCAAGTTACAGTCTGCTGAAGTTCAGCCCTGCAACACATTCATGTTCAATAGTAAAATAATTATTAAAATCGTAACAATTTAATTTATTTTCATGTAGTTGGCACCAACATGGTCTCTATTCCCAAGCTTGCCTAACAATTATGGATGTTTTTGGTAAACAGTAATCAAGGTCACATGCTGTAGAATGATTATTATTTAATACATTATTCATTAGCATTACAATTTTAATATATTTTAATAGCCTATATTTTATAAGTTTACCTATTCTAATATGCCTTCACTGCACATGGACATTGCCCCTCCCTTCATGAATTCCAGAAACCAGAACTATTTTTATGGTTTGTAATTTACTCATAAATTAACTGTAGCAAATATGAGTCAGTATGAGGATACTATTAGAGTATTTAATAATTTTACCTACATTATTAAATACTCTACGTCTTCACAATCTACATAAATACTTACTTCAAATTTAATACAAAAACCATACTCATTGAAACTTGTTATGCTTACTGAAATTACATACCCACTGTTATACTAGGAAAAGTCATAGTAATCTTCTCATATGGATAGATTTAATTTATGAATATATGTAATATGAACAAGATTGATTACACAAGTGCATTTGCATCAAATAATGCACTTCTGTAATCTTGAAAAATGTTTAAAGATACTGCGTACCGTGAGCCCAGTGGATTGATTGGCTGTTTGAGGGGATCATGTTGGGGCACCCCAGTGGGCAATCGCAGGTACAGAAGTAATCTCTCTGCACCGCTCAGTGCTTCCACTGCTTCTAGCAGCTGGGCCACTCTCTGTCGGCCCTCCTGACTGTAACAATATTACTTTCATCAGTTCTATGTTTTTGTACTACAGTTAGGATTGTTTGATTGATTTACAGTTTTTAATGATGTTCTAAAATATTCAAGAATAATATTGCTGAGCACTTTATCATAACATTACATATTGGGATATGATTCCAGAATATGAAAATATTTATGTTAAATAAAAAAACGGCAACTGTAACAAAATTTGCCTTTTCTTTGCCATGTTTTAATGAAAATTGGCAACAATATTATGCATCACTACTGTTTGATAGGAAGTCGGCAAATGAAATGAGTATGTGCAGCAGTGCAACAGCTGTGCTGCTGATAACAATGGCTCATGGTGGTCAAACGAAATTCGCCGATAAAATATGTGTAGGTGTGTGAACGCAAAAACTCAGCGGGGTTTGTATAATCTATAATGACTGACGTTACCTGAGGGTGTTCTCGACTATCTGCTGCATGGAAGCTATTTTGCCCGAGTCCATGTTGGACTCGCAGCCCCGCGCGGGCTCGCCGCCGGGGGCCGTTGAGCTCGACGATCCCGGAGCACTGCTTGGAACGGCGACACTTTCTTTATTGTAAGACGCAGTTTGCCTATGTTTTGGATGATTGACATTTTCCCGATGAAGTTTCGCGTCATCCACTAGTTCTCTCTCAGTTTTAACATTTTTTTCACTATCGTCAGTGGCCCAAGGTTGAAATGGACTTGTACTATCCATTCTAGCCCAAGCAGTTTATAAAAATATTGTTATTTGATTTCATATTGAAACTTTTCCTAGTCTGAATTATAAAATGCGTAACAAAACTCCATTTTCTTGACATTTGATCAGCTGTGCGGTGAGGTGGAGTGAAGGGGGATTTTTTTTTTTTTTAATTTTAATGGCCTGGTTGCTGGGCCCTTTTAGCCAAGTCTTTGATTTGAAGGGGGGATAAGTATGTATGGGCCACAGAACATGTATGGGGTTATCAGCACTTTAGCAATTTTCTAAACAGGCAAAAAAAACAATACATATTAAATTATCCATAATTTATATAGCGTGACGAAATAATATATATTGGAAACATGTAGATATTAAAATTTTATTTAAACCAATATTACATTGAAAAAATTACAACATTCTATCACACGCAGCGACTTTAATCGCTGGCGATTTCGAAATCATAAGCTAGGCTAGGTAGGCACGACGACATAATATCAAGCTATACATTTCCAGTACGAACGAAAGTACGAAAAGCCTACAATGCGTCAGGTCAGCTCTGGAAATGTATAGTTTGATGTGTGGCGGTCAGTACACATGCAGCGACTTCAGTCGTTCACACACAGATTTTGACAACGCTGCGCGCCGGCAACAAATCGGCTGTCAATGCCTGTGTGTGGAGTTGTGGACCTAGGACCTTATTGTATTTATTTATATAAATACATATAGGCTACTGGGTACTGGGTAGGGTAACCCAACTCTCATATTCCATTCACCTGAGATCCCTCTCCTAAATCAAAACTTACAAGTATTACGCTAGTTCGGAAGCGTTAGGCATCAACGCTGCTACCATGCTAATGCCTGAATAAAGTATTATATAGTATTTAATCAGGCAGAAACAAGTTGCGCGCCGTCAACGGTAGGGTCATGCTGTTGTTGCATGATGTTTTGATGTACTCTTTCGGCATACTCAAATGGACTCAGACAGAACTTGTCGTCTTGGACATTTGTGGTCCACACACTGCTGACCGCAAATCGAATGCATCACCTGCGGTCTTCGGTGATGAGATTGTATATCTGGCGGAAGTGCGAAGGTCGATCCTTCGCACTTCCGCCTTCCGCACTAAATGCTAAGACCCTGCATAACGGCATAAGTTGTTCATAATGATGAGTATAATGACCCCTTAAGATATTTCGTGTATGAATAGATACACAAGGTGTAACCGAATAAACGCAAGTCCTGAAAGTAGTTTGCTCATAATCCACTACTGAATCCCTTTCTGTAACTATTAATATAGGTATTTTTTTCAAAAATTATGTATTTTGCAATACCGACGGCCGATTGAAGCAAAGAAAATTAAATCTAAGGTCGAGGCAATAAGACTCAATTTTAAATGCATAAAGTAATGCTCGATTTGCTATAGTAAGCCATAAAAAAAATTGTTTTGGTCATTGTTGCTTTTAACTCAATACTATAATTGGGGTGTATGAGGTCTTGCGTTAATTATGTGACACGTTGTATATACTAATAATGCTGACATCTCTTTGAGGCGCGCGTGGAACACAACGCGCCGTCGACCCGGGCCTGGTCCTTATCGAACGGCGAGCTGCCCATTGCTCGCCGTTCGCAAGCCCGCGCCTACGGTGGCCGGGAATCGGCCTGCGATTCCCGACGCCCAGGGCGTCTCCTGCGGCGGCTAGGGGCGTGAGGGCGTGCATTTTGCATCTCCCTCACGCGTTCCGCCTCCTCCTTCGCGAACATTACTGCTTCGCAGAAGGAGGTGACGGCTTCCCAAGCCCTCTCGCTCCTTACCATGGCCTGGACCAAGGCCGGACGCGAGAGATCGCCACCGCCAATCCCCTCCACGAGGACACGGCGGTGCTCCGCCCAAGCCGGGTAGACCTCCACCGTATGCTCCACCATGTCTTCCGGGCGATCCACACAATGGTGACACCCGGGCGTTTCCTCCCGCCTTATCCGGAACAGTAACCTCCCGAAACAACCGTGTCCGGTGAGGACCTGCGTCAGGCGGAAGGTGAGGACGCCGTGGCGCCTCTCTAGCCACTCCTCAAAGAGGGGACTTATCGCCGCAATTGTGGCGTGCCCAGCGCTGGGTTGCGACAATCGCACTCTCCATGCCGCCCTGAGATCCCGCCGGAGCTCTGTCCGCTGTACCGTGATTTCTCGCGGCAGCGGAGCTACGCCCCGGCGCGGCGTTTCGCCTCCTCGCGCCACTCCCAAACGTGCGCGAGGACTTTTGCCTCCAGATCCCATGGCGGTAATCCGGCAAGGAGGCTCGCCGCCTGACTAAGGGCGCCCTACGATTTTAGTCGTTGCGATTTTTAACTGCGAAATAAAATCGCCCAAGAAAATAATTTTTCAAGCGAATCCTCAAGCATTTAGCTTAGTGCGCAGACTCTTACCAGTTTATCTGTGGCAAGCATTTACATACACAGTTTCTGATGATGGTAAGTTTACACGCTTGCCAAGTCTCAGCAAGCGTCTACAAACGCCAAGGCAATACAAACGCTAGGCTCACATTTGGGAATCATTGTAATGCTTGTGAATGCGTCAGTGTCTGAGCACACTGACGCAAGCAGCAAGCATGGCGGACACGGAATTTGTTTCGGCTAATGCGTTTGGTTCATATTTGTGCTTTAAATACTGAAGATAGATAGACCTTCAGTAATTAAAGCACTTTCCAGCTATAGTTAAAAATTCCACCCTGTATATTAGAAATCAATAAAAAAAAAAAATAGGTACTGGCTAAAAAAAAAACAACATTGAGTTTCTAACTGAATTTATGTTATGCTATTTTATTTTAAAAGCCTGAAATTAGTAATGTTTAGCCCAGTTTAGCCACTTACAGTCTGTCAAGAAAGTCATGAAAAAAAGGGAGGGCGCCAACATAATTTATATGGTATCCCTGCAAATTACGACTGAAAAGTTTTGATACTCGCTTTTTTTTTCAATAGTTGACAATTATTAATTTATTATTATGGTCCCTTTACTGTCATGTGTATTATATGACAGATCTATCTGACACTCAGGGAGCAAAAATAAAGTTTTGGCTTTAATTGGCAAAGGGGAACAACACTGGTGCCTAATGGTTATGTATTCTGTAGTTTGTTTGTGATGATTATGATTTTATTAAAATTTGTTTTGACCAAGTCTTGTTTTCGTCCTGTCAGCTACTGACATTATCTACCACAAAGTGCAAAATTCGATGGTTTCCCTCTCTGCGCTGCCGTTTCAACATGACGCTAGTGGAATATCAATAACAACTCAATTGCCAAAAAAAAATGCGAGTTTATTAGATAATTCTTTATTAATCCGAATCCAAATCTCCTGCATAATTCGAAATAAATCCGAACTCCTGCCTAATTATATTGGTCCAAATAGTCGAAATTGTCAAATAGTCCAATTGGTCGAAATCATCGATGTGTTTTGTAGGTCGGCCTTTCATGTATTTTCCAGATGTTACAAATTTACCTCCATTCTTCATGCCTTCGTCCACTATGCGCCGAATTGTGCTTTCAGAAACACCTGAAATCAATAAAGACATGTTAAATAACAAATACCTTATACACATCTAAATAAATAACACAAAAGGATCAAAACCGTCGAGTGGTAGTATAATAAATCGTAGGTCTGTAAATTTCATAACCTCAACGAAATATAAACAATGATAAAAATAGATAAATTATACTTAAAAACAGAACGTTGTCAAGAGATTATATTTCCTTTATTGTGTTTAACATTAAAATACATTTACGTACCGGTTAACTTTGCTGTTCGACCGTAAACATCGTCTTTTCTCGTCGCAGCTTGAAATTCGGCCATACACTCTTGAAAAACTGTAAGAATAATTTATCTCGCACCGCTCTTATAAACATTCCGATTCATTTTTGATCTCTATACGGTCACACGATTAAAAAAACTCGAAATAGCACAATAATAATAAAGAATATCAACCACAAAGCCATGGTATAATAATATGCTTCGCCTGGTATTCTCTTCCCGTGACAGCTGGGTCACGTGATTGGCCTAAGTATACGTCATCAGTTGCGATGCGGTTCTTAAAGTTTTTTAGTGGGGAAAAAGATAAAAATACAACGGGTACTCAATTTTTATCATTTTTAATATTTTAGATGAGCCCAAACGGCCTTGAAGACAGAGCCGTTAAACCTTATTTGAAAAAAAAAACTATCTAGCAAGCTACGTCAACATCACTTGAAAAAGAAAAACATCTGACTTGGCTGTATGGGCCAAGACTCCTTTGCCTGTCCTTAATTAGGACTAAAAGAACAACCAAAAAAAAATCACTACAAAATAAAATAATAACATGGACCAACTTAGTACACGACGAAAACCTAATAGGACGCAATTAACTCGACTTGAAAAATAAGTCAAAAACTAGTTAGGTTAGGTTATGTTCGGGCGTACAGCCGAATTAGCACAACTATGCCTTATATGGAATTTGCAACCGTAGATAAATGAAATAATATGTAGAAAGGTACTTACCAGTTCTTATTGTTGTTTTTGGTCTACAATATTGAAGCCACTTATTTGCTATCATCTCTTCTTTGGGAAAAGAAAAAAACCTTATTACTCCGCCTTTTTTACTTCTGTTTTTACAGTTTAGTACGGAACATTTAACCATTTTTTTTTCTTGTGTATCTTTCAAACACAGTTTTTACACAGTTTTTATAGTACCTAACTAATGTTTGGGAACCACAGTATTTTGCTCACCGAGCGAAACAACGCTATAGGTATGAGCGACACGACGATAGTGATGAAATGGGGAGCTGTTAGTATGTCACTTGTCAATCCGATGTGTGGCTACTGTGTGTGATTGAATTACCTGAGCAAAATGCATTTTACAACTTATCAAAGCAATTATGAACTAATAATTAAATATGTTAATTAATTTAAAACTAAAAAGATGAATCACAAGAGTTACTAAATAGTTAAGCTAGTTAGTAATTTATTTTATTTTATTACCTAATTAAGAAAGTCCCTAAATTTACTGAAACGGACAATCAATGGCAACACTTATCGTGACGTAGTCTTAGGCCATCGTGGGAAGAGAATACCAGGCGAAGCATATTATAAGCATATTATTATACCATGCACAAAGCTACGATGTGACAGCTGAGTGTGGCGGTGTGGCCAGTATTAGGAAAAGCAGTAGTTCCCAAAACATTCTTTTCATGACTTTCTTGACAGACTGTAGCTACATCCTAGCTTTGAAATAATATAGAATGATCAATAGAATTTGGATAAAAAATATTAGTAAAATGTCGATTATGATTGTAAGTGTAACGTTGGTCAATCGCTAGCATCAGTGGGGTGACACGCAAGTCTTCACGGTGAGATTTTTACAGAATCGACCGGCTGGTTCATATAACATGAACCATCTGGAGAGTTCAATAACATCTGCCGTGTGAGCTACGTTTGTACATACGAACGTGTACGTAGTTTTTGCTGAACAAATATCAACCATGATATCCAAGGAAGATAAAGACTTCGGAGAAGCTATACCAGCTAAATATTGTCTTGCCATCAAACCTCAAACCATTCGTCTGCGTGTGTTCCAACAAAAGCCCACAACGATTCTAAACGCGCACAAACGTGTGAATAATTCACAAGCGCTTGTTGCAAACGCCCTTTGATTTGTGGTCAAATACCGAAACCCAAACGGATAGGCGGGATAGGCCACAAGCTCCTCCAAGCACACGCAAGCCAAGCCAAATACCCCCGTTCACACGCTTGTGCTTGTGGAAGGCTAAATTGGTCTGTGTGGCTTGTGGACGCTTGCTAATAATTGGCAAGCGTGTACAGCCAGCATTACAGTTGGGCAAACGCAAAGTTGCCAAGCGTGTGATTCTGCTTTATACTTGACAGTCACCTGTAACAGTGACAAAACACGTTTTGTCACTGTGACAGGTGACTGTCAAGTCGAGTGTTGTCTATATAATCTATGGTCGGCGCAATGTTCCCACTATTAGGTATTTTGCCGTAACCATAGGTTTTTTTTTGTGATTGAGGGATTAAAAATGTTCCACAATTGCACGGAAGGTTGAAATAGCATTCGAATGATAGGGATGTATATAAAATCTTGAACAGTGAGCAAATCACGAAAGAGACGTGATTTTAAGAAAAAAAAAACTTCTGTATACTTCGGATCTTAGCCATTACTGCCGGTTCTCTTGTACATACACCGAACGAAACTAACTAAACTATTAAGTACTAAAATTCCTTACTTTTGGCTATGAGAAGCTCAAAGCTATTCTGCAAAAAGAATCTCTTTATTTAAAAATAATTATTTCTACTCAACTAAAATCGAATTTGACAATCGCGACTTCACGTGGTACTTGTTTGCCCTACCCCGTGAATTTTGTTAAGAGCTAGAAGCACGCAGAAGGGGCGCATGCCCTCCGGCTCTAAAAAATGTTGATGCCAATTATCTTGTCACAAAATTCTCTAAACTAGACTAGAATCACAAAAAAATCGCTTATTCCTGTCAATCGACGATTTCCCATTCTGAAATTGACTAGTGACACAATCAACTACATTTTAGTTTGACAGCACTAAGATGGCACTGAGTTATTAATCTATAGAATATGGCAATTTTACTATTCTGAATTTGACGTTTTTCCCCTAAAATTTTGATTGTCTATCTAAATCTGACTATTTGTAATCGCGATTAAAAACGTGTCGAATAAAATTAGTTGTCATGAACTAAAATTCACACCAACACCTCGACTTCAGATGCAAAAACAGAACTGTATCTTTTTTTCTGCTTATATCTCGAAAACGTTGTGTACATATGAAATAAAGAAAATGATGAATAATGAAAATTTCGGCCCGTTAATAAAATCCATAAACCCTTAAAACTCAACATGTCATTGTAGGTAATAACTTATCATATTTACCATACAAAAGTGAAAAATTCCATATAAAACACGTCGAGGCTACCAAATCTGCACGCTTACGGCTGTAAAAAAAAATTCACGGGTTAGGGCTTGAACAAGCACCACATGGAGTCGCGATTGTCAAATTCCATTTTTGTATGTCCAAATTTAAATTTAGAATTTTTTTTACAGCATTACGATTCTCATAGCCGAGCAAAAGTAAGAAATTTTATTGATAGTTTAGTTCGGTGTACACACGGCTACACATCAAGCTATACATTTCCAGTATAAGCTGATCTCACATTGTATAGGATTTCCGTACGATGCGAGACCAGCGTAAACTGGTTTTGTATAGCTTGATGTGTAGCCGTGTGTACAAGAGAATCGGCACCAATTGAGTTGGTTGCACTTGCCATACACCTATCTTTTTCAAGAAGGGCATTGAAAAATTATCATTGCGCTGGCAGAGATGCATCGATAGCATGGGTGCATATTTTGATTGAAATAAATAAAAAATATTTATATAAAACTGACTAACTTTCTGTATACTAAACGGCAATTTAATAGGTATAGACCTAATAATTTAGAGACAACTGTATCAGATTTAGGGGATTTTCGCAAGGAGTTTGGGGAAATCCAAAATCGGAGAGTGGCAACACAATACACCGTTAGCGCGTTGCAAGGACATGTATCCATGGTCATAAATAAAGATAAAAAAAAAAAAAATTGCCCGTTGCTACTTCGCGTATTTATTTACTAAGTTGAAACTTGAAAACTAAAACGTTATTATTTTAATTCAATCACCGCTGTGTTAATTGAGCTAGCAATTTTTTTTATTTTTAGCATTACAGGTTTTGAAAAATTTCTAATAAAACACCTTTTTTTGTCAAGATTTACAAAAATACAAAATAAGCGGTCAGTGGGTCGCCCGGTCGTCGTAAAAAGCATTATAAATTTCAAGAAAGTTTATTGGTCTTCGTTGGCTGACTTGGACTCTTGAGTCAGCAAAATACATGCATATCCCAGAGCCCTGCGTGGGCAGGTGGTTCATATAATTATTATGATAAGAAAAGATTCTGATACATTTACGTTCCGAGGAAACAGAAAATCTGAAACACAGAGTACATTATAAATAGGGATCTGAAACAACAAAAAAGTAACTTCTCGCGAGTTGCGCATGGTTCGAGAATATTTAATTAAATTATAAAACTACCTACCTACTTACTCCACCAACTGTAAAATCCCACTGGAAATTGCAACAGCCTCATAAATTGTATACAATTTACATACTACATAAACTTACGCCTTCTACTTACGGGGTTAAGCAGAAACTACCTACTCCTTGTTATATTATTTGTTCAAAGAATTATCAATTCTTTTCCAGGTTGTAATGTCAGACGAAATTGATATAGAGGATCATGATGTTTTGGATAATCCTCTAATCAAGAGAATATTTCCAGACTTGACTGTGATAAAAAAGGAAATTAATCAATACTATGATGAAGGTATCCTGACTCTTTTGGTTTTGTTTGTTTATTTCCATATCAGTATCCATGACGTTTTATCTACTTTACCTAGTCATTTTGCCCAAAGTTTTTTTTTTACACATTTTTTGATTTATTCTGTAAATAACCGATACCTAGCTAACAAAGAACCATTAATTTAATGACTGAACTATACAAATAAAAACAAAAGGATTCTCAGACGTCGAAGTACTCGTCCGTATTGCTGGCATCCGGAAACATGCCCAGAAGACTTGCCAGTCTTCTTGCCACATTGAATGGCAATGCAAATTCTTTGGCCAACTTAATTGAATGTCTAATTGGATGTAGTTAAGTGGAAAGGACTCAATGCACACAAAATCAATTTTGAGTTATGGGCATTTGAAGTTCCAGTGCAAACACATCCTGTGTGCCCTTCATACTGTGGGTTGAGCCAGGGTAGCGAAAAAACTAGTATCCGTGTACATTTTTTTAATAGGGTTTTCCTACATGATAGATTCGACCCTCAGGAGTATGATGGCATACTTAACTCAATTTTGGCCATGTGTCCTTTCTGCTTATCTACGTTTAAATTGACCTATATGTATGCAGTGTTACATTTTACAATGTTTTTTTAAATCTTTTTTACTGATAGGTACTGTAATTCCATTGTCATAATTTCTATATAAATTTCTGCTTCCAAAATAATACAAAAAATAGACCAGAAAATGCATAAAATTATTTGCAACGTTTCCAGAGGTGGAACAGGCCCTTTAGTATGGAAAGATTTCCAATTTGTATTTTTATAACATCCTAATACAATTAATTTAGGGTCTACCAACAGAAAAAACAATATTTTCAAGTTTTCTTAATTTTTTGCAGGCATTCGAACGAGTATAGCAATAAGATACTTCATTTATCAAAACTATAATAAATAAATAAATTCTGTATTGCCATAAAAACCGCTTACAGAATCATTTGAGACCCTGGCTCCAGAGCTAGGTTAGAGTACCTGTATTTTTCAGGAGCCAAACCAACTATAATACGATAATTAAGGTAGTGGCTCCCTTATATAAAATACATGGCATGTGTGCTTGTCTGCAAGAATAAAATATTTATATTAAGCCAATGCACAATCTACTTTCTATAATATAAAGGCGGGAGTGCTGCAAGGCTACATGTTTGATCCAAAAATGCATTTGTTATTTTCAACTCAGGTCTCGTTAAGTTTTGTACACACACACATACAAACATAAACTTACGCCTTCTTCCCATGGGGGTAGGCAGAAACTACAGAACGCCACCTGCTACGAGCCTTACATACTCCCTTTGCCTCGTTTACATTCGTGTTTAGGTTTTGTGTGGTTCTATGTTAGGGGGTTTTGGTTTCCGCACTTAGTCCTTCAGGAGGACCATTGTGCGTGGTTTTGTATGGTTTGTGAATTCAAATTGAGAAAACTGCCCATCTGCGGACCAGTGAGGAATTTTCATAAAATAAAAAAGAGCCTAGACAAAAATTATTGATATGGTTTATAAAATATCGTCCATTTGCAAAAAGGGTGACATAGCTAAAAATCGGCAATTTTGAGTTAAGTATACAGGTGAATGCAGCAATTTTTTTTTTTTTTTTGCTATTTGCTATAAAAACGACATTACACTAAAGCCTAAAAATGAGGGAGCTAGAATATAATATGCTTCGTCGCACTCTTACTACTACTTTTACTCTTTTAAATCATCATACCCAAAAATGGCTAATTTTGAATTAAGTATGTCAAGCATTTCGCAAATGAACGATAAGGTCTTGGCCATGAGAAAGTGCCAAGTGTTGGCCAAGTGTTCTCATTACTAAGCAGGCATTTGAAACAGTATGGCATAACTGGAATAGTTCTTTTTAGGATTCTGTAGACATGGCAAAAACAGAAACCTTCCGTCCGTTCTGTCCATTCGGCCGGATGTTACACAACCATATTACTTGGAGACTTCTAGCACTATATCAATGAAAATTGTAAAGAAGGTGCACCGCTAAACTATGGGATATCGAAATTACGACAAAAAAAAGTTGTGGTGGCTCTCCGCATACCTACATGTAACCGAAGAATGATAAAATTCAGTGCACATAAGCGTGTGGGGTAGGTATCATTGGATCCCAATAATAAAAAGATTATGTGACTTTTTTATTTAAGTCATTACTTTTTGGGATAAGGGATATTTTCGGTTACAACTGCAAAATTAACTTCGTTTTACATAGTTTTTTCGAATACTATGAAATACATAGGTAACCTACTATTTCTGCGGTAGTAGATAATCAATAATGTACAACATGTGTTACTTAATTTTTTTTTCTATTTATTTAAAGGGGCTTGTTCAATTTGAAGATGTCGTCCCTGTAATACAAATTACAAAATCCAAAACATATTTCAAAACATAATCATACAGTAGATTCACTTAGGCTATTCTATTTTTAATGCCCATTTGAGCGAGCCGGTACAGAAGTCTGGCCTCCCTTGACAAAGGGAAGGACAAAATGCTGTTACACCAGCCCACATCTGAGGGAATGAAATCAATTTCAGATTCTATAAAATATCTAAGGGCTTCGTTCCGGACACACTCCATCAATATTGTGGTAAACATCTTCTACCCCATCGCATTCAGTGCAATTTGATGAAATAACCTTACCCATCTTAAAAGCAAATTTATTTAACGGAATGTGTCCCGAGCGAAGTCTGAAACTCGTTACGATGTCATACCTTTCCATATCGGATTGTTCAAACCAAAGCTTATCAGGTAATGTTGGTTGTACCTACAGTTTTGTACCAAATACGTTTCGTTGATGACCTTCTGTTAAAATACTCTGACCACAACTCTGTACTGAAGTTCTTAATGTCACTTATATGGTTGGTGTAATAAGACTCGCAAGCAAAGTTAATACCGTCTACTGAAGCTTCCTTAGCAAGTTTATCGGCCATTTCATTTCCTACAATGCCGATATGGGAAGGTATCCACTGCAAAATAAGTTAAACTCATACAAACTTTTTATAATATCGTGTGCCAGTGGAATGCCCCTAACCAAAGCTGAACATCTATTCAGATGTTGTAACGCGCTTTTGGAGTCGGTAAGAATAACACAAGTATGCCCATTCTTAATCGATCTTACATATGACAACGCTTCTGCAATGGCAATTAGCTCCGCATACATTATCGATATCTTTAAATTATTGACTTTTAATTGTATATAATCTTTTGTTTGAATATCGATAAAAGCAGCACCGATTCCTTCACTGTCCTTAGAGGCATCTGTATAAATTTTGTGGAAGCCCGAATATTTATGTTGTAAAAAATTGACACATAACAATTGCAAATTAGGTTTAGAATACGACTTTTTTGGGTTGTCTAAAAATGAGATGCTACTGTTAATAAAACTAGATACGTTGACGTTACTAATCCAGGTATCTAAACTAAACATTTCAAGTTGCTTACTCAACTTTATTGGTACCTAGTGACTGGAATTTATTGTGAATTGTTACTAAGATCGGTTTTTTCTTCCTACTTCTAAATAAAGATTCGAAATAAAGACGTCCCTCTCGATAGTTTTACACACATCAAGTGCAGCCACATTAAATAATAAAGAAGATATTTAATGGATCTCCCTGTGCCAAGCCCCGACTAGTAGTTCAAGATATAAATCCGTCATTAGTTTGTATCTTAGGATTTCTCAATTTCAACAAATTACAGAGATATTGACAAATTTTAGACCCCACCTTTAAACGATGTAAAATATTTAGTAAGGTTTTTATATCGTTATTATTTTATGCATTGTCTATATCAATGAAACAACCAATAGTAGGTAACCTTTCAGAAAAAACCTGCTTGAATACGAGAGACTAAACAACCTAAGCTATCCAAACAACCTCTGGATTTTCTAAATCCTACCATATTATCTGACAGCATCTCGTGTTTCTCCAAGAACCACTCAATCCTCTTATTCAAAATGGAATGAAAAACTTTGCAAAGGCAAGACAATAAGGAGATTGGTCTCGGGGATGAAGTCTGCTTAGGATCCCGTCCCGGTTTAGGGATAGCAATTATCTTTATATCACGCCATTGTCTTGGTACATAACCAGAATGTAAAAACTGATTGAATAAATTCAATAAAATACATAAACCATTGTAGGGTATGTTATTTAACATAAAGTATGAGATACCATCTCATCCAGGAGATGTATGCTTTGATAATATCTACATTTAATCAACTCCTGCATGGAGATATCCTCTTCCAACTTCTTATTCGGGATTGAGAATACCGGCTGATCTGGAGAGACATAATTAGGTGTAAGACTAACAAGCAAATGATTGGCTTTTACCTTGTCTACAACAGTTCTTGGTGACCTGTAACCTTTTACCCATTTTATCCTATGCCATACTTCAGAAGCCGAAGTTGAGTGGTCTACGGTTGAGCAATACTTTGTCCAGTCATCGTGTACAGCTGTTCTTATTAGTTTTTATGCTAATCTTATTTTATCCTGCAAAATACTCAAGTTTGAAGGAGTTGCGTTACCACGAAAATTTGCTAACGCTAGTCTCCTAACTGCCACGGATTTTGATAATCCAGGCTTCCAATAGGATTTCGGCTTGAATTTTGAATGAGGGTTTTGTGACATTTGTATCATAGGTATATGAATATCTACCGTCATATTAAGATAGTAAGCTCTTTCAAGGTCGTCAAGGGGCGTTTCAAGACTCGAAAACATTTCATCGAGACACATCTTATAAGATAACCGGTCTGCATTTCTTAAATTTCTTTTATTCAGAAAGTTCTTATCTAACTGACAGTCATTAAAAATCTGAATTACGAGATGGAACATGTGTTAATTTTCATTCCAATCACTGAACCCGTCACTGTGCGTGATCGGACACGCACTTGTTGGGCTTTTTATTATTTTAAAATACAGGTTCGTCATAATATTCTTGAAAATATTCAATACTTACTTATAATAGTTTTAGTTATATTCGTGGCCGTCACATTTAATAAAATTATTGTTTCAGCTTTAAATGCATCATCAGGGACAGAGATTGCATCATTTGAAAATTCGTGTCACGGAGAGCCACCAATAGAAGATTCGTGTCAAGGAGAGGAACCACTAGAAGATTCGTGTCAAATAAATGCAATTATTACTACTAAGCATATCCAAAACTGCAATGAACTTGTTACCACTGACCCTTGTTATTCCTGTGAAGCTACAGAAACTCAAAAGACATCAAGGTATTTACATGAAAACATAATTATTATATGTGGATCAAAACCTACTTTATGTCAAAAAAAAAAATATAATTGTATAGGAAAGAACCTAAATTAATATTGAAGAACGTAAATTATTTCTTAAATCGGTGTAAGAGATATTGTAAAGAATGTCTTATATTGTTTCCAAACGCAATTTTTTTCATATTTCATTTGATTAACATGCATATCCGCTGTACTAAAAGAAATAACCAAATAGCGTTTTTTGGAAGGCAAGTCGGTAATAAATTATTTAAATGTAATGCTTGCGAGAGATTCCTATCATCTTAAAATAATTATTGAGACATTAGTTTTGAGAATCTTCATGGAGATGTTAGGCCAGGTAGACCAAGCGAAGTAGACATTTTAACGCTACCACCCGTCCCGCGAAACGAGCCGTGCGCTCGAGTCGCCGGCATGAAGCGTGAACATAATATTAAGAACCCAAAGCTGAGCTTCGAGCGAAGTGTCACACAGTATAGGTAAGCGTTACGTGTAGGCAGTAGGTCAACATACAAAATACGAGAGCATTATTATTAGATATATTATAAAATACGAGAGTGGATCCATTAATAGTTTGATTTATTATAATGCGTAGTAATCGCGAAAACCTAAGACATTTCTACCTAACAAATTAATTTGAAGGCCGGGTGTTCCAAGCGCAATAGGTATTTACGTGCGGACGCCGCACTTACGTAAACCCAGAAGGTTCAGAAGAATTGAAGAAGAATTATAAATGTAATTAATAAAAAGGATCGAGTAGAGTCGTTTCCATAATGAATTGGAATTACCTATGAATTTATCTTATTTGTAGAAAAAAAGGAGCATTAGTACTTGATTAAAAAAAATTAAAAAAACTTCAAATCGAACCTATTTCGGTATTTTTTTCTATTGAGAAAATTTTATTGTATCGTGTTTTGAACGGGACAGAAGAAGAAAGAATATTTTTTTTTTCTTACCACTAATAACAGATACTATTTAATAGTCTACAGACACACATTCATAATTAATTTGTGGAAGACTGGTGCCTAAACTAAGTTTTTGTACAAAACCTGTATGTCAGGTCACCAGGCCCTACCTCTGTCGTGTGGTCGAGGCCTATTTGACGGACAGGGCCGTCATCTACCCCGGTCACCAGGGAGTATGGAACCGGCAAGAGATGTCGTGCGGTGTCCCACAGGGATCGGTCCTGGGGCCGCATCTGTGGGACATCGGCTACGACTGGGTGCTGCGCGCCGACCTCCCCAGCGGCGTCAGCGTGGTTTGTTACGCTGACGACACGCTGGTCCTGGCGCGGGGGAGGTCGCACCAGGCGGCGGCCGAACTAGCGACACGCGGGGTTGCGACAATCGTCGAGAGGATCCGGCAATTGGGACTCGAGGTGGCCCTGCACAAGTCCGAGGCCATGTGTTTTCATGGTCCTCGGAACACGCCACCGTCGGGTTCCCAAATAACGGTAGGAGGGGTTCACATCGGCGTCGAGTTGACGATGAAGTATCTGGGACTCGTCCTCGACAGCCGGTGGAACTTCGTGGAGCATTTCCGACGTTTGGCTCCCAGACTGGAAAGGGCTGGGGCTGCCTTGAAGCGGCTCTTGCCCAATCTAGGGGGGCCAAACGCCTCCTGCCGGAGACTCTACGCGGGGGTCGTGCGGTCCATGGCCCTTTACGGGGCACCGGTGTGGGCGCGTTCCTTGAGGCGGCGGCCAGCCGGCCGGTTGAACGCGCCCCAAAGGGTCATGGCCACCCGGCTGGTTCGGGGATACCGTACGGTCTCCGGTGAGGCGGCGAGCCTCCTTGCCGGATTACCGCCATGGGATCTGGAGGCAAAAGTCCTCGCGCACATTTGGGAGTGGCGCGAGGAGGCGAAACGCCGGGGCGTAGCTCCGCTGCCGCGAGAAATCACGGTACAGCGGACAGAGCTCCGGCGGGATCTCAGGGCGGCATGGAGAGTGCGATTGTCGCAACCCAGCGCTGGGCACGCCACAATTGCGGCAATAAGTCCCCTCTTTGAGGAGTGGCTAGAGAGGCGCCACGGCGACCTCACCTTCCGCCTGACGCAGGTCCTCACCGGACACGGTTGTTTCGGGAGGTTCCTGTTCCGGATAAGGCGGGAGGAAACGTCCGGGTGTCACCATTGTGTGGATCGCCCGGAGGATACGGTGAAGCATACGGTGGAGGTCTGCCCGGCTTGGGCGGAGCACCGCCGTGTCCTCGTGGAGGCGATTGGCGGTGGCGATCTCTCGCGTCCGGCCCTGGTCCAGGCCATGGTACGGAGCGAGAGGGCTTGGGAAGCCGTCACCTCCTTCTGCGAAGCAGTAATGTTTGCGAAGGAGGAGGCGGAACGCGTGAGGGAGAGGCCAAATTCGCGCCCTCAGGCCACTAGCCGCCGCAGGAGACGCCCTGGGCGTCGGGAATCGCAGGCCGATTCCCGGCCACCGTAGGCGTGGGCTCGCGAACGGCGAGCAATGGGCAGCTCGCCGTTCGATAAGGACCAGGCCCGGGTCGACGGCGCGTTGTGTTCCACGCGCGCCTCAAAGAGATGTCAGCACCAATGACGGGGTCCGCTAGGGCCGATGCCTGCTGGGGTTGCGAGAAAGTCCGAAAGGGTTACCGTGGCCCCAGGCACCGGCAACTGAAGGAACACGGGTGGGTTTTAGTCAGTGAGAGTCTGACACGCCCTCCTGCTCTGCCCAGAGCGGGAGAAGTCATTTGATGATTTCCCACCCTCAAAAATAATAATATTGAAATACAATTCTGAGACATTATAATATTGCAATACTGCTCATTAAACTTGATTTATAGTACATGTGAAATAAAGTAATTTATTAAGAATAAAAAAACATTCAAGGGAGGATGTATGTGAAAGCGTGTGGGGTGAGTGTGATCTGAAATCTATCTAAAATATATATTTATTTCAGATTCTAAATGTAAATATTTGGCTATCAAAAGCCAATTGTAAAACATGCAAGAACAGGAACACCTGGCCTTAAAGCATTAAAAGCGGTCTGGTCCGACAGCAAAATATTACTTATATTACTTATTACTATATTATTATTGAATCCTCTCAAGGAAAAAGTGATCACAGGGCGCTCTTGTTTTCATTGTCAACAATTATTTCCAACTCATAGCTCTCTGATTGAACATCTTTATAAAGTTCTGGACCCAAACAAAATTGGGCCCAATGATAGATCCAAGAGTTTGATAAATGCAAAAGAACCAAACAAAGAAGTTAATCTTAACAATCGATTGAAAGCAGGTGTGAGTGTTAAACACATGAAAGAATCAAATCTAAACCATAATAATAACCTCGTAGCAGATAATCGTCCTCATAGTCATACTAAAGCGGATAAAGATTAATTTAAAAATTATCGTAAGTAATTTGCGTAACATTGAAACGAATAAACACGCAACCCAAAGGGACCCTTTGGGTTGCGTCACCGCGTCACCGCGACACCTACGTTTAAGTTTTCACTTTTATGTGCATTTTTTAAGTGAGACAAGACGTTCTCGCACGCGACGCGCAAGGGGTGTGCGTGCGCGAGGTGGACGAGGTGGACCTCCACCGGTGGTAATGGAGGAAGTGCTAGTGGTTGCCGGTCGCGGTGGTCCTAGCCGGCGTGGCAGAGGCCGCGGAGGCCGCGCCGCCCGACATGAGCGACCAGGAACTCGCACTATTGACGAGTTAGATTTTATGCTTTGCTTTCTTTTTCTTCTTTCTCTCTCTAATTATAGATTTCTCTAATTCTTTTTCTAATTTTAGACTACTAATCTGCGACATTAGGGAGAAGACGGAAAGCCAGAGTCTTGAGACGGCCCTGTACCCTAAAAGGATGCGCATGTGGCGATCGTAAGTAGTTCTACTTGTATAAGTTAGTTGTAAATGTAAATCTGGTTAAAAAACTTATTAGCAATTTTTAATTTTGATTTAAAATGTCCATCTAGATCAAACCTGGCACCCGCAACTCCACCACTACCACCATCACCATCGACTTCTGTTGCGCCACCACCATCACCATCACCATCACCCACAGCTGCGTTCGTGCCTTCGCCAGCAATGTAAGTCGCTTACTGGCTTTTCTATTTATTCTAAAGATATGGGTGTAAGCTCTGTTGGAGCTAATAAAAGAAACATTTAGGTATAGTGGTTTGCTTTATTTAAGATTTGATTACACGGAACTTTTCCTTAGTCTGAGACACAGAAGCATTGTTCTCAACTGGCGTGGTTGTCGACTTCTCAAGCCAACTGTCAACCGATCATTTGTCACTGGAACGTTCTTCACGTTCCATATCTCTGACATCCCCCTTTCTAAGCGTAGCGCTTGGGAAGAATGACTGGCCGGCCACTGCGAGTTGTTTTAGGCAAGGCGAGTTCTTGATCCGGCGCCGGCTGTATTGCTGGCAGCGGTCCCAAGGGCACTACTGATCTTGGCGGTGATTCTGATGTCGTCATAAGAAGCGGTGGCTGTTCTGTAGGAGACACTTTATTCAGCTCGGCCTGTTCATTATGAACCATCACGTTTAGGTTTTCCAATAGTTTGGGTTCAGGTACATTATTTAAATTTCTTGCTTCGGTCATAGTATTATCTGAAACAAGAACTGGTTTGTTATGTGAAGGTGAGCCTGAGCATCTAGGTATTGGTGGAAGCGATCGCAAATGCCAGGTGTTTCTTCGGTAAATTGAGCCGTCTGGCTTCTCAACTAAGTAGGACCTGGGTTCTGAAGTTGGAGCTATGATCTTGGCCGGTACCCAATGTTTGTGGTCCTCTCTCAACATCACCTGTTCACCGCTATCAAATGTTTCTCCTTGTTCCTTTCCTTTATCAGCATACTTCTTTTCTTTTTGTTTTGCAGCTTTTAAGTGCTTTTCAATATTTGTTATGATTTTTGGTTTGAGTAATTTGTAATTTATGGGTAATAATGTTTTTGTCCTTCTGCCCATTAGTCTTTGTACTGGTGAACCTAGATTCTCTCTAGGTGTGTTTCTGTGATGTAGAAGGGCCAATTGTACATCTGAATTTTCATCCAAGCATTTTTTCAACAGGTTCTTTGCTTCTTGAACATACCTTTCTGCCAACCCATTGGACCTGGGGAAATGTGGGCTAGATAATCTGTGTTGGAATTGCCATTGATTACTGAATTCTTTGAATTGTTCACTATCATATTGTTTTCCATTGTCTGTTAGTAGACATTCTGGAATCCCAAATGAAGAGAACCAAATTTTCATTGATTTAATCACTGTAGAGCTGTTTAGATTTGATAATTCATGGAAATCAAAATATCCTGAGTATGCATCTGCAATGACTATGAAGTTTTTTCCCTTGTGATGAAATATATCAGAAGCTACAATATTCCATGGAAGTTTAGGTACGTCTTGCAATAATATTGTTTCCATTGGTTTGTCTTTTTGTGTTTTTAAGCAAGTCTGACAACTTCTTACATAATCTTGCACATCACTGCTCATGTTAGGCCAGAATACATTGTCTCTTGCAAGCTGTAGTGTACCCGCTGTTGATTTATGGCTAAGATGACAATGCTTTATTATAATTGGAACCATGCTTAGGGGAATTAGGACTCTGTTGTTTTTGAATATCATGTTGTCATATACACTTAACTGTTCTCGGTAGTACCAGTATTTTTTTGTTTCTTCTGGTAGTAATTTTATATTATCTGGCCAACCATTGAGTATGATTTCTTTTAATTTTCTTAGTTCTGTACTTTTTTCAGTTTCATCTTTTAGTTCTTGTTTCCGGTTTTGTGAAAAAGGGATTATGGCACATATTTCAATTTTATCTTCATTCATTTCTTGGCTGCTTAAATCCCTGCAGTCTCGGCTTAAGGTGTCTGCAATAAACAATTCTTGCCCCCTTTTGTAAATTATTTTAGCATTATACAGGGTGTAAGGGGAACGCTTCCGAAGCCAGAACGTAGATTATATACTACCTAAATGCAAACGGATACCAATAACCTTTCACTTTAAATTGGTTATTTTCAAGACTTCATATTTCGTAAACACGCAATGGAAACCGTCCAAAACGTGAGGTCACTGACACGCAACGCAACATACGCGCCACCTTGCGTCCGCGTGTTTCGGGCGCCGAGCGCTCCGTACGGCCGAGTCACGGGATTTATACGGAATTTACAAACATCACTTTCAAAATGCCTACCTTTACAACACTTCACAAAAATTATGAATTTTAATCGCATTATTCGTAGCCCACTGTTAAACATTAAAGCTGACAGAGGCATTTTACGTACCTGTCTAAATCCTTTGCGACCTTATGAGGTTTGGCTCGAACTGCGCTCCATCCCTTTCAATACAAAGTCGGGCCCGTCGTTGTGTCGACCCGTGAACACGAGGCAATAGTGTAGGATCCTCAACACATTCTGCACGAAGTCCATCGAAAACACTCACTATTCTGCCCCGCATTTCATCAGCACTGTCACATTCCCGATTAAAAACTCTTTCTTTCACATAACCCCACAAAAAGAAGTCCAAAGGTGTTAGGTCAGGTGAACGAGCCGGCCAGGCGTGCGGCCCCATTCTTCCGATCCAGCGGTCATCAAATAGCTCAGTGAGACGCTCGCGGACAGGGCGCGTAACATGCGGTGGAGCACCATCGTGCTGGAACCATGCTCGACGAAATTCAGCCAACGATACATAATCTAGCATAATTATCATCTAAATGTTCGTTTAAAAAAATAAGATATTCTGATCCATTGAGGCGCTGCGGTAGAAACACTGGTCCTAGAATTCGTCCATTAAAAACACCAGCCCATACGTTGACGGACCATCGGGTCTGATGGCCGGTTTCTTGAGTGGCGGACGGGTTCACGTCTGACCATACATGAGCATTCCTCCTGTTCCACATCCCGTTCCTCGTGAAAGTGGACTCGTCCGTCCAGATAATGTGCTCAATAAAGCCAGGCGCACGTTGTTGTTGATCTAGCAGCCAACGACAATACGCACGACGACGAACGTGATCGTTAGGTAGCAAAGCTTGTACTTTGTGGATTTTGTAGGGCCGCATTCTGTTCCGGCGCAAGACTTTGTGAACTGTCCAGTGAGAGACTGTCGGTTCGCCCCGGCGCCGCAATAATTTCGCTGCACTTCGTGTGCCCAGGCGAGGATTTTGGCGAATCAAATTTAAAATACGCTCCTCTGTCTGAACATTCACTTGTTGTCCACCACCTGCGGCTATCGGAGCAATCAGTCGATTTTCTAAAACTCGCTGAAAAGATGCCGTTATCATGCGAGAATCAGACGGATGCCGGACGTTCGGAAATCTGTCTCGGTAAATTCTCAACGCAAGAGAAGCATTGCCACGGGCTTCTCATAAACACATTAACATGTTGCCGTATTCACGAGCACTGTACACGTATGCATCAGGCATTGTTAAACACAACAAAACTGTACTATAACTAAAAAACAATAAAACAACACTAAAAACGTAACAATAATAACTAAATACAAATTTAAAACTAACAAAACAGTATTAAATACGGTTCAATACCTATCGACCGATTAAACGTAACGCGCGTTCGCTCACGAACTGAGTCTGAAAGGAACTAACTAGATTACTAAGAAGTACTAAGAACATCAAACAAATGCCGCCTGGCCACGTGCGGCGGCGCCGGCCGACAAACGTACCGCCGCGCGCCACGCGTGTGTGCGTGGACGGGGAATCACATGTAGCGGTGTCTTTTCATGTGCAAAGATCAACAAATTACAGAAAATGTTAGAAGAATAATGATAACCAGAAACCAATTAATTTTAATTGATATGAAATTGTACTTTAAATGCTTTATAATTACAAGCTGTTTTCATTTTCTAACTTTTAAATTAGTTTTAACGAGTTTTTTAGATTAAATTAATTAAATTATCCACTTTCAATTGATTGGTATTACATACCTACTTAATGAAGGATACAGTTATAGCAATAAACGAGTGCGCGTCGTGTGACCCGTAATTACATTGACATAAAGTTCAAATTTAATTGATTCACGCGCGCTATTTGCTTGAAACGGTGCACGTGATGAAATTTTTTTAGTCATTCACAGGTAAAGTCGGCGATTTTTTACTTTATTTCATTCACTATCGATTAACGACTTACATACAAAACTGTTATTAAATGCACGACACGGCCCATTAATTTAAAACATTTGGAGCCTCTGTAATGTTTATTTTTCTTTATTTTGGCGGCGCTTTACAAAGGATGTCTAGGTCGCCGCCCACGCCGCGCAATAGTCGTCGAAGCTTCTCTCTATCAAGTGAAGTGACCCGGGTTCAAATCTCGGCCAAATACCAATGACTTTTGTAATCATTTACCTTGATTATCAGAATTCGACCGAATGTCACAATTATCTCTGTACCTCGCTGGAATGGTCTGGTCCATCTCGCTTCCCCCTTCACCTCCCCGTGTTAGCCTCGTCGCGTGACTCGTCGGCCGTCGCCTCAGTACGGTGAGCCTCTTCGTTACTTATACGCGTCTCGTTATTTTGCTAATTTTTGTATTATTATTGTTTTGATTTTGGATAGTTATTGTTAAGTTTGCCGATATGAAGTCGTCGACCCCAGATCTAGAGATAATCTGACCATGATGTAGGTAGGTAAACATTTCAATTTTCTTACTGTGCAAAATTTTATTGAACGAATTAACGAAAGTGCTCTTTCCCAATCACAGTAGGTATCTTATTATCTCTATTCGACATGGATCTCAAGGTTAAGCATAAACATCTGGATTTTTCTGATTTGTGAACATAATTTGCGAACATTCGGATCAAAATTGTAACCCGGTTCAAGGGGAAAATCATTACGAACCTTGCATGAATGGAATCCGAAAGTAGATATCCCAGAAGGTAATAGTGAACTGAAAAGATATTTGCTTCAACTTTGACGCACATCAATCGCGTGAACAAAGGGGTCGTTGGCCGCGCTGCTGTCGGCAAGCGCTCGCGCACTTTGAACTCGGGGCTATGCGCGATTGTCAGCTGATATTTATTTACGAATACATTGCTTGATAGAGTTGTAAAGAAAAAAAAATTGTTTAATGGCAAATAATGGTTTCATTTAACTGTTCTCACCGCATAGTGTACGAAAAAGCTAAAAAAAATTAGTAAAATTGTAAAAAAAAAAAACTGTTTTTTTTTATGGTATCGTATCGAGAATCACTAGCCCTATCACCTGTCTTCGTTTTCGGAAGCGTTTCCCTACCACCCTGTATGGTAGTATCTGGTACAACATTCTTTGAAGTCTGGGTGGTGCTTCTGACAGGGTTTTCTTAAATATTGTTTCTAAAGGCTTGTGATCAGACTCTATGGTTAAATCTTTGCATCCCCAAATATATGTGTGAAATTTTTTACATGCTACTAAAATTGCATTAGCTTCTTTTTCTAATTGGCTGTAACCTTGTTCGGTCTTTGTAAATGCTTTTGCACAATAAGCTATGGGTTTGCCATTTTGCATTAGTACACCACCACATGCATAACTGCTAGCATCAACAGACAGAAGTATGGGGTCTTTGGGATTGTAGAAACCTAGAACCGGTGGATTTTTTAGCAATTCTTTAAGTTGTTTGAAGGCTTCTTCTTGATGATTGTCCCAATACCACTCTATATCTTTTTGTAACAGCTGCCGTAGTGGGCTTGTAATGTGGGATAAGTTTTTTATGAATTTTGATAGATATGTGATTAGCCCGAGGAACCTTTGTAGTTCTTTGATATTTTCAGGTCTTTTTATTTTATTTATTGTGTCTAATTTTTCAGGATCGGGTTTGAGTCCCTTGTTTGTAAAAATGTGTCCTAGGAATTTGATTTCTTGTGTGTTAAAAACACATTTATCTGGGTTCAATTTGAGTCCGGCATCTTTAAGCTTTTTTATGATCTCATTAGTTGTGGCTTCCAATCCTGCTTTGGTTGGATGATGGATAAGAATATCGTCCATCGAGACCTCCACATTGTTTATACACATTAAGAGTGAGCTCATTATTTGTTGGAAGACCTCCGGAGCTGATGCCAGTCCAAATGGTAATCTGAGGCACGAGTATCTACCAAAGGGTGTACTGAATGTTAAGTACTTTGAAGTCCTTGGTGTAACTTTCAGTTGCCAAAATCCTTTTTTACAGTCGAGAAGGCTAAACCATTGTGATCCGGTGACTCTTGTAGCTATTTCTTCAATGGTATTTAGTGGGTAGAATCTTCTCTTCAAGTTTTTATTAATTTCCGATGGGTCAATACACAGCCTTATTTTGTTGTTTTTCCTTACTACGACCATGGGTGAAACTGCTGGTGTAGGTTCTGTAACAGGAATTATGATATTATCTCTTACCATGTTATCAAGTTCTTCTTTAACTTTATTTCTTATTATATGAGGTACCTTCCTTGCCGGACAAATTGGTAATCTTGGGTTGTCAATCAGGTCAATATCATACTCATAATTTTTGAGGCAGCCGATTCCTTCAAAAACATCATTTTCCTTTGTTAGAGCATCAACTCGCTTTATTAGATTCAATTTTATACATGTTCTTCTACCAAGGATCGGTGAAAAGTCTTGTTCAATCACATAGTATTTTATTTTAAATATTTTCTTTTTTACAATGGTTTCCATTACTGTTTCACCAATAACTGTCATTTTGTGTTCTGAGTATGATGTCAGGAATTTTGTGTCTGATGAAGCGATGGTTGCTTTTGCCTTGATTGCTATCTTTTTTGGTATCACGTTGCACTGGCTACCAGAGTCTAATTTAAATGTGACTTTTTTATATGTTGGTAGTAGTTCTGTTGTCTCAAACCAATCATCTTTTTCATTAATGACAGATAAGGCTGATACATACCATTCATCCTTGCTGGAGTCATCTTCACTAGAGCTGTCTTTTTCAATAGGTTTGTAAATTGCTTGAACTTTCTTTGACCTACAACATTTTGCGAAGTGGTTCAGCTTTTGGCATTTAGTGCATGTTTTTTGATAGGCTGGGCATGCTCGAGGCCCGTGTGTCATGCCACACCTATTACATTCTGATGTCGACCCCGATGTCTGCTGGGTTGCCTTCATCTTTTTCTTAATTATCGCCACTGTAGGTGTTATTTCACTGATATTGTCAATTTTATTCATTTGCAATTTTAGTTGTTCCGCAGCCCTGCATATGTCAACTGCTTTTTGCAGGTGTAAATCATTCTCAATTAACAATCTTTCGCGTGTCGTTTTGCTTTTTATGCCAATTACAATTCTGTCCCGCAGGACGCTATCCTCTAATTTTTCATAATCACAATTTCTAATTTTATTCTTTAGTTTGGTCAAGAACTCGTCAAAACTTTCTTCGTTATTTTGAATTATTTGATTAAAAATATACCTTTCGTATGTTATGTTGGTCTTTGGGATGAAATATTCTTCGAATTTCTTTTTGATAGTTTCTAAGCTCTGAGATTCCTTTTCTGTCAGGCCAAACGTATTGTAAATGATGGCCGCTTCTGGTCCAATTGCGCTCATGAACATTGCCACCTGAACCTCGGGTGGTCTCTTGTCCAGTCCTGTGGCTGTCGCGTACCATCCGAACTGTTGACTCCAAAGTTTCCACGACGAAGCATTTCCTGTTCCGCCATTTTCTATGACAATCGACTTCGGCGGTCTTATTCCTGTGCCGCCGGCGCTCGTCGTATTTTCTTCATTACTCATTGTTGTTGTTGTTTCGGCACCATGTAAGCTCTGTTGGAGCTAATAAAAGAAACATTTAGGTATAGTGGTTTGTTTTATTTAAGATTTGATTACACGGAACTTTTCCTTAGTCTGAGACACAGAAGCATTGTTCTCAACTGGCGTGGTTGTCGACTTCTCAAGCCAACTGTCAACCGATCATTTGTCACTGGAACGTTCTTCACGTTCCATATCTCTGACAATGGGTACTACAACACTGCTTTTGTTCCAGGTTTGTGGATTATAGGGAGTATGAGTCGGGTCCGACCACGCCAGCCGCCTCACTGATGCCGCATCCACCTCAACCTCCTGCTCCTCGCCCTCGTCAGCACATGCGAGATGAGGACATTACGGACCTCATCAATTTGGGTAACTACCTGCTGATTTTAGTTTAGTTTGGGGCTATGGCCAATCTTCTGATTCTGATCACTAGATTTGAAACCAATCTATAATTTGTTACAGGAAGTGACTCAGGCTCTGACGAGAGCGACGACGAGGAGCAGATAATTTTCCCGGTAATTCCAAGGGTGTTTCGAAGCATTATGAAGACACCATTTGACCGGGAAGATGAAGATGATGCGTCCGGTGATCCAGCGCCTGCCGGTGACCCAGCGCTTGCCGGCGACCCTGCGCCTGCCGGCGATCCCTACCCCGCTAGTGTCCCTTCAACGGCGACGGACCAGCCTTGGAGGTTGTTTGAGTTTGAGTGGATAGCGTTTCCGGATTCTCCGATTCCACCTGAATCGAGAAGGGAAACGTTTTCCCAAAGTAATGTTGGTCCGACAACTCCACGTGACGACCCGTATGCCATTTTCGTTGACATTTGGGATCGGCAAATTATGGAGCACATTGCCTCGGAGACCAACAAGTATGCTCAGCAGTTGGCAACCCAGATGCTGGATAACCACAATCTCCATCCCACCAGCCGCATCGGCCGGTGGTTTGACACCACGGCCGATGAGCTATACATATATTTTGGTTTGATACTGGCGATGGGGGTAGTGGTTAAGTCCCGTTTGGAAGAGTATTGGGCTGCCACTCCTGACATATTTTGTACTCCAGGTTTTAGCGTCAACATGGCTATCGATAGATTTCTTCTACTCTCAAAATGCCTTCATTTTAATGATAACGAAGCCATGTCTGCGCTAGAACTGGACGGCTCCGAGGCCCGACTGTATAAAATACAGCCACTGCTGTCACATTTGAACATGAAATTTCAGACATTATACACTCCGGCGCAGAGCATTACACTAGACGAGAGTCTTTTAATGTGGAAAGGCTGGCAGGAAATCAGCCACCTTATTCCTAATAAACCCGCAAATATAGGCATCAAGACCTATGAGATTTGTGAATCTCAAACCGGCTACCTATGGCGGTTTGAGGTTCACGCCCATAAGAAATCTCCACCGCAGCAGTTCGAAGACCCACTTGAGGCGTCTACAATGTCAATTGTGTTGCGGATGATCCAAGGTCTGGAGCACAAAGGGTACACATTGTGGATGGACAATTTCTACAATTCGCCCTGTCTCGCTCGACGACTAAAGTCCTTGGGCTTTGACTGTGTAGGAACCCTGCGGACCGATCGTAAGTTTGTTCCGCAGGCCCTGCACAGTCTCACCAAGCGGAACATGCGCCCCGGTCAGGTGTCCGGTCTTACCTCAGGGGACGTCGATGTCATGGTATGGAGAGATAATAACAGGGTTGCTATGATCTCTACATACCATGGCAACGGTCAGCAGACAGTCCGAGGCTCCACCAAACCCATCCTGATATCTGATTATAATATCATGATGGGTGGGGTGGACAGAAAAGACCAGCTGCTGGCCATGTATCCGGTCGAGCGGAAACGAACAAAGGTCTGGTACAAAAAATTGTTCCGGAGACTTCTTAACGTCTCCGTATTAAACGCTTATATCATCCATCATCACTCTTCTACTACTCTTAAGCATCGAAATTTCCGTAAGTCTCTTATAAAATCACTTCTTTCAAAACATCGCATCACCGCTCCTGTTCTGCCTAAAATCACACCGACTCCGCAACAAAACTTTTCACATTACATCAAAGTGTTCCCTGTACAAACGCACGGTCAGAGGCTGCGGAGACGTTGCACCCATTGTAAAAAGCGGGTGCGAACGTTCTGTTCTGGTTGCAACAAAACCGTATGTATGGAAGACTGTTTCCCTTTAATTCATTCATAATTTATGTATGTAAAATATATTTATAAATATATATTTCCTTTGTCTTTATCTATACACGAATAATTTAACATCGTTCTGGAGCCGAAACACAGTAACTCCAGACGATTAATAGTTACTATTGGCATTGTTATAATTTTTTTAAGACATCTAATATAGAAGTTAGAAATTTATCACTTTTATTCTGTCATTCGAGTTAAATCTTAGTAGCCCTTCCACTATTTCCTTCATAAACGCAAGATCGTACGCGATCCACTCGGTGATGACATAGCGCGAAACAGCTGTGCGACAGCGCGCTCGTGGGTCAACGGACGTTGACGACTAACCTTTTTTTTTTTTTACCGGGGGAAATCCTCATGGACTACCTCCGCCTGGGGAAAAGGCGGAGGGGCGTGCCGGACTCTTACCGGCTAAAACCACCCCGGTGTCTCCTTTCACGTGCGCGCGGGGCCGCGGGAATCCAAATTCTTCGCAGCCCCACACTAGTGCCGGCCCGGTCTGTCCGGGCCTCGTCTCCTGCACGGGGTAGTGAGGTGTTTAACTACCCCGTGCATCGCCTCCTACTTCATTTGTGAGGACACGGCGCTGCTCCTCCCAAGCTACACACTCGGCGAGCGTGTGTTGCGCCGTGTCCTCCCCGCAATGGACGCAATGGTGGCACCGAGCATCCGGCTCCCTGTCTATGCGGCACAGGTACTTGCCGAAGCAGCCGTGCCCCGACAGCACCTGCGTCACCCTAAACGATTGGGAGCCGTGCCTTCTCCCGAGCCAGTCGTCGAGTACTGGCCGGATCGCCTCGACGGTAGCGAGGCCGGCGGTAGGGCGCAGAAGCCTTTGCCGCCATTCCGCCACCAAGACCTGACGGAGCTCCTCTCGGCGCAGCGCGATCTGCCGCTGCACCGGCCTTGAGCCCCGTGCCCGCTCTTCCTCGCGCCATCGATATAATGACGCGAGTACTTTCGCCTCTAGGTCCCAGGGCGGGGATCCGGCCAGGACGCAAGCCGCCTCGTAGTAAATCGTGCGGTACCCGCGGACGACTCTGACGGCCATCGCCCTCTGCGGTTTGCGCAGAATGGCGAGAGTGCCGGCCGTCATGTCCATCGCCCACACAGGGGCCCCATACAGGGCCATTGACCGCACGATTAACACGTACAACCGCCTACAGGCGGCGCTCGGGCCCCCCAAGTTCGGAAGCAACGTTGAAAGCGCGCCCGCTGCACCCATCAGCTTGGGCGCCAGCCGCCGGAAGTGGGGCCCGAATTCCCATCGGCTGTCGAGCGCCAATCCCAGATACTTCATGGTGGACTCGACAGCTATCCGGGCCCCGCTGACCACGATGTGTGATCCCGGCGCCGGCGCACGTCGGGGGCCATGAATCACCATGGCCTCCGACTTGTTTAGGGTCACCTCCAGGCCCAGGCGCCGGATGCGGTTCACCACCTGTGACACCGCAGCCGTGGCTATCAACGTCGCTTCCCTGTGCGAGCTCCCCCGGGCAGCGACAAGCGTGTCGTCCGCATAACACGTCAAGTCGGCGCCTGACGGGAGCTCGCCTCTCAGCACCCAGTCGTAGCCTATGTTCCACAGGAGCGGTCCCAAGACCGATCCCTGTGGAAAACCGCACGACATGAGGTGCCGACCGGCACCGTCACGTCCCCGATAGGTGACACATCTATCCTCCAGATAAGCCCCTACCGTACGGCGGAGGTAGGGAGGCACCCGATGGTATTTCAGAGCCTCCCGAATACAACTCCAGGGTAGGGTGTTGAATGCGTTGGAGATGTCTAAAGACACCGCCAGCCAGACCACCCCACCCTGGGACACCGTCTCCTCCGCCAGGGCCCTCACGCGCATGATGGCGTCTATGGTAGAGTGCCCCCGACGAAAACCCAATTGGTGGTCGTCCAGGTCCGGCCTGTATGGGCCGATACGCGGACGGGGAGTCCGCGGGGCGCCCCTCCTTCCTGAGCAGGACCAGCCTCCCCTCCTTCCACACACTGGGAAACTGACCCTGCTCGATACATGCCGTGAAGAGCCCCCTCAGCTGGGGCTCTAGCTCCTTCAGAGCCAGGACGAGAGCTCGACCAGGAACTCCGTCGGGTCCGGGCGCTGTGTTCTTAGCCCGGAGTCGCGACACGGCCGCTCTCGTCTCTGCTTGCGTCACCTCGGGGACATCGGTGCTCTCCTCTTCTGGAGAGTCTGTGGCTGAGGGCGAAGCCATCGCGGGGGGAACGTGTCCCGCTCGCTCAGGGAAGAGGGCCGATACCACCGCCTCTAGCAACTGGGGTTCCATACTTTGCGCCAGTGGAGGCGCCCAGGGACGCAACTTGCCCCGTACCCAACGGTAGGGGTGCCCCCACGGGTCCTGATTTAGGGACCACAGCAGCTCCTCCCTGGCACGCGACTTAGAGTCGCCGATGGCCAGCCACAAAGTCTCCTTAGACGCGCGGTACACCTCATACAGCGCGTCTTCCTCGACGGAATCCCGTCGACGTCGTCTCCGGTATCGCGTGTACTGGCGGCGAGCCGCAACGCACTCAACGCGCAGCCGTGCGATCTCGTCCGTCCACCAGTAAAAAAGGTTTTTTTTTTCAGTAGGTACATTAATACTAGAAATTTGCTAGCAAGGATAATATTATTGAGGAACCTTGTCTTCCCACGGTCAAAAAAGATTGTTTTGATGTAGGTAGGTACACAATGAACAAGAAGTCCACCTTTCACTGTGGTGTTCAGTCACCAGTCGCGGTCATCAGTACCTACTTGCACTTTGTTGCTGTAGATACCTAAGTACCCGCGACAATAATAAATCGTTTGATTCCGCATTCATAACTATTGTTTGATTTAAATTGTTTATCTACATAACAGTTAAATAACTCTAATTTTTCCTTCATAATTTCTACGGGCTTAGGACCGTCGCGTCGGTAATAAGTCAGTACATGTTACGTATCTAAGTAGGTAAATACTTGCTTACTTGTAGGTACTCTTTTATTCACTTCACTTTTCACAATATTAAAAGCGTCCACTGTCGCACTTTTTAAGTCATCTCGAGTAGTACGCAAATCGGAAGAAACTAGTCTTTTTATCTCGAACCACAAATAAAAATCCAGTGGTGTTAAGTCAGGGCTCCTTGCGGGCCAAGCCACAGGGCCACCACGGCCTATCCACTGCTTAAATACGTACGCACTGAAGTAGCATAATGAGCAGGGCATCCATCATGCTGATAGAACAGACCGCGATAATGTGCCAGATTGCCATTATGTATCTCACATAATATTGGCTAACATTGAATCGCTTGGCCGCCATTATGGTACTACGACATTGCCGCGTGGGCCGCGTTCGAAGTATTCCAGTATGTCTTCCTCCAATTCCGCCGAGTATGGTAGTCTACCGCGGCCCTGCGCGTGTGTGGGCGCTCGAAACTGTCCATGATCGAGGAGGCGCTGGGTTACAGCCAGGATGAAGGAGGTGAAGGGAACTTGAGTGTCAGTGATTCCACGTGCGCGCAGTGAGTTCAGGTGTTCCGGCTGAGCATATAAACGTCTGGCCTCTTCCAAGTTATGGTTCGCCATGTCACATAAAAATCCACCATTGCCCAAAACTCCAAGTTGGAGTACACGTATTGCCGACTTGCCGACTCATTTTTGGCGCGTAATTAGGTTGCGCGTGCGTGACCTAATACAACGAAACGCGAGACAATACTAGGAAGGAAATAGGAATGGCGGGGGCGGTCGGCCAGACTGTAAGGGGCCGGAGGCGTGGCTTACGGATCATGCAGTCTGATCGATGAATGAATTTTTCAATGGGTACCGTTCGCAAGTGTTGCAGTTCGTCGATACGTTTTACACACATGCATTGATCGTAAGGAAGCGTTACTTCGAGTTCTCACTATTACACAAAAAAAAAAACAATAATAATAATAATATTCTTTATTTTTCAGACAACAATGATCCATAGATGATTAGATTTTTCATGATTTTGTTTTATTGTAACTTATTGAAAATAATAGTCCCAATCGTTTCGAGTTCGATGATCGAGTATATATATATGGCTTTCGGTTCCAGAACGACTTAAAATTGACCGTGTATTTAGCTCCTTGTATAACAATCTACTATTTTTATCCAATCTTGTCGTGGGAGGTTCAAAATTTTTATCTTAGAAATTTTGCTCTTAGATAAACAAGACTAGTTTGTTAGCCAAACTCTCATATATGTATATGGGTTCTTCATCGTTTGTATTATTTATAACGTCTTCAAAATACTTGTATAGTTTTGGGTAATCCAATGCCGTGTATTGCACTTTCGTAAGGGGGGGAGGGGCATACTGCTTAATTTCTAAAAAGATTTGCTTATGATCGGACATCGCAGATTCAATGATGACGATATGAAAGTTGTTTTCTTGTAGGTTGGAGGAGACATGGTCTAGTATGGTTTTGGTTGAGGTAGTTTCACGGGTGCAATAAGTACGATCAATTTTGTTTAAAATCTTGAAGTTGCTTTCTTTCAGTGTGTTCCTGTAGTCACGAACTGCTCGGTCTGGATTCAGCAAGTCTAGGTTAAAATCGCCAAACACTATTGCTCTCTTCTTCTGGTGTAATTGTTGCGAGTAGATCTCAAGGAAGTTGTTCATATTACTTTTGTCTGGTTTATATATTATGGCACCAATGCTCAAGGAAAACTTTTTCACAAAAATCTAGAGGTAATGAGTATCGTCTACACAACGTTCTTCTACAAGATGGTGTTTTAGATTGTTATGGACAAATATTGAGACTCCGCCTCCCCTTTTATTTTGTCTTGAAGTTATAGTAGTGCGTGTAGCATGGTATTTGAAGTCTTCTTACTTCATCATCACTTTTGATCCATGTCTCAGAGAGAACAATAATATGCGTGGTTGCTTGTAAAGATGCGATTATACATTTTAGCTCATCGAATTTACCTGGTTTAACTATACTGCGAGCACTGGCATAGAAACATTTCAGGGATTTTTTGATTGGGACTATATCATTGTAATTATTCGTAACTTGGTATGTTATTCTCTATGAGCAGTCAGTTAGTTTTTTGAAGATGTTGACACAGGCGTAGTTGCTTTTTCGGTTATCGAGAGAATTTTAGGCACTCCTTTAATGTACTTGATTTTAAGGTTATTTTCCCCGGTAGCAGTGCGGTTTTGTAGCTCATCTTTCAGATTTTGCAATTATTTACGTTGATATGGAGTTTGGTCGCAATACAATTTTATGTTCTCGGTGACCAGGTTATTTCTGTTACGCAATATTGTTTTCACTGTTTCCTCAGATGTGAAACATATTTTTCATCCCACCATCTCGGAAAGAGTATTTTTAATCTTCAATATCTGAGTGGAAAAGCCGTTTTTATTCTCTAGAGGATAAAGTAAATTGAATTTAGAACATCGTGTGCACTAAGTTTGTGAATTAAAAAAAACATTAAACCTATTTACTGCTACCTCTATGGTGCCGAATATATCATACAACTTTTTTTTAATTTGTTAAAAACTCAGACTCGGAACCTTCTTGGTGTTCTTTTTTCAATTTGCTTTGTACGCGGTTCTTTACGCGGCATTTTTTCACGTCATTGTTAAACCTTATATTAAAAACAAGAAACTTGAAAACAAGTGAAAAAACTAAAATGAGTGATTCTAGCGACGAGGAAGTTTGCTTGACGCCAACAGAATTGACTGAAACTGTTAATAATGCGCAAATGAGCTTTCTCCCTCAACAATCACGCGAGAAGTATTTAAAACAGTACGATATGTTCAACACGTGGCGACTAGCAAAAGGAGCCAAAACTTTCTCAGAAAAAGTTTTGCTGGCATATTTTATAGAATTATCCGAGAACAAGAAAGCAAGCACTCTATGGAGTACGTATTCGATGCTAAAAGCAACAATAAAGATGAAAAAAGACAAACATATCGATACCTATCCTAAATTAGTGGCATTTTTAAAAAGAGCCTCATCTGGTCATCAACCAAAAAAATCGAAGGTTTTCACAGTATCTGATATTGAAAAGTTTCTTAACGAAGCACCCGATTCCGTATATTTGGCGGCAAAAGTAAGTCAGTTGCACATTCAGTATCTACTTAAGTATATTAATCTCAATTAAATAGTATACTTAGTAGATGTTGATAGGCATAATTATGCGTTCATATCAATTTTATTCATTTATCTACTACAATACTCTTTACGTTACAGGTTGTTCTTATTATTGGAATAAACGGAGCATGTCGAACTAATGAACTAACACAACTTAATGTCAAAAACATTGAGAAACATTCAGATGACTTACTATTAATTAATTTACCTAATACAAAGACAAAAAGAGACCGCAACTTCGTCATTCGCAAGGAATACGTAACGATTGTTGAGAAATATCAAGCCTTACGCCCGCCTAACACTCCAATCAATCGATTTTTTCTACAGTATCGCAATGGAAAGTGTGTTAGACAGCCTATGGGTACTGTCACGTAGATCCTAACGCCATCTGTTAGCGAATAGAAGAACTACACGTTAGACGCTAACGCCATCTGCTATCGAATAGCCGAACTACACTGGACCGTTCCCGTAAGTACTAGAATGTTCTGGTATTATGCTAGAACATTCTAGTAACTTACACTCGTCATATAAATAAGGGGTTGACAGCGTTGTAGGACAGTTCAGCTTAGAATGCGAAACAGTGAAGAACAGCTAATAACAGTAAAAGTGGACTAATAGTGAACTACAAGTGATTGTGTTTAAAGTGTATGATTACTGTATTTGTGATTTTTTAATTATAGTGTGTTTTTCGTGTAAATTGGTATAAATTTATTTATCCCGAACCCCAGCTCGTAACAGTACTAATAAAATTGGCAGTATCCCACGAGAAATAGCAACATTTCTTGAACTTCCAGAACCCCTGTTGTACACGGGTCATTGTTTCCGACGAACTTCAGCCACACTTTTGGCTGATTCCGGAGCTGATCTCCTGTCCCTTAAGCGCCACGGAGGCTGGAAGTCCAATGCAGTTGTAGAGGGATACATAGAGGATTCCATCCAAAATAAGTCTAAAATATGTGAAGGCATCGTAGGAGCCATTACACTGAAAGAGCCTCAATCGGATCCTTGGACTGGCCCTTCTACATCAAAAATAAGCCGTTATGAAACACCTAACCATCTCCCTCTCTCTCCAACATTCACGCCAAGGGAATCCGATGAATCGGTACAACTATTAAGTATGACAGATAGTTTACCGAAAAACAGTACACAAGTGACTAACACCAATATTACAGTACCAAACAAAAATATTACACTCAATTTAAATAACTGTAGCAACGTTACTTTAAAATTTTCTTAATTATACCTTAGTATTATTTTGTTATAATTTAAAGATTATTCTGTAATACTTACCTGTCATAATGTAGTAATTAATACCTAAACTGAAATAAAAGTGTACCTATCTTGTGATTGTAAACGTTTTTTTTTTGCATTTAGTCATTTCCTCGCTGAGGTGGAATGAAAAGTTACGTGTTGCACTCGAGTGCAAAGATTTTTCACCTCGTGCTCTTTTGATTCCCTCGCTGACGCTCAGGATTCTAATTTTGAATCACTCGCTGCGCTCGTGATTCAATTTTAGAATCCTTCGCTTGCTCGGTCATCAAAATTGAACACGCGGTTAAAAAGCAACTTTGCACTCTTGTATAACAAATAACTATTAATTGAGCGGGCATGTTCAGGCTTATATTTACCAAGACGCATAATTTTCTCAGGTTGGGGACAGTCATTGTAGGCAAAAGTGATTGTGTTTAAAGTGTCTGATTACTGTATTTGTGATTTTTTAATTATAGTGTGTTTTTCGTGTAAATTGGTATAAATTTATTTATCCCGAACCCCAGCTCGTAACATTTGGTGTCAGAAGTGGGATAAATTATGCCAGTTTTTCCGAAGGACGACACGGAGGGTATCCGTACCCGGAGTCAGCGCCAGCAGGAGGTGGACCAGAGGCGGTTTGAAGGTTCGCCGATACAGACACCTGGTGGTAATCAGCCGACGACGGTGCCAATCTCCGAAGTACCATCTGGAGCTCCTACAGTATCACCAGCCATGGATCTTTCCGCTCTGATGGTGATGCTGCAGGAACAGGCCCGCCGACAGGAGGAACAGGCACGCCGACAGGAGGAACAGGCCCGCCGGCTGGAGGAACAGCTTCAGCGTGACAAGGAGGAACAGGCCCGCCAACAAGAGGAACAGGCCCGCCGACAAGAGGAACAGGCCCGCCGACAAGAGGAACAGGCCCGCCGACAAGAGGAACAGGCCCGCCGGCTGGAGGAACAGCTTCAGCGTGACAAGGAGGAACAGGCCCGCCAACAAGAGGAACAGGCCCGCCGACAAGAAGAGCAGATCCTCCTCATTAAAGATTTACGCGCGACGTTTGGCAAGGACATCACAGCCGTGAAGGAGAAGGTTCAGCTGCACGAAAATCGTATCTCCGAGGCCGAAATCCAGATCGCTGACATGAGAAAAGCGTTGGGGAACCTGAAAGCTGGAGACGGGACTGCGACTTCTGTAGTTGCTGCACCTTCGGTGCGCGGGTTTAAAGTGCCACCCTTCGATGGAACATCTTCGTGGTCGGCATACAAAATCCAGTTTGAAGCTGTCAAGGAAGCAAATGGGTGGACAAAAGGGCAGGCCATGACCGCACTTACTTTGGGCCTTCGCGACCAGGCCTTAACCATATTGGAAGCTCTCGGTAAGAATGTGACTTACGAGCAGCTGCTTGAGGCGTTAGAAGCCAGATACGGTGACGCACACTTGGAACACGTATTTCGAGCCCAGTTAAAAGATCGTGTGCAACGCAGTGGTGAAAACCTGCAGCAGTGGGCCCTGGAAATTGAAAAGCTGGTTCGAAAGGCGTACCAGTCTGCGCCTGCACCCATCGAAGGGATTCTGGTTCAAGCATTCATCGATGGTATACGGGACCTGGAAGTTAGAGCTGCTGTTAGACTTGGGCACCATGAGACGCTGAAGGACGCCTTGGCCCATGCATTGGAGGTGGAGGCAGTAAGGCACGATCATCGAGCCCACCGCATCAGGGAGGTTGCGGAGTTACCAGGACGTGACCGCACTAGGTACAGCCCTAGATGCTACACTTGTGGAGAAAAGGGCCACCTCAAGTCGAGTTGCCCGAAGCGAAGCACTGTCCGCGAAGATCACACCCAGGAAAGAAGGGCGGCTGATGTCACCGCCCAGCAGCAGGGGAAACGAGTAAACTCCAGGACTGCGGGGCGGGTGCTGGCTGGTGTTAAAAGAGCCCCAAGGATTTCAATCTCACAAGCCCATGATGGGAACAGCCTTATCATCAAAGGTGAAGTGAATGGAAGACCATGTAAGCTGACATTGGATACTGGAGCTTCACGCACGGTTGTCAGTTCCCAACTAGCGAATCATTTTCTTGGGGACTTCTTCGGTAAGCATGACTGCGTAAATTTAGTAACAGCTACCGGTCAGCACATACCCGTCCGAGGAGAGAAAGAGGTGGAGTTAAAACTGGGTAACACAATTTACCGGCATAAGGTCATCATGGCTGACATAGTAGATGACTGCATCCTAGGTTTGGACTTCATGCGACAGCACTGTTGTGAGATCGACGTGAATCAAGGAGTCTTGAAATGTGGTTCAGAAGAAGTATTCATGGAAGGTGCACCATCGGGCGAAGTGTACTGTTTAAAGAGGATTGTTCTTCCTCCCCGGTCGGAAACAATAGTTCCAGTTAGTCTTCTACATAATTCTGGACAGAAAAATCGATGTATTCTCATTGAAAGATTGGACGAAAACCTTCCATGGAAGATGGCGCGGACCTTGGTTAGGGCAATCAACGTTGCAGCCGTACGCATACTGAACCCAAGTGAAAGGGAACAAGTAATCAAGAAGGGTACGTTGATGGGTACCTGTGAAGAAGTGGCTTGGATGCGTAAATGCCAACATCAGCCTTCTCGGAATAATGTCCAAAGTGCAAGATTTGACATGTCAAATCTTTTGGAAGACTGTCGCAAAGATTTATCGGATGGAGAAATGGAGAAGGCTAAGAAGATGCTACTTCAGTACGCCGACATTTTCTCTGCAAATGATGCTGACATAGGGAAGACTGGATTGGTTCAGCACAGAATTAATACGGGAAACGAGTTACCAATTCGTCAGCGACCAAGAAGAATACCAGTGGCAAGAGAAAAGGAAATGGATAAGATGATTGAAGACATGGTAAAGGATGGAGTTATAGAGCCTTCATCTAGTCCATGGTGTTCTCCTGTGGTCCTGGTGAAAAAGAAGGATGGCAGCATGCGGTTTTGTGTGGACTATCGTCGACTGAATGACGTTACAAAGAAAGACAGCTATCCACTACCCAGGATCGACGACACATTGGACACGCTGTCAGGAATGAAGTGGTTTACCACGTTAGACCTAAAAAGTGGCTACTGGCAAGTGGAGATAGATCCTAAGGACAAGGAAAAAACCGCATTCTCTACGGGAAAGGGACTATGGCAATTTAACGTCATGCCATTTGGATTGTGCAATGCTCCTGCAACTTTCGAAAGGCTTATGGAGCTAGTACTCACCGGATTAATTGGAGACGCCTGTCTTGTCTATTTAGATGATATCGTCATCGTAGGCCGCACATTCGAAGACCACCTCCGAAACTTGGAACGTGTACTGTCAAAAATCCGAGGAGCCAACCTTAAGTTAAGTCGGAAAAAGTGCTCATTCTTCAAGAAGCGAGTAAGCTTTTTGGGACACGTGGTCTCGGAAGAGGGAGTACAAACTGATCCAGAGAAAATCGTCGCCGTCAAGGATTGGCCAGTTCCGAAAGACAAGACGCAAGTCAGAGCATTTCTGGGTTTGTGCTCGTACTATCGACGGTTTGTCAAGAATTTTGCTGATATTGCCAAACCTCTACACAAGCTTACTGAAGAGAAGAGACAGTTCTGTTGGGATGAGAGCTGTGACATGGCTTTCCAGGACTTAAAGAAATGTTTGTGCAATACCCCAATTTTGGGCTACCCTGACTCAGAAAATGAATTCATAGTTGACACGGACGCTAGTAATACTGGAATTGGCGGTGTGCTATCCCAACGGAAAGGAGATCATGAAGTTGTGATAGCTTATTTCAGCAAATCTTTATCAAAACCAGAGAGAAATTATTGCGTCACGAGGCGCGAGCTACTTGCTGTAGTGAAGACATTACAGCATTTCAGCAAGTACTTGTTGGGACGTAAATTCCACCTGCGAACTGACCATGCTGCATTGAAGTGGTTGTTGCAGTTTAAGAATCCAGAAGGACAAGTAGCGAGATGGATTGAATTGCTACAAGAATTCGACTTCGCAATTGAACATCGCAGTGGGAAATCCCACGGTAACGCGGACGCTTTATCAAGAAGGCCTTGTCCTGAAGACTGCAAGCATTGTATCAGACAAGAAGCTAAGGAAGCGGTACCTGTCAGGATGGTAAGAACGGACCTTAGCGACGAATGGAAGAAAACTCTACAGCATGCTCAGCGAAGCGATACAGATATCAAGCCAATTCTCGAGTGGATTGAAGCTAATGCTCCAAAACCGAAATGGTGTGATGTTGCAACGATGAGTACAACCACAAAGAGTTATTGGGCACAGTGGGAGAGCTTGGTAATCCAGGACGGTGTATTGTGCCGCAAATGGGAAAATGCTCGAGGGGACAGCTGCCACCTGCAAATGATCGTACCTAAAGCAAAGGTACCAGAGGCTCTACAGCTCTACCACAATGGATGTTCAGGAGGTCATATGGGAGTAAAAAGGACTCTATTGAAGATCAGAGACCGGTTCTACTGGATCCATTGTCGAGAGGATGTTGAGGATTGGTGTCGCAAATGCACTAGTTGTGCTGCGGTAAAAGGACCTCACACACGCAGCAGGGGTGCATTGAAAGTGTACAACGTAGGAGCCCCCTGGGAACGGATAGCACTAGACGTCGCTGGCCCTTTCCCTGAAAGTGAAAGTGGAAACAAATATTTCATGGTTGTCATGGATTACTTCACTAAGTGGCCGGAAGTTTTCGCCATTCCTAATCAAGAAGCTACGACAGTTGCTGATAAATTAGTCCACGAAGTCTTCTGTCGGTTTGGGGTACCTTTAGAAATCCACAGCGATCAAGGACGAAATTTCGAGTCTCAAGTGTTTCAGGAAACATGTCGGGTGATGGGTACTCACAAAACCAGAACTACTTCATACCACCCACAATCTGATGGAATGGTGGAAAGATTTAATCAGACGTTGGAAAGATATCTGGCAAAAGTTGTAGCAAGCAGACAAAAGGATTGGGACAAGCACATACAACCGTTTCTCCTGTCATACCGAAGTGCAGTTCACGAGAGTACGACTGTGACACCAGCCTTCGCGAACTTCGGAAGGGAGTTAAGGCTACCAGCAGATTTAATTACCGGCATCCCCCCTGATACTCCACGCAGTTTAACAGATTATGCGAATGACCTGCGCAACAAGATGAATGACGTATATGAGCATATCAGACAATCAGGCCAACAGATGTCCGAGAAAATGAAAACTCGTTATGACCGGAAAATGAACAATAGTGGTTTCGACGAAGGTTCGCTAGTATGGTTGCATAACCCAGCCCGCAGCAAAGGGAAGTCCCCTAAGCTACAGGCAAAATGGGACGGACCGTACAGAATCGTGACCAAGATCAACGATGTCACCTACCGAATTCAAAGGAATACGCGAACTACTCCTAAAATTGTTCATGTCGATCGATTGGCACGATATTACGGGAATAATGATGCTCGGGACGAGCATGTCTTAGGAGGGGGCAGTGTCACGTAGATCCTAACGCCATCTGTTAGCGAATAGAAGAACTACACGTTAGACGCTAACGCCATCTGCTATCGAATAGCCGAACTACACTGGACCGTTCCCGTAAGTACTAGAATGTTCTGGTATTATGCTAGAACATTCTAGTAACTTACACTCGTCATATAAATAAGGGGTTGACAGCGTTGTAGGACAGTTCAGCTTAGAATGCGAAACAGTGAAGAACAGCTAATAACAGTAAAAGTGGACTAATAGTGAACTACAAGTGATTGTGTTTAAAGTGTCTGATTACTGTATTTGTGATTTTTTAATTATAGTGTGTTTTTCGTGTAAATTGGTATAAATTTATTTATCCCGAACCCCAGCTCGTAACAGTACTAATAAAATTGGCAGTATCCCACGAGAAATAGCAACATTTCTTGAACTTCCAGAACCCCTGTTGTACACGGGTCATTGTTTCCGACGAACTTCAGCCACACTTTTGGCTGATTCCGGAGCTGATCTCCTGTCCCTTAAGCGCCACGGAGGCTGGAAGTCCAATGCAGTTGTAGAGGGATACATAGAGGATTCCATCCAAAATAAGTCTAAAATATGTGAAGGCATCGTAGGAGCCATTACACTGAAAGAGCCTCAATCGGATCCTTGGACTGGCCCTTCTACATCAAAAATAAGCCGTTATGAAACACCTAACCATCTCCCTCTCTCTCCAACATTCACGCCAAGGGAATCCGATGAATCGGTACAACTATTAAGTATGACAGATAGTTTACCGAAAAACAGTACACAAGTGACTAACACCAATATTACAGTACCAAACAAAAATATTACACTCAATTTAAATAACTGTAGCAACGTTACTTTAAAATTTTCTTAATTATACCTTAGTATTATTTTGTTATAATTTAAAGATTATTCTGTAATACTTACCTGTCATAATGTAGTAATTAATACCTAAACTGAAATAAAAGTGTACCTATCTTGTGATTGTAAACGTTTTTTTTTGCATTTAGTCATTTCCTCGCTGAGGTGGAATGAAAAGTTACGTGTTGCACTCGAGTGCAAAGATTTTTCACCTCGTGCTCTTTTGATTCCCTCGCTGACGCTCAGGATTCTAATTTTGAATCACTACCTTAGTATTATTTTGTTATAATTTAAAGATTATTCTGTAATACTTACCTGTCATAATGTAGTAATTAATACCTAAACTGAAATAAAAGTGTACCTATCTTGTGATTGTAAACGTTTTTTTTTGCATTTAGTCATTTCCTCGCTGAGGTGGAATGAAAAGTTACGTGTTGCACTCGAGTGCAAAGATTTTTCACCTCGTGCTCTTTTGATTCCCTCGCTGACGCTCAGGATTCTAATTTTGAATCACTCGCTGCGCTCGTGATTCAATTTTAGAATCCTTCGCTTGCTCGGTCATCAAAATTGAACACGCGGTTAAAAAGCAACTTTGCACTCTTGTATAACAAATAACTATTAATTGAGCGGGCATGTTCAGGCTTATATTTACCAAGACGCATAATTTTCTCAGGTTGGGGACAGTCATTGTAGGCAAGTTTGATTATTCTATTTATTTCTACCTTTTCGTGTTCTTGGCGTTCGGTTTTTGATTTGTTCTCTGGTTCAGCTATGCCAGAAACTATAACATTTTTATATATTTCGTTCTTGAATTTCGTTGACAAATTCTTCATAAGTAGGTAGTAACCGCTAATGTAATCTAGTATGACTCCAGAGTCCAGACATGGCAAATTAAGTCACAGTCAAAGCGTCGTCAGCAGTGTTTTACGTCATACCTCAGTACAGTTCATAGTTTAAGTTAAGTTTAGCTTCAGTGTTTCAAGTTAGTTATTAGTGTTTTTACGATTATAGTTTTTACTCCCCATTTTGATATTAATTTCAACGTCCTTTCCACCCTTGCGCCTGCATATCTTACACTGCCACTGGCATTTAAGTACCTTAGCTTTTGGGGATCGGGGTTTGGTTCTCGCTGTTATTGAATTATCCATAAGTAGGATTAGGGTTGGATTGACTCCGGCCGGCGCACGGTGGATCGAAAATCGGCTGTAGAAGACATAGGGTCTCGATTTCTTTAATGTTATTTTTTTGCTGGAAATGACTTCTGCTGATCATTACTATTCTATAAAATGTCATATGAAGTAATTGTGTGCACAAATGGAAGAGTTATAATTTTTATAAGAAAAAAATGTATGGAGCTGACATGAAAAATGAGGATATCTCTGGAATCGCAAGGTTGGCCGTTATATCCTTGCACACTGTTATAGTACTATTTATTTGTGAATTTTTGACATACTTAATATTGCGGCATCACTTGCGATTTTTTTTTTAAAAATCGTCAATAAAAAAAAACAAAACATGTTTATGATATGTACATTTTAATGCTTAAATATGGCTATACCAAGTGTAACTTACAATATTTTTTATGCTTAGACCAAAACCTTCTAAGAAATCACAAAGTCGTATTACCTACTCATTTGAAATGACATGGTAATTATGAATTACATAATATTTTTTTCTTCTAAGAACTCTGTCGGGTCTTCCTGATCCTGAAGTTTCAGTAGTTCTACTGTTTCCTTAAAGTATGTCTGCCTCTTGTGGGCATCTAATTTTGGTCTTGTGGAAGAAATTAGAGGATCAGAAGAGACGATAAGCATATTGAGGATATCCTCGTTTGTTGCTTGTCTACTCTTTTTCCTCGAATGGTGTTCTCTGAACCTCCTAAAGTCTTTGTTTCGGGCCTCTGAAGCTTCTTCCGAACGACTTCCAATTGGTACAATAGCATTTTCTGCAATTATGTCCCCTCCGTGAATCAACAATTTGTGGACGGTTGATGACATGTAGTACCAATCATACAGTTCCACGTATTTTTCAGCGGTTGTTCTAGCGTATTCTTTAAATTTCGGCACGTCTACAATCTCTCCAGATGTGATAGCTTGCAGAATCACAGCAAATCTGCGTATTAGGTCTTCATCTAATCCAGTGATCGCTGCAGTTTTATCAGGAAATTCAAAAAACCGCTTTGCTGTGTCCCCGTCGTTAGTTGTGCCTGATCCTTGCTTAACGATGTCAATCAAAAGGTTGAGATCATCTTTGAATCGATCTTGAATGAGTTTTTTTTCGTGAATGCAATAACTCTTGATGACCTTCTCCTCTTGCAGACCACTTTTTGAAGTCGAGACGATACGCTATGTGTAGAAGACATTCCATCACATTAATGCGGGCATGAAGTGATGATAATCCGAATTCATACATACCAGAAGAAATGGTTTTTGACGCAATGACATCTAACTTATTCATTTCTGTAGGCTTAGCCAAACACAGGTAGCAGGCCGCATTTGACTTAGCTTCAGACAGATATGTACAAATTTTGCCGTCAATCATCGTCATCATTAATTTGTGACTAATTTCATGTCCTTGACATTTTGAGGGAACGAGAGCTTCAATTTCGTTATCCATTGCAGTTTTTTCATTTATGACAACGTCTTTGGTTTCTTTCACAAAACTAAACTGGACTGGACGGCAATACATAGGTTAGCAGGGTTTTGGATTCACCCATACGGTATCACCGTCAGCTGTCAACTTTAATGGAACCAAAGAGGTCATAAATATGCTGGAATCATCTTTTTTTCCTAGCTCAATGTCTTGACCACTCTCTATGTTTTGCTTATATCTACTTTGGTTAGATGCACCGTCAAATCCCCACTTTGATATTAGTATCAATTGCTTATCTTGTATCGCATCAGGACTACGAATAGTTACAAAAATTCTGTTCACTGTTAAATCTAGTAACGCTTGTAGTGCAATCTTAGCAGATGAATCCGTTACAGTCACAAATGTCTTCGGAGGGTAGCACTGTAGCTTAGCTTTTTGCACTTTATAGTAAGACGAATATGTCTCCTTTGAACCTTCTCGAATAGTCGTTTCCCTTAATGTGATATATTGCCATTTCGATAGTTTTAATGAAAGTAGCAAACCCAGTGCTTTTTCTGGTGAAAATATTGTTGAAGGAGCTGGTTTGTTCAACATTTCCTTGATTTTTGATGCTGCTTCTGGATTTTGGAGCATATGTTCAATAACAGATGCAATATCCTCACGACCATCTCCTTTCAAAAGTGCTGCAGCTGAATAAGCTACTTCATTAGGGTCATCGCCTATATGTTCATCAGATCGTCTCTTCTTCTGCTTGTTACTTAGATCTTCAAACGGCTTTTGAGATCTTTTTGTCATCGTTGAAGTTGATTTCATTGATGAAGTTGATGGTACAGGCTCAGGTACAGGTTCAGTAGAAATATTTTCACTTGTTGATTCTTGAATGAGCAAATTGGTTTGCACGCAGTTTGGCCAGTCAATATTTGCCTCAAGCCAATTACTGTAATCACGTCTAAAAACTTCACTTTTCCTGTGGGATCGTAACCATCTCTTTTGAACTGCCCGTGTAAATCTTCGACAAAATTCTTTCACGGTAACACTGTCTTCATCTGAAAGGCTAGAGCCCAGTCGAATAACAAGTGTGTTGAACAATATTCCGTGATCGAAAGACGAAGCATCCTGATTGCTCAGAATAACAAACAAATCCAAATTTGTAATAATGCTTTCCATTATTCACGATCACTGAGTAAAAAGACACGGTAGGATAGATGTTAGTATTAGAAATGCTCTAAATGAACTGAAGTTGTGAATCCAATGTTTGACTATTTATTGTTATTGACTAATGATGGTATCACATTTATCTAATTACTTTCATTAAGTTAATCCTGCACTAATTGCTAAATTAGCGAGTACCCCAAATTATTTACGTATCCTTTTAACTAGGTATATAGGTATTAAGTTTTATTAATCATTAGCTAATGTGGACTTGAGGCATTAGACAAGATTACGTATTACGTAATTCATAATTACCATGTCATTTCAAATGAAAATCACAAAGTAGGTAATACGACTTTGTGGTTTCTTAGAATGTTTTGGTCTAAGCATAAAAAATATTGTAAATTACACTTGGTATAGCCATATTTAAGCATTAAAATGTATCATATACTTTTCTTTTTTTTTTTAATTTTGAAGATTTTTAAAAAAAAAATCGCACTTGATGCCGCGATATTAAGTATGTCAAAAATTCACAAATAAATAGTACTATAACAGTGTGCAAGGATATAACGGCCAACCTTGCGATTCCAGAGATATCCTCATTTTTCATGTCAGCTCCATACATTTTTTTCTTATAAAAATTATAACTCTTCCATTTGTGCACACAATTACTTCATATGACATTTTATAGAATAGTAATGATCAGCAGAAGTCATTTCCAGCAAAAAAAATAACATTTAAGAAATCGAGACCCTATGTCTTCTACAGCCGATTTTCGATCCACCGTGCGCCGGCCGGAGTCAATCCAACCCTAATCCTACTTATGGATAATTCAATAACAGCGAGAACCAAACCCCGATCCCCAAAAGCTAAGGTACTTAAATGCCAGTGGCAGTGTAAGATATGCAGGCGCAAGGGTGGAAAGGACGTTGAAATTAATATCAAAATGGGGAGTAAAAACTATAATCGTAAAAACACTAATAACTAACTTGAAACACTGAAGCTAAACTTAACTTAAACTATGAACTGTACTGAGGTATGACGTAAAACACTGCTGACGACGCTTTGACTGTGACTTAATTTGCCATGTCTGGACTCTGGAGTCATACTAGATTACATTAGCGGTTACTACCTACTTATGAAGAATTTGTCAACGAAATTCAAGAACGAAATATATAAAAATGTTATAGTTTCTGGCATAGCTGAACCAGAGAACAAATCAAAAACCGAACGCCAAGAACACGAAAAGGTAGAAATAAATAGAATAATCAAACTTGCCTACAATGACTGTCCCCAACCTGAGAAAATTATGCGTCTTGGTAAATATAAGCCTGAACATGCCCGCTCAATTAATAGTTATTTGTTATACAAGAGTGCAAAGTTGCTTTTTAACCGCGTGTTCAATTTTGATTACCGAGCAAGCGAAGGATTCTAAAATTGAATCACGAGCGCAGCGAGTGATTCAAAATTAGAATCCTGAGCGTCAGCGAGGGAATCAAAAGAGCACGAGGTGAAAAATCTTTGCACTCGAGTGCAACACGTAACTTTTCATTCCACCTCAGCGAGGAAATGACTAAATGCAAAAAAAAAACGTTTACAATCACAAGATAGGTACACTTTTATTTCAGTTTAGGTATTAATTACTACATTATGACAGGTAAGTATTACAGAATAATCTTTAAATTATAACAAAATAATACTAAGGTATAATTAAGAAAATTTTAAAGTAACGTTGCTACAGTTATTTAAATTGAGTGTAATATTTTTGTTTGGTACTGTAATATTGGTGTTAGTCACTTGTGTACTGTTTTTCGGTAAACTATCTGTCATACTTAATAGTTGTACCGATTCATCGGATTCCCTTGGCGTGAATGTTGGAGAGAGAGGGAGATGGTTAGGTGTTTCATAACGGCTTATTTTTGATGTAGAAGGGCCAGTCCAAGGATCCGATTGAGGCTCTTTCAGTGTAATGGCTCCTACGATGCCTTCACATATTTTAGACTTATTTTGGATGGAATCCTCTATGTATCCCTCTACAACTGCATTGGACTTCCAGCCTCCGTGGCGCTTAAGGGACAGGAGATCAGCTCCGGAATCAGCCAAAAGTGTGGCTGAAGTTCGTCGGAAACAATGACCCGTGTACAACAGGGGTTCTGGAAGTTCAAGAAATGTTGCTATTTCTCGTGGGATACTGCCAATTTTATTAGTACCCATAGGCTGTCTAACACACTTTCCATTGCGATACTGTAGAAAAAATCGATTGATTGGAGTGTTAGGCGGGCGTAAGGCTTGATATTTCTCAACAATCGTTACGTATTCCTTGCGAATGACGAAGTTGCGGTCTCTTTTTGTCTTTGTATTAGGTAAATTAATTAATAGTAAGTCATCTGAATGTTTCTCAATGTTTTTGACATTAAGTTGTGTTAGTTCATTAGTTCGACATGCTCCGTTTATTCCAATAATAAGAACAACCTGTAACGTAAAGAGTATTGTAGTAGATAAATGAATAAAATTGATATGAACGCATAATTATGCCTATCAACATCTACTAAGTATACTATTTAATTGAGATTAATATACTTAAGTAGATACTGAATGTGCAACTGACTTACTTTTGCCGCCAAATATACGGAATCGGGTGCTTCGTTAAGAAACTTTTCAATATCAGATACTGTGAAAACCTTCGATTTTTTTGGTTGATGACCAGATGAGGCTCTTTTTAAAAATGCCACTAATTTAGGATAGGTATCGATATGTTTGTCTTTTTTCATCTTTATTGTTGCTTTTAGCATCGAATACGTACTCCATAGAGTGCTTGCTTTCTTGTTCTCGGATAATTCTATAAAATATGCCAGCAAAACTTTTTCTGAGAAAGTTTTGGCTCCTTTTGCTAGTCGCCACGTGTTGAACATATCGTACTGTTTTAAATACTTCTCGCGTGATTGTTGAGGGAGAAAGCTCATTTGCGCATTATTAACAGTTTCAGTCAATTCTGTTGGCGTCAAGCAAACTTCCTCGTCGCTAGAATCACTCATTTTAGTTTTTTCACTTGTTTTCAAGTTTCTTGTTTTTAATATAAGGTTTAACAATGACGTGAAAAAATGCCGCGTAAAGAACCGCGTACAAAGCAAATTGAAAAAAGAACACCAAGAAGGTTCCGAGTCTGAGTTTTTAACAAATTAAAAAAAAGTTGTATGATATATTCGGCACCATAGAGGTAGCAGTAAATAGGTTTAATGTTTTTTTTAATTCACAAACTTAGTGCACACGATGTTCTAAATTCAATTTACTTTATCCTCTAGAGAATAAAAACGGCTTTTCCACTCAGATATTGAAGATTAAAAATACTCTTTCCGAGATGGTGGGATGAAAAATATGTTTCACATCTGAGGAAACAGTGAAAACAATATTGCGTAACAGAAATAACCTGGTCACCGAGAACATAAAATTGTATTGCGACCAAACTCCATATCAACGTAAATAATTGCAAAATCTGAAAGATGAGCTACAAAACCGCACTGCTACCGGGGAAAATAACCTTAAAATAAAGTACATTAAAGGAGTGCCTAAAATTCTCTCGATAACCGAAAAAGCAACTACGCCTGTGTCAACATCTTCAAAAAACTAACTGACTGCTCATAGAGAATAACATACCAAGTTACGAATAATTACAATGATATAGTCCCAATCAAAAAATCCCTGAAATGTTTCTATGCCAGTGCTCGCAGTATAGTTAAACCAGGTAAATTCGATGAGCTAAAATGTATAATCGCATCTTTACAAGCAACCACGCATATTATTGTTCTCTCTGAGACATGGATCAAAAGTGATGATGAAGTAAGAAGACTTCAAATACCATGCTACACGCACTACTATAACTTCAAGACAAAATAAAAGGGGAGGCGGAGTCTCAATATTTGTCCATAACAATCTAAAACACCATCTTGTAGAAGAACGTTGTGTAGACGATACTCATTACCTCTAGATTTTTGTGAAAAAGTTTTCCTTGAGCATTGGTGCCATAATATATAAACCAGACAAAAGTAATATGAACAACTTCCTTGAGATCTACTCGCAACAATTACACCAGAAGAAGAGAGCAATAGTGTTTGGCGATTTTAACCTAGACTTGCTGAATCCAGACCGAGCAGTTCGTGACTACAGGAACACACTGAAAGAAAGCAACTTCAAGATTTTAAACAAAATTGATCGTACTTATTGCACCCGTGAAACTACCTCAACCAAAACCATACTAGACCATGTCTCCTCCAACCTACAAGAAAACAACTTTCATATCGTCATCATTGAATCTGCGATGTCCGATCATAAGCAAATCTTTTTAGAAATTAAGCAGTATGCCCCTCCCCCCCTTACGAAAGTGCAATACACGGCATTGGATTACCCAAAACTATACAAGTATTTTGAAGACGTTATAAATAATACAAACGATGAAGAACCCATATACATATATGAGAGTTTGGCTAACAAACTAGTCTTGTTTATCTAAGAGCAAAATTTCTAAGATAAAAATTTTGAACCTCCCACGACAAGATTGGATAAAAATAGTAGATTGTTATACAAGGAGCTAAAATGACCCATTATATACGAATTACGAGGTAGTTTTACTCCCGAGCTTTAGCGAGGGAGTAAATAGAAACCGAGTTTTAATGGGTTTTTAGCGCCGTGTGTTACACTCTACTTTTCACTACGATTGCGAGAAAATAAAACAATCGAATACAATATGAAATATGTAGTTTATTTTATTAAAAATTAAATGTACAATTTGTATAATTCTGGATATTTAACGAGATGTTTTTTCCCGGTAACTTAATTTCAGTCCTCTGTGAAGATAAATGTTGAGTGGTCCTTTTCCTTTCTCTTCTATTTGCAAATTAGGGTCTCCATTCTCACTAGATGATGACATTTTCACTATTGTAAAATTAATTACGGTCACTACCAATTAAATTTGCAGTTAGAGAAAAATTATAAAGATTTCGCGCCTATGTCTTTTTTTTTTGCTTCTGCAGCCGCAACGCATTGCATGCATTCTACCAAAGAGATCGCCGATTTTAGTTCCATTTTCAAAAATAAAATGAAGTTCTTTTTTTATGAAACAGTAATAAGTCGAGTCTATATTCATGATTATTCTACTTATGACTAAAGACTCTTTCGTTTTTGTAGGCTCATTGTCATTTGACACACAAAAATTAAAAAAAAAACTTTCCCCTTTAGGAAGAATTGCTATTTTTTCTTCGCTCTGGTACGCCACAATGACGGTCTTTTTGAGCAAGAGGAGTGAAAAAGAAATTATACATGATATTAACAAACGGAACATATTATGGCAAAAATGTAAATCAAGCACATCAGACACGACTTTAAAAACGGATTTGAGAAAACAAAAGCTAGAGTAGCGTATAACATTCAAAATACAAAAAATACATATTACTATAAATGTTTTACAGACAATATGACAAAACCTCGGAAAATGTGGAAGCTAATATACGATCTATCGAAAAATAAAATTAGTGAAAGAACTGGACCAGAAAAACTTGATACTGACAATGGCACTATCACAGATCAAAAGGAAATATGTGTAAGGTTCAACTCTTACTTTTCAACTATTCAAATCTCATCACTGATAAGTTAAACGGAAACCTAGCTCAAGAACCTGCAACAAGTGACTCAACTGAACTTAAGTGTTTAATACCAGCAACCACGGATGAAGTTATTAAAATTATTGACGATTTAGATCCAAATACTAGTTCTGGCATTGATCGCATAAGTACAAAGTCTTTAATATGTTTAAAAATTTAATTGCTAATGAACTTACAGCATGTATAAATCTTTGTTTAGATCGAGGTATTTTTCCCGAAGACTTCAAAATTGCCAAAGTTATCCCCATTTACAAATCTGGAAATAAGACTGATCCTTGTAACTACCGTCCTATATCAGTTCTTCCTGTTATCTCAAAAATTTTCAAGAAAATTCTTTATAACCGTTTGGAAACATTTCTTAAATCAAAAAACTTTTTATATCAAAAACAATACGGATTTCGACCTCACTCGAATACTCTCTCGGCAACTATTGATATTATAACTAAAATAAAAAAACTAAATCGATCAAAAGCAAACAGCTTTAGGTATTTTCATCGACCTCAAAAAAGCTTTTGACGCAATTAGTCCCAATCTGTTATTACAAAAACTGGTCCACATTGGTATTACAGGCAAAGCACTACAGATTTTTGAGTCATACTTGCAAAATCGTAAGCAAATTGTCAAAATAGGACAATGTCAAAGTAGTTCAAATTCAGTCACTTTCGGTGTACCTCTAGGATCGATTCTGGGACCATTGTTGTTCCTAATTTATATTAACAACATATCCCAGATTGGCCTCAAAGGAGACATCTCGCTATACGCAGATGATACAAGTATTTTCTACTTTGGGCTTTCAATCGAAGCTGTGATACCTATTATCCAAAACGATTTAAATTCACTTAATGACTGGTTCCAATCAAACCTCCTCACCATTAATACTGCAAAAACCAATTATGTTGTGATTGCCCCCAAAAATAAAAAAATAAGCGATAGTATACAACTTAAAATGAACGATCAATTAATCCAAAGAAAAACTAAAGAGAAATATTTAGGTTTAATTTTAGATAACTACCTGAGTTGGAAGCCTCATATAGAGAAAATTAGATGTAAACTCTTATCACTCACAGGAGCTCTTCACAGTATAAAAAAATGCCTTCCTCGGAAAGTTCGATACATAATTTATAATTCTTTAGTTAAACCACATATAGACTACCTAATAGAAATCTGGGGGACGGCAGCTAAATCTAATCTAGAAATATTACAAACGGCACAAAATAGATTAATCAAAATATTATTTAATTTCAAATTTCGAACGTCAACCCTGAAAATATATGAAAATACAAAAATAATGAACATTTCCCAAACATATATGCACTACACGTGAATTACGAAGGCTGTAGCCGGAGGATTTAAAAAAATACAAAATTTATTTAATAAAAGACAATTTAATTTAATAAGAATTACAATTCTAATTAATAGCTAAAGTAGTCGACGGATGACCGATGTTGTGTCAAAAGTGACGATTTCCACAAAGGCCGCGATGTCCGGTGTCGGGCTGCATCACGTTGTGCTGCGTCGGCGCCTCGTGTCCGCGGCTGATGCAATGCGCGGTAATTAGGTAAACGCTTGTCAGCGTTTTAGGTGCTATGCGAATATGTAACACGTGTATACTTAAACGCAAAATATTACACAAAAATATTCATACTTACAACACTAAATTTTACAAAAAAACATCATGTTCAAAAAATCAAATTACGAAACTCCAATTACTTAGTAACACGTCCGCCCTGAACGGTTAATAAGAAAACGGAAAAGAAATATTGAATTTGAAGATGTTAATATGTACAATAAAATACCCTTGGAAATTAAAGAAGCAAAAAGTATGTCTTGTTTTAAATAACTACTTAAATCGTATATAATGTGTCGATAACAAAAATATTATTATAAAAATACTAAATAAATAAATAATACACTATATAAATACTTGCCGCCCTTTTCTTTTCCCCACTAACATACTGTACAAAGCTTGTAAAGTACTAGGCTTACAGTTCGACAGTTATTTATAATGAGCACTGTACTAAAACAACACGCAGCGCTTCCATACAGCACTGAATTAACAAAAAGGAGACGGAAAGATATAGTTTGCCCTCAAAAAAGTACAAAACATGCTTTCACAGCCAAATTTTATATGTACCTCGGACCGCTACTCTATAATAGGCTAAATGATAAAGAAAACATCTACTCCTTAAATCATAGTAACTGCAAGAAAATCCTTATGGAGGCTCTTCAAACTATGTCCTATGAAGATACAGAGAAGTTATTACTTGTGTTAAAATAAATATTGTTCATATTATATAATTTTATACACCTTTTTACATGATAAGTAGGTACCAATAAGATATATATGATAATTATGTGATTATTAAAATCAATTAATGTTACCTCCATTCGCCTGAAACACAGGATTACCTAGTTCAGGCACAAATCATAGGTGAACTTGACATAGATTTAAGAAAAACTGTATTTAACGTTACCTAGTCCTTATATTTTTGAATAAATTATTATTATTATTATTTATTATACTACACTAAATCCTACTTTTAAAAATACTTACATGCAAACTAACAAAACAAAAATAAAAGACTAGTCAGTACGCTGCCATGTACAGACGCCAGCAGGTCAAGCTACCCGAAACTGTCAAATTTTCCCAATCAACCTTGAACCTTAATCCTTTAGCGATAAAGTTGAAAATCTATTAAAGAAATTTGACAGATTGTAGTAGCTTGATGTGCTGGCGTCTGTACATCACATCTAGTAATACATCTACTTTTTACTTTAGATCCGTGTTTACTCGGGTGATGATTAGTGGATATCTACTATATTTTTTCATCACTACCTTCCTATCTTTTTATTGTAAATTTACTGTTAAGGCGCGGACCGACTACGATTTTAATCGCTATTACCGCACTCACACAACCGCATCTGCGCGTTTTACGGTAATTATGCACACACTCGCAAACGCTAACACGGGCGTTTGTGTGCTCAAGGAAAGTTGCATAGTATACGTAAGGAAATCAGATGTTTTCTGTTGAATATACTTACTTATGACGTGCGTTCTAAAATTCGATGTAATTACAGTGTCGGTTCATAATATGATACAATAAATAATTACACATAACAATTTAAAAAAAAACATCACTACTGTTTATTTTTATTACAGTACATGATAAACAGGTCAAATATAAACATTCCGAATTTTACCCGACTGCTCTAGAAGGGGAATTATGCTTTTCGGGTGTAAGTCAGTATCAGGGATGGAAGGGTTAATTAAATGGGTAGTTATGCCATTTCAAACTAATGTTTGTGTTTTAGATAGGTACTTAGTGGGTGCGGTAAAAAAATAGAAAACAAAACCAACATAAAGGCCCTCGGACCACTTAAAAATCACATAAACTCTAAATAAATGCAATAATATCACAGCTCCAAAGTGACAAATGCCATAATGTTTCTAAGAAAATGCGGAGCCGGGACGGAAGCTAGAATTCTGAAAAATTTAGACGATAGAGGGATCATCCACGGGAATGGAAGCTGCTGCTGGCTGAATATTAGTTGGTATTTGCTAAAATTGGTAAAACAGTGCGTGAATTGAACTAAAGTTCTGTGGCGGACTACTAAGGCTACTCACTGCCTAATATTGAAGTGAAAATTCAGTCTCAGTGGAAATATGGGCAATAAAAATAAAATGTTGCGAAAGAGTTTTACAAGAAAAAGACGAAAAACTCGAAAAAATGATGGAATGTTTGGGTAAGTAGGATGATTACGGTATTGTATCATAACATTTGAAATTTGTATTTAGTTTAGTTTACTTACGAAACTGTATAAATTTAAAGAAACGGCATTGACAATTTCTACAAACATTTTGCTAAATCCAAAAACAAATAGGTGCACTCTATTTTGATGTCTATAGAATGCATATTTGAATGCGCCTAGTGCAAACGTCTCTGGTCGAAGCAACCATCGAGGCGATAGCCATATTGCAATAGTAGGTATAAGTAACAAAAACAAACTTGCAGATAAATCAGAGTGCGTTCGTAATTATTATAATAATATAAATACTGCACACTAGTTATATATAAAGCATTTTGATTCTTTTGTAAGATTATTTTTATAATATTTATTGAGTCATTAGACCAGTGCCGATAATTTTTGAAAACGAAAAAAGTCACAGTAGGCTGAAACCCATTGGAAAAGAAAGAGAATATAACAAAAATGAAAGGAAAAATAATTTACGGGCGATCCGAGGTCGGGAAGTGGGGGAAAAAGCGGTTTATCTCGATTTCCGGCAAAACTACAAGTCTTATGGAAAAAAGTGTAATAGCAAAGTTGTAGGTAATAAAAAGATCTACAACTTTTGTATTCACACTTTTTTCAAGTAACCTCAAAATTTATGTGAAAAATTCAAATAACCAAGTTCTTGGTTTTTTATTTTTATCTTTTACACAGCAATTATTTTTTTTACCGAGTTTTAAAAAAGCAGATATTTTCACGTGAGAATTTTCGATTGAAAATTAGGGTGCTTTTTCGATATTAGGTCAAAATAAGGTGAAAAAAACAAATATTTTAAATCAATAAAAATACAGTGTGCTTGAAACATAAAAAGGTAAGTATTCGGCAAATTTCGCGAAAAAAAAAAATGCTGTGTAAAAGATAAAAATATAAAACCAAAAACTTGGTTATTTGAATTTTTCACATAAATTTTGAGGTTACTTGAAAAAAGTGTGAATACAAAAGTTGTAGATCTTTTTATTACCTACAACTTTGCTATTACACTTTTTTCCATAAGACTTGTAGTTTTGCCGGAAATCGAGATAACCCCCACTTCCCGACCTCGGATCGCCCGTAAATTATTTTTCCTTTCATTTTTGTTATATTCTCTTTCTTTTCCAATGGGTTTCATCCTACTGTGACTTTTTTCGTTTTCAAAAATTATCGGCACTGGTCTAATGACTCAATAAATATTATAAAAATAATCTTACAAAAGAATCAAAATGCTTTTTTGTATAACTAGTGCAATATTTATATTATTATAATAATTACGAACGCACTCTGATTTATCTGCAAGTTTGTTTTTGTTACTTATACCTACTATTGCAATATGGCTATCGCCTCGATGGTTGCTTCGACCAGAGACGTTTGCACTAGGCGCATTCAAATATGCATTCTATAGACATCAAAATAGAGTGCACCTATTTGTTTTTGGATTTAGCAAAATGTTTGTAGAAATTGTCAATACCGTTTCTATAGATTTATACAGTTTCGTAAGTATACTAAACTAAATACAAATTTCAAATGTTATTATGATACAATACCGTAATCATCCTACTTACCCAAACATTCCATCATTTTTTCGAGTTTTTCGTCTTTTTCTTGTAAAACTCTTTCGCAACATTTTATTTTTATTGCCCATATTTCCACTGAGACTGAATTTTCACTTCAATATTAGGCAGTGAGTAGCCTTAGTAGTCCGCCACAGAACTTTAGTTCAATTCACACACTGTTTTCAGTCATAAATTACTTGAAAACTACAATCGAATTATGCACAGAGCGTCCGGTGCCAACCATCCAAGTCGAGCGCTGCCCGACGACTAAAGTATGACCGCGTAAACTATTGTCACCACTATGGAGCGTCAATAAGATTGAAAATTGAAAATGATATTTGTGTTGAAATGTGACGTAAGCTGCGAATGGGCAATTATTTTACTGCTTTTCTTTAGATTTATACCTACTATTGCAATATGGCTATCGCCTCGATGGTTGCTTCGACCAGAGACGTTTGCACTAGGCGCATTCAAATATGCATTCTATAGACATCAAAATAGAGTGCACCTATTTGTTTTTGGATTTAGCAAAATGTTTGTAGAAATTGTCAATACCGTTTCTATAGATTTATACAGTTTCGTAAGTATACTAAACTAAATACAAATTTCAAATGTTATTATGATACAATACCGTAATCATCCTACTTACCCAAACATTCCATCATTTTTTCGAGTTTTTCGTCTTTTTCTTGTAAAACTCTTTCGCAACATTTTATTTTTATTGCCCATATTTCCACTGAGACTGAATTTTCACTTCAATATTAGGCAGTGAGTAGCCTTAGTAGTCCGCCACAGAACTTTAGTTCAATTCACACACTGTTTTCAGTCATAAATTACTTGAAAACTACAATCGAATTATGCACAGAGCGTCCGGTGCCAACCATCCAAGTCGAGCGCTGCCCGACGACTAAAGTATGACCGCGTAAACTATTGTCACCACTATGGAGCGTCAATAAGATTGAAAATTGAAAATGATATTTGTGTTGAAATGTGACGTAAGCTGCGAATGGGCAATTATTTTACTGCTTTTCTTTAGATTATTTAAAATATAGACATAAAATTAAATAATGGTTTGGTTAAAGTTTTAAAAAAATGGAAAACCTAAAAATTCTTAAAAAAAAAACTGTTGTTATCGCTGGAAATACAGAGATCTTCGACGTCAAAGTTTATTTTTGTGCTACAACTTCCTAATTTTTTATTGGGAATATCAAACTATTATTTATTATTCTGTTCGGTATAAATTCTTCTTTATACCCTTCTCTGTTCACGGTATTTTTCGCGTTACTTATTTTTATTACATTACGTCATACTCGACGTTCTAAGAAACCAATTTTTGGGAATATTGAGATAACACCCCGCCTTAACGTCGTTTTTGTACGCTCGTAAACATTCTCATGTTTATAAATTTAGTTTCTCAGTAAGTGAATTATTGTAATTCTTAATGAGAAATAATAAAGTTCTTAAACCATTTTGTGTTTTACCGTGTGGACATTTGTGATACTGTGGACATACTTAATCTGTTTTTTTTTTCCCCTAACTATGGCATCTCGTAGTAGACCTAGAGAGGTCGTTACTACTTAACCGGACTAACTTAATCTGGTTTTTGGGTCGTCTTATATAGATTTTCACTAGGATACAAGTAGGTAGTTGGTGAGGCTATCAGTAACAAAATCAAAATCTCAGCTCTCACCCAATTACAGACGGCCTACATTTGTGGGCGAGGCCACAAGTGTATCGTGTGTGTACGTGTTCGTGGGTCATGGAATATTCCTCGAAAGGGTTCTCTCACGAATATGTTACGTTTCCTAACATTGTGTGTACATGTTCGTGCGTCATGGGATTTTCCTCGCTTGTCGTTTAACATTTACGACTAAGATTGCTGCGCTTCCTAACAGACAGTAAAGGTCAACGCGATGAAATCGACACCTTTCTCCGTGACCATCAAATCGACATCCTTCTCATTCAAGAGACATTCCTAAATCCCAGCCACCGGTACCCGTCAATTGCCAACTATCGCATAGTTCGTAATGACAGGTCCCGATGTCATGGGCGGTACCCTCATATATTACAAAAAGTCACTATACTGCATACCTATGGACCCTCACCCCCTCTCACGACCCGAAGTGTCTGTCTGTCAGCTAGGCATGTCAGACGACCAACCGATCACCTTAGTATCGGCGCGTCTATTTGTTGCCTGGGAAGTCACTGGTGATATCTCAATATATTACTAAAACGATGGTAGGCTGACAGCGTCATAGCCGTGGTAGCTCAGATACTGCATCTATTGATGTAAAATTGCCTACATTAGTACTACGGCACGCATTTGCTCTATGAGATTGGGTATCTGTACTTGTATTCTTTGATCTGTGGTATCGGCCTACCTTCTCCTCATTAGCACTTCGGAGAACTTCCAACTCCTATCTGATGACCTCTCTGCCCTGTTTGACCTGAGTGATTCCGTTATCATAGCAGGTGATCTCAACGCCAAACATCCTGCCTGGAACAGTTTAAGGACTTCTACCAGAGGAAGGCACTTGTTCGACCTCTGCCCCGTGCTGAAATTTGATATCATCGCCCCGATGCAGCGATGATTCCCACCCACTTTCCCCATATCTCCAACCATACCCCGACGTCATCTACGTAGCGCTTCTAAAGTATGTCAACTTTCGGTTGGACTCTATAGAAGCGGTGCAGGAGCTCACCTCAGACCACCGTCCAGTTGTCATCAAACTGGCTACCCGCATAGGTCTCCCTGATCTCAACCAACCCCCGTCCACCAAAGTGCTAAGGGACTGGAGGAAAGTAAGCAAATGCCTGAAATCCAACATGTTCCCTCAAACTCAAAGCATTTATTTAAATTACACCATTTACAGGCTCTTTTGAATTGTCAAGTGGTCGGTCAGTCAGAAATATGAAACTAGTTGCCCATTCCAAAGCGTAGTAGGTACCTATGGAGAAGAACGGGCAAGAAACTCCATGGACACTTTTAAATTATATTGTTACATAAATATTAGTTACATTATTGTTGAATATAGGTATCATTATATGTGAGAATGATGTAAATGAGACGTACACGTTGAATGTCCAGAGTATAGCAAACAGAAATTTAAACAAAAAAATCCATAAATAAAATAATTAACATAATTATTTATTTACGAATACCTTCTTCTTAAAAGTAATTCTTATAATTAGTTTTAAGTTTACCTTGTATTTATTTTCTCATATTAAGTGAATTGTATTCTTTTTGAGAAATAAATGTCTTAAACCGTAATTAAAATAAGCCGTGGCGGCTAGGAGAGGACCAGTCCCAACTGATGGCGCCCGTTCACGAACTTGACGCATGGATCAGCACCATTCAGCTCAACCATTTTGAAGGGAGCTAAATGATCCAACACACGCGCTACCGTCAGCGAGACATTTGAGTGAGCATGCATCTATCAGCCGCCAGGGCACAAGTCAATGAAAGACATTACCCGATAAATGGTAGCTCGATAGTACATAGTACTCACACATGTCATATAATACAAAGGAGATTGAGTTTATACAATGCAAAGGTAGTCTTACAATCTTCAGCAGCTCCAACAGTATTTTCAAATGTTATTCAATAAGTTGTGGTTGTGGAGCAGGACCAGCATTGAGCCAGGCATTTTTATCAGCAATATAATCCCCCAACTTATATTATGCCTGTCTGCATGTGTGCGTTTTATACAAAATTTGGATTTCGTCTCATTCAGTTGAAGTATGTGGGGAGGTATTTTATTGTAACACTTTAAACAGTACTCCATGAAAGATGAGTTCACTTTAGCCAGTCTGAAACCTGGTTGAACTAATATCTAGTACTATAATTATGTCTGTTCAAATGAAGAGGCTGTACCAAGAAAAATACGTAAGCGTGCGAATAAACTTTCTACTAGAGATATACTAAAGTTAGTTAAGCATGTTACAAGAGACGCTCCGAAGAACTCCTGGAGTAATAACAATCTTACTAATGTAATTCCGGAGTTTGATCCGTCGAATAAAAATCAAACCATCGAAAGCTGGCTGCGAAAAGTTAATGAGTGTGCTATTATATATGGATGGGATGAGAAACAAATTGTCCACTTCTCTTTGCAAAAGTTAGCCGGCCTAGCAAAGCGATGGTTTGAAGCCTTGCCGACAGTTGTCTACACTTGGGATGAGTGGCAGGTTAAACTCAAGAAGGCTTTCCCAAGTGATGAAAATTTTGGACGTCTGTTAGAAGAGATGTTAAATCGTACTTCACGTGGTGATGAAAGTCTTCGTGAATATTTTTACGATAAATTAGGATTATTAAATAGATGTGAGATTAGTGGTAAAAAGGCTGTTGATTGTATTGTATACGGTATAAGTGACCGTTCTATTAGGCATGGAGCACAGGCTCAGAATAGTTCGTAACCCGAATATTTACTTAACTTTCTTACGTATCAGAAACCTCAACCGCAGCTTAATAATAAATTCCGTGAGCGCACAACGTCAAAACCAAACTCTTAACTCTAGATCAAATGGTGCTAACTCCAATTCAATCACTTGTTACAATTGTCGTATGAAAGGTCATCCTTATTTTAAATGTACCAAGCCCATTATTACATGCAAACAATGCAATCGGATAGGGCACAATAGTGACGAATGTAAATTGGAACCCTTTGTTTCTTCAAATTCGAAATCTAACCGCGTAGAAAGTATGGAAAAAAATACTTTAAAAATAGATTCTCATAATATGGGCAATGCCAAATACTTCAAGTCCGTGGTAATAAATGATAAGTCTTTTGAAGCATATATTGATTTTGTAGTGAGTGTACACTTTTGCGCAGGACTGATGCAGAACTACTTAATTTAGCTAAGAGCTTTGATAACGTTCCGATTGTTAAGGGTTTTGGACAGTCGTCCGTTGTGCCTATGTACAAGACTGTTGTGTTTATTAGGATCGATGAAATTGAATCTGATATCGAAGTATTAGTTGTAGATGATGTTCACATGCAGACATCACTTATTATTGGTCAGAATTTCACTGAATTGCCATTTATCACTGTTTTAAAAGATAACTCTAAACTTACATTTTATAAAAGCCCAGGCCTAGTTCATTCCGACCATCCAAACGGTATTTTAAAGCTATATATTACTGATAGTATAGAAATCTTTAAAACCAGTAGTGTCCCTGTTTATTCAAACAGCAACTTCACAGGAGATGTATTTATAGAAGGTTACAACGCTGTCGAAATGGGTAAAGAGTTCCGTCTGTTACAGGGTGCTTTTAGTATTTCCAATGGTAGGGGATCCGTTTTTATATCTAATTTGTCACCCTTTTCTATTACCTTACCACCAAACGTTTTAATTTCTAGAGCCATTCCGTTCAATGAACAGAAAGAATGTCAAATAAATAAAATAGCGAAAGATTCCACTACTGTAGCACCTCATAATAAAGATGACATTAAAACGGGATCAAGATTGAACGATGAACAATTGGATAGATTGTACTTGTTGTTGCAAAATTACCGCGATTTTTTTGCTACAAACCTTAACGAGATAGGTTGCGCTATTGATGTAGAAATGAAAATCGATTTAGCAGATAATAAGCCAATTGTTTATCGTCCATATCGATTTTCACATTATGAACGCGAACGAGTCCGAGAAACCATTGATGAATTGCTTCAAAACGATATTATTCAGGAATCGAAATCTGATTATGCCAGCCCGATTTTAATGGTCAAAAAGAAAACTGGTGAGCAGCGATTATGCGTGGACTTCTGAATAATAAAACTATAAAAGATCGTTTTCCGCTGCCGATTATAGAAGACCAAATATCGAACCTCAGTGGCAATGTTTTCTTCACGACTCTGGAACTCACTTCAGGTTATTATTAAATACCCATGGCTAAAGAAAGCCAACATTTTACTGGTTTTGTTACACCCGATGGTCATTTCGAATTCAAAAGAATGCCTTTCGGTTTAGCAAATGCCCCAGCCGTGTTCCAGAGAATGATTAACAAAGTGCTTGGGAACAGAAGATTTGAATACGCGTTAGCTTATTTAGATGACGTATTAATTACCGCAAAAACAGTAGATGAGATGTTTCATAGACTAGAAGATGTGTTAATACTTTTTAGGCAAAATGGGTTAACCTTAAAGCTGACCAAATGTCGATTTTTTGATAGTTCTGTTAGCTACCTTGGGTACGAAATCTCTCCACAAGGCATTCAGCCCAGTGAAGCGAAAATTATAGCAGTTAAGGAATTCCCGAAACCACGAAATGTCCATGAGGTCCGAAAATGTCTTGGGTTAACTGGTTACTTCCGAAAATATATTAAGGGTTATGGAGAGGTCGCTCGTCCGTTAACATCTTTATTAAAAAAATACTTTTTATGGAAATGGTCTCATACGGAAGACCAGGCATTTTCAATTTTAAAAGACAGTCTGGCTGGTCGGCCTGTCCTGGCTCTTTATGATCCTACTGTTGAAACTCCATACCGACGCTAGTGCTTTGGGTATAGGAGGCATACTTATGCAATGGCAAAAAGACACTAGGGTCTTAAAACCGGTCGCTTATTTTAGTCGACAGACTACACCCGAAGAAAAACACCTGCATTCCTACGAATTAGAAACACTAGCTGTTGTATGTTCTCTAAAAAAATTCCGTGTGTATCTGTTAGGCATTCATTTTAAGGTTTATACCGATTGTGCTGCTCTTCGCACTACACTAACCAAAAGGGATCTCGTTCCGCGGATAGCGAGGTGGTGGCTACAAATAAGCGAGTTCACGTTTGATATTGAATATCGACCCGGTGTTCAGATGTCACACGTCGATGCGTTAAGTAGAAATACCAGATTATCCGCGGAACCAGATGATAGCCCCTCTGTATATATACGCCATATACAATAGGCAAAGAGAACTGGCTTTTATCATTACAATTAGCAGACCCCGAAATATCTCGTATATTTAAGATCCTTAAACCCGAAAATGATCAGGAATGTAGAGAAATTCGCAAAAACTATGTTGTAAAAGACCATGCCGTGTATAAAAGGGTAGATGATAGGTTATGTCTAGTTGTACCGCGAAGTGCTCGATGGCAAATATGCCAACCACGATGAAATCGGTCATCTGGGGTATGCAAAAACACTAGAAAGAATACAACATTTATACTGGTTCCCTAAACTAAGAAAATTTATTAAGAAATACGTTGCGACATGCTTAGACTGCGCTTATAATAAAGATAACGCATCAAAACAAAAGTCAGGTCATCTGTGTCCAATAGAAAAAGTACAAATACCATTTCATACGATTCATATGGATCACCTTGGGCCTTTTGTTAGGAGTAAAGACGGTAATACTTACATTTTAACGGTAGTAGACGCTTTCACAAAGTATGTCTTCGTAAGAGCGGTTAAAGATGTGAAAACAAAAACTACGGTTAAGGTTTTAGAGAAAATATTTTATGACTTCGGTGTTCCTGCTAGGATTATGTCTGACCGCGGCACGAGTTTTACGTCAACATTAACAACACAGTTAATGCCTCAACACAGAAAACTGCGACAGAAGCTATGTTTGGAATAAAATTGCGCGATGTTTTGTCGAATAAGCTTAACGCTGAAAATAATTCGAGTAGTAATTTAGAGTTACAACAGATCAGAGAACAAGTTAGTAATAATACGAAAAAAGACCAAGAAAAACAAAAAAATAGACATGACGCAAGTCGAATCCCCGCAGTTAAGTATGAGATCGGTGATTTAGTTAATTTTTCACGAAATAATTTTGATAATGATAAGAAAAGTACAAAGCTTCTGTCGAAATTTGTGGGTCCTTACAAAGTTACTGAAGTTATTGGCAATGACCGCTATCGAATAACTGAAGGCCAATTCCCGTAATTAAAAACGTTCAAATTCAAGTCGCAATCTCATCTCAGCGACAGTCTAATGTCAAAAATGTAGGTAAACGCTATACAATTTTTGACAGATTGACACTGAGATTAGAATGCGAACGTTCTTAAAAATACGGGAATTGCCCCTCTGATGTCCCTGGTTTTGCTAAGAAGGGCAAGCCTTACAAAACTGTTATTGCAGCCGATAGAATCCGACCGCGGATACACATAAAGGCTTTAGAGCTACATAGCTCCGACGAAACTAGCTCTGATAATAGTAACTAGTTTTGTTATTAAATATTATCTTGATTATATTATAGTGTTTTGTCATGTTTGGTATATTATAAATAGGCAGTGTAATGTTTTGTTGTTGTATTGATCACAAAGCTAAATCAAGATTTTAATTTTAGTTTTACGAGTAGGTATCACTACATACCTAGTATAAAACAAAGTCGCTTGCGCTGTCTGTCCCTATGTATGCTTAAATCTTTAAAACTCCGCAACGGATTTTGATGCGGTTTTTTTTAATGGATAGAGTGATTCTTAAGGAAGGTTTATATGTATAATACATGCATAATATAGTAGCGAAACACTGATAAATTTAGAGGTTTCTAATGTGATGTCGTAATTAAGCATTTTTTTGCGCTTATATTGCAAACGCTGGCTGAACCCTACGAGATAGACCAAAATAATGTACTACAGTATTGTCCACCTTAAAAAGTTCAACAAAAAAGTCCGCGATGGTATATGTCTATCTCTTAGGGATAACCCACCATAACCATTTTTTATCCTTTACTAAAAAGTGATTATTTACGAAGTGGTTTTAAACAATACAATATTAATCCTTATCCAATTACCTCTAATAAATTGTACATTTATTATAGATCAATATGCTTTTTACAGCATGTTATTTAAGTGAATATTACGTACGTACTTGTTACGTACGTTACGACGTAGTTGTTGCGGCGCCGCGGCGGTACCGACCCGCGGCGGCCGGCCGGGGATCGGGCGGCGCGTGCCTATAAATAGCGCGTCGATGGCCGCGCTTCGCCCTGTAGCACTTCATGATTTGCAGCGATCGCACGCGTTTATCGGAGCTCTCTAGCGAGGAAAATATCAATAATTAATAAAAACGTGCTTTTCAGCGCGACAACGTAATCCGTACTTATTAAGTACCTACGTTAGGATAAATAAAAAACATATATATATTCGAATGTATGATAGTACCTATTTAAATAAAAAAGTGAATTATTTTTTAAGACAATACGTGCTTTAAGCGCGAGTTTTAAAAGTGCTTTTTAGGGCGATTTTTTATAAGATTGATACGCCGACGCAAATATACTACTCGGTCGATACTGTTCTCGACTCGGAAGAAGCTGTTCATTTTCCTACAGAATTTCTTAATTCTTTGAACCCTTCTGGACTCCCTCCTCATAAAATGAAATTGAAAGTAGGTTGTCCTGTTATTTTATTATGAAACCTGCATCCTCCTAAACTTTGCAATGGCACGCGTTTGCTGGTAAAATCACTAAAAAAAATTCATAATAGAGTGCACAATACTCACCGGATGTGGTACCGGAGAAGATGTGTTAATTCCCCGAATTCCTCTGATACCATCAGATTTACCGTTCCAATTTAAACGCCTACAATTTCCGGTAAAGATATCTTTTGCAATGACCACTAATAAATCGCAGGGTCAAACTTTCAACGTTGCAGGATTAGATTTGAGCGTAGAGTGTTTTTCACATGGCCAATTATATATCGCGCTGTCAAGAGTAACCTCTAAGCAAAACATGTTTGTATTGTCTAATGACAAAAAAGCTGTGAACGTTGTGTATAAGGACATTTTGTAGTAGATATATTTACATAAGCATTGCACCTAATCCTAACTAATATTTTAAATGCGAAAGTAACTCTGTCTGTCTGTCTGTCTGTTACGCTTTCCCGCTTAAACCTCTCAACCGATTTAGATTAAATTTGGCACAGATATAGAGTAGACCTTGGGAGAGAACATAGGCTATCTTTTATCCCCCCTCCACCACCCCCACTTGCGCGATATAACGTGTAGTCCACGCGGGCGAAGCCGCGGGCGGGCAGCTAGTTATTAAATATTCTCTAAATTATATTAACATGTTTGACATGTTTGGTACAATAAAAGTAAGGAAGTGTAATATTTTGTTGTAATGTTTTCTTTATAATGTAGTGTAATGTTTTGTCGTTGTGGTGATAAGTATAGTTGAATTAATGTATTGTAATGCTTTGTATATTTATCTATAGAATTTTTATATGTACCTACACATTATGTTTTATAAGCATGAATGTCATGATTTAATTGAATAATTATGTAAGACTGTTCTGTGTGCCAGGAGGCAACACAGTGTCGGACGGCCGAATGTCATGATTTCCAAATATTAATAAGATTTATCGATTTTAAATAGTAAATATAAAATTTAAGTTAAGTATTTGATTTGACTAAAACTAAGTTTGTATCAATGTACTCATGAAGTTTAAAAGTATCTCATTTGACATTTACCGCCAAAAGTAGGTACTGGTTATTTTTCTAACGGAACGGAATGGAAACATGATGTTTGGAGTGTCGTCTAGTTCCTAGGGCAGTTCTCATCGAGCCTCAGAACCGAAAGGTTGTCTACTATAAGTTGTCAGTCTCTTATATTACATTTACTAAGTTTGTACGTGTACAAGATATTAAAAATATAGAAATATTCATACTGAGCAGTCGTATATCATTTCAATAGAAACAAATTATTAAAAGAGCAAGGATACATACTAAAACGTGCAGCCGTCTGCGTCCAACAACAAGGCAAATTTGTACAACAATTGGTGTAAATAAAAACTACGTAGGTATTAGGTATGTACATTTTAAATTATTGTAAATAAGATGATTCAAATTTTTAGACACGCCAAATTATTGTTACAGTAATTCGTAAAAGGCATCTGCATACCTGATGCAGTGGGATAACTGAATTTCGTGTAAAATAGACATGTTTCCGACAATAATAAATAACGTAGAATAAAAAGTATTATTCATTATTGACAGCGTTACCGTGGTAGGTAACTACCTAAACAAATTATTGTATCCATAACTCGCCAGTCCAAAGCCAAAGTGAAGTGTGATGGGGAATTAGAATCAATAGCTACCTATGTTTTTTTTTTTGTTATAAAACCGTTGCCGCCACGGAAGATTTTCGTGTGACGTGCACACGTCTACAAACACAAACTTTATAATTATTATGTATGAACACCGAGACCGGAAACCTGAATCAAGTATGTAGGTATAATTAAGTTAAACATTACTAATCGTCTTGAGTTAAATAGCCATCATTCAACTACGGAACTACTAACAGTAACAATGTAGTTTGCCCACAAAAGCCAATGAAACTTATAACCTAGCCGTAGTAATGTAGTTATTTACTCGTCAAATAGGTTTTGATTGTGACGATAACGTGACAAGCCATTTATCCCGTTTATCACTCGACCACTGCGAGGCGACAAACCGCGTGTACCTACTACAGTAGGTATGTCCACGTCTGCTAATATCTGGTACGATTTTTGATCAAATAAATCCGCGCTACCCACTTAGACATCTAAACGTTCACATCCGTATGTGTACCTAGGTAGGTAGGCAACTAACAATCAGCTGACGGGTACGACTCGACGCGGCCGACGCACTCGTAACCTCACAGAGGTCATTAATTAACATGCGAATTCGAGTTGCACCTATCAGCTGTTTATTGGTATTTACCTAGTTTACAGATGTGTACTGTAGATTAGGATTAAAATTTGTTTCAATCGCACCTATGTTCCTTTTGGTAAAACTTTAAAGGAGGGAATTTAATAATTTACCTATTTAGGTTTAGGTGGTATTGTATTTTAAATTCACATTTATTATTATTGTAAGCGATAATCTATTATCGCAATAACACTAGATCGAGTTACGAAGTCTACCTACGTTGGTTTATTTTAAACATCATCACGCCTTCAATCTCCTTATACAAGTTGTCGTTTTGCATCCTGGTCAAATTCGAGGAGGTAACTATGCTAATGATTCTCGACACGAATCAATAATAAAAGAAGTTTTTTATAATTTTTGGAAATCGGTATGTCTAGGGGCCGTGTTACACCGCCCTTGTAACTGTAACGCACGCACACAGCGACATAGCCGTGCGACACTGCCTACCGACCGCATACGCAACGGGGCGATTCATTTCTTTGAAAGTGGAGTATTCTAAAACACTGTCAAACTTAAATATCTAAAAAAAACAAGTATGTATTAATTATTGAGCAGGATCGTAATTTTATTTTATTATTTATGTCTTTCATAACAGCCTCCTGAAATTTGACGAGGATGCAAAACAACACGTTGTAGATAGGCAGAGGTGTATTTTCGTACGCCAGTGATATTGTTAGGTCCCATGTAACAAGAGGTGCGGGCAGGTGTTTGCGTCCGGCAGCACACTGACTGTGGAGTGCGGTAACTGTCAGGACGCGAAATAACTACCATGCTTACGCGGTCGCGCAGACATGCATCCGAACATAACCTCACCAACTCGCTGCTCGGCACAGAATAGAGATAGACGAGAGCGAGACGAGACGCCTCGACGCAGTACACGCGGCGGCGCACGGTGGGCTGAAATCAAGCTTTAATAGACATAGGGATTCACGAAATTTGATGAGCAATTTTTAAAAAAATAATAACGGCTTTGCGATCTACCACTAAATACAAGACATTTTTCTTCTGCGATTTTTGTATAATATACCTAATATTTTTAAAGTTATAACGATTTGAATTGATTTTTGTATGGAGAAATTTGATTTTATATGAATAACTTTTAATTCTCAAGAGTTCTCAAAAAACGGCTTTCGATATTCGATTGTGCTATTTTTTAGGCAAATTATCCGATATATCACTTGCTTCGATTTTGGAGAAAATTGTTTTTCATTCCCTTTTCCACACCACCCTTGAGGTAGAGTACTAAGCGCGTTTTTTTTTATCAGTGGTGTCCCCAGGAGGCCTAATCCACTCATACGCACACTCTTACTCAAACACGCACTCACAAGATTATCACTTAGACAATTTCATCAGATTCTGATTCAGATTCGTTCTCTAAATTTTCCACATTTACAAATAATTCTATATTTTCCCGCTCATCATCTTCAAATGTTGGAGATAACAGAAGCATGGCTTTCGCTTCTTCTGAAAATGGTTTGTGTTTCCGTATCATTTTATGACGTTTTGATGATATATAAGGATTTGAACTAATTATTAAATTATTCAAAATATCCTCATTATTAGCTCTTCTGCAGAATTTTCTTGAATGGTGTTGGCGATATCGCCTAATGTCTTTATTTCTAGATTCAGTCGCTTTTTCCGATAACTTTCCAATCAGAATTAATCCCAAGTTTTCAATGATAGCTGCTCCATGAACAAGAACTTTATGCACACTGGAGGGCATGTGATACCACTCATATAAATCTACGTATAATTTTATGGTGGCTTCCGTATATTCTTTAAACTTCACTGTGTCAATTTTATGACCTGAAGATATTGTTTCTAAAATGATTGAAAACCGTTTTATTAGGTTTTCATCGACACCAGTAATTGCAGCAGCAATCTCTGTATTTGAGAAAAATCTTCGAGCGGTATTCCCGTCATTAGTAGTTCCATGTCCTTGCTTTACAACATCTATTAAAAGGCCTGTTATTCATTTCTGTAGGAACAGCTTTACATATGTCACATCGCTGAGCTGAAGTTTCACAGAGGATTGATGTTGCTTTACCATCTATCATGGTAAGCAATAATGAATGTGAGACTTTTATTTTTCCTATTTCTGTTTCCTTCAATTCATTTATCTCCGTTTCAATTTCGGTTTTCTCTCTTAAAATCGTTCATTTATTCTTTTTTTCAAACTGGAAAAATATTGGACGACACCAATATGCTGAATTTGGTGAGTCGTTTTTCCAGATAATTTGTTCCTCGGAAACAATTTTTATTGGTACTAAACTACCCATAAAAATACTTGAATCATCTGTCGAAGCACTGTCCTCTTTGTCATCCGTTGTAATTTTTTGCTTATACACTCGAGAGCAATGAATCCGGGTCACTTAAAGAATGTTAAAAATCTCGGAAACTAAAAATGATAGGTTAATGCAATAAATTGTATTTAATAGACAATGTAATACTCCTTAAATGAAAGTAAAAAAAAATACATTTTATTAACACAAAATTACATAAAGAAAAAAACTGCTGATCTCTCCTTAAAACAAAAATAGGAAACATGAAATTTTTGAACTTTATTACGATTTTCTTGAATTTTAATACTTCGTATTGCCTCCTCGTGCTTCCATTACTGCGTTTACGCGGTTTGGCATGCTGTACACCAAGTTCCTTATACGATTTTGGGGAATATTCTCCCGTTCCTCTGTGAGAGCAATTTTGAGCTCACGAAGCGTGATTGGGGGAGGGTTTCGTTGTTTTACGCATCTGCCTAGCTCGTCCCAAGCATGCTCGATCGGGTTGATATCCGGGCTGCGCGCTGGCCACTCCATACGAGTAATGTTCATCTCTTGAAGGTAGTCATTCACAATCCTACCTGTATGAGGTCGGGCATTGTCATGCATAAATATAGCATCCTCACCTAAATTGACCATAAATGGACCAACGTGATCATTGAGGATTTCTTCCACATATCTTACGCTAGTTAAAGAGCCGTTTTCTATGATCACCAGCTCTGTGCGACTTTCAGAAGAAATTCCGGCCCACACAAGTACAGACCCACCACCGTAGGCTACTTTTTCTTCGATGCATGCTTGCTTGAATCTTTCCCCTGGTCTTCGATACACTCTGTGTCTTCCATCGTGCTTGTAGAGCATAAATTTTGATTCGTCGGAGAACATAACTTTTGACCAATCTTCAATACTCCAATTTACGTGGCTCTGGGCATATCTTAGTCTTGAAATACGATGCCCACGCTCCAGTTTAGGGCCGTTTGCAGGTCTAAGGGGTTTTAAGTTAGATTCAGCAAGCCGACGTCTTACTGTCCATGCACTTGGGTTACTTCCTCCGAGGCGTCGAAACTGATTGGTGAGTTCAGTTCCTGTGAGAAAGCGATTTCGAAGCATGGTGTTCACCAAGTATCGGTCTTCTCGTGCTGTGGTACACCTGGTTCTGCCCGTTCCTGGTCTGCGTAGGTTAGAACCAGTTTCTTCGTAACGTCGGAGAACTCTTTGTACTGTTGACAGCGACACACCGACAGTCCTGGCTGTATCGCACTGACTCCGGCCGGTTTCCAGCATTGTAAGTATTCTGGTGCATTCTTCAGGCGTAAGCGACATAATTTCAGCTTGAATAATGAATATAGAGCACTATCAACATGGTTTATGTACCCACATAAATGACAGATTACAAACAAAAGCAAAACCAAATGCTGTAATTTCGTAGTTCCATCTTCGAAAGTGGCCCTTTTTCAAATTTGATTTTTTTATGATATAACTTTACAATAACTAAGAAGTTTTAATACCTTCATTTAAGGAGTATTACATTGTCTATTAAATACAATTTATTGCATTAACCTAGCATTTTCAGTTTCCGAGATTTTTAGGATTCTTTAAGTGACCCGGATTCATTGCTCTCGAGTGTAGTTTGCTTGATTCGAGGCACCATCCATTCCCCATTTGCTTATCATTGTCAACTCCTTACAGTCTGTGCTATCAATATTGATTGCTTTAAATATCCTTTTGGCGGTTATATCTAATAGAGGCTGCAATTTTATTCTAGCAGTTGTATCTGTTAAGCTGCTATCATCCTTTGGCGGGTAGCATTCTTGTTTTGCATTTTGCACCTTGTAGTAGGAAGGGAACATGTCGACATTTTTCTCTTTGATACTTTTTCTTAAAGTATTGTATTGCCACTTTAAGGGACAAAACAAGTCCCAAAGCTTCATCTGGACTGGAGTAAATTTAGGTTTTTAATTTTTACTTAAATGACTATCTTTGGCTTTTTGCACATCCTGTGGATTTTTAAGTAGGTATTCGAGGATTTCAGCTATTCCTTGATTACCATCCTCTCGTAATTTCATAATATATGCATGAGATATTTGCTCTGTAGTCATACTTGTATGAATATGTTCTGTACGTCTCTTTTTTTGCTTAGGTCCTAATTCACAAAATGGTTTTCTTGGACTTAAATTCGTTGATGTGGCAGTAGACACTTTTGCTGGAGATTCATGTTCACTTGATGTACTAGGAACAGAGTCTTGGTTTCTTTCAAAATGCACTTACAATGAAATCAGGCCAGTTTATTTCCGATGATAACCATTCGCTATTGTTGTTGATAAACAATTCCTCTTTGCTATGAGCATTTTGCCATCTCTACGTAATAAATAGTATTAGTATTCCGAAAATGTGAGATAGGATTGTACGCTTATTACGATGTGTAACAACGTACTGAGGATGCTTGTTTTTCAAATGTAACCGTGTCATTTTTTTACCTGCTATTCATCATCCAATCACATAATGACACGTCATCATTTTGCTGCGCTCAATGGACGACGCGCTAATGAGGGTCACCGCGCTATTGAGTATTGTTAAAAAGAAATGACGTCATAAGGGTGGTGTGAGTGAGTACCGTGAAAAATAAATGACGACATAAGGGTGGTGTAGAATGTTTACCAATAATTGGATTTTTTGCTATATTTCTGTAATACAATATTAAAACATGTCAGATTAAACCAAAAACCGATTAATATTTCATACAAAGTTTAGGGGTCTATAACTCGAAAAATACTAGGTATAAAAAAAATTACAAATAACAAAAAATATTTGTATTAGTACATAAAATTCAAAAATACTCATTTGAATCCTTAAGTCCCCACTTGACGATTCCAGCCCACCGTGCGGCGCGTCGCCTCCCTCACCGCGTCGTCGCCGCGTCAGGTGGGTCATTCATAGAATAGGGAATAAAGGTTTTATGCAAAATGTCTCAAGCAGTTATAAAATTATAATGATTACGTAAAATAAAAAACATTGAGATAAAATTATTTTTTTGGTGTTAATGGTGTCTGTACCAGCTACACTGCCGTTTTAATTAAAAAGGGCACAACTAACATTTTTCATGAAATTGAGTTATATAATGTTTGGAATCAGGAAAAAAAGGCCTATCTGCCTAATTTTTATGTGATTTTTAGCAACAAAATTAACTGGAGATAGCATAAGCTTAAAGGGCACAAATGCAATTTTTTTTAAGTTTTAGTACAGAAAAAGGACGCATTGTGAGATATGACTTTTATTTCACCTTTATATTTTTAATATATTTAATTGAAAAGGCGTATTCGGCGTACGTCAAATATAAAAGGCTTATGAGGCAATTGTGCTTATTTTTTATACCAACACCTTAGCAATTAATGTAGAAGAAAAGTTACAACTGGCAGTTATGTCTTTACTATCTAAACTACGCTTAAAATTTTATATAAAAAGGCACACTCGTGGTTATGCCTTTACTCACAGACTATATAGAGAACTACGTTCCTTTACTACTAAACATCTCTGTACGGAGATGAAGTGAGGGGGCCAAGGTATGCAGGGAATTCGTTTAGTTGTGCCCACAGACTACAATATAGTATAGGATGATAGTTGCACATGGTTGTGCCCACAGAGCATGTAACTAGAGAGTTGTGCCTGACGTGTCGAGACGAGTCCACGCTTGTCGGTGCAGCGCCCTGGTAAGATTATTTTTTACTATTAATTTTTATGCCTAAACCATAATTAGTTATTATAATACCCTAGTAACTTAAATTCATCTGTATTTTCGTTATTTGATTATTATTAGAAGGGTTGTTAAAACATTTTGATATAGCGAAAATCAAAAACACGCAGCCGCGCTGTGCATCAATTCTCGTAACAAAAATGTAATAATCATGTTTCGATCGCGTGTCAACGATTTGCTTTTTGACACAGTTATTGTTAATAAAACAATAATTAACCCTTCGGGGCTCAGCTGGTAATAAATAATTATACTACCTTTTTTTCAGCAATATGTAATCACGAAGCGCAAAATTAGTAAAAGCTGCTTTACGCAACGGAGACTTTGTAGACGAACAGATATCTGTGCCGTCAACAAGTGGCATTCAAAACTCCGTACAAGTATCAAGTGAGGAAGTTTGGTGAGCCTTTGATTCTGATGATTCAGCGTTAGGCAAAGATTACGAATTACCTAAAACACACGATCAAAACATTAATAACAGTGATAGTGACTCGGATACCGACTTTATACCATGTTCACAGCAAATTCAACACAGAACAATTTTAGAATCACCGGAACATTCAGATGGAGAAACAAACAAGTTCAATTGACTAAGATAGGAAATATAAGGAAGCGGAAAACATATAAAGTTAGCTTAAAAGATCGAAAGAGACTAAAGAATGAAGACAAAATGTTAACCAAATATTTTGTAAAAAAGTATTTGCCTTCAGACCTTAACATGTGTAAAATGTACAGACGCCAGCACATCAAGCTACTACAATCTGTCAAATTTCTTTAATAGATTTTCAACTTTATCGCTAAAGCATTAAGGTTCAAGGTTGATTGGGAAAATTTGACATTTTCGGGTAGCTTGACCTGCTGGCGTCGCGTCTGTACAAGCATTACTATGAAACCGATCCTGAAACGCAAGTGTCTTATGGATTTTACAGAAAACTTGTAAAACCACTTAATATCTCATTTACAAAATTAGGCCAAGAAGAATGTGAGATATGTGAAAAGTTTATCATACACAACCCTCATCGCGAAATGATTAGGCACAGAAATTGCAAGTAGTGTAAAGATTACAAAGAACACCGTGAGAGGTATATTTTAGCTCGCGAAAAATATGAAGGTTACGCTGATAACCAGACGCAGAAAAAGAACTGACACCCTAATTTTTGCCTTAGATTTAGAAAAAGTCATAATGTTACCCCGCATGGAAGAGTTCAAAACTGTGATGTTTTGCCCGAGGCTTATAGTTTTTAACCAAAGTTTTGTGCCAATTGGCGACAAATAATATATACATGACATGGGTCTAACTTTTGCAGCCTTATGGCATGAAGCAATATCAAGTAGAAAAAAAGAGGACATTGTTAGTTGCCTAAGTAACCTAATTTATATTCAAGATATACAATGTGGGGAGGACAATATGATCATAAATGAAACTTCGTATAAGTCATGATATTCCCAACCGTCACACAAAAAATCAAATGAATATATCCAGTAGTTTAGCCACAAGACATTATTTTTCATTTTAAGTATTTTCTACATGATGTATTGTAAACAGGAGAGCACGCGACAGGGTAATGACACACGTTGCCAGCTCGCTACTTTAAAAACCTACGCCTTTTCTTTCAAATTTATTTTCTCAGTGCAAATTATACTTTATGCCCGAGCCATAAGAGTCATAAAGCGTGTCATCACAGCTAGATAAGAAAAAATGCATGCGAAAGTTATTACTTTCCTGTTACGCACTCATGTCAAACGCAAAATATGTATGTGCGAAAGAGATAGGTAAGTTTGCTTGTTTCTACTTTGCTTACTTGTCGACGTGTCTAGGTTACGCGGTCAGTGTGTCACCGGACCTCCTTCCTGCCAGTGACGCGTTTTGTTTTTCTCTGGAATTTCGGATGCGCCCGCGCCCGTTTGAAGTCGCCGCGCGATTGTTATCGTATCTTTGTTGTTGTGTTGTGCGAAATTTGACGCTTTGTTTTAACGCTGGACGTGTACAGGCAGATGTGGTACCAGTTAGATGGAGCACCAGCTCATTCAGTGGTGTCTGCAAGAGAGCGTTTGACTCAAATGTTCGGACAGCAGTGGATTGGCCGTTTTGGACCAGTGCGGTGGCCAGCGAGGTCACCAGATCTCACGCCCCTGGATTTCTTTCTGTGGGGTCACATAAAGAATGAGGTATACTCAACAGAAGTTACTACCGTTGAGGAATTAAAAAATAGAATAATAATATCTTTTAATAAATTGAAAGAAATGGCTGCTAATGGTGACCTATTATCAAGAGTGAGAAATAACATTATACGTCGGTGTAGTTTGTGTATTCAAGAACACGGCGGACATATTGAAAATAAAAAAAATTTATGACTGGCGACATAGTTATGTGATCGAAAAGTGATTGTGAATAGTAAATTGATTAGTGAATAATTCGCGGGTGAATGATGCCCGACTATTTGGTCAATATTCTGTGATTTGATTTGTGTAATTGAGCAATAATAATAATAAGAATAATGGCGCCAAACATTACGTCGCTGCGTCGGCCACAGCTTTATCATGAATGAAACCAAGCTGCGTTGCCATTCTTATCGCAGGTCAGTGTACCAATTTTATAAATGGTGTTTTATTTTGTTTGCAGTTTTAAGCTATTTAGTTTGTTAGAAAAAATTGTTTTTTTTAATTTCGATGTTCGGATTTATTTGATAGTTTACAAATGTTTCTATAAACCAGTATTGCCAGTGTTTTCATTTAAAGTCATATTGTCATCTCCACATTATATTTTGTATTAAGTTATTATTATATTATTAAATTCTTCTTACTAAAAATAGCAATTTTTAGTAAGAAGAATTTAATATTCTGATTTGTGATTTTGATTAAAATTAAAATTACTTAGTTGATACATTAATTGTAGTGTGTTAGGTAGGTTAAGGAAAACCTATTAATTAAACACTACTTGAGTATTAGATATAAATGTTTATTAACACGAAATACTTATAAGAACATAAACTAAAACAATAATGCGCGGCGCGAATTATAAAAATGGCATGCATTCGCCGTAGAGGTTTGTAGCGGACTGCTGAGGGCGTCCGAGGGACGCGGCCGTGCGCGGGAGGCGCGGGCGGCGGCGCGGCGATCCGATCGTGGCTTGTTTGTTCCACGCGTAGCTCGTAGGTATCGACGGCGTGCGGCACAGCGCGGGCGCAGGGCTCCGCTAACCGTGGCGCGCGGTCGAGCGGTAGGTAGGCAGTAAGGCGGTGTACAGACTCATGAATGTTTTAGGCCGTGTACACACGATTGTGAGTATTTAATTAAGAGTAGTTATTATACATATTACTGTTGTATGTACATGTTACATGTGATTATGTTGTGTGTAATAAGTATGTAAGTAGGTATGTGTTTAATATTTATATAAGTATGTGTGTAATATGTATGTATAGCCTATATCACTCCCCCGCTGAGACCGGTTCACGGGCGATAGTGACGCGGAAATCTTACTGTTCTTCCGCTTCTTGTTTTTATTTCCGGTGATGATGGTGCTTGCGAAGATGGTGGTCGTGGTGGAGCTTGTGGTAAAGGTGGTGGTGTTTTCGGAGACGAGCCATCGTTGTTGTTAGCCATGTACGCTGGTTTAAGCCTATCAATGGTAACGGTTATGTGTTTTCCTTGGACGTCTATTGTAAATGTCTTTGCTCCTCTTTCTACAACTTTGTGCGGACCGGAGTAAGGTGATTCCAATGACTTTTTTAACGGTCCTTTTCGCAGGAAGACATAGCTGGCTGTACTAAGTTCTTTAGGTACGTAAAACATTTTCTCACCATGGGTGGATGTTGATGCAGGTGACAGTTTCGATATATGTCTTCGTAATCGTGCTGCGAAATCTGCTTCATCTATGATGTCATGGGTGTTTGATGGTTTCAAGAACTCACCAGGTAATCGAAGAGGCTCGCCGTACACCAACTCAGCTGTAGAAGTTTGGAGATCATCCTTCCAGGCGCTCCTCATTCCTAGGAGTACAAGAGGAAGTACCTCCGACCATTGCGTGTTGTTATGGCACATTATGGCGGCCTTGAGCTGTCTGTGCATTCTTTCCACCAGACCGTTGCATTGTGGGTGGTAAGCTGTCGTAGGACAATGGTAGGCGCCTATAATTGACGAGATGCACTGGAACAGTTGAGAGTCGAATTGTTTCCCTCTGTCAGTTGTAATCTTCTCCGGACACCCGAAGCGCGCGACCCAGCCAGAAATGAAAGTGCTAGCGCAGGTCTCTGCTGTGATGTCTGCTAGAGGGTAGGCTTCTGGCCATCGAGTATATCTATCTATAGCTGTAAGGCAGTACCTGAAATTAGAAGAAGGTGGCATAGGGCCTATTATGTCAAGGTGGACGTGGGAAAAACGATTGGAAGGAACAGGGAATGATGAAAGAGGAGATTGGGTATGGCGGGTAACTTTGTTGCGTTGGCAATCAGTGCATTGTTGAGCCCATTTTCTGCAGTCTCGACGAATTTTAGGCCACACAAATCGTTCTGATACGAGTTTAGCTGTTGCATTGGGGCTTGGATGACTGAGATTGTGTAGGTTGTTGAAGATTGCTTTTCGAAAAGTTGGTGTTATGAATGGCCTAGGACGAGAAGTAGACTGGTCACAGTATATGTATCCGTCCATAGCTTTTATTCTCTCTAACTTTAACGCTGTGTTGCTATTTAGCAAACTCTGTAACTCACGGTCATTTTCCTGTTCATTTTGAAGTGCTTTGTAGTCGATGGTAGTGTCGATACTTTCCAGTCGTGAAAATGCATCGGCGACTACGTTGTGATTTCCTGAGATATGATTGATTTTGGTTGTAAATTGAGAGATGTAGTCGAGATAGCGGTGTTGACGAGGTGAGCAATTGTCTCTTTTTGTAGTGAAGGCGAATGTGATGGGTTTATGATCGGTGAACACTTGAAATGTTCTCGCTTCGACCATATACCTAAAGTATTTTATTCCTTCGTAAATGGCGAGCAATTCACGGTCATACGTGCTATATTTTGACTGAGCAGGAGATAACTTGCGGGAAAAGAATCCTAGCGGTTGCCAGCTGTCATTGGTTCTTCTTTGTTGTAAGACAGCTCCGATGGCCACGTCTGAAGCGTCGGTAAAGAGTGCTAACTCAGCTTGTGTATCAGGATGCGAGATGAGAGTGGCTTCTAACAAGTTATTTTTGCATGCGTCGAAAGCTTCTTGAATCTCAGGTGTTATAGTGATGGGCGTGTTTCCTTTAATTTTTGGACCACTTAAAGCTTGATTGAGCGGGCCTTGTATTTGAGCGGCGCCAGGAAGAAATTTTCTGTAGAAATTTATCATCCCTAAAAATCGTCGTAACTCCTTAGCATTTTTAGGGATGGGGTATTCTTGAATCGCCTTTACTTTTTCAGGCAGGGGGGTCGTATTCCAGCTGCAGATACATGGTAACCCAAGAATGTAATTTCGTTAACACCTAATACGCACTTATTGGTGTTGATTACCACGCCATACTTTTTTAATTGTTCAAAAAGTTTTTGTAGGTGTCCAATGTGCTCTGTCTCCCCTTTTGAGAACACGAGGATATCATCTAAGAACCCAAACGTAAATTCGAATCCTTGCAGAATTTCGTCGAGGAACCTTTGGAAGGTCTGCGCAGCATTTCTTAAACCGAATGTCATTGCGGTGAATTCAAAAAGTCCGAATGGTGTTGTGATTGCTGTCTTTTTAATATCGTCTTCGAATACTGGTATTTGGTTAAATGCTTTTACGAGGTCAATTTTTGAAAAGATGGTGGATCCTGACAGCTGGTATGCGAAGTCGTGGATGTGCCTGACTGGGTACCGGTCAGGTATTGTTCGCGCATTTAAAGATCTATAATCGCCGCATGGCCTCCAGCCGTCGTCTTTTTTAGGTACCAGGTGTAGTGGAGATGACCATGGACTTTCTGAACGACGAGCTGTGCCATTTTGTAACATTTCCTCAAATTCTTTCTTCGCGATCTGTAGGCGATCTGGTGCCAAACGACGCGGTCGTGATGTTACTGGAGGACCGGATGTTGTCCTAATATGATGCTTTGTGTTATGTATTGGTACACTATTTGAACCAGCTGGTCTGGTTATCTCTGGATAACATCGTAATAGGTTGAGATATGTTGTATTACCAGTAAATGTTTTCAAGGCCTTGTTGATCGGCCTGCGCGGGAAATATGGTCCACTTTTTGAGTTAGTAATTGCATTTGTTTTGTAAGTTCCATCATTTGTTTCGACAAAGTTTCCATGTCACTCACCACATTTGCTGATGTCGAAGCCACTTGATGACCTTTCGGCACGACGTCGTGAATTCTGTCGGCGAGATCGGCTAATTCATCGAGGCGTGTGGATACCTGAGACGCGATTATGGGCTGTATGTTATTAGGCAGCCGGCTCGACCATATTGTCCTTAAAAATTCTTCAGGCACTTTAGGACCGGCGAGGTGCTGCAGGTGTCTGAGAAACTGCGATGGTTTCCTATCACCCAGCTCTTCGTGTGACAGCAGTTGGTGAACTTTCTTCTCGCGGGATTCTGAGAGCCGCTTTATAAGTTCTGTCTTCAATTTGCCGTATTTATCTGTCGCTGGTGGATTCACGATGATATCATCGACCTCTGTTGAATATCGCGGGTAGAGATGACTGACGACGTAGTAAAACTTTGTTGTGTCTGCCGTAATATTAGATATCGCGAACTGGCCTTCTATTTGGGCGAACCAAATCGCGGGCTTCTCGGGCCAAAATGGAGGGACTCGCACGCCGACCCGAAACACGTCATGTGATGTCGGTGATCCAGACCGCTTCGTATCTTCCATGACCTGTTCGGAATCACTCATTTTGTTGTAAAAAGTTAAGTTTTTGCTCACTTTTGAGTCCACACACTCCGCACCGCACTAAAGTTCCAGGTAGCACTAGCACGTGTTTACTGTTCGGGGTCACCACTGTAGTGTGTTAGGTAGGTTAAGGAAAACCTATTAATTAAACACTACTTGAGTATTAGATATAAATGTTTATTAACACGAAATACTTATAAGAACATAAACTAAAACAATAATGCGCGGCGCGAATTATAAAAATGGCATGCATTCGCCGTAGAGGTTTGTAGCGGACTGCTGAGGGCGTCCGAGGGACGCGGCCGTGCGCGGGAGGCGCGGGCGGCGGCGCGGCGATCCGATCGTGGCTTGTTTGTTCCACGCGTAGCTCGTAGGTATCGACGGCGTGCGGCACAGCGCGGGCGCAGGGCTCCGCTAACCGTGGCGCGCGGTCGAGCGGTAGGTAGGCAGTAAGGCGGTGTACAGACTCATGAATGTTTTAGGCCGTGTACACACGATTGTGAGTATTTAATTAAGAGTAGTTATTATACATATTACTGTTGTATGTACATGTTACATGTGATTATGTTGTGTGTAATAAGTATGTAAGTAGGTATGTGTTTAATATTTATATAAGTATGTGTGTAATATGTATGTATAGCCTACACATTAAATTGTTGTTATTTTATGTGATGGTTCCTATCTTTGAAAGTATGATATACATTTTTATATTTTTGTAACTTTTTAAAAATAAACGTTTGATGTAAGAACATCAAACGTTTATTTTTAAAAAGTCAAGATATAAGAATATCTCCCGTATTTTATTCATAACATAACGTAATAAATATTATCAGCCTATATACACGTTCCCACTGCACGGACACAGGAAAATTCACAATGAGATTGTTTTTATTCATCAAGAAGTAGTAAGTTTAATATTATAAAGGAATTCTAATATTTGACTGTACTTATCTATTCTAATAATTATACAGTGAAAAGGCACAATTGAATAAAAGTGCTTTTCTTTGTAACATTTTAATTTTTTACTCAAAATTTTACATTGAAAAGGCACATTTGGTTGTATATGCATTTTAAACGTAAAATTGCTCTTTTTATATTATTTTTTATGTTAAGTTGAAAAAAAATAAGCTGATTATTTAATATATAAGGTGCTATAAAAATATCTGCCACGGCTTTAATGGGAGGTAGTATTGTGTTTATAGATTACAATAGTGAAGAAATTTCGTACCCCGGAACAGTTAATTCAATTTGAGAAAATAAAGTAGTTAAAATAACATTGACTCTACTCTGCATAATGTGGTTCACAAATTACGCGCGATGGGTCGCTTCGTCAATGAAAACAACTGCTATCTCTTTCCATCTGTTCTTTGAATGAAAACTGATATCTGCTGACTAGTTCGTCACTACCTAATCTACTAGGTACGCAATAATACGCCAAGTGTTTTAAAAGTGCAATTACTTACCAGCTACCGCATTCTTCCAAAAAACTGACGTAACTATGATGATAAACTTCCCATCACACTTAAAACAGGCTTTGGACTGTCAAGTTAGTGTAAGAATCGCAATTTTTTTCTTATTATTTTTAAACAATAGGTTGTTGTTGTTGTTGTGGTCCTAAGGCACCCCGCTGGTGCTGAGGGCCCCAACAATAGGTACTTAGATTAATATCAAATAACGATAAATTACAGTAACTTGGCGTGTTTAAAAGTTAATCATCTTATTTACAACAATTGCACTGTATTTACAGTTATTTACACACTCCCTACCTACTTATCTACAAAACTGTTGCACAAGTCCGCCTTCGCGTTGCACATAAATGTAGGCACGCTTACGTACATGTCTCTTCACTTTATCTAATGTGTCCGTTTCACTTTTAACTTGCCTAAATGCGCGTTTGATGCGCCTTTTTAGTTCTTCCACACTTCTAATGTCATGTCCGGTTTGGCCGTACACAAGGTCCTTTACACGACCCCACAAAAAAAAGTCTAGAGGGGTTAAACCCGTGAGCGAGGAGGCCACGGCACTGGCCCTCCTCGGCCTATCCACCTTTCACCGCCGTACCACACACCGTTTAAAAAGTCCCGTACGCTGATGGCGACTGGCGACGGCGCGTGCGACGAACGGGGTAGTGCGGGTGAGCGTGGGGGCGCGCGGGGGCCGACTGGCGAGCGGGCGGTCGCGTCGGCTGGCGCGTGCGACGAACGTGGTAGTGCGGGTGAGCGTGGGGGCGCGCGGGGGCCGACTGGCGAGCGGGCGGTCGCGTCGGCTGGCGCTTGCGACGAACGGGGTAGTGCGGGTGGGGGTAGGGGCGCGCGGGGCCGATCAGAATGGCAACAGTTTATGCATGTCATCGCCGGCGTTTTTGAATGAATTCGGTGCGGTGCGGCAACAGAAGTCTACGGGATGGTTTTATGCTAAAAAATCAATTCAATTTTATACGTAATTATTTTTGTATGAAAAAAAATGTGACAAATAATCAATAATTTATCTTTTATCTTTACTTTTGTAATCTATAAACACAATACTGTCTCCCATTGCAGCCGTGGCAGATATTTTTATAGCACCTTATATGCATTAAAAATAAAAATAAAATATTGCTATGGTCTTATATGTACTATGTAAATGCAACTATTTACATTCACACAATTTCGAAAAACATAGTTTAGTCGTGTTCTTTTTAACAAAATTTAAAAAAATATTTTAACATCGATTTTCTCAATATTTACAAAATGTTAGTTGTGCCCTTTTTAATAATGACGGCAGTACAGGTGTATCTCTTAAAATATTTCGTTTATGAATAGATACACCTTATATTGCTCTAGTTTACATAGATGTACGCTCAATTTTACATACTAGTTTACGTATACCTATGTAGTACATACTAATTCCATAAAGCACACTCTGCACTATATTGGTAATTGGTAATGCCCGGCTCCATACGCTTAACTAACCTCGACAAACCATCACAAATTCAAACTTGTGGATTGGGCACGTTTTGCTTTTTTTGCATCTGCGCAAATCAAAGGAAGCTTTCGGTTAAGGACACACTACGATTTTAATCGTTGTGGTTTAACTGCTAAATAAAATCGCAAACGATAATAAATATCCATGCTAATTTTCAAGCGTTTTTACCGTAGTGCGTAGTATTGTTCACAGATTTAGATCGTAGTGCGCGCTTACCTTAAGAATTAGAAAGCTGTGGCAAGCGTTTGCATACTCAGTTCATGATGAAGGTAAGTTAACACGCTTGCCAAGTCTCAGCAAGTGTCCACAAACGTCAAGGCATTATAAACGCTAGGCTCGCATTTGGCATCAGTTAAATGCTTGTGAATAGGTCAATGGGCAAAGCAATACAGTTGGGCAAACGCTAAGGTGTCAAGCGTGTGATCCTGCTTTACATTTTACTTGTTTTGTCGCCAACTCAAAAAAATGCTAACTGATGACTAGGCAGCATGGTCTCAGACTTTAGCCTGTTCCGTCAGGAAGCAATAAAAAAAATATAAAAAAACTTGTTTTGTCACTGTGATTGTCAAGTCAAGTCAAGTGTTGTCTATATAATCTATGGTCGGCGCAATGTTCCCACTATTGCTGGCTAAATGGTCCCAGCAACCAGGCCATTAAAAATATTTAAAAAAAATAATAAAAAAAACCACTGACCTCTATTAAATTTTAATAGAGGTCAGTGAAAAAAACCCACTATTGCACACTATTGGGTATTTTGCCGTAACCTTGGGGTGTTTTGGGGATTTAAATTATTCCACAATTGCATGGAAAGTTGAAATAGCATTCGAATGATAGGAATGTAATATAAACAGCCCCTGTCAACTTTGTATGGAAGGAACGAAATACCTACAAGGGCAAAACCTCCAACTTGCCAATAAAAAATAAAAAAAGATTTTGTGTGATAACACATAACTTCCGGCCATATCGTCATTTGACAAATCAAAATGTTGCCATAAAATTATCCTTACTTCCATGTAATAGCTTTTATCCATACTTCATGAATTAATTTTTATTGGAATTATAATAAAAAAATATTTGAAAATGATAAACATGAATAAAACCGTCATGTTTTACATTCAATACGATGTCAGGAATGAATCAGGTCCAACAATGAAATGGAATGATATTATTTTTTATAGTAGGATTTTTATTTCAATATATAAAACACCAAGTTGACCATGGCGTCGGTCGTATCTATGGTCATGAATAAAACATTATTAAAAAAAATGGCGTCGGCGTCGGAAAAATCTATAAATCAAATCAAATCAAAAGTCATTTATTCAAATTAGGCTGAGAATCAGCACTTTTTGAACGTCAAAATCACATAAGACAGTCCCCCCAAAACGCCCACCCTTCACCACTTCCTAGTGCTTTAGCTGGGAAGAAGAAGTGGCGGAACAAACTCCCCAGCAGCACTGCTGTCTGTTCAGTTAGAAGAACTGGATTCTATACATATAGTAATAAGTAATTAACATTACGAAACACAATATTAAAATTATTTGCCATAAGTCAGCTAGCACACGCCAATATTTAAAACTATACTCAAGCAGAAATAAATAATAAAAACAAAAACGCAAACAGAATATATATAAGATGTATAAGATGATTCCTAATATATAAGATGTTGGCGAAGATGAATTGTGAGGCCACCGTGAGAATACTAATCTCTTTAAAAAAATCTCTCAGAGTAACTCTAGCACCTAGCTGGTAAATTGCTCGTACAGCTCGTTTTTGAAGAACAAATATATTTTGAATATCAGCGGCTTTGCCCCACAGCAGAATGCCGTAGGACATGACGCTATGAAAATAACTGAAATAGACTAGCCGAGCTGTATCAACGTCAGTGTATTGTCTTACTTTCCTGACGGCATAGGCGGCCGAACTGAGCCTTCCCACTAGGCATGATATATGTGATCCCCACTTAAGCTTGGCATCAACTGTTATGCCCAGAAATACTGCCGAGTCTACAGTTTCAAGTACCTCTTTATCTAAGACGATGTTGGGTCCTAGATTTCTAACATTCGGTAAGGCGAACTTTACACATTTCGTTTTCTTGGCATTGAGAACTAGGTTATTTGTGGTAAACCAATCTGTAACCATTGATAGTGCACTGTTTACGTCGTCAAAATTTTGTCTATTTCTGTCTACTTCAAAGACAAGAGAGGTATCATCAGCAAATAGTACAACGTCACAGATGCCCTTTAAATAGAATGGTAAGTCATTTATATACACCAAGAATAAAAATGGGCCCAGTATAGAGTCTTGAGGTACACCTAACTGAACTGGTAGCCCGGAAGATTTCACACTATTAACATCTACACATTGGTGCCTATTATGTAAATATGAATCTAATACGTTAAGAGCTTCGTTTTGAATACCGTAATGAATTAGTTTACGCAAAAGCGTGTCATGGTGCACGCAATCAAAGGCTTTGGAGAGATCACAGAAAACTCCAATAGCATTTTGCGAGCTCTCCCATGCGCTAAATATGTGTTTCAGCAGAGCAACACCCGCATCTGTAGTCGAACGACCTTTTGTAAAGCCATATTGTTCATCATGAAGGAGGCTATTTAAATTAAAATGTCTTAGCAACTGCTTGAGTATTAATTTTTCAAATATTTTACTAAATGCAGGTAAGATAGAAATAGGCCTAAAATTGCCAACGTTATTTTTATTACCCGATTTAAATAATGGTATGACTTTACTACTCTTCATGAGGTCAGGAAAAGTTCCTAAATCAACACATTCATTAAAAGTAACAGCTAGATAGGGGGCTACGATGTCGATTATATTACTTACAAGTTTAATTGAGATGCCCCAGTAATCACCAGTGTTTTTTGACTTGAGTGTGTTAAAAACACTAATTACATCACGAGGTGTTACATGTTCGAAGCTAAATAAGCGACTACATTTAGGCACACTATTATGCAAAAGGTTTTCAGCTTCAGATGGGGACGAATTTAAGAAGCGAGTCGTAGTTATAGGTATGTTGGCAAAAAACTCATTAAATGCTTCAGCTACGTCAGCTGCTTTATTAACTAATTTCTTGTCGACCATAATCTCTAATTGTTTTTCTTGTTTAACCGACTTACCCGTTTCATTGTTAAAAATTATTAAATAAGTCAATGGAAAAATCACATCAATCAAAGAGTACAATGAATCACATTTCCAGAACACTATTAATTACTCCTAGCGGAGTAAAATAGCACATAATACAATATCAATATATCGTCGGTTGTTTTGTTTGTTGTCTCTGTGTTAATTTCGTGGTGTTTTTGGATTTGTTAGATACATTTGAAGATCTTCACCTGATCTAACCAACATCGAGTCGACCTAATGCTTCTCCGTTCCAGCGAATAATTGTTTTGAATGAGACATTGACCCTAGTGAGAAAGTGACTAAGTATTTTGTGACAATGGAAAACAAAAGAAAATGTTTAAAGTGCGGCTGCTCGCCTGCTAAAGACGGCGTGAAGTTCATCTACGAGTATGATGAAGTTGTTTCGATTCCCCATACCTACGTCTCTCAATTTGTGAGAATTTAACCATACGTAACTCAATTTGTGTGTTGATGTCATGTCTGATTGAAAAGTAAATAATTATAATTTATTAAGTATATTTTAATATTGTTGTTTTATTTTCTATTTCTTATAGTACCTCTGGGCACTCTCGCTTGTAAGAAAACTCGAAACGTAGCGTTTAGAGTTTTCTTACAAGCGAGAGTGCCCGACTGCCCAAAAGAAAGTAGTACACATGCGTTTTAAATTTCGCGGTGCAAGATAGTTCTTAAGGGATAAATCTAGATGTCGCCAGTAGCGATTACCGTTTTATCTTTTTTGTTTGAAGTCGACGTTCTTCTCCGCTAGGAGTAATAGTGTTCTGTGATTATAAAACATAATGAACAGTGAGCAAATCACGAAATAAAGGTGTGATTAGAAAAAAAAACTACTGTATACTTAGGATCTTAGACAATGAATGCTTTTGAAGACTGTTTAGAGACATGGTTTATAAATAAGAATTAATCGTCGCTTGTGTAATTTATAACATTTAGAGAAAACTGTATCAGATTTAGGAGATTTTCGCAAGGTGTTTGGGAAAATCCAATATCGGAGGGTGGCAACACAAATCCGTTGTCCCGTTCATACGTAGACAATTTAGACATACAATACATAGTTTTCTCTGTTTACGCGTTCATATCTGTGTTCATAGAGCTGTGCTTCATAAGTTGAAAAATAAAAAGTTACATTTTAATTCAATCACCGCTGTGCTATTTGAGCTAGCCAATTTCAATATTTTTGGCATACATAACAGGTTTTCAAAATTTCTAGTGAAACACGTTTTTCGTCAACATTTACAAAAATACAAAGTAAGAAATTCAAGCAATTTCAAGAAAGTTTATTGTTCTTCGTTGGCCTACTTGGACTCTTGAGTCAGCAAAATACATGCATAGCCGTGCGTGGGCAGGTGGTTCATATACATACGATAAGAAAACATTCTGATACATAATAATATAATTTCCGAGGAAACATTAGAAAATCTGAAACAACAAAAAAGAAACTTCTCGCGAGTTGCGCATGGTTCGCGATAATTAAATTAAAAAATTACCTACTTAACTACTCCACCAATTGTAAAATCCCATTGGAAATTGCAAATTTGCAACAGCCTCATAAATTGTATATAATTTACATAAACTCACACTCCTACTCACAGGGGCAAGCAGAAACTACCTACCTACTCCTTGTTAAATTATTTGTATAGGTTTTAGTATGAATTTATTTATATAAAGAATTATCAATCTTTTCCAGGTTGTAATGTCAGACGAAATTGATATAGAGGAGCATGATGTCTTGGATAATCCTTTAATCAAGAGAATATTTCCAGACTTGACCGTGATAAAAAAGGAAATTAATCAATACTATGATGAAGGTATTCTGACTTTTTTTGTTTAAATTGTTTATTTCCATACTAGTATCCATGACATTTCAATAACTACCTACTTTATCTCTAGTAATTTTGCCCAACTTAATTGAATGTCTAATAAAATTGACATAATTATGTGTAGTGTTGTCTTACATTGTTTTTTTTTTAAATCTATTATGCTGTTACTGTTAGGTATTCCATTGTCATAATTTCTATTTCAATGTCTGTTTCCAAAATAATACAAAAAATAGACCAGAAAATGCATAAAATTATTCACAGCATTTCCAGAGGTGGAACAGCCGGTCGATTCTGTAAAAATCTCCCCGTGAAGTGAACACTTAGGTGAAGTGAGCTGCCAGTGTCATCCCACTGATGCTAGGGATTGACCAAACATTACATTTACAATCATAATCAAGATATTAATTATATTTTTTTAATGTTGGTTCTGTTGATCATTTTATATTATTTCAAAGCTATTATAGTGGCTAAACATTACTGTTTACAGGTTTTTTTTAATAAAACAGCAAAACATAAATTCAGTAAGAAACTCAAATAAGTTCTCTTTTTTTCCTAAACTAGCCACTAAAGAAAATGCGCATGGACATTATTTGTTATTAGGGACCTATTGTTGTCATTTTCGTGGTTTTCGAGGTTGCTAAAGACGAAAGTGAGGTCTAAATGGAAATCAAAGTTGGCTTACCGTCATCTTTGATCTTCATTTAAAAAGAAACAAAACTGACTTTCTGTGTTGCCATTTTTATAAAAATAAAACTCTAAATAATAATATTTAGACACTCAAAAAACTAGCTTTGAAATTGTATAAAATGATCAACAGAAATAACATTAAAAGATATAATTAAAATCTCGATTACGATTGTTAATGTAATGCTTGGTAAATCCCTAGCATCAGTGGGATGACACTGACAGCTCACTCCACGCTCACTTCACCTAAGTTTTCACGGTGAGATGGTTACAGAATCGCACTGCAGGCCCTTTGTATGGAAAGCTTTCCAATTTGAGAAAAAGTAATATTTTGATTTTATTTTTATAACATCCCCCGATACAACTTTAGGGTCTGCCAACGGAAAAAAAAACAATATTTTCAAGTTTTCTTAATTTTTTGCAGGCATTCAATTTAGTATAGCTTATTAAGATACTTCATTTATCAAAACTATGAGGGGAGGTCCAAAAGTTTGTGGAATGAAAGGGTTTTAAATAAAATGAAACAATAAATCTATGTTTCCTTTTCAATATAATCACCCTTAAGCTGAATACATTTATTAGATCTACTTATGAATTAATTTTTCTAAACCACCATAAAAATATATTTTTTCTTTTGCCTCAAAATGAGCCAAAATTGCCTCCTTTACCTCATTGTCGTCGGAACATTTTGTTCCCCTTAAGTCTTTTTTTAAATTGGGGAACAAATAAAAATCACTTGGGGCCAGATCTGGACTGTAGGGTGGGTGGACTAGTGATTCGAAGCCATGCGTGTGCGGAGCAGCCATTGCAACTCTGCTCTTGTGAACCGGCGCATTGTCTTGCAAGAGCAACGCACCCTTGGTCAATTTTCCTCAAAGGTTTTCCTTGATAGCCTCCTTAAATTTTTCTAATATTGTTGCATAGTGTTCTCCGGTTCTGGTCGTTCCCTTTTCTTTGTAATCAATCTGTATTATCCCCTCACAATGCCCAAAAACTGGCCAACTGGCCTTCCTGAGCGGTAGTTATCTTCAATTGGACTCCCGACCATGTTTAAAAAGACTATGCCACTTGTAAGTCATTGATTTACTAGGGCACTGTTCCCCATAAACGGTTTCCATTTCATTAAAAATGGTCTGAGCATTCTTTCCTTGCTTGTTAAGGAATTTTATCACAGCACTGTACAATTTTCTCCATAGTTTCAATTTTCTTCCGGATTGACTTGTTTAGCAGGTGAGTGTTGGTAAACGAATGACGCAATAGGGCTGAAACTCAAATTATATATTAATGATGAGTACCCAATTAGTATGACACTAAGCAAGCTCCCCTATCCCCACTCCATCCCCTCCATTCCACGAACTTTTGGACTTCCCCTCGTAGATGATGATAATTAAATTGGTGGATTATGTTGTTCATAGGTGACTTTTTATTTAAGTAATTATTTTTTGAGATATGGGATATTTTCGGTTACAACTGCAAAAATTACTTCGTTTTTCATAGTTTTTTCGAAGACTATGAAATACATAAGTACTTCTTTTTGCGGTCATAGACAATCAATAATGTACAGACGCCAGCACATCAAGCTACTACAATCTGTCAAATTTCTTTAATAGATTTTCAACTTTATCGCTAAAGCATTAAGGTTCAAGGTTGATTGGGAAAATTTGACAGTTTCGGGTAGCTTGACCTGCTGGCGTCTGTACATGTGTTCATTTTCATTCCAATTACTGAACCCTTCACTGTGCGTGGTCGGACACGCTATTATTTTAAATTACCGATCTGCGTCATAGTATTCTTGAAATTTATTCAATACTTATAATAGGTAGTTTTAGAGTTATATTGGTGGCCGTCACAATTAATAATATTATTGTTTCCGCTTTAAATGCATCATCAGAGACAGAGACTGCACCATTCGAAGATACGTGTCACGAAGAGCCACCACTAGATGATTCGTGTCAAGGAGAGGCATCACTAGATGTTTCGTGTCAAGGAGAGGCATTACTAGAAGATTCGGGTCAAGGAGAGGAACCACTAGAAGATTCGTGTCAAAGAAATGCAATTATTACTACTAAGCATATCCAAAACTGCAATGAACTTGTTACCACTAACCCTGGTCATGCCTCTGAAGCTACAGAAAGTCAAAAGACATCAAGGTATTTACATGAAAACATAATTATACTTGGATCAAAACCTACTTTATGTAAAAAAAATATTTATGGTATTTTAAGAAAACAACCTAAATTAATATTGGAGAACGTAAATTATTTCTTAAATCGGTGTAAAAGATATTGTAAGGAATGTCTTATATTGTTTCCAAAAGCAAATTTGTTCAACCTTCATTTGATTAACATGCATACTAAAAGAAAGAACCAAATCGCGTTTTTTGGAAGGCAAGTTAGTAATAAATTATTTAAATGTAATGTTTGCGAGAGAGTCCTATCATCTCAAACAAATTTATTTAGACACTGTAGAAATGTTCATGGAGATGTTAAAGCATTAAAAAGGGTCCGGTCCAACAACAGAATATTAGCAAATGAATCCTCTCAAAGAAAAGTAAGCACAGGGCTCTCTTGTTTTCATTGTCAACAATCATTTCCAACTCAGAGCTCTCTGATTGAACATCTTTATGAAGTTCTGGACCCAAACAAAATTGGGCCCAATGACAGATCCAAGAGTTTGGCAAATGCAATAGACCCAAACAAAGAAGTTAATCTTAACAATCGATTGATAGAAGGTGAGAGTGAAACACACCATAAGAATAACCTTATAGCAAATAGTCGTTCTAGTAGTCATAGTAAAGCGGATGAAGATAGCGGTGATTCTGAGAATATTCTGCCACAAAAAAATAACCCAAGAAGACGATCATTAGATAACGTAGTTGGCCTAGCTGAATATAGCGACGAAAATATCTTGAAGAAAAAACGTAAAACAAATTGCGATCCATTACAAAACGGAGATCAAAAGGCAAGAAAGAGACTGAAAACAAAGGAATATAACGAATGTAAGAAACAATTTAATAGCAAAAAAAAATTAAAATATCATATCAGATCAATACACACTGAAAGATCTAATAATAAAAACATCAGTAAATCAAACAAAGGGAAAGAAATTAGCAATTCTCAGAATTCAAAAAACAATATGCTATCCAAGTTTTACAAATGTTTTATTTGTTCTAAATATAATATAAGTTTCGAGTTTTATTCTCGACACATTATGAATGATCATAACATAAAGGAAGTAACTGAAGTAAAAAAGGTACCTTTTGATTCACAGTGCAAATTTTGCCCTTCAAAAACTTCAGGAATCAAATCGTATAATGTCCATTTGTTTAGGTTTCACAAGGAGCAACTAAAAGAACCTTATATTCCTAGTGAGGAGCAGCCAGTTAATAAACACCATGAAAATGTAGACAAGAAAGTTTTGTTTGCATTCAAAAGTATTCTGTTTAAATGTATGAAATGTGATTTGTTCTTTTTGTCTTCTAATGCAGCCAGGGACCATTCAAAACACTTGGGAATTTCAGATACTTGTAAGTGTTCAGTTTGCCAAAGAATATTTAGAACAGAACATATGGCGCTGCATGAAAAACAACATTCTTTTTCTCATTCCTTCACTGTGCATACTCTTTCTGAATCTGCATTTAGTCAGGTTTTATACAAATGTTCTAACTGCACTGTACATTACACCGAAGAAAACTATTTGCTTCATTATCTAAAATGCGATTCAGAAACACCAAACTCATTATATTGTAAAGTTTGTGACATTTTAATTAACAGAGATGATATGGAATGCCACGAAATAAATCACAAAGAAAAACAAATACAGTGTTGTGATTTTATCATAATCGAATCTGACATGATACATGACGGACATATAAGTTCAAATACAGCTAAAATGAAAAGCGACAAATCCGAGACGATAAATGACAGACATATATGTACAAATGCAGCTAAAACAAAAAGCGAAAAATCCGACATGATACATGACGGGCATATAAGTTCAAATACAGCTAAAATGAAAAGCGACAAATCCGACTCGATGCATGACAGACATATTATAAGTACAAATGCAGCTAAAACGAAAAACGGCACCGTGAAGAAAAGTCGGTTCGGTATCGAAAGTATGGAGGATTGTTCTAAGTTTGCAATGAGTTTTTGCGATACCTGCAAATGTTTTATTGGTAATGTTAACTTGCGAAAATTGCATGTAGAAGGCAAGTGTGGTCACATGGTCAAATATGTTTGCAAAGATTGCGGTCTTATGTTGACAACGAAAACTCATGCGACACATAAAGAATATCATAAGAAAGAGCAAATAAGTCTGCATGATTACATATTTTATGACCTCAAATCAGAAAAACGAATCTGCCCTCCAATACCTGACTATCCTAAATGCAACTCGTGTGGAGTACACTTCTTAAGAAACTATGATATAAGAATACATTCATGCCAAGAGCAGGATTATATTACTTGCAATGTTTGTTCCATGAAGCTCACAGAGCATGCTTACAAATTGCATATTCATTTTCATAATTATTTATTACCGAGTGTAAATACAAAACTGAAAGAAACAGCACTCCAAGCTAACCCTGCTATTGAATTATCACATGTGGAGCCAAGTTCGAGTGTTTCAGATGATGCTTATATAATAAACGCAATGACTTATTACACGTGTAAAAGTTGCCAATTGACGGTTAATACATATGACAAAGTTGTGCAGCATTGTCAGGACCATTACGATTCTAAAGTGGTACAGTTAGATATGCAGAAATGCCAGAAATGCACTTTAATGTTGCATAGAAGCGATTACGAAAATCACAGTATGCTGCATTTAAATGGAAAATACAATAAGGACTGCATTAAAATAGTTGATTTCGACCCATTTTATTTTCGTTACAACAACGATTTTTGGACAAAACACATTTTTGCATATGTAGCAGATGAAGATATCAGTAAAATTCTTCGTAATTCTATATATCGATATGAAAGCCGACTTAAAATGGAGAAAATTCAGTCTGGATCGTCAAAGTCGGTGCTATACAGATGTGATAAATGTCAAATCTTTGTTGATCCCCAAAATTTGTATATGCACGCAGTAAACTCTGGGGATAAATCTTGTGTTAAATTGAGAAAACACCCTTGCGCGTTGTGTGGTTTAAGTTTTGTTTCGTTAGCTTATCGAATAGCCCACGAAAAAGAACACGAAAGTATAGAAATGAACTTACAGTCGTACAAAATAGTATTATACAACAAGGAGGAACATGAAACTTATAATAACCTAATTTATGATGCAAGTAATCGATACATTTTATACCAATGTAGAAACTGTGAAGTAGTAGTTGATAAATTTGAACGTAATGCTCATAAATGTGATGATAATAATTTAAAAATATGTTCTACTTGTGGCTTGCTACTTGATAAGCAACATTTTGACTTACATTTTATTAGACACGAAGAGCTCGACAAATTCAAAGTTGAAAATATAATTGTAGTAATGTTTGGAAAACAAAAACTGTGTTACCTTGGAAAGAAGAAACTCAGGTCTACTTTCAGTGGTACTAAATATGATTATACTCTGTATAAATGCAAGAAGTGCGATTTATGCTTTAGAACTAAAGAGTGTGTATCCGAACACGTTTGTGTCTTCGACACTTCAAAATGTGAGTGTTCTAAATGTGGGTTGTTTTTCTCGAAACCGGATTTAAAATATCATCACAGCGTTCATGAAACTAATTTGTATTTTGACGATTTAAATATGAACATAATAACTTTCGATGCATCAACTGCGATCCTTCATGTTGATTCTAAAGACAAATTGGGGGAAAACATTGTCGATGAAAATACAAGTGTTATCCCGGAAAAGCAAGATTTAATTTATAAATGTGGTTGCGGCTTACATTTTTTGGAAGAGCTGAATGCTCAACAGCATGTAAATATCTGTAACGTACGGATGAAAATTTCAAAGCAAAATTGTATCAAATGCGACTTATTGTTTACTCCAGGGGAGTTGTTCAATCATTTGCTGAAACACCATTACGACAAGAAGTTACAGTTCAAGTTTGATGTAGTTCTTGTAAGTAAAAATGAAAAAAAGTAGAGTCAAAGCATAAATAATTTGCTTTAAGTGATTATAATGCTAACTGGATACAATGTTTGCCGTACTTTAATGTACGACACTGGTCGATCAAATCAAGTACAATGTAGATGGCTTGATAATGTTAACAATTATGCTCGTTTTCACTAACACTAGGCGTCACTAGTCATGACTAAGCACACTTAGGTACTAGTGATGACATGAGAACTTTGCTGTTTGGTCCTCGAGAATATTATTTTGGAATAGAATTTACGAGTTTCAAATTAAAAACTTGGTTGTTTATTTTAATCGATCTATTTTTATAGTATTATAGGTTTGAGTGAATCTGAACGTTTTATGAAGTTAATGTTAAAATCTACTCTAAATTCTCGTGAGCGAGAACACTCGAGAATATTACCAAGAAAATTCTCATAAATTCTCCTAGTTTTTTTTATGGTATTAATGTTAAATTAGGATTTCTGTATTAAAACAAACTTTAATAAAAATAATCAGCTTTAAAATAAAATGCATTAAAATAATAACATGAAAGGTGGGTAAATATAATAACAAATACGATTTTGATTTTGTAATTTAACACGTTTATGGTCGTTACATGCTATTGGCAGTTACATTTATTGGCTCCTGCTCATCATAATTAACTACTAATTATAAATTATTTCAAATTTTAAATTCTCCATGGTCCCAGAATATTCTCAACTTTCGGCGCAGAGCCAAGCGTTGATAATCCAACAGCGCGCTTTTAATGAAGCGTTCGTTTAGGTGTCGATCTAACTTTTTTTATTTTCTTTATCTTGGACATTACTGACATTTGTGAAGGGAAACATCGCCAACCCGTCTTGTCGAGCAAGCGTGGTGATCAATGCTCGTGCATTGCCCAGCGGTGGGACAATAATAGGCTGGTATTATTTATTACATGTCATATTCAATTATAATTTAAATACTTAAGCTAAGCTATTAACAGTTAGCTATTAATAGTTATTAAGCTATTTTCCTTAAGTTAAGCTAATTATTATTAGGTATTGTTATTATTATTAGTTAAGCTATTTATTCTGTTTATGAAAACAATAGGTACCGACTTACCCATTTTAAACCTTTTCTAATTGCTGTGACTCTCATAGTTCACGGTGCTGTTTGTTTCATGCCCAGTAACAGTATTTAATTAATTATATATAATGTAAAGATATATCTATCTTTATAGATATTTTGATCTACTATGGTGTAAGACTTACCTTAACATATGAAAATAAAAGTTAGTTTAAATATGTATAATATTACAAATATGTAACATTATAGGTATATCTATATATTTTATATTAGCTCTAAGCTCTCTGTTAAAAACTATGCTACAGGTCATTTTTAAACATATTAAGGAACTCATCCAACTGATACCTACCCTACCATTTCGTATAGGTAGGTAGATATACAAAAATGTTCATATTCAATTTACTTATATTTCAATATTATTACTTTTATTATGATTATATGAAGTAAGGTTCTAGGTAGATACTGCAACATTATAATGTAATGTTGAATTAGGCCCACTGTCCTAATAGAAAGCGATTGTCAGACGATCGATGCGACTACGTCCGCGTGAAATTTCTTGTTCCACCGGCCCACCGCGTCGCGTCGCATCGAACGTACGCGCTACTATCTACTTCGTTTTCGCTGAGCGTTCTTTCTTTTTGCTCGGCTCCTAAGGGTCATAGCGTGACGTTAAAAAAAAAAAACCTCATGAACTAGGCTACCAAATGTAAAAATTAAATTTAAATCCGACTAGTAGTTTCAGCGCGTTTAAGCAAACATACAAACTGTTCAGTTTTATTATTAGTATAGATGAAGTCATCGATTGCGTATTCGTGCGACCATCGCTTCTTATGAGGACAGCTTAGGGGCCTTACTTTAGAGTTAAGTCTATAACTAAACGTTCAAGTTGGTATTTTTAAAGCAAAAACAATAACTATTATCGTTTGAGCAATCTCGCTGAAAATTACTGTATAACCAAGCGGTCTTTTAAACGATTACTGTAGTTTTTTATTACATGAATAAAAAACAATTATTCTAAACCGTTTTTTTATTTACCAATGTTTTTGTAATTAGGTAGGTACTTACGCGTTAAACACTATAGTTGAAAACCAGTAGGTACATAATACAAAATGTAGAAAGGAATTTCTTAAATAATGTGCGTGCGAGCATCATGGAAAAATATAAAGTATAAAAAATTGTTTCGCGGGCTGCCCTAATGCCGTAATGCATCCACCAATAGAAACTATAATACGGCCGATGAATCATGGCCGGTCCGAACTTCGCGCAGAAGGCTGAGCCATTTTTGTTTAGGAAATTACGCACGCGCCGCAGTCGCCGCATTCGAATTCTTCATGTTATGAAGTTCTATGCAATGTCGTTATGTCGCACACCCACCCGCGCCGCAGTACCTGAAGCGGCCGAACTCCCCAAGTCGCAGCTGACGACATCACCAACGCCGACCCGCCCGCATCGGACGCTACGGCCAGCGCGGCGCGGGTGTCGTCATTCTCATTCACCGGTCGGCCGAACCGGAGTACGTGCGCACTTGAAAAAGCTAAATTTTGTGTTTATGCAATTTATACAAGTACAAGAATGGACGGTTCCACTTGAATTAGGTACGTTGGTTCAACAATACAATGAGCTGTACAGAGTCAAAATAATATGAACCAGCAAAGACGAAAAACATTTGGACGAAATCGGAGATAAGCTTGGCCAGGTAGGTAAGTAATTTGAGGCGGCGGCCAGCCCGCTGGTTGAACGCGCCCCAAAGGGTCATGGCCACCCGGCTGGTCCGGGGATACCGTACGGTCTCCGGTGAGGCGGCGAGCCTCCTTGCCGGATTACCGCCATGGGATCTGGAGGCAAAAGTCCTCGCGCACATTTGGGAGTGGCGCGAGGAGGCGAAACGCCGGGGCGTAGCTCCGCTGCCGCGAGAAATCACGGTACAGCGGACAGAGCTCCGGCGAGATCTCAGGGCGGCATGGAGAGGCCGATTGTCGCAACCCAGCGCTGGGCACGCCACAATTGCGGCGATAAGTCCCCTCTTTGAGGAGTGGCTAGAGAGGCGCCACGGCGTCCTCACCTTCCGCCTGACGCAGGTCCTCACCGGACACGGTTGTTTCGGGAGGTTCCTGTTCCGGTTAAGGCGGGAGGAAACGCCCGGGTGTCACCATTGTGTGGATCGCCCGGAGGACACGGTGGAGCATACGGTGGAGGTCTGCCCGGCTTGGGCGGACCACCGCCGTGTCCTCGTGGAGGCGATTGGCGGTGGCGATCTCTCGCGTCCGGCCTTGGTCCAGGCCATGGTACGGAGCGAGAGGGCTTGGGAAGCCGTCACCTCCTTCTGCGAAGCAGTAATGTTCGCGAAGGAGGAGGCGGAACGCGTGAGGGAGAGGCAAAATTTGCGCCCTCACGCCCCTAGCCGCCGCAGGAGACGCCCTGGGCGTCGGGAATCGCAGGCCGATTCCCGGCCACCGTACGCGTGGGCTTGCGAACGGTGAGCAATGGGCAGCTCGCCGTTCGATAAGGACCAGGCCCGGGTCGACGGCGCGTTGTGTTCCACGCGCGCCTCAAAGAGATGTCAGCACCAATGACGGGGTTTGCTAGGACCGATGCCTGCTAGGGTTGCGAAAAAGTCCGAGAGGGATACCGTGGCCCCTGGCACAGGTAACTGAAGGAACACGGGTGGGTTTTAGTCAGTAAGAGTCTGACACGCCCTCCTGCTCTGCCCAGAGCGGGAGAAGTTATTTGATGACTAGCTGCTGCCCGCGACGTCGTCTGCGTGAACGCTATACAGCACCAAAAATACCTACGATTATACCTTTTACAATAACATACATTTACCCGTTTCCTCTTTACATTTCATATCTACAGAAAGTGCAGTAATAGAGGGAGACTGTCTTTTGTAAAATTGCCCTTCAAAAAGTGCTGATTTTCAGCCTGCTTTGAATAAATGACTTTATGGTGATTCTGCTGAATTAAGTCATAAGTTGTGACTGAAGCAGATAGAGAAAATAATGAATACAGAATAGGGTAAAAATACATACTTAAAGGACTTCTCGATAAACAACATTAGTGGTTTGGCTCTCCGCACCCAAAATGTAAAGAGAGTCAGTGACGCGGGAGCAAGCGACGTACAGCTGCCCGTGTGAGAAGCAGCTCGTCCTGAGGTCGACACCCGCTGCCCTCAGTGTCTGCCCCTGCAACTTATTGATGGTCATCGCGAAGCAAATACTCACGGGGAACTGTACGCGCTTGAACTGGAACGGGAAGTTATGAGGTATGAGGGGAATGCGTGGTATAAATACTGCCTCGCCGACGCCACAACCCGTAAGAATTTTCGCCTCAATGGTGTGTCTGTGGAGCGAGATGATTTTAAGGCGGGTCCCATTACACAACTTCAGAGGAGATAGGTTCCGAAGAAGCATAATCGGGACACCGACCTTCAGCTTGATGGTATGCGCTGGAAGTCCACTTGCTGACAGGGAGTTCAGAAATTCCACGGGATAATGTGTGGTGTCATCTTGCTCGACGACAGTGTTTATAGAGGTGTAGACCACTTCATTCCTCTCAATTTCCGAGAGAATGCATTCGTTAATTGCTGCAGCCTGATCATTTTTGCCCGCTCACACACCCAAGAATTCTGCTTGTGCGGTATACGACTGATGTCCCCGTACACACAGCGAATGAGTTCTTCTAAGCTGGATACAACTCTACCGAGAGACTGGAAGCACCACCTGTCCACCTCTCCTCTGGTAGAGTGCCTTCGCCAAGACTTAGAAGGACATCTGAGAATTCTTGAGCACGTGCATTGCCGCCGAGCCGAGCTCTCATATTAATGGTCAAGCGCAGCGTACAAACTCTTGACCACAACGAAGATCGTTTCAACGAAGCATTCACCTCGTCAGCCCTCGATCCCCGCGTCACCACGGGAAGCGTTTGTCGGAAATCGCCACTGAACAGAACTGTGACACCACCCATCAAATGTTCGTTCCTGCGGATGTCCTGCAAGGTTCTGTCCACGGCCTCAACTGTCTTCCTATTGGCCATCGTACACTCATCCCATACGATCAGAGAGCAATCCTTGAGCACGTGTTCCTTATCACTGTTACGTGACACACCACAAACAGGCGTTTCGGCGCTCTCTAAATCGATGGGAATTTTAAACATGGCATGTGCTGTCTTGCCCCCGGAAGCAGTGTGGCAGCGATTCCCGACGACGCTACAGCAATGGCAATTTTGCCTTGCCTCCTGACCTCTGCAAGTATGCCAGTGGTAACAAATGTTTTTCCTGTTCCCCCAGGAGCATCCAAGAAAAACATTTTACCCTGGTTTTGCCCAACGCTTTCAAGGACGGTGTCATAAATTTGTTTTTGCTCTGAAGAGAACAAAGCGACATGGTAATTTCGTATAGTGGTCATTTCGCCCGGATCGTAAATTGTCTCAGCGTTATACTCCCGATTTATACGGTCTTGATGCGGTGATGATTGGGGAGCTGGTAACCCATATTCGACCAGTGGATTTATTTCTATCGAGAAATAACCACGTATTGAAGTGAACTGAGACAGGTGTTCAGCACGCGTTCATGAGTTACTTCGACTTCGTCTCCAGTAGAACGCCTCAAGGCTCGTAGAAAATCTTCAGACAGATGATGGCGATACTTCTCCCACAAAGCTACCGGGTTCGCGACTCCACAAAACACCAAGATGACGGCAAACAGATGACGCATGCGGCTGGGACTGTCACTGACGCTCGCCTCCGCGAGGGTGTTATCCCAGTTTTGGTCACCGTCGAGAAGGTGACGTGCTACGCAGGCTGCGTGGTAAGTGGGATACTCCACGCCATCAAATGTCCTCAGAAAGGCGAAAGACGTTGGGTCTCGGAAGTAACAACCGCAGAAAATAGCATTCGCCATTATTCGGGTGCACGGTATAAACTCTACCCAATGCGGTGTCCTTGAAAATTCCCGGAAAACCTTCCACGGCACCTCCTCGTCGACGTCGGTTAAATACACCCCTACTTTGCTTGTCGTACGTGTAGTACGTAGGATTATTGACAAGGTACCGCCATGATCACTTCCCTTCGGTTCCCTTAGAAAATCGTTCCATATCTCTGATTACTCATGTCTGCAGAATAAAATTGACTCGATTTCTGCAGCCCGCCCCCATAGTAAAAGACCGTCAGACATAATACTTTGAAAGTAACATCTACACTAGGCTCCAAAAAATTAGTAAATCTTTGTTAGTGTCAAAGTATACGTTTTTACAAAAACTCCGAAGCCATGTTACAGAACTGAGCCTCAATATCTAAAGAGAAAACTGACTGTGAATGTGAGTACCACGCAGGCTAGACTGAATACATGACTTTATAGCTGTCTGGCGGTTTTGAGTATTTTATTTATGGCCTACGTAAATGTTCTGCAGATTTGGTAGCGTCGTGTGACGGGACGTTGAGCTCCCTAAAATAGGGTTGAGCTAAGTACACGATGACTGATGCATGCATGCCGTCTGTTAGGACAGATCAACTCAAAGCTGCAATGGCTCTTTCTTCAAAAGGCCCTTCCAGACATGGCCCTGCATTGTTAGACTCACATAAAATCCTAATAATACAATGTTTGGACTTTAAAAGAGGCCATGACCTCAGAGTTTGTTTCGGCATTTCTTCTCAGGGAACCATAGGTCCGTGTTGCTCTATGCAGGGAACAGTCAGCCAGGAAATGCCGGCGCCATCTCGTTTTAAAATATTGACGTCTACTTACAAAAATAAGCATTCATTTAGCATTCTCTATCTACGCATTCATTACATAGTAAATTGATGGATTTTTCTCACAGCTTACGCTGCTGAACTTAGCCGCCCTGCAAGAGATTTTAAATGGTTAAACGGGATCGGTTAAATCTTCATCGTGATTTTTCACAAAGAGAATGTAAGAGTGAGTTCTAAAATTGCGGCCAAATCCTTACATGTATAGGTTAAATTTTCTGTGTGATTTTACTAAATGAATGCAAGAGCTTGAGAATTAGTTGACGCCATAAACAAATTGCGTTAATTTTTCAGTTAATATCTCAGAACAATAACTAATTAATGAGGTTAATAAAAATGTAGCAGGGTTTGTAACTTTGTAGTTAAGCGGGTTGGTTCTGAAAAGTACCTACTAATTCCATTAATGCTGCTGAAGCTGTCAATGGTTTGAATGACGTGTGATTCTGACATTGAATTGTCTTCTCTCTGTTGTCATGTCAATACAATGGGAGCATTCCGAGTTGCGCTGTAATCGATTTGAGCGTGCTAACACCCGTACCGAATTAACGTGAGCGCGATAATGATGTCCCGTGAATCGTCATATATGACGTCATGACATGCACTATCTTGCGATAACGCCGACCAAGCCCTAAAATGGGGAAATCGCCGGAACCACTTGGTGCCGATATGGACGGACCGGTTAATATCACCGTGAGCGCTGTCAAAAATCACAGTTGAGCGTTTTGTTTCGAGTCGCATCATATCTTTAAACTTAAGCGGCATTTTCGAAATTGTGCTGTAAAAACCCAAGACGTAACAGAATACCTGAAATGAGTTTTAAACTCATGCACATTATGTTTAATTATTGTTGCATCTATGTTATTGGTAATTCTTGGTAACAATTAAGAGTGTATGTAATTATTGTATTTTTATTAATTATTTTTAATATAGCCAATAATATTGACATACATAATATACATATAAATATTGTACACCCCATGGGTATGTTACATATGATACAATAATGCTAACTGTCTTTTCACCTGTGACAAACAATAAATGAATGAATATAAACATGGTATTTTTCTTCGGGATAAATCTTTGCCGGGAGCATGTAAATACGCTAATATAAGCACTTCATCATCCATTTCATCGCTGGACGAATCGTCGTTATCAAACTCAAAATCTGAGTCAGAGTCGATAGAGTCAACCAACAAAATAGAAGTGCCAATGCGTTGAACTTCCATTTGCAAAAGAATATACAATCGGTCTTTTTTGATCAAGGTTTGAGGTTGACGTTGAGCGAGCACTGAGCGCATTCACGAGCGTTCCGATTTGATGATTGTTCTTAGCTGTCATAATCATGATATCTAAAACGGAACGCAAAATATTGATGTGATCGCTGTGAGCGATCATGGTCTAATTCGGAATGCAGGGAATGGTTGTCAAAATTTGACAATAGGTAGAATACTGTGAGATTTATTTTGTAATTAAAATTTAATTTTCTAACAGTGTATATTATGAGTAGCAAACAGTTATTATAAATAATACAAAAGTAATAAACTTATACGTTAAAATGATAAAAACTCGAAAATAACTTTTCCATGTTATATACATAGTTTTTATCAAAATGTATTTCTACGAACGGTTTTGCCTGTGGTTAGGGCATCTAAAACTATCCCGTGTAATATTGCTGGTGTCGTTAATATTATTCGTTGTGCCTCTGTTCACACATTATTATTTGTCCAAGGTAAGCAAGTGCAGGTCAATTTAATTTATGGTTAAGTCATTGCAAAATGTAGTGTTTGTTTTTTTGCAAAGCTACATTTACAGACAAGTCATGAAGTCAAAAAAACAAATTGTTTATGTTCAGAAATATCAATGAGTAACATAAGATGTTAATTAATACATGGACCGAAATACTGAGATGTGGATTTGATCAGGAAAAGGTATTTCTAGTATGTTAGTGGTGATGAATCAGGGAGCCTCTTTTAGTTGTTATTCGACTGACATCATCATTATTAAGAAGATAAAAATATGTCAAATAAACAAGGGCATCAGCCTTTGTTCATTTGACATATTTTTAATGCAATTACTAAACATACTTACTTTTAATTTTTCAGTATGATGAAACGGGTACAATATCAAATAATCCAATGCGACACACTTTGGAGGCACTAGGGGATGTCTCAACAATGAATGTTGCCGATTTAAAACTAAGGATTGAAGAAATGCTAAGAATAAAGGTAATAATCATTATATTGTAATGATAGCTTAGTGCACAATATTGTATGTATATTGTGATGTAGGATTTAAGAGCGTTGGTTCGATTTAGGCCAAGTCAAAATGTACACGATCTATTGAACGACGTACGCGCTGCGGCACACTACAATAGTACAATGGTTTCTCTGTGTGCATGAGCGCTAAACAGCTAGCACGAATAATTTTGATACTTTTATTTATTTAGGATGTATTTTATGATTTTATTTTTTGGATCGAACTGTTGTAATAAATTAAAACAAGCTAACTTTAGAGTAAGTATTTAATTTTAAAATCGCACATCTCTAATTGTCATTGACCGACTTTTTCTTGGGTCGATCATCTCAGGCAATAGACATTTATCGTAGAATTCCAATAACTTTGATTCCATTTTTGTTTTCCAAAAGCCGTCGTCTCGAGTAATTTTTGTGGTCATCACAGCGAATTCCTGTCCTGTCCACACCGCAAACAAACAAACATTTTTTTGACTGAAAAAAAAAATTAAATGCATTTCTATCAATGACTAAACGTAATTAATCTACGTAATACGCACAGTCAACCGAACGTCAGTCGTTACACTTGAACTATAATCACACATCGGACACTTCATACAACGCTCGTAAAATATTATTTATATTACCTATTACTACTACTTAACCAAATGATGTTTGTACACGTGCAAATGTGTGTGTGAACTCTAATAGGGTGGGTAGGTTGTCGTGCGTAGCGTTTTTAATTAACGTAATTAGCGTAACTAATAGTTATCTACTATGTTACTACACTATGAACATGGGGGGGAACAACACAACACCCATGATGAAAAAACCGAAAATTTTCCTCGGCGCCTTCTTGGATTTTCATATTGACGTCATTTTCGGGATTTTATAATTGTTTTCAGGATGAGCCGTGTAATAAAATTAGGAAATCAGACTAACTTACCTTAAGTGACGTCTGATGGTAATTTTATGAACGGCTCATCCTGAAAACAATTGGTTCCCTCCCGGTCTGATACCAAGTATCACCCACCCATTAAATAACGCATAATGGCAATTAATGAACAATGATACACTGACGAAGTGTTGTGACTCTAAAGCGTAGACAGAGAAACTGTTTATTTATTTTAGTTTCTCTGTCTACGCTCTAAAGAAAGTGATTTGACAGATGTCACCGCTGACGGCTAATGCTATTAGCTGCGTTCAAATTTATTTTTTTATTAGAATTCTAAATATCTACGCGGACGAGTTCGTTGGAGACGAATACTATTACATATTATAATATTAATATTATTATAATACATTCACGCTGGTCCCGGGTTCGATTCCCGGACAAGTCAAACATTTGTGTGCATGAACATGTCTGTTTGACCTGTGTCTGGGTGTGTATATGTATATAAGTATGTATATCAGTCATCAGGTTACCGTAGTATGGATGTTGTCTCATATTATATTATTATTATTTTCGTAATCAACGGCCCCAAGAACCATGAAAACGACACTCATAACGGAAAATCCAAAAAAAAACCACCTGCGAGTACATAGAAATAACAGGCGTGATGTTATGGTTACTCTACTGAGTAAACCTCGGTGGCCATGTCACGCAAAAGTCCATTTTTCCATTTTCTCTTTCTTATAGTTCTCTTTGATTTATTTCCCATTCCGTCTGAAACATAATTTTGTTGTCACTATCAAATAAATTCGGTTATAAGTAGTAAGGAAGTACTTACGATCACACAATATTGCTGGTCATCAAAAATAAAATAATTTACTTACCAAACAAAGTACCAAGATTTGACGATCACACTTTACGTTTGCTATCCGTGTACGCACGACAAAGGTCAACAGGGGTCAGGGAGACCGCCCAGCGACGTGTCCGCTCTCTGGAAAGGCTCACTGCCGACTGATTTGAATCGGTTCGTACGCAGAGTTTTATAGTAGTTTTAAAATATTTATAGAAAAATAATAGAGTTATTTTTGTTGATTTTTTTTGGTGTAAATTATAAAGAAGACATTCTTCTATTATAAATAAGTATAAATTATATTAAATTAAGTAAGGTAGATGGTGAAAATAATCATTTTATCGACCGCAATTTCTAAAAAAATCATATTCTTTGGATTTTTATTTCTTAAGATATGAGTCTAAAATAAAAAATCCTTCTAATTACAAATTTTGTTAAGGATATTTCCAGTTATATAAAAAATTTTGTTTGTTAGATCTATCAGTAATTTCAGATATTAGTAGCTTCGAAATTGACACTGAAAGTGAAATCAAGTAAACCTCTGTTCAGTTATCTTGATGGTATTCACAAATGTTGTATTAATCGAAAAAACCTCTTAATTAGAAAAACAGACAACAATATTTCCTAAAGTTATTAGTATTTCTTATGTTTGTAAGATTAGTGGTTGTTGGACAATCTGGTTTGAAAAATCACGTTTTTAAGCCAAGCAGCGCACGGAACGAGTAAACGCTCTTAAATTGGTGAGATTCTTGTGGCAATAGAGCTTAGTCAATGATGCTATCTCTGGCAATAGAGCTTAGTCAATGATGCTATCTCTGGCAATAGAGCTTAGTCAATGATGCTATCTCTGGCAATAGAGCTTAGTCAATGATGCTATCTCTGGCAATAGAGCTTAGACAATGATGCTATCTCTGGCAATAGAGCTTAGTCAATGATGCTATCTCTGGCAATAGAGCTTAGACAATGATGCTATCTCTGGCAATAGAGCTTAGACAATGCTGATAGAGCTTAGTCAATGAATGGTTATAATTAAATCATTTATATTTTAATACAAGAAGTTTTTATTCTGTCTAATGGAATTTCAGGTGAAAGCACGATTAATTTTATGTGAATTATATTACTGGTCAGGTGTATATATTTAGCTATACCATGGCAAAGTTATTGGTATGAAAAATAATGAAGTTATTAACCATATAACATATAAATATTTTTATTATTTCATTTATTTTTTATTTTTAATAAGAATATAATGTATGTATATATTTTTTAATCATTTACTTTATCTAATATTTCAGGCTTCAGTATCTACAGAATTACGCGAATTAGAAGCAAAGCGCGGGCGGCTCCAGCGCGAAGCGGCAGCAGCAAGTGCAAAAGCCGACAGCGCTAAGGCGGAGCACGCACGAGCGGCCGCCGAGCTGCAGCGACTGCGCGTGTCTGCAGACCAGGCGCGCATCGCGCAGCTCGAGGCCATCCGACGAGACTCGCCGGAACTAGCCCCCCCTCTGCAAATACTACCATCAAGACCTCCCCCCATCCTACCCCCTATAGCGCCATCTTCTGAGGTCCATTGTCGCATGTTTTCCTGCTTCGATCACTCTCGTTGTTCCTTAACATCTGGCTTCCCTGTGTACCTCTATGATCCCGATGTGTTCGCGCCACTAGCCGGCGCTGAAGTGGACGGCTTCCTGAAAACAACCCTAAAGCAGACGCTGGGCTACAACACGCATATAACGCTCAATCCAAACGAAGCATGCGTTTATCTCGTCATTGTAGGTGAAGCTTTCTCATTAGAAAAGACTCCCGCGTAAGTAGTGCAATTAAGCTTACAACTTACAGGTAAACCAGAAATGGCATGCGCTTCAGTAATCTTCGTGTTTCCGAATTAGTAGGTACCATTGTCGCCGTCGCGCCAAAGAGGTACCTACCTACACAGATGCAAAACCTTCGTGTTTTGTAATGTCGCGCTTTCTACTAATGCTTCTATTATTGCTCGTTTGTATGACCCTACTCGGGTCGCAGATCGTCAATTGTCACTCAAAAGGAATTTTTTTAGTATTGCATGGAGTTAATAATCTGCAATTTTGTAATCATGTTAGGTAATAATAAAATGGCAAGTACTTCAATGGTTGCAACAACTCTATTACTAGATCACAGCATCGCGCGTTCGTATTTCCGTAGATAGACGCTGATGCCCAAAGCGCATACTTTTCTTAGAATACCTGTATGTTCAAATGATTTTGTTGTGAGTTCAAATAGATCCTAAGTTTCACTTGTTATTTCCAGACCAACAATAGATACATACAAGCTATTGTTGAACGAGACAGCCATCAAAAGCTTACCATACTGGGGCGGAGACGGTCGCAACCACGTGCTAGTAAACATGGCGCGGCGCGAGCTCGCGGTAGGCTCGGGCGACGCCTTCCGAGGAGCGTCATTAGGGCGCGCCATGGTCGCGCAGTCTACCTTCACTCACGAGCAGTTCCGACCGGGGTTTGACGTCATCACACCCCCCGCGCTTGGCCCCCCCGGCGGCGACGTGTGGGCCGACTGCGCTCCTATAGCGCCTGCGAGAAGGAAATATTTGCTCAGGTAATTTTAATGCCCACAATTATATAATTATTGTTAATAATAAATTCATTTATTTTAGGTAATTTACACTCATTGCCAAACAAATCAAATTAAATAAAAATAAATCATAAACACATACCTAACAAAACAAAATAAAAACAACACACACATTATTACTAATTTACTATGTGTAATTTAGTAATAATAATAATATTACTTTAATAATATCCTGCGTTCGTAACTTAGTTGCCAAATATGTAAATACGAATACTACTACGGTGACTACTTAGTAGGTACTAAGGTCTGCCAATATCAAAAATGAGCTATCGATTCTTAGGTATGAATTCATGAGCTACATTTAGTTTTCAGGGCTCACAACCGCCGCCGCGAGGGATAGACAAGGATAGAGACAAATCTCTGATCGAGGCATTGCAGAAGATGGTGCGGTCCGCACCGGCCTCAGATCTGTTCCACCTCCAGTTCGAATGTGACCCTCCAGTGGAGAGGCGCGCCGTGTTGCCTATCGGTGACTGGGCGTTGTGTGGCACGGACCGGTCTCGGCGAGCCGTGTTAAGAGATTCGACGTTTGCGCTAATACTCGCGCCGGCCGACAGGACGTATGTGACCACGGCGTTATTGCAAGCGAGGTTGTTTGAAGCGTTGAAGTCTGGTGCGATCCCGGTGTTGCTCGGCGGGGATAGAATTAGGCTGCCGTATGACGAGGTGCTGGACTGGCGTCGCGCGGCCCTGAGCCTCCCGCGAGCGCGCGCGCCGGAGCTGCACTTCCTGCTGCGCGCGCTGGGCGACGCCGACGTGCTGGCCATGCGGCGCCACGCGCGCCTGCTGTGGGAGCGCTACCTCAGCTCCGTGCAGGCCAGCGTGGACTCGCTCCTCGCCACTCTACGCACGCGGCTACACATCCCCGCGCAACCCGTCGCGCCTATAACGGGAACGCCCGCATTCAACGACTCCTTCTTCCCACCGCGAGTCGAACCGCCTGCGGTGGACGCTGAACCTGAAGAAACTCTCGGCCCTCTCGAAGCGCCCTACCCGAGTCCTTCATACCGTCGCAATTACTCGGTAGCGCTACTGCACGGGTACGAGTTATGGAATGATTGGGGAGAACCGTTTGCGTTGTACCCGCAGCTGCCGTGGGACCCGGCGGTGACGTCAGAGGCACGGTTCTTAGGCTCGGCGGCGGGCATGCGGCCCGTGGGGGCGGGGGCCGGGGGGTCGGGCCGCGAGTTCAGCGAGGCGTTGGGCGGCGACCGGCCCCGGGAACAGTTCACTGTCGTCATACTCACGTATGAGAGGGAGGCTGTGCTAGCGGCCGCGCTGACGAGGTTGAGGGGGTTACCGTATTTGAATAAGGTAATTAATAACCATTTAGTTACATTTTACATTTATTGGAAGTTTAAAGTCCTTGGTTTCAAAATATATGCTGAAACATTACCCTACTATCCCGCCATTAATCAATCAATAAAAAAAAAAACTATTCTTGTGTGTTTAGGTTTAAGTTCTAGTAGTAACGTTTTATTTCCTACTAGTTTTGGTTATGTTTCCGGCCTCAGCGGCCTTTAACTAAACTATGCGAAACATCATGTCGCTTCGTTCTTTGATGCTTGAAAGAAGACTAACCAACAAACTCAACAAACGCTTTCGTATTATAATATTGGTAGGATAATATAAAATAAAAAAGCCCATGTAACACTCATAAAGATCGGAGACGCTACACTCGAAGTTGTGGACGAGTATGTTTACCTAAGACAAACAGTCCAGCTAGGTAGGTCCAACTTCGAGAAAAGGTCAATCGTCGAATCCGACTCGGCTGGGCAGCGTTCGGGAAGCTACGTAATATGCGGGGTTAAAGTATGAAATTGCCGATTTGTACTGAAAAATTTAAATTAGTATTTTTTTTTAATTTAACATATTTATTTAATCAAAATAATTACCATTATTATCTATACATTGCTGCCATCTAATAGGAAGGTCATTTATGCCTTTGCGATAGAACTCTCGTGATCTAGATTCGACAAACTGTGTGAAAGCATTTTGTACTGCCTCCTGAGAAGAAAACTTTTTAACACGTAGAAAATTGTCCAAATCACGAAAAAAAATGGTAGTCCGTTGGAGCAAAGTCTGGCGAATACGGAGGGTGACGAATGGTTTCTAATTGCAGTTCCTGTAGAGTTAAAACGGTTTCTCGTGCTGTATGAGGTCTCGCGTTATCATGGAGCAATAATGGTGAAGATCGATTCATGAGTCGGGGCTGTTTCACTGCTAGTTTTGCTATCATTGTTCGGAGTTCGGCACAGTAGACATCTGCCGTTATTGCTTGACCAGATCGGAGTAAGCTATAGTGAATAACACCATGCTGAGACCACCAAACAGTTACCATTACCTTTTTATTGGTAAGCTTAGCTTTAGGACACTGTTGCGGCGCTTGGCCTGGAGTCAGCCATTGCATTTTTCGCTTACGGTTATCGTAAAGAACTTTTCATCACGTCACAATTCGATCCAATATTCCTTAATTTTTGTATCGATTCAACAAGGCAACACAAGTTTCAACACGCGTTTCTTTCTGCACATCAGTAAAATCATGAGGCACCCATTTCTCATATTGTTTTATTTTATTGATTTGACGCAAATGAGTCAATATATTTGGTAAGGTAACGTTAAACCATGCCGCTAATTCCTGGGTAGTTTGGATCGGATCGGCTTCCACCGTCTCTTTCAATTCATTGTTATTCACCTGTGTGGGCGGTCTTCCACGTGGTTCGTTCTTCAAATCGAAGTTTCCATCACGAAAGCGTTTAAACCAACATCGCACGGTGCGTTCATTAGCAGTCCCCTCTCCAAACGCAACATTGATATTGCGAGCTGTTTCTGCCGCGTTAGTTCCGCGTCGGAACTCATATTCAAAAATAACTCGAATTTTCGAAGTATTCATCTTTCTTGTCTAAGCTGAATAAAAAAAACAACTGAAAGTCGATAATCGAATGTTGCACATTTTTTTAAAGAAGAATTTTATAGGTACCATGTGAAAAAAGTTTCACTCAAAAATCTCAAACCATGAAGGTTCTATGTCAATTCGAAGTACCTAATACACTAACACGGCAATTTCACACTTTAACCCCTATTATTTTCTCGTCCCAAATACCGCAGTGTCTCAAGACGAAAATCTGACCAGTGCCAGTGTTGCCAGTGGGGACCTATGGCACTGAAACGTGGTCGCTCACAATGAGCCTTAATAGAAGGTTAAAATCACCCAAAGGGCAACGGAGAGGGCTATGCTTGGTGGATCCGCAGGTAACCTAGGTAACAGACATAGCGTGAAGAATTGCCAAACTTAGGTGGCAGTGGGCAGGCCACGTTGCTCGCAGAACAGATGGCCGATGGGGCCGAAAGGTTCTGGAGTGGCGGCCGCGTATCGGAAGACGTAGCGTTGGAAGGCCTCCTACAACTTGGGGCCGACGACTTTGTGAAGGCCGCAGGAATCGGCTGGATGCGGGAAGCACAGAACCGGTCGAAATGGCGGTGCTTGGTGGACTACTATGTCCAGTATTGGACATATTTCGGCTGAAATGATGATGATGATAATATAATGAAAAGTTGCGATTTCGAGTCAGCTTCAGCTTAAATGTTAACCGTCCATGTTATAACCGGGTATTATTCATAACGCAGGTGGTGGTAGTATGGAACGGGCCGTCCTCCCCGGGCGGCGTGGCCTCCTGGCCCGAGAGTGGCGCCCCCGTCGCCGTAGTTAGGGCACCTCGCAACTCTCTCAACAACCGCTTCCTACCGTACCATCTGATCGACACCGAAGCGGTGCTATGTGTGGACGACGACGCGCATCTGCGTCACGACGAGATCGTTTTCGCTTTCAGGTCAGTTGATCACTTATACCTTACATTCTCCGGAATAAAAAAAAAAAATATATATTTCAGGTCCCTTTGCCAATGTTATTTAAGTGTCACTATTGCGCAATTAAATAAGTAATAAATAGTTGATTGATTAAAAAAAATAATAAAGTTAATTAAATGTCGCAAAAATATGACTATCAAATAATTAATGTCCCCCATCTGTCCATCTGTGTATCTGTCATGTCTCTGTGTGGCTGTGTGTGTAATGTGTCCCATGCATGTGTTTGTTAAACCCTATTTACATGGCGCAATAGTTTCTTGCCTGTCGCCCACATTAAAATAATCATTGTTTAGCCAGTGCAACTTTTATTGTCGCTTCAAATGCTACAGGCATTAATCGCACCTTGTACATCTGGGTTTGTTGACACGTTGAGCTTTAGAAAAATATTGTCACAGAACTTTGTCTGAAGCAGTTGTTTGGATTTACGGCCAGGTACGTAGTGGCCGTAAATCACATATATCGTGTTCATATCTCTCACATATGACTCAACTACTTTATATTTGGTGTATAATTTATTTATTTCAGATAAACTTAGGTATATCCGTAGAGTTACAAACATTTTTAGATAATAATAATTCTATAATAAACTAGTTAAAACTAAAAATAATAACTAAAAATACTATATGCTTATTCGCAGGGTGTGGAGAGAGCATCGCGATCGAATCGTTGGTTTCCCCGGTCGGTATCACGCCTGGGACCTCAATTTTAACAATGGTTTCCTCTACAATTCTAACTATAGGTGAGTTTTCATTATTTTTAATGATTTTTCTTGTCTTAGTTTAGATAGTTTTTTGACTTTAGATTACATATCTAAAGTCAAAAAACTCTCAGACATCTTGGAATAAGATTTAACAAAACACTCCTTAGATCCAAGTATAAAATGTTCAAGGCAATTAGATAATCACACCATTTCTTGTCTGATCAGCTGCGAGCTAAGCATGGTCCTGACCGGTGCAGCGTTCGTTCACCGCTACTATTTATGGGCGTACTGGCGCACTCTGCCGGCCGCTATCCGCGACTACGTGGACGAGTACATGAACTGCGAGGACATCGCCATGAACTTCCTCGTCTCGCACATCACTAGGAAGCCGCCGGTCAAGGTTAGATCATATTTTTAACCGACTTGAAAAAGGAGGAGGTTCTCAATTCGGTTGGTATTTTTTAATTTTTTTTAAGTATGCACACCAATTACTCAAAGACGCAGAGACCGATTTGGTTTTTTTTTTGTTTCAAAGGGTAAACTTGCCAGGTGGTCCCATTTAAATTTAATTGAAATCGCTCGAACGGTTTAAAAAAATTATCAATAAATTGATTGATTTGATTTTTTTTTTAATATAATAAAAAAAATCGCCTTCAATCGGATGTGGACGTGTAAGACGATCGTTTTCGAATTCAATTCGAAAACCATCACCATACTATACAACCACCAACCATAACCATAGCTAACAAGTGAAAAATAATAAACTTATTTATAAAAAAAAAACTGACTTCCAAAAATAAACACTACAAAGTGAAAAATAACTCGAAAGTCGGTGGCAAAAACTAAAAAACACGGTTGTTTTTTTTTTTGTAAAAAGTTTTTTTTTTTATTAAAAAGATTTTCCCTATAAGGAAATTTTTTGAAGATGTTCATTTTGGGTACGTTAACAAACACAAATATGTTAATTGGTCCGAAAGAAAATTAACAAAATGGAACACTTTATTCAAACAGTGCTCCACAGCACAGGATCATTGTCCGCTACAGGTAAAAAGATATTATGGTGCGTTTTCCAAATAACTCCCACGTGCCCGCAATAAGCTCTTCGCAGATGGACGATCGACTTATTTGCTCATTAATAAATAGAAAACTTTCAGTTCCAACTTCGTCTCACCTCAAGAACCTGATGGATAATTTCATAGAGTAATGTCCATTGTTAAATGCGATTGGTCATCTGTCAATATGGACTGGTTAATAATAATAATGTCTTATGTTGTAGGTGACATCGCGGTGGACGTTCCGCTGTCCCGGGTGTCCGGTGACGCTGTCAGCAGACGAAACACACTTCCATGAAAGACATAAATGTATACAGTTCTTCTCACAGGTAAGAAATATTTAATTACAACCATTCTTTGCACATACTTATTGATAAAGGAGACTATTCAAAAAAACAAAAAAAAATACAGATACAGACTTTTAAGCTCTTGAAATAAGGTTCAATTTGGGATGAGTCACACTTTCGTACAACGCAGTTACTATATGGTGATGATACCGTGCAAGTTTCAAAACACAATGAATTTCCAAACAGGCATCTAAACGGCCATAGGGATACACACCAATAATTACAATTTCGTCTCTTATTGAAGTGTTTTCGTACAAGTTGTTCCTTGTATTCAAAACTTAACGTTGACAACCCTTACAGCCAATTTAACAGAGATTTTCAAGTACTCAATATGATGATTCCTCCCACAGGTAATGGGCTACACGCCACTTTTAACGACGCAGTACCGAGCCGACTCCGTGCTGTTCAAGACGCGGATACCACACGACAAACAAAAATGTTTCAAGTTTATATAGTCACAGGTTTTAGTTTATATTGCTGGACTGTAGTTAATTATTTATTTACTTTGTTAGCTAATGCTAGATCAAAAGAAGCTTAAGAAAAAAGTTTTTAGTCAAGTAAAGGCTAATTGGCAAATCATGTTGCATTGAACTACTGTGGCGTGTACTGTTATATCTGCTCTAGAACAAGCCTACTTAGCTCAGTTAGTCAATCATTGTTATCTTGTTCCTGTTTATGAGCCAGTTCACAAAATCACGCGCGCGAAAATATAAAATTGCTGCACGGAGTGTAAGTAGGATAACAGACGCGAGGGAAAGAGTTGCTCACGCAAAACTTGACGTAGGTCTAATTTCGACAAGCGCTGGCGCACTACTGATTAGCTAGTTTCTTTATTTTTTATCGGCATCTCCTTGTTGACCTTGAGAGGTCGTCACTACTTAATCGGACTATCCTGTGGTTGCCATAAGCGGACCAAGCTGTTGCCAAAGCCAGGGGCGAGTTTCTTATATTACTAAGCGACTGCACGCTAAGGGCACCCCCTGTACCTCGGCTTAGGGCGTCACTGGGGGGAGGGCAGCAAGGTGGGACAGGCTGGATCGAATTTGGATAATTATCATTAACAGGCGAATTTAAAGCTACAGGCTCAGCTACGGCACGAGCTGGCACTTCGTCGAGCAAGGGTCGGGGCCCCCCCCCCCGACCCTTGCAATTACGTCGGGGTCATCGCGAGGTACCTCGGCGGCGAGGTAGGAATGATGGCTGCTGTTTCTTGTATACTATACTGGTGGCGCTACTGCTCTGGGGGAGGGTTATGGGGTCATCGAGATCGGAATTGCCTAGCTTCGATGCGCGGAAATCTATACTACCTAATTTTACTTGAATTGTTTTACCATAATAGTTTTTTATTTCTTTATTTATACTTAATTCTCAATCGGAATCTCAATCTCAACGTATATCGGAGATTTTTTTGGGTTTTTTATGTAAAATGGCTCTTAACTGTAAAAGGAACATAATTATAGCAATGTTTTTGAATACACTATTTTAAAGACAAGAGCACGTATCGATATAACTATATCCGTTTGCAAAACATTTCAGTTCATTGCATTTTGACTTATTCGAACTGATTTTTATTACACACTTAGAAATATAATTTAGTCCGATAATAACTAGTGTTACCCCGCGTATTAATTAAAAGCGATCCTTGCGCGAATACGCAATCGTCTCGGTCGATCGATTGGTCGATCAGACCGGAGGGCACCCTCTGTCGGCGCGACCACAAGTTTGCCAACAAAAAGGGATGGACGCGGCTTTACCCCGCGTCCTATTCAAAAGCGATCGTCGCGTTCATGTGTCACATTTTGTTCGGATAATCGGGAAGCGCCCTCTGTCGGCGCGACCTACGCGTTCTGGTTTACCGAACAAAAACTGACTTATGAACGCGACAATATTTTAGAAAATGAAGGACGCGGGGTAGGGTCTGTATTCTTGTAAACACCTAAGTTAAGAAAATATATTAATTTTAGTCTTAGAACAAATGCAAACGAGTCTCGAGATAAGAACGCATTTAAAAAAAATTTTTTTTAGCTCTTTTTATAAAAAAAATTAAACACTTTTATTTTATGGAATTGATTAATGATAATACTAGTAATATTATAAGGTGCGTGAATAATTTAAAATATTGAAATACTTAGTAAGATTAACTGGTAAAATACGAATATTGTAAATATTATAATTATGTATTAATACAATATATAACATTGTACATACAAGTTATCCAAATGAAATAAAATAACATATTTAATGACAATAAGATTCAAGTACACAGCATTGTACAGAATAATATCATAATAAAGTGAATATAACATGAAAAAGAAATGTTGCGCCGACCACAAATCAATTGGGATAAGCGCAAGATAATTAACAATGTATATATTTTTTTATTTTTTGTTCTAAAACGCTGTTCAAAAATATTATTTTGAATCTAGAGTCGTGCTTCATTAAAAATATATACAATATTATAGTAAAATCAATAGAAAAATAGATTATCTAAAGTCTGGCTTTTTTTCCATTTTAAGTAATCGTTTCTCCATAAATATAGTGAAACAATTTATTTCAAAATAAATATAGAATTTCGTATAATTAATTGAACACGTTGTGCTTACTTTTATGTGTTGTCATTTACTCTAAGCATTATCTTTTAAAACTATATTTTAAGAGTTGAATTTGTGTTTACAAGACTGACTCCATTTGATTTAAACTGGTAATTTATTTATTCAGTAAGAATTATTGTGAAATTATGTTAAATCAATCCATTGTTTTATATTTTTGTAAATCAAGTCATTACTTTGAGAGTATTTCGCATTTATAATTGTTATTAAACTATTTTTGACATTGAAGGAAGCCATACCATTTATTATAAAGTACTGGTGTATTCATTTGGTTACCCCGTTTTCTATGTATAGTCTTTGCAAATCACGAGCGTGTCATTTGACATGTCATTGAAATAAGGTTTTAATACATCATCGACGTACTCTCGTGAAATGCAACAGCTTTATTTCTGGCACTTCACTTGGCATTGGATACAGAAAATCACGTTATTTCGACAATTCAAAATATACCCTTCTCTTTTGACACAAATCTCATTTTGTGTTAGCAGCACAACGCGAAGTACAAGTACGCAAGTGTAGTGGCAGCAAAAGGTATTTCAATGCGCGAAGAATCCTTATTAATGCAGTTTATTAGCCTATACCTTTTTTTTTTTTTTTGAGGATAGGAAATCATCAAATGACCCCTCCCGCTCTGGGTGGAGCGGAAGGGAGTGTCAGACTCTTACTGACTAAAACCCACCCGTGTTCCTTCCTTGGCCCTTTATGTTCCGGGTCAGCGGTACCCCTTTCGGATGATCCCGCTTTCCCGGCAGGCTTGGGCCCTAGTGGGCCCCCTCTTCGATGCTGACATCTCTTTGAGGCGCGCGTGGAACACGTACGCGCCGTCCAGCAATTAGCCTATACCTTGAACATGACGTGTCCTACCTATTCTCATGTAGTAATGACTTATTGCGGTGGCAATACGAGACACTTGTCCCCACAACCGCAGCCGCCTCGTGCTACTAGTCTAATACTACTGATCTTGAGCTATCACGTTACAGAATTACACGTAACTAAATGAGGTCATGTTATGTGCACTGGAATATCCTTCATCACAACTTGACATAAAGTTATGTGGTACCTATAGTTGTAGAAGGATCTTTTGGCGCGTGGCCAACATCGGAACTAACGCCGCCATCTTGTTTTTCCAATACATTTTCTTAAAAACAATTTGCGTCACCCCCTCCCTGTCAATGCCATTCAAACCCCAAAAAATCCTGGATGGAGTGTATATGTCACCGTCTGGTTGTAAACACCGTTAGTTTATAATATATCTCGCGACATTGTAAACTGTCGATAAATTGTGAACTTCACTGTGATACTGCTTACAATATAACGAATTAATTTTCGATATTTATTTATTCTATCCACGTCAAACCGCGTAAAATTGTGAACCATCCCTAATTTTTTGGTCTTGGTGGCAGCCGAATTGGTCGCACTAACTAAGCCAGGGCACCACGACCAAATGGGTTAGGTTAGGTTAGAGCTGCGACCAACCGCGCGCGACCCGAGCGAGCGAAGCGAAGCGAGCGGTGCCGCGGAAGCTGCCGGCGAGCTCTACTTCCAAGTTAGTCGCAGTTACTTGGCTATTTATTATCAGCGCAAGGTGCGACCCGTCGCATGCAAGTTTGATACCAGTTAACAATTGGGGGGTTTGCCATGGGCAGCTTATAAACTATCGAAAAATAATGCGTTAAATTGCAGATGGCTTGTTGCAGTTCTCATTTTTCGATAGTTTATACCTCGTTTCTCGCGGATTATAAACTAAGGATGTTCATAATTACGTGGGTCAGGAGGATGACTTACTAACTCCACACTTTCGATAGACAAATATCCGATAGTCCGTCTGGCTGAGTGAGCTGGAGCGTTGTCGTGGTGGTGCAGGATCCACATTTTTCAAGACATTGGTATTCAGTTATTTTTTACCAGTAAACAATAACTGAATACCAATCTGCAGTAACAGTCTTATTATCTTATCTACTAGGACAATTGTTGCGAAATGACCCGTCCATCCAAAGAATGAGGCAATCATCTTTTTCCCTTGACTTTTGCCCTTCTTTACCTTTGTCGGCAAATCTTCGAATAGAAACATTAATTGCGCAGATTGTCTTTTGATTTCGGGTTCTTAACAATTTGATCACCTGTGACGATGTCATATTATACAGCATTCGAGTCACCTCCGTCATAATTTTCAAGCATTGAGCGGCACCAATACAAACGAAGCGACGGCGTTTTTGATCTTCCGTTAAATTATGAGGTACCTATCCATCTAGTACCTACAAAGCTTGCTGTCGCCTAAATGTTCATGTAAGACTTTTTGTACTTGACTCATACCTGCCTAAAGCTGCCCGGATCTGTTGATATGTCACCCTTCTCTCACCTTCTATCACTAACCGCACTGCACTTACGTTATCTTCAGTAGTCGCCGTAGAAGGAAGTCCTCGGGTGTGTCGGAAGTGACGGGGTTAGCTAGGACCGATGCCTGCTAGGGTTGCGGAAAAGTTCGAGAGGGTTACCGTGGCCCCTGGCACAGGTAACTGAAGGAACACGGGTGGGGTTTAGTCAGTAAGAGTCTGACACGCCCTCCTGCTCTGCCCAGAGAAGTTATTTGATGATTTCCCACCCACAAAAAAAAAAAAGAAGGAAGTCCTCGCGAATCATCTGTGAGTTTGCTTTGACCACGTTTAAACTCATTAAACCATTGATAAACAGTGACACGGGATGGGGCTTCGTCATGAAATGCTAATCGAACTCTATCGTAACATTGTTGTTGAGTAAGACCGCAACGAATGTCGTAATAAATCATTGAACGAAAATTTTCTGTAGTCAAATCCATTTCGACCCACGACAGACACTTTTAAATTGCAGCCAATTTGTAAAAACAAATGACATGAGTATAATTCATTACACATTACAGATTCCCATAGAATTCGAAATTTAAATACATTTTCCATCGGCTGCTTTTCTTACTGGCCTATTCTAAAAACTTTCAATGTGTCCCCCGTATACGGTGACTATGCAAGTTTTGGCGCATGGACACAGATGGTCACACATGTATGAGTAAAATTGCCTCTGTTTAGCTACGGTTTCCTACAAGAGCGGTGGTCGCCACAGAACGGTTGCAGTGACGGCTGTCATGAAAATGAAGGCAGCGGGGTTTGACTTTAACGGTGTCAAAAAACGCTCTCTAAGAAAACACACCTACTGACTTTCATAAATATCGTTTCAATGACGTCATTCGCCGCTAAATTGCAGACGCTATAATGTGGCGGCTACCGTTCTTCGGGCTCTTCTAGAAAACCGGACGAACTAATTGTTCTCAAACTCCGTGTGCCTTATCAACACCTGGGTACTGAGTACCTACTGTACTGAGTTATCTTGATAAATATCAATCGATTAAGGTTTGCACGTCCTGCACGAATATCAGTAGTGTAAGTGTAGTCACCGTTATCTGAATGATATCAATTTTTTCGGGCGTATTTGGAACTAAGCAAATATTCTGATAAATGGATGGGTATTGTGGACCACTTTACTATCACATATCAAGTAACAAGTCTATACCATACTGTGTGTTGATTGTATAATGTTTATTACTAACTATTTTTTATGTTGTATTAAAATATGGTGCTCACAGAACTTTTAATAATCGCAATAGTTTCGGAGTATGTAGACCGAGTGCAACCTAGTAATTCTATTTATTTTTTATGTATTTATAATAGGTGCAACAGCTAGATATCTAATACAGTGAAGTATGTTACCCATAGTATCGCTCCTGGGAGTCCTGGTGTTTAACCGAACGAGAAAAGTCAATGATTTAGAACAAACGCTAGATATTTCACTTTCCGTGTCTTCTATTATGTAGTTCCCACCTTTAAAATTAATTACCTGAAAATTCTGCAACTGGAGAATACTAAACATTTACCTATGTTGCAAAGGTAGTTTGACTAGCTATGATAAACAGGACGAATTCTGCCACTGGCCTAGTTATGTAAGTGTATGTAACACCAAGACTTATTTATAATTATTTCTGCGGACATTCTGCAACAATTTATTAATAAAAGGTTAAATGGGAATATGAAAGGTCAGAATTTCAGAGGGCCGGGAAGAATCCTAGGGCGACCTGGGCAACACAACATTTTTTTCCGAGTTATTGAAATGTGAAGACGGGTCGTCTTCTCTCTGTCAATATTGTAAACCATTACTTTGTGAATGTGGGCAGTACCCTCGCACCTAAGTTTTCTAATTCTTCATCACATAATAACTGTTCAGACTTTCACTGGTCACCCCAGGCAACAAACTCTTCTTCGACAGCCCCGTTGGAATCGATAGTCATGTATGATGTTGATGACGCCGAAGTTGAAAGTATCATTCTAACTCTAGATGAATGTGCTGTCGGTTGTGACGGAATTCTTTCCACAGTTATCAAGGCCACAAAAGATGCAATTATCCCTCCCCTTGTCCACATCTCCCTATCCTCTGGTATCGTTCCGGATATTTTCAAAAGTGCCGTAGTGCACCCAATTCACAAGGGAGGAGTCAGGGATCTTGTCTCGAATTACAGGCCTATATCCGTCCTTACAACCACCTCGAAAATCTTTGAGAAAGTTATCAACGCGAGGCTTGTGAAATTCCTCGCTAAATTCAACATCTTGACCGAAAATTAATACGGTTTCAGAGCGGGAAAATCAACAGAATACGCAAATCTGGATCTCACAACTATAGTCGAATACCACAATAATAAGCAAAAGCCTCTTTGTGTTTTCTTGGATCTTTCGAAGGCTTTCGTCACCGTTTATGTCCCTAAATTGATTGACAAGATGGAACAAATTGGCATTCGTGGCATATATTGCCCTCGAAATCTTTCGTAGCTACCCTTCGGGGCTAAAACAGGTAGTAATGATTAGGTCATTCATCATTAATGAGGTAAATTTGATTTTTGGGGTCCTCAGGGCAGTGTCCTAGGACCAACTCTCTTCCCCATAGAGCTGTGGCAGTTATCTCTCCCGAACACAAAAATTATTACATATGCGTATGACACAGCTCTAATAACCCATGGTAAGGACTATCTGAGACTCGTGAGAGGGCAGAATTGGCTCTGAGAATGGTTATGACGTGGTTAGCCTCGAATTTGCTCACGCTCAATATATCTAAGATATATAAGATATCTTGGGGTTATATTGGACAGTCTCTTGTCGTGGAAAATACAGGTTAACTTTGTTCTGGTTCGAGTCAGGAGATTGATTTATTTATTTAAAAAACTTCGGGCGGCTGCTGATTTCCAATCCCTAAAACTGGTTTACTTTGCCCTCGCTCAATCAGTTCTCAGTTACTGTATAACTACATGGGGTAACGACGTCCAACGACGTAAATAAAAGATTTAATATTTACCTTAAGACAAAAAGTCTACTGAAGAGAAAAGTGACTGATTGGCTTTAATCCTTGATTTATGATGAAACTGCAACTTTAGGGTATCATAAACACGGTAGTACACACACACACACACATACACACTTTACCCCACCTCCACACTACACTTATACTACATTGCAACCTCCACATAGAGTATATTCTATTTTTTCTTTTTTTAATTTCTCCTTTATTAACTACAAATTAACTTTCTTTGGGAAGTCTGGAACAAGTATTTGTACCTATATATTTTTGAGCTGGGTGTTGATAGCTGCGCCACAGTATTTTACTTTTGTGGCTATCTTCGTTTTCCTTTGTAAATTGTAAACATAAGTTGTTCCAAATAAACTTTATTTATTATTATCTTTCTGTCTGTTACCTTTCCACGCTTTAACGGGTGAAGGGATTTGGATGATAGGATACTATTTATCCCGGTAGCACGTTACCGTGGGATAATTTCCGACATCACGCGGGCGACGCCGCGTGCAGAAGTGACAAGTTTAACAAGTTTTTAGTTTGACAAGTGTAATCTATGCAATCGTAAGTTGCGTCCTAAAATTCACCATTGAGTTTTTGCAAATGCATATCTCAATAACTAGACGTCCAAGTTAAAAAATAATGAAATTTTCATCATTCTGTTGTTTTTTTTTTTTACAGATTAATGAGTGACCTTTAATTGACCTTGGCTGTGACCTTTGGCAATTTTCTTTCTTTTAATTTTCTTTGCTAAAGTTAGGTTTATAAGCTCGTCAATAGGTAGGTACCTAACTTATTATTTAAAAAAAAACATGTTAAACGAAATCATCTATGTCCCATATACCTACACAGGACGTATTTTTGTAAGTGAGTTATCGGTATGTGTATCTTGGTAGTAACATCGCATTGGCGTTATAGCTGTTAAGGTGTTATTTGCATAATTTTAAATAAATAAATTTTTAAAAAAAAAATCTAAATCAAACAGACAACGCGGTTTTACCGATTATAACGAATACGCGATACATTCCTGTTTTTTTATAGTTTTTATACCTTTACACAGGATATTTTTATCGTTTTTATCGCGCGTTGTGGAACCGCGTTTTGTATGTAAAAAACCCCGTTTGCTTAGTCCTTAACATATTAGCTTTAGCCTATCGATAACAGATAAAATGTTCTTTTTTAACCGAATTCAAAAAAGGAAGAGGTTGCTTATTAAAATTGTAGCCCGTTATTTAAAAAAAAATGTCCAATAAAATATTGAATAAATGGTCTACCAGAATACGTCTTGAATATGAATAATAATGTCTTGTATTAAATGTAATGTAAATACTGTACCTGTACTAAAGCCACACAATAAAATCAGTAAATGAATTATTCCAATCTTTCACTGGCTTTGTGTCAAACTTGTACCTAGCTATGATCATTAATAATCCATTTGTTGTCACCATTGTAGCTATACAAAAAATATCAGAAAGGTGTGGACACATTTAAGGATGTGGCACAGACCATCTAACTGAACAACCTAGTTAAACAAGTACGCCAAAAAAAAAATCTGCCGTCCCATACATATCGGTCCAGTAGGTACCTACTTATTGAACTTTTGTATGGGACACTTGATAATTTTTTCGCGATTACGATGTTGGTCTCATGGACGAAGTTGTTCCACACCCTTCAATATGATCACACTTATCTGATACAAGCTAGGTACTGTAAATAGTCACCATGAACAAGGTATCCGCAAAATATGTACTAATATTGTAAAACTACTACGGCAAACCATGCAAGTGGTTGGATTTAAGAAGGAGTCTAAACTAAACAAAACGAAAAGCAAAATGAAAAGAGGACGATAAGTTTGAGCGCGCACTCGTGTGCGTGTGCGTGAGCGTGACTTTGTGCGTGTGTTTGTGTGAGCGTTTCTGTTTGCGTGTGTGTGTGTGTGTGATGTGAGGTGAGACGGGGGGGGGGGGTGTGTCGAGGGAGATTAGTGTGTTTGTACTTTGGGGACACTTGTGTTTGAATTAAACATTCAACTTCTTCGTACGTTTTCGATTTTAGCCATTTCGTCATAATAGTTTTGCAGTCGCGATGTGTATAGACGTGAGTAAATACCTAGTTCTTTGTTAAGTAGATTATATTATTATAAGCGAGATGATTGACTTGCGTATTGTCTTTTTGCAAATGTTGATTTAGTCGAGATTGCTGGGGCGACCTTATTCTTTGTTCTGCCTATGAGCATCGAGGGGTTTAAAGTGAGAGACTTATGTTGCTTTAGAATAATATGAAGTACGTAGGTACATCTTTCTAACCGACAGGAGGTCAGATATTTTATAAAGGCTCTCTGTCGGAAATCTAAAGGGTTTGAAAATCATCACTTTGACCAGAGACCTCTGAGCTCTTTCTAGCTCTAGGAATTTAATTTTTGTTGCTCCTCCCCAGACCGGGAGACAATACGAAAGAACCGACTGTGCTAGCGAAGTGTATATCTGAAGCAGAAGGCATCTGGAAGTTACGTAGCGTAATGTTTTAAAGGTCCTGATGAGTTTTCTAACTCTCTTCATTAATAATTCTGAGTGAAAGTGCCAAGTCAGGCGTTGATCAATAATAACCTATGCCCAGATATTTTGTAAATTTAACTTTAGTAATTACGTCGTAAGAGTATATCGAGTGAGAGAGGTATTGGCATTTGTGTATTTTAATGCTGGAAGGAATAAGGAATCGTACTTAGAGAAGCAGATGAAGTTCGTTTTGGTAGTGTTTAGGGTTAGAAGGTTAAGGTCGAGCCAAGTAGCAATCTTTTTCAGACCTTCCTCTGTGGATTTTTGGACATTGCTCCAAGTTGGGCCACTAAATACTATAGCGGTGTCATCCGCGTATGAGAAAATGGTACCACCTTGTATTTTCAAATTACAAAGGCTGTTTATGTAAAGAAGGAATAATGTCGGACCAAGAACACTTCCTTGGCCTACTCCGTAAGTAAATATTTCTTCAGAACTTACGACTTTGTCAGTTTTAACTTTTTGCTTGCGACCACTTAAATAATTCGCAAGGAGAGCCAGAGGTGGACCTCTTATACCGTCTGCTTCTAGCTGGTCTAGAAGAAGGGGGACAGAGACTGTGTCGAACGCCTTTTTAAGGTCCAGGAAGACAATGAGACACCTGTCTCCACTGTCCACTTTATTGGTAACAGAGGAGGCAAGTGCCAGCACCGCGTCTTCAGTAGACCTTCCTTGCCGAAAACCAAATTGTGAAGGTGATAATAGGTTGGTCTTATTGAGGTAATTTAGTAGTCGTGAATTGATTATCCTGTCTGAAATCTGCAACAAAGAAGGCAATACTGATATAGGCCTGTAGTTCGACGGGTAACTCCTATCCCCACTCTTGTGCACGGGAGTTATTAAAGCAAGTTTTAGAGCCGTCGGGAAAGTTGCGTGCTCAAAGCATATATTTGTTAGGTGAGTTTTAAGAGGGACGATGAGTTTGTGTGCTGCCTTTAAGAAACTGACCGGTATTCCGTCCCATCCCGGGGCACTGTCGGACTTCAGACTCATTAGTACGCCGTGGACCTCGCAGTGGTCTGTGTCTAACAGCGCAAACGAGGAGGTTGGCAAATTGTGATGTGTAACGGGGTAAGTGGTTTGCACTCCCGTGGAGTTTTCAACGATTTCATTCGCAAGAATTTTGCCTATATTAGAGAAGTATTTATTTACCTTTTTGGTATGGTTTTCGGTCTTAGGTACTTAAATTAAGTAAGTAGTGCATTAATGAAACACTTAAATAGAATAATATCATATTTATTTCATCATAAATTATGAAGACAAAACGTTTACATTCATATATTATAATTATTATCTATTAATTTGACATTCGCACAAATCAGTTACAAAATAATTTCATTCACTATCTCCAGTTGGTATATTTTTGAACACTTCGGTTTGAAACTCGTTAGGTTCTACTTAGGTACTATTCCTTTTAGCTTATACATAAAGCGACTTACATAACACATTATGTAGTTTCATCGAAAACAAAAATGGCAACAGGTTTTTTTTAATGGTCTTTTTTTGGTCTGCACATTACATGGTTAATATAGGATTTTCTTACCTACTCGATTTTTGTAACAATAAAATGTGAATGCAAGTCGATATAAGTAAACAAAAATACTTTGTAATTTTATACTTATATTTAACTACACTAAACAACGGAGCCACACTGAATGAGATTGTTTTGATATAATAATAAAATTCTAGACTCCCTTGTAACCTACGTAAAATTTAAAAAGATATAATATAATCTCAAATATCAAATAGTATAAAATGATTAATAATTAGATACTAGTAAGTATTCAATTTAAAACACATTCAAAACATTAAAACGTTAAACTTCACTTTAAAATATGGGGCGGATATCAAAATTGATTGAAAAGGTACTTAAATTGAGATAAGCTTGTATGTTTGCATAAATATGGTGTAAAAATATTTACAATGTACAAAACTTGTATCTATGGGCACAAAAAATGGTCGTGTGGTTGAGGGCTTAATATTAAGAAGTCTCTAGCACTAGTCCACTCCACAATGTACTCCGTAGAGTAATGAGAATGGCCCCGAGACTTGCAATGAACGTTTGATAGTTCCGCGGGATAAGATTCCAAATATCAGATTTCTTATAATTGTGTAATTTGTTCGATATCCATAGCGTCCTTCAAAATGGCCACTATAGTTTTGTTCAGCTTTTGGACACTTAAAGCTGTCGTTTATTTTGAATGAGTAGATAGGTGGCGGTGGTTTGGAGGCTCGGGCCCGCTCGCACGTCGCGCGGGACTGACAAGCCTTCGGGCGCGCGCGCGGCCTCCGGGCGACGCTCTCAAGCCATGTCGTCGCCTTTACCGTCCAACCTCTTCAGCTAAACAATAATATACAACATTAGTTCTAAACTTGACTGCCGACTGATTTGATATACCACGTCTACGTACATACCTATATAAAACCACCCTGTTGAAGTGGGCAGGTGGGAATAAGAAGGCACACAAAATCATTAAGGTTCATCACACATCAGACCAATGGAGTGAGTGAGGGATTTCTATCGGTCTGTTCAGTTTAAATTGATGGGATGTGGATGATTATGAACACGTTCGGTTACTTACGCTTTGTTCTACTGTCCAAGCAGTTGGAGCTAGGCGTCCAGTACGCTTGTAATGGGACATTCAATTAACTTTACGATGATTATGCATATTTTTATTGGATGCGAAACTATAGTCACAAACAGACTTGACTGGAATTAAGTCTTTAGCAGCCTAGCCAGCCAAAAAGGTTCTTTTTACAGAACTTTTTGTAGAACCTGTTTTAGTTGTACAAATGTGCTACTTGCACATTTCGGGCCTGGTATAGAGTCAGAATCTAAGGCCTACATCAATTGTTTGTTCACATTGTTATATTTTCATCAAATGAGTGGTATTGGCACTTTAATGAAGGGTAAAACCTGTTGTAAGAAAGATGAAGAAGTTTGGTAGATCATCTTACCTCCTTCTCATCTCCAGCTACGGCGCGGTAGCGGGGCGGCGTGTTGTTCTCGGCGGGCGGCGCAGAGAACCCGTGCACGTACAGCAGTGCGGCCGCGATGCCTCCAGCGATGGGGCCTGCCCAGTACACCTGTAGGGATGGATGTTTTAGAGCTGTTCTGTAGTTATGGAGTTAAGGAACACGGATCTAGTCGTGGTATTCCATTGTCGGATCCAGCGTTTATCCCAGAGGCTGGGCATCTATTACTAGCACAGATCATGTTATAGGCCCTAGGAGGTAGTCAAGTTTAATTTGATTAAACTTAACTACCCCCTGTTTATTGTCCTATTAAAATTGGAAATTATTATTCATTGCATCAATGTCTATGTCTTTTGGGATTGTCTCTTGTCGGGTTTTACCACGGAGCAAATACAATTTACCGACCCCCAATGATCTAAGAAATTTCCAAACTTTGGATGCGTCCCCATTTTGGACAGATGTAGGTACGAATGTGGTGGCGATTAGCAATCCAACCAACTTACCACCACATTACCTACCAACTAAGCATGTCCAAAACATGATTTACTTTTGTCTTAGAAATAATAGGTTGAAAGCACACAATAACACGACTGTAGGTTGAAAAGTTTAGGCTTGCAAAGGCATACTAATTAAAACTGCCAAAATATTTCTGAAAAAGTTAAGACCGAGAGTCGGCCTCGAGTACCTAAAACGGACTAACAACCTTACGAAATTTGTTTGTTTTAGTCCGCAGATATTCTCGTTATTTTTTCGCATGTTATATTTTGAATGCTGTAAATTTCCTTACCCAATGGTCAGTCCATTCGTTGGCGACGAGTGCTGAGCCGAAGGAGCGGGCGGGGTTCATGGCGGAGCCGGTGTAGTCGACAGCCAGCAAGTGACCCAATGTGACAGTCAGGCCGATGGCTAGAGGCGCTGTGGACTTGCTGTCAGGCTTGTTCGGGTCGCATACCTAAGGAGATGAAAGAGTTTCAATAAAACTACCCTGCCTAACATTTTCTTTGGTGGTTTGTCGACAACGCCTGCAAAAATTATGACGCAGATATTGGTATTTAATTACCGCGATCGACTGCAAGATCGAACGAATCGAGTGCCATGTGTAGTAAATGGGCAAATAGGTTATTCTTCAATGCTACGCCTACATTTTTGCAATAAAGAGAACTACACTTCGCGCGCTCTCTGTTTACATTTTGACGTCGCGTCGAGCGTCGGTGTGCGAGAGAGAGCGCGCGAAGTATAGTTTTCCTTGTCCCGACAATGTGGCCGCAGCTTAACGACATTCTGTCAAGTTCAAATTAAAATTTTCTACTCGACAATAGATGGCGGCACTAGTATTTTAATTAATGAGCATGGTACAACCAACCATCTTATTAGCGGGAATGTACTTTTTATAATTACTTAGGTAATTGTTTGGTAAACCATCAATGAACTAGGTATAAAATAAATCTTTCTAGAATTACACACTTGAGAATGTCGTAAAAATTCGTAAGTAAGTATAGATTATTATTATAAATAATGTTGTTTACAGTACGTAACCACTTGACTTATTACGATATGAACTACTCATAGTAAATGTTAAGCGTTGCTTTATGGTAACCGACTGCCCACGCTGCCGCTGGTGACGACCGTAAACAACACACAAATGTGGATGTTTAAAATATAGAATATGTTTTATATTTTAAACAACCACACGCTACTACGCGTTACCTACTTAAGAGCCTATACTACCTCAAATGGCTTAGCAGAATCCTCTGTTACGCGGAAAATACTGCAGCATTAATTTTGAAATATTTGAGCTGAGGTTGTATAGGCTCTTAAACCTACACACTTGGACAGATTTTCATGTTACCTGAATTGAATGCAGTTTGAAAATAGATTTTATTTAACAGAAAATTACTAGGTAGGTACCTATACTTCGACGCCTACGTGTCCTTTTTGGTTTTTGTAATTTATTTGCATAAGTACTAGGTAGTGAGTAATTTAATTTAGTACCTACCTAGTGTAAATAGTTAGTGAAGATAGAGATTTAAGTCTTCTAAGTCTACATAGGTATAGTGTAAGTAACTGTAAGTAATTGCCCAAAAACACAGAAATCAATCAAATCCAACGGAGCGTGAAATAAGACATTAGTTTTGTTTTGTTTCACAGACATCGTTGAGCTGCGTCGCGCCGTCAGATTTTAAGTAACAGATTTTTTTGCCCGCACACAATGCAGGCCCTGCAGTCTCGACATAGTTAACAATCGTTTTCGGTTGCTAAGTCCTAACAATCCAGATGTAACGATATTTGGTGGTCTCCACACTTAAATTTATCGGTTGTTACTGGTATTTTAGGAAGGTACCGGTAGGTAACAACCGATAAATTTGAGTGTCGAGACTACCAAACATTTACATCAACATTTAAATCTGGATTGTTAGGACTTAGCAACCGAAAACTATTGCTAACTATGTCGAGACTGCAGGGCCAGGACTGTAGATACAAGATACAAATTCGCTATGCTTCTATTAGGAAGCCGTAACCATTCGTTGCAGACACGTAGGGCTAACGCAAATTATTTAATATTTCAATGATATGTAAACAGAAACACCGTGTACACATGTCATGTGTGTACCTATTATGTGTACCTATTTTTGTGGTGTACAATAAAGAATAGGTATATAAATAAATAAATAAGTCACAATAAAATGCTTTGATATGCTAGCGATGAGGCGATGCCAATAGCTGTGATTTGAAAAATCTTAGCGATTTAGGTACTTACTTACTCTAGAGTCTAGGTACTTACCTAGACTCTAAAGTACTCTCATCGTCGGTTGGGATAGGTACCTACTAACTATTTCGACTTATAAAATAGAACTTTAAGTAAGTACCTACAAAAATCGATCGTAAAAATTATTACAGGAGAGGGTGTAGAAGATATCATTGCATGGATATAAGTAGGTACCTAGCTAAAGTGGTTTAGGTAGGTTAATAATTTTAATTTTAATCATATAAGTAGATAAATGAGTAGGTACCTAGGTAGGTACTACGTATTCCGTTTTCGTGTAATAAAAATAGATGTTCCCAATAAATTTGACTGCGTTGGCGCTGTTCAAAGTCACAAGTTGTGATTATGAGGTAGGTAGTAGCGGAGATTAAAGTAAGCATTACGTAGGTAGTGACACATTGCCGACTCATCTTCTACAAGTAACTAAGGAACCAGATTCCATGAGAGGACTCCTACTCGTTCGGGATGAGAAACAATTGACGACGACGCTTTCTTTTTTCATAGAGTTCGGTGCACCTTATTTTGGTAGATATCATTCGTAGCTAATATATCAATGAATAAAAACGTGTTCCACACAGCTGCGTTATAATATTGATTATGTTAATCTGTATATAGTAGACTGTTGCCTCCTATTTCGCGAATAAAATACGGTGTTCCGTCACGCAACGTAACTTCGCGGGGGTTGTCTGCGTTTCTTATAGGAATCTACACGAAAACCTCGCGAAATTTATTAATGCTTTTAATTATAGTCTTTGAATTTTAATAAGCACGTTTGCTTGTTATGGCGTAATCGTTTGTTTCTATAATAAAGTTGTCAGAGATATTAAACTTTGTTTTTTTTAAATTATGGTTTCATTAATCATACACTTAAAGCTGTGGTTGAGAAAGGTGCTTATTTAATCCGTTTGTAAAATGTACAGCGAATATAGGTATTATACAGTCAACAGGCATTACTTTTTTTTTAAATATGGCCTTGTCATTCCCATGTTGAAACAAAAAATCTGCCAAAGTAACGGTCAAACGGGGTGAATAGAGACAATACTTTAAAAGGGATTTTAACCTTGAAATAATATATAGTTTAATGCCAACAAGGGCACTTAATCTTTAACACAATAAGAGTCCTTTTTGGCAATAAACTATATTATTTCAAGTTATATCCCTTTTAAAATTTCGTCTCTATTCACCCCTACATCCCTATTCACCCTGTTTGACGGTATCTCCACAAGGTACAGTACGCAAAACACAATGGAAAGAACGATTTATTGCCAAATTATTTCAAAAGTTGTTTCAGTATATATTTATCTCAAACCGTACCATAAATAATAATTTAAAAATAAGTATGTACCTACTTAAAACATAGATAGTACAACAAAAAAATGATAATGGATCCGCGGAACCGCGATATCCTAAACATGCAACGTTGTGTTATTTTAATTTACCGATTCAATTTTTACTCAATAATTTTTTGTCACACATGGTAGGGAGAGGGACCATTCACAGAAAATTCTGTTCCGTGGTAGGAACGCAAACATTAATGTAATATTTCTAAAGCTGAACAAGAATGATTTACAACACGAAACGGCCCAACAGCCCAATGTCATGTCGGTATTAAAACCACAGATTACTAAATAGTTACTATGTTAAAACTACATAGGTACAACCGTATAATTATAGCGCAAGAGGCGTTTGTAAGGACACTGGTTATTTACTCTAGTGGCATTGAATTATTACAATCCTACCTCAACCAGATCACGAATGCATTAATATTTAAATATTATGTGTAAGGTAATACTTTATATCCTTTTCTGGCGACTACCTAGATGTAAGCAAGTGAGTCACCAGTGAATACTTAGAAGTTAACTATGCACGTTTCATCTTAGTTTATTTCCAATATCATCAAGCATTTTTTAGTTTTATGGTTGCCTGAGATTGTTTAGGATACTAATAATAAAGTTTTATTTATTTTCTCCCACAAGGCTAAGTACACAGTTTATATTTTAAAAAGTTTGAAGATGGGAGGCAGAGCCCATACTAAGTAAACCACTACTACACTATTATACCAGGTACTACTATTCACAACCGGTCGATACGCTTCCTTACCGAATCGACCATCAATCAATGTTGTCAAAGGATTCCTCTAAAGGGTGTTGACACATCCAAAATCCGAAAAAGTTGTCACTTATAATCAAAAAGACGACCGCCATCCTTCTGAAGGCTATTTATGTTGTCGGGGGCAAGGCAAATCAGTAAGTAATTGAAAATGTGTCATTTTCGATACGACACGCGACAGCTTGTCGAATGGTGTGAATAGCTATGCTTTTCTCTTTATCTCGAATACATTATTGAGATCTACCTATGCCGAGGACATAAATAACAGTAGCAGGGAGCGCGTACAGCGTATAACAATGTAATTAAGAAATAAGGATAAGAAGAGTGGTGTAAGTGGTGTGTGTGGTGTGGTTTAGTAAGTTTGTGAATTTGTTGGTGGGTGTAAAGTGTGTGTAGTGGTTTTTTGGTTGTGATATTAAACTGAATCCATACCTATCTATAGTTCTGTGCTTGATTATATCAAGGCGTGCCAAAAATATATGTCTTACGATAGCTGATTTCCATCGTAGCTCATACTCTCGAGAATATTGGCTTGGATATTTTATTGTACCTACTTACCAACTTTTCTGAGTAACTTTGTCACTTTGTTTGAAGTTACGGTTGATCGCTAATTATTACTTGTAAGTTGTAAGTACCTTTTTTTTGAGGGTGGGAAATCATCAAATAACCGCTCCGATCCGCTCTGGGCAGAGCGGGAGGGCGTGTCAGACTCTTACCGACTAAAACCCACCCTTGTTCCTTAGTTGCCTGTGCCAGTGGCCACGGTATCCCTCTCAGACTTTTCCGCAATCCTGGCAGGCATCGGCCCTAGCGGACCCCGTCATTGATGCTGACATCTCTTTGAGGCGCGCGTGGATCACAACGCGCCGTCGACCCGGGCCTTGTCCTTATCGAACGGCGAGCTGCCCATTGCTCGCCGTTCGCAAGCCCGCGCCTACGGTAGCCGGGAATTGGCCTGCGATTCCCGACGCCCAGGGCGTCTCCTGCGGCGGCTAAGGGCGTGCGGGCGCGAATTTTGCCTCTCCCTCACGCGTTCCGCCTCGTCCTTCGCGAACATTACTGCTTCGCAGAAGGAGGTGACGGCTTCCCAAGCCCTCTCGCTCCGTACCATGGCCTGGACCAGGGCTGGACGCGAGAGATCGCCACCGCCAATCGCCTCCACGAGGACACGGCGGTGCTCCGCCCAAGCCGGGCAGACCTCCACCGTATGCTCCACCGTGTCCTCCGGGCGATCCACACAATGGTGACACCCGGGCGTTTCCACCCGCCTTATCCGGAACAGGAACCTCCCGAAACAACCGTGTCCGGTGAGGACCTGCGTAAGGCGGAAGGTGAGGACGCCGTGGCACCTCTCTAGCCACTCCTCAAAGAGGGGACTTATCGCCGCAATTGTGGCGTGCCCAGCTTGTAAGTACCTATGACGCGTTTAGACATAATACAAGAGCTAATAATTTTAGTGGACGAACGAAGCACTTATTTTGCGAATATACGGGTAGTTTTTTTCCTATGTCTAACTATAGAAACTATTTAAATATTGCATTACAAAAAGGCAGATTACCGCGCACGTTTCCGCTAATAACGTCGTGTCACGAAACGACTGGTGTGACCTCTGGCGGCGCGAGATTTTCACGAGAATTGATATTAGCTGATTCTTCCATAGAACCAACATTGTTTAACTCATTAACTATAACTACGCTATTAATACTGGAATCTTTATTGAGCTTGATGATATTAATATACTGCGCCATCATTTGCGAAGTTCCTATCGATATTTCCAAGGTTTAGGTACTTAAATAATAGGTATGCTGTTCCTGAAAATACATTTTCTCTGCAGTCTTCTTCTTCCAAAACTTAAATAAAAGTGAGAATACTGTGTGCAATTGGATTCCAATATAATTCAGCCGTTAAGGTGTGTCTGAAAATACACTTCTCAGAAAAAAATCGAATCGGTTTTGTATGAGTTTTATTTTATTATTTTTTACATTAAAAAATGCGGATATTATAAGGCATCGTTTAACGAATATTAATGTTTCAAATTAAGATTAAATTTCTTTAGCTATCGTGTTTTGTTCAACAGGTATGTTTTTACCGTCTAAGAAGAATTTGTAAAATATTAGAAACAAAGACGTATTTTTTTTTTTATAAGTTTATTCGGTATCTCCTATTTCCGCCCCGGGCACTAGCGACTGCTTCCATACGGTTCCTCGTGGAACGGATGAGAGTCACAATCTGTTTTAAACTGGCCAATCGTCTCTGGAGCAAGATCTCGGGCTCTGACTCGGCTCTTCAACTCATCCCATAGGTGTTCTATGGGATTCATATCCGGGCTTCATGCTGGCCAGCCCATAACCGTAACACCGACTTCGCTCAGGTATTCATTTACAATGCCTGCGGTATGAGCTCTGGCATTGCCCTGCATAAAAATGAACCCTTCGCCAATAAAATGTGCGTATGGTACCATATAAGGATCCAGACACTCTTCGATGTAAAGTGACCCATTTAATGACGGTAAGCTAGGTCCAGATACAAAAGCAAGTTCGGTTTTGCCATTGGCGCTTATGCCTCCCCAAACCGTCCATGAACCGCCACCGTAACTGACTCTTTGTCCAATGCAGCACTGAGCAAAACGCTCTCCCTCTTATTGATACACCTTCTTTCTTCCGTTGTTACCACACAGCATGATCTTACTCTCGTCAGAAAAGAGAGCTTTGATCCATTGAAGGTATGACAAAATTAAGTGCTCACGTGCAAAGTTAAGGCGCGCTCTTCGGTGGTCTACCGTCAAATTTTTGGCCATTAGCTGGTTCATAAGGTTTCAGGCCACGCTCCGCCAATCTTCTTCTAATTGTAGAATCGCTTACAGTCAATCCTCGAACCTCACGGAGCCGCTGCTGCAGTTGAATGAAGTTAAAGTGACGATTTCTTAGAAAAACTGACGCAATATACCGGTGATCTTGCTCAGACGTGACTCGATATCTATCAGAGCCTGGACGGCGAGTTAACATACCAGTTCAAAATCAAAAGTCATTTATACAAACTAGGCTGAGAATCAACACTTTTTGAACGTCAAAATTACATAAGACAGTCCCCCAAAACGCCCGACCACTTCCTAGTGCTTTAGATGGGAAGAAGAAATGGCGCAACAGCGTTAGAAGAACTGGATTCTATACAGTAGTAAGTAATTAACATTACGAAACACAAAACATTAAATTAAATTATTTGTCATATGTCAGCTAGCACACGCCATTAGACCTACGAACTAAAACATTGAAAAATATAATACTCAAGCAGAAATAAACAATAAAAACGTAAACAGAACTTATACCTAAATAATAGCCTCCAGGCATAAAGGACGTGTCCGCTTACATTTGCAATGCTGCATTATGTTTTTATAGCTGTAACTTGAAGTCACAAAAACTAGGACCTTCGAAGTAAAATAAAGAAACAGTTAATTACTAATAACAATAAAAAAAAACATAGTCAGCAAGATGACCTGTCACCACAAGTAGCACACGTTCACGAGCATAACGCAAACATCAGCCATTACCCCCCTCGCCATATTTGAGGGAAGAAGGCAACCCGACCCCGACGCTACCGCAAGCAGTGACATCTAAGGGAGCATGACGAACTTGCTGCCGGGTGCTCAAATAATGATAATGATCAATTGTCGAGGTCGCTGGCTCACCACATATTGCAATATAACTAATTAAAAATACATTGAAATGAGTAGATTATGTCAAATTTAAATAAAAATTAAATTACTTAAACGAAATTGACTAATAAAGTCAAATAAAATAAACAATTGACGATGATTGACGGCACGATTGGCGCAGTGGTTAAGCGATTGACTGCTGCGTTACGTGTCGCGGGTTCGATCCCCGCACGGAACAAATATTTGTATGACCTGCAAGTAGTTGTTCCGGGTCTGGCTGTTTGTGTATGTGAGTTTAAATGTTTGTAAACGCACCCACGATACAGGAGAAATTCCTAGTGTGGGGCAACGTTTTAAAAAAAAAAAAAAAAAAAAAAAAAAAAAAAAATTACCTATATGAAATCATAACTTATCAGTAGGTAAGCTAATTCTGGAGAAAGAACAAACATTGTCTTGAGTTAATCAATTTCTCACACACCCTCTCACACTCACTCATGCGCGCCCCCATCTCACACAAAGAGAGGACTGGTCTCACACTTGAATACTATGATACCTAACTTTTAAGTTATTTCTTAATTCTTTTCTTTTTTCGATATTATATTATGCACGTACATTAAAACATGGGCTCATTAAAATACACAACTTCAACACTCAGATGGATCGCGCGGCGTTGAGGGCTGAAATAGGTACAGGCTCTGCCTAGTTCGGCCCCAAATGCTAATACTTTTGTGTACAGTAACTATAGACTAAGCACTTAATTTGTGAAATAATCTACATTTTTTTCTGTGTATAAACTTATTATTATTATTATTACAGTGACCAACTATTCTTATCGTTTAAGTAATCGGTGAAAGAATAGTGTCCCTTTGAACAAAGGTTGGATTTTACTTTAGCTTTAAACAAGGCCAATCTAACAAGTCTCCCGATAACGCTTTTACACTCTATTGACAGCAGAGACGCTAAGATGCAATCGTGCAGCCACAACACGCTGACTATTTCCTGAATCCAGCAACGCCACGACTTGGGCGGCTTTGGTGGGCGAGGTATCCATATTTGTTAGGAAAAAAACTCTTAGGTAGGATGGCTTACTCAATTACAATTACTTAATCAGTATTAAAAAAAAGATATATTTTGCAATTTTTTAAAGTTAAATACAGAAATATCGACGGAGTACCTAGATACACATGGAAAACAATCCCTGCATTCATTTATTGGATGAAAATTCAAAAAATTAAATTCAAATTTGGAATTGTGGTACACCATTGTGTAGACTAAACTGCCAGGTATTTATAGGCGTATTTTATAATGATATCAGTCCTCTTTTTATTTAAATGCCGCCTAAATATTACTTGCCCCGTACTGTTTCGTTTTTTTTTTTTTTGTTTGATTGTATATTGTTGATTGCAGCAGATTAATGTCAAAATGACAAAGGATCATATTTTTTTTAGGCGTTATGTAAGGATTTTGTGTAACGTTTTAATATCTAATCTTTACTGCAAGCAAGTAAAACTAATCTTTGCTATGATTGTCCGCTGTAGTTCTCAGTATTGTTATTATTTATTGCTTTTATAATGCTCGTTTTTAGTGTTGCACCGAGGTTTCTAGGAATATAATTATTTCGTCTGTCAATTCCGATTACACACCGGAAAAACCCTAGATTATATTCTGTAGTTATTAATTTAAGTTACAATCTTAATTTATTTCAAATTCGTCTGAAATGCATTAGTCATCATTTTCCAAAAAAAATGAGGTCATTGGTTATTTTAAGTTCATGTTAGTTCCTCTGCTCTTGCCGCGTGCATCATTTGGCTACATATTGTCATCAACACGAACAACGACATGGTAATTTATTTCATAGGTTTATTTTTTAACCTAAGCCACTCATGACTAGGAGCTTTACTTCTGTTGCAAATGGTCTGCTTAATCACCTAGTTCTATCAAGTTTTCATTTTAAAAAACTTACCCCACAAACAACGAAGATAAGCACGAATCCAAGGAAGAACTCGATGCCAAAGCCTTGTAGCTGGGTGACGTCAGTGCCGAGACCAGTGACGCCGAGCTTGCCAGCCGCGCGTTCAGGGGTCAACGCTTTCAGCAGGCCAGAGCCAGCCGCCGCGCCTGCGCATTGAGCTACGATGTATAGCACCGCACGCGCCGGCTTCACGCGACCCGCTGATGCTAGACCTAAAGTCACTGCTGGGTTGATGTGGCCGCCTGAGATATGACCTATCGCCTGTTGGAATGATTGGAACTGTAAGTGTTGTCACTGTCGAAAACGTATGTAGAAGTTCAAGAAATGGAGCTTGTCAAAAGTTGCCATAGGTTATCGTAAACTGCTGAAAGATAAAACAGTTCTTCAATATTTTTTTTTGCAGAAAAAGCAGTTTCTTATTAAAATTAAGGAAAAGAAAATAGATCTTGCAGTAGTCGATGAAGCAAATACTCACCGAAACACTGGCGTAGACTGCAAGACCGAAGGCGAGGGCGATGAGTACGATGTCCGGTGCTGCGTTGGTGCCTTGCGAAATGTTGATACAGGCACCGCAACCGAACAGGTTCAGTAATAAGTTACCTGGACAACACAAATTACTGCTTAGATATTCAGGGTTCATGGTTAAAGCAAGAAGGGGAGCCTGTTGAGGAGTGTGGTTCTTCCAGACTATTATTCCACGTTTTTCGTACGATTGTCGTCGTGAACTAAGGCAAGAAGTTGGACAATACTTCAAAGTAGTGTGGTCCTAACTTCCAAAGCATACACTATACACGGCACAAACATACCTACAGCTATAACCAAGAATATTATTGCTATTGGCAATCACCACGCTTGGCAAACGCCAAGCGTGGTGATTGCCAATAGCAATTTTCGAAGGACTTATACTGGCTGATATGAATGGTTATTTATATTATATAAAACTTACATAACAGTACACATACATACTTAGTAGTAGTTAACATTGTTATAATACTGACATTTATATTTTACGTCAGTAGTGCATTGGCTAAGTTGTAAATTAAGATGACGCAAACCGCCCCCAGATATTATTGATCCTACAGTTTTCCTTACTCAGTCTGATGGAGTTCATAGAAATATTGATCTATCTAGTTCTAGTTTATGATACCATTTCTGTAATGCGAGGTGCATCAAGACCACAGAACAGATAAAAGAAGGTTTATCTGTTCTGTGATCAAGACCGTCACTACACTAGTTTTAAATACCTATGTTTGTACTTTTTGTTTTCTGCGTGTACAATATAGTGTTGAATATAATGTACAGAAAGATCATTAATCTAACCTTCCATTTTCTTCTGGCTGTCAATAAGAAGTTACAGATGAGAATATATGCAATTTTGGGATAGGATAGCTTTAAAGATACTGCCACACACAAGAGGAAGCGAATCAAAGTATTCCGGTTTATTAAGATAATCTATTTGCGTTTGTGCTGTTCCACTGTGAATTATTTCCTGATTATAACAACATATGCTTCATTCTGTCGATCATGCCCAAAAGCGTACCTACCTATCTTTGCATTTTTAAACGTTGGTAATGTAAAAAGATTAATGTATCATACAAAAGACATTACATATTAAGGTATGCAGCCTCGCAAGTGTTCACTGATGTCACCTATTAGGGCTGTTATATGTACTCCATTTATGGTGCTGGCACTCAACACAATGTGGAATTTTATCATTCCTAGTTAGGTGTATTTTTCATAGAAAAACTGTGAGCACATCGGTGGTTGCTATTAAGTTGTTTCTTTTATAATTGAGTACATTATATCATTTTAAAAAATCCTTGTGTGTGGCATTACATACATGGATGTTTTATTCACCTGTTTAATGGACTGCCAAGTTCCGATGACGGAGAACCTTTTAAAATAATCATGACGGCAGAGCTTGTATTGTATGATCTCAGATTATTTATTTATGGAGTAAGTAATAATCTCAAGAATGATGATTCTGTAAGGTTGATTATTTTTCAAATTAAGGCTTCCACTTACCAATGAACTCTGCCAGGAGCGCCCTGCTGATACCGGCGGCTCCACCAGTCAGTTCATCGAGCCCAAGCTTCGCTCCTAGCTCTCCCATGGTTCTGTTAACAAAAGAAAGTAATGCTACAGTTTCATGAAATCATTACATTAAGCCCAGATGACAGGCGTTTGATGCGTGTTTAGCTATCGCGTGCCTACGACGTTCTACATTTTGCAATCTAACTTAGTTTCAACGTAACTTCTGAGTCTATAATTGGAAATAAATGGAAAACATTACTTATTCGACTCACAAAAAAATTATGACCGGTCTTATAATCTTTAGAAACGATTCAATTATGATGCTCCGTTTACGTAAGTTTATTACAAAAAGCACAGCTTTTTTCAAAGGCTACGATATACATCGCTAGTTCACTAGATCTGATAACATTTACTGATCGGTGATTAACATTTTTCACTGTTCTGACTCTCGGCTATTGGAACAATGGGAGTGATAAAGGGTGCTGCGGTTCAGTAATAACTTCTAGTAAATTTTTGTAGAGAAACGGCTCGTGTGATGGACTGATGACCGGACGCACATTACACTAATTAACTATTATAGGGTGAATGGTCCAGTCGTTAGACCTATATACTGTGACACTGAACTGAATGGAACAATTCACAGGAAATTGGGAAAGCGGATACCAGATAAAGCGCGGACAGTCGGAGGGCACTTTTGTGGGAGAACTTTACAGCATAGTTTTCACTGTAGTGATTTGTGCCATCATTATCTCGTTAAATGAGTGTTTGTTGTTTTCGAATATTTTAATTTTGTTTTTATAAGCTCAGAACAACGGAAGGTCAAAAGTATCATCCGTTCTAAAAGAGACAGTTTAGTAAAGTCATGTAGCTTGGCAAGGTTTTGGCGTAGTGGGGGTAAGTTTGCGCATACACATACCTAGTGCAACAAAAAAATTGCCACTTTTATTGCTTGTCATTATTCCACGGTTATTGCCATAATCGATTTTTAAACATGTGTCTGTTTAGAAGAAAGTTAAAGAAAGGGAAAACGCATCTAACGACTCTTGTCAAGTTACGTTACGTTAGACTTTAATACATTGGTTTTCATCGACAGTGGCTGCATTGTATACCTTCAACAAAATATCTAGCATGTTAGTGACACTTAAGGCTAATTAAAACTTGGATGACTATTGAATTGAGGTAATTGTCATCTTATTTATTTCTGACCTTATTGTCAATTTTACACGACATATAGGTACATATAATGTAAGTAGGTAGGTAGTCTAATTTTCCTTATTGTTTCACAGTTATAGCTATCAGCTTTTTTTCATTTTACATACATAACATCATGGCTGATGTTATCCCCGAAGGGGTAGGAAGAGGTGTACCTCCCTAATAAGGTACTATTAAGTAGGTACACTTCAATTACCAAGTTATGTTTTAAGTCCCATGTAATACGGAATACGGGCGAGCCTATTGCCACCACCCGGGCACAAATCTTGACTTCGGGCTGCTTCTGTGAAATTCCAGATGGTAAAACGCAATGACACTTTTCCCAACCTGGAAATCGAACCCAGGACCTCATGCTCACACTGCTCATGCTGGCACAGGCAACTGAAGGAACACGGGTGTTATTTAATTGTCTGTTAAGTTATTTGATGAATTCCACCCTCAAAAAAAAATAAAAAAAAGGACCTCATGCTCAGCAGTCGCGCTTGCAACCACTAGACTAACGAGGCTGCCATGTTTTTTATTACAAAATCATTCACATGAAATTTGTTATACAGGGTGAAATTGAATTCATGGGCAATATTATAAAAGGGTCATTGAAAAAAATTCTCAAAAAAAAATCTGCTGTTCCCTACATTTATGTTTGCATAACCCTTAAAAATGTAGGGAACAGCAGATTTATTTTTGCGATTTCAGATTTGGTCCCATAGTAAAAGTTGTTCATAATGATGAGTACAGTGACCCTTTAAAATAATACCCATGAATTCAGTTTCACCCTGTATAGTATGTATTTTCTATTATTTCCAAAACCATTTTACATAAAATCCGTACATATAAAGCTTTTTAAGACCTTGTCAGTAATCCGTCATTCCTTCGGGTGTGTGTAAGCACTCGCAAGGTCTATGCCGTTTACCATGACCGCACCACTGAGTAATTATTTGCCCTATAAGCCTGATGTCAGCTCTTAAAGGGCGCAATACTACGTGTACCTACACCTGTACTCGGCAATTTGCATTCGTTGCGTTTGAGCATTCAGCAACCTTCAACCGCTCCATGGTATGTTTCTTGGAAATTAAATTTCGAATATCGTTTTTTTTTTTTGGTATTTATTTTTTCGAACATAGAATTTTTATGGGACAATATCCATACAAGGTCTTGTCCCGAACTAGGTAGAGCCTGTACTACGGTAACCTGATGACTGATATACATATACACACCCAGACACAGGTCAAACAGACATGTTCATGCACATAAATGTTTGACTAGTCCGGGGATCGAACCCGGGACCAGCGGCTCAGAAGGCAGGGTCGCTACCAACTGCACCAACCGGTCAGTCAAAAATAAATGATTATAATATGAATATTAACCGCACTGCACTTCCGGATTGGATATATTACCTATACTAAGTACTTCGGGTCGTCAGAAGCCCGAAAGTCTGACAACGAGTCTTAGCAAGGGGTATAGTGTTACCCAGGGTTGTGGAGGTCAGATAGGCAGTCCCTCCAGTAAAATACTGGTATTCAGCTGCATCTGGTTAGACTGGAAGCCGACCCCAAAAATAGTTGAGAAGAGGCTGGGCAGATGATGACTAAGTACTGTGGGATTGATCATTTATGGATGAAACAAATAAGTAGACTGTCACATCTTCCTCTTCATAATTTCTTAGCTGAATATTGTGCCCAAAGCCATTATGGCTGTCTTTTTTGCTTAAGATCTAGTAGGTATTCTTTCTAGCTTGACCTTTCAACAGCATCTTTAACGACTCTAAATATGGAAGAATACGACTTACTGCTTTTCAGTTGGCAGATGGATTTGTGATTGTGGTATCTATACAAGTCTTGGGCACATCCTGAATGAAGTTGAGAGAGGACACACAAAACCATTGTTTAGTTCTACAATTAACTGTGTTTACTAATTCTAGTCCTTTGGGGTGCTTCCTCGTTTTGTTATAACTGGTTTAATATGTAAGCCTGACCACACAGTTTAGTAGAGATGTAAGTAGGTAGCATGTGTTTGCACTAGATTTAGATTTAGCTATCGTGATTGTGCTAATACTTTGATATAACAAATGAGTCGATGCGTCTCCAACTTGAGTGTGTGACTACCTCATCAAGTCATTTGTTAGGCTTATTTATTTAAACAACCCTGATAATGAACATGTTAGGCACATTCAGACGTTTTGTATGTATTTATTTCACTTTTCTCGTAAAATAATTAATCTACAGTAATTGTGTGAATGATTTTTTTTGGCAAACTAACGCTGTATTACAGAACATGCTACGGGTGGACATTGAAATGTATGAAAATATCATGTTGAATGACTGTGACCTAAACCTGCTGGTACAAATCAATATTTAAACCATTTACGTCGAGTTGATTTTTACGACTTACGCGCTGCTGTAGGTACTTACCTACTCGTATAAGTAACAATCCCCGATACACCCAGTAAGTAGGTATTCTACGTTCAATTTAGGATCAAAACAATAATAATGGTAAAATCAATGGTAATGTTTGGCTTCGTATTGAACCTTGTTTTGTTAGCCTGAAAGAATTCTGCTATGGATAGGTAACGACATTATAGGTACGTACACTCCTATTATTAGCTACTGCTCGTTAGCCCTGTACCTAGTGTCGTGTGCGTATTTAAATACAGCGTATCTAATGAAATCTTAACTTAATATTTTAAATGCGAAAGTAAGTTTGTTTGTTATTCTTTCACGCCTAAACCGCTGACACGATCATCCTGAAATTTTGCATATAGGTACGTTGTCAGGTGTACATAAACGGATATAGGGTACCTTTCATCCCGAAAAAGTACTGTTTCGGAAGAAAACAACAATAACGTGTAGTGTGTTAAGGCTTTTTTATTTTTATTTAGGTACCTAATTTAAGTACCGGTTTTTTATCCTCCTAATTATAGACGCGAAAGTAAGTTTGTTTGCTTGATACCTTTTCACGCCCTAAACCGCTGAACCGATCATAATGACAATTTGGCATATACGTTGTCAGGGATATAGAATAGATACGGACCTTTCATCCAGAAAAAAAGTACTGTTCTGAGCCCATGAGTGCAACGGCCAAACAACAGACAGAGTAAGTACAACCGGAATTGATTATCAAATTCTAAATTAACGCGAGTGAAGCCGCGGGCAAAAGCTAGTATATTCATATTCTAATTACCAGAGATTGTGTTTACGCTAGGCTGGATCGACAGACAACTGCGTGCAGGTGTTAATAATTATTTACCATAGCGTCACGCATTGATTACTATGGTAATATTTTGTAGGTACCACCATTGTCGGTGTTCATGACGATACGGGTGAACATGGGAGAGCGGTTATACTATGTTGTCTTTACATGAACATGACAGGAAGAGCCACAATGACGCTGCATTAGCTAGTCACGGTGGTCAGTTGCCCGAAAATGAGCCGTTTGATGGTAATAGAATTGAATTACCCGGCCATGCTATTTTCCCGGTCGAGTAGTTAGTACGGATCTGCTAAGGTCTACTTTACATGTTTGTGCAAGGATGCGGAAGTGACAAGTTCAGCGTTTGTCGTCAACCGTTACTTCATGTCACGGGTTTGGTCGAAAACCCACCACGCAAGACACATGTCTTGTCACAGCGAGGCGTGACAGGCATGCTGCTATCAAAGAGTTTGGTCACTTTCAAATTACAATGTAAATGCTTCGTGATTTTGGTCGCGAATTACAATATCCATTTCCGCAATGACCTAGTGCATAAAAATAGCAACGGATTCATCAAACGTGGTTTGATTATGCAAGTATATTTTTTCGAATATCTACTGTTGGTTTGTTTGGTGTATGGTGGATCATTAAAATGTAAAGTACTTCCGGAAATCTAAAAAGTATTAATCAGCTTTCAACTGATTTCCTGTAACTGGTTTGAATAGTAATATTTCACGGTGTTCCATGGAACTAACGAGTGTATGTACCCAAAGTATAATTTCAGGACTATATCAACAATTCCTATCTAATCACCAGATTGTTAAATCCATTGTTGATGTAGGTACTATATGGTATGCTACTGGAAGATATATACCGACCGTATTATTATTACAATACAGTGGAAACGACCCAAATATTTATTTGACGTCACAATAAATTGATTGAAGATTAGGTATATAAATGAAAATTTATGTTTTTTCCGTTACTTACTGAAGGTAAATGATAATGGATGATTTTGGAGTAGGTGCGACCGGCCTTGAATATTCCAGAGCCAAGAACTGTCATTATGATAGTATCTAAAATATAATGTAGTGAAACACTGTGATTATAACGACATGACATGGCAGCATTTTGTATTGACACGGGGAGGGAGACATTAGTTAGTCAAGGTTCAAGGCAGCCATTACTAAACGTAACTTTCTGCAGCTTTTCAATTAATTTCCTTTGAAGCGACATTAGGAATGGCAAGCTTTCTTTGTCACGAAACCGTTAGGTAAACATCGACGAACATTATTTAGATATAATAGGAGTTTACCCAGAACATTGCAAAAACAAGAGCTCTTGGTTTTTCAAAAATAATTGAATTAAATGAATGAGTTCTTTTGTTTTAATTCGAACAACAGGGAAAAACAAATAGCGGGTGATAAATGATTACTGGAAAACGCTACTGGAAATAAATGAGGTCATGGCGAGCTGGTGGAACGTGACACTTTATATATTTAAGATAAGTTATAATATGTATGTCGTTGTTTAATGTTTATTTACGTTGATATTCACATTGTTTCCCTCTCCTACAGATGTCACGTCGATTTAAAGCCAGAGATACTGTTACTTCGATTTAAATCTAACATCAAACTGATCGATTAGATTTCCCTTGAAGTCAAATATTTAAATAAAAAAACAAACAAAATTTTATCAGACAAGTTAAGTGCTATAGAGCATCATTGCCGTATAAAGTTAAACCATTCAAATAAATAAGTATTATCGTTACCTATCGCTAAGTTTACTACTTATCTCAAGAACCTTTACCTAAATATCAAATTTAATATGTATCTATACTTATTGTGAAATGATAAAATGTAAACGGCTTTTAATACTAATGTAGAGTTGTGTTTTACAGTTTTCAGGAAAAGTATTTTTGAATCAGGGGCAAAATTCTGATGTAAGTAGATAGGTACTTACCTACAAATTTAACTACCTACCTACCTTCTACTTTTTTCGTCGTAGGTAGGTGACATTTATGTCTGTAATTTTGTTCAACGAAGACTTTAAAAGTTTCTGTGTCTCCTAGGAAGTGCCTTGTGAAATATGAGCTCATCCGAACAATAAATATGCATTACTTAAGTGAATAATTAATTACTGTAACCGCATTGTTGGTTATATCACTCATAGTCAATAAGCCACAAGTTGCAAACTAATTAATTAGTAATAGAACCTCATTGTAATTTCACTCAGGAAACTATTATTACAGTGTAGTGAGGCCACATTACCGCGGTGTCTACGTACACAAATCGTGTACAGAATTTGATTTGTCTTTAAGCATTTCATTGACATTCTCGATACGATTTCTTAAGAATGGGCATACCTCTAAGTATTTATATTTGCGTACCTACTTTGTGGGAGCTATACCTACAAAATAGCTGTGTTATCATAAATGGTTGGCGAGAATTTTGAGCTTGATTATAATTCCAAGTTCGTATCGATTATCGCCAGAGTCGATCGTGCATCATTCAGAGCTAGTCGTCGTTCTTAAGTTAAGTAAACATAAACGACTTTAAGTTAGCGATTGACGGTAGTCGTAAAAGTTTTGTGGATCTGAGCTTCTGTCTGAAATAAACGCTACAGTGTCTTATTGGTTTTTGTTTTTATTTCTTCAAGGTTGTATGTCCCAACCAGTCAACCCTTGGTACCGACCCGGTACAATTTCTTTACCTACCTAGTAAAATATTATAAAGTAGATAGGAACCCTACTGGATCCTGGTAAAAAATACAAAATTTCTAGTCAGGGTTTTACAAGTAAGTACCTAAGAAGTTGTAGGATCACTTGAGTGGGTACTGTCTCATTCATATCATCCAGAGACCATCGAGATGAATATCATAACAGGTTTTGACAACCAGTTAAATAACCGCCGGTTACCGCCGTACAGGCGTTAAATATGTTCCTTTACTCAAACAAGGTTCATTGAACTACGATGCATGTACAATTCCCCCTATGTGACCGAGTGATTATACAAAAAGGTTCTACTTTTTATGCATTGATCCGTTAAGTATACCTATGTTTGAATACAAAACGAGCTTTCGGTTTAAAAAAAACTTTGGAACACTTGTTTTTCAATGGCGGATAAATTGCACCTATGACCTACTTTTTCTACAAGCTTCAAACATTAGGTTGTCCTAATGCCTCATAGTTTGTAATTAGTTTAAATTTTTATCTTTTTCAATTATATGCGTTGTAGAACTTAAATTTAACAACAAACTGGGCTGAAACAAACACATACCTATCCTATATAGGTAGTTGCAGGTTGGTCAGGTATTAAGAACAATGTAAAAAAATATCACAAATTCACAAATCAGAACATATATATACCTTATTTAAATGCTGTTGACACTGGATGGTCTGTGATTCTGCCAACAAATGCATGCATTCGTAATGCACAAGTTTACGATTCGCTTTAAAAACGACGATGACTCCCAGTGTCGGAAACAGGCTTGCCAAGATCATAAATTTTAAAGTTACTATTTGTTTGTTTAAGTATTAAACACACACTAAAATAAACAATAGTCAACCGAGGATTTGAAAATAGTTTTAGTTTTGTGACTCAAGTGCGCCACAGGGGTGCTGTAAATTATTGCTAACTTCTATAATTACGTATTTAGCTTCACTCTATTTAATTACCACTTAAAACACTACACGTTGTGACCACTGTTACAAATGCAATGTTGATTATTTTTGTTAAACATCTATTTAAATAGAATTAGCAACGATATCATATCACGATTAACATAATCTTTTACTACTTCTAGAAAACATCACTTCTAAAAATATTTTGATAGAGATTACCTACTCAGTTCGATATTGAGATGATCTTGGTCTTTTATATACCTATAGCTACACCTTTCCAAAAGATTTACGTCACGGCTGAGCATACAAAATCATATCAAAGTGTTATCACAACGGCATTTGTTTGTAGAAAAAGTTATTTTAATCCTTTTGGCGTAGCGCCGCCACGCCTTTATTTATTAGTGGATAAACGTAAATGCTTCATTGTAATTTTTGCCAGTGATAAAATAATAGTCACGTTATTAGCAATAATTAGCCGACAGGGTCACGTTCCCTACATAATGGTAAATCAAAGTGGCATTCCGTTACGTAAGTTTAGACTCTTTAATTGGCCCGAATTTCTAATTAACATTCTTTATTGTTCTCTTTATTATTTGCTTCGTGTTGTTTTTTACAAAGAACTAATAACACATTTTATTTTATGGCCATCGTAAGGAATTCAATGTTAATACACAATGACAATTTCGTCCCAGAGGATGAATGTTGTTGGCTGTTTGCATCGAGCAGCCTTCGAGTTTCCATAATAGTCTTTGGCGCAGACACAGCGGCCTTTACCTACCCGCATGCAATCATTACCAGAACCACTTAATTATTCAAAACATGGTTCTATTATAATGAGAAAAACCCGCGTAAATGGTAAAAAGATTTCTATGACACGCCGGATACAAAACATTACAACAAAGGAAATAATCGTATTTTTTTATGATTAATGAGAAAAGGCACGCGATAATTACTAATGAATGGAAAATATTATCTGCATAGTCTACAGTAGGCACCTAATCGTTTACATGAATCATTTGAATGATAAATATTTTAATAACTTTATGAGCCTGTTTTTGAAATAAGAACATAACTGAAATCGAAATACAGTTCCTTTTACAAAACTGTCAACTTAGTCCGGTCTTAGATTGTCAATTTTGTATTAAGAACTTTACTAAAGTCGGCATAAAGTTCCAAATACAAAAACTAAATCGAATGTGTAGGTTGGGGCTAAAGTTAGATCGTGTTTTGTAATAAGACGGTATAAGTATATGGAAGATATAGATTTTATACCGATAGTGACCGGACAGGTTACCGAGACAAATGTGGTCGCGTCATCTTATTTCAAAGAATGACCACGTAAAATGGAATTTTTTATCAGGTATCTTACGGCTGAATTAAGAATTTATCCTATTAAGTTTCATGGAAATTTTATTGTGGTCGCTTTCTGTCACAGAGTGAGCTGTTTGTCAAATCTTTGCAATCATCGCTAGTGGGCCAGTTCCCGTTACTAACCCATCTTCGCCTACGAGAACAATGATCCTCTTCCCTCAATTGCCTTACAACTATAGCGTGGGTGAGCACAAAGTGGTCCAGGTCATATTCTTTTAATACCCAGATCTAAATAGAAACAATGTTACCTACCTCTTGACGAATATGACAAAATGTTGCTATAACTCACATTCGGACACCCACCCACATTCGGCTCGCATACAATTGTTTGATTGATCTATTTAGAGGCCGGAGTTCCTCGTGGACATGGATTTATTTAGTTGCAATTACCTACCGCTATTCCCATGCTGTAACGCAAATTGTAGCTTGGTCAAACGCAGTGGTCTGCCCTAAGCAGATAGTCAACTGATCATTGACATGCATCAGCAACGAAAAGGCAGTCATAAAGGCACTGCTCTGGTTGGACTTGGAATCATGGTCCAGTGGCAAATTGAATTGTGTACTTGGAATCTCCATTTCATTTGTGTACCTAATGTTGTTTCTCCATAAAACTTCAGGCTTTTAACCAAAACTTTCTCTTTGATTGCATACAGAACTTCTCCATTAGAAGTTCGATATCTATAAACTGCGTCATCGATTACAAATAACTCTGGGACTTTTATTGGTCCTTTCTAATTGGTCATATTTCGCGAACTATGTAGTAAGCTTTCAGAATTGGCACTGCCGAAAACCCACCGATTAACGTGACTCACGTTTAAATGCTTCTCGGTAATTTGAATTAATTTATTGAATGTTACCTGTCCTTTTTATGGGAATAATAATTAAATGTCCATTAGAAAGACCAGGCGACACGCCTAGTTATCGAGTTTGAACATAGAGTGATGTAGAAGGTAATGGATTCAAACGCCACAAATGGCAATGAGGTAATCGTTGGCTTCCCTCGGGGGAGGCGCCGCGGCGCGCCCGTTTGACTGCCCGAGTGCTCGCTGACACCACACACCGCAATTCTAATATTCTAAGAAGGTAGTAACATTTTATTGTTTCGCTATCATAATAACTCAGGAAGGTGGGGCTTCGTCTGGCTTTGCGTAATGTTCTGTCAGCTACAATTTTAATGGAGGCAAACTATCATACTGTCGCGGTCGTAGCAATATTGATTCTACCTACATTTCCTCTGTACAACTTTTCGTAGAACTTAAAATTCAGATCGATTTCCTGGCTGTTTACCAAATATGCTGCAAATTTTATACTACAAAGTTAAGCTTATAATTCCACAGCGGTATCGACCCCTTTAAATATCTTTAGAAAATGTAAGTAAATGACAATATCCGGTTGTTGGTTTCCGGGCCGTCATTTAAGGATCTGACAGACTGATACTGCTTGGTACGAATCGGCGCCCTACCAACTACCCGCAACTATTAATATCTACGAAAAGGTTTTTGTAGCAAGTTTACCCTAAGTTTATATGTGTATTTTATAATATTATTATAAGAAAATGCCTTTCTTCCCCGGCGCGCACACAACAACTTAAGTACCAAAGTTTCATCACAATCGGTACTTAGAGCCATTTTCGTGTTTTTGCGAGACTAACGAACGGCAATTGATTTTAATATAAGAAGTTAAATAAGAAGAAAAAGATATATAAACGAGTATAGTAGAAGAAGATTCTTAATCCTATAGACGCTACTATTTTTCTACAATGGTTCTAACGTAGTCTTGTAGGCAGGACGAAGGGGTCTTTGTATGTAATTTGATTCTTCATGCATCGCTAGGAGCCTTGCTTAGATATTGAAACATACCTACCTTTACCTTCGGAAGGTAATGAATGTCTCAAGTTAATTAATGAATAGGCTCATAAGTAACACAAATTAAGGCTTAAATTACTTCATTGTGATTGAGATTCCGAACGTTATGTTAATTTATTTTCATTGAAATCAACCGCAAGTTTTAACAGCAGCCACATGTTTGTACAGCCAGACGTTTGCTCCACCAGTTTGTAATTACTAAGAAAAGTTTAAGGGCACATATATTTAAGGTATCGAGGTAGCAAGGTCGGAAGTGCAAAATAAGTATTAAAAATGACTTCATATGGCACCCAGAATCAGCCTGATGACCTACAATTACATACCTACATCTAGAATCAAGTTGGCTGGGAATCTGAATCTACAGTGAATAAATGATTCTCATTGTTTCATTTCCTCGATCTGAGTTCATAATATTATGCGACCTATACGGAGTTGCATCCTACTAAAGTGTTAAGAAGACCATCGAGCACGGATCAGCATTTAGTTCTATTGAGGGTCCGCTTAAAAAAAGAATATGACTGTCGCGGTCCATTTATTAGACGATAAATTGCAAACAAGAAAAAATAAATTGAGGTAAGTATTAAAAAAAAACTTCAACGAATCTTTTTTTTTAAGTAAGATACAAATATTGTGTAATGAACAAAAATAAAAAAGTAAGTAGGTACCTACCTACGTAATATGTAATGTGAAAAATTATTTACATTTTCTTCTTTGAACTATCTGTCTGAAGTATGGAGTAAAGTTGGTTGGTGCAAGTTAAATTTCATTATTTTTTATTATTTTTAAGTTGGTAAAAGTTTGGTCCGCACGAAATAGGTCGGCGGTTCGGATCCAGACCTCGGTCCGCCATTAAGTGACACCTACCATAGAGGTTAGAATAGAATAGAATCTACGAATAGAATAGAATTTTATTTTGCAAATATGGGTAATACACAATAGTTGTTATGAATGACATATCAAAGCTCAGCCATATTTTACCATTCGGCATGCAAACATTTACATTATTTATTAGGTTCTTAACTGATCTAGAAATTTCGCTATAATGCAACAGGTACCTACTTAAGTGTGACAAGTTTGTAAAATATTTCTAAAGATATATATTTTTTGCGATTTTAATCAAAAGTGATTATGATCAAGAACATACACAACAACATGGACGCACTTAATTAACATTGTTACCTTATCGTTTAATTATATTAAATGCGTTCTTTAGTACCAAATACAATTTTATTCGATTAGATATATTACCGGTGTATTTCATCGACGTAAATAAATGTAATCAATCACGTAGGTATTGTGTTTTTATGACATTTTTTTTTTCAGAATACCCCTAATTTGATATCTGATTAAGGATTTGTTGGTCGATATCTACAATAAGATAAAATGTCTGCAACATTATGATAACTACATGCATTGGCACTGAGAGATCTCGGTAGAGTACCTACTTGAGCTAATGGTCTGTTAGGTTAATTAAAGATCTCCTTTTTATCCCGTCCAACCCAACCGAAACAGTCGGATGATTTGAAGACCAAGGTAAACAAATGTTGAAAAATCTCAGAATGTCGTCAAACTACTCGAAGCAAGCAAGCGGTGTAAGTATTATTTCATATTTCGAATAAATGTTTGTTCCTTATTATGACTGACACGAGGTTCAAATTATAAAATGTTTAGGATGTTCTAATTGTCTTATAATTACATTCAATGTAATAATTAAAGCAGCCACAAAAATACTAACGTGCAGCACATTTAAATAACCATAATTTGGTATTTGAGTGTGGACGTAACAGTTGCCGCGAGGTAGAGCCAATTATCTATGGTACCTTCCTACGTACTCGCGTGTTTTTTGATTCTCTCCGATAATAATGGTCGTGGCTCCGGGCCGGCCATAATTGCATCCCGAGAACTGAGAAGGAAAACGACGGGGTTACGCTCCGTAAGCCCCCATGACTCGGTTATTTTGTTAGGAATAAAAAACTTTTAGGAGTATCACGTCTCTGTTTGACGTCGCTAGTTTGAGGAGGACAGACGATCAAGCTACTAAGTTCAATATCCATTAACTTTTTTTCTTATTTGGACACGCTCTGATTGTTATAAAAGCTTTGTACATGAAATGAAATATTTCGGCTTTTTATAAGTGCCTTCAGGCCTCAAGCCTTTCGTTCCATAACACTTATGTTAATGAAATTTTGAAGATCTAGTATCTTTCAGTACCTATAGCATTCTAGTACCTAACTATGGCATTAACAATTTTATCTGAAATCAAACAATCATTTAATTATGATATTATCTGATCTAGGTACTATTGACAACAAAAACAACAACAACAACTTCAACAGTCACCAACTAAAGTGCATTTTTTTTTTTACTTTGTTTTTCCTTTGTTTTATTCTTTAGTGTCAGTAACTTTTCATAATATTGATATATTCATAAGTATACCTACATATTCTTTAGCTCTAAACGAAGTAGCAATTTGTAAAGTGAGTCAAAGTACATAGCGCGTATTGGACATTACAAACATGTGAGAAGCGAGTTATCTTAAGATGTGGCCAAGTAAATAATTGCCTCCAGTATCTGTAACACGCTTAACAAGCTTACTGTTATGTGCTCAGCAAAACTGTTTTCTTTTTCGAAATTTTATATGAAAATGAGGAATTTTAATTAGGTTTCAGGCGCAAACACAGCGCATGCACACTAAACTCTTTGTTGAGCTATTTCATAAATCTGTTTCATCTGAGTTTGTCGCTCATAATGTTTAAACTGCACATTGTTCGAACGTGTTAAATTATTCAAACGAATTTGGCATAATAGTGTATCGCTGCTGCGGAAAATTCTTTTGTTACATTGAAAATTGTAAACAAATAAAAGTTATAGAGGTCTATGTGATATCACTCATAGAGTCGTGGGTGTTATCATTATCACACACACATAACACATAAATAAAGACAGACGTGAAACTATTAATGTGTAAGGCACTGGCTCTATACAAATGTCCCTATGTGGGAATCAAAATAGACCCAAACATCGTGACTGGTTCCGCCTTCTCTGCATTTCAAGTCGAGGTTTTATTTTATAGAATTCCCAAATTGGTTGTTAATACTTTGATTACGTCACGTATTTTGTACGAATATATAAACTATATTCATACTATGAAGGTGTGTACGTGCAATTACTACAGTACCACAAAAAACTATCGGTGTGATTCATTAGCTACGTAACTCATATTTTTTGTTCTGTCGACTGTACCTCTCGATAAACTGGTTCTGTTTCCAAAGTCAAGGTTCTACGGAATGTTCAGAGTAGCTGAACCGGAGTGACGGGCTTTCCGACAAATAATCTTGTGCAAGATCCTACGACGCTGATTTAAACATCTAAAGGAAACCTGGAAAATGTAGTAGAAAAAAATCTTATCCCGATAGAGAATGAAAAAAATTAGGGCATGATACTGTTACTACCCCAACTGGATGAAACGAAATTTAAATCATGTATAAAACGCACACTATACAGCCAATCATATTGTACGTTGAGGGATTACATCACTGACAAAAATGCTTGGCTCAACGCTGGTCCTGCTCCACAAGGGCGCATAAACTAATTGATTAACGCTCGAAAACATTGTTGGAGCTGCTGAAGATTGTAAAAACTACTTATCTTTGCATTGTATAAACTTAATCTCTTAGTATTGTATAATTGCAACACATGTGTGAGAACTATGTACCTACAATAAACCTTACTGGATTCGTCTTTCATTGACTTGAATGTGCTCTGGTGGCTGAGATTATGTCATGCTCACTCAAATGTGTCGCTGGTTGTGGCGTGGGTATTGGATCATTATGTTCCCTTCAAAATGGTTGAGCTGAATGGTGCTGATCCATACGTCATGTTCGTGAACGGGCGTCGTCAGTAGGTACTGGTCATCTCTTAGCTGCCACGGCTTATTTTAATTCCTGATTTTTTTATAATACGGACGCTTTTAACGCGCATGTCTTTCTACATCGTTCTCACAAGTATAATTTCAACATGAATGATGTAACAATATTTTGATTTAAAAGAGTGTCCATGGAATTACCTACTACCTACGCTTTGCAATGGGCAACTAGCTTCATCTTTCCGACTGAACGACCCCCTTGACAATTCAAAAGCGCCTGTATTTTTTTATTTCAAATAAATGCTTTGAGTTTTGTTTTCAGATTACGCTGTTATTATAAATCCGAAGCAAGATCTAAGAATTTATATAGCTAATTACGTATTCTATGCTTTAATTCCCTACACTTGCTCGTAAGCCAGGTTTAAATGCTGAATCATCTTTTTACGCTGGTCGTTGCACGAAAGGCCAGTTGGTTTGTGGAACATAACCGTCTGATGATTGGTTAGAGCAGACCATAGATCTATGAGAACCGACTACCTAATCAAAGCGACTTTGGAATAAAGGTGCTTGTAATCGAATGCGGCTAGGATTGGCTTCCTTGAAATAATTGCTTACCTACTGCTCATATAGAATTAGTTAAGTCTGGGGCTAGAATACTGCAAGAGCAATAAAGTGTTACATTTTGTGTATCAATGTCTGGCGTTCTGATACCTAATTTATTTTATATCCTGAATGGCTTCTACAATTAGCTACATATGTATATATATATATATATTATAAATTAATTTTACAATCTCGTCGACATCGCGTGATAGTTAATAGCAAAACAGAACTAATTAACAAATTAAAACGTCATCCAATTATGGAATTAGTAGCTATTGTCCGCTACTTCTTCTGCGATCGAGGATGAAAAGTAGCCTATGTCCTTACCCAGGTCAGGGTCTATCTGTGTGGCAAATTTCACCCAAATCCGTTCAGCAGTTTTGGCGTGAAAGCGTAAAAACTAACAAACTTACTTTTTTCGCATTTATAATATTATGTAGTCATGATTAGGATTATCAACTTATCAATGTCTGGCCGTGGCCCTGATGAATGGTTTGGATTCAGATCAAATCAGATTTCAGATTTGTATCGCAACATTGATGGTAAATAAAATATCTTAGCAATTTACATATTTAACGATAGTGATTAATTTATTTGAAGAACTGTAAATGACATGTCGTAATGGATTAGAAAAGCTTTCATGTTGTTTCTATTCAGCGGAAATACAAAATTAGGAGTTCATACGTTATCGTGATAGCAATAAATCACTTTGCAAACGATCATGTAGCTTGATGAGCAAATATAGGTACCTACTTTACACATTTTTTTCTGAAAGGCTAATCAAACCTAAACTCATGTCAAGTGATTCAACATGAATTCAGTCAGACAATTACAGTAGGTAGGTCACGAGTTTGACAGTCTGTTAATTATGTAATATTTTGTGTTGACATGCCTTTCAGAAGCTCTACCTACGTCTAAGACTACCATATCAGATATATACAGATACAATTACTGTCAAGCTCATGATTCTCTTAAACAATGGGAATCAACTGTTATTGTTACTGTTATACCCAATTATGTTCTGGAAAAACAATAGTTACCTACATGCAATTATCTCCTTTATCAGCTAATCTCGAGAACTGGCCGAAGATAAGACAAGTGCTAACTGTTGCTAGAGAAGGACATTATTTTGTATTTCTTGAACTAGCGGGTAGTTCAGTAACTCGTTCTACAATTCACATTCCGTAGAATGTGAATTGAACGAAACGGCACAGAAAAAAACAAAGCCTCTTTTCATAACTTCTAATAGTGCTACGGCATTTCTACAAGAATGAATAACTGTGCATTGTTATTTTTATTTCGCAAGTTCAAGGTGGTTCTACAATAGGCGTTTCAGTACCCTGTAATTTATATATGTATAAGCATATAGGTACACAGTCGGATATCCGGTCCGCATTTCCCCATAATATACTTTGCCGGGCGGCAACCCGCCTGCGCAGAGAACCGCATTAATTTGCATAGCTAATTTACTTTTTACTTTACTAGCTTATATATTAAAGTGACGTTAATCCAATGTGTACAAATTTACGAGTAGTTAGCTACCTATTACGTCAAAATGATGAACGAGGCGGTATGGCGGCAACCCGATTGAAAAAACAGTGTGTCGTAACTCGTGAAGTCGTAATCTTTACAAGCTGAAAGATAAACTCCGGCAAATATTTGTATGGGTAACAGCTGTCACTCGTTTCGGTCGAGTGTTGAACAGAAACACACCAGATGATGGGCACCGTCCACGATGTTAGGTAAACACATCACACGTATAGATAAATCTACTAAACAACTACCTACCTAAACAAATTGATAGTAGGCATGGACGAAGAAAAAAAGTCGGACAGAACTCCTCTAAACGGCATTAGGTACTTCATTCCAAATAGATTCAACTGAAGCTTCGTCCATTCTGATTCTGAATGTAAACTCTGCGTCTGTTAATTTGCCATGAAGTTTATTCGCCGAAAAGTTTTTGAGGACACAGCTCACTCACTCTTGTTCGCCGTCGCTACTGTCTCAATCCGATAGCTGATTTAATACTTCAAGATATATATATATATATATATATATATATCACTATCACTTGAAAATATTAACATTTTCACGCCTTTGCACAGTACAATCGCTAAAAAAATGAGGATCGCAAGTAAAGATCAATAACGTTCAAAAAACGATTTATCAAAATCAGATATCGGTTATAGAATGCATCAATGCATAGCTGCTGTCACTTTCTTACAAATACCAATCAAAAACCCGACCCGTCCTCCCAAAGGTGTTGAAAAAAAGATCGGCATAACGATTCATAGACCGATTATTGAAATACTAAAAGTAGGAAATGGATTCATATTTATCGATCTCGATCAGCGAACTTAATTGAGTTACATACTATCAATCAGAATCTGAATCATTGTAGGATATTGCTAATCCATTGCTTTAGATGTTCAATAACTTGTCTGCTGTTCAATAACGCAATGAATGTTGTTGAAATGTCGAAATGAAAGCCATTCCTACTGTTAGTTACCCCGTAGCAAATTAAGGATTGGGTTTGAATTTACAAAGCGACCGTAAGACAAAACTGAGTCCCGTTTATGTGTGAATATAAATATGTGAGAGTGTTGCCGTTTGCGCGCGTAATGGCCGACCGACTATTGTGTGAATGTGTGCGTGCCGATCGACTTGAGTGACACAGTTTTTTGTTATCGAGAATCTATTAAATTTTTTTTGGTCGTCCATTTTAGAAGGCTAGTAATAAATTGGTTAACCCAAGGTCCTCGGACTGAGGTTGCTCCCTTGTGGTATCATTTATTGAGATGAACTTTGAAGCGATTATTTGCTGAAACCCAAACTATTGGTAGTCACATAACATATAGGTAACATGATAATCATGGCTATAATCCGCGAATGGTAAGGCAGAGGTTTACCTATATAGTAGGTACAGACGCCAGCACATCAAGCTACTACAATCTGTCAAATTTCTTTAATAGATTTTCAACTTTATCTCTATAGCATTAAGGTTCAAGGTTGATTGGGAAAATTTGACAGTTTCGGGTAGCTTGACCTGCTGGCGTCTGTACATCCACATTACGCCAGTTATGTACCATTGGTTTGGTATTAACAGTACCTACCTAACAAAAGTGTACCAATAGAAAGTGCTGCAATATTTTACAGCCTCTATGTAAATGAAAACTATTCAACTAGTTCGTATGAAGTTACCCATGATAAATTGTTAAAAGGCCTTAACATTCCTAACGGTGTTAAAGTAATGTTATTGCAGAAATAATACTCATTTACACATTACTATAATGAATGAAGCTGCAGAGGTGACAGCGGCGTGATCCATTTGAAAAGCACGATTCTCCACGGCGATCGTAGGTAAACGTCGTTGACGAATTCACTCGCTTTGCACGCTGTTCGTCACAGTTGTCAAATGAGAAGTAGTTACAGAACAAGCGTGCCACGGCCAATCAGCATCCAGTAGCTGTCACCATCAGTTGAACGACTAGAATCACACATATGGTCATTGTTCGCAACATATGTTTAGTCGATTTGATGTTTTGTTTATTCATGTGACATAATTAAAATGTCAAGATAAGTTATAGCTATTGATTTAGAATAATATTTAGTATATTTAGGCTTCTGATTGATTGCATCCTGAACAACATGACCATACAGGATGTAAGAGACATCGACGTACCTACTTACCTTGAATTCAGTAGGTACTTACCCGATTTAAACCCACCGGTGTTAAATTTGTGGTGGTTATAGTATTAAAAAAGAATCTGTTGGTTCATAAAAAAACGTTCAATAGGTAGGTTCAAAAACCTACACTGTAAAATGTATGGAACCGACCAAACATTTCTACGTTGCACGCTGGTGGGTCTAGAATAGGGTTGCCATTTTCCCGAAACACCGTCGCGTCGTCTCGCGTCGTCGCCGTCGTCGGGGCGAACATTTAAATGAAAAGAAAATTTTTGTAGGTGACATAAACCAAAAAACTATTTGGGTATTTTTTTTTGACAATCGTTCTTTTTTATATTTATCTGATGATTTCACCTGGGATATTAATTATTGTCATCATAGCGTACCTACGCAATTTCGAATCGCGAATTCACCGATTCAGTGTGTTCCGTGTTAGTCGGGTTGCAAATATATTTGTCGGGACATTTTTATAGCTTGTCGGGACACCAGTGTTAATAACGGTGACATGTCCCGACGTATCGGGACGAATTCATGGTAAAAGTTTGCGCGTTCACATAAGTACTGCCTATTTAACTTAGCACTGTTCCCTTGCGGCTCTACGATCTACGAGCTTGTTTAGTTAGGTAAACCTGCTACGAGGTACGAGGTCGCTTGTGGGTACAGACAGACGGATTTATAGTTCTCTGCTGCAGGTTAACAGGAACCTTCTATTATTAAAGAGAGAGAGCCAGAGAGCCATATTTATAACGTTTATGACCTACAGTTTAATGGGAAGATGGCGATAGTGATACCTTCAGCTTCATAAAGTTGTAGGTACGGAATAATTTAAATGGATATTAGGATTGCTTGAAAATAAATGAATAAATCAGCTTGAGTTGTCCCAAATTGCCTATGTATAAGTACTTACCTAATTCCAGCGGATCTACAAAAAAGTTTGTTTAAAATAGTTGTTGCTTTGCAAACTTTACATTGAGTAGAGAATAGTGTGCTGAAGCAAATGCTACCTAGGTACGTTTTGATCATCGCTCGCTGTATTGCTAAAATTATATTATTACGATAGGTACCTAATGAAAAGTAAGATTTAAGGTAGGTAGTGTAGTGTACCTATCAGTTAATTTAATAGAAATTTTTAAAAAATACTTCGAGTTCGCATACCTATAATACCAACTAGGGCCTTGTAGAATATGTACCTAGCATACGCATGGACCTACCTAAGAACTGGCTAAACTGTTTTTGAAGTATCTAAGAATATTAAGTTCTTAACATAACACCTCATTATAATAATTAAATATAAACAATCATCAAAACTTGAACAAAATTACCATCGTATCTATTGTTTTTTACAACGTCAACCTTTTTTTATTTGGTCCAGGTTTAAATATTAGTAGCTCCGCTAGGAGTAATAGTGTTCTGTGATTAGTAGGCACCTAATAACGTTTTGGAATGATGTCGCAGTAAAAACCCGAGTTCGTTTGTGTAATGTTGATTATAAGGGGGGATTGGTAGGTATCATTAATTCATTATGTATGACGAATCAGATAAAAAAACTAAGGCTGAATGAGAGTCAAGAGTCACGAAAGCCGGAAAATCCCCAAATGGACCGCGCGATCGACGTTGTCAATGCACTTTTTTATTATTTTGTGTCTGGACTAGGACCAACAAAATCAAGACATCCTACCTAGCGCTGCGAATAACACAGTGTCGCATGCAAAACTACACCTTGCTCTGTGCACACACGCTTCAACGCACACATTTACAACCTAATTTACAACCAAACTACACCTCACTAAGTGCACATATTTTTACGAAACCGGCCTCATGTCGCTGTTGACAGCGCTTTGTCTTGATTTTTTATTTGGTCGGAGTGTCAACTATGCCGTAGCGGAAAATTTTCTATTGCAGTAGAATCGCTTTCGCTTTATTTGAAAACAAGCTTTTCCGAGTCTTTCGCAGATTTCAAAAGAACTAGTTTCTCAGTGGCAGCTCGGACTCTAGACTTGTGCTCGGTTGATGGCAATTGGCTCGTCCCCTATTGCTGACGAAATGTGGGTGTACTACAGGTACACCTCTGCCTAGCTCTTCGAGTAAAACAGGCGTTATGATATGTTATGCGTAACTTCTTACTGACGTCGTCAGTAACTGCTCTATTTAAATGATAGACAAGTTTTACTTGCTGAAACACGATACGTAACAACACAATGTCAACTAGCGGCAAGCGCGTTCAACTTCCTGGTGCTGCATGTATTATCGTTTAGCAAGTTTCGGCCAACTGAACGTAACACCGCTGTGATAACTGCCGACTGTTGACATTGTATATTTTATTGTCACTTACCTCACCATTTTCATGTCTCAATGTCAACCGGTGGCAAATTTTTCATGCCTGAAGTGATTTTTCATAGTGACGTCAACTGATTCGCTATTCATCGGCGTCTGAAGCGAGTCTAATAAAATTTACAGCCGGATTAAGATGGATTGACAAAGATTGGCCATTCTGCAATTCATTCTTGGTTGCCGTGATACATACCTATTCACATACTTATTATTAATTACCTGATAGAAGTTTCCATCTTAGCACCGCTTTGAACTAAGATCTTATGAAGATATTCTGGTTGACCGGTTATTTATGATCGCAAAATAGTACAAAGGTGGACACCGGCTCTGAGCTTATAAGTATCTAAATAGGTACTTACATAAATACTCACGCTGCCGATCGAAAGGCCGTGAAACTGAGAAAAACTATAAGAAATGGCACCCAATCACCCAATGCAATGGCAATAGGGTTTAGCCAAACTATTACTAGTCATTACCTACCGAATATGGTTTCGATTCAGGTACCGATCTATTATATTTACTCGGTTGCCCGCAAAACTTACTTACTCATTGTGACAATATGTACGAAACTTTAAAAATGTACGAAAATCGACACATAAATATTATTATTCCATTCCAATATGTATTAATGTATCCCCATAGCTTTTTTATCTAACGTCTTTACTCTGTCGTGCAGCAGTAAACCGGCGTGGGTCTCTAACTGACTACGGAAACGCGATTAGTTCGCATTTTGTTTTAAATAAAATGTGCTATTCTATGGTTGTAGTCTTTACTAGAAAGAGACAGGTAAATCGATATCAGCAAAGCGTAATTATGCACATGAGGATAATATTAATACGTAATATCCTATAGGACGTAGCTGATTGCTCTACCTGTTTCAAGCTTGGAACAGGAATCTACGGTTACAGATAAACTATCAATTCTTTTTTTTTTATAAGGTATTCGTTTTTAATTTATAGCGAAATCCAATTTTAATGAAACAATTACCGCCTTATTTAAATAATTAATTGAAGTTCAAGATTTAAAGTAGTTACTTAAGGACTGTTAGTAAACCCAGCCGACAACAAGACTAGCGTAGCGGTCATATCTTATCTTATCCTATTTATCAATTGTGAAAATTAAGTATAGGTATCTACGTAAACTAAATTAGTTTGGGACCAAAAACAAACAGTATTAGTTCCTGCAAGTACATATAGTTATTATTTTAACAGAGGACGGGCTTGAAAGTTCTGTAAACGAATGGGTAAGTCCTTAAATACCAACATATTTGATCATCCGCAAAACTTGTGTTTACTCATTTAATAAAATTAAAAACTTACCTACTTAGGTAGACACGCGATTTTTTGGAAAATATTGCAACATTTTGTTGCGATTTTAATATAAGCCTAGCGCTGTCCTATAAACTGCTAAGAAGCAATATTTCGTATATACGAAAATCATACGAAATCGTGATTTGTCATTATTATTTTATAGTAACTAGTTTTATACCAACCAGTTGTCTTTAATTTTTGGTAATTTGTCATTAAATTAGGTAGGCATTTTACTTATACTTTAAATTCATACCAAATTAATTAATAAAATAATAAAAATGCATTAAAAATAGACTTACATAGTTGAGACAAAAGAAAGTCCTTTCAAAGTTTTCGCAGCTGAACTCCAAACTCGCGAAGTTTTATTACGAAACAAAGCAATTCACCACACTTATCTAATTTAATTTCAGAATTATTATTCTGGATAAGTGTTCAAACTAAAGTTTAATCCGTATTTCGGTACGATGTCGTCTGCCGCAACCGACTGTCGCGCGTTTTTGATCTCGTTTGAATAAATGTTTTGAACCAGCCGCCTCCTGGCTTTATTGAAAAGGGCGGCAAATACCAAATAGTGCACACTAGCGACACCTATTTCAAATTTTCTTTATGAAAATGCCATCTATTGTTGAGTAGCGTAAACTAATTTGACCTCTCAGCATACCTAGCGTTACTTGGAAGACGTGGGAAAGGTGAACTAAACTAGCACTAAAATGGACGTCTGATCTTTTTTTTACATTGTTGAATTAAACCTACCATAGAATAAACTAACCTAATAAGAATGTGTTATTTGCAGAAAATATAGGTGTTACCAGTTGTAAAAGTTGGTGGTTTGTATGCAATTAGCACCAACTTTTACAAAGTTGGTTTATATCCTGTCGGTCTGTTAAACAACTTCCAATCCAATCTAGGGCGAAACCACAGATACCATATTTTTCACATTTGTTTGGTAAAATGCTATGTTCCTTAAAATCAAATACCATACTCATATCAAAAAGCACTACCTACTACAGAGGAATTTTATCGTCTAGACAGTATAGAACCTTTTTTAGGGTAAATTCTGGTAGATGTCGGTTTAATATGCTGAAATCCTCACTGAAAACCGTTTTGTTATATTATTATGCTTTTAAAGAAACCCTTTTCGTCGGTTGTAGAATATATTTTCAAAGATTTTGGATAACACTAAAGTTACATGCTCTGTGGATAACACACGAGCAAGTGTAATAGGGCGATAGTTATTTGGCTTTTTTCGATCACCTTTTTTGAATAAAGACAATTATAGAATGCTTTAAATTCTCTAGAAATATTCCTTGTGACAATGAATTTTCTATACTTAATGGTTAAGGACAGGAGCTATGACATAAGCACTTGCCTTAATAACCCGTGTGGAGATAGAATCATAACCTACTGCTTGGGTGTCATTTAATGATTTTATGCTGAGGCAGTGGCGTAGCTAGCAATGCGTATAGTTGTGGTGTCACCCAAGAATAAAAACGGTTAAATTAATAAACATCCGATAAACGTAAACAGGGATTTAATTTAATTATTACAAATGACTCTTTCATAATTAAAATACAATTTTCTCTCTTTTTCTTTCTCCTGGCTATTATCCCAATTTATTTGAGGTCAGCCCTCCTTGCACTTCTGATGCTCATCATCTCGCCTCATTACATCATGTTCGTACTAGCGCAAGCGGTTTTCACTAAGTTTTTAGTGTAGGTATTTTAACGACTTTTAAAGTACATACCACGAATATGTTAGTTTCTTATTTTAACCCTTTCTGAAACTCAACCAGACCAGCGTAGCATCTTCGTCTCTGTTCATCCGTCTTCCTCAGCGGCCAGCACTCAGATCCATATAGTAGGGCTGGTCTTACTGCACTTTTAATTAAATGCGTTGCCCTTGACTATAATCTGCATACGGAATCGTGTCGCATGGGGTGCCAGATCACGATTTCCATTTCAGCCAGGCTGCCTGGATTCTAATGTGTATGTGTCTCTCTACACAGGATGTTGGTGCTACAATGGATCTAAGATACTAGAATCCTTCAAATCTGTTAAGAAGTCAGTTTTCAATGGATGGACATGGTATGACATCTTCTCAACCTTGGTAGCTGTAACAGGAGTTCTGTTTCTGATACCTCATCATAACAACCAGTTAATTTTGGTGTAGTTAATTTCAACTCTTCAGTGTTTGCCAAGAGCAAAGTACCTATTTGTCTACACAACCCCGAACAATGAAGCTCATCTTGAACGAACTTTGATGTAGTTTAGAGTTCAATAGCGAATTGATCAAGACATTCCAACATATACTTTTGAAGTTCACCTGTCAGTGTGAGTCCTGCATCTCGGTAACCAACTCACCGGCCATTCGGTTTTTACGATGAATTCGTATTTCTATTGGAATGTCGTAGTCCTCTAGTCCTCCCGAGTTTTTCACAGAAAGATCTATTGCTTCCTCTACAATATGTTTTTCTTCTAATAGACTAAGTCCCTAATTTTTTTTAATTAAAAACGACTAAGTTTTGAGGGAATCCCCGCCCAATCGAGCCACGAACATAAAACAACAGACAGTGTGAACTGGAAAAAAAATCATGGTCTAATGGTGTAGTCAGACTAGTCAGTGTGAACAATTTCTTGTTAATACTATTTATTTCATACAATACGTGCTTTTATAAATTATCACAATCGATAAATTAAATTATTTATTTTGGATAATTTGGTTAAAATGGTTTCAAGCCTAATAAAGTGATATATCGTTGAAAAACGTTATAGTTTGTTTTTTTTTCTTTTCACGGTCGGGTGTAACCCCCATACACGTGACACCCGGTGCGGACCGCCCCCGACGCCCCCCTCTAGCTACGCCACTGTGCAGAGGAGTACCTACAGTACACCTACTTTCACCAGTAATGTATGAGCGCCATGTAATAGCGGGCGCCGAGTCTACAGCTATTAACCGGGTACAAATCCAGACACCAAGCTGCTGTCATTTGTTTATTACATACCCATTCCTATGTTAATTTGGCCCAGCGATCTGCCATTTGACAAGCATGAACTATGCCCAGTACCATTTCAGCTTGGCAGCATTTTCCTCCACATCGGCTTTATTATGTAGGTATGCTTTCAACTTGAGTGGAAAAAGAAAAGAAAGGCATTTGCCCTGCACTGGGACTACACATGCTGATTTATATTATTTTCACACCACCTGCTCGCTAATGTTAAATTATATGTCATGCAAACCTAACCTAAAGCAAGTCATTAAAGACCTAGGCATAATGGTACATAATGTAATTATGAATTTGGAACTTCAACAAAAAAATGGGTATGAAAACATTTACCAAAAAAAAAAAAATAAGTAGGCACAGCTCGACCAGAGTTCTCTCTTCGTAGGTTTTAGTTGCCGTTGACGAACTAAATAATTTCATTACGCAACTTTGTATAGATATTATAGTGGAATAATAATAATGTATATTAGTTAAACAAAAAATACATGAAACACAACACACAACATGAAAAACAATTGTTTTCTGCAAGGCCAAATCCAAAATTTGTGAATATCAGCTATGTGTCCAGCTATTAGTCTCGCACAATCGCTGTTTGTACATCTGTGGCGGTAATGGCGGCATGTCATCGCAACAGCTGATCGAAATCGGTTGCGTGGCGCGTACCCGGCCACTATATCTAAGTACTGTAAGTGTACACCCGCGTTAGAATGTTGATTTGGGCGTCCCTAACTGCGATATGAAATTGCAGGTTTGCAGTTGTAAAGATAAAATAGTGTATGAAACTGCAAATAACTAGGTATTTCCCGGTTATTTAACAATTTCGTGAACTACCAATTCGGGAATCGAATTGGTTTTCTTACCTCACAATAGGTGCGAAAAGTACAGTATTCTCTTCGGGGATAAAGGAGTGAGCAGCGGTGTGCGCTGGGTCTTAGGCCCAGTGCACACCGCTGGAGGCGCGGCAGAGCGCATATCCTTGAAACGCGCTGGTGCATTCCGCGGGCCCCTGCGGCGCCAAAAGCCCTCGAGCGGAGAGACGCGCGGTGGCGCGCAGCTACTCCGAGTGCGCCCATGTCATTTAGTGCTGATCGATACTACGACGACCACACAAAACTCTCCAGGCATTTGACCACCAGCCAGCCGGGCGCGGGGTAGTGCGACGGAGTACAGAGCAGCACGGCGGCGACTGGAGCAGTCGCGCGCAGGCTCTTGTAGTAGCTTAAGGGCGCTCCGAGTACCGCGTGCGAATTTATTCTTATATTGTATGTCAAGGTAGTTAAGGTTTATTATTGTTGTCTTCAATTGCTCTCAGCCACGCCTGCAGCGGTGTGCGCTGGGCCTTAGGGAGCTCGCTACGCTCGGGAGCCCTAGAATCCTTCGTTGCGTTATCCCTTTAGTGAATAATAAACATATACCTATATATATTTCGGGCAACAAGGAAATGCTTAAAAAAAGGCATTATATTTGCAACTCTATTTTATTGTTTTTACACTTAACGCATTGTGTAATTGAACTTCAAAAATTCACTTAAATCATGTCATAACCTTACAATTAGAATAAACATACGGTGATTGTCTTAAAAAAAGCAAAATACGTTATTATGTAAATATTTAGACAATTGGAAGAAATCTGGCTAGTGGAACAGATTCATTACATCAAAAATCATTTAATACCTTATACAGTTTAGTCATACTTATCTATGAGAAATTACTTAAAAAAATACAGAGGTGTTTAACACTAGCATAATAACTATGTATTTATAAAAATGACATCCACGTGTCTTCCTATGATAAATGGGATAATCCAAAACAATATTTCATTGCATGTGCACTTCACGCGTCATCACCAAAGTCGCATCGCGACGGTGTTGCTACCTTTTTACTAGGAGATTCTTTATCTGTGAAAAAAAAACAAATGGTATGGGACACTGACCTCTATTAAAATACGCTGGACTGGCTATCCCATACAAAATGACAGCTATTTGCTGTGCCGATTCAAAGCGCCCCCAGTGACAGACGTGAGAGTTCTGAGAACTAATAAGATTGCAAATGGCCGTTGTTTGTTGATTTTATGCTAAGTGTCCCTGCGGAATAAAAAGTTTTCTAAAGTGTTTACTGTGATTGTGATATAAATTAAAGTGTTATAATAGTGACAGTGATTGTATCATAGCTTGTATTGTTCGTCCAACATGAAATCGTGCGTATATTGTAAAACACGATACGAAAAGGGCAGTGGTGTCAGTTTTCACAAGTAAGTGAATCTAAAACATAAATACTTATTAGAAAACCGCTTAAAACAGTGTATTCTTACAATAATAAACGTAAACTATTCGAGTTTACGGGATTTTACGAACATTTTTATAATCAATAACTTTTGTTAGGGATGTCAAAATTCATATCGATACTTTCGTAATATTATGATGTAAAACAAAAGTCATGCTCATCATTGTTAAAATAATGATACGCACATTATAATGATCTCTAATAATAGCAAAACACTTCAAGGTTTATTATTATTACAGTCAATAATTTAACACTTATGATTCATAATTCTCATTAAGTGTTCTATATAATTATAGATATATGTATATAATTTTTTACCCATACCTACTATAATGTTTCCTTTAATTACAGGTTCCCCTCCGATTACACTCTCAAACTTTGGTTAAAAAATATGAAGGTTGTCAACAGGACTCCGACAATGTATCATTATATGTGTTCTAAACACTTCACGGAAGCCTGTTTCTTAAAATATCAGTCACGGACTACCTTGAAAAAATGGCTCGACAATAATTTTTAATTTAATAAAATATGTGATTTGAGAATGCTTTTTTTATTTCCCTGTCCCCCTCCCCTGCGGTAATTAAGTTGTTACAAGTTAATTACCGTAATTACAGACCTAATAGAAAGTTATTGTGTCTCTTATCACATGGCAACATGCGGTATCTGACTAGTAATAATATCTTATTGTGCACTCTTTATAGGAAGGGATTATCTTATTAATAAATTACTATTTCTATCTTAGTAATTTACTATTTTACAGAATTTTATTATTTATTGATCCTATAGTGAACTGTTATCCGCTTAAGGAGAACAAGGAAGGAAGGGGTCAACCGGACATGTGATACTTATTATTACAGTCCATAAACAGTACTAGATACTGCTATTTCAAGTTATGTTTTCTACGTAAAATATCTGCTTATTACGACTATCTATAGTTCATTAGTTTAGTTAGGTACTCAACTAGTGCAGACATGTCTTTTTATCTGTGTTTTAGTAACATTTAACAAAATATATGCCTATATTGTTTTAAATCAATTATCTACAATTTTAGTAAATCTTAACATATGTTATAAAACGTATTTCACGTTTTTAAAAACATATTACGTATAAAAGACAACACGAATGTTACATGTTAATAATTACCTAAACCAATTTAATTTATAGGAAATCTGTAACAATACAATTTAATTTATAGGAAATCTGTAACAATAGCGTTGGTAATATTTCTATCATTGTGGTCGATAATAGTCGATATCAGAAAAGTTTTTATCGATAACAAACCTTTTGTTATACATCACTAGTATTAGTTCCATTCCCCCACACTGCTGCCGTCAGCGCCAAAATGGCGATTTTCAAATAGGCACATGAAATTGATAGCGATAGCCAGTCCAGCGTATTTTAATAGAGGTCAGTGGTATGGGATTACAATTATTGAAAGAGCTAGAGTTTTTAGCTGTTATAGCCAAACTTAATGATCGCTTTGAAGGTCGTGAGTGTTGGGGCCACGTACGTATCCTTGAGTAGGCCCGCGCATATCTATACTCATTTTAGAGAGGTAACTATTTGTTTGTTTGGAAGTTTGAATGTAGAGGGTAATTCTGGAACTACCGGTCAGATTCGAAAAAATATTTTTGCATTTGTTAGCCTAACTCTTGAGGAAGGCTAACAAATGCTAGTCTATTTAACATCACGCTATAAATGTTAGGCGCAGAGCAAAATTAAAAAAAGTCCAGAAAGAATGCTAAGCGAAAACGCAGTTAACCTATGGAGCTCTAGCGACCGGTTTTACTTTTTAATTGGCGTTTTCTCCTTAGATGAGATGTTTTATAGGGATGGTGGTGGTTTCTGCGAAGGTGCCAATTTTATAATTATAAGATTTTTTTAGTTGCCAACTGAGTTTAGCAGATATTTATTTCTTCTATAGTTTCATTGTGACCTTTTGAACTCTTGGTAGCAATAGTTAGCCACTAGATTATTGCCACTTCAAAATTATTTGTGCCTAGTCGCATCTATTTGTCTACAGATATAACATAAAACCCAATACGACTTTCTACTGTAGTGCTTGCAACGACTAGACCTATGACACATTAACGAACTACCTTAAAATTATCAGAATTAGTAATCATTTCTTAGTTAGCATTGCCGTGAAGTATGACATTTTGACCTCTTGATTGCACAGTCAGCCGTTGGGTTAATAGCGCGGGCAAGCGTTGCGATCCGACGGGGTGGGTCGGTCGGGGGAACCAGAAATTTCACGCGGACGTAGTCGCGGGCTGAAGTTAGTCTACAATATTATAGAAACTAGTTGCTGATTGTCTACAACGCACCACACGCGTTGGCTTCTGACGGGTTATAAAGTTTGACGAGAGATATTTTGCTGGCAAAATTACTTGTTCATTTTAGGACTAAATATTAACAATGAAGACCTGGCAGTCGCGGAATAAACTGACTGTGAAATGATTAGGCGTGCCAGAGGCAGTGCCCGGTGGTGAGTGAAATAAAACGTCATTATGTATGATACGTACTTTCACCGACTAGACTGGTTTTGAATAATGACGCATCAGAAGTCGGAATCTTGACGCCCTGTTTCAGTACCATGGTACCATCCTGGAAACGAAATAAAACAGTTGAATACACAGCTTAAAAAAAAAACAAACAAATAAAGTTTATAAAAAGAACAGGTTTGTTATGTGGTTGTGCCTGTTTATCTTGTTTTTGAGCAGGTCAGCCTTATGTCTACACTAGCATAATTAAACATGTTACTTGTTTTGTTCACTAAAAATTACTAACACCTTTTTATTTTTGTGTGTACTACAAGCAACCCTACTAACGCCTTTGTAAAAAAAATATCAGCTGTAATAATAATATAATAATATGAGACAACATCCACACAAGGTCTTCAGGTCCCGAACTAGGTAGAGCCTGTACTACTGTAACCTGATGACTGATATACATATTCACACCCAGACACAGGTCAAACACACATTCATGCACACAAATGTTTGACTTGTCTGGGGATCGAACCGGGGACCAGCGGCTCAGAAGGCAGGGTCGCTACCAACCGAACCAACAGGACAGTCAAGTGTGTGTCTGAAATACAAATAAATTATTATTATTAAAAGTTTAAAACAAAATTAAGATTTATTTACCTTCATCTCCACCAGGCCCTTTTTAGTCATAGCCTCGACTTCAGCTTTAGTCATAACTATCTTCTGTACTTTAACCACCTTCTTGCCAATTTGCATCTCGCATAGTTCAGCTGCCGAATGAAACAAGCAAACATTTGTAAAATAATATGATAACTGAGTTTATATTTCCATAAGTTATTCTTGATATTTTTACTCACTCCTCGCATTTACTGGTAGGGGCATAGCTTTCACTCCAGGAGGTAGGGATTTCATTGAAATCTGTAATTATTAAGTTTATCCATTTTAATAAATTCCAAAACAGGTAGAAGAGCTGTTAGAGACGATAAATGTAAAAGTACCTCATTCACTCACTGACTATTTAGCTTGTGTAACACTTTTTTTTTTGGGTGGGATATCATCAAACAATTTCTCTCGCTCTGGGCGGAGCGCGAGGGCGTGTCAGACTCTTACTGACTAAAACCCACCCGTGTTCCTTCAGTTGCCTGTGCCAGGGGTCACAGTAACCCTTTCGTAGTTTCCCGCGACCCTGGTTGTTTGTAATCCTAAGTTACACAAGGTAAATAGTCAGTGATTTAGAAAATATATTCATGTTGTATAAATGTGTATGCTTACCTTCTTCAACATTTGTCCCGTGGGCGACACCAATGTGCCTTGTGGCTTCACTGCAACTAATGGCTTGTTGCCCTCCTGAAATATTATATATTTTTGATAACTTTGTTAATAGAAGGTAAGATCCATTGTTTGATTTGCATCATCATACGTATCTGGATCTTTTTTTCTACCCCAGCGTTGTTTAGGTACCCCAGGGGCCGTACTATGACGTGTTAACACCATCATGATTCCGTTGCGAAAAAGAGATAGTGCTATCGGTCATGTATAGCTCCGTCTCTCTTCCACGCTGGAACAATAATGGAATTAACACGTCATAGTACGGCCCCAGGTTTGTATAATAAAATCCTAAATAAATATCGATATTTGAACATCACCGTCTACATGCTACTCTGTAAACTTCTGTCATTGAATCGCTTTTGTTTATAATAGGAAATGGGGAGCTTACCGAAACGTTCTTGTTGTCTCGAGGTTTCTCGGCTGCAGCAGTAGTCTTCGGCTTTTCTTTTTCATTCTCGGAGTCATCCTCGTCATCATCTTCAATTTCTTCTCTTCGCACTTTGGCGGCGCTATCGAAGTTTATAAAAATTATTAACATTGTATGAGAACACATCAGATTACAGTTACTGTTTTACGCACGGAAGGAAAGAACACTTCGCAATTCATAATTCTCAGAAAGGTAGTGACTGTCTAATTTTAAATTGCAAGCCCATCCACTGCTTGTTGCATACACATTTCAATTTTTTTTATAGATAATTTCGTGCAGCGGGGTGCAGTTTTAGCTTAGACGATCTCTACCAACCCAAGTCTAGCCTTGCTAAGATCTAACCTGATTTTTGTTTTAAACCGTATTCATGGTACGGTCATGGATCAACATACGAGGGGGCGTTTTTAAGTTCGCGGAATGGGGGGGAGGGGGTAACAATAGATAATTATCGGGATGACCACAACTTCAGCCACTCAATATTAGTATAAATACCAGGTTTTAGCTTAATTGGATCATTAACTTTGATATTGGATAATTAAGTAACAAACACGCGCCCGACCGCGGCTAACAAGCCACTGTAGCAGACCTACTGAGAGGCCCGTATTTACGGGCCGCCGTACTGCATCCGCGGCCGGGGGGCGAAGCCCTGGAACCGCTAGCCGCGCCCTCTTACGGGGACGCAGCGACTTCCCAACGATTGGATCATTAGTCTTTGAACTATCGTCAAGCAAACAACTCAATTGGGAAGAAACTGTGAATTATGGAAAAATCGAGTACCGCGCCGTAATAAAGTTCCTTACCAAGCAAGGAAAGTCAGTTCAAAATATACTGGAAGAGATGGAATCCGTTTACGGGGACTCTTACCCGGGTAAAACCATGGTTTACAAGTGGCACAGTCTCTTTAAACAAGGCAGGACCTCACTTGAAGACGACCCACGGCCCGGACGGTCGATCGAGGTAACTACTCCGGAAATCATTAAAAAAGTCGAAAAAATAATATTGGAAGATGCCAGACTAAATAAGAAACAGCTTGCAGAAATGGTTGTAGTATCGGATACGACAATTTTCAAAATTCTACACGATCATCTTAGCATGACAAAGGTCAGTGCAAGATGGGTGCCAAGAATGCTCACGCTGCCTTAAAATAAAAACAACACCGCGTGGAGTGTTCTCGCACGTTTTTGGACCTCTGTAACGAAGATAAGGATGGACTATTAAGTCGAATTATTACTGGAGATGAAACTTGGGTTCATCATTATGAACCTGAGTCGAAACAAGACTCTATGCAGTGGCACAAAAAAGGCACACCACCACCCAAGAAGTTTAAAGTGTCACAATCGGCTGGAAAAATCATGGCAACAGTGTTTTGGGTTCAGAAGGGATCCTGTTGACCGATTATAAAGATAAAGGCGTTTCTATAACCGAAGAATACTATGCTTCTATCCTCGAGAGGTTGAAAGAAAGCATTAAAGAAAAAAGGAGGGGTAAATTGACCAAAGGTGTCCTTCTTCTTCACGACAACGCGCCTGTTCACAAGAGCCGTGTTGCGTTGACTGCCCTGCATAAGGTGGGCTTCGATATTTTAGACCATCCACCCTACAGCCCAGACCTGGCTCCCAGTGATTATTACCTCTTCCCAAAACTGAAAAAAGAACTTCGTGGAAGAAATTTTCAACTGATGAAGAAATGAAGGACGCGGTTTCAGCTTATTTTTCAAAGCATTTTTTTATGAAAGTATACATAAGCTAATTGAAAGATCTGAAAAATGTATAAGGGTAGCAGGTGAATATATTGAAAAAGAAAAATAATTTAGTATTTTCATTTTCACTTCTCACCCTCCATTCCGCGAACTTAAAAACGCCCCCTCGTATATATCAACACTGGATATAGGCAGAAAATCGAGACTTAGAAGGACAAGCCGATTTCCTCACGACATGTTTTCGGAGTAATGTAAGTTTGAATGGATATAATAAATAGTACTAACACAGCGTCCTTGCGCGGACGCCCTCGTTTTCTGGGAGCGGGCGTGGCGGGCGACAGGGTCGCTTTCGGTGCAGGAGTCTTCGTGCTGGCTCTGCGCGGCCTCTGTTTGGGCTGAAACATTTCGAGAACGTCCATCACATCTATGTACCTGCTTAGACAATTTGATCAAAACAATGTCGTCTATTCGACTGACTTTCAAGCTTTTACCTCTTTCTTTTAAGTTTGGTATAGTGTCTAAATAAGCTATCAAATCTCATACTAGTTGCTGAGTTTGGTTGGCGTAAAGAGGCGTTTAGTTCCGTTCAGCTACGTCAGGTTTGAATCGTACTTTACCGTCGGTACCAAAAAAAAATTATGAAACCATTAACAATAATTGTTCTTACCTCTATAATCTTCTCAACCTCTTTATACTCATCATCATCGTCACCGTCGCCTGAATCGTCATTTTCTTCATCAGAATCCTGGGACCTGTAATTAGAAACAATAGCGTTGTAATGTAGACAAAAAGACGAACTTGTTATGTAGCTGCTAGCCAATCGACTTTACACTCTTTCGAGGGTTTGGTTATGGTATAGTTTGTGGAGGCATCTACATAGCCACATGAGAACTACGCATCACACTGACGAGTGACGACACGCAAAATCCTGAATCGCGGAAGCAGAGTTTATACATACAACATCCCAAGATCAATCGTCAGGCAGCATCCCACCAGACAAAACCCCCGTGTGGTCTGAGGATCCTCCCTTTTCAATTGAGGATGAGTGAACTTCACACCCTCTGCCTCATACCTCTGTCGTAGAATTAAGCCTTGTGGAGTTAGGGGGCTCTACATTAAATCTAACAACATTTTTACAATGAAAGCGTTATGCAAGCCTTGGCAGCCTACTTTACATGAAATGTTTTTGGTGGGTAACATATGCATCATACGGTACCCTCTCCTCATCAGCCTATAATGTTCCCACTGCTGGGACACAGACCTCCTCTCGGTGAGAGGGAGTGGGCCATAATCCACCACGCGGGCCCAGTGCGGGTTGGTAGATGTCACATGTCTTCGAATTTTTGGTTCTACGACATGCCAGTTTCCTCACGATGTTTTCCTTCACCGTTTTGAGAGCAGTGGTGATGAAATAATTTACACAAAGGTAAGCGCCTGTCTGGGATCGAACCTACGAACTACAACCCCCCCTCTCCACGCGATTTCAACTCGCACATGCCCCGTTTTTTTATTTTATAAAAACAAATCGTACCCATATCCATTGCACGACCTAGACGAGTCGATGGAAACGTAACATCACGCCTGTATTCCCTGACGAGCGTGGGGTCCTGGGTTCGATTTCCAGGTTGTGCAAAGTGTTATATATTGGGTATTTCCATTAGAAATATCTTAGTAACAGCCTGGAGTTTGGAAGTTGGCAGTGTGATACTGTCTATGGAGGATGGGTCAACTGTAAATCCTGTTCCTCATACCTCTATAGTTATCTCACTCTAGCACACCGGAGTGTCATTGCTAAGTATTTTATCTGTTATATCTATATATTTATTTACCTGTCCCGAATCATCTTAGCGTAATCCTTAATTTTGGAAGGTCTAGTCGATCGGCGAATTCCCTCTTCAGAATTGCTCTTGTCGCTTCCATTTTTGATTACAGTCTGTAAGGAAATACAGTAAATTATATACAGGGTGTTTGGCAGAACGTTGAACATACGAAAATGGTGGATAGGTGGGGTCATCTGCTACTTACTTAGCCCTAATTTATTTGGCCCTGGCTCCCTGGATATTTAAAAAAACATTTTTTTTACTTCTAGTTTCATCGCTTTCTTAACTTTAACTTTTTGTTTTTTTTTAAATCTTTTATGTTGGCAGATTCTTATAAAATTATTGCTTTATTCAGATATTACCTAGAAAAAATGTTATGAGTCCTTCCTCATACTTACAGAAAGATGTAAAAATACTTAAATCTTAACTTGAACTTGCATTAAAAAAAAAAAATTGATTGAGGAGTTCCAATTCTAGCTAAACATCCCTAATGTGTGACCTTTCTAATGGTATGTAATTTGCTTTTATAAAAAAAAAACCTTTAAAAGTTATTTCATAATTTTATCAAGTAGGAAATTTTCGACGAAACTCTACCTTTACGAAAAGTGAAATGTTTTGCGAAATTTAATACTGCAAAGTTGGTAGAATTAAATGATCGACGGCTTGCCAGTAGCAGTGGTGCAAATTGACATTCGCTATTCCCTTGGGATGGTTACACAAAGCATGTAGACATTTTGTATCACTCTTGCGCAGTCATAGCGTATTTTTTCTCTCTTTCACTCTCGTGGCACCGTGACGCCTCAAAATGAATTCTTTTCTTTTATTCAGTCGAGACTTAACTGCCTCTGCAATCTCACGTGCCCGTTACGCCTACGTTTGTTTTTGTTCACTTCGTATTGTTTTATTGTTATCACTAGTTTTGTAACCTGTTAGTTAAGTTTTTTGTTATTACTGTTACCTCTTGTTATTGGAAAAGAACCTGCTTTTACCAGTGAGGAATACGCGGACATGTTGTTAGCGTATGGAAGCGCTAATACTAATTCGCGTGAAGCGCGAAGGATTTATCAAGAGCGTTTGCGAGTACTTACCGACGTTTACGACAAACCGGTAACCTGAACTTTCAAGAACCACGAGTGAATGCAACACGACCCGATACTACCATTGACGAACAAGTTCTTGCTGAGTTTGACGCGGACCCTACCAAAAGTATTAGACAGATAGCTTCAATACTTGGCCTAAGCATATGGAAAGTGTGGTCTGTTCTCCGGACAGATGGTAGGCATGCTTTTCACTACACTCCAGTGCAAGGTAAGATTGTAACACATTTAAGCCGTTTACGCACTGCATCTGATACGATTTTGTGGAATGTAGTAAATTATGAGACAGTTCAATTGATCGTTCCACTGTAACCTTGATTTTATCACTTTCTTTATTAGTTGTTTTGCCTCGTGTTGTTTTTAGCGCATTCAATTCTAATTTCAAATTAAATTCGAATAAACTATTCCTATTCGGCCGCATTCACGTAACAATCAGGCGGCCAGCGCTTACAGGATTCGGTTTGCGCAGGTAGTCAGCGTAGGTAAACTTGCCAGCGCTTATCGCTACTTTTCAGAACAAAGTATGGAAACTCGCGCGCCTTTTTGTGAATGTGGTCTTACGTCATTATGGCTAAGCCATACGGACAATTAGGTACTTAAAAAATGAAGATAATTTAATTTTGATAATTGTAGAGTTTGAAGAAAAGATTCAGTATTGAAATCAATTCTTAGACGTGTTTTGTTTGTTCTAGGTCTCGATGACAGTGATTTTGGGAAACGTGTGCAATTTTGTCGCCATTTGCTGCATACCGATGTGGACGACGTAAACTTTTAAAAAGTATTCTGTGGACGGACGAGTCAAAATTTGACAGAGAAGGGATTGTCAATTATCACAATCTTCACCATTGGGCACCTAACAATCAAAACCCACACGTGAAGAGACAAAGGGGCTTCCAGGGGAGATTCAGTGTGAATGTCTGGGCAGGAGTGATTGGCGATAAGCTAATAGGGCCTCATTATTTGGCCGACAACATCAATGCGAACGACTACTTGGATTTTTTGGTAAATGATTTACCAACATTAGTGGAAGAAGTGTTCCAAGTAGACATAAACAGGCCTATTGTCTTTTAACACGATGGCTGCCCAGCTCACTGGAGTCTGATTGTACGTGAGCATTTGGATAATAGTTTCCCAAATTCGTGGATTAGCAGGGGAGGACCAATTCCCTGGCCTCCGCGATCGCCCGACCTTACTCCGCTCGATTTTCACGTGTGGGGAAGGGCAAAGGAACTAGTTTACACTACAGAAGTAGAAAGTCGAGAAGATTTGATTAAATCGAATTAATGCTGCTTTCGAAGTTATGCGACAGGAGATGCTGCTGCGCACAACAACTGTAGAAATCAGACGTAGATGCCGCGCCTGTATTGTAAACGAAGGGCGTCAATTCGAACATCTGTATTTATTAATACAGCTATTTTCTTTGTACTTAATTCAAGAACTTACATAATTTCAATCGATCATTTAATTTTTTCTTTCCGTAAAGGTAGTTTCGTCGAAAATTTCCTACTTGATAAAATTATGAAATAACTTTTAAAGGTTTTTTTTTTATAAAAGCACATTACATACCAATAAAAAGGTCACACACTAGGGATGTTTTGCTAGAATTGGAACTCCTCAATCATCTTTAGTTTTTTTTTAATGCAAGTTGAAGTTAAGATTTAAGAATTTTTTACATCTTTCTGTAAGTTTGAGGACTCATGACGTTTTTTCTAGCTAACATCTGAATAAAGCAATAATTTTATAAGAATCTGTCAACATAAAAGATTAAAATAAAAAATGTTGCCTGTTTTACCCATTTTTAATAAAAATTACACTTTAAAGTTAAGGGGCCGTGCACGAAATCGACTGATTTTGATCAATTTTGTGCATTATTTGTAGGAAAGGGAAACATTATTTAAACAAAATTATTTGCGATTCGAAAACTTAAGTTCTTTGTTTTGCATGTGGCTGAAAGGGATTTTTCAAACAAGTGAAGTATTCATGGAAAATCACTAATATTCGCAACCAGTTTTTCAAAAAATAACGGCTAGTTCAAAAATAAAACAACAGGCCTAGTACTTTCGTGCGCGAGTGTACCCATGCGCAAACACACCCCCTCCACTTTCTTCCAGCGTTCTTTTTACATGACGCGTAGTGTATACGAGAATCATGCAAAGGTAAAAAGAGTCGGCAGATTGGTAACGCGACCACCCAGGATGCGTCTGTCGAAGTTAACCGCTGAATCAATCGTTTATATATAAATGATAACATCCGGCCACATACCTTGGGTGTTCCCTTTTGTTTCAGTTCTTTTTCTTTCGTTTCCTTTTCCTTCGCTTCTTTCTCTTTAGCTTCTTTCTCCTTGACTTCTTTTTCTTTAGTTTCTTTTTCCTTCGCTTCTTTCTCCTTGACTTCTTTTTCTTTAGCTTCTTTTTCCTTCGCTTCTTTCTCCTTGACTTCTTTTTCTTTAGTTTCTTTTTCCTTCGCTTCTTTCTCCTTGACTTCTTTTTCTTTCGCTTCCTTTTCCTTAATTTCCTTTGCTAGTTTTTCTTTTTCTTCCCTAGCGTTACCATTACTTGGTTTCGCATCCTTACTTTCTTTGGGCTCCTTATTCTCTTTGGTGACAACGCGACGCTCCGCTAACTTCTTTTCGGGAACTGGTGACTTAGATATTATTTGAATTTTTCTATCATCTGTTGGAGTTCTGAAAATCAGGTATAAAATGGTTTTGGATCAGTCAAATACATAATACATAGCATTATATAAATTATACATTTTATAAATTTATAATATTATACATAATTATATATAAATTCTTATACTTCTTTCTTTTCATTTTATTAAGTTCGGTTTCGATCTCTATGCCTTACCTCGGTTTAGGTGTGGAAGTGTGTATATGTGCCCGTCTACTTCTTAAAGTCTCTAAAGGCTTTGCTGGAGTTTTAGCGGCTTCATTGCGTGGATGCGTCTGAAATGAAGTTAATGTTTATGTTTTATTGACTCGTATCTCGATAAGCTATAGTGTGTCAATATTTACCCTTTTCAGTTCTTGCAAATCTTTTTCCAACATACGCAGCGACTTATCGCTGGTACCAGCCGAGTTATTTTCTGTCTTGTTATTGGTTTTCTTCTCTGCAACTGCAAAATTGTGTATTTCTATAGAAATGAATATGTAAGTTCTAGCGAGTGTCTTCAAAGATGTGATGTTTTGATCAAACTACTAACTTGGTTCTGATGCCACTTGAGATATAACCTTTTTCTTGACTTCTTCAGCTTTTCGAAGGATGCTTGCAGTCTGTGATACAAAAAACCCTTATTTCTTTTTCCAAAGAGAAAAGTATTAATGATGGACGCTTGGAATAACCATCGCCTATATCATGTCTCGAGATAGGCATATTTGACCGTGACTACACGTTCTTGACATTCTAATGTGTTTAAGTTTTAACTTGTACAAAATATCTGTACCTACAAACTTAGTAAACGAGTTAACTTTTCATTAGCATGAGCATGCTTATCTCATAATTTTTTTAAATAATGATGTTGTTGAATATAAAATGTATGATTTTTTTATCTAGTCCTTTTCGAGATCAGTGTGTGATCGGAAGCTTGAGTTTTTATAGTGAATAGTTATAATATTGATAATGCACTTGACCACATTAAACTAGATAGGTATAAACGCACCGCATACTACTACATATAAAGGGAATAATAAGGCTAGCTTGAAAGGTTCTTACGCTAAGGTTCATGAGTATCTGGTTGTAAACCTATAAATACTTAGTTATAACTAAGTAATTTTACCTGAATGTCACTCTTGTCATCTTTCTTGGGCGTGGTCACTGTCTTGGTGATGGTCGCACCACCAATGGTGGCTATTGAAATTTCAGCTGTCTCGTTGTTTTTGCTAGCCAATTCTATCGTGGTCGCAAGATCCGGCATGTCCGAGTCGCTCTCTAAAATATTTTTTTATTGATTAAACTAAAATATTAAATAGAGTCGTTGGTTACCTCCGAAATCGGCCTAGGAAGTAACAACCGTACCTACATAGCTCATAATAGAGGAAGAGACAAGTGGTATGGCATACTTACAGATCTAGAGAAAAATGAATAAATTAGACGAGACTATGTATGACACTAAAAAAGACCCCGTTTTAGTTATAAACTTATAGAACTTACCTTCAGAATTGGTAGTGTCCAGCTTTTCCTCGTCGTCCCCTTTCGCATTGGGTATCTGTGTAAAAAAAGTACCGATGTTATTGATATTTGAGAACGATATCGATTTAATAATTGATGAAGTAATTGTTCACAAAAATAATTACCAAATAATCACTAGTCTTCTTAATTTCCACAAACATATGGTCGTCCAGTTCTTTTACTGAAAAACAATAAACAAATGTTATAATATGTATATATTATACTACATAATAATATTAGATTTGTGTAAAGCACATACATACTTATAATAATATTATTATATTGTATTTTTTCTTATATGTTTTATTTGGTAAGCAAGGCATGAAGATCACGAGTTTTCACATCAAACGCAAATCAAGTCTTTGGCAGAAACACAAGCCGCTGCAAATATTATACATTACATACCTACACATTATTTTCTCAAAATCTCATTACTTACGTCATATTTGTTTAGCAAAAAGGCAAGTACAGAAAAATACACTTTATTTATTTTTGTAGTGCTTAGCTCACCATTGATTGCAGAATCCTCTTCATCCTCGCCAACGTCCATCTCATTGGATGACTCATCCTGGAGTTGAGTCTACGACAAATGGTTCCACATCAAAATTAAATAGGGATGAGGGCAGAAGGACATCATGATCGAGATGGCTACGATATTAGAAAATGTTCAAATCACACTGAAGCTATAAACACTTGTGGATGTGTAATTAATAATTATAGTAATCGGTGAGTTTTTGTGCTATCGGCATCATCAGATTCTCTCGGAGTAGTGACGTAGATAACCAATTCATAACATAAAAACCACTACAGGAAATTCACATGATGATAATAAATTAATTCATGAGTTAATCTTACCGGTACACTGCGTATTTCGTCAACATGCATGGTTCTCAGATGTAAATCCAGCTTCTCCTTCGAGGTGAACACCAGCTCGCATAATTCACACATGAATTCAGTACCTATGGGATAAATAAAAAAACGTATAAACTGTCTAATAAAAAGGCTCAATAGATTTGCCCCACTGTTAGGTATGCTTACCTAAAACGAAAAACAGTACATCGCTGCCTGTCCCTTCCAATAATAACAGGCGGGTCGAGTATTAATTAATTTACGAGCAGTCCATTTTTGGCCAGATATGCAAAGAATAGGCCACCCTGTATTTTCGTTTCGATAACGTCAAATTACACAAATTAAAATACAACGGAGCATGCCACACCAAAGGGACCATTCCCGTATTTTTAGGAACGTTCGCATTCTAATCTGTCACAATCTGCCAAAAATACCTCTAGTTTAACTACATTTTTGACATTGGATTGTCGCCGAGATGAGATTTTGTACGTTTTTTAAGTACGAGAATTTGTCAGCATATTTGGCACTACACACCTATGGTCGACACACCTAGACTGTAGTCCCACTACCAAGGCAGCAAGAATGGTGCTGTTCAGCATTTTATTGGTTTATTTGAACAAAATTAATTATGCCATATTATAGGATATTTGCGTCTGGATGAAACCAGTGGCAAAAGCTGAAGCAATATTAACACGTCCGTTTTATTTTGGATGAAGCTACTAATGTTCTTTCAGCAAAACATACAAAGCGTCATACCGTTTACGTGGGATTTAATATGTAATGTGACTCCATCGACATCCTCGAACTTTTCCTGACAGAGTGGGCAGGTGAGGGTCTGTGTGGCGTGTAAAGCGGAGTGGTAGATGAGCTCGTCTTGCGTCACGAAACTGTCCTCACATTGCTCGCAGCGGTATTGGTCGGTTTCGCCGAACGGGCCTCGGCAAGTACGTATGGTCTCGCGGTGTTTTAGACGAAGATGCCTGTGGTGAGGTAGGTAAAAGACATCAAATATTTCAGAAAGAAGCGTGATTGGTCAAAATACATATCTAAAAGTTGTAAATCACGAGCGCATCATGTGGCTCTTATTTTAATTGGCAAAGGGTATATAATACAATGATCAGCGCGTACTCGTGAGATGCAAAAAATTGGTTAAAAACCTATTATCATTAATAAGAACAAGAAAGTCAACCCAAAAGGATTTGTTACCTTGTGTAGTGGTGAGATTTGACAAAGCTTTTACTGCAGTACTTGCAGGGGAACGACCGCTCATCATTATGAACTTGGACATGTCGTGCTAATTTTGGCGCCGTTGCGAACCCTTCAACATAAAAAAATCGCCCATAATAATTTTATTGATTAAACCAGTTTGGCTCTTAAGCTGTACTAGATAGATGATGAAATATATCCACGTGCATGTTAGACATCATGCCAAGGGAACTACTACCGGAATAAAAAGTATCCCAGGTCCACCTGTGCCAAATTTCATCAAAATCAGTCCAGCCGTTCAGTCGTGAAAAAGTAACAGACAAAGCACACACACGCACATTCACGTAAAAAAATAAATTATATATATACATTTATAAAGTATAAATTGGAATAATTGCCGAGAGTTGTATAAAACTATAATCGTGAATGTGGTCCATTATTTTCGCATTATAATATTAGTATGGATTTTGTGCTCTAAACTTTTTATTTGAATGAAAATACATGAAATTCGCGTGTTCATAGCTCATAAATAAAAATGATATTCGCTTATGCTACTTAGAATATAATTTATTATTTTAAGTAAAAGTATTAGTATTAGTTAATTTGCGGTGAATTCGAAAATTGGAAAGGACATGTATTCTGTGCAACGCGAAACAATAATTACAGAAAAAAAATTGGGTTAACTTCCCCATAAAAAAAGTTTTTTAGACAATTGCCCATTTTCTTGCCGACTGTACTTTTTTATCCGAAATCTGTGAAAGCAGATTAATGTGTTTTAAAAAGTTAAGGACAGTATTCTAAGGCCGTTTTCCTGTAGCCACAACGGCTAAGGTACAGTCAACAGCACATCAGTTTATACGAAACTGTCAAATTTCTTCAAATGATTTTAAACCTTAAAATGTTGAAGGTTAAGTTCCAAATCGAATGAGAAAATTTGACAGTTTGTGGTAACTTGACTCGCTGCTGTGTGTACCTGCCCTTACTGCTCCGTCAAAAAAATCCACCCTGTATGATTCAAATGGAATGTGACTGTTTGAAAGTGCGTACTGATTTTCAGCTTGTTCAGGTAAACTATGTAGTACATAAAAATATACATACGTAGAAAGCAGTTACGCACATAGCAAAATAGTAGCAATTTCTGGGACTTGGTCCAGTCAACAGCATGTTGGTGGTAACACCTTGAGCTGGCCTAGCATATTACGAGGCGTTTCAATAGAATAAGAAACCGGTTATGTTACCACAAAATTAACACACACGTGCGGTGGATTGTACCTAAATAAATAAACGTATTATTATGTATATGTATGTCTTTTACTATCTCGGTACCGTGGGGTCCTGGATTTTTGGAAGCTGTATGAGGAGTCAAAACTAACTCGCGGAGGTCCATTAGACCACATTAACTGTTATTATTATTAAATCAATAAGACTTATTAGTATAGAATACAACTCCGTCACAAATGTTGGTTACGTCATAGTAATTTATAAAAATTAGGACTCAATTGTAAGATATTACAACAGTCATACTGTCATAAGAAACTTAGACACGAAAAAACGAGCATTATTATACAAATACAATAAAGTTCATGGGTCTTGATGGGTCTTGGTTCCTGAATAAATTATGTATGTCTTTTCCTATCACGGGACCATTGGATCCCGGACTTTTGGAAGGCGTAAGAGGGCCGAAGCCAACTCGCAGAGGCCCGTAAGACAACTTTTCTCTTTCTCTAAATGAAATGTTATTATTGCAAAATACAAGTTTTTTTAATTCAATACATTGTTACCTACAAAACAAGAAAAGTAAAACGGTCAACTAGGTAGGTAATTGAAAAATTATTTATTACTACTAAAAGTAATTTAATCCTGGTAATATAACATGAGCATATTTAGAAACACTTTAAAAATAGTCCATGACAACATAAACTAGTTTTTTAGTCCACAGAATTTATGATAGGTATGAGATGTTACAAAATTAATATATTAATGATGAAAATTAAGTTTTTTTTTTATTACTTTTTTTCTAGGGAGATTCGGCTCTGACCGGCTGACCACATTATAATAGAGATCACGGAAAGTATGGTGCATGCATACACAGTATGATGCGTTGGAAATATTATAAAAGCTATGAACACACGTAAATTGGACATTTACTTTAACTAATGACACAAAAATTTATGTACCACATATACTATCAATTAATAATTACTTAACAGATTTATTTTACCTTTTCCTCGTTTCGCTTTTCCTTTTTCTTGTTTATCACCACCAGTTATAACTTTTATTCGGGCAGTTTTTGACCCATCGTCAGAACCATCCCCAATCTACAATTATACATTATTTTAGGTGATAAAGATATAAATAAAAGACAATGGGCAACTGTGCACCACCAACAAGACTTACTGAATAGTCTCATAATATACATAAACAACGGTAAAAAAAAACCATCAGTATAAAATTATTGCTATAGGCAAGATTATATAATCAATTATTTTAGCCAAAGCTGCTCGAACGATTAAAAAAAATGAGGTAACATTGGATATGTCTTAACACCATTAAGGCGTAGCCATTTTTTGTAATTTATTCGTGTTTGTTATCAAAATAAAGGGCTCGAAGAACCAATTCGAAAAATATTTTTCCAAGGCTGAAAATAATTAAAAATGAAAAAACTAAAAAGACCCACCAAATGTTAGATTGCAGTCAATATTGGCTAAAATCTGTATTTTTTTTTAATATTAAGCTATAGTTTATATCCCGTGTTACTCCTGGGGCCAAGACAAATCGAATGATACCTCATTTGGCAAAATCAATTAAGCCGTTTAAGCTAAAATTATTGTAATATCAATAATTTTGCTATAACTGTTCACTGAAATATTATTTTTTGCGCGTCTTAATAAAATTTTGTAAAATTTGTCCCATATTTGAGAGACTATTTCAGTGACATAAGTTTCGGCAATGGTGGACATTTGGGCCCCATACATTTTTCATAAGATTATTGTTTTTTTTTTTTATAAATATCAGACCAACAAATACGAACCATATTTGCATTACCTACTGTTTTCATATTACCTTTACATTGTACACATTTTCATCATCCTCTTCATCTGAGTCTGACTCTTGGGCGGTGACTTGCACAGTAGTACCACCCTCTATTACTGTCTTCATTAGAGAGACCTCAGGTGCTTTGTTAGCCAAACGAAAAAACTAAAATGATATACATTATGTGAGAGACTACATGATAAAGTTAAATAAGAATGTTTAACAAGATCTTACAAATGAGTTTCTATTTAAAGTAATACTCTTAAATTATTTGTTAGATACAAGCAATTACAAATGAGTTTCTATTTAAAATAATACTCTTAAATTATTTGTTAGATACAAGCAATACCTAATTAAGCATGCTTTCTTAACTTTGAAATTGTCTTTTAAAATTTTGTTGCTATTGACACTTTTGTTGCTGACTGTTCATAATATAACTAAAATAAATATTATTATTTTGGACTGGAAACAACAAAAATATATTTCAGTTTTGTTATTTTTGTTTAGAAATTTGTTGTTGTTCCGATCAGAATGTTTTGGTCTACTTGCACCACATATCACAAAATTTTACACAAATATAATTAAATATTATATAATAGAACATAATTATGTCTGTCATCTTCAAAAGATTGACAGAAATAGATATATGATTTTAAATCCATTTAGTGCTAAACATACTTAATTAGCTATTTATGGTGCAAGCAAGCCATAGTAATAATTCCATAATCTAGATGGAATATTTATCTATCTATGTTGTAGGAATTTATTATAATTTTATGCTTACTTTGAGCATGGACTGTGGCCAGGACATTGGCGCCAAGGGTGTTGCATTCTGTATGAACTGCAAGACATGTTCATCAGCTTGACGACATATATGCTTGAAATCATAGCTCAATTCCATGAAAAATTTGCAGCGGTTGCAAATATATGTAGGCATTTTATCAGATGGGAAGACCTGTAATGTATTTCTTAAATTATGAGGGATCAAAAAACACATTAACAAGTCAAAACAGAATTATGTTTTTAAAACTAAATGGTTAGGTGTCCGTATCTGTCTACTCTGAGAAGAATTTTTCTTTTTCTTTGTATAATTTGATTTAATTTATTATGAAGAATTATAGGATTGTCAAACAGACGGCACCTGCTGGGAATTGACACAAATCCACCACATAATGTAAATTGCAGCCTTTTTACCATCGGAAAATGATGATATTGTATGATCAATAAGTAATTTCTACAACATTGGTGCACTCCAAAAACGTTTTATTATTTTTAATGTTAGTACATTCGGCGCCATTATGCGATACGTACACAAAACCCATTATTTATTAAGAATTATTGTAAACAAATGTTATTTCGTATTGGAAAATAAAGTATAATTTAAATACCTCAATAGAGACGCATGATAATATTTTTAGTGGAAGATTAACTGTGTTTTTTGTAGATCGTTTTTCATAGATACTTGTTAGCGTATCGCCTTGTGCTAAACAAAAACGACAAATTTTAATAGAAGACAAACTATCCCGTCTTGCCTCCATTTTTCTAACTGATTATAACACAACAAAACACTTCAATTCACTCAAATAAAACTGATATTTTACTCCATAACCTCTTCCGATTATCACAAAATCACCATCGATTTTGTATAGACACTAGCGCCACCACGCTTGGTGTGACTCTTTGTACGAGATACGAGTGCGAAGGTGCTGCCAACTCCAAAAGATTAAATTAGGTATAGAATTTCCCGTTCGAATTTACGTGTGTGCGACGAATCGGCTACTTTTCATTTAGTCTGACCCGTCATGAATGAGTCATCGCGACATTTTATACCACAGTCAATGCTAGTGGCTCGAAAAGCACAAACATAAACAATGTTTTCTCATAGTTTTGAGTAATGACGATTTTGTTCGTGATGTAAACTTATAGTAAGAAAATCAAAGCGGGGTACATTCATAGACTCACTGCACGCTCTTTGTTAATTAATTTAATAAGTACTAGTCTTATATTTTTCTTAAACCAGCACTGCAATTTAGTTATTTATGAAAATCTCAATAAAGCAGATTTGATTCAAACCTCAAAATGATCGTCAGACATAATATGCTACAATGGTAGCCCAGTAGTTACGGCCACGACATAGGTGTTGTAGTTCGTAAGTTTAAACCCAGTCAGGTGCTTTACTTTGTGTAAATTATTTCATCACCACTGTTCTCAAAACTGTTATTGAAAACATCGTCAATAGGCATGTTCTAGAAAAATAAAAAAATTGTACCAACATCTATCAACTCGCAATGGGTCCACGTGGTGGATTACGGATTACTGCCTCTCACTGAGAGGAGCCCTGTGGCCCAGCAGAGGGAACATTATAGGTAGGGTGATTATGCTATCGTACATTGTATCATAGGCTAAAATATCATACACCCCATAACTATCGTACGGGCTGGCAACACTGGCGGAGCTAGAGACGCCGTCGTACAGCGCTCGTGGCGGTGAATAGATGTACCTTTTTAAATTATTTACAACTACTCCTCACTAGATGTCGATAGTTGTATCTGTAAACAACATAACATCACGCCTGTTTTTACCGAAGGGTAAGGCCGCGTCCAATTTAAAAGTGATCGTCGCGTGCACGTTACTTTTTGTTCGGAAAACCAAAAAATGCCCTCTGTTGGCGCGACAACATGTTCAGGTTCACTCGGATCGGTTTAAAATAGGACAGGGGTAAGGCCGCGTCCTATTTTAAAGCGATCGCAGTCGTCGCAACACGCATGTTTTTCTCAGGAGAGCGCCACTGCTTGAGAATTCAATCCCGGCCCTTAGTTCCAATCCAGGCAGTTCATGCAAACTTTCTAAAGCTTTTTTAATGCGTGCTTCTATGTCAAGATTTCTAAATGGCTGACAACTGAATAAAAAGTGATTCTGAGAACACACAGGACATTTAACATTGTCTGAATTAAACAATACAGGTGAAATTCCTAGAGTGGCTATACGTTTAAAAAAAAAATTGTTATTATTTTTAGATATCTTAGGTATTTATTTATTTATTTGTGACAAACAAACAGTAACACATTATATCTGCGCAAATAATATAAACAAAGAATATTTGTATAAATGTGAAACTCACATCGTTATCTATGTAATCGTTATCGCATTTATGTAACTAGCTGTTATAATAACGTTTTTGGTTTCGTTCTTTGATCCCGAGTTTGCCCCGGAATTTTTTATTGTAAGGAAAAATCACAAAAATATGTAAAATCATCGATTTTATTTTGTTTAATTGACAAAGTGCATACCCTCGATACATGTACCTAATCATACAAAAAAATAAGTGAAACTTCTACAAAAAATATTTTAATCAAACTTTTAATTTCTTGAGTCTCATCTCAAATATTAATCAACTCTACTCTCATTAAATTTAACATGTTATTCTTAAACAAAATTAACATTAAAATCCTTAATCTTTAATATAAAATAGTGTACCTACGGTACCGTAATAAATAACAAAAAAAAACACTGAACAATGTTTAATAACTTAAAAATTTAACAGATTAAACTAAAAGTGTCTTTGAACGTACATACGACTAGCTAGAGGATTCGACATAATTAGGTTTAAAATCTTCAACATAAAAACCGACCGGCAAAAACGCGACCACAAAATCAGCTGTTAAAACAAGATGGCTTATAAAGCGTTTCGTTTCACGGAGTAATTTAAGACACGAAAAAAACACAAATATCAATCCCGAAAATACGGTTTTGCGAAATTGAAATCCCGTTTTTTTCGGGACTTTAATAGGGTCGGAATACTGGGATCGAAATCCACACTGCGTTCGTAAGTTGAGGGCAGCCATTTGAGCCACTGCATGGTTTTAGTTGGTAAAAAAAAACTCTAAGCAACATATTATCTTCTGCCATGATAATGTATGTTTCAATTTCGATAACAACTCTATTTCGGATTCAGTGCGGGGATTGCAAGTTGCATGCACGAAGCATGCACACCTTTTTTTTTTTACCCTGGCAAGCATCGCGGCCCTGGCGGTCCCCGTCGTTGGCGCGCGTGGACCACAACGCGCCGTCGACCCGGGCCTGGTACTTATCGGACGGTGAGCTACCCGTTGCTCACCGTCCCTGCGGCGACAAACAGGAGCGTGAGGGCGCGAATTTTGCCCTCACCCTCACACGCATTGCGCCGCCTCCTTCGCGAGCATTACTGCTTCGCAGAAGGAGGTGACGGCGTCTCATGCCCTCTCGCTCCATAACATGGGCTGGACCAGGGCCGAGGGATTGCCACCGCCGATCGCCTCCTCGAAGACACGGCGGTGCTCCACCCAAGCTGGGCAGACCTCCACCGTATGCTCCACCGTGTCATCCGGGCGATCCACACTATGATGACACCTGGGCGATTCCTCCCGCCTTATCCGGAACAGGAACCTCCCGAAGCAACCGTGTCCGGTGAGGACCTGCGTCAGGTGGAAGGCGAGGACGCCGTGGCACCTCACCTTCCACACATCTAAACTAGGAGTTTTGATGTGTGATTATGGTTTAGATATGGCCACAAAATTAAAAAAAAAATATGCCCGAGAGTGTTTGATTATTTCTCTCGGGAGTGTTTTAAATAAATATCACATTTTTTCTTGTATTTGAGTGTATGACTCTTCAAACACTCAATTACAAGAAAAATTGTGATACTGGTGATAGCCCTCTTAAGTACATTTTGTAATAAGACATAGTAGATTATTAACCAAGGGGATAAAGCAGTGTCTTCTGTCGCGGGTGACGATTTAAATCGCGAGCGTAATGAAGGACTCTAGGTTTACTCCCGAGCGTAGCGAGGGTGTTAAAAACTTAAATCACGAGCGAAGCGTGGGATTTAAGACGAGTCCTGAGTGTAGCGAGGGATTTAAGTTCACCCAAGACTAAGACAGCTTTATCATCGAGGAAAATACTCTACTTTTTGTACCATTTGCGAAAAAATTAACACAATATTAATATGAGATAAGCATTTATTAAAAATAATGACAATTAAACGTATTTCTAGAACATTAACTTATTTATAAAAATAAATTAAAATAAACTTAACGTTTATATATTTGAAGAAAACAAAAACGCGGCAAATTCCTAGACTAATATTTTTTTGTCGGAAAAGCAAAGGCATCAAGCTCATATGGCCTCGTCGGTTTTCGTAATTTTATATAATAATCATAACTGCATAATATATGCGTATTCCGTTTTCAAAAAGATGTATAATGCTTTATATACAAACTCAATGGTGTAAACACAGGTGTAGTTCAGTATAAATTTCGGTAAGTATTCCAAATTTAAATCACATTCTCCCCCAAGAGGATGAATGAAATTCAGTACAATTTTCTTTACCTGTTTTTAACAGATTAAAAATGACTATTGTTATGTTCGCTTTTTGTGGCATAGAATGTCACTTACTTACTTACTTAAAGAAAATTGTACATATATTATGCAGTTATGATTATTAAATAAAATTCCGAAAACCGACGAGGCCATATGAGCTTGATGCCTTTGCTTTTCCGACAAAAAAATATTAGTCTAGGAATTTGCCGCGTTTTTGTTTTCTTCAAATATATAAACGTTAAGTTTATTTTAATTTATTTTTATAAATAAGTTAATGTTCTAGAAATACGTTTAATTGTCATTATTTTTATTAAATGCTTATCTCATATTATTATTGTGTTAATTATTTCGCAAATGGTACGAAAAGTAGAGTATTTTCCTCGGTGATAAAGCAGTGTCTTCTGTCGCGGGTGACGATTTAAATCCCTCGCTACACTCAGGACTCGTCTTAAATCCCTCGCTTCGCTCGTGATTTAAGTTTTTAACACCCTCGCTACGCTCGGGAGTAAACCTAGAGTCCTTCATTACGCTCGCGATTTAAATCGTCACCCGCGACAGAAGACACTGCTTTATCCCCTTGGTTAATAATCTACTATTTTTATTTTTCTTGAGTATAAGTAGATTAAAGCTTAAATCTAAATCCTCATGTAATTTAAATAATTGTTGTCTTTCTCTTCCCCCCGGTACCTTATTTTACTGTGACGGTCTACTTTCGGCACTGTGGCAATCATCCGGGACACGAGTGTCAATCATAACTTTTTCGCAAATCAACAAATACACTTCTGGACACATCTATTGGCCCACCTTAGAGTTTACGTTTCGATGGCCCCTACCAAAATATGATTGCTAGATTGAACAAAAACTGTTGATGCAGTTTTAAACCTGATACATTTTACCATCTTTTTCGATCGTATTGTTTTAAATTTGAATTCAGAATAATATACGACATGGAGCTACGCCTAACAAGTCGGATATGCGCCTTGTTAAAGGCAATTGATTTTTGAATAAAAAACATGTTTTATCAAATAAAGGTTTAATTTAATAACACGTGTTGCCTCCATGGGCATCTACCACAGCTCTCATACGATTAGGCATAGAGTTTATCAACCGCTCTATGAAATTTTGAGGGATCATCTCCCATTCCTCTTGTATGGCAGTTTTCAACTCCTGCATCGTCTGGGCAACTGGCTGACGAGCCCTAACACGTCTTTTTAGCTCGTCCCACATGTGCTCAATGGGGTTCATGTCTGGGCTTCTGGCTGGCCAGTCCATAACTGTGATGTTCACATCCCGAAGATATTCCCTGACGATGCCGGCCGCATGGGCTCTTGCATTATCATGCATAAAAAGGAAATTTGGGCCCACATAGTCCGCGTATGGTATCACGTGAGGTTCTAAGCACTCACGAATGTACCTTTCAGCATTTAATGTTGGCAGCCGTGGTCCTGTAACAACCTCAAGTTGAGTTTTGCCGCTCGCGGATATACCGCCCCAGACAGTCCATTAGCCACCGCCATAAGCAACCCTCTCTTCAAAGCAGCATTGTGCGAAACGCTCTCCCTTACGTCGGTAGACCTTCTTCCTTCCATCATTGCCATGTAACACAATTTTAGACTCATCAGAAAAGAGTACACGGCTCCAATCTTGCTGTGTCCAATTTAAATGACTGCGTGCGAAATGAAGGCGCGCTGTTCGGTGGGCTCGCGTTAGTTTGGCCCATTAGCTGGCTTGTGTGGTACCATATCGCGTTCTTTTAACCTTCTCCGAACAGTTCGAGCGCTCACAGATACTCCGTGGAAGTCGCGAAGTTGGTTTTGTATCTCAATGGAGGTAAGGTGACGATTTCTCAAGCTGGTCGTCACGTTGAATCGATCCTGCCTTTCAGTTGTGACCCGAGATCGTGGCCTTCCTTGGCGACGAACAAAGCCGCCAGTCTCTAGGTACCTCCGATAAACATTTCGGACCGCAGATCGACTTAAATTAAGTTGAGCACTCACTTTCTTTGGCTGTGTCCGGCCTGAATAAGTGCCACAGCTTGGGCGGCGACTTCAGGTGAAGTATCCATAGATTATTGATAGAACCTCACCTTAATGTTAAGAATAAGTAATGTTTGTTGCAAAACCAAAGATATCAATCACTTTTTCAAGAATTAAATCCAAGTAAACCAATAAAACCAAGTTTTCTTAGTATTCGATTGTTTGATATCAACAAACAGGCTCCAAATTGTCTTTTGTTTCTTTAAATTCTGTGTTCGAAATTCAAAAAAAGACTATTGAATGAAATTGTGAATGTGCCAGGTTCAAAACTGCATAAAAACTTTTTGCTCGACCTAATATAAAATTTTAGCTAGGACCAAACGAAACTGAAAATACAAGGTGGGCCAATAGATGTGTCCAGAAGTGTATTTCCATCATATAATCGGATCGGCGGACTAAAGCACATAAGTCAAAAAAATGCTTTATTTTTTCTCTGTACCAAAATTATTCATTTACACCAATACATCGGCAGACTAAAGCACATAAGTCATATTCGCTTGTTCGGGCTTGAATCTAAGTAGTGTCCTTTTTCAACCTCTTGAATCGCATTAATCTTGCGGCGTTATAAAAAACATAAGTTGAGTTATGTTAAAAGGAACACTTGAAGCTCTCGGACTTCATGGACGCAGAAAGTGACTTATGTTATTAGGAACGTCAAGTGCGTCCTTTTATCTCGATTTTTAATTCGAGGGTAGGTACTCAAATTATTATTTTATTGCTTACAAAAAACTGAAGTGGTAACTGTAGTGATTTGGGTCACACTAGTCGAGTTAGTTTTGCTCTGATTTGTTAACAGAACAGTTGTGGTGTGTGACATTTTACTTGAAAGTATTCCCAATTAATATGGATTGTCAGCGAGGAAAGAAATTAGTTGAGATGGTGATGAGGAGAAACACAAATGTTGAAGGTAAGTTTGCCATGTTTGATTTAAATCAGAAAGTAATATATTTATCTTTCATTGTAGTTTTAGCAGAAATCATCAGTGATTTGTTCATTTTAGCATCAATCATTAATAAATGATTAAAATAATTATTTTTTTAGCCTCTACAGTACGTTTTTTATTTTTAGATGAACGAAATGAACAGCAATCTACAGGCACAATAGCGGAAGAAGAACCAATGCCTTCCACATCATCAGGCCACACTGGCGTCATGTTTATTAATCGAGAAATGGATTTCTCAAGTGATGATTCTGTTCTGGATCCACATTTCGAACTCCCTGAAACAGCAGTAGATTCGTCGACATCCACCGATACTGACCGAAGAGCCGACACGCCACCTGCGGTCGAAACATCTCCAAAAAAAAGTATTCGCATTACGAAAAAAGAAAAGAAAATAAAACGCAACACAGGTCAATCATATAAAACATTAAAAGGTAAAGTTGTTTCCAGCAGAACAATGAAAGAGCTAGGGACGTGTCGAATGAAGTGCAAGGAGCGTATATCATTGAACGATAGACAAGCTATTTTCAACGAATATTGGCAAATGGGAACATATCTCAAGAGAACAACTTATATGGCATCTTTAATTGAAATACACGACAAGGCAACTCAAAGACAACGCACACTAGATCCTGACCAACAAAAGAATCGCATGAAAACATACAAATATTTTTTATTAATTCACGGGAAGCGTGAACCCATTTGTCGGGGATGCCTTTTAAAAACGTTAGGCGAAAGCGATAATTTTATAAAAACAGTTGCCACGAAAAACCGGTCTTCGATAGGTGGCACTCAAACAGATGATAACCGTGGGAAGAGTATACCCAAACATAAGATTTCTGGGCGGAGCACCGCCGTGTCCTCGTAGAGGCGATCGGCAGCGGCGGCGATCTCTCACGCCCGGCCTTGGTTCAAGCCATGGTCCGGGGCGAGGGGGAGTGGGAGGCAGTCGCCTCCTTCTGCGAAGCAGTCATGCTAGCGAAGGAGGTGGCGGGACGGGAGAGGGAGAGAGTCTCCCGTCCAAGCCGCCGCGGTGGACGCTCCGGGCGTCGGGAGCCGCGTGACGACTCCCGGCCACCGTAGGCGCGGGCCTGCGGGCGGTGAGTAATGGGCAGCTCACCGTCCGATCAGGACCAGGCCCGTGCTGGACGGCGCGTACGTGTTCCACGCGCGCCTCAAAGAGATGTCAGCATCATAGAGGGGGTCCACTAGGGCCCAAGCCTGCCGGGAAAGCGGGATCATCCAAAAGGGGTACCGCTGACCCGGAACATAAAGGTCCAAGGAAGGAACACGGGTGGGTTTTAGTCAGTAAGAGTCTGACACTCCCTTCCGCTCCACCCAGAGCGGGAGGAGTCATTTGATGATTTCCCATCCTCAAAAAAAAAAAAAAAAAAACATAAGATTTCTGATGAAAAAAGACAAGAAATTAAGGAACATATTTTATCATTTCCATCCTATGAGAGCCATTACACAAGAAAAACTACATCAAAAAAGTACTTGCCTTCTCATCTAACTATTACGAAAATGTATGATTTATTTTGTGAAAACCGCGACAATCCACCTTCAGTAAAAATTTATAGTCAAGAATTCCACAAATTAGGATTATCGTTCAAAAAGCCCCGTGCCGACACATGTTATACTTGTGACAAATTCAAGATGCAAATTCAACTATGTCAGGAAGATCAGGTGAAAACTGAACTAATTGCTCAACATGAACATCACAAGACTGCCGCAGATCAAGCATACGAAATGAAAAAATGTGATACTCAAGTAAATAAAAGTGATAGTACTGTGCAAGTTTACACATTTGACTTACAACAGTGTTTACCCACTCCAGCCCTCAGCTCTTCTGTAGCTTTCTACAAACGCCAGTTGTGGACGTTCAACCTGACTGTCCATGACAACAAAACTGGAAAAGCTGTGTGTTACATATGGTATGAAACCATAGCTGCTAGAGGAGCTAATCAAATAGCATCATGTCTTTTTAAACATCTTCAAACATACGTACCTGAGAATACAAAACATGTAATTATTCTGATACTTGTGGCGGTCAGAACAGAAATTCTCATGTCAGTTCAATGTTGACTTGGGCTTTGCAGAAATTAGACATAGATGTCATAGACCACAAGTTCATGGTTCCGGGTCATAGCCACATGGAAGTGGACACGGATCATAGCATCATTGAAAAAAAGAAAAAGAAAACGGATTTGCAGATTTATCACCCGCATGATTGGATTCAACTCATCAGTAGGCCAATTCTCGTACTTAAAAAACGTTCAAATTCAAGTCGCAATCTCATCTCAGCGACAATCAATGTCAAAAACCTGTCAAAAATGTATGGAAATTGATTGTAATTTTGACAGATTGAGACTGAGATTAGAATGCGAACGGTCTTAAAAATACGGGAATTGCCCCTCGGATCGAGCAGTAAAAAATTTGAAGTTGTCGAAATGCGTAGTTCCGACTTTTTGGATTTTTCTTCATTGTTAAAGGGTCCTTTAGTATTAAGAAACAAAGATGTAGAAGGGCGACAATTTAAATGGCTCGATAAAAAGTGGTTGCGCTATGATTCTGAATTTGGCGTAGTCTCCTACAAAGACACTTTGGACACGGAATGTAATTTTTACAAATTTAACTTGAAACGTCGAGTTTCTGCCATACCTGACACTATTCCTGTTATATCGGTACAGCCCTTACCGATATCAAAAGAAAAGAAAGATGATCTGATTTCTTTACTCTCCTTAATACCCGACGTTTTTCATAGATTTTATTTAGATTTGCCTTCTGTGAACAATGTACGTAATACTGACCCTGATATTTTAGATAGTGAAGAAGATGAATAAATAGTTGAATATAAATTATAAATATAGGCTAGTATATAAATGATGCATGCTAAACTAATTTTATGTTCATAGAAGTAACTTTTGAATGTCAACTAAAACATAGTTTATAATTAAATTTACTGTTCTCATACACTTAAGTCACAAGTACCTACTAGGTACACAGTGTTCTTTCTAACTTAAGTCACTAAAATCGCTTTTTATTATATTTTTTCAAATTATATTTACGTGCATGTTAGTATTAATTAAAAACATCCCAATATTCCAATAAAGTTGAATTTATAGTTAAACGCTATTTTTTTATACAGTTTTTAGTTGTTCCTGAAAAGTTTCACTTTTGGACTTATTTATTTATTTATTTATTTATTAAAACTTTATGCACAAGTAAAAACTGTACAAAGGCGGACTTAATGCCTTGGGCATTTTCTACCAGTCTACCTTAGGGTGATGCAGAGACAATACATAGTAGGTGCAAAAATAACTTAGAATATATTTATAACTAAAAAAAATAATAATGAGAATAAATACATATATACATACATACAACAAAAAAATAAAATTAAAAACATTATGAGAGTTAACAAGAAAACCAACAACAACTTAATTCTGAGACGAATCTGCCAACTTCTTGCGTATGTGTTCTCGAACTTTCACTTTAAATGTGAACTGATTGGTTACCGTCCTGATATTCTGAGGGAGCGCATTCCAAAGGAAAATCGCCTGGACAAAGAAAGAAGACTTTATAAAACCAGAGCGATGAGAAGGACAACGAAGAAGACGATTATGTTCAGACCGAAGATTCTTGCTATGTGCAGAGCATAAATATTGACAGAGAGAGGTCAGATAAGAAGGAGAAGTGGGTTTGTGAAGGATAGCAAACAGGGTTGTCAAAGCTCTCAACGCTCTGCGCTTATGTTTTTTAGTCTGCGAGCCCTAGTTTATTTGTCACACTATTGTACTTATCTAATAAGGGATAATGTAGGTACTACATTATACCTATACTGATAATGTTTGAGGAAAAACTTTTTATTTCTTTTTAAACTAAATTAGATACCTATAATATAGATACATTGATATCTTCGACGAAGAAGAGACATTGATTAATAAATGTAATCTATTCTACCCTAATATTATAAAGAGGTAAAGTTTGTGAGGTTGTAGGGGGTAATCTCTGGATCTACTGAACCGATTTCGAAAATTCTTTCAGCATTTGATAGCCTAATTCTTGACGAAGGCTATTAATAAACACAGCCCTTAGGAGCGGGTAAAAGCTATTGTTAATATATGAATATTGAGGTATTAGGAACAGGGTGTAAAGTTCACTCATACCTCCATAGAAAAGGGACGATCCTCCGACCAGACGGGTGTGCCCAGTCTGGAGGGCAACTGCCCGACGATTGATGTAGAGTCGTTGTATACTTCTATGCTAGTTGCGCGGTAAACTGTGCTTGTACGATGCAGGATTTTGCGTGAAGTCAGTGTGATGCGTGGTTCGCATGTGGCGATGTAGATACCGCTACATGAAAATGGGCACAAAAAATTCAAAAGAAAAGAAAAGTGACTTATAACCCTACTTTACCGGTCTATCTATGTAGCGATGCTTGGGGGAAACCAACAATAGACGTCTTATTACGAGACTGATAATTACGAGTAGGTAGGTACTTATTTTTCATCCCATCTATTCGAAAAGGACGACTTGGTTCGCCTTTAAGTGCACCCAAAGGTGGTGTTTTCTGTAAGAAACGTTTAGCGGGCAGTAGATAATGAGTTTTTAATCTTCTTTATAAGTGCGCCGCAATTATCTTACCCGCGCACATTTTGAATTTGGAACATCTTAGTGTTCAGCGCCAAAGAAATCGAACGAAAATATTGTTTGGATAAAGACTGGCTGGTACGACGGTCCATAGTCACGCCGCCGACTGAATAAAAAAAAGAAATCAATTTAAAAATGTGTGAACTACAACTCGCGTTTTCGTCAATTTTCACGGATTGTTAGAAATTCATGGTTTTGTTTTGAAAAATGAGTTCTTCAAGTGACAGTAAAAGCTGAAAGTATTAGAACTGACGCAAGAAATGTGATGGATAATCTATTACTTACCTGCAAAATCCCGGGAGAAATATATGAAAGCCAATGGTAATTTTATTGAATGGAGAAATGCAAGAGTTTCTGGCCTACACAAATCTGTGTTTTTGGCCTACTTCCAGTACCTACCTACTTAGCCAAAACTAAACAACCTTCCACTCTTTGGAGTACCTACCTACTCAATGCTAAAATCAACAGTCAGTTCTAATAACGACGTAAAACTGGACACATACTCGAAATTAATAGCATATCTGAAGAGATGTCTGATGGATTTAACCCTAAAAAATCCAAAGTGTTCTCAGTCAAAAACGTGGAGACTTTCCATAACGAGGCAACCTTTTTTTTTTTTTTTTGTTTTAAAAAAAAAAAAAAAAGGGTTTAAATTTTTAAAAAGGCACCCGACAAAGTCTTTCTTGCCGTAAAAGTAAGTAACTACCTATGTATATGGTGGATTAGTAAAGTAAGTATAACCATAGATAGTGTTTTAAAATGCGCATTTTATTGTAACCTGTACTTCGATAATACTTGTCTTATTCACGTTCGGTTTTGTTACAGGTGGCTTTAATTTTCGTAGTACAAGGAGCTTGTCGTGGCAATGAACTTTTAAAAATAACTGTTGATGATGTCGAAAATCACTCGGATGATTTACTATTAGTACAGCTGACAGACACAAAAACAAAAATTTACCAATCCTTCGTAATCCGAGGAGAATACAAAACTATTGATATTCAAAGCCGTTGATATTCAAAATATATTTGTTCTTCAAAAACGAGCTGTACGAGCAATTTACCAGCTAGGTGCTAGAGTTACTCTGAGAGATTTTTTTAAAGAGATTGGTATTCTCACGGTGGCCTCACAATTCATCTTCGCCAACATCTTATACAGGGTGTTTGGAAGGGAGCTGTACATACGCCTAGGGTAGAAACTAGGGATAGTCTGCTACCTACCCCCGCCCATTATATTGACTTTTTTTCGAACTTTTGTGTTAGTGGTTCAAATGTCAAAAATCCCTTTATTAGGAAAATGGCAAATTTCTTTATTAATGCAAAGGTGACTTGGTTTATCGTTACTGTGACAAACGAAAACACTTTATTTTATGAATCCTTAAAGAAAATTTTAATTAATATCAATCAGGAGAAAAGTTATTGCAAAAATATATGTTGATCCCTAGACACTTTTGATGTGTGTATATTTTTGGCTCGGGCGACGTACTTTGAATCCGCTACGCTCGGGATTCTACTCTAGAATCCCTCACTTCGCTCTGGATTCAAAAAAGCGCCCTCGCCGTAAAAATATTATTTTGCTCCGTTATGATACAATCTACTATTTAATACCTAAGATAAAAATAAATAAGAGTCTGTCTTGACAATGCGATTTACGGCTAACTACAAAGCAACTAATAGACGACACGAGGGCTTTATTCGTTCATGAGTGAGTGCGTGCATGTGGACGGAATGCACCGACAGCTTATAGGCGCTATAGACTGGAATAGTTTTGGCGCTAAAGAACAGTTCCCACTGTGTCGTGACGATTTTTTCTGTCGATGTACGACTTTTGTGGGCACACGACGGGTTATGAAGAATGAAAATTGCAAACGCACTATAAAATCATCGCCGCCGCCGTCGACATGTAACCGATGTGTAACAGCAACAGCAGCTTTAAATTCAACGACAATTTCAATAGGACGACTGTCTATGTATCACTCACGAATTCACGATGCAGTGGGAACACCTGTAAAACCTCTAAATTTTATTAATCTATGACTCCTGAACTTCTACTATTTCAAGGAGTTATCAAAAATGGTATTTTAACAGATTAGAGGAATTGAAACTAAGTCGATAAGATTCGATAGCATTCATATTATTTTGTTAGGTACGAGTATAAATCATATCTAGTAATATTATTAATATGATTATAATTTCGTTATCGGACTTACAAGGCTAATAACAATGTGTCAACATCTCATTAGTTCTCAGATGCTCTAAATCGTTGCTCTTATGTTGTGTGGTATTTTATATAACCGCGGCGGCATTAACAAAAATATAAATAAAACAACCTATAGATATGGAATCAAATAATACAAGTTTACAAAAATCGAGACATTCTCTCGATAGTGCTTTAGTGGCTAAAAACGATTCAAGATTGTCGTAAGTACCTACTATTTTATTATAATATTTTACAATTAATTTAATATTGGCGCCAAAAGTAAATAAAATATTTGCACCAAATGAAGGATAACCCGGATGTTATTAAAGGTGTTGGGAACTTATATACTATATAACATTTCGGTGATTGTGACACCTTTATTCTATTAATTCAGTATTAATTAAAGCATTCTAAAGCGCTAAAGGGTGAGCTTTTTGGTCATACCCTTACTTACTTCCATAGCTTTTACTTCTATTTCGAAGAGGTACCTAATGTATATGTATACTAGCTGCTGCCCGCGACGTCGTCTGCGTGAACGCTATACAGCACCAAAAATACCTACGATTATACCTTTTAAATTAACATACATTTACCCGTTTCTTCTTTACATTTCATATCTACAGAAAGTTCAGTAATAGAGGGCGACTGTCTTTTGTAAAATTGCCCTTCAAAAAGTGCTGATTTTCAGCCTGCTTTGAATAAATGACTTTATGGTGATTCTGCTGAATTAAGTCATAAGTTGTGAGTGAAGCAGATAGAGAAAATAATGAATACAGAATAGGGTAAAAATACATACTCAAAGGACTTCTCGATAAACAACATTAGTGGTTTGGCTCTCCGCAGCCAAAATGTAAAGAGAGTCAGGACTGGTGACGCGGGAGCAAGCGACGTACAGCTGCCCGTATGAGAAGCAGCTCGTCCTGAGGTCGACACCCGCTGCCCTCAGTGTCTGCCCCTGCGACTTATTGATGGTCATCGCGAAGCAAATACTCACGGGGAACTGTACGCGCTTGAACTGGAACGGGAAGTTATGAGGTATGAGGGGAATGCGTGGTATAAATACTGCCTCGCCGACGCCACAACCCGTAAGAATTTCCGCCTCAATGGTGTGTCTGTGGAGCGAGATGATTTTAAGGCGGGTCCCATTACACAACTTCGGAGGAGATAGGTTCCGAATAAGCATAATCGGGACACCGACCTTCAGCTTGATGGTATGCGCTGGAAGTCCACTTGCTGACAGGGAGTTCAAAAATTCCACGGGATAATGTGTGGCGTCATCTTGCTCGACGACAGTGTTTATAGAGGTGTAGACCACTTCATTCCCCTCAATTTCCGAGAGAATGCATTCGTTAATTGCTGCAGCCTGATCATTTTTGGTCGTCAAAATGGCCCGCTCACACACCCAAGAATTCTGCTGGTGCGGTATACGACTGATGTCCCCGTACACACAGCGAATGAGTTTTTCTAAGCTGGATACAACTCTACCGAGAGACTCTGGAAGCACCACCTGTCCACCTCTCTCTTCTGGTAGAGTGCCTTCGCCAAGACTTAGAAGGACATCGGAGAATTCTTGAGCACGTGTATTGCCGCCGAGCCGAGCTCTCATATTAATGGTCAAGCGCAGCGTACGAACTCGTGACCACAACGAAGATCGTTTCAACGAAGCATTCACCTCGTCAGCCCTCGATCCCCGCGTCACCACGGGAAGCGTTTGTCGGAAATCGCCACTGAACAGAACTGTGACAACACCCATCAAATGTTCGTTCCTGCGGATGTCCTGCAAGGTTCTGTCCACGGCCTCAACTGCCTTCCTATTGGCCATCGTACACTCATCCCATACGATCAGAGAGCAATCCTTGAGCACGTGTCCCTTATCACTGTTACGTGACACACCACAAACGCGTTTCGGCGCTCTCTAAATCGATGGGAATTTTAAACATGGCATGGCTTGCCCCCCGGAAGCAGTGTGGCAGCGATTCCCGACGACGCTTCAGCAATGGCAATTTTGCCTTGCCTCCTGACCTCTGCAAGTATGCCAGTGGTAACAAATGTTTTTCCTGTTCCCCCAGGAGCATCCAAGAAAGCATTTTACTCTGGTTTTGCCCAACGCTTTTAAGGACGGTGTCATAAATTTGTTTTTGCTCTGAAGAGAACAAAGCGACATGGTAATTTCGTATGGTGGTCATTTCACCCGGATCGTAAATTGTCTCAGCGTTATACTCCCGATTTATACGGTCTTGATGCGGTGATGATTGGGGAGCTAGTAACCCATATTCACCAGTGGATTGCCACCGATATAAATAACCACGTCTTGAAGTGAACTGAGACAGGTGTTCAGCACGCGTTCATCAGTTACTTCGACTTCGTCTCCAGTAGAACGCCTCAAGGCTCGTAGAAAATCTTCAGACAGATGATGGCGATACTTCTCCCACAAAGCTACCGCGTTCGCGACTCCACAAAACACCAAGATGACGGCAAACAGATGACACATGCGGCTGGGACTGTCACTGACGCTCGCCTCCGCGAGGGTGTTATCCCAGTTTTGGTCACCGTCGAGAAGGTGACGTGCTACTAAATTTTGTTATAAATCTATGAAGTTCTTTTTGAGTTCTGTTTGTTATTACATACAGACAAACTCGATGAATTTTATAAGACATAGATGAAGCAGCTTAAAACTTATAGAAACACATTTTTTTTAATTGTCTTGCTCATCTCTGAAACGAATTAACGATACAGTTTTTAAGAAGAAAATGCACAACTCCATCTATGACTTTTAAAAACAACTATTAACCTCGCCAACATGATCAAATTTAAATGATTTAAATCCAAAAAGGGCTTACACATGTAATTCAACTTGATGTTTTTGAAATCTCATAGATGGCGCTGCTTTAAAATTGATACTACCTATATTAATTTAATTATGTTTATCGGCCTAAGTTAGCAGTGGTGGCCCAGTGGTAACGGCCGCGACTTACGAGTTGTAGGCCGTAGGTTCGAACCCCGACAGGCGCTTTACTTTGTGTAAATTATTTCATCACCACTGCTCCGTGCCTCGGAAAGCACGTTAAGCCGTTGGTCCCGGCTGTCATTCGTGGATCTTTGACAGTCGTTACGGGTCGTCAGAAGCCCGAAAGTCTGACAACCAGTCTTACCAAGGGGTATAGTATTACCCAGTAACTGGGTTGTGGAGGTCAGATAGGCAGTCGCTCCATGTAAAATACTGGTATTCAGCTGCATCCGGTTAGACTGGAAGCCGACCCCGACATAATTAGTTGGGAAAAGGCTAGGCAGATGATGATATCGGCCTAAGTTACTTATATTGCATGATTTTTATAGTGTGAAGCTAGCTTATAGCATGGTTAACATAATAACAACATTCAAATATGCGGCGTTAGATTACACGTTGTTACAGAATGCGTTGAAGAAATAAAGGTTTACTGCTCGTTCCCCGTCGGTGATAGCGTGATAATATGTAGCCTATTTGTTGACCCGACTTCTTTATAATATTCGTGCCAAATTTGAAGTAAATCCATGCAGTACTTTTTGAGTTTATCCCGAACATACAGACAAACAGACAAAAATTCTAAAAACTATATTTTTGGCTTCGGTATCGATTGTAGATCACACCCCAAGTATTCTTTAAAAAAATATTCAATGTACAGTTTTGACTTTCCTACCATTTTATTATATGTATAGATATGTATGTATATATATATATGTACCATATTTGATCGGTGCTGCAATAGTTTTCAACTTTTATGCAGTGAAAAATTAGGTGCCAATATTGTTCAAATATAGTGATTTTTAAACACAACATACAACTGTGGCCGCCAATCTTGATGATCAGTGAAAGAGAAAGAGCTAGGTAGACAGGAAATTGTGGACAGGGGGAAAGGGGGCCTTCGTCCTGCAAAGGGATAGATAACGCAGGTTTATGATTAATAAATAATGAAACTCGTCTTGAAAATGGTGTCAATGATCCACCCCAAATACAGGAGCTGTTCTAGAGCAACATTTTATGCAGAAATACAATAAAAGTGCAGTAAATTAAAGTTTATTTGCAGATGGCGTCCTATTTCCTTCGCAAATATTGCCAGCGATTATCTCAGGAAAGCAGAGCCGGTGCTGGATTCTGTAGCTGGAAAAACAGTGAACCACAACAATAACATCACCAATAATAAAGTTCCAGATCATCCAGCTGAATCTGTTCCAGTTACTCCAGAAGTGACTCCTAAACATGAAAAGGTACAAAGTGGTCGATTTCTAAATTAACCACAGATTGGCTTACTAATAGTAACTATTTAAAAAGAGTCATGGAAAAGATTATTTTATTATCCGTTTGGATGAAAGGATCTCTACGCGTGTTGGGCGATTTGGAAACTACTTACGCTTGTTATTCTCGACAATGGCAAAGCGTAGTTCGTTTTAACCAAAACGTTCGGGAGGATATTCATCAACGTCATTACCAGCATTTTAGAGCCCATAAATGAACAAAATACTGCCTTCGCCCGCGTAATTGTCGGATTATTAATCCACGGGAATTTACTATCGCAAAAAAAGTATTCTATGTCCTAACTATCTGTAACTGTCCATGGCATATCCGCATGCCTTTCATCTAATTCCGTTCAGCCGTTAAGGCAAGAACAGATAACAGACGGACTATACATATTTCCAATCCCTTAAAAAGAGGTACACAAGAATTTCAATAGTAAATACATGTGGATTTTAAAAACATGCCCTTTAGAACCCCCTTGCGGAGTGATATAACAAAAACGCTGAAACACACACTTAATTAATTATTTATTTCTTACCAAAAACATCAATTTCGAATTTTCATATCCTTAACTAAAGAAATGCTGGGTTTCCCCATACAAAAACTTTAATTCCCTAGAATTCCCTTTAGGATTATTTTTGAGATACAAAGTAGCCAATGTCTTTCCTCAGGACGCCATCTGTCTCCTTGCCAAATTATATTGAAATCCGTTCAGTGGTTTAGGCGTGAAAAGGTAACATACAGACAGACAGACATAATATTAGTATGGATGTATATTATCGCGAACTTAATTTTGTTATAGTGTTTATACAAAAGGCTATACAAAGTTAGGTATCTGTCTCATAAGCTAGTTGCTTTGAAGTTGTAATTATTCTAATCAGTCAGACAGCATTTCAGAAAGTTTCGTAGCGGAGTTAACTGCCCAAATTCCAGTAACCGGAGGAGCCTTCTAAAACCAAATCGTTTATTTTCGTTTCAATAAGCCTTACACCTTGCAGCCAAGAGCCGAACCTGTACCTGCGACTGCAGCTGCCTCTGCACCAGCACCTATACCCGTATCACCGACACCTTCCATGAAAAAGGACAAGACTATGCGGAACACTGTGGTTGACATCGTCATCGTGGAAGCCAAGGGCCTCCCAGACCCACCACAGGATAGCCATTCACATTCAGTTTATTGTAAATTCCGGTAAGTCAACTACTTGATTAATGTTGGGTTTTTTTTAAAGTAAACCCAATCTTAGCCTAAGGAATCGTTCGCAATGCCCTGCGCTACGCGGGACCAAGAGACGGATAACCGTTTCTGCACGTAGATACATCTGCGCCATTCATTCTACGGCCTATTGTCAGACATAATGATCCCCGGACAAGTCAAACATTTGTGTGCATGATGTTGCACATGTCTGTTTGACCTGTGTCTGGGTGTGTATATGTATATAAGTATGTATATCAGTCATCAGGTTACCGTAGTACAGGCTCTGCCTAGTTCGGGACCTGAAGACCTTGTGTGGATGTTGTCCCATATTATTATTATTATAATGCGAAAGGTGACAATTCGTCAATTTATTCGTTATTTATATTTTTTTTTTTTCGTCATTTTTTAGTAAAAATGTGCCAAATTTTGTAGATTTTTTTTCAAATTTGTCGCATTGTCTGTTATGTTAAATAAGGTCCTTATTGTAAGGACCGGGAATTCACCACCCAAACCAGGAGTAGGTAGGCATAAGAAGAAGGCAATTTTAAATTATTTGCAACCTCTTTGTTGCAGCTTGGGTGCTCAATCATACAAATCGAAGTCCGTGACGACCACAAAGCAACCACAATGGAGGGAGAGGTTCAGTCTACATCTGCGCAATGATCAGCTGTTAAATATAACCCTATATGATAAAGGGAAACGGAAGAATTTCATGGGCAGGTATGGGAAAAGATTTTCTTTATTTTTTTATAATTAAAAAAAAATGTCATTAAAATTTTCACAAGTTCAAGAGAAGACACTTGTAACTTGTGAGAATTATAATGAAATTTTTCATATACATATCCAACATAGCATTTTACCGAAGCTATGATTTCAGTAATTCGTTTCGTTATCGAACAGTTCTCTTCTTTCGTAAGCACTCTCAATGAACTGTAGGTATAACCGCGATTAGAGGTGTTTTTATTAAGCTGTCTAAACAGTCTGCAATAGGTGTATAAAATTGTCACATATATAATGCACGAGAGTTTGATCTGCTTAATTAATGTGTCTGCTAGTCGTGATTTGATTAGTTGTTTGTATAAACGTGCATGTTATCTTTTGACCTTCCCCCGAGGTCAGGGGCAGTAGGTCTGAGCGGCATCAGTGAACTTGGTATTTTTTATTGTTTTTGGGTTCCGTACTCAAAGGGTACCAACGGACCCCTATTACTAAGGCTCCACTGTCCGTCCGTCCGGTCCGTCTGTCTGTCAGCGAGCTGTATCTCATGAGCCGTAATAGGTAGACAGTTGAATTTTTCACAGAGTGTGTATTTCTATTGCCGCTATAACATCAAATAATAATAATGAAATAAAGTTAAAAATGAAAGGGAGTGTCCCTCTCCATACAAGACATGTGTAAAAAAAATGTAGTGTTAAATATTGTACGGTGGTATTATTATTACCCTTCTCCTGATTCGCTCTTGGCTGTTTTTTTTTACGTGTATGATGCACGCAGAATTGTTTATGTTTTATTATCAATTGCGTATTTAAATAAAAAAATCGGATTCTGACGTCAAATTACTGCGCAATCAAATAGTGTAGGTCATGGGTTGTCATTAAATAAAGCTCCCCAAAATTGAATTAATATTACTCTAAAAGTTTGGCCTGGATTTATGGGAAATAAAATAATATTAGAATTTAGAAAGTTATCTATACATACATACAAACAAATAAATACAATTGAAGTGTCTGTTTGTAATGTGAAAATAACAGGTTATTACTACATAAATGCGCATCAAAGTATTATACAAGGTGTAACAGAATAAACGCAAGTCCTGAAAGTAGTTTGCTCATAATTGACTACTAAATCCATTTCAGTGACTATTAGTATAGGTATTTTTTTCAAAAAATATGTATTTTGCAATACTGACTGCCGATTGAGCCGAAGAAAATTAAATCTTATTTCAAGGCAATAAGACTAAATTTTAAATGCATAAAGCAATGCTAGGTTCAACACGATTTTCTTAATAATAATAGTTAGCTTTAAAACAAAATTGTTTTGGTCATTGTATAATGCTTTTAACTCAATACACTAATTGGGGTGTATGAGGTCTTGCGTTAATTATGTTACACGCTGTATATACGGTACTTATAACACAATTCTGGCTAATCTCCGAAACGGTTGGACCGATTTTCACGGGACTTTCATTGGAAGATAGCTGATGTTATAACGAGCAACATAAGCTTTTTTGTCCCGGTAGCACGTTCGTCAAAGCCACAAGCTGAAGAAGTTTTTGAATTTCGGTCAAAAGATGAAAATCTTCTGTCAAGTCATTTTCTATACAGGGTTATTGGTAAAACACCATCAACCTCTTAAAGGGTCATTGTACTCATCATTAAGAACAACTTTTACTATGGGACCAAATATGAAATAGCGAAAAAAAATAAGCTGGTCCCTACATTTTGACGAGTTCTGCAAACATAAATGTAGGGAACAGTTGTTTTTTTTTCGCGATTTCTTATTTGGTTCCATAGTAAAAGTTGTTCATAATGATGAGTTCAATGATCCTTTATAGGTTGATGGTGTTTTACTAATAACCCTGTATACCTAATCCTGCAACGGGTTTGAGGCCAAATCAGTAAAAATTCTGCCATACTTCTGAGAGGAATCAATACAAAAGAACGTTACTATGGAGAGAAGACGTCATTTCAGCCGAGAATAAATTATCAGGGGTCTACTCTCTGAGCACGAAATCCTTAGTCTAGGCCAAAGTTACGGGCGTTTCCAACTCCGTATCACATTCGGTCATAAGCTTAGTTCGGGGTCCGAACTAAGAAATAATTACAAAAGGATTTGATCAGCTATCCTTACTCCCGATGTGCTGTTGCCCGTCCGATAAGAGTAGGGTTCATTCGTTGACGGAATTGGGGAGTGGGCCCCCAAAGCCGTGGGAATGTTGGAAGCTGGTTCGCGGCAACGTGCTGTGGCAATCTCTCTGGGCACTACGCAGAGTCGACTTAAGGATAATTATGAAAATTTAAATGTATGTTTGTCGTGAGAAATTAAAAATTATTAGTTTCAGTGTTTTTAGAAAGCAATATTTTTTTATTTCTTACGCAAAGCATACATTAAAATGTTCATATCCGTAACTTAAGAAATGCTTAGTTTTCCATCCAAACTTTAATTCTCTATATTACCCCCTTTTGGCGTTGTTGTAAAAGTAGCCTATGTCCTTTCCAAGAATGTCATCTATCTCCTTGCCAAATTTTATCGAAATCCGTTCAGGGTTTAGGCGTGAAAAGGTAACATACAGACAGACAGACAGAGTTACTTTCAAATTTATAATATTTAGTATGGATAAGCTTATGATGTCTCACTGCAGGACAAAGGCTTTTCTTCCCAGTCTACAGCGGTTCCATCCCGCGATCCTGCTAGAGTTATCCTAGTACTATTATATTCGCGAAAGTTTGTCAGGATGGCGACATGTATGGATGTTAGTTCCTCTGTCATGCAAAAACAAATGAACGGATGTTGATGAAACTTTACAGTAATATAGCTTATACATCAGAATAACACAAAGGCTATAATTTACATCTCGTGGGATAATTTCCGCGAGCGAAACGCGGGCAAAAGCTAGTATAATAATAAAATCGATATTTTTTAGTCCTGCGTCAATGGTTACTTAGTTAAATTATTTTAAAAGTTGTGTTATAGACCTGTCGGCACGAGAAAGGGAGCGTACACATGACATCTGGCAAGACCTGGACGAGGGATATGGCTCGGTTCATCTGTCAGTTACGTTGTGCACCATACGTAACGGTGGACAAGACCCGAACCAATTAGTCGCGACCACCGAGCCAAATGTGGATGACATACGATCTAAATATGTACGTATTCATTGTAATGTACATTAATTAAAATAAAGAAGTAGTAATAATTATATTTAATTTACACTAAAGAAATAAATTGTAGAATGTATGTAAATAAAGAATAGTAAAAGGTTATGTTGTTAGTCGCAGCTTTCGTAGCAGCGCTACGCAAAATTCGAATGTAAGATTTCGTTGAAGTGCTACGTCATAGAAAAGTCTACTCATCGGACAGTTAGAAAAAAGATTTCATAAATAGAGAGTATTGAATCAGCATAATCGTATTATACAAAAGACGCAGAAATTGTGTTTCTTACCTACATAATTCCCTATTGAGATTTCGTCAAAACAGCGCTACGCGTGATCTACTCGTATCTATAGAATAAAATATAAACGGGATTCCATAGAAGTTTGCAAATTACTGTAGCGTAGCATAAGCACCTAGCGAAGACCTGTTTTCATCAGGCATAGAAGATTTTAAATCCTCGGGCCATTTTCCAGGCCTTCTATAACCTGACTCCAGATACAAGTGTGGTCGGTCAGCTTCACGTGAAAGTGATTGGAGCCAGGGGGCTGTTTGGCAAGCCCAATGCGTACTGTACTCTGGAGCTGGATAACGAGAGAGTACAGACTCCGTCGGTCAGTTCTAGCGCTGAACCCATGTGGAATAAGAGCTATGTTTTGTGAGTATTTTATGATATTTTGTTGAACTTAGTAAGTAATGCTATCTGACCAAGATTATGTCTGTGGACTTTAAAATAGACTATGACCTCTAAGTTTCTTTCGGCCTTTCTTCTCAGAGTAGTCCGATAGGAAACGTCGACCTCATATAGCTTTTAAAATATGATTGACGTGTAAAAGTGTTTGTACCCTATTTACAAAAATAAAATCATCTATATACACTCGAGAGCAATGAATCCGGGTCACTTAAAGAATCCTAAAAATCTCGGAAACTGAAAATGCTAGGTTAATGCAATAAATTGTATTTAATAGACAATGTAATACTCCTTAAATGAAGGTATTAAAACTTCTTAGTTATTGTAAAGTTATATCATAAAAAAATCTAATTTGAAAAAGGGCCACTTTCGAAGATGGAACTACGAAATTACAGCATTTGGTTTTGCTTTTGTTTGTAATCTGTCATTTATGTGGGTACATAAACCATGTTGATAGTGCTCTATATTCATTATTCAAGCTGAAATTATGTCGCTTACGCCTGAAGAATGCACCAGAATACTTACAATGCTGGAAACCGGCCGGAGTCAGCGCGATACAGCCAGGACTGTCGGTGTGTCGCTGTCAACAGTACAAAGAGTTCTCCGACGTTACGAAGAAACTGGTTCTAACCTACGCAGACCAGGAACGGGCAGAACCAGGTGTACCACAGCACGAGAAGACCGATACTTGGTGAACACCATGCTTCGAAATCGCTTTCTCACAGGAACTGAACTCACCAATCAGTTTCGACGCCTCGGAGGAAGTAACCCAAGTGCATGGACAGTAAGACGTCGGCTTGCTGAATCTAACTTAAAACCCCTTAGACCTACAAACGGCCCTAAACTGGAGCGTGGGCATCGTATTTCAAGACTAAGATATGCCCAGAGCCACGTAAATTGGAGTATTGAAGATTGGTCAAAAGTTATGTTCTCCGACGAATCAAAATTTATGCTCTACAAGCACGATGGAAGACACAGAGTGTATCGAAGACCAGGGGAAAGATTCAAGCAAGCATGCATCGAAGAAAAAGTAGCCTACGGTGGTGGGTCTGTACTTGTGTGGGCCGGAATTTCTTCTGAAAGTCGCACAGAGCTGGTGATCATAGAAAACGGCTCTTTAACTAGCGTAAGATATGTGGAAGAAATCCTCAATGATCACGTTGGTCCATTTATGGTCAATTTAGGTGAGGATGCTATATTTATGCATGACAATGCCCGACCTCATACAGGTAGGATTGTGAATGACTACCTTCAAGAGATGAACATTACTCGTATGGAGTGGCCAGCGCGCAGCCCGGATATCAACCCGATCGAGCATGCTTGGGACGAGCTAGGCAGATGCGTAAAACAACGAAACCCTCCCCCAATCACGCTTCGTGAGCTCAAAATTGCTCTCACAGAGGAATGGGAGAATATTCCCCAAAATCGTATAAGGAACTTGGTGTACAGCATGCCAAACCGCGTAAACGCAGTAATGGAAGCACGAGGAGGCAATACGAAGTATTAAAATTCAAGAAAATCGTAATAAAGTTCAAAAATTTCATGTTTCCTATTTTTGTTTTAAGGAGAGATCAGCAGTTTTTTTCTTTATGTAATTTTGTGTTAATAAAATGTATTTTTTTTTACTTTCATTTAAGGAGTATTACATTGTCTATTAAATACAATTTATTGCATTAACCTATCATTTTTAGTTTCCGAGATTTTTAACATTCTTTAAGTGACCCGGATTCATTGCTCTCGAGTGTATTTATGAATGTTTTTGTCAACGTGCGGTAATAAGTGCGATATATCTTTCATGTCTATTTAAAGCACAAATTTCGGTTCCATTGAATTGTGAAGACTGCCACACGGTTTTTGAAAATTTTGGATACACTGTTGAATGTTTTTCACGACCAACGATGCACAACGATTTACACGTTGTTTATTACTTACCACACAAGATTATGAAAACTGTATTCCCCACTGAGCCATTCAAATCCAAATAATAAGTACATTTAATTCAATTATTGTATTATTAATTAAATTATAACGGGATACCATGAGTTTTCAATATTTATTTCGTAATTTATCTTCAATAAAGTCAGGTTATTTATCTTAAAAGATTGAGAAATAAAACACCAATAAATTATACGAGTACTTGTAGGTAACCATAATATAAAATTACTTATTGCAGTAATATATACGACGTTGCTTCAACGTTTGAGCTGAAAGTCTACGATCGGTCTATAAATTCGCTGCTATATGATTTCCTGGGCAGAGTGATCATACCATTGCTCAGGATAAACAATGGAGAAGCAAGCTGGTACGCTCTCAAGGACAGTTGTAAGAAGAAGGGAGCCCGAGGGAACTGTCCTAGAGTGAGGTTGGAAATGAATCTCTTTTGGAACCCGGTGAGTATTTACAAATCCGAAAACTATACCCGTAGCGGAGTTATGTAAGTCTCAAGAACCCTTACCGCGTAGGTTTTTGCTCAGTAATCTCAGTATGTTATGGTTAAAGCAAATTAGACTACAAGGCGTGTTGGACCACGCACAATGAAAGGTTCTGTATTTGGGATGAATTTATTTATTTTGTTATATGTTTGAGCCGTTTGGGGTTGAAACACAAGGGCCTGGGGATCCAAGTGCTCAACGAGTATCTCGGGACATCGTCAAGCGGTTGGTCGACTCTTCACGTGACCAAAGGGCTAGCCTATTTTTAGCTCAAAGAAACAGCATCGCCACCCGATGCAACGTGGCAATGCTGCCAGTGGCTGCCAACCTTTTGGACACTTTTCCCATTGACAGCGATGCATACGAATGTTTTTATGCCCAATGGGCTCTTCCCTTTTTTTAAGTTATGCTTGTGCATAATAAATATTGTAATTAAGATTTGTCAAAATAAAAGTAAATAATTAATTAAGTATATATTTTGTTTATAAAAAAAACACTGGATTGATTTTTTTTCTCCCATAAGTACTTCGATATACGTCACGGTCAATTCCCCAACTTCAAATGTAAGATTGTAATGGCGAATTTTTTTAATGTGATAAAACTACAAAATATTGATTTTCGAACATTTTCCTCTACTATTTTTCATAACAATTTTTATCTTTTGTAACAATGTTTTGATTTAAAAGAGTGTTCATGGAGTTTCTTGCCCATTCTTCTCCACAGGTACCTACTACGCTGTGGTCTGGGTAGTAGCTTCATCTTTCTGACTGACCGACCCCTCTACAATTAAAAAGTACCTGTAATTGGTTTAATTGAAACAAATGCTTTGAGTTTGAGTTTGAATAGTGTTGACTGCTGTAAGAACTTGCTTCTTGATTTCATGTCAAAGGGAAGTACCCCATAGGTTTTCATTTATTTGCGAGTATCAAAATGTGTCGCATAAATGGCCTTATTTTTTATTGCGTTGACTTAGAAGCTTGATTGGTTTAAAACTCCAAAATATCGTAGACCTACGTATTTGATATTAATTTCAACTTGATACCTCCACGTGTTCCAGAGAAAAGGGGTCTATCTAGACAGACAGACGGATGGACAACGAAGTGCTCCTATTAGGATCTCGTTTTTTTCTTTTTGAGGTACGGACCCTAAAAAGGACTACGACGGTACTTTTTCGCTTTATCGAGGATTGACGGTCTATCTGAAACACGATATTGGGGACCGAAGATATTGAAGGGCCATCTTAGAGCCATGGAGGACTCTTCAATGTTCATCTCAAGGAGGTCGAACCTTGAATATCGATCGAACCGTGCGCGGCCTCCTGTATTAGGCGTAATTTATTGTGAAAAGGAAAATATTAATATTATTCGTGATAATCAAAGCGATAATAAAATTATTTTGATTGTAAATGCTAATCCGTTGGATTTATTCACCTTGCGACACATGTCGAAAAGCAATAAACTAAATTTTGTTAAATTCGATAAACAATAAACTAATGTTATTTTATCTTTCAGGTGATCGCTTCGTTGAAACTATTTCGTCCAAAGCAGGTCAAGTACATAGCGAAGCAACCAAAGTTCGACATACCGTTGATATACAAAAACTGCAAGTTTATCAAGGAAACCTTTGAAGCTCTCTTCCAGATCAACGAACATATCAAGTAATTAATTTGTTAATTTTTGTTAATTCCCGTATCATCGAAACAATAAAAGAATTCGCATCACAAGCAGGATGCGTAGTAACTTTATCTTTCAATATGACTTGCGTGATTGACTGATTAATGTTTGTACTTGTTTATTCACGTGCGCTGTCTTAAGTAAGAGATTATAAATATCTAATGGGTAAGCACTAGGGAGCAATATCCATGTGCACTGATAACATTACGTCGACCTCTAACTTTTCATTACTAACTTACCTAACTGTGCGTGTATTGTGCGTGAAAGTCTTCAGTGAAGATCCGGGTTAACAATATCGGATTTATAGATTACTTAAGACAATTAGGTACTTATATTTGGATCTTTAGCGCTACCTATAGTACAGTAGTATAGTATTGTGTTTGAATACCTGATATCGGATAGCTGACGTATTTGTTAAAAGTTAGCCTTTTTTTTTTCCTATTAACATAAAGTCGAATCATTTATTTCAATCGGAACATTATTTTTACTAAATAAATAAAACAATGATAATTCATGCTAGTCCTAGTTGTCCGTTTGCAAAGGTACGAATGGTGCCATTATAAAACAGATATGTCAACTATGGTCTGAGAGTAGTTTCTCGCCATCAAACTGTTAAGTTTGGCGAGTTGGAAATTTGTACAAAATAAAGGATTTTGGATGTGATTAAATAATAAAAAAAATCCTGCAATAGCCGTACGGGCACGGTCAGAGAGGCAGTCGCTCCACGTACAATACAGGTAGGTATGCAGCTGAATCTGTTTGGATTGGAAGTCGACCTCAACAAGGTTAGGAAAAGGCTACACAGATTGCTTGATGTAGGTACTGTCACTATAGCTTAGTTCCAAGTGGCCTAAATACTAAATAGCATTATGCGAAAGCTTCCTCTCTCCTTCTATTTTGCTGTGCCCGACAATCCCTGATTACATATAATTTGAAGTTGCCACCTAAGTACACATCGTGGAATGCAAATAAAGTATTGAGTACTGAGCCATTGGCATTATGGTGATTATTACATTTAGTGTTAGGAGAAGTGAGGCGTTTGGGCTAATTATAAGTGCAGCTGTGTCTTTATCAACGTGTACAGTTGTTTGCAGAGGGCAGGAAATTAATAATCAAACTACACATTAGAATATGTAGATGCTTGTCTTGGTTCTCAGTCATTTGTAACGCAGTTTACGAGAAGCTATGATTATGTTTGAAGAAATATGTCGTAAAAGGAGATTTATTCACTCATGATTCACTATTATTCATTACGAAGTTATCTTTTAAGGTGCAAACTTCTACAGTAGGGAATCCCTTGTAACCGGACTACCTGCTTGTGATCATGTGATTATATTATCTAGTGTTCATGTAGGTCCAAAGTTTTATTACGAAATCGTCTTATCTACATACTAATCGTGTTGTACTGGCAGATATACATAATATTTACTACTCTTTGTTATTTGTTAATCCATCGTTAGAAAGTTGGTAGTCCATCAAATAACCAAGGACTTAATCAAATTATTAAGCTAGTAGATTTGAAAAGTAACGCCGAAGTGGTCAGCTTTTGTGGATGCAGGGTTAAAATTTCCTGCACCTTACCTAGTGGTCCTTTCAATTGTAGTTTCAGCTAAACAGTCATGACATGCATGCTATGCGAATCTGATACTTGACTTAAGTTCTTGGTAATTGTCGTATATCTTCGACTTCCGAACATACATGAGTTAGTTCATAGACTTCCTAGTATTTCCTTTCGAAGCGTTTACTATAGAGCTAACTGTTAGGTAGGCCAAACAAGAGATTGTTTGTTGAACTTAAGACCTCACAGTGACATCAAGTAATGGAACATATAAAGGCATATATTTCTAAATAATTAATCTGTTAATGTAGCATGTATTCTAGGAATTATATTGAAATAATTTAATTACTGTTATTATTAAATGAATAATTAATCAGTATTAATATGACTATAAGAAAGACACTCCATTAATGTAATATTTTAAAATACTTTTATTTATTTATATATTCTTTATTGTACACCACAAAAAACATAACAACAAAAATAAAATTGAACACTACTTAATATACTGTTGGGACAGGGTGACGATTATAATTGTTCGAACAAACACCGAATTTATTTTAAAGAATTTATTTATAAACTCATTTAAAACAATTACAAAAAGTTGACAATAGGATAAACACGGCGCCTCGACTCGCCAGAACAAACGGACACGAGGAGACAATCGCGAGAACACTCCAAGTTGAGTGTTCAGTGGTTCGAGGTTGCGTACAAGACTGACTGATACATCGGAAATCCATTCCTATATATATCGATCACAAGTTAAAAGTAGGGAGGTCGGAAGCTTAGGGCCTTTTGTCTTAAGTCATAAAGTGGGACATAAAAGCCCGTCTTCTGGAATTGTCCATCTGTTCGGGGAAAAAACCAAGATTTGAAAATACTTAGAGTTGTAAACCAAACTGCGATAAGAAACAAACCCGATAAAACAAAAGATGAAATTTCGAGAAATAGGAATCTAGTAAAATCCCAAACAGATGAGTAGTTCGGTCGACGGTAATCTTAATCCTAAAACAAAGAACTTAAAGAAACCCAAAATCATAAAAACTAATTTTACCATTGACAGTTTCAACTTAAAAATTAACAATATCTACTGCAGGGAAAATCCCCACAGTACCCCCCTGCTAGTGCTTAACGATAATGAAATTAAGTTACAACAGATTTTGCAAATTTGCTAAACTAATTAATAAAATACAGGGAGTAAAACGAGTAACGAAAAAATTTTTGCAAAAATTGAACGCAAACTAAGAAAGTTGATTGATTTCGAAATCATTCAGATTTCAGCAAAAACAATTTGAAACATAATAGGTTCGCGAATTGCAAAAATTTATTCGAGCTTAAAAAACTGAACTAACATCACTAAAACTCGCAAATTATTTCATTATGCGATTGCTCAGTAGAATCGTCAAAATGGAACAATTGTTGGCGAGGATTACAAGCCCGCCTGGAAATGGTCGGGGAAACGGACTCGACGACCGGAGCGAGTCACGTAAGGAGCTGGCGCTTGTGGTGCCGGTGGTGCTACTGGTACTGCTGGAGCAGGTGGAGCAGGTTGCTGGGGCGGTGGTGGGTTTTCGCCCGGCATGAATAGCAGAATGCCTTCGTCGTCGTCGTCTTCGTCCGGATTTCCAGCGCCCGCCGGTGGAATGTCCTCGGAGACGATGTAGGCTGGTTTCAGCCTATCAATCGACACAGGGACGTTGGCGCCGTGGATCCGGAGGGTAAAGTGTTTCTCGGTCCGAGAAACCACCTCGAACGGACCATCGTAGGGTTGTTGGAGCGGACGCCGGACGGCGTCGTGTCGGACGAAGACATGCGATACGGTGGCGAGATCTTTAAAGACGAAGATCTTTTGCTCACCATGCCTGGTGCCGCTGACTGGTCGGAGCGCCTCGAAGTGCTGGCGCAGCTCTTGAACGAAGTCAGCGGAGTTGTCCAGATTCCTGGTAGATGTTGAAACCAGGAACTCACCAGGTAGACGAAGTGGTTCTCCGTACACCAACTCCGCAGCGGTGGCTCGAAGATCTTCCTTCCAAGCGGCGCGGATCCCCAGGAGTGCCGTCGGGAGCGTGTGGGTCCACGTGTCAGACTCCAAGCACTTGATGGAGGCTTTCAGTTGACGGTGGAGGCGCTCGACCATTCCGTTGGCGGCTGGGTGGTACGCCGTGGTGTGAAGGTGATCCGTCCCCAGCAGCTTGTTCAGGCAGCGGAACAGGTGGGACTCGAACTGGCGTCCCTGGTCCGTCGTCACCCGGAGCGGGACACCAAACCTGGCGACCCAGTTGGTGTAAAACGCCCTGGCGACGGTTTCAGCTGTCTGGTCCTGGAGCGGTATTGCCTCTGGCCATCGAGAAAATCGATCAACGCAGGTAAGGCAATACCGATATCCCTCGAAAGGTGGCATGACGATCAGGTCGATGTGCACATGCTCGAAGCGTCTCGACGGCGGTTTAAAATTGCCGATCGGAGACGAGACATGGCGCGAGACCTTTGACCGCTGGCACTGGATGCAGACTCGGGACCAGTCTCGGCAATCCTTGGACATGGAGGGCCAGACGTACCGCTCTCTCACCAGGTTAGTGGTAACCTTGGCGCCAGGATGGGACAGCCCGTGGATGGTGTCAAAGGCTTGTCTGCGGAAAGCGGCCGTCAGGAAGGGCCGTGCCCTCATGGTGGAGACATCGCAGAAGACGGCAGCGTTGGAACCCGGCATGGTGATCTGGCGCAAGAGTAAGCCAGAGTCGTGCCTCTGGCGGAACTCCCGGAGCTCTGGGTCATCCTGCTGGGATGCTGCGAGGGCCTCGAAGTCGAGTGGCGCTGCGATCGCGTCTACCCTGGAGAGGGCATCTGCGACGACGTTCTCCTTCCCGGAGATGTGGCGGATGTCGGTGGTGAACTGGCCGATGAAGTCCAGGTGGCGATAGCGACGTGGCGAACACTGATCGGACTTCTGGTTGAAGGCGAAGGTCAACGGCCTATGGTCGGTAAGGATGAAGAAGTGGCGTCCTTCAACCATATGCCGGAAGTACTTGACCGCCTTGTAGATGGCCAGAAGTTCCCGATCGTAGGCGCTGTACTTGGTTTCGGCGCCACTTAGCTTCTTCGAGAAGAAACCAAGTGGCTCCCAAACGTCGCCAACCAGCTGGTGCAGAGCGGCTCCGACGGTGTGGTCCGATGCGTCGCAAACCAGAGAGACTTTGGCGCCAAGCTTGGGGTGCGCCAGCAGTGTCGCCGCAGCAAGCTCTTCTTTGCAGGCGACAAATGCGGCGTCGGCGGCGTCGTTCCAGTTGATTGGCGTCTTCCCCTTGATGTTGTCGTGGAGAAGGTTGTTGAGCGGCGCTTGAGTCCGAGCAGTCCTGGGCATAAAACGTCTGTAAAAGTTTATCATACCTAGGAACTGCCGGAGATCTTTTGCTGTCGTCGGACGAGGGTAGTCTCGGATGGCGGAGACCTTTTCCGGGAGTGGCTGAGTTCCGTCACCAGACACCATGTAGCCCAGGAACTTGACCTCCGTGGCGCCGAAACAGCATTTCGCTGTGTTGACGACAATTCCGTACTGCCGAAGACGTTCGAAAAGCAGACGGAGATGCTCCTGGTGTTCTTCCTCGGACGAAGAAGCGACTAGCAGGTCGTCAATATAGGCGTAGACGAAGTCCAAACCGCGCAGGACCTCGTCGATGAACCGCTGGAATGTTTGTGCGGCGTTCCGGAGACCGAAACTCATCGACGGAAACTCGAACATGCCGAACGGGGTGATGATCGCAGTCTTCTCCACGTCCTCTGGGGCGACGGGGATCTGGTGGTACGCCCGCATCAGGTCGATGGTGGAAAATATCTTCTTTTCGCGGAGCGTCTGGGCGAAGTCTTGGATGTGGCGCACTGGGTATCTGTCCGGGATCGTCCGTGCGTTGAGAGCCCGGTAGTCCCCACAAGGGCGCCACTCGTCCCCCTTCTTCGGCACCATGTGGAGCGGCGAAGCCCAGCTGCTCTCCGACGGGCGACAAATACCCATTCGCAGCATGGACTCGAACTCCTTTTTGGCAGCGACGTAACGATCCGCGGCCAGGCGACGTGGTTTCTGGGCGACAGGTGGTCCTGGTGTTGTGTGAATGTGGTGCACCGTCCGGTGTTTCACATTCGCCGCCTTGCAGGCGCCATCGGGGCGCGTCAGCTCCGGGGACTGCTGGAGTAGCTCGTGGTAACGAGTGTCACCAGCGGCTGTCCTGATCCCGGCGATGGTCGAGCACTTGGACTCCTGACCTACGACACTCAAACTCGTAGAACGATCGAGCAGCCGCCCGTTACGCAGATCTACGAGGAGGTCAAAGTGGGTCAGAAAATCAACTCCGATGATGGCCTTGGGAACGTCCGCGATCACGAAGTTCCACGCGAAATCGCGGCGGAGACCGAGGTTCAGTGTGAGCGGAATCGAACCGTATGTAGCGATCGTACTACCGTTAGCCGCGGTTAGCTCGTACCCGGTTTTCACCCGTCGGCCACTCACTAATCTCCGCGGAAACACGCACAAATCGGCCCCGGTATCGATTAAAAAATCAACCGCACTGTTCCGGTCCGTCAAAAATAAGCGGCGTGTGTTGGGGCAGCTGCCACTAGCCGCATTGCCCTCGCCTTTTCCCGGCTTCGTTTCATCGCCGGCGACGTAAGTGCACGGTTGCTCGCACTTATGAGCTTTTGGGCCGAATCGGTAGTGGTAAAAACACAATCCACCATACCGATTTCGCGACCGGGAACGCGAACGACGACGCGTGTTGGCACTATCGCGGAACTGTTGTCGACCGCGCACTTCCGAACGAAGTTCGTTCAACTCGCGGCTTTGGTTGTCCAACCGCACTGTCAAACGCTCGAGCACTTCACACAACCGCGATTCATTTGTCGACACCGCGGACACTTGTTTCTGTTGGGGCGCCATGGCGCCCATTGCGTCCATCACGCAATCAGCGGTCTTCGCCAGGTCGTCCAGGGTGACATTCGGCTGGGCGGCTTGTGCGGCGATGGCGGCGCGAGCGAACGGGTTGATCCGCTCCATCCACAAGCTGCGGACGATGTCATCAGCGGCGTTGTCCCCAGCCAGCTCCTTCAGGTAGCGCAAGAACTGTGATGGCTTCTGGTCGCCGATGTCCTCTCGCTCCAGCAGTTGCCGTATCTTTTGTGCCTGCGATTTCCCCAGGCGTCGCAGGAGCTCTTCCTTAAGTTTCTCGTACGGCCTGTCCGCCGGCGGGTTAATAATCAGGTCGCGAACCTCTCTGGAATATTTTCCGTCGAGTGATTTGGCGACCTGACGGAATTTCATGGCAGTCGTTGTCACGCCGGCGTCCTCGAGAACCCACTCAACCTGCTGGAACCACACCTCCGGATCGTCCGGGGTGAACGCAGGGATTTTCAGTCGCGCGAGAACTTCTGGTTTGGGGGCGTCTGAGTTTGCCATCGCTGTTGTGGGAAGAACCGAACTTTTCTCGACACAAGTTTTGTCCCCGAGAGTTTCGTCGTCGTCCTACTCACTCGAAGAAGTCGCACCACTCAACGAAGATTTCGGCGATACAAACAAATCGTCACTGTCGCTCATAAAATCCGTACGCGAATCACGTCGGGGTCACCAATGTTGGGACAGGGTGACGATTATAATTGTTCGAACAAACACCGAATTTATTTTAAAGAATTTATTTATAAACTCATTTAAAACAATTACAAAAAGTTGACAATAGGATAAACACGGCGCCTCGACTCGCCAGAACAAACGGACACGAGGAGACAATCGCGAGAACACTCCAAGTTGAGTGTTCAGTGGTTCGAGGTTGCGTACAAGACTGACTGATACATCTTTTTTTTTTTTTTTTTTTTTTTCCTAACTATGGCATCTCGTAGTAGACCTAGAGAGGTCGTTACTACTTAACCGGACTATCCTGTGGTTGCCTTAAGTGAAACTCAAAGCCTCCAGCCAGGGGCGTATTATTACATACTAAGCGACTATCACCTAAGGGCACCCCCTGTGGGGTACGAACCTCGGCTTAGGGCGTCGCTGGGGGGGGACAGCAAGGTGGGACAGGCTGGATCAGATTTTTCTTATTATTAAGCTTGATGAGGTCGGCGTTTCCTAATTGACTATCTCTGAGAAGAAACGCCGAAATAAACTCAGAGGTCACAGTCGGGGGGGGTTTATATTTACGGGCTCAGCTACGGCGCGGGCTGGCGCTTCGTCGGGCAAGGGTCGGGGGGGACGATTAAGTCGGGGGGTTCGCGAGGTACCTCGGCGGCGAGGACGGAATGACGGTTTGTGTAATTTGTGCACTGTACTGGTGGCCCTATTGCTCTCCTGGCGGAGTGTTATGGGGTCATCGGGGTCGGTGAGGACATGCCTTGGGCGGCGGAGGTGGCTGATTTTAGAGGGGACATAGCCTGCGGCCTTGACAACCAGAGGGTTGCGATGTTTGTCGGAGGTGTCGAAGAAACGCTTGGAGTTGCGTTTCATGAATTGATGGATAGTGGGGATTTTGAGATCTAGGTGGAGTATTTCGTTACGGACATACCAGGGGGAACCTGTTGCCCTACGAAGGACACGATTTTGTAGGGCCTGCAGCCTATGGATGTGATGGGGTTTGGCGTGTGCGAAGACTGCACTAGCATAGGTCATGATTGGGCGAATGCACGCTGTGTAAATGCGTAATTTACACCTGAGGGATAGTTTGCTGCGTGCATTCAGAACGAAGTGGAGTCTACCAAGAGCGAAGGCGGCGCGCGAGCGGGCCTTCCTTATATGCTCTGCGAAGGATAGGTGCTCATCGAGGATGACACCGAGGTATTTGGCTCGCTTCTCCCAAGGGATCGGCTTGCCTGACATAGTGATCGGTTGGGGGGGGCTGAGGCCGTGTCTCGGTCTTGGACTGATACATCGGAAATCCATTCCTATATATATCGATCACAAGTTAAAAGTAGGGAGGTCGGAAGCTTAGGGCCTTTTGTCTTAAGTCATAAAGTGGGACATAAAAGCCCGTCTTCTGGAATTGTCCATCTGTTCGGGGAAAAAACCAAGATTTGAAAATACTTAGAGTTGTAAACCAAACTGCGATAAGAAACAAACCCGATAAAACAAAAGATGAAATTTCGAGAAATAGGAATCTAGTAAAATCCCAAACAGATGAGTAGTTCGGTCGACGGTAATCTTAATCCTAAAACAAAGAACTTAAAGAAACCCAAAATCATAAAAACTAATTTTACCATTGACAGTTTCAACTTAAAAATTAACAATATCTACTGCAGGGAAAATCCCCACAATACAATGGACGGCCTTATCGCTTTCTGCGATCTGTTCCAGGCAACCTTGGAATGGACAGAGATTTTCCTGGACATAAAATGGGCTGTTGTGGTGCAAATAATAAGTATCTATACAATACCTACACTAAAATAGATACACATATATACATATCCTAAATAATAGATACATAAATACATACATACTAAATTTATAAGCAACGAAAATAAATGAAGACTATAGATATTAATTACAATAACGAGAACAAGATCACAACGACAAGTAATGTTCCTTCACGAGTCTTTTAAACACAAGCAATGACGGCGCGCGTTTATCTAATTTTATACATTTCAATCTTGTCAATTCTGATCTTTCAATGTCAATCTTGATTTTGATAAACCATGGTTGATAAATTTTGCATGCCTTACGGTCGAATCACTTAAGACATGTACCTACCTATATTCAATAACAACATTGTAACAGTGTTTTCTGCAAAAATAAATAATTTGATTTGATAGTCATTTGCATTCAAAAGGAGTTTATCTATCGTCGTGTAGGCTAGCACTTATTCCCACTCAATACTATATTGTAGTCTGTGTTCCCACTAGACTATTTTTTTTGCAAGTAATGTATGTTTGTTTCCAGGAGCTTCCTCGAGTGGGAAGACCGAGAGTTATCGACAACAATCCTTTGTACCTGGCTCATATTCTGGTACTACTTCGATCCATGGATGGCACCATTACTTGTCGCAGCGCTGTTCCCAGTAATGTGGTTTATTGATCACAAGCAAAGTAAGTTGTTTGTATTACTTTCTTTATATCATTGGTTTATTAGTTTGTAAGCCATCTTTAAAATAAAATAAATAAATAAAATAAATATTATAATTTGATTGAATTTTCCCGCGCAGACAGCGGTGAACCTAACTCGGAATACTGGGAATCCCATATACAGGGCGTCCCACGGATATGCCACATGGAGGGAAAGTACCTTGAATATTGTAGATGGAACATTTTACTGAAATACCTACTTATTTGAATTTAAAAAAACAATTTAAACAGCATTCATAGATATTTAAATAATTACATGGTTGAACCGGAAACCGAACCCGTTACATGAGAAAAATAATCACCCTGTAGTTTTATCATACCGATCGAAAGGCTTCATAATAAGGATATTTTTTTGCTAAATAACTTAGTGTCACAAATAAAAGGTAGACCATGAATTTTAACATGCATGAATGCAGTTTAAATTGTTTTTTAAATTGAAGTAATGTCTTCTTTCAGTAAAATGTTCCATCTACAATATTCAAGGTACTTTCCCTCCACATGGCATATCTGTGGGACGCCCTGTATATTTTGGGAATCCTTCTGAGCATCGAATGTTTTCCGTTTAATGGGAAATGTTTTCAAAATTAATTTATAATTTTACTGTGTTTATTCTAGATCAAGAGATAAGACATCAAAATGAAGAAGATCCCAAGGACTGGGGCCCCTCTGACGATGTGCAAAACGGCGAGTCCATACCAGATAAAATTAAAGGCTTGCCAGAAATGACGCTGACTATAACGGATGGCATAGAGTACATGGTGTCCTTAGCTGAAAGATTATATAAGTAAGTACAGAAACATATAAAAAGTTAAGTTTGTAAAATTCTGCGTGATATATTAAAACTCCTAAAACCCAACTCCGAAATTCGGAATCAAGTAACGACACAAAGAATAAAAGAAATATACTGATCTAAAGTTCTCAAAACAAAACTTTTCAAATCTTACTGCCTATTCTTCAGAATTTATTCAGAGATGTCCGGTCTCTCTGTCGGAACTTGGTCTCTCCGAACTTTCGCGCATGTATGAAGGAAGAAAACAATATGCTGCACCGACTCCAAATAAATTAGGTTTAGGTAGAAGGAAGATGATGGATGTTTAAGAATAGATTGTGTTTATAAACAAAACGTTTTTTGCTGTTTCAGTTTAGCAACATTCAAGGTTCCGTTTTTAAGTGTCTTAACGATGCTGTTGTTAGCCATTAATTCCGCACTCTTCTACTTCGTCCCCTATAAATACCTCATGATGGGATTTGGTAAGTTACAGCTAAGTAAACATTTCTAATGTTAAATAATATATTTTTCAACACATTTGCTCAAAAAATGCATTTACGAAGCCTGTATACATTGTTCGAAAGTTAAAAATTACGCACCATACAACGGAACGGGCGGTGAAATAGTTACTCTCACCTAAGTACCCTTCCCTTTATTTTATTTTTTTGAGGATTGGAAATCATCAAATGACCCCTCCCGCTCTGGGTGGAGCGGAAGGGAGTGTCAGACTCTTACTGACTAAAACCTATTCGTGTTCCTTCTTTGGCCCTTTATGTTCCGGGTCAGCGGTACCCGTTTCGGATGATCCCGCTTTCCCGGCAGGCTTGGGCCCTAGTGGGCCCCCTCTTCGATGCTGACATCTCTTTGAGGCGCGCGTGGAACACGTACGCGCCGTCCAGCACGGGCCTGGTCCTAATCGGACGGTGAGCTACCCATTACTCACCGCCCGCAGGCCCAAGTACCCTTCCCTTAGAATAATATTATTATTCTAAGTAAGTACCTACATGTTTTACCGCCCCTTCGTTGTATAGCGCCGTGCGTATTCTATACGGTTTTTTTTATTACCATAAAAAATATATAAGAATTCTCGTAATTTGAAACTCCTTGGTGGAAACCAAGGAGTTTCAAATTACGAGAATAAATAAGCTGAATGATCGAACCTCCTTGGAAGCGCTTTTGCTCAATACGTTTATCTCACTTTAGTATTAAAGAGAAAATGAGACGAAAGATGCTTTTCGACTCGACTATTGCGATTCGACTTTTTGCGATTCTAATTTTCACCACGCGCACGTAGCGCCATTTGGAAATGGCGCCATTTTCATATTAGAAACGTCAAAGATTGTTATTGTTGCGACTTTCTGACTGATATTTTTATAAACAAAAGTTTGTTTCATTACCTATTGTACTGTTTTCTCGCAAATGTGTTGAAAAACGTTGTATGACACACGCGCGAAAATTGGTATTTACAAACTCGTGACTATGGTTCGTCTACTCGTTTGTAAAAACCAACTTACCGCACTAGTATCATAAATAACTATTTCTAATCTGGTAAATAAAATTGTTACTTGTCAAAAGTAATTTATATACATAATTAATATTTACTCATTTTAAATTAATTAATTATTTATATTTCTGTTCTCATGGTCGGTCTTTTATATCCGACTCCCTGAGAAGAAACACCGAAACAAACTCAAAGGTCTCTGTCTCTTTTAAAGTCCAGACAAACATAATCTTGGTCAGGCCTTACGAGATTGGTGTCTGAGATGGTCTTTTGAGGAAAGAACCAGACGGATTTGAGTGGACCTGTCCAGTCCTGTTGCCATGATGTTTTAGGATTGAAGTTACTCTAATAATATTTTTCAGGAATATATAAATACGCGAGAAAACGGTTGGAGCCAGAGAGAGTGCTGAATAACGACTTACTAGACTTCCTTTCAAGATTACCGGATAACAAAATACTGGTAAAATAAACATCCGTATTTTTCACCTTACTAAAGTAATAGCTATCATTCAAAATAGGTATACAATTTTATCGAAAAAAATAAAATAATACTACTTATTGCCACCTCACCTATAGTTGTTGTATTTTAGAATGGCAATAGCGGTCATTGCCCTTTCCCTAAGGTCTCTTCATAGAAACAAAAAACTGAGTATCGTTTTTCATTAGTTAAAAACATTGACGGTCACGCTAGATGTCGATTACGTTCTTGGAATAAAGAATACTAGAAGCTGCCAATAAATTGGGTATTAACATGCTAAAAAGCAGCAACTATAATTTCAGAACGGTTATGTCAATTTGTTTTAACCTGTTGGCCGCCCCGGTCGGATTAATACGACAAATGTTTTCGTGCCCGTGTCGCATCAGTCGTATATACAAGGTGGAGACGACCATACGACAATAAATTAAACTGCGTATATCTAATGATGTTCCCAGCCTGCATACAAAAATTCAATCAAATATATCCAATAGTTTAGTCACTATAGCTAGTCAAAGATTGGCAAAACCCATAGTTGTCCCATCACTACTATTTAGTTTGTTTGAAAAAATCACTATTGTTATCTCGGTGTTAGGATTAATTTGATAGTTTCAAAATACTCCTATGCATTAGTATTGCCAGTGTTTTCATTTATTGTCGTATTGTTGTCTCCACATTGTATACGACTGAGTACCTATGTTCTTTTCTTGTTATTTATTTCATCGCACGACCCCATTTGTCATAGGTATTCATTTTTCGATTTATGAGCTGTGCGCTGGGGTCACGATTGATATAAAACCAAGCGGTCAAACGGTCGAATGTTGTTATTTAAGTCGGCAATTAACGTGAGTTTGACAGTCTGGTACTTTTGTTTGTTAATTTTAGAAACTTCAGTGCTTTTATAAGGTGTCGTCTTCATTTCTATTGAAGGTATTGAAACTTTGTCTCAATGTTTCCTATTTTCTGCTTTTCAGAGAGATTGGAAAGAACTAAGCGTGCCAGAACCACACAAGCACAAAAACTCTACAAGATCTACATTTTCAAAATCTATTTCGGGTTCGACCTGAAAGAAGGCTAAAGTTAGTATAGGTAGGAATACTCCGATATTGTTAAAGTAGATATCCTAGTCCAGGGCGATATTATGTATGGAAGGTTTATTTCCAAGGGAACCATGGCGGACTGTGAAGATTCATTCAGATTTATGCTCAAAAATCGTTTTCGATAGTGGTTTCTTAATATTAATTTATTAAATAAAAATAACTTTTAAATAAGAATATCATTGTAATTCGTTGTTTTATTCTTAAAACTAAACATCACAATTTCATTATTATCCTAACGACTCAATTATACCTATAGGTATTCGTATACCGATTTATTTGTACAATTTCTAGCAAAAATCATTAATTAAATTGTAAAAATGGCTAACATAATCATGTTTTTGGTCTTGTCTGTCAATGAGTTGATAGGAAGATGATAAACATGGTGCTTACAACTATTTGACAAATCCGCAAACCATTTGTAAAAATAAATATTTCTAGAATGAAATAATTTTAAAATGCATGCGGACATTATATCTAAATGCTTATTAAACTAACGGCAAATTATATTTATTATCACCTATGTAATTAAATAATGTACTTATATAATTATAAATAAGCTTTGAGCTACGCCTAGTTTCTAGTTTCATTGCTGCACAACACTGTGCAATATGGCGGGGGGTCATACCCGGTCATATCCCGTGACGTCATAGCCTAGGAGACAGCGGCACCGCCCGGCGCCCGTGAAATTCTCTTCAGTCCTAAAGGCCGGGCTACATTAGAGCACTACGTACGTACGTAACGTAGTGTGTAGTGCGCCTTTCATCTCGTCCTTCATTTATCGCCTCTTCGAAGAATACTGTCTGTTGAAGTTCGACTCGGGCACTCTCAGTTCACGCCATTGTTTCTGAAAATAATATGTTTTTTTTTTAGATATTTGAATGTTATATCATCACGCCTATATTTTGACTGAATGGTTAGGTAGTAGAACAAGATTAGATATTTAGTCCGATGATACCATTAAAAAGCCAATATCACAATTGATTACGCAAATTGTACTACGTCTATTACTTATGCGTCAACATTGGGAGCCTGAATGCCTGAATGCTACTTGGCAAGATTCCTGCGCCTATGAATAAATCACCTAATATACTTGAGTAATAAATACTAACCAACATCTTATCGTCCGGTATCCGTGAGATGAAGTCCAATATGTCATTGTTTGGAACTCTGTCAGGATTCAGCACCTTGCGCATGAACTTGTAAATACCTGCAACAACAACAACACCCAAATGAAATAAAATCTTTACTTAAAGTATTGAAGGTATAATTTTTGTCAATTTGCTAAAGAAAAACTTACCCACGGTTTATGAAAATCGGATCAAACCCTCTTAGTTAAGCTGCTGTCAAATCTCATGTTAGTTGTTGCAATCGGTTGAGTAAAATGATAATAGTCAATTGAATGAAGTAATGAATCGGAATTTTTCTAGTATTCAGAAGCCATGGGTAAGTAAACTTAAATTGGTTCAGACTTCCCATGAAAAGTATGCACTTCGGAAATCATCGTCTATCTTTGGAAATACGAACGAGCGACGACGAGATCCAATATATGTAGAGCTCTTACAACCACGGAAGTACCTACTTGCCTACTTGTTTGTATAAATTATAACAAAATTATAGGTTAACGACTCTATGCATTTTCCACAAATCTTTTCAAAACTTTTGAGTGACAGATGAAGTTCGGTGACCGAAGCAGACGACGGGACGGAAAGAAAACTTTGTACAAATGCGCAACGATATGCGTACCACTCAATGCGCGGCAGTACAAATCGTAGAAGCTTTGCCTCTGCGGGTGGTTACGACGTTCGTGCTAATTCGGAAACACGAAGATTACCGAAGTGCATACCTTTTCTGGTTTACCTATAATTAGAATGTATACGCACCTAATGCCATAAATATATAATTAATAGGTATGATGTAGACTGCGATTGTGGCGCCGACCAACACAGACATCACGAGGTAACTTAAGAACGGCACCGCGAACTTGCACAAACTGGAAAAGAAACGTTTTATCTATTAGTTCTAATTTATAAGCTAAGCCACTAGGCCATCCTTGCTAAGTACCAATATTTTATTTTTAAGTGTTTTTTGTTCCGTGCTTCTTGTTGCCCTATGCCTAAATAAATAAGCAGAATTCAACGAAAACTTAACAAGATACCTTATTGGTAAGACTAGACATACTGTTGAAACGTTAAACAATGGTTCCAATTTGCGTAACAATGGATTTGTGAAATTGAGACTTAAATAAACATAATGAGGCCTACTTCCTGCATTACGGTTTTTAGAAACAAAGTGGTTACTATTTATAATTTACACTTAAGTAACCAGTGGATTTGAGTGGATAAACGATGTATACTGAAGTAAGTGAAAATAACTTATGTAGAGCTTCAATCTTCGGTTTGGTCAGGAAAACGCAACTTTCTTCTGAATTTCACAAAAACAATTTTAGCGCATAAGATGCCAGGGCTCTCATGGTCATGCTAGGGTCGCAGTCCGAAATGGTTACCGTGGCCCCTAGCACAGGCAACTGAAGGAACACGGGTGGGTTTTAGTCAGTAAAGAGTCTGACACGCCCTCCTGCTTCGCCCAGAGCGGGAGAAGATAATTGACGACTATCCACCCACAAAAAAAAAAGAGCTGTCATGGTAAAATATAAAGATCTAAGACAATTAGTTTATCGAAGATTATTTATATTTTCTATCGGCTTTAATATGAATTATTATGAACGGAGACTTACTTTTTCACTCTCTGTAGAAGTGATACTACGTAGTCTATCCCGTCCTTTATCGTGAACGTGAGATCCTGTAGTTCATGTAGTCGGTTTTTAATTGTTTTCTCGTCCTGAAACAGAAACAACAATCACAGGTGAGTGAATTACAATCCGTCCGATCAGGACCAGGCCCGTGCTGGACGGCGCGTACGTGTTCCACGCGCGCCTCAAAGAGATGTCAGCATCATAGAGGGGGTCCACTAGGGCCCAAGCCTGCCGGGAAAGCGGGATCATCCAAAAGGGGTACCGCTGACCCGGAACATAAAGGGCCAAGGAAGGAACACGGGTGGGTTTTAGTCAGTAAGAGTCTGACACTCCCTTCCGCTCCACCCAGAGCGGGAGGAGTCATTTGATGATTTCCCATCCTCAAAAAAAAAAAAAAAAAAAGTGAATTACAATGACTTTTGTGTCTAACTATGATATCGTTGCATCATATTGTAAAACATTACACTATTGTTGTTAAAACATTGCTTTCACTTTTTTTTTTGTTAGTTGTATTTTTGTTTCACTAACTGTGTCCTAATAAACGTTATTCTTTCTTTCTTTATTTCTAAAACTCTGGCGGACGTTAGAATTGGTCCAAGGCGAGGTCACTCTCTTATTTAACTAAGCATAAAACACAAAGCATTTATATTTATTTCTAAGAAACCAAATTACAAGCATTTTTGAATTTTCAAGGCGTCGCGCGTCCTCGGTCAGTGAGAAATATGAAGCTAGTTGTGCAATCCAAAGCGTTATAACTTTATAAGTTCCTATGGAGAAGAATGGACAAGAAATTTCACGGATACTTTTGGACATCTTCTTCATTCTCATCGCACCGGCACCAGACCCCCAGACCAGACAGTGGATCTTTCGTCACGACTTAGTGCACGTGACATGTGAGTACCTACTTTGTGAACGTTGACTTAGGTCTAATATAAACTATTTAAGTATGAGGTAAATAAATGTTTATATAATATTTATTTAAGAACGTTTAGTCTAGAAATCTAGTAATCAACGATAATGCTGACCTAGGCGGCTAGTGTATTATTAATTATTATTTTTAGTTCATGGGTCACGATGCATTTCTTTATATAGATAAGGATGTTCCTAGAAACGGAATTTAATGAAGTAGTCAGTAGTTATACTTCATAAAGATTATAGATAATAAAATGTAATTGACTGAATACAAAGAGCAAACGTTACATTACAATAATGTTGGTTCCTCAATAAACATTACTTAGTAGGTACTAATCGGTTTATCTACGTTATTTTATTGTTAGTCAATCAAAGTACTTGGAACGTGTGCTTTTTCCATTTAGCCATGGTGTTTTTATGTAGATTCTGATTAAAATGACGACATATCGATTCTTTATCGAAACGAAAACAATAGAATTAAAGTGCCAATAAAATAAATACCTATTATGATTAAATGCAGCAGTCACACACGACTGAAAGCACGTGGGAGGCGGTGATGCAAGGGAAACCATTATATTCGCGTTTAATTATATTCAGTGATAATTTTATGTTTTGTTTGTATCATCATAAATAAAATACGGTAGGTACATAAAATCAACACTACTCAGAATGAATAATAATGTCTTATTCAATTAGTTAACGGCTATTTATGGGTGAATTTTCCTTTAGTTTTATGTAATTCTAGTAACTTGCAACACAAGAAACAACTGAATGTCGTCATCATTCATGGGAACAGCAATAGTTGGACAGTACATACCCTAGTTGATTCCAGATCTTCTTCTGATGAATCTTCGTCGAACTGAGAGATAGGCAACAGATTTGCAGTGTCTGAAAATGGCAGGAAAAATTAGCACTGCTACAAAATCAATAGGCGGATAGGTACCTTCTCTTGTGATACTTATGAAATTATTATGCGCTACGCAAAGATTGATAGTTGCCATGGTGGCATTTATTCAGGAAACTTTCAGTCAAATCAAATATTTAAGAAAAATAAAAACAAATAAGGTCCCTTTTTTTTTTGAGGATGGGAAATCATCAAATGACCCCTCCCGCTCTGGGTGGAGCGGAAAGGAGTGTCAGACTCTTACTGACTAAAACCCACCCGTGTTCCTTCCTTGGCCCTTTATGTTCCGGGTCAGCGGTACCCCTTTCGGATGATCCCGCTTTCCCGGCAGGCTTGGGCCCTAGTGGGCCCCCTCTTCGATGTTGACATCTCGTTGAGATCCCTTAGGTTGCTTCACGTAAGATCTTCTGAAATTAACTAGATTAGATACTAGTAAGATTTTAAAGGAGAAGATCAGACTTACTGCGTGTGGCCCAAAAGTAGAGGAACGGTATGACAGCTAGGAGCGGAGTCATCCACATTCGGAAAAAGAACCAAAACAGCAGCCAAGCCGACAGCGCCAGCGCAGACTTCTCACGATTCTCCCACTCAAACAAATACCTGGGAAGTGGAGACAAGTTGATGTTAGAATAGAATTTACAACACAGTGTAAGTACTTCAGTAGCTCAACGGGAGCGTGTACGCAAAGCAATCGAGCGGTGGGTCAATGGACTAATTTAATTGGGCGGAGTTTATTTCCCAAACTGCCATACTGCAGTTACACTGTGCTTATAATTGTAGGTACATGTATATTCAGCAACATATGCTTGGGTTGTTGTAAGGGTGAGAGCTTCTTTCTGTGCTCCAATCAAACGAAATTTGAAAACATTCCTTCTCGGACTTTAAATCCAGTAGCCGTATATTAAATGCCTCGGGAATGTCTATAAGACAGACATTACAGTGATGACTCAGAGAAAAGGTGATGGTGACTAATTAAATGAAAATGTTACTCATTTGTACCTAATTGTTTGTGCCACTTACGGACCAGGACAAAAACAATAGTTTTATTGCACAAATAATTCTCTATTTACATCACGGATTATTTAAATAGGACACGCATAGCATAATTAGTCAGCAGTCGTTGATTAGATACTAATTGAATGTTCTTTTATACTTGAATTACTAATTGTCTGTGTGGGCGGCAAATATCTAGGGACAACGGAGACCTGCGTGCGTAGCATAATGCTACGCGTGTAGAGGTTGCTACGAAACTGCATAAGGTACCCGTAGATAAGTACCTACTTTACTACCAGGCCTCTTTAAATAATTGCCATCAATTACTTTTGGGGAATAAGTAATTCATTTAATTATTTGAGAACCATGGCATGTAAATAAAGTGCCATTCTAAGGCCTGAAGGTTAATAATGCCAGTCCATAAGTAAGTATAGCATAATCAGCCTATAAGGTTCCCACTGCTGGGACACAGACCTCCTCTCTGTGAGAGGGAGTGGGCCGTAATCCACCACGCCAGCCCAATGCGGGTTGGTAGATGTCACATGTCTTTGAATTTTTTGGTTCTACGACATGGCGGTTTCCTCACGATGTTTTCCTTCACTGTTTTGTGAGCAAGTGGTAAGATTAATGAATTCTCATCAAGTTATAAAAAAAATAACAACATTATATAGTAGTAAATGAACGTGTAGACATTTTAAAGCCCTTTTGTAAAGTTAATTACATATTAATATGAATTATTCATTGGTCATTGTTTAATGATGTCACCGACCATCGTACTTGTAATAAAACATGTATAATTTAACTTTATGACACAATATATTTCACCAGGATTCGAAACATCACGGCATAACAAAACACAATCTAAAAAACATCAATAGTTAGGTAGGTACAATAGGCACATAGTCATTACAATGTCTTTATACTATTAAAAAGAAATGCAAATACATACTTAATTAAAATACTATTAAAGTAATGCACCGTTCAATATGGCGCCTTCCAGACCGGTCAACGAACGACACGTAAAACTGTGTTAAACTATTTACATACCAATAACAAACAGCCCGGTGCGGTATAATTAGACAAGACACAAGAGTGTGAGGATGGGTTCATTAATTATTGATGACAAATAGGTACTAGGTTTTGAACCTGACGCCTGAAGAAGAATTTGGGACAGAAAGTGGTGAGTTAGTTCTAAATTACTAGGAATACCTAAGTTTCTAGTGCTACGACTACAGTGAGACATTCGGCTTAAAAAATGGGGTTCTTTTGATAGCCCGTACTATCGAGGAAGTTCATATCTAAGCAGTTTTAAAACAAAATCCCGTGAACACGATGACCACATTTGTTTTACGACGAGCGAGACGACAGACGAGCGCTGCAAGGAAAAATATTCCTTAAGGTGCATAGATATGAAATTCCTCGATAGTACATCGATGATATATGTAGTAATGAACCCATAAGAATAGTCTAGTTAAAACTTGCCATTTACAAGCACACTTGGAAAACTGACTAGCTTAAAAAACGCAATTTGTTTTTTCTCCGACTTGACGAAAGTAGCGACAGGTAGAGAATGCTACGATAGTAGTCTGCTTCATATTTGGCTAGGTATGCACCTAGCCCTAAATTGGTTATATATCGTTGCCGAAGTAATGCTACTTCGGCAACGATATATAACCAATTTTCGGCAAAGTTTAACTTCATTAGGTGTGACACCGTGCCCCCAATACGTCAAAATAGCATAGACAAGACTTCATTGATACAGACCAATACCTATACATAATTGCCCCATCTATGCGGGAATCTAATTATGCAATAGGTACAAAGTCAAAAGTTCAATTTGTTTCCGTAACCAGACTATTAAGTATCTCCTCCACGATAGGTAGGTACCTACTCTAGCGTAGATTATATCTACGTGGAATGTTTAAGCTAGAGTATTTTAACCGACTTCATCGCAGCTCTGTATCTATAGGTGGTAGAAACTCTCATAGAGCCACCGCACTATAAAATGGTACTTACAATGGCGGCACTTTGTGATGGCTTTTGACGTTTGCACGTTTTTATGAATTTCCGCAGCTAAATGTGAGGAAACAGATGCCATAAGATAGTGTTGTACATGCACCTACTTACTTTATAATGTCGTACCGCTGGACTGGATCAGATAAATTGTTATAATTTGTAAGCTGTCACAGGCACCAACAAACTGATACTTACTTCAAATGTTCGTTTCCATAGTACACAGCGTAGAATATGTCTTTGATGAACTTCAGGTTATTGTAAATGAGAGGAATACTGAAAGTCTTCGGCGTTGGCTCCGTGTATTTGTTGGTTTTAGGACTCAGTAACCGGACTGAGGCTTTTATCTGCAATGAAAAGAAACCATAAACAAACCCTAAAAATAAACCTGAACAATAACAAATATATCACTTTGAATGTTACATTTACTTTGTATAGAAAAACATGAATCTATCGTTATTTGTGGCTAAAACATTGGAAGCTATAAAAACATGAATTACCGGGTTCCACGCGATGGACATTTGTAATTGAATTTTCGGGGAGTTTCCCTTCATTGTGTGTTTCTTCGATCGACTGTTGAGGTCGAACCAGGCTTTCTCTTCGTTCATAATTGTTAGTAGAGGTATCGATATCTTGCCTAGAGTCTCGTCTTTCATCGAGTTGATTATCGATTCATCCTTCACTGTTATTGTTAGTGTTGATGTAACATCTTCGACGGGGCTGCAGACAAAATAAAAAACCAAATGAAAAAACGAAGAGTTTATCATTAACTTTATATACGACGTAACTATTGAACAAACCGATGGATCAAACCAATAAAAAAAAACAGGAATGAATTGGGAACACCCCTAATTAAATTCGATTTACTGCTTTCGAAACTCCGTACTTAATTATTCCCAATCTAGACGGATAACTGTTTCAAATTAGGTTAACAAAGTCAAAAAGGAGGGTAGGTTCATACTTGGTCGTCCGTTAACCATACCTATTGTTTACCACTAAGTTCAAAGGTGGTCCTGCACCTAGGTCAGATATAATCGTATGCATTAGGTATTTAAATAAGTCTGGAATTACCGTAAATGTTGAAACACAAAAAGTGATCATTAACTTTTAGGATGAATTAAAAGAGGTACCCCGGCACCATTTGTCCACCATCAACGGGATATCAACGAGAAACGAGATTATTCGAATCGAGCGTGATATTCCGGTGACGGTGTGCAGTGGACATGTGGCTATAGTAAATGCCAAAGTAAATGGCCATATACTATATCGCTTCGTTGGCACCGTCATCTCGTTCTCGTTGACATCCCGTTGACGTGGCGGTGCCGGTGGAATAACGGCCCGCGGCACGTTTTCGAATGACGGACCAATCAAAATACCGTGCGACGCACCCTGGGCAATTAGCCCCGATATCAACACAACATAAGCTATCCTTGTAGTTATACCTTTTGCTACTAGAGAAGAAATAGTAGATTGTTATACAAGGAGCTAAAATGACCCATTATATACGAGGTAGTTTTACTCCCGAGCTTTAGCGAGGGAGTAAATAGAAACCGAGTTTTAATGGGTTTTTAGCGCCGTGTGTTACACTCTACTTTTCACTACGATTGCGAGAAAATAAAACAATCCAATACAATTAATTACGGTCACTACCAATTCAATTTGCAATTAGAGAAAAATTATAAAGATTTCGCGCCAATGTCTTTTTTTTGTTTTTTCTTCTGCAGCCGCAACGCATTGCATGCATTCTACCAAAGAGATCGCCGATTTTAGTTCCATTTTCAAAAATAAAATGAAGTTCTTTTTTTATGAAACAGTAATAAGTCGAGTCTATATTCATGATTATTCTACTTATGACTAAAGACTTTTTCGTTTTTGTAGGCTCATTGTCATTTGACACACAAAAATTTAAAAAAAAAAAACTTTTTCCCCTAGAGGAAGAATTGCTATTTTTTCTTCGCTCTGGTACGCCACAATGACGGTCTTTTTGAGCAAGAGGAGTGAAAAATAACATTTAATACTAAATTCAAATTTGTTAATTCAGCGATTTATAGCTGTTACCAATTAACTGGTTTCGATGTTCTTTATAAGACGTAGAAAATTTGTAAAGCTAGGTGTAGCGTAGATTTTAATCGGAAGAAGTAGTTACAAAACCCTACCTTGAGATGTGTTCATGTAATACCAACAGGAGAGATATACCTTTTCTTGATCTAAAAATCTTCATATCGAAGCATATCGTCTCCTAAAAATGTATGCAGTACAACTTACAATTTGAAACTCTTGTTCCACGTCGGGTCGGTGGTGCCAGGCACCGTGTGCGTCTGTATCCTGGAGTTATCCAGCTCCAGCACACAGTAGGAGTCGGCCTTTCCGCTGATGCCGAGCGCACTCAGCCCTTCGGCGCCGTACACCGTCACCGACAGCTCGCCCACCTCGCCCCAGCTGTTGTCCAGGCGATACCATGACTGCGAATAGGACACATGATATATTTTTCATCCTGAATAAAGGGGATAATATGGGTGTACATCGGTGAAGGAAACCATCGTGAGGAAACCTGGACTTATAACGAATATAAGTGTAGTAGTAGTATATTAGTAGTCTTTTACAGCTCAAGCAGTACGGTCATGGAATGCCTTGCACGAGTCGATAAGGCGTGCTCAATCTTTGTCCACTTTTAAAACTCTGGTTCAAAACACTTCCTTTCTACTTAAACATCATCATTACAAATGGTTTCCTTGCTCTTGTTTCATGTTTATTATTCAATGTCAACGTGTCCCAGATATCAACGTCAGCCCAAAACGGGCAATAGGCCAAGTCGTTACAGTTATTACAAAAATACGAACACAATACGACGTAATGCACAAACGCCCTAAGTGAGATGCATTGTAACATTTCAAATAGAATAACACGCTGGGTACTGAACGGTATCTATTTTGTTCAAAATATATCGATTCGGATCTAATGTATGGGCATCCCTAATCCTTGTCATGTCATGTCAATCAACTCAATTGTCAAGATATTGCACTCACATTACACTCGCTCGCATTTCTTCGTGATTACATGTTATAGTGTAGGTATTCAATTTGCTTTATTTAACATCAAACAAGATAGGTAAGTACAGAAGTATATAAATGTTTTACTGAATCTCTTAGCTTAACTAGCCACATACAGGCAATAGAAATAACATTAGTGACAGGCATTTACTAGTATGTATTTCGAAGTATTGAAATGATTGTTTCTTACTAATTATAAACTTAAAATCTTTGTTATCTTTAAAAAAAAAAATGCTTTTTGCAAGTTGTCCGTCATCAAACTTTGCCTTGATGGGCATATACTTGTAATTTAGAACACGCAAAGTAATTTTCCTTCGCTGTTGGTTCTGGGGCGAACGATGGATGGATGCAGAACAATCTCCTTTCAGAATAAAATATAGTCGGTCCTAGCTAGGGTAAGAACTAACAAAATAATTTTCGTAGAAAAGAAACAACATTTTTATGGAAAACAAAGATCGGTAAGCAAAAAAGCAACTTTAGTCAAAAGTTAAGTGAACTCAATGACCTATGATGCAGAATTTTCGTGACAAACAAACTATGCCTACTAGAAGATTGTACTGAAACGCTAGACATTTTTTTTTTGCTTTTAATCTACTTTGCGTCCTCTTGTACATATCTAATATAATACTGATGATCCTTATGGCTTTGGCATAATAAGCCTATAACGTTCCCACTGCAGGGACACAAGCTTCCGCTCTGTGATAGGGAGTGGGCCATAATACACCACGCGGGCCCAGTGCGGGTTGGTAGATGTCACATGTCTTCGAATTTTTGGTTCTAGGACATTTCGGTTTCCTCACGATGGTTTCCTTCACCTTTTTGAGAGCAGTGGTGACTTATGACTTTACATGAACTATAATATTAACATAATATATAAGCTAACATACTTAAAATAATATTAATAATATATATATAAAAAAGAGGGAATAGAAGGCATCAAAAAATTCGTCCGCAACGCTGTCAACAGGAAAAGTGCCCAACAGACTGGCAGCATTGCCACGTTGTATGGCGATGCTGATTCTATGGCCAAAAAATAGGCCAGCGCTATAGTCACGTGAAGAGTCGGCCAACCGCTTGGCGATGTCTCGAAAAAGCAAATGGGCACTCGAACCCCACGACCCTTGTGTTTCAACCCCAACGGCTCGAAGCGCGGACATATAGCTCCCAATAAGATTGGAATATTTTCGCCGTTCCAGGCTTTCTGCACCTGCAGCAGCTGCTCCAGCACAACCCGCTGTACTACGAAGATGGGATGGCGCAAGGGTGTCGACACATGTTGCATCTCACACCAAAGGCCTGCCTAACTTCGAGGGCATTATGTTTATTTTGTCTGGTCTCTTCCATCGTCACGTGCCAAGCCATTTGGTTCCAAAACAGCTGGCACCTTTTCGGTGACAAGAGCGCGACGGATGATGTCGTTTTCTCATTTCTTAAAAAACTCAAGGATGCTTACTAAGCATTACAACTAAATTCAGCTATCCTTGTCGTTTTTCCAATAGAATTGTACGTCTAGTAAATTCGTGTTTATCTTAATAGTTATCATAAATGTGTTAGATATTAGCGCTATTAACAGTCCTTCTTCTATTTCAATAGACACCTATTGAGTGACCAGGAAGCAAAAAAAAATGATTTTGTATCGGTGATTGACAATCATAATATTAACGACTACACACTTTTTCTATGACGTAGATATTTTTTTGTTAATAATTATTATTATCCCACTAGAGTAGGTACTTTTAAGTTTTTTGTTTAATTATCGTGGGGTCATCGTTGTCTGTAGGTAATAAATCACTGTTTCTTTTTGAAACAAGCTCTACTTTGATCCGGTCTGTGTAGTGTAGGACATAAGGCAAAAAGTATGCACGTCATAGAACTATTATTAATTTACTTTATTTCAGTAATGTACGTAGATTTTTAAAAAAATATTTTTTGCGTATAAGATCAATATTGTTGACGTCTAACGTCTTACTTATTAAGAAAAATACTAACCGGGATCTAATTAAATATATGAAACATGATTGGTTTTAATTTGTAGATCAGATTGACTTTCGTATTATATTAAACAATTGCTTTAGTAACTTATTATAATATTAAGGATGAATTAACAACAATGTATCATGTATGCTTTCGAAACTTCCTTCACGGTAAGGATGTTTAAAAAAAAACATACATAAGCGACTGACGCAAAAGGAAAACCGGCCGTCACATGACATCATTTAGTATTCACAACTTTTTTTTTACTTTATCTGTTTAATTAACACAACATCACACCTGCATAGCTAGAAGGAGTAGACAGAGGTGTATTACACACTCATATTTCGCCAGTTAGATATGTTTATGTTTTACGTAACCTATTGCAATTAATAGGGCACTTTTTTATTATTTTTATTATGTGTTTGCTCTTGACTCTAGTCTAGGTCAGTGGTGACAGAGACAGAGTCGACGATGGAATGAGCTTACCCAGAAGAAGCTGGTTCACTCTCACTTTGAAGATATTAGGGTTGTATGCGTTCGGAAACACAGACGCAGGTAGAGAGTTCCAATCTTTTGCTGTGCGCATAACAAAAGACATTTGGAAACGCTTAGTGCGAATTGGTGGAATAGCAACTAGGTAAGGATGGTAACTTGCAGTGCGTCTAGATGACCGATGGAAGAAGGGGGCCGGTGGAATGAGGTCGTGGAGTTAAGTTAGGCACTAATCCAGGATACGATAAACTGCAGAGGGAAAACTCCAATTACACTTCCAGACGTAGGAACCCCAAAACCATGAGGTCCTAGGGCTCCCTTGTCCGGCAAACAAAACCAAGTTGGCAGTAAAACTGTTTACTTGTTCATTAATGACGCGAAGCAGGAAATTAATGCGAATAAAAGACTATCACTACATTGCAAGTGTAATAAATAAGGCTGAGCAGTAATCTTCACATCTCAGCCGGTTTGACCACTTTTACCTACGTCATCAGTTAGTTATTGGAACCCAGGAATATTCCAACCATGAAAAAAACCGGCTTTTCAATGTTTACGAGGAACGAGCAAACAAAGTACAGCTATAGCATGTCTCTGTGAGTCACGACGTAAAAGCCAAAGGATAACGACGTATAGATATTAGTTTATAAATATTTGCAGAGTTAGTGGTCAAGTGCGAGTAGGGTTATATTTTCGAAAATTGAAACGTCCTGACGATGAGACGGACATTTGCACAAAAAGTCTTGATGTTTCTCGTTATAATCTTTCTTTTTTCGGCTCATTTAACTATTTTTTTTTACAAAATTTAAACCCTATATGTTTAACATCCGGATGAAGTCCGGACGGAGCGCCAAAAAACCGGTCATATCCGGATAAATTCGGACGGTAGTAGATTTCTGAAAATAACTTAAATCAAATGCCAAGTTTGCATGTGGACGTGTAGACAAACACAGTAAATAAATGTAACTAACTCAAAATTACTGAACTTCGGTAAAACATTTGGTGGCTTAATTTGTTGCATTTTAACCCTACTATGACGTAATACGTCGAGTTACCAGTAACCCTGTACATATATAAATTATATGATTCAAATTCTTCAGCACACACATCTTAACGTTGACTGACCCAACTAGTATTTTCTAAGATTAAACAAAAAATCGTCAGCTAAAAGCCTCTTCAAGCTTCGTCAAGCTTCTCATACTGGGCTGGAAATCTACTAGCCATACCTGCTCGACGGCTATATCACGGTTGAGTGAAACCGCAAACTAACCTGAACTTTAATGTGTCCGCATTCAGTTTAATTCTCTTGAATAGTCGCAATTAAGTCGTATTTAAATATACAGCTGAGGTCTTGATTCATGTCCATTATTTTGAACTTACTGCAAGTTCGTTGGTATTATGTTTATAAATGAAGAGGAAATTATGAAGTCAAGTTATAATTATGTGCCGCGTCCGTTTTCAGAGAAGGAAAACGTAGGTAGTTTGAATTTTTTTGTAACCTGTCTTTTGAAGCACAATTTTTTATGTGGGGAAATAATATATCTTCACCCGCTCTGGGCGGAGCGGTATGGCGTGTCAGACTCTTACTAACTAAAACCCACCAGTGTTCCTTCAGTTGCCTGTGCCAGGGGCCACGGTAATCATTTCGGACTTTCCCGCAACCCTGGCAGTTGAAGCACTACTTAAGAAAGAAAGAAAGAAAAATAGATTTATTTGTCACAGAAACACGTGCATACAAAAAGATAATTAGCTCAAATAATTAAGAACGAAGAAAAAAAAAGGTAAAAATAACAATGAGATCTCGGCAAGACAGCAAGCAAGCTCAAATGTTGCCAGTCAGTTGGATTCTAGTAGATACAGCATCTCGCCAATCGTTTGACCTTTTCCGTGCAGCTTTATTTTTTTCAATGAACATGGACATATCGAACGTTTATTTTAATTAGGGTAGAACAGGATATAGTTTAAAATAGATCGTGAGATTATAGCTTCATCCCGCAACATCGTCCGCCCGACCCACCGCGTCGCTGCGCATCCCTCGCCCGAGCTTTTTGTTCGTTTTCGCTTATTTCTGACTTTTTATATTTTTGCTCGGCTTATAAGGGTTGCAGCGTGATGTTTCATAACCAATAACCTTCCTCACGAATGGGGCTATCAAGCGCACGAAAATTTTAGCACTCTACCTCAGATAAGTTAGATTTTGTATGTGCTTAATCGACTTAAGTATATGAAAATTTTTAAGAATTAAGAGTCGATAGGCTCCAAGAACGAGCGAAGAAAGCTCGATTATATCGGCAGCAACATATTAGTAAACTTTTATCAATCGATAATGCTCAAATCCAAGAGGGGCGTCAGCGCTGTGGTAAAAAAATTAAGGAATTCGTGTCGCCTTTGCACTTGCTGTCGTCGTAAAGGGCAGGACGAAAATAAAGGAATTTTCCCTTCATTTATTAATGGACACAGAGGATCTCATCGGCCTCTGGTTCGCTGCGGCACAGATTTTTTGCAAGAGATAGAAAGCCACCCTTTTTATATCGCCAAATAAAAGTGGAGTTTAAGCTTTAAAAATGGATGGATGCTTTATGTCTTATCTCATGTATTTTATTGTGTGTACATAAATAATAAAATAAATAAATAAATAAATGGAGACTTCCTGGAAGAATTCAACTGCGCCACCCGCAACCCGTTCACACCGTTCGACGACCAGGTATAGGTCGCTATCACGTAGTGGTTCCAGTGCACCACACGCAGAGAAAGATAATAAGTGCTGCTTATATTTTATCACCAAGTTGCGGTGCGCTGCTGGGTGGTGCACTTGTCTGCCACGCATGAATTTGCCACCCCTTGAAATTGACGCTCGGGGCACGGAGCTCGGTTCGCCCCGCACTAGATCCGGGGCTGCATACATTGTTCAAATGTATGCTGCTACATAATTCGCTTAGCAATTTTGTTTTTACGTAATTTTAATAAGTTACGAAATGATACCTTTTACAATTATTTTGTTTTATATGTTATTTTATGTATATCTGTATAATATATCGAATTTTTAAAAACATCGTTAGTCAGGTACCTTTTAATTATATTCGGCCTTCAAACTATTTATTTAAAAAGAGATACCTCTAGAAATACTAGATTTAATTGTAAGTTATTTATCAGATTAGCCAAATTTCTTGATGTCTTTGTTTTTAACCCACGAAAAAATTAGGTACTTCTAAAGTCGATGCGTAATTTATTTTCTAAGGAAGTAAATCTAATAACGTACGTGATTTTACGACCATAATTTGTTTATTTATCAATTTGTCCTAACCGCATGCTTGTTAATTGACGACACGGTTGGCGCAGTGATTAAGCGATTGACTGCTGCGTTACGTGTCGTGGGTTCGATCCCCGCACGGAACAAATATTTGTATGACCTGCAAGTAGTTGTTCCGGGTCTGGCTGTTTGTGTTATGTGAGTTTAAATATTTGTAAACGAACCCACGATACAGGAGAAATTCCTAGTGTGGGACAACGTTTTTTAAAAACGAAACGAAACGAACGAATTATTTCCGAATATTAGTAAGATTTTTATTTATTTATTTAAATATACCTAGGCCTAACACAATACCATTTACAATCAGTGATACACAAATATATTTTGGTTTACAGCTCAAATATGAACTCAGAACATCTCAATGAACTTGAACATTCTTTTATGCGAGCGTTCATAAAATCTATTTAAGGATATTCTTAATTTTTTAATGTACTCGTAAATACTAAGTTACGATACGACACATGCAAAAAAAAATGTAGTTGGTTAAAATTACAACGGAATATTTATTTACTGTCTATAGTTAGGCCGTTATGGACTGAGTCCTGAAGTCTTAAACGTCAGTAACAAAACAATTGCTACTATCGCGCTCCGTAAGCCTAAGGCCTGAAACTGCGTTAAGCGGGCGCCCGCGACGTGCAACCGTCGCGTGTCTACGCGCGTGGATACGCGGGTGGGCTCTGTGGGAACGCTACGGGCCCCGTCGCGGGTACCCGTCGCGGCGTTTTATTTACGCAGTGTCGCTAGTTCAATTTTAACGTCGTGCATATACAGTCGTGTCGATGGAGTACTTAATATATTACTACGTAGCAAAACAACGACAAGCAAAAAAAAAACGACAACCAGTAAGCTCGTATATTGAATCTAGATTGCTATGCGGTGAATTTGTTGTAAAGTTCGGTAAATTAAGAGAAAATGAAAACTCATTTTATAAATATTTTAAAGGAGATTGGGCATATTTGTATGACGGTTTGCCCAACCATTGTAGCAATAAAGGCTATATGGTTATATCTTGTACTACTTGCCCTCATCACATAAATGTATTTTTTTTTACTTTCAGCGACGTCAAAGTATTTTTTTTGAATATTTAAAAAATTGCATCCTTAGCAAATAACCTACTTGTTTGTTTAGTGTGTTATTGTCTGATATTTTAATTTTTACGGATATTTTATATTCACTATCATAATATTATATATATGTATGGTGTATGTATGTAGCCTACTGCTGCATGCTATTTTATTTGAAAGTGGCGAGTGAAGTTCAAAAGGGGATAAAAAATAAAAATAAAAGTGCATTGATCGCTATTTTTATTTGAAACAACAATATATCAGAAAAAAACAACTAAGTATAAGATTAAGACTTACACTTTTATCATGTACAATAGAAATATATTATATATATATATATATATATATAATATATATATAAAATATATATATTTATATTTTCCGTTATTATTAATCATTCTCATCATTTAAAATAATATGATCTAGAAAACTTGCCGGGATTTGAAAATCATTTTGATGTCTTGCAAATCCCAAGTACCAAACTATACTCATAATGTGGGCACAAGTTCCGATAGTACGACTTCCGGTTAAGCACGAACAATAAAGGTGTGGTAAAGCCTCTCTACCTGTCATATTGGTCTTAACTAAAATATACGAGTAATAGGTTTTTCTCAACGTATGTCGTGAATGAATCTGTCCTCGTAATAACGCACAGTTACTTGCATCTATTTCATAATCCGTTAGGTTTGGACTTATTTCGTGGCACACTTCTATAGTATATATACCACCCCTTAAATGTTCACCGACATACGATTTGGCCAGTTTTATTTGATAAGTTCCAAGAGCAATCAATATCAAATCTTCTTCGCTTAAAATAGGAAAAGGAATATTCAGTGTGTCACTATTTATTTGGATAAATTGCGCCCTTCGCCTGTTTATATTATTTTCTGTTACGAAATTACCAAGACGATTTGGTACATCTATTCTCTCATTAATAATATTAATAATCTCGCTAGCGTGGGCATTATTTTCTAAAGGCGCTCTAAATGCGTTAAGAAGAGCAGCGGCTATTCGTATGTCAGTAAACATATGGGTCATGGCTCTATTAAAATAGTCCTGACGGAATAACTTAAAGTCTCGTTTGATGCGCCCATTAATAACTTCTACTACCCAACGGACTATTGTTACAAGCCGGGATTCATTTGCTTGGTGAGTGGTAAGTTGCGTAGCGTTACGGTCTTTTGACGGTGGCATATGCCATTCATAGCCGAAGCTTTCAAGAACAGGTATTGCATCCCTAAATCCACGGTCAAGCACGAACGTATCTCCTTCATGAAGAAGGTAATGTAAAGGTGCATCTTCCTCATTGCAAATACGGGACATTATAGTTGCATCAGAAGTCCTGGCTGAGTATGGGCCAAACACTTCTAAAATATAGCCGTCTGGACAAACTACAACAAATGGCTTTAATAGATTTCGGAACTTGTGCAAGCTATATGAAACCTTTTGAAATAAAAAGTTACTACTCTTCTGAATATATATATAAGTGCCATCCAAGATTAATATTGCCTTTGGCGGATTATTTTCACTACTTCCGTATATGGCATTTGGGATTTGCAGGCTGTGTGATATGATTTCATCTCGGGTCATATGATCTAAGCCAAGGTGTCGCGGTACAAACTGAGATGAAAGGCAGTCGCGGGCAACATTCATGTATCGCTCAAGTGCTCGTCTGCTCATTGACAAGCGACTCGCGAGTCTTTCGTTAGATTCTCCCGTGCGAAGCTTCATCAAATAAATACCCAGTGCGGTTTTTGGACGATTACAACAGTCTGTCAAAGAAGGTATTTCCAACAGTAAATTGTTGAACTGCACAAGTGTTAAGCCAGTGCAAAAATATAATTCATCTGCGTCTATATTTTCAACAGTGTCAAAATCGAATATTTTTTTTTCCAAATATGCTTTGCGTTGAGTTTCCAGCACATCTGTTAATTGGCTCACAGAAAAAGACTCAACAGTTCTTAATAAGTCATCATTGTCTAAATCGGCCCATATATTGGATCGCAAATGACGTTGACATACGTGTGCACTGCCTGGATTGTATATTTTTAAATGCATTAATAAATATATAATTATGTTCTTAGGAATCGTCATTCGTTCTACCTCAAAACAATTCCTAAACATACAGCGATTTGACGTACTCGACAATCTTTTATAGCCGGATAAAACCACGGACTGATCTTGTACGTTCACATTTATAGCATTTGCTTGGTCATCTGGTTGATCTGCTACAGCCTGCTCACTCTGCCGATTCATTCGGTCTTCATGACGCCTTGCAGCCACCAAACAGCGATAGCATATCATCATTCGGTCATTTGCAATCGCCTACAACAACGAAAAAACTCAACTTTTATATTGTTATTAGTCGTATCCGCCACTTTCGTGGAATATTAATAATATAATAATATACATATAAGTAAATATAACGGATACTAGGTAGTCCAATACTCCGAGACATCAGTATATTAGCGAATATTACTGTACATATTACATTCGTTTTCGTATGGGGCCTCGTACACAGGGACGCGTTGCCGCCATTTTGTTATGCGTCGGCGACGTGTTCTTGTGTACGAAACCCCATACAAATATACTGCGATAGTCGTCGGGATACTAAGGTCGTGGAATACCGGTAAGTACTTGCTTCTTGTGTAAAAATACGGACAAAAATATTGTTTCTTTATTTCCAATGATAATAGTCTTAATCTTTAGTTAGTTTGTATTGTTTGTTTGCATTATATCAACATTGCACCTGTGAAGTGAATTACCTGATGTATGTTGATATTATTTTGTAGAACATATTCAGCAAATCCAGGTCTTTCTTCAAGCTCGCCTCGAGTTAAAATATGTCGCGACCTGTCTAGTCGCACACTCCGACCACAAGTCACACATTGTTCTCTATGTGGTTCCATTTTCACCAAAATCCGGTAACTTGGAGTAATCAAAGTCCGTTTAGAATAACCGAATCGTAGGTAATAACAGAAACAATGTCCAAACACAGCCGAGTCGTCAGTAAAGAAATCAAACCATAAAAATGTCCAAACACAGCCGAGTCGTTAGTAAGTACAGGAATCAAATCACTCTGAACGCACGTTAGCACCAGAACAGTATTCACGAATGAATGGCGACATGGGGATGAATAGTTTGTCTGTTTGTTGTTCCTTTTGTTTTAGGTTTGCATACTATCTCGCTCACTCGCACTTAGTATTAGCGAGAGCGAAAGCAAGCCTTAACAACAGTAGCTACCTTTCTCGCTCCCTCACTCGTTGTGTGACTCACTCACGCGCACTTGGTGAGAGCGCTTGTAGTGACGCCATTTTGATTTGTATTATTACACGTGGTAGTTTAAGGGTGTTACTACACAAATCGGACATCGATCGATTCGACATTGATCGATTGGTGTGGCTTTGTCTGATCGATGGATACCGTTAGAATAACCTAGATCGATTGCCGGTCGATGGCATCGGTCGACGTTGATCGATTAACCCCGGCTATAATCCATCAGTTGCTATTCGTTCACCTCGTTAGCGTAGCTTAGCTCTGTAGTTCGCGGTGTGAACCAAAGTATGAAAAAGAGGTGAAATGATGCTCGCTCGGCTCGCCCGTTTTCGTTTTGACAATACTCTCATCGGCTCCTCTCCCCGCTCCCCTCCCTCCCCTCGCTCTCCCGCCCGCTCGCTAACCCTCCCCTGCACTCCTCCACCCTCCCCCTCGCTCTCCCACCCCGTCGCTCCCCCACCCCTAGCTCCCCTCGCTCTTCCGACCGCCCGCTCGCCGTCCATCCGTAGTTTTTGACGTGAACCCACATCAACAAACAAAGCTTCGCTTAGTTTATATAGTTTCCCTCGCCTCACTTCGCCCGCCAGCTTGCTCGCTCGCTCGCTAGCTAGCAGTGTGGCCGGCCCTTCAGCGCGTGGGCTGCAGGCGAGTGATAACGGGGAGCGGACGGCGCGCGGCGCGGCTCTTGCAGATCGCTCGACATCGACTAATCTGTTCTACCATCGATCGACGTCGACTAATTCATTCTACCATTGATCGATCGGTCTGGAAGAAACTATCGATGGACGTCGACTAATCGATGTTACCATCGATCGATGCCGTCAATCGACGATCGATCGATTGGTGTAGTAACACCCTTACGTATCTCGGTATGATATGTCAACTTCTTGTAGAATTGCTGACAAATACGTTAAACAGATGTAAACAATTTAATGTGATGTAAAGGAACTTTAAGCTCCTGTAACTTTTTACTGATGTAGATTTCAGCATCGCTGTCATACAACAAATTGTTTGTCTAAGTTATATCTTTGTAATGATATATTACTCAAAGTGCTACAATACTTGGGCAAATCTGCCCAATCTCCTTTCGGTACAGGTCTATGACGAATTATTTTCGAAATTGGAACCGTATTTGAGGATCAAAAATCTTAGAGTAAAATCTGTATCAGTCATATCACCAATGGAAAGGCTGGCAATAACATTGCGGTAAGTAAAAAATATTAATTTGTTCTTTATCATCTTTATTTTTATTTATACATAATATAATTAACATTATTTCTTTGCCCATGAATCATATTTATAATCACAGTTCTTTACTCGTACATCTTACTATTATTAGGGTACTAATTATCATTATTTATTTGCTAATGAATCATATTTATAATCAGTTCTTTACTCGTACATCTTACTATTATTAGGGTACTAATTATCATTATTTATCTGCTAATGAATCATATTTATAATCACAGTTCTTTACTCGTACATCTTACTATTATTAGGGTACTAATTATCATTATTTATCTGCTAATGAATCACATTTATAATCACAGTTCTTTACTCGTACATCTTACTATTATTAGGGTACTAATTATCATTATTTATTTGCTAAGGAATCACATTTATAATCAGTTCTTTACTCGTACATCTTACTATTATTAGGGTACTAATTATCATTATTTATCTGCTAATGAATCACATTTATAATCACAGTTCTTTAAACGTACATCTTACTATTATTAGGGTACTAAATAATATTATTTTTTTGCTTATGAATCACATATAAAATCACAGTATACCGAATCACAATGTAATTACGTCATTTTTACTTATACGGGCTGTCCCATTGAAAGTGGATAATTTTCTTCAGTTTAAGTGGATATTTAATGAGGCAAACACATTTTGGATAAAAAAATATGTGTTTGTCTCAAAAAGTATCCACTTTCAGCTAACATTCGTAGGAGTGTTTTTGTAGGCCACCTCATCTAGAAAAAGTATTATCCACCACCAATGAGACATTCTGTATACGTAGTATTTATTATACAAGTACTTTTGAATTATTTGTTACTACAGCAGTCATATTCACGAAGTCTTAATTCTCTTATATATACTTTACACTGATTAATTTTCTAATATATCTGTGTTTTGCGTTTCTGTTCTGATATTAAGTGATGTTAAATCAATCGTACTAATTGTATTTTGCGTTTCTGTTGTGCCTATATTAAGTGATGGTAAATCATCCAGAGTAATCACTGTTTCTTTTTCAATGTCAATCAAAGCTTCTAACACTTTAGTTCGAAATAATAATTTCTTGAATGTACTAAATTTTTTGACGGTTGGCATTAAAGATTTAAAAAAATTCAAGTCTTCGTCATCATTATCAACCTTGTTTTGTTTTACATGTTGCAACAATTCTTTTTCAAAAGGAGTTGGTGATGACGTGTGTTTACGTTTTCGTGATGAAGCTGACTCTGTATTACTAATTGTACGTTCAAGATTCGAATTTTCGGTACTGGTGCTAGGTACTGAGATGCTATTATCATTTATTGCATTTGTTGATGAGTCTAGACCTTCACTCTGATTTTCTATCGATTCATCTGCTTCATTACTTGCGTTCGAATTTAAAAAAGTTAACATATCATAAAAAATGTATTTCTTGCCTGCTTTAGCACCTGAACCTGATTTAAGTTTTCTTTTATTTCCTCTCACTTTAATATAAGTGTCCCTTGCAGTTTTCCACCTTGATTGCAATTTTGTGACTGTAACAATACAGATTATTTTATTTACAGGTACGTGACAAGCGGACATACTTTCGTAGATCTACATCTGGCGTATCAGGCAGGAATAACCACAATCAGAAAAATAGTGAAAGAAGTCTGTCAAATTATAAATGAAAGGTTAAAGGAAGACTGCATGCCAAGATTTTCACGTGCGCGATGGGAAAAGATAGCAGAAGGTTTTTTAACACAAGCTAATTTTCCCAACTGTATAGGTGCCATAGACGGGAAACATATACGCATTATAAGACCTCCTCACAGCGGTTCACTTTACTACAATTATAAGCATTACTATTCCATTGTCCTGCTTGCAATGTGTAACGCAAATTATGAGTTTACCTACATAAATGTGGGGGTACAGGGTAAAGAATCTGATTCTGCAATTTTCACCCAAAGCCGCTTGTTCCAACAAATGAATGATGAATTATTGGATATTCCTACTGCTAAAGCGTTACCCGTGCTACACAACAATAAGTCAACCAACACTGCAGCAACCATACCATTGCCGTACGTTATTGTAGGAGATGAAGCATTTGGGTTGTCTACTTATGTCATGCGGCCATATGCTCGAGCTCTCAATTTGGACCATAAGAAAAAAATATTTAATTACAGATTAACAAGAGCGCGACGTTTTATTGAATCAACTTTTGGTATCATGGCTAATAAATTTAGAATACTTCATCGTCCTTTGAACGTTTCAAAAGAGAATGCCATTTGTTTTGTTAAAGCGATATGTATTCTGCATAATTTTATTAGATCTAGACAAGATGTCAATGATGTCAACGATATTATCATGACACCAAGCCATATTCGTGACGTCGACTATGGGTTTGGGAATACCCAAAGAGACGCGTATACGATACGCGATAAATTTGCTGATTATTTCGTTAAAGATGGTAAGGTGTCGTGGCAAGATCGCAGTATTTTTTGAGACGTCCTCAAACCCAATTCTCACACTTAATTATACATCCTTATATTAGTGAATAGAACTAAACAGGACGATAGGAATTGGTACACGACACAATAATATTATTCTAGCTTAATTTAAAGTACCTAACCTAGTTATAAGTATCAATACCTACATCTATCCGTAGGTTGATTAGAATTACATAATATATTGAGAAAAAAAATAGTATGTAAGTACCTATTTACCTAAAATAGAGTACTAAAAATTGCTTACCTGTTGTTTTTTTTTCCGCCTCACTTAAATTTTCGAAATTTTCAAACAATTCTTTTCCAATTTCAAGCCATGCCGCTGTTCTTGCATCTCTGTCTTTATAAAGATCATTCGCCTGGTCCCATATGGCAGGGCGACACTGAACTTCTACAATTACTCTTTCCGTATCGAAAGACATGATTTTCTCCGAGCGTGCGTGCGGTCCGTATCACATAGCGTTATTAACTGAACAAGCCCGTGCGTGTTACCGCTAGCGGGTCCCGCGCGTGCCCCCGCGCGGGCATCCGTCGCACGGAAACGGGCACCGTTGCGCTGGCGCGGGGCCCGCCTCCCCGCAACGTACACCCGCGCGGGGCCCCGCGACGGTGCACTTTTGTATGGTACGGCGCGGGCGTCCGCTTAACGCAGTTTCAGGCCTAACGAGTGCCAGCGAGACAGATTGACAAAAACATTTATGGCCCGACGACTCACTTCGAAACGGCCTGACTATAATCACATCAATTTTAACTAATGAATGCAAAAAGTGCAAGCACGTAGGTAATATTCCTACAGACATAACGAAAAAAAAATTGTTTACCAGTTCATTAGTCATGATCTAGAAAAACCCTGGGTCTAAAACTCTCAACCCCTTACTTGAAATCTTTTCTTGTGCGTCATTACTCCTCTATTATTTTTTGCCAATTTATTCAATCAACATTATATTTCGATAAGGCGCGCATCGATGGCAAAAAGTTAAACTAGTATAAAATTACCTTGTCATTCATAATTGTGTATTCTGGCTTACGAATATTTTGGTGGTTGTAATTTTTATTTTATATGGCTGGCTGATTCAATTTTCATGCTGGCTATACTAGGTGATTAACCTGCAAGTTACCTACGGTCAGAGCGCCGAAATAACTACCTACCTACTCCTATAATCATAACCAAAACTATAGTAAACGAGTAAAAAATATACTGTACAAAGGCGGACTTAATGCCTGAGGCATTTTCTACTTCTTTCTTAGATAGGACACGTTATTTTAACAAAACGTTAAGTCAATATACAAGGTGTTGTTTTGCATCCTCGTCAAATTCGAGGAGGTAACTTTGCTAATGGTTCTCGACACGAATCAATAATAAAATAAGTAGGTTATTTTTTAAACTTTTTTATAATTTCTGGAAATCGCCATGTGTAGGTCCCTTGTGATACCGCTGTGTAACTGCGCTGTAACTGTAACGCACGCACACAGCGACATAGTCGTGCGACACTGCCTACCACATACGCAACGGGACGATTCTGTTCTTTGAAAGTGGAGTATTCTGAAATACTGTCAAAGTTAAACATCTAAAAAAACAAGTATGTATTAATCACCGAACAGGATCGTAATTTTATTTGATTATTTATGTCTTTTATAACAGCCTTCTGAAATTTGACGAGGATGCAAAACGACACGTTGTATATAAATGTCTAAAACTTCAATATGCCTATGAAAGTTTGTGCTGACCTCCGATATCCACGAATTTCTCAAAATTGTTCAGGATACATTAAATAGTAGCATTATTATATTTTACTTACAAACTTCTCCCCCTCGGGAGAGGCGTGGTGGACGCCATTCGTGGTGGGCACGTTGTCCAGGGGCATAGTCCTGGCGGTCCCGCTCAACGTCACCAGCATATGCAGGGAGCCTTGACCGCAGTCCAGTTCCTTCCACAGTTCATGAGTCTTCTCCTTCTCGAGCTGCGAGAGGTCGATGACACACCTGCGAATATTAAATGTTCAATTACACAGCAAAAGCAAGATTTATTATAAGGCTGACTAACGGCTGATTTTACCAAAGTCAGATATATTTTATCTGTGGAATAAAATTCACGCCTGACAGTTCTAGTATGGAAAAACTGTCAAATATTCAAAATTTATTCTCAGGATAAGACTTATTCTAGGTATAAAAGTTTTGTGAAATTCGCTGTAAGCCGATCAATATATTTTTTCTACTCTCGTATTATCTGTAGACGTCAGATTTTTTGGCAAAAATATTTTCCCGGATTTTTTACAGTTGTGTATGCGCGTAACCAAGCCGCGTAGGCCTTCCTTAGCCATGTACGTAGGCATACAATGCTAAATCTGTAGAATCATTTTAGGTGTTACTGCTAACCTAACAATTACATAAACTGAATGTTTACGTCTATTGTTCACATAACAATGTACAATAAAAAGAAACAAAAGAAACATTTTCAAAATTAAACATGACGAATTGTTTTTGTGATTAACACCAGTATCAATAACCAAAACAATCTGTCATTTCAATTTACCTAGTAGAATATCGTCATAAATGTTTTGCTAATTATAAGCTATCAAAATAATATCGTCCAATATATTTACCACAACCAATATCAGTATTTTTCCGATGAAGTTTAACCCGGAACGTTGTGTTTGTTCTTGAGTAGCAAGCCATCTGTTTACGGCCAATCTTAAAACTAGTGACCGAGAGTTGACGGCCCTGAATAACGCCTCATCGGTCAATTTTTAAAACGAGGAATAAAATGTTAAAGGGCAACGACAGTTTCAATAAAAAAATAAATACATTCATTGTTATTTCAGCCAAGGAATCCATACTAATAATGCGAAAGTAACTCAGTCTGCCTGTCAGTCTGTGACCTTTTCACGCTTTCGATGAAATTTGGCACACAGGTGGACCACGGCCTGGGTTAGGGCATAGGATATTTATTATAGCAATAGTAGGTACGTTTCCGTGGGATGGGAACTTCCGACCTTCACAACGCTGGTGTAACTATAAATGCTTACATTTACTGATGAAACGATGACAATTTTTATTGAATTTCGTTTCGTAAAAGGCTTTGCATAAAGCTGGCAAGGTCGGCCTTGGTCAGTGCTTTTGTGCCGAAGTCTTCATCTGCACGAAGCCTAAAGTTTATTCAAATGATGCTAATCTAATGAAATGAGTTCGAGCAGGTGTAACCAAACTTAGGTATATGTCCAAAGCACACAGATAACATCGGTGTGAGCAACATTCATGATTATACTAATTTAATGAATCAATTTTGATCTAAACGCTAAAGTTGTGAGTGCGTCATTGTTGTAAAAAGGAACACAAAAAAGTATTACTGCGGTTAAATATGATTGGTCATTAAAGATGGTCGGATGCTATAATGTATAGTTATAGAACCATACAATTGAGCTTCGACGATGGGAACCTCTGGCTTCAGCATGAGACGGCTTTGCAGTCACTGAACTTCATAATCTTCAAAACCATAATTTTGGGACAGTTCTAGGTATGAAAGAACAGTGAGGAACTTTCGGAAGAAAGAATCAAAACAAAACTGTTCTTCTATCGACCTGAAAATATTCATGATTCCACTTTTCAGTGGGTTACCTACTATTTAAATCTCAAGAGTGGAGCCAAAACACAGACTTTTTACAAAATAATGCTTTAAAAAAAAAGTCAGTAGGTCAGTGGTGACAGAGACTGAGTCGACGGTGGAGTGAGCTTACCCAGAAGAAGCCTGTTCACTCTCACTTTGAATAGATTAGGTTTGTATGCGTTCGGAAACACAGACGCAGGTAGATAGTTCCATTCTTTTGCTGTGCGCATTACAAAACACATTTGGAAACGCTTAGTGCGAATTAATAATATTTATCATTTTATAATTTTATAGTGCAATTCAGCGGGGTACCTAATTGTGTAACTCACACAAAATGACAATTGATCGCAATGGGTTTCATTTCTACAGTTCACCCGTGCTCAATACGTTATTTACGTTGATGAGCAGACGAATTTTTCAATCCTATGAACATATGAAGCAATGGATTAGCAATATCCTTTAAAACTGATTGAAAGCGTGTTACGCAATTATGGTGCAGGATTACTGACAAACTCGCCATCTGTCGAGTATTTTATTTAATTAGGAAAAGCTTGCGAGGTTTTACATGAAAAAAAGCGCCTTCATTGAAGTGAAAATCAGTTTTATATCAAACTATTGGTTCGCTTTTATTTTCGATTCTTGATTGTAGAGCCTAAATTTCTAAGACCAACATCCATATGATACTAATGTAATATTATAAATTCGATTGTAACTCTGTCTGTATGTATGTTACCTTTTTACGCCTAAACCACTGATCGGATTTCGATAAAATTTGGCATGACGTAAATGCCATCCTGGGGAACTACATAGGCTACTTTTTGTGTTAAAAATAATCCTAATGGGGGTAAAATAAAAATTAACATGATTATTGAAATTTTTGTGTACATCTTTTTACTTGTTTAAGTTATTGAGTTTACTAACTTTTGCTAAGTTTATACTAACACTATATGGATCCCTAGGTCTAAAATATATTTTTTTAATTGGAATTTAAGAGATTTAATGAATTGGATATAGTCAGAGCCTGTATCATAAGGTATTATTTATTTGAGTATTAATTTCATTTAAATCGGTCCACCCGCTTAAAAGTTATAAAATAACTTCGCTAATATGTAGGCCAATGGCAGCGTTAGAGTATTTCAAATGAATGATGATAATATTAAAAATAATAATTATTATTTTTAAGTACTGAAGACATTTAGAATTATAAAAGCCTGTTTGATAAATAAAAAAAAAAGATTATTTGCATTTATTATCTGTCTGTCTGTTAACTTTTCACGCTAAAACGGCTGAATGGATTTAGATGATAGGATACTATTTATCCCGGTAGCACGTACCCGTTGGATCATTTCCGACATCCACACGGGCGAAGCCGCGGGCAGAAGTTAATTCATTTATAATTTTAAGAACATATTTTTAATATCTAATACAAGTTTTCGATGGTTAAATAATAACCTAACTATTTATAAGTATTTACAATGTACGAGTAGGTACATTTAACATCCCCCTCCAATAGACAAATTAACGTGTTTGGTAGCTTTGTGAAATAAACAAATTAATTAGGATGCTTTTATTTTTTATTGAAACGACAGAATTCATATTTCGAGAATATACTCGTTCCAGTATATACCTTTTTGCTGATGGGCCGTCAATATTGATGTGGGTGGTGTTCAAAAATATATTATTTACGTAGGTTCCGTTTCTTATTCGAATTGGTGATCGTTGTACGGACTCTTCTTAGAAAACTATAAAACAGAGAGTCAATAAAAACATCACTTTATTTCACGCCCTGTCGCTACTAAAATCCGCCGAAGAAGAAAAAATAAGGAAATATTAAAACGCTTGTGAAATGCGACATAGGTACTACATTCACCTCTCTAGTTACATCCGTTGACGGAGTCTTTACTTCACAAATGTCTACCTTCGTAAAACATCTTGGAGCTGCAATCGCTGACCGCTGGAATAAATCCTTTAGCGTAGTGATGGATTGGATAAGATCAAGAATCAGCATCTCAATAATCCGTACCACTAGCATGTGGATTCGCGGCACAATAACCAAGTTATTCGGCCTCCATAATGGAGCATGCTACCTAGACAAGACTGATCTGGATCCGACCGACGAACTGACGAAACGTCGATTGCAATAAATAGCGATGGATAAATGAGCATTTAATGAGATTATTTAATTAAACAATAATTTGACAGTACTATAGTAATTATAGATTATTTTGTGATGTATTTTATTAATGAATAAATATATATAAAAATACCACTAAAGAAAGGATGAAAAGTGATTCATTATTTTATAAACCTATCTATCGAAAACCTATAAGATCTTTTATACGAAATTCGAATTATTTAAAAATCTTTCCTATGACTATACTTTTATGAAAACTTATTTTTTTACATATTATTTTTCTTCTTCTCTTTGTTTAACTAGATAAAACGTCCTTTAAGTTTGACTTAGTATTCTAAACAATGCCGAGTCATGAATCTCAACTAAAATTTATTTATTTATTATTAATAACCAACTTATATTTACAGTTTGCTTCACACATATAATTTATTAGTTAATACTAGTAATTACACATACAATCATAAAATTAGGTTAAATTACATAAAACCAGAACAAATTTCATGAAATTAAGTTAAACAAAATTAGACAACATTAGATAAAATGAGATAATAGTTGATAAAATTATAAAAAAATTACAACTTAATTTATTTACTCCAAGGAGATTGTACTCGGAGTAGCAATGGACTCCAGGTATCGAGTATGTGTTAAAACTAGATTCGGGTGCGACATTTGCATTTAACAATTAAATCAAACAAGCATCATGTTCATGACTAAAACTTTATTTGATCCATATTCAAATCAAACTAGTGAACCGCCCCTGCTTCGCACAGTTATTAGACTTGACAAAACATCGAGCTTTCTTTAAATTACTATACACATAATCTTTTTTTTTTCTTTTTAAACTTGCCCCACACTAGGAATCACTCGTGTATTGTGGGTGCGTTTACAAACATTTAAACTTACATACACAAACAGCCAGATCCGGAACAACTACTTGTAAATCATATATACAAATATTTGTTCCATGCGGGAATCGAACCTGCGATACGCAGCGCAGCAGTCAATCGCTTAACCACGGCGCCAATCGTGCCGTCGACTTTCCACAATAAATTCTCTAAAAATCCGTTGAGTATGTTAGAAGAATAACGCGTTCACACAGACAGACAAGAAAAGTGTCATTTATTTATATTATGTAGGTAAAGATAGAGGTATAGGTTGTCCATTATATTTTCTATTTTCAGCAGAATAGAACAAAAAAGTTTGGAAAATCCAAAAGTGCATGCCTCATAACACCCATTTATTTTAATAAAATAATAAATCGTATAATAATTGATGAGCAATATAAAAAAAAAACATGTAAGTATGCAATAAAAGTTCTTATATTTTTATACACGTGTGTATCATAGTGAATTTTAATAAAATTCATTCTTTTTTTAACTAAGTAAACTAGGCTACTGATATGAAATACGGCTCCAGTTCAACGAATTCTAGAACTAATAAAAAAGCCCGGTCTCGATATCTCGATTTTTTCGGGAGTTATCGTTGGTGCATACAAAATCAGCCTACAGACATCAGGACGACCTCGTAATTTTTTTTTTGAAAGGTTTTTTTTAATAGCTAAGTATATATAAAATTATTTTTAGAAAGTATAAGTTGGTTATATTCTTCATATTATTGTATAAAAAGTGCAATATAGTTGTGATAGAGGCATTTGAAGATCACAAAATTGCTTGACCTTGACGAGTCAGAAGTAAAGCACTACCTCAACCGCTTCGCGTTATGAGGCGTGCGATAAAGAAAATATAATTTACCTGCCCATAAAGGTCTTCTGCTTCCCCTTGTGCCAGACGGTAACTTCCAGGTTATTGTCATCGTACAAGTACAGGTTGAATCGCTCACACCACGACGGTTTTGACTTTGACAGCTGCTTCGATTTGTGACCTTCGCTGCCCAGCCTGTTAGGATACAAAAAAAAAAGATTAATTGCTTGTTGGTACAATGTGCGTAGATTGTAAGCGTGCATTTATTTAAAACATCGATTGTAATTAGTGTGGAATTGAAAATAAATTGATTGAATATTGAAGGGTTTTCCATGAAAAAAAAAACGAAATAGTGAGGTAAGTAATGCCTGGACAACATATTTATTTTCATTTTATTTCTTTAATATAAATTTAGTTTACCTCTTCTAGCTTTGCTTTTTTGAAAGAAAAGAAAATATGATATGCGACCTTCATTTGTATTTTTTTAAATACGGTGTTTTTCACTTCTTCTAAAATACTTGAGACTTGTTGTGTCAATATTATTATAGATTATGGATTTATGAATCTTTAAACTCCTCTGAGTATTAGCATACACCAGCTCATCTAAATTATTCATTTACTTTAAAGCCCAAAATGTACACGTGTTATATACTTACATTATATTTATATATACTTATATGTTAATTGCATTATGTAAAATCAGCGTGATCATTACGGATTGTTGTAGAACCGAATTATTATTTTGAATTTATAGCTCTAGCTGTAATCTATGCTGTTTGAAGTATTCTTTTCTCTTCAATAAATTGTTATAAACACGTAGGTAGTAATGAGCCAATTCTCATTCATAATTATTCCCGGAACTTTGAACTAATGTTTAACGTCTTACTGGTACTACATTCATTATGTATAGTGCAACGTAAGTGCACCACCTATCACGAGATAGGATTTTGATAAATTATGTTAGGGATCCTTTTTATTGTATTATTTGTATTTAAATATTTATGTTATGGTTTATTTAACTGGTACCAAAACTTGCAATACATATAGGTACCTACCTAATTAAAAAAATCTATATAATAAATCAACATTCATTTCATTTATCATTTCATTTATCATTTAACAGAGCATTGCGGGCAGTAGGTATGCTACGCAAAAAGCTGCCACACAAAAACTCGTTCGGAAAATTGTTTTGTAAGTATAATTTTTCGAAATATGAATAATTTATTTTTGTATTCGAGAACAGCTTTCAAAAAACTGAAGGGCTTTTAAAGTTACCCTTTAAACACCCTTCTGTTTTTGAAAGCTCCAAGATGCAGTAACAATAAAAAACAAACAAAGAAAAAGTTATGTCCAAGAATAGATCATGCATGATTAAAACTGCATTGGTGGTAGTAGATAACAGTATGGAATTACCATATGCACTCAAATTAAGGCTAAAATATTATCAGATATTAAACAAATATCGATAAACAAGTTTTTGTGGGTGGTAACTTGGTAAGACTTCCGTAGTTTTTTGTGTAAAATTTATGAATAATTTAAAGTTTAAGGCACCGTAACGATACGGACTTTAAATAGGTACGTAATGCAGGCACTCTGTAGGTAGGTAAGTAGTGAGAACTTACCTGAATTTACAATATAGTCCATTAGCACTGCCGCTCGGCGTATCTTTGGCATCTATCAAAACGACATTCACCATAGACTTCCATGACTTCTTGAGAATGTCGAATTTTCTGTTTTTCCAAACATACTGCCACACAAAAGAAAAACAAACATAAATATCTAAGGTCAAGGTTTATTATTCTTTGGCTGACAATTACCACTCTTTAGCGTCAAAGCTACAAAAGACAGCCCCCAATAGGTACACCCATCTTTCATCACTTCTTATTTTGTTTCAGCTGGGAAGAAATGGCGCAACAAACTCCCCAGCAACACAACAAACAAAATCAAAAATTATGATCGCAGCCGCGTGCATGTAATTCGCAGTGTTTTAAATAACTTCTATTCCTAAATTAGTTTTATTTTCACAAGGTACTGACACCCATCTCTATTTTTAAATTTTAGTTTTTTTGTATCTTTATTTTTTACTGGCATTTTAATAAGCTTTGAAGGATAGGTAATAAACTAAATTATAAAAATAAAAAAATCATTACAAACCGTTGTTACCACAATATTATCCATGAGCAAAAATATTCTCTTTTACGTAAATAAAGTTACTTATTAGTGGACAATTTACAGTTCAATTTACTGTAAACATCACTATACAGATAGAGGGTGACATCACACTATGCTTAATATACGTTGTGAAGGTTTCAAAACTACCGAATACTTAGAAAACATTCGTGAATTTGTAAGTGACGACTTTTATTGGGCACATTTAACGTAATTAGTTTTTTTGAATTTCTATAGGATATTTTATTTGTGTTATAGTGGTTATGGCTTCTAGCAAGAATCACGTTTTATAAAGCAAAACCTCAAAAATATGCATTTTAAGATTACAAATCAACAAAGTTTGATTGATATGTTGATGATTCAGTCTTTCTCAATATTGCACTGTAATCAAAACAAAACGATACAATACAAGCTAATATTACACAATACGTACCCACCTTCTGAACTTTTTTCCCGTGGTCTCTGAGGATGGTCAACCCACTGCCAATGCGGTCCATGAACTCCGAAGAGACAACAAGCGCGGTGGGCGCCAGCGGGTCCATCACCAAACCGTCAGGAATTGCGAGCGACCTGGTGAACACACACTCATCAACAACCATTACGGCACTCATCATCTTCATCATCATCATCATCAACAACAACAAAAACAACAACCACTCAAAAGTAGGTACTTAATTGTAAGAATAATATGATCGATCCAAAACTTTGCAAATCGGTTTTCGTTTGTTCGTATATTTAAAACGCTAAACATGATTTATTTTGTTCGATGTCTATGTGTATTCAATGAATGTGTTTAATTTTAATTAAATAATATAACAACCCTTAAAATAATATCGTGCTGAGCGCACTGTGCACTGGAGGTGCGTGCTTTACCCGCGTCGCATGCCGAATGCCGATGTACTCTGCTCTCATATGAAATACTCGTTTCGGCTGACTGGTCCGCGCTTCACAAGCAGGACCAGGCCTCCGAATTGTATTCATACATTCTGCTGTTATGCTCACTTTGTTAAGTATATCACTATATATAGCAGCAACACAGTGTAGGTATGCAGCGTATTGGGGTCTGTGAGTTTTAATTTTTGATTTGTTTATTCATGTTTGTTTGTTTTTTGCATTCTGTTATTCAAATTTATTTATTTGTACACCTAGGTATAATGTAGTGCTAAACGATGTTATAAAATCAAAAAATATTGAGTCACTATGTGCTGCCTTGCAAGGCGTACAAATGTTACTACAGTTGGTAATAGGTATACAGGCAATATAGCCTATATAATTTTGTATAATGCTAAGTAACCGTCTTAAATCTTTAGTAATAAAATAATTAGCATAAACAAAATAGTAACATAAACAAATGAAGGTAACGAAAATTATTAATTAAACTTAATAGCTAAAGTACCTAAGTAGGTATCAAATAAATCTGAGAAACTTATGCCCTGGCAGGCATCGGCCCTAGCGGACCCCGTCATTGATGCTGACATCTCTTTGAGGCGCGCGTGGAACACAACGCGCCGTCGACCCGGCCGCTGGTCCTTAGCCCGCAAGCCCGCGCCTACGGTGGCCGGGAATCGGCTTGTGATTCCCGACGCCCACGGCGTCTCCTGCCACGGCTAGGGGCGTGAGGGCGCGAATTTTGCCTCTCTCTCTCACGCGTTCCGCCTCCTCCTTCGCGAGCATTACTGCTTCGCAGAAGGAGGTGACAGGTGGGCCCCGCAGAGGTGGACAGGGCAGACCTGTGACCTGCATGTGTTTTAGCATTACCTAAGGTACGTTTTTTGGAAGGAAAGAATTTCGCGGGCTACATTGCAGGAATCACTCTCAAGTAAGCAAAAGTAGAGTTGTTATTGCACGGTTGAATATGCACTAGGATATTTCTTTTTTTTAAACGTTGACCCACACTAGGAATTTCTCCTGTTTCGTGGGTGCGTTTACAAACATTTAAACTCACATACACAAACAGCCAGACCCGGAACAACTACTTGCAGGTCATACAATTATTTATTCCGTGCGGGGATCGAACCAGCGACACGTAACGCAGGAGTCAATCGCTTAACCACTGCGCCAACCGTGCCGTCAATTTATTCATTCTTAACTTTTCAAAGAGTGTACCGCAAGACCTTGCAGGTCACGGTGTCGTAACGGGACTAGACAGCATAATGTCTTTTGTTTGATAACATACTTTAATACTTTTGACACACAACGATTACTGTGTTTGCGCAAAGAGTTTTTTGCTTCAAGAATATCACACTTACATAAATGTACCTAGAGTACATATATATACCTACCTACTACTTACTCAGAGGTAGGTATGTAAAGCTACTGTACCTACATTTGAAGTAAGACTTCCAAGCCTGAATAATAACTTCCAATTTAGTATCACGTGCGACTTTCCTTTATTGATATTTTTGGTTCAAGACATCACACTTAGAAAAATTTACTTATGTAGGTACATAGACACTTACTCACAGGTAGACCGTATGTTAAACTACTGGACCTACATTTGATGTGAAATTACTAAACCTGAATAATAATTTCCAATTTATAATATTTAGTATCGCGTGCGACTTTCCTTTAATGATATATTTTCCTGGATTGCCAAATGCAATACATATTTATTGCACATAGGTACCAAAGTACTTATTAACAAAGAAAAGATCAGGTCGTTGAACTTTGTTGCAGATATAAAATACACTTCCTCAATCAAGCCTCAATCTGATACCTACTGAATTAATTTAAGGGGTAAATAAAGATATTCGCTACATGATTTGTATATAAAACACTAACACTTTGTAACATTAAAGAAAGTCTGATTGCCTTCAGCCAATTCAAGCTTTTCAAAGCCCATCCACATACCAATAGCTACATAAACTAAATGTTCTTTTTTTGTATGGCTAATTCTTTTGAAGATGTTATTATAGTGCTTGGTCTTACGGTAAACGTTTAAGAATGATGCACTGAGATATTGAAAGGTAACATTATGCGTAGTTAACTAAAACGTCAATGTTAATTTAACTAGTTTAATTTAATAATAACATTGAGATGAGGTGTCGCAATAACTACTGCAATTGATAGATAAATTAACCGAAGCCTTCTCTTAATTAAGTTATACCTTATCAATATCATATTCCTTAATAAACTAACGAAAACGGAACATTTTACTTTTCAGCATGTACCTAGATAGTTAAAGTACATACATCTTTTATGGGGTACTGTGTTATATGTTATAACAAAATACCTTGTCATATATTGCATGTTAATGAAATAAAGTTTTAAACTCATATAAAAAGTTCACTTTGTAAACAAACATAATACAAATTAGAGGATTATATCCAAGATTAGTATGTTTGGAAACTAGCTGGTCCAGCTCCATAGGACAATCTAGTCTAAACAAAATCAAACTGGTTGCTAATTTAATTGTATAATTTATTATGTTAATGACATTTTTTTTACATTTTGTGATTACTTTAACTGACTTATTACTTGTTTATACTTTTACATTGTTATAAATATGTGAGCACCATGTAGGTATCTATCACATAATTAACTTATTTATCATTGCTACATTTTTAATTGTTTTTACCTATTGTGGTATACATAGTAATTTAATTCTAGGTGCATCGTTTTTACATATAATTATCTATTTAATGTACACAAAATAACACATTTTAAAAACACAAAATGTAGGTAACACATTTTAAAAGAGTAACGGTGGAGTTTCTTGCCCATTCTTCTCCATACGAAACAACCTGTTGGAAGGGGCGACTAGAATCAATTCTATTTTAATGTTGACGTTCAAAAGTGCCTTTTAAATTATCCAATTACGTAAAACAGAGCTCCATATAACTTCAAATATCCTTTTAAAGAGTTATGTGGTATTGTGGTCTTTGGCATATTAAACTTGCGTCAGGACAGGAACTCGGGTGTGTGACGTCAATCCGTTCGCGGGATATTACCGGCGCTGACGCAGGCAGCCATTATGATCATATTTGCAACTTTAGAAGATACTAATATGTTTTAAATTGCCAGTAATTTAGGAGAACTCTATGTTTATTGTTTTCTCAGTTATATTTTGAACAAGTCACGATTAACAATGATCACTACTTAATCCTTTGCAAATCAACTTGAAATACATAGGTAGGTACCATGTACCTGCGTGTTTGTACAGGATAAATGTTTGGGAATTTAACTTTGACTTGTCAGGTTAACCACCGCTCTGTCAAGCTGATTTTCAAAATATTTCGTTAATAAAGCACGGCCAAGTTTTAAGAAAAATGAGGGTGTGTGCTAATGACCACACGTTAGAAGTGAAAACTCATACCTATGAGCCGAGTATACGCGATTCAGCGCCACCGACTGAATGGAGCCGGGTATACTTACCTGATTCAGCGTCACCGACCCGAGCGTGACGGTTCACTTTCGTTCACTGTTCAGAAAGCAAAGTGCCCTTAAACAAGGTTTCACTTCAAAAAGTTTGGTGATACGCGCTATGGAGCAGAGAACGATGTCGAACACAATTTCCTATTTATTTATTCGTGAAAAATTTGCATAATATTTCGCTGAATCTATGGCAACTTTCCATATACCGGTAAACAGTGTTTCGTCTAAGCCTTTTTCTTTGCTGTGAGAGTAATACCAATACCATAATGTTATAAATCTTGACTTCCTTAATTTGATTCGTAAAGTAGTTTTGAGCTGTCACTCTATAATCGAATCATTGTCTACCTTACGACTGACCTTAGAACATGTTGGGGAAAATCAGCCGACTGGGGCTACGCACGCTCTGCATATTTATGACAAGACATGTTCAATGGAAAAGTTTTAGCGATATTTATTTTTATCAATCATTTTCTGTAGTTCCGGTTTATTTGAAACCAAAATTATTGTTAAAGTATGTAAGTATTATGTTTATGTCGGCAGCACAGTCGGAAGTTCACAAGTCAATCTAGCGAAATTTCCGCTTCCGGTAAACAAAGTTTTATAAGTGCAGGGATCTATGATAAAATTTTATATTTTAATTTATAAATCACATCATGATTAATAAAAACAATAAATATCAAAACAATCCGTAATTAATTAATCTAATTCTAAAGGTCTAATTAACTAAATTCAAATGGATTAATTACAAAAAACTATATAATTACATACCAAACAAATTCACTAAGTATCCCAAAAAACACACGCACGTCACAAGAAGAACACAAACTTTCGAGTGAGCGCACTCTAAAATTATTTCACTCAAACTTGAACTGGATTACTGACCTTACCATACTCGAAGGCTCCCAACGTAACAACAAAACTATGAACACAGCGCGCACACCAAGCGAGTGATCGAAAATGATGCAAACACACGTGGGACTCGAATCGAATCGAATAAAACTTACACAAAAATATGATTCAAAGCGTCACACCACCTTCTTGACATGAGGAAGCTATGATCTGCCATCGACATTCACCTCACAGATAAACAGGAAGACTAAACTTCGATTAGAAGTACGTAATTATAGTTAAACAGCGTTCTTGGTATCGTTTTTTGTCAATTGTTCATTGAACCATTCGCTTAAGTTATCTCAGATCGCGAGGACTGTCGGCACGACCGGTATGTATGTGGTCCGATACAAAATAAGCTTAGAATGCAGATTGTTTGGTAGAGATCCGACATTTGCTCTTTGTACTTTTGATCGAGACGTGGAACTATAGGTATCGACGTGTCATTAATTTTCAGAGCTTAACTTTGTTGACACTGTATCCGTATGGGTGCATTGTTGAAATTTATGTCTTAATCATTTGAAATCGCATCGTGGTGGACCATGCCAAACCGTATTACAACCAGGGTATCAAAAGAGACATCTATCTTCCTTAGAATCTTATTATATTGTGCATGTATGATTTAAAAAAATATTTTACAATCGATACCGAACAGATAGGTAATCAAGCAATCAATCTAGGAAGCTGTAATAAAATTAAATAACATACCATGTCCTAACCATGCCTATCTTTAAAAACACGTTTAGCTTAGGAACTAATTAAAAATATTTTAACGCGGTCCAGGCGGCCTACTCTCTAGGTCCGACAACGAGGATACGGGCCCGTCCGAAAGTAGTTCGATACTTAAAAGTGAACCCTATTCCCGATTAATTAACTTTTCCGGACGGGCAAAAACACAACGGGAGTTTTGACGTTTTGTCATAAATTTTTAGTTCAGGCGCCGTCCGGACTAATCCTATGTCTGTACTTAGGTACCGTAAGTGATACGGAGTAGGGTTACTTCGGCCGAAACGGCGGACTTCGTGCTTAGGGGGTAGGCCCCCAGTTATAAGATTATATAAACAACTACACACCATTGCTACGAACAAAACTCGTGGGTTGCTACTTAAATTCGTTAAGAAAACTTTTTTATTTATTATTCATGACCATATTAAATCGTGATGTTCTAGACTAGGCTACGACTGAGCAGCGCTAGCGCAACCGTTCTTCCTCAGGATATGATTATATCCCATAGGAATACCATATCATGCAAGGAAGCAGTCCGTTATGTACATTAACACAGCTGCATGCGAACTTGAATATGTAGTTTGTAAACAATACATAATGCGGATTGCTGGGTTCAGTGTCATGTAGGCAAATAAAAGTCCTAATATTTTAATTTCATTGGAGACTTATGTGCTAGTGACTAGTTTTACATAGCGTTGAGTGTACTAGAATACAGAAGTTACAAAATTTTGTCGAAGGAAATTTTAGATTTTCATTACTGTTAATTAATAATATCTGCGAACTTTTTGTGGCACTTCATTTATTCCGAAAATTACCCTACCGTTGCTATACCGCCGTCATAAGAAAGAAGGCCGTAACTACGTCAACGTTGATTACGACATAAGTAATTAATTGAAGTTTTATCTAAAATGAAGGCCCGCGATTTACTGAATGGTTTTAGTTAGTGATTCTTGTTTTATATGACGTCAAAAAATATAGGCTTTATTTTGAACCATACATTGACACAAACGGCCGTAATTGTGTAACTATGGCGTTTCAGATTAAATAACCAGAATGTATGTCGTAGTTAAGGCTACAATCGTTATGATATCTCCAATCTAATACGGGTTACAGCTTTGTGTGTAAGACCATAAGATAGCATTGTCTTTGCTGATTCCGAATAGGTATGTTAATAAATCATTTTTGACAAAATTGTTAGTTGCGGCCTTCTTTCTTATGACGGCAGTATAGTTCAAGAGGTAAATCAAATGACGAACACGTCATGTCAAGCTGTCTTGTTGCACGTAAACAGTTGGGTGAGTGCTTGAACTCTATATTTAACGTTTTTGTTGTAATTGACACTTCAGGCATTAAGTATTGTTTTTAAATTGCCATTGTTAAGTTTTTTCTGGGTTTACCTCAGGGGTTTAGGTACAAATATCGGTCGGTGGGTAGGGTCACCGATATTCGAACTTCAAACTGGCGCTAATTATTATAATTAATTATAATTACAGTGAAGCTTCATTTATTATTTAATTATATTATTTATTGTACAACACAAAATACATAACAAAAAAATAATTGAATACTACAAAATATACAATGGGTGGCCTTATCGCTTTCTGCGATCTCTTCCAGGCAACCTTTAAGCTTTAGTCAATGAACACGTTTAAACTACTGCCAAATGACTTGATTAGTACCTATAAGGATAGTAGTTAGTTAGTAACTCGCCTAACTTTAACTCACTTTTTACAACGAACAACAGCTTTTTTTGTACGACTGCAAAGTACGTTTGGAATCTTCGATCAACAATAGCATTAGATTAAGGATTACGAACAAATCGCTCAAGTGGCCGCGATTGCATACAGCTTGATTATAAACCTTAACACCCAAACATAAAGCTTATTATAGTTTGCAATATATTTAGGTACTACTTCGATTGAAAAGTAAACCTATTTTTAAAATAAGAACATAAATATTTATGGATAATAAAACATAACTTCTAAGCTTTATGGTTAAAAAAATATGGTGCAAAATAAGACCATAACATTATTTGTGGTCTTATTTTGCGGATCGTTTTTGTTGCGCACATCGGAAATCTAGTACTATTGTTGATCGAAGCTTGGAACAAGAAAAAGGACACATTTCAAAAAAAATTCTCGGCAAACTTTGTAATGATTAACAGAAATTCCGTCGACACGTACTTGATGGATGGATGGATTTTGATTAGGTACGTCACGATGGTGATAAATAAATAATGAGAAAAAAAAATGGACAACAGTAATCCATATCGTGTTAGTATTACAAAACAACTTATATTCTAGTGTTAGTAGTACTGATAAAAAAAAGATAAAATTAAACAAAATAATGCACACTTCACACTCCATGCAGAGGACGACCCGACAAGAAAACATGTTTCCTACCTGAGCAACCTCCGCATAAAATGCCTGATATTTGGAGTATATAGCTCTACGCCACAGCTCTCAGGATATAGTTGCGACTACTCCGCACTCTGCTCAGCAGCGAGGCGGTTTTTTTGCGAATTATAGCTTGAAAGCCATCTGTGTGGGTCTCAGCAAACATTTCTGAGGCGCTGCAGAAGCGGGGCAGTCGCAACAACATCCTGAAAGCATTATTATATTGAACGCGCAGGGCATCCATAGTTGCGCGCGTAGTTGATCCATAGATTGCTTGTTGATTTAAAAGGGCACAATTAATACCATATTTTATGACTTCGCTCATCATTTAGTCTTTTAAATTTTTTACGTTACCTATTGCGATGTCATGAGGTAACCAGTAGGCCAATTCTCGTACTTAAAAAACGTTCAAATTCAAGTCGCAATCTCATCTCAGCGACAATCAATGTCAAAAACCTGTCAAAAATGTATGTAAATTGATTGTAATTTTGACAGATTGAGACTGAGATTAGAATGCGAACGGTCTTAAAAATACGGGAATTGCCCCTCTAGGCTGCTGCGTCATTTGTAGAAAAAATATGGAAATGGTTTAATGGAAGTCACATTCATATTATCCAATTAAGGGGACTACATGACCTAAACGCTAGTTTTTTAATGCCTAAAAGTATATGATTTTCACGATATGAACAAAATCAAAAAAATATATGATATTCTTCAGAATATTATGCCAGTTAAATAGTGTGTTGAAAACATTACAACTAATTTGGTACGATAGAAAAAAGTCACAAAGATTCCTCTAAAAATTTATTTTAACGATTAAAAACCATACATGCAATCATTCTCTCTTTTTTTCAGATTGTTCTTCAAGCAACATATTAACGTGATAGCATTTTAATTTTTAGTCCAATCAATAGAATTTCTTCATATTTTGCAATAAATTACCAGCTTTGTGTCATCGCGCTTCTCTTTCTTTTCCTTGCAGTCCAACAGTGACCGCGCTTTAGCTGTTGTCAGCCCCTTAAGTCAAAATAAAAGGAATTCTCAGCACCTACAAGTTTTCGAACTTCAATACTTTGTCCTTTGCTTCACCAATAGCCGAATAACAACGATATATATATATAAAAACCTTTTTACGTACGAACTGTTACTATATTCATTAATAGGCATTGGAAAAATTGTGTTCAGTAATCGTTTATGTACCTACACATATTACTACAGTGGCTAAGTGTAGTCAGCGAAACCAAATGGTCCTGGGTTCGAATCCCGGTAGGGGCAAATGTTTGTATGATGAATATGGACATTTGTACCCGAGTCATGGATGTATATTTATAATATGTATGTATTTACGAAAAAAAAATGTATTTAAGTAGTGTAACAACCATCTGGTATCCATAACACAAGCCTTAATTAAGTGCTTAACTTGGAACTAGATGGTGCTGTGTGCAATGTCAGACGATATTTATTTATTTATTTATTATTGTAAATTAAACTTGCTTTTCGTGTCTGTCTGTGTGACTGCTTTATTCTTCTGAACTCCGCAACGGATTTTGATGAGGTTTTCACCAACATTTCAGAGAATTTATTACAAAGTCAAAGCATTTAATTCAAATAGGCACGAGGGCACTTTTGAACGTCAACATTTGAATTGATTCTAGTCGGCCCTTCCAAAGGTAGTTTCGTATGGAGAAGAATGGGCAAGAAACTCCACCGTTACTCTTTTAAAATGTGTTACCATATATTGTATACATTCATTATAATTAGGTATATAGGTATACCTAATTTTAATAATAATTTAATTAATAATAACATAATTTTAATTTTATTTTCTGTGCATCGTCTTCACATAGGTGTGAAGACGATGCACAGAAAATAAAATTACCCTACCACAATAGGTAAAAAGAATAAAAAAATGTAGCAATGACAAATAAGTTAATTACCTGATAGATACACGGTGCTCACATATTTACAAACATTTTGAAAATATACGATTTCCCAAATTATGTAAACAAGTAACATGTCAGTGTGTGAGTTAAAGTAATCATAGAATGTGAATCAATGTCATAAAAATAATAAAATAAACAATTAAAGTAGCAACAGGTTTGATTTTGCCTAGACTCTAGATTGTCCTATGGAGCTGGACCAGCATATTTTCAAGCATTCTTATCTTGGATATAATCCTCTAATTTGTAATATTATGCTTGTTTACAAAGTGAACTTTTTATATGAGTTTTATATTTTCTTTCATTTAATTGCAATATATGACAAGGTATTTTGTTGTAACATTTAACACAGTACCCCATAAAAGATGTATGTACTTTGGCTAATCTAAAAAAATGGTTGATCTATTTTATCTTTACATTCATATTATACTTGAAGAGTGGAACTCTCTACCTGCGTCTGTGTTTCCGAACGCATACGTCCCTAATCTATTCAAAGTGAGAGTGAACAGGCTTCTTCTGGGTAAGCTCACTCCATCGACGACTCTGTGTCTATCACCACTGACCTAGACTAGAGTCAAGAGAAAACCCATAAAAAAATATATATATATAGTTACATTTACATGATATATCTAATAGACAGAGAACAGTGGTGGCCCAGTGGTAACTGCGCGACTTACGAGTTGTAGGTCGTAGGTTCGAACCCAGTCAGGCGCTTTACTTTGTGTAAATTATGTCATCACCGTTGCTCTTACAAATGGTGAAGGAAGACATCGTGAGGAAACCGGCATGTCCTAGAACCAAAACATCGAAGACGTGTGACATCTACTAAATTACGGCCCACTCCCTCTCATCGAGAGGAGGCCTGTGTCCCAGCAGTGGGAACATTATAGGCTGATTATGATATATATAATAAAGAAATCTCGAAGTTTTGTCAAGCCGTAAACACCGTGCGATGCAGGGGCGGGTCACTAGTTAAGTATAATTCCTTGAATAACATTGACGTATTTCTCGTGTCTAAATTTTTGCCACTTTTTGTTTTATTATTGCGGAAATCTTTCTTTGATATAAAAACATTAGGTAGTTTAGTTAGGTATATATTGGGATTATATCAAACTTATGTACTGCCATCATTTTACTGTAGGTATTATTAAACAAGCGAATCCTGTTTACACACAAGAATCGTGACCCTGAATGACTTTTTATAAGTTAATCTCCAGTTTTATAGTCTCTAGTTATTAGACATAAATTAATTGATTGTAACAACGTACTATTATGAATTAATAATGACTTGGGAAGGAAATTAATAGACATGATAACTATATTATTATTTTTAAAGCACGTATGTTTTGCTGTCCATACCTACGCAACTTTGGAGAGGCCAATGTCCAGCACTAGACTATATCAGGCTAAATCGATGACGATGATACCTAGGTATTTGTTCTGCAATTAAATGTTTTTATTTACGGGAAAATCCATGGGAAATACTCGTGGATGGGATCACTCTGCGTCTGGGGAAAATAGAGGTCATGTTGAACTTGTACCCACTAAAACCTCACGATGCACTATGTGCCGGTGTAACAGATAAACTTTAAAGTTACGAACAACAAACGTCTGCGAAAGTCAATTCATCTGTAATTTTGGCAACTTTTGCCATTAACAGCGCTGCGGGTGAATTGTTGATGCCCAATTAACTCTTTCGCTATTTTATAGGTACACTTGTACATAATCTACAGGTACGTGTTACAAATTAATGTCGCATTTCGTGTTGTTTGTGTGACAGTAAGTATTGTTCTTCTGAACTACCTACGCAGTGGATATTGATGCTGTTTTCAACAACATTTAGAGAATTTATTCCGGAGGTTGTATGTGTATTCATTCACATACATAAAAAAATCATATTAAACTTAGGTACATGATACATAAAAAACTTAAAAAAAAAAACACGATGTTTTGTCAAGTTGTAAAAACCGTATGTAGCAGGGGCGGCTCGCTGGTATTAGGTATATATTTTGGTGTTAGCTTGTATCTATACTTATTAATAATAAAGCTGAAGAGTTTGTTTGTTTTTTTGTTTGTTTGTTTGTTTAAACACGCTAATCTCTGGAACTACCAGTCGGATTTGAAAAAATATTTTTGTATTTGATTTTTGTTTGTTTGTTTGTTTAAACACGCTAATCTCTGGAACTACCAGTCGGATTTGAAAAAATATTTTTGTATTTGATTTTTGTTTGTTTGTTTGTTTAAACACGCTAATCTCTGGAACTACCAGTCGGATTTGAAAAAATATTTTTGTATTTGATTTTTGTTTGTTTGTTTGTTGAAACACGCTAATCTCTGGAACTACCAGTCGGATGTGAAAAAATATTTTTGTATTTGATAGCCCAATTCTTTAGGAGGGCTATAGGCTATTTAACATCACGTTAGGACTCTTAGGAGCCGAGCAAAAAGAAACAACGCTAAGCGAAAACGAAGTAATAGCGCTGGCAGGCGATACGATGCGACAGGGTGGGTCGGGGGAACAAGAAGTTTTACGCGGACGTATTCGCTGGCAGAAGCTAGTAATGTAAATAAGTATATTCCACTATAAATAAACCTACTAAATAAAAATCGTCAGTTCATTCTTTCACTGACAGACAAAGCACAGACTGCGCGGGGTTTAGCAGCACGAAATTTTGCACAAGAGTACCTTAAACAACGAAAGTGAGCACTAAGCGAGAGTTTTCGAAAATTCTCCCCTTAAAGGGGTTACATACGGGATAAAAGTTTGTATGGAAGATCGTCATTTTTGCCTGTGAGAAAACCCACGGGTCACAAGGCTTATACCTAAATAAAAAATTTCAGCAGGCATTTAAATACAGTTGTTACTTATACTCCATGAGGACATCTCCTTCACCTTGTCTTGAATTGAGCAACTTTTACAAAAGTACCTACTTACATCTCGTTTTCAATTTTCATTTAAAATTAACGGAAATAACCGAGACTGATAAATACACAGTCAACATTTGTACACCGATTAAAATTAAATTAAGTACACTTCTTGCCATGGGGACTACATGACATAAACGCAAGTTTTATAATGCGTAAAAGTATATGATCCACTGCAGTAAACCAAATCAAAAAAATATATGATATCCTTAAGGATATATGCTAGTTAGATAATGGTGCCGATTCCCTTGTTCACAAACTAAACTAAATTTAAGTTCATTGCATCTTTTTCTTTCTATTTCATTAAGAAAAGGACAGAAGATACATTTTAGTTTAGTCCTGTCAAATTAATCAGCGCCTGACACTACTCTATACAAGTTTAGACGTGATTAAAAAGTTGACAACTAAAATTACATCAAATTACGTCAGGTGCTGACTAATTTGACAGGACTAAACTAATATTTATCTTCTGTCCTTTTCATAATGAAATAGAAAGAAAAAGATGCACTTAACTTAAATTTAGTTTAGTTTGTGAACAAGGGAATCGGCACCAGTGTGTTGAAAACCTATTACAACTAATTTGGTACGATAGAAAAAAGTCACGAAGATACCTCTAAAAATTTCTTTTAACGATTAAAAACCATAGTAATAAACATGCATTCATTCTGCTTTTTTTTCAGATTGTTCTTCAAGCAACATATTAACGTGATAGTGTTTTAATTTTTTAGTCCAATCAATAGATTTTTTTTAAATAGGGAATTGCTTCATATTTTGCAATAAATTACCAGCTTTGTGTCATCGCGCTTCTCTTTCTTTTCTATGCAGTCCGATAGTGACCGCGGTTTAGCTGGTGTCAGCCCCTTAATTTTTACGTAAACACTTGTTTTGTGATCCCAAAGGCCCCAGATGGAATGGCTTCCGTGATTGAGAAAAGGACGCAAGGTCGACCAATTGTTGTCGCATTCTTCGTGACGTCATGTCACAGTAAAAGTAATGAGAGGTAAGGCTGAAAGGTAAAAAGGCACGATATTTCTAGAAATTATCCTTGACTAGAGCGAAAAGTTCAGCCGCGAACTGCGTTAAAGCAAAGGAAAAATTTCAACACAGAAATGTCACAGGTATTTTCTCGATATTTCGTTGATTGTTGTATGTAATTTTATTTTGCTACTGGCATCGACATTGACAAGTAAACATTTCGAGAAACGATCGCAACATTTTGCGGAAATGATTTAAAACTAATGCTGTTTTACTCAATTAAACTAATTCTCTTTTTAATTATATTACTATCGTTAAATACACCTAGTAGCAGTTGATAGCAGCTGTAGACCGTATGCGATAACGCTTCGTAGGCACCCTCAAGATGTGGTCACGTAGACCCTGCGTAGGCGCCTACGCCGCGTAGCCGCACGGCGAACGCATTAGTTTTGTTTAAAATTTTCGATACAATGATCAACCAAATGGGCCCTCGCCCAATGAGAAGTATTTGCCCACCAGAAGCAATAGCGCTATATTTTATATCTACCTAGGTATATCAAATGTTTCGACATTAGATGAATTATAGGTATTGGTAAAGCTAATTACATATACAGGTGTCCCGTAAATAATGGATCAAACGTAATGGGTAGGTAGCTTACCTCATTTCCAGCAACTAATTTGACCAGTTAAAAAAAAACCAGTAATGTAACCAAGATATTTTTTTTTCGAATTTTACCATTTTCTCTACCAGCATTCGTGTTTTTATAGCTGTCCCTGCAAATAATAACGTTTTTAGGTATGATTTTTATCAAAAACTTCTGAATAGCTTACTAATGTTATTAATTTATTTCTTTTCAAATATCATTTTATTGGCCTTAGAAAAAAAAACTTGAATCGAATAGTTCTTTTCGAATCGAAAAAACTTTTAACTTTTCAAATTAGTTGTTGGAAATGAGGTAAGCTACCTACCCGTCACGTTTGATCTATTATTTTCGGGACACCCTGTATATAGGCTAATGAGAACTTTTCACTTTTTGTCTGGGAGACGAGAACCACCTAGAAAACTACAGTTTAACATCAGTCAGACATTCCCTTAGTTGAATCGTGGTCACAATAAAGCATATTTTAATTTTTCGTTTCAATGTCATCAGTGCTCGGCAGAGGCAACTGCAGCCGTCGACAACATGCCGCTCGTGTATTTGAATACGGTGCTGAAAGGTCAGCGGTAAAGAGTCTACATAAATTACATAGCTTTGAAGTATAAAGGACATTACTAATGGCATTGTTGGCAGAATGTTAAAGGAAACTCCTAGTTAAATCGAGGTAAACCTTGAAGTGAATCGAATAATTCGTAGATACATATTAGGACATCAGCCACTAATATGAATGGTTGATTAAAAACCACAAATAGGCATTGATACATGAAATAAAGCAAGGTTTTTAATTGAATCACAGTTCCGTCACCAATTAGTGATTAAATAGTTACTACAGGTGTAATGATGCAAATCAATGAGTGTAATATCGTCTGTAATCTGAACAATTGGCTTTTAAGCACGTAGTAGCGTATTTATCTTTTGTTATTATATTTCTAAAAAGTATTTGAGGTCCAAGACTTCGTAATACCTACTTAGTATCAGTATTTAGAAACCTGTGTCCTGATAAGAGTATCTACCAGCTATCAGCCCCGGTTCATTATTACGTCATCGGTGTTTCGTAATAATTATCAGTATCGTTTCGTCATTGTCTGTAAGTACAGTCAAAGGCAAATAAATGCACACACTTAAGGCAAGACCCAACAATTTTTTTTTTAATTTTGGCAGGTATACAGTGGGGCGAGCACGGCCTACTGTGATATGCTTAAGACACACAGTTTGGGAGCAAAAACCGTGATAAAATGCGTGACTCAAGTCTATCACAGAGGCCGTGCTCGCCCCGCTGTACGTTTAATATCTCACAATTACAAAAGATAGATAAGCAGAAAAATGTTCTTCTAAAATTCACAAAATGTATAGATATTATTGTTGCTCTTGACTGTACAAGCAACATGCTCAGAGTATACTCATGGGAAATTATAACAATGCGCCATTTGAATAAATGGTTTGTGTTTGTTATAATTCATAACATTCTGTCTACATTCCATACATTAGGCAGACGTACATTATTTAATTTCATATTTCCATGCGGATTTTAAAGAGTTCAGAAGGCCTATTCCCTTTTAAAAACGTTCAAAATCAAGTCGCCATCTCAATATCTCATCTCAGTGCTAATCGATGTCAAAAACTTGATGCAAATGTAGTATAATTAGAAGTATGTTTGACATATTAAGACTGGGATTACAATGCACGGATTAAAAATACGGGAATTATCCCTCAAAAGTCTATTAACCGATTCAATGCCGTAATTACAAAAACAATTAAACATCCATTGCGTCTCGCGTCCATCCACGCTCGTACGAAGGGTTACAAAAAAAAGAAGAGGAGTTTTATGAATTCTGAAATATCGATTAAAATGTACCTATCCATAACCAAATCCCCATGTAGTTACGAGTAGATCCACTTCTTCAGGCCAGGGTGTTATACCCCTTAGGACCTTACTAGAACACAGCCAGTCTTGGAACCTTCTTTGTACCTACTGAACAGTAAACATGTGCAGGCTGATCATTCCCTAGCTCTTTGAACAAATTACGAACAAGTTTTTAATTTTTCCTTTGTAAATCCATTGCGGATTTTATTAATTCTACTTCTAACATGAATCATACTGAATTACGGACCAATTATAATTGTTTATTGATTTATGCTAGGAAAGATAAATCCCTTTGAAATAAATCAGCTCTGGTATTTCCCTGAACGTGGGATTATTTTTTAAATTAACTCTTGTACTGTAGGTACCCACTTACTATTTAACGGGTAAGCTAATGGAAACAATATTAGGTGAGTATACTTGTGTTGAGCAAGCATAGTGATCCTCCCTCATGCCTCCTCTGTATGAGAAGAGTCCCATGCAATAATAGGCCGGTATTATTATACAGGGTTACTTGTAATTCGACGTATATCCGTTATTTTTCCTGTAAAATTGACTTTTCATACTAGCGCGTTTCTTCTGCGGGGCAGCGATATCTAACCATTTTAAGCTTCAAAAAATGTTTTCTCGATAACAAAAAATGGATTTCGACCGTACAAATGGGGGGTTCAATTTGTTGCATTTTGGGCCCCCCATCAGCTCCTGACAGATATACGTCGAATTACAAGTAACCCTGTATAGTTGATATTAGGTGTTCTTTGATCATTACTGATACAACACAATAGAACATTACGCCTGTAATCCCCGAAAATTTAGGTGGATGTGTATCTACCATACCTACACCCATAGGGGCAATTCTCGTAGTTAAAAAACGTTCAAATTCAAGTCGCAATCTCATCTCAGCGACAATCAATGTCAAAAACTTGTCAAAAATGTATGGAATTTGACTGTATTTTTGACAGATTGAGACTGAGATCAGACTGTGAACGTGCTTAAAATTACGGGAATTACCCCTATGTCGCCAGTTATGTATAGGTCCCATGTAATAGGGGGCGACCCTATTGCCAACTGGGCACGAATTAAGACTCCGGGCTGCTTCTGAGAAATTAAAACATTATTGATAAGTCTGCTTTTTTTCTACTGGCGAAATGGGGGGTATATTATACCTCTGGGACTATAGGCGTGATGTTATGTTATGCTATATAGCATTATCAGCCTATACTGTTCCCACTGCTGCGACACAGGTATCCTCTCTGTGAGAGAGAGTGGGCCGTAATCCACCACGCGGCCCGGTGCGGGTTGGTAGATGTCACATGTCTTCGAATTTTTGGTTCTAGGGCATGCCGGTATCCTCTCGATGTTTTCCTTCACCGTTTTGAGAGCAGTGGTGATGAAAATAATTTACATAAAGTAAAGCGCCTGTCTGGGTTCGAACCTACGACCTATAATTCGCAAGTCACAGCCGTTACCACTCCGTTATGTAGGCTATTTTTTAAACAATATATTTTGCTTCTAAGTTATCAATGAGCTAAAACAAGATTTTAAATAATTGAGGTGTAGAATTGGATGGGAGCCTGAATTTCGAGACCAAGCTATTTTTTGGTAGCTGATGTCGCTGATCTCTGCAATTCAGGGTACCTACCTACCAATACTTAAATACATTTAAATATAGTATCTTAAATCTTTTTGCTAAAACTTAAGAGAAAGGTTTTAACCTACGTAGATTACGGATTTTTTGTTATTTATCAATCAGCTAAGAATGTGCGTCACAAACAAATAGATTTTAAATTATTATAGTAACGGCGAGTCGACATGTTCTACTTAAACTGGTTTGCAGTAAGATCTAAAGGGGAATTTTGTTTAGCCGTGGAATAAAACCGCGATATGACCAATATAAATGATTGATACTTTGTGGTATAATTATAGAGGTTAAGAAACCTATTCACAATAGTTTTACAGTTTGTAAACAACTTTTTTGGATCCTATGTGTGTATTTGTGTGTTATTAGTAGCACGGTTAGCGTAGAAGCTTAGCTTTCTGCGATATGTTCGTGGGTTAGATCTTATTAATTTATAATGATTTGGCCAAATACCGACATAAAACCCACTCCGATAAGTTTTGATCACTCTGATCAGTTTTTTTCTTAAAAAATGTGAGTTCTTATTGATTTGACATTTACTTTTCGAGTACTTATGTGTATGTATTGTATTTTTTTAATTATTGAGGATTTGAAGGCCAGTCTAAAGTCTCTTCAAAAATACATTTGTTACTCACTCGGTATCTTCCGATTGCGCGTGCGCGGGGTCAAGCACTATGTTTTGTTGGGGTTCTATTGTTGTAGCGGTGTCACTGGAATTGTTCATCACTTCCACATCCGGACATTTGGCAATTTGCGACATTGACTCGTTCGCCGATGGTATTTCGACACAGTTCGATATTGTCGCAGTTCCACTCGGTACCGGTGGTCGGGTGTCAAAAGTTTCATTTTGTACACAACGCGCTAAGGACGCTAACGTCACTGGCTGTTTGTCAACACACTCCAGCTGACGCTTTGTCCTGAACGAGATTTGCCTCCAAGACATCACGATTATGAATAAAACTCAATTTTTAAAAGCATTTCAATTATTTTTGATGTACATTTGTATTATTATTTATTACTATTTGTTTGCATTGCAGGTGTTACAATACATTCGTATTATTGTTATTGAATTATACGGACCGGCGAAGCTTAACTATGCGCACCTTGGACGTGAAATCAGTAAACACAATAAATATTATAAATATTACCGGAATGACACAAAAGTATCGCGCGTTATCAATTATAGAACTAAACAGCAAATTGGGAGAGGACGAAGTTATCTGGTCATAGACACGATTGTTAAACGGTTTCATCATTGCATGGCCCATCAACGACATTAGTTAGCATATACCTAATCGTTAAATTGTAATTAATTGTAGTTTGTTGCTTGTGAATTTGTGAAGCGCACATACCTCGGTTAGTAGTCGACTCGGTGACAGAGGAACGATCGTATTGAAGGTACACTAATGACTGATCACTGTGACTATTACTTGCTACACACTCAAGAAATTCCACCGTATTGTTCTTTGTGTCTGCAGTCTGACCCCACTGAACATGTTATCGCGTTTGACAATATCACCGATCGCGAATACCGCGGTATTTACTCGAAATAACAAAAAAGCGTGTCCCCACACCCATCGAAAACAACTGTCTGTCATTCAATACCAATCGTAGCGTGGGTATACGCATAAATTAACATATTTACGTCGAACGGCAAATAATGTAACGTAGCAAACACAAAGTGCTGGAACGTCATGACTTGCTGAGTAATTTTAAGAAAGGGTTTTCCGGTACCATGACGTGTTCAAGAGTAACAGCGTGGTAATTGCGTAACACACTTTAAGTAGCAATGGCATTCATTTTGACAGTTCAACAACATTCATTGCGTTATTTACGTCGTTGAGCAGACAAATGTTTCGAACATATGAAGCAATGGATTAGCAATATCCTTCAGAATGATTCAGAATGTGATTGAAAGTGTGTTCCGCAATTAGAGTGCTGGATGATGTAGTATTATGCACTGTGTACTCTTTTTTAACAGCGCCTGCGGTGAAGTTACACAGCTATAATCAACAGTGAAGCAGTCAGAGGAAAAGTGTGTTGATTAACAAATACCTTATCAAATCATAACACACCTTACGGCTGATATTCGTAAGGATCAAAATCTAATGAGTAAATGTACAACTGTAGTTTATAATTTTACAATTATCATGAATTTAATGAGTGAGGTCCTAAATGTTTTATTTATTTAGTGAGTGAGGTTCTAAATGTTTTATTTATTTAGTGAGTGAAGTCCTAAATGTTTTATTTATTTAATGAGTGAGGTCTTAAATGATTTACCTACTTATTTAAATAAGGTAAATATAAGTAGGTTGCAAATGCAAACTATTTTTTCTGACTCACTAAGTACTAAGTTTACTTAAGTCAAGTAGTTACTTACCCACTAGAGTTGTAATTTTTTTAACACAGTTGTGAGTTTAACACCTTTTATTGGCAGTATTAATGTACCCAATAGGCAGCTTAATAAATAGTTAGAAGATACTTGACACTTAAACGTTATTAAACATGATGCAGATGCTAAGATTTGCACTGGGTGAATGACCAAGATATTGTACAAATACGTAGGTACCCTATGTTTCTTTGAAAGGTAAAGGGAAGAGCATCCCATACATGTAGGTACTTTTATGTAAATTAGGTTTGAATCTTGCTTAGCTGAGCCGGCCTCAACAAACGCATAACAAAACAAAATGCAATTGGAGATTGCCAATTTGACATTGACAGCAACTTTATTTAGTAGCAGCAAGGGCGATTATCGATGTTCAAGTGTTACTTCTGACGTCCGGTTGACCGTACTCATGTGCGTATTACTGAGCAAGGGGTTTTAGAACACCGGTTATCCCTAAAAAGGTGCAGGTGAAGCAGTGAAGAAGAAGAATAGTGCAACATCGTATAATGTGTAAATATAAAATGATAGGTACGCCGATTTCATTACGCAGTTGGATCACCTACTATAACATTTTAAATGACAGTCAGTCATAAATTGTTGTTAAATACTCAATCAAAAGCAATTTTTCATCACACTTGCTCGAAAAGTGGCCCTTTTAGGTTCATATTGCACACGCGTGCTTTTTACTTTACATTACCGCACTCGTGGGGAAAGTATGCTTTGCTAAGATAAAAAAGTGGCACATCTGTGGTAGATGTGCGACTTTTTTATCTTTGCAAAGAACCTTTATGCCTTTTTATGCCCAAATATTTTGTGGTAGGTTAGGGTAGTGGTAGTAACTATAAATAAATAAAATATGATACATAAGAATTATTTATTTTTGTTTTTAAACCTTATTTAATTAGTGTTCAATAAAAAACAATATGTTTTGTTTTAATAATAGACTGTTTGGCGCCTTCGAGTCTGGGACGTCAAAAAAAATCCGCCAGCCCATCTGACATCACAAGCATAATACCTATTTGTTACAAAACATAATTAAGTTAATTTTTTTATTTAGTTATGTTGGGTTTGCTCTTGACTCTAGTCTAGGTCAGTGGTGACAGAGTCAACGATGGAGTGAGCTTACCCAGAAAGGACATGTCCAAAAATGTATGGACCAAAAACCCAGAATCGACAGGAATGAAATGTATACCAGTGGATTGACATTGAAATATAATATAATGTTACCAAGGGGGCAACCCTGAAATCGTTATAGTATAGGAGCTAGGAGCAAAATAAAATAAGAAAAAAAATTTGTTTAAAACAATAATAAAATAAGTTTACGTCATGTTGTGGCTTAATATGACATTGTTTTAATGTTGTATCACTTGTGATAATTATCATCAACACATTTCACAAGCAACAGCAACATAATAACAACATCATATTAAATCACAACATAACAAACACTCTGTTTTTTGTATTTTTTTTTCTTTTGGCCCATAGATACTACAATCGTTACAGTACTGTGTGTATTATTGGTAATTCTGTGGCTAAAGATTGCAAATATAAAAATAATTGGTATAGTATAGGAGCTAAGAGCCATGTTGTGGGTGAGAATATCGTTGTTAATCATTTATTTTCATAATGTAAGTCTTATTGTGATAAGTTCTAATGATATTTCCTATAACAACAACGACATTCTAATCCACAATAACTTGTGTTACACATGAATGTACAAGCAAAAGAAATACTCTAACTTTTATACTTATTTTTGTTCGCTCATAGATACTACAATCAACGTATTGTGTGTTATTGGTAATTATGTTGCTTTGGATAAAAAAAAATCAACAATTATTATCATTAAAACTTTATTGCCCAAATAATCAAAGAAAATACAGTTTGGAACTATACACAAACTATACACGAACTAAAAACATGTACGCGGTTTTGTTGTAGTTGTAACAGTAATCTCTTTTATTTATTAATTATTTTCTATGTCCAAACATACTAAGTCTAAAAATCCCGCAGGTTGAATCAAATCACCTTCGTTCCTCGCCCATGCAAGATAATATATGATACTTATAATATGAGCACAACTACCTAAAATGCGACGCCCATGTATACAACTACAATAGTGCTAAGTGACCGCGTGACTATTATATGCTATATAACAATAGTATGTTCTTGTCGTAATGTGTCTTGAATGTATTCTGCATCGCATTAATGTGTGTTCCCTCTCTTAATTAAAATTCACTCTTTGAGGATGCCTGTACACTTCTATTTAGTACACACCTGTTTCTCTTATATGTTCGTAGCAGTACGATCGAGCTAGTTTCACATGATATGTACCGATGGCAAAAATAAGCAGCTCATCAAATGTCATTCTTGAGAAATCTACAACATCCGTTGCCTCGCTCCTGGTAAACGCAATATTTCTTTGTGCGTTCCAACGGTTATGATCGACATATTCGGCCAGTTGGTTTTGTCTATTTATGTTTCTTTCGATCATTTCGATGAAGTTCGCAGTCAGGTGACTGTCCCCATATGGTTCTTGCGTTGCGTTAACAAGCGCTGCAGGTATTCTGAAGTCTGTCATTGCCGTGGTTAAAGTGTTATTAAAATATTTATTTCTAAATATTTTAAAATCACGTTTCATTCTTCCGTTTATTGTTTCTACCACCCATCGAACTAGCGTCACTAGTCTCGACTTATTAGCAGCTTCAGTGCTCAACTGACTTTCATGTCTACTTAATGTCTGTGGCGTGTAGACCCTGAATCCACATTCCTCTGCATCTGGCAGAGCGTCCCGAAACCCCCTATCTAAAACCATGACGTCGTCGGGTTCAAAAAACCATCTTATCGGAGCTTCTTCCATAGGTTCGCTGTGATTATCCAAGATCTGTTTCAATATTGTTGCATCGGACGTTCTAGCATTATAAGGTCCTGTCACTTCTATTATATATCCATCGCAACATACAAGCATAAATGGCTTTACTAGAATGGAATATTTATGTAAACTGTAACTCAATCTCTGAAATAAGAAGTTTGAGCTCTTTTGTATGTATAAATATGTCCCATCCATAATAACAATGGCTTTTGTATGATCTTCAGTTCCAAAAATATAATTAGGTATAATTCTATTTCTTGCTATAACTTCATTCCGGGTAATATGGTCAAATCCAAGATGGCGTGGAACATAGTCATTATTGAGACATTCTCTTGCTTGTTTCATTTTTTGACATATTGCTGACTTGGATAGGCCAAAAACCGTCTCCAATCTTCGGTAAGGTGCACCGCTTTTCAGTTTAGATAAATAGATAGGTACCCAAGATTGTGTTTCTGTTGGATCGTTTATCTAAAGAAAAGGTTTCTCCTAATATGCTATAGAATTGCTGGTGACTTATACCGATCCAATCATGAAGTTCGTCCGGACTTATTTCATCAATTTTTTCAAAATCCAGCAGCTTTTTTTTTTCGAGAGCCTGAGTGTATAACTCTACTATATCGCGTAAGTTGTCGCCTCTGAAATCGTCTTGACGTCTGGCGATGTTTCCTGGTAAGTCCTCCCAAGTAGTATTCCTTAAGTGGTGTGAACATATCCGTGCAAGAGGTGGTATGTATAAATGAAAGTAGCTTAAAATATATACTTTCATTGAATTGGGCACAGCGCGAAGTTCCAAACTCCTACAAACGTCGACAATACATCGTCTTGACGTGTTTGCTGCGCGTGCGAAGCCAGGTGTAGATATCGATGCAGTTGGAGGTCTGGGTGGTGGTGGAGGAAGTCGTCTTAAGCTATAGTCTATGCGCTGCCAGCACGGATGACAAATAGCTCTGGAGCCATCAAATGCAATCTGAAATAAGCAATAACATTCCCTCGTTAGTCTCACATTCATTTTAAAGTACCTATTGTTTATGGCATACTATCTGATATGTATACAACGTGAGTTTTACATCTATAGCGAACACATGAAAATACGCGAAATTAGACTCATTATTATACCATACCTAATAGGTTATTGATAAATCGACGACGAATATTAGTCGTAGTTATTGTGCGTTGTCAGTTGTGTTAGTTTAATTACTATTCTATACTAATCCAAACAAAACATGACGCAATATGATAACACGCCGTGTCGAGCGACGCCTCTGACATGGGGGTGTCGCCTTGATTATAAGTTAAGATGAAACTACATACTATATTATATGTAATTGAGTAACCATAGTACTTACTTCTTGTGGCGCTTGTAAAGTGCTAAACATATGCTCCACGAAGTCCTGGTGTGACTCCAGAAACTCGAGGGACAAAACATGATGCCGCCTTTGTAGAACAGAACGGGGACAAGTCACACAACGGTTACGTTCATCCATTTTAAACAATATCCAGTCGCAAAGAAAATCGAAGTCCGGTTTAACGCGCCACAGTTTCGAATCAACAAGAAAAATCAGTGTCCAGTAGGTATACAAAAGCAGAGGTCAAGTTAAAATCCACGAAGTAAAACAAAGCACACAGATCACAACGAAAACAAACGAAGGACTGCGACGGGATATGGTCGTTAGTCGTTACCTGCCTACCACACCGCCCCGCCCCCCACGTCGCCCCGCCCCCCACGTCACCCCGTCCGCCGCGCCGCGCCCGCGCATAATAGCCAGTAGCAACTGTGTATTTTTTTATTTGCAATCCTTAGCTACAGAATTACCAATAATACACACAGTACTATAGCCTATGATCTATGGGCCAAATAAAAATAAAAAAACATAAAAAAAATAATTTTTTACTTATTTTATTTTGCTCTTAGCTCCTATACTACAACGATTTCAGGGTTGCCGCTTTGGCAACATTATATTATATTTAAATGCCAATCCATTGGTACACAGTTCATTTCTGTCGATTCTGGGTCATTTTTTGGACATCATCTTTATTGATTATTGTTATTTTATTTATTTGGTTTGGTTTTCCTTTGCAAGTGTCATATTAACATATAATATTCATGCAGGCTGTGGGTACTTAAGGCTACTTGGAGTGTTATTAAGAAAGTCTCAGATCTTCAAAGTCAATCTTCTCCCTCTTTTGACCTGTTGCAATTATTTGATAACCATTAATCAGGTCAAAAAAAAAATGGTGCCCTATTCTGTGTCGAATTCAAATTCGTGAAGCTCAATAGCCCTCTTTGAGGTAACCGAAGACGATGTTGCCACCATTATTTTAGGTCTTAGAACAAATTGCGCTACTGGTTTAGACCGTATACTGTCTAAATAATAAAGGCCTCGAGATGCGTATTAGTTCCGGTTATTACACATATTTTGTATTCTGTCTATAAATGCAGGTTTCTTTCCAACGGCGTTTAAAAAAGCAGTAGTTCATCCCATTCACAAGTCTGGGCGCAGAGATGATGTCAATAACTACCGTCCAATTTAGATAATAACAGCAATGCCAAAGATCTTAGAATGAATACTGAATAAGAACCTGATCAGTTTTCTCGACGCAACCAACACCTTAACGAATAGCCAACATGGTTTCAGAAATGGAGTTAATACCGAAGGCGCTGTCGTGGATTTGTCTAATCACGTGGCTAGGACGCTTGATAGAAAACACACAGTGCCTGGATTTTTTTTTTGATCTGTCAAAGGCTTTTGACATCGTTTCTGCCCGAGCCCTATTGAGTAAAATGGAAAGCATTGGAATACGTGGACACATATTGGAAATTTTCGCAGACTATCTCAGCAATCGTACCAAAATAGTGAAAATCGGCCGACACGAAAGTGATGAGCTTCCAATCACATACGCCATTCCGCAAGCCAACATTCTGGGGCCTACACAATTTCTTATTTATATAAACGAACTCTGCAAACTGCCACTCAACAATTGTAAGATATATACGTACGCGGATGACACTGCCCTTGTTGTAGATGGTTATGACTGGCCCCAGACATACCAAAACACCGAGGCTGCGCTGTCCTCCGCGTTGCGTCAGCCTCTCACTTTAAATGTTGTTAAAGCGGTATACGTTCCCTTTGCCATTCGGTCAAATCTGAGTCCCTCAAATTCCCTTACCCTAAAAGCACACGCTCTTCCTCGCCAAATCTACTTTTGTAAGGTATCTAGGAGTGCTCATTGATTAGCATCTCAACTGGCACACCCAAATAGTCAAGGTCACGTCCCGCATACGTAAGCTAATATTATGTTTTCAAGAAGCTACGAAACTCTGCTGATTACGAAACGCTAAAATTTGATTATTTTGCCCTAACGTACTGCTTGCCCATTTGGGGTGGTGCCACCCAAAATGTATTTAATCGCCTTGAAAGAGCCCAGAGAGCTGTCCTTAAGGTAATGCTCTCTCTTCCGCGTAGGTACCCCACTGTGCAGCTCTATTCCGATTGCAAGGTACTCACAGTCAGGCAACTTTATGTGCTCTTGTCGACACTATGCAAACACTCTGCCCGCCCTCCAAAGGAACCAACTGGCAGACTTTAACATAATGTTTTCCCCGACGAACGCCATAGAACTGCCTTTGCTAAACGCCAATGTTACGTTAGCAGCATTAAAATGTACAACTTCTTAAATAAAAAGATAATTATTCGAGAAAAGAAAATGTATTCGTGCCCTAAATATCAATGGAATAACCTACTTAGAGATTATCTCCAAACACTAAGTTATGACAACACTGTCTTCTACTGGGTAATTTACAATGATAATGAACTATATAATTCTCAATCCAACCTTAGACGGATGTGTACTGGTTACACCTCATTCTTTCTCACTACACACACCCTACAACTACTCACTACATACACACACATCCTACACTCACTCACTACACTTACACTCAAACCCTACATGTACTCACCTCACCACACAGTTAAACGTTTATTCATTTTGTGTTTTCTTTTCTTAAATTATAATATAGGTTTCTTTTACACCATTTGCTTCAGATTTAATAGAATGTGGCTTTGTTTGTTACGGAGAATCACTGACTCCTAAGACACAGGCACATACACCTAGTTTAGGAGTCAGAGTATTAAAATTATTGTGACCTAGTTATAAGTCTAGCATGATCTTAGTCTTTGATTTTGTGATTGGATGACTTTTTTGGTGAAAATAATGATTTATTTATTTATAATATTTCATATTAATAATAGGTACCTATGAAGTTGCCGTTTTGCAATTCTGGCCATTTGAAACGTAATTTATGTATGACGGGCAATAAATTCTAAATTCAAATGAATTATATTTTAGAAGTATGGAAATCTATTTTCAAATTCAGTCATTTGTTTAATGATTAGTGTTTTGTTTTCACTACATTTGTATCTTTTTCATAAATATGGACACGATAAAAATATGAGTAATTATGGAATACGAATTCCGTCGCAATAGCAATGCCACACAAACGTCTCGCAACGATAACTACGTGTACGGTTTGAACACTACAAACGAACGCAAGTCATTCATTTCGTTTCTGTCATTATTGGTTTGAACTTCCGACGTTTTGATCTAAAAAATGGACCCCGTGGTCACCCGAAAACCAAAATCCTCAACGATGAATTAAATGCTATAGTGGAAGCTGATGATACTCAATCTTCGGCTGAGTTAGCAGCAGCTTTCAACGTTAGCATCAAAACAGTATTGGTCCATTTGCGTCAAATTGGCAAGGTAATAAAACTTGATAAGGGGGTGCGAACGATTGCCAGCGTGACTAACGGGTTGAGGTATGCCTTGCGTCGCTTAACAGACAAAGAAACAAAGAGATTTTTAACCGCATCGTCACTTGCGATGAAAAATGGATTCTTTTTCATAATCGTAAGCGGTCATCATGTTGGTTAGAAGCTGGTCCAGCGCCTAGGTAATGCCCCAAACGAAAACTTACCCCTAAAAAGTCCTGGTCACTGTCTGGTGGTCTAATGCCGGTATAATTCATCACAGCTTCTTATCAAATAGCACCAGCATTACTGCGGATGTGTACTATGAGGAACTGGACACATTAAGGGAGAAGCTCGCAAATCTCCGGCCAGCCTTGGTTAATCTCTCGTCCCCGCTGCTCCTACATGACAACGCTCGACCTCGTACGGTACAACAGACGGTCTCTAAGCTACAAGAGCTAGGGTTGGAAGATTTGCGTCATCCACCGTACTCACCAGACCTTTCGCTGACAGACTTCTACTTTTTCCAAAATTTGGACAACTTTTTGGCAGGGAGAATATTCAATACCCGAGAGGCAGTACAAAATGCCATTGAAGGGTTTGTTGGCTCCCGTACACCTGACTTCTTAAAAAAAGACATTGAAAAATTACCACTGCGCTGTCAGAGATGCATCGATAGCATGGGTGCATAATTTGATTGATAGAAATATAAAATATTTATATAAGAATGACTTTAATAAAACTTTTTGTATACTAAACGGCTATTTCATCGGTAAAGACCTAAAATTAAATGTAAATTTTAGCTGATCGTTAGGTTTTTCTAACTTGGCGAGCTTATTTTTAGGTTATTTTTTTCTTAATTGGAGACGTTCTAAAATGATTAAATTGACGTAGAATGAAAGTTGTTGTTTTTATGTTGAGTAGATTACCTACGCTGCAGACTGCAACCATAGAACAGGTTTCATGTAGGTATCTTCAACTTAATAAAAATCTTAAATTCATTGACAGACAACGCACAGCCTTAACCGCTGGGTCTAGAAGCTTGAACTTTTGCAAAAGAGTTCCATAAGTAACGAGGGTAAGCGCTAACGAAGGATTTTCGAAAATCATCCCCTAAAGGAGTTAAATAGCTATGTGTAACTGGAAATATACCTACCTTTATTTTCATCTTATACCTATTTTAAAACACAGAAACGCATCCCTATACCTAAGCTATTATTATTGTAGGCTAATCAATAAAATGTACGTACCTACATATTTATTAACACCGTCGCTTGCGCGGACATGTTCCACAGGACAGCACAAAGTCAAGCTATTGCAAAGTGAAGTGCTGCGAACATAGTCTTACCTCAATCAACTCTGCCCATCGCAGGCCAATGCTGGACATAGGCCTCTCCCACCCTGTCCTCCGCCTTCCGCATCCAGTCTGTCCCAGCCACTTTCCTAAGATCGTCGGTCCATCTAGCTGGGGGGCATCCCACACTACGCTTGGCGATACGCGGTCTCCACTCCAGGACTCGTCTGCTCCATTCCTCCAAAGAAACACCCAGCAAAGCCCGTTCCATAGCGTGCTAAGCGACCTTGAATCTGTGGACCAGCCCAACTGTCAGTGTCCACGTTTCGGCACCTTACGTCATAACGGGCAGGACGCACTGGTTGAAGACCTTAGTCTTCAAACATTCGGGATAGCCGGGATAGGCGACGAGAAGACTGGACGGAGTATCCCAAACGCGGCCCAACCTAAACGGATCCTTTTGTCCGCTTCTTTCTCAAAGTTGTGTCTACCGAGCTGGATGACTTGCCCTAGGTAAACATACGCCTTCACAACTTCGAGAAGCGACCCTTCGATGTGAATTGGACTCGGCAAGACGTGTGAATTGTACATGACTTTCGTCTTGTCCAAATTCATGCCAAGGCCAACCCGCCGAGAGGCTCCATTCAGGCTGTGCAGCATCTGGTCTAACTGTTCCACCGTCTCTGCCATTATGACGACGTCATCGGCAAAGTGAAGGTGTGAGATGTAAACTCCGTTCACGACGCAAGATACAAGCCACTGGACTGGACTGAGTATCAAACTCAGTCCAGTCCAGCGTCTTGAAAATTTGCTCCTACGCATTGGTAAACAGTTTCGGGGATATCACATCCCCCTGTCTCACTCCTCTGAGCAATTGGATGGGGCTGGTTTTCTAATCCTGGATCTGGACAGTCATCGTGGCAGCGTCATACCAGCGTCTCAACACTTTGATGTAGCGCCAGTCAATTCGACATCGTTGCAGAGAGGCCAGAACTGCCCATATTTCGACGGAGTCGAAGGCTTTCTCGTAGTCCACAAATGCAATGCAGTGGTCTACGGTACTGAAGCCTTTTCGAAAACTGGCTTGTTCTGGTGGCTGGAACTCGCCGAGTCTCCTAGCGAGACGGTTCGTGACGACTCTCGAGAACAACTTGTATACGTGGCACAGAAGTGAAATGGGTCTATAGTTCTCCAGCAAGGATTAGTCACCTTTTTTGAAGAACAGAACCACGTGCATTCCACGCCGCGGGCGTTGTACCCTCTTGGATGACGGAGTTAAAGAGACTCGCTAGCTCTCTCTGGACTGGAGCCCCACCCGCTTTGAGGAACTCTGTCGTTATTCCGTCATCCCCAGGTGCCTTAATGTTTTTTAGCTGCTCGAGAGCCGCCCTAATCTCGCACTAGTCGACATCCGGGATGTCCTCCGTGTAAGTGGCGCGTTAATTCGGCTCGATGGTCATCTGTACTTTGTCCCGCTGGTTTCGCCGTCCGCGTTAAATAATGGTGTCCGTAAAAATCCTCGACTTCCTCGAGGATCTCGGACTTCGAAGTCACGATTCTGCCATCCGCAGTCTTAGTTTCGTCAGATGGGACCTCCCTAACTGCTGAGCGAACACTTTCGATCCTCGGTTCTGCTCTATCAAGTCTTACCTAAGCCTTATTTATTAACACAAGTTTGCATACATAGTTATACTCGTACCTAATAAAAATATGTATGTTTAGGCCCAGGTATCTATGAGCTTGTGTCGCCTGAAATAAATGGAATATTCCACCGTGAGGAAACCGGCAGGTCCTAGAACCAATAATTCGAAGACATTTGTGACATCTACCAACCCGCGCTGGGCCCGCGTGGTGTGTTATGGCCCACTTCCTCTCACCGAGAGGGTATCCCAGCAGTAGGAACATTATAGTCTGATTATGCTGTTATACTTATTATTATTATACCTAAGTATTTCCGGCAGGGCGGTGACCTGATAATATCATCTATCTGATGGTGGTGGAAGATAGTGATTGATTGGACAGAATTGGACTATGAACAGCTGGTCATTGATCCATATGTCTATGCATGTTTCATTACATATTATCCGATCATCGTCTCCAAAAAGATCAAATATTTATAAATATTTATTTGACTAGTATAATATATATATTATATTATAATATTTGTCAACTACATAGCCCTACCTACCTACTGGTTCGTTAATAAGTATTTATAAATATGAAATTGCTCTTAAGATTCACATTCAAGGACATATGAAAGTTGTTACATTGCCGGTCATTTATTGAGTGGACATATTAATAAGTATTTGAGCAGCAAGGAAATGTGTTGTTCTCATTGGCGTTAAGTACAGATAATGATTTCGTCTCTTTTATTTACATACTGGCTCCGTTCCTGGTACTTTTACACAAAACAACGGTTAAGTAAACATCCTTCATGGCAAAAATACCGATATACATTATAACATACACCTTTGTATAGCTAAGCTCATTTAATTTTAGGCATGGGTAAATAACCTGTCACACGACTTTAATTTATGAGATCACTACTTGATCACACATATCCGTACCTTCTAGTCTCTTTCATTTGGACTCTGTCCAGTTGGGCTGGTCCAGCTCTATAGGACAATCTAGAGTATAAACAAAATCTAATTTGTTGCTACTTTAATGGTATACTTTATTGTTTTTATGACATTGATTTTCATCACTTTAACTCACACACTAACATATTACTTGTTTAAATAATTTGGAAAATCGTAGGTATACTTACTTTTACAATGTTTGTAAATGTGTGAGCACCATGTATCTATCACATAATTAACTTATTTGTCATTGCTACATTTTTTTATTCTTTTTCCTATTGTGGTAGGGTTATTTTATTATAGGTGTATTAGGGTATTATACAAAATATTGTAACACACTTTAAAAGAGTAACGGTGGAGTTTCTTGCCCATTTTTCTCCATTCGGAACTACCTTTTAGAAGGGGCGATTAGAATCCATCCTATTTTAATGTAAATGTTGACGTTCAAAAGTGCCTTTTATTTTATTTTTTTACATTTTATTTTATTTGAAATAAATGCTTTCAGTTAAAAATTATAGAACCTCTACTAGAAACTAAAACAAAAGAAGTTTTTACTGGACTTCTTATGGGATTAAACCCAGAACTTCAACGTAAGCTTCGACCAACAATAGCAATGGATTATTGAAACACATCGCTCAAGTGGCCACGATTGCATATAACTTGATTATAAACCTGAACACTCAAACATAGCGTTTATTATCGTTTGCAATATATTTACAACTTCGATTAAAAAGTAAACGTATTTTTAAAATAAGAACTGAAATATTTATGTAAAAATAAAACATAAAATATATACATCATTATTGGTGGTCTTATTTTGCAGGCCGTTTTTGATGTGCTCATCGGAAATCTAGTATGTACTATTGTTGATCGAAGAGCGTAAGCAAACGAGTTTATTAGAAATTAGACCAATAAGACAGCAAGATCTCTGACATCTCTATGAGTCATCACTCATCGTGGATGATATAGTGATTCAATGTATCTACATTCAACACTATCAACAATAGTTCTGTTAACAAGACGGATGGCCTATCCGATATTCGAAGAAAATTAAAATAGCCTTGAAGATCTCTTCATCCGTGCAAAGTTCCCCGAAAATACAACAAGGTCTTATTCTGTGGTAATGTTAAAAATAAATAACATAAAACCTAAACGTCATCTTCTCAGATGTGTCTCATCAATACAGTGACCTATTTACGACTTTAAATCATCTTACTAGCTAGCCGTTTAGGTACTGTAGAGATTAAGTATAGCCTATTTGGTGCTTACGTAAAAACTCCGCGAGTCCGTTATAAATAGATTGCAGAAATACGAGACAAACATAATTTTAAGAAGAGAATAAAAAACTAGTAGGGGTCTGTCTAGCTGACTGGTACTTTTATGCTACAGCCCTCAACAAATGACAGTCTGTGGGATGCTAATAACTTCTGTTCCGATAATAAATCCTTGTTTCCTACAAATACTAACTTTATGGTAGAGTAAATTATGTTGATTTCAGAATGACTAGTAGCTAGACATTATCGAAAACGTATAAAAAAAATAAGTTGCAGCGCAAACTGAATTTAGTGTCTGGGTATTAATAGTAGATTATGCACCGAGGGGCTAAAGTTGTGTCTTATGTCACGGGCGTCATATTGAATCTCGAGCGCAATGAAGGATTCGGGATTTAACTCCCGAGTGCAGCGAGGGAGTTAAGAGTTTAACTCACGAGCGAAGCGAGGGAGTTAATACAAGAATCCTTCATTGCGCTCGAGATTCAAGCTAGCCCAAGGCAAAGACACCTTTAGCCCAGAGGAGGATACTCTACTTTTTACACCTACTGTGAGAAAATAATAGCCATAGTACGAAAAACAAAGTAATTATTAAATAAACAAACAGTAAGAATAACATATTTAGAACTAGTTATATGCACTTGCATATTAATTGAAGTTAATGGTAATATTTGAGACATTAGTCCAGTTGTGCAAAGATAAAGTTAATTTTTTATTTGGTACGTTTATAGATGTTGATGTGGAATTTATTTGTGTATTGCTCGTCAATGCTTCAGAATTTTGTATAATATTTGCAACGGATCATTTTGGGTGGTGAAAGTTGGTAATTTAGCTGAGCATGTGATATTCCAAATTCAAATCACATTATTGACCAGCGGCTCATAATGAAATCCAGTACAACATTATTGACCGGCTGTGCCCCCGGCCACTAATGACTCACTTTGGGTTAAGGTTGCTTGACATATAATTTGACATTTTCGAGCAGGTGGTGTGAAAAGTTAATTTTTCACAAACGCAAACCTATTTGTTTACATGTTTGGAAGCTAAATTGCAAATGCAGGATTGACATTATTTCGTAGCTTATTCCGTAGCTCGCGTGCTACGACAATCAGGTACTTAGTTACGAGATCATAGATTATCAAGTGACGTTTCCTTATAAATAAGGAAATCGTGGAAAAACAAACAAAAACATTAAGGTACTTATCTAATTAATCTGATTAATGATGACATAATAATAACTACAAACTAAAATACCTACTATTCAGAGGAACAAAGAACCTCTAGTCTTTGTTTACCTAGTAGTGGCGTATGAATTAATAAGTACCTACCTATACCTACCCAATGGAAAAGGCACTCTTATCTTGAAGCACCAATAACATGCATCATGTATTGTAAACAGGTGCGAAACTACCTTGAGAGCAAACTGCACAATGTGAGAGGAATTTTATAAGGTAACTAAGCATTCAAATTGTCGTCTTAAGGATGCAGCCAACGTGCCTCGCGACGATATCTCTTACTTTAATGATAATACGAGTACCTTAAGGTTTTGTTTCCGAGCGTGGATTTGTTGGTATTTGCCGATTTCGGTGATTATCATTGACATTGAAATACTGGAAGTATAGGTTGGGAATTTTAAGTTTACCTAAGTCTGTTTTTCCCTTACGAGGTAGAAGATAACATCAAGAAGTAGGTAGGTACTGATAAAAACCGATGTTACCTGTTACAGACCTTGTATTTACTTACTGTTTATATTCAATACATCACACACGTTCTATCATAGCTATTTTATACCCCTATTAGATAGTAGGTGAGTGACACAAATGTGTGCTCATGAAGTCATGATTTGCACCTGACCGCACAGCACAGCGGCGGTGTGGCGGCCATGACACCATTTCTCATTATTTTTACTGATAGGCCTATGTGGAAAATGGCGATAAGCAGGTTCATAATCATCATCATAATCAGCCTATATTGTTCCCACTGCAGGAACACAGGCAACCTCTCTGTGAGAGGGAGTGGGCCGTAATCCACCATGCGGACTCAGTGCTAGTTGGTAGATGACACATCTCTTCGAAGTTTTGGTTCTAGGACATGCCGATTTCCTCACGATGTTTTCCTTCACCGTTTTGAGAGCAGTGTTGATGAAATTAAATACACAAAGTCAAGTGCCTGCCTGGGTTCGAATTCACGACCTACCACTCTTAAGTCAAGGCCGATAACACTGGGCCACCACCGCTATAATAAGCAGGTTACGTTTTAGTAATGCTTAATAATTATTTACACTCACTAAACATGACCTCTCTGAGTACAATAGAGAGATGTTATTAAGCTTTGGGTCATGTTACTTTTTATGCATCATTCATTTGTATGGGACTACAATGTTACGATCATAGTTACAATAAGTAGTAACAATAGGTGGTCAGAGTTCCAATTACTCTCAATAATTATCTCATAAAAAAAAAAATTCATTAGTGATCAAAGTCCATAATAACACATATGTAATGGTATTTCATGGATACGCCCATCCAACAAAACGGATATCTTCACATACGTACCTACAGAGAAAGAACAAACGCTTCCCATTTCACGAAGGAAGGTGATGTACGTACCTACCTATTGTGTGGGGTTGATTTCAGATCGAATACTGGCTAAAGATTCCTTCACCGTCAGTCAAAGAATTCGAAAATTCAAACTGATCTAGGTACTAGCCTGGCTTGACTTGAGCCCTCTAGCGACCTACCTCGCACTCGAGATGCAGCTGTTTCATAAACAATCACGACATAGGAAAACTAAACTATCCCTATGCCTACTTAATATTAAACTGTGAGATCCAATCTGTCAATATAAATCATTGTTGTGGCGGAGGCAATTAATATACTAATCATAATTAACGATAATAACAGTGATTTGTTACTAATACAGATTTAAACCTACGCGCCTGCAGAGATTATACGAAGGTCCCACATAATCGCAGATTTACGCAATTATAGGAAATCCAATACAATGTGCTTGTGACACGGTTTTTTTTAAATCTGTTGTTGAACTGTTACAATTAATCATGATTTTACGCTGTGCCACGTAGGTAGCTAAGTAATCCGTCCTCGCCATCCAACATTATTGGAAAGCGGGAAGTGCACCACTTTGTGTAGGGAATGAGGTGACAGATTAATTGCTTATTAAGGGCGTTACGAAACTATAGCACCCTGTTGCGAAACATACTTTCAATCACAATTTGAATCATTTTGAAGGATATTGCTAATCCATCGCTTGATATGTTCAAAAAATGTGTGTACTCAGCGACGTAAATAACGCAATGAATGTTGTTGAAATGTCAAAATGAAAGACATTGCTACCGTTAGTGTGTTACGCAATTTCCCCGCGGTTCTTGCGGCGTGTGACTTGGAACAAGTATCTAGGTAGGTAATACTAATCCCATGACGATTTCGGCTATGGTGACTGTTTTTCTTTCCGACAACTATAGGTTACGGGCGTTCTCTGACGTGGCTAATGTAACCTATTTTGACTGTAAAGGTAAGTGCACAGTGCGGACACGTTAGACCGCCATTGTGGTTATTTTGTACGTTGGAGGGTGGTTTACTCTTAAGGTGATCTCGCCTTCTGTCGAGCTCTAGCGCTGGACTTCAAAGTCATAAACATTTTGTTTAACCAAACCTCTAAAGGTATATCCTTTGCCAACTCCTCCCAACAAGAGGGATCTATATTGCATCTCTTCATATGTCTTTTCTGAACGTCTTTGTATCTGAGGAACTGGCCGCCTTACTTCCGCTTGCCGTCATTGAGTTCAGAAAAGAAGGTGAGCTTAGCTATCCTCTCGTCAGGTCCTGACGAGAGGATAGTCAGGTTGTATGAGAGGAATACCTTCTCCCATAGTCTACCAAACACTGCTAAAGCAGCACCAATTCCGCAGTTAGTTACCGGGTCCACATCACCTTTACTTGTTAAGGTACTACCCAGGTATTTGAATCTGTCCATCTGCTTGAGGACGGCACCGTCGAATTGTACATCAAGTGGGCCATGGTTAACTGTGTCTAACGCCACGACTTCAGTCTTCGAGATGCAAATTTTTAGACCAAATATACGACATGACTTATCAAGTCTTTCTATCAACTATTGCAGGTCTTCTGGGGATTCCCACACAAAACACAGATCATCAGCGTACATGACCTCGGCGCCCATGAGGTCTTTGAAGACTTTAGTGTGAGCTTTTAATCGGGGTAGGTTAAAAAGTTTGCCCTCAGTTCGGAAACGGATGTGTGCTTAAAGTGTTAAATAAATAAATAATAAATAATGCCCCTCGCATTATCCTTTAAAGTATCTCGCAAATCAACGGCAAAATACAGGTCAAAGAGAGTAGGCGCTAAAATACATCCTTGCTTTACTCCACAGATGACACGGAAGAATTCCGACTGTTCACTCTTATCTGCGACACAACAACGCAAGTTGTATTGTAGGAGACGCATCAATCTGATGAATTTATCCGTACACCTAAGCTTTTGCAGTACCATCCATAGCACTCCGCGATGCATGCTGTCGAATGCTTTTTCCAAGTCCACGAAACCGAAGACCAGCCATTGCGATTGACCTTTGCACCATTCTTCAAGCTGCCGAATAGAGAAGATTGCTTCGCAGGTGCCTCTGTTTGGACGGCCCCCAAATTGGGTCTTAGGCTGAGATCAAATTTGGGTTCCGTACCTATATAGTAGTAGTAGTAAGTAATAAATTGTGCGACAAAACACTATCTGAGACTCTCAGGTAGTGTTTTATCCGACAATTTATTAACCTATTCAGAAGGACTCTCGCGAAGATTTTCCCTGAAAACGACGGGAGCTATATGCCTTTGTAGGAATTGCAGTCGCCACGACTGCCTTTGAACAGTTCACAGATGTTAGACACGGTAACAGTATCGGGTACCAACTCCTCTTCCGATATACGGCAGACAAACTTCCAAATAATCTCGTGCAAATACCTCCCCGTACTTAAGCAAATCTCTAGGGATTCCATCGCCACCTGGTGCCTTTTTGTTTCGTTGCTGTTTTAATATGGCATCTATGACTTCCTGGGGATCGTCCAGTGCTGTGACCTGAGAAAGCGCAGGTATGGCTGATATATAATTAAGATCTGCTGATCGATTAACGTTGAGTGTAGAGTTGAAATGTTCAACCCATAGTTTTATAAGCTCCTCACTACTCGTAAATAATGCACCATCGATGGGTTTTAATGGACATACATTTGTTGTTGTCAGCCAATTAATGCACGCAGTTCCCCGAAAAAGTCACCTAGTTGATTCGGGTCAGCTAGCCACTGCATACGATGTGCTTTGTCTTCCCAACATTGATATTTTACGCCGCGGACGAAATTCCGCAATTCTATGGAGCTCGTTTTAGACACATCATTGTGATGGTGTGATGGCGATGAGTCACTACGGCGCAAAGATCTCGATGTTTAGCTATAGCGGTACTAACTAGCGTATCATTTTCATAATAGGTACCAATCTTTATTGCATAATTCGGTTTTAGACCTAAGGTATCAATGCTGACTTGGTTACCTGAGAAGATAGCGCTCGCCATTGTAGGTTTAGTTCATCTCCAACATCAAATTAAGACGCGAAGTCACCAGTGGCTTGTTCATATAACCCGGCAAATCAATAATTTTGTTAAATTAAGTACTTTTAACTATGTTCATAGATAAATTGAAGTGAAGCTACAATATCATATACTTTTTTTATTTGGAATTACATGTCAAAATTTGGGTAAATATCAAAAACCCTTGAAATTCAAATATATATCTCGAAAGCTCTTGAATTTCGGTCATACATATAAACTTGGTTAAACTTGTTGCATTTTGGCCCCGCTATCAGCTCCTGATGGATATATGTCGAATTACAAGTAACCCTGTTTAAACCCGGATACTCATTTAGCTTTGAAGCAATATTGGTCTTAATAGCTAACCCTACTCCAGACAGCCTGGGTTCACTCGCATCAGTTCCCTTTCAGTAAAAGATATAACCACCACCGCGCTCTGTAGACTCACCCTCGTCGGCTAGATGTGTCTCGCTTAGGGCCGCTATGTCCACATTGTAGCGGCGGAGCTCTCGAGTGGTCAATAGCCGTTTACGCTAGATTGTCGGTCCAACAGTGTGCACATTCCACGCACCAAAAGTAAAAGGTTTTTTGGGTTCATTCTTTTAATATTTCGACCACAAAGAAATGGATGCATATGCAGCCGTGGTTACTACCTTCCATATGACATGACATGACACCTTTTCTAATCCCCTCCCTGGCTGAGCGGGGGAAGCAGTTCCACTCTAAAAAGAGCTGCTTCGTCATAGAGGGTGCTGCCAGCCACACTGATACCCCAATGCAGTGCAGGTTTCGGACAAAGACCATCCCTACTGGACGTCTCTACCTCTACCCATCGCCACAGGACTAGATCACGGAGTCTGCTAAAACAGAAACAGTCCGTTGCGCAGGATATATTTAAGTGAATATGTGTGCGCGCAAACACAGATGCACTCTCTCGTTCGTACCCTCCTAGATTCAGTGGGACGGAAACCGCAACGACTGGAGGAGCGCTGAATGCAGTGTCGAAACGATAATATATGTCCCCTATCGTCGCCCCTAAAGCCGTTCACTGTGCCTAGCTGCCTCGCCACCGGACGTGGATTGCCAATGAGGCCGAGACAGACTCTGTGCACTATGTGGGAAGCAAACGCAAGACTTGAGTGGCGAAACACTTAAGTCTCTCTCTACCAGGTTTTGCCCACGAGCCGACATGGTTACCGGGGTGTGGCCTCTGCGTGCAAGGCAGCTACAGGCGCCACTGGTGAGAGTTTGTAGGATATTAACGATTTTAACAAGGCATTCCGTCGCTTGTTTCGGCACTGGCAGGAGTCCGACGACGCTGACAACCCACTACACCCCAAAGTATCTAGGTAATAAGTAGGTAGTCCACCAGGTAACGTCAGAACTAAGAAGGTTTCGACATAAATCGAAATGCACGTATTAGGCCACCGATGTTTTTATAATGGGTCGATAGTCGTTTTATGTTAAAGAAAAATAAATGATGCAAAAAGATTGCAATTGCTCTATATTTGCTGATGATCTAAAAATCTATAAAGAGATAAACTCATCCTTCGACGTCCATTTACTCCAGGCTGATCTCGACGCAGTCCATGATTGGTGCTTGAAAAACCGCATGTCCCTCAATGTGAAAAAGTGCTAGCACATCACATTTACCAAAAAACGGCAACCCTTAGGTACCTACGTCTTACTCAATAAATGGGCTAACATTACATAAAGTGGACACGATTCGTGACGTGAACCAATAGCATCGACATCTTCTCTAACCAGTTTTTTTAGGGTTCCGTACCCAAAGGGTGCCAACGGAACCCTATTACTAAAACTCCGCTGTCCGTCCGTCCGTCTGTCAACGGGCTGTTTGTAGGTATCTCATGAACCGCATTAAGTAGACCGTTGAAACTTTCAGTGTGTTTTTCTATTGCCGCTTTAAAAACAAATAGGTAATTAAAATTAAATTAGAGGCATCTCCATACAAAAACCGTGTTCTTTTCGGCGTTTTTTTGCCTTGTGGTACGAGGGTACTTACGGAACCCTTCGTGTGCGAGTCCGGCTCGCACTTGGCTGGTTTTTTTTTTTAATATTTCTGTATTTCCTATCGTATTCGTAAGCGCGGGGTACTCACGCCAAGATCACCTACATGTAAGAAGGTGATGACTGTTTAAGGTCTTCATGGTCATCACAACATTTGACTTGCCGAAAATTAGCTTTTGTGGCTGTTTTCTAGTTAGTAGATATGTTCCTATAGTAGGCAAGTTTATTTTTATAATGTCAGCGACAAAGTTCGTACCCTGGCTAAACCACAAATACCTTCATAAAAGAAACCTTAGATAGGTACATAACTTTCACTAAGTTGCTTTGAATAAAGTAGGTAGGTACAAAATGATCTTCTGGTATAGGTAGGTACTTACATAGTAAGTACCTATAGGTGAATAGGTAACCTTCGTCCTCGAAATGTTTCGTATTTTGTATGGAAAAGAACTCACTAATTCTTACCTACCTACCTATTAATTAATTACCTACAACGGCTACCGGGGTTATTTTAATTGAGTCAACAAATCAATTAATTACGTAACGGCTAACGATGGTACTACCAATATCAAGATGATGGTCAATGCCATTCAAAGTTTCAAACTTGTTTTTGCTGGTCTTTTGTTGCTGACCGATTATGACCATACGACGTTGTAGCAGGAAAAAGAGAGTAAGTCTAGGTACGAGTGTAGGCGTAGGTACTGTATGCGTAAAAATGGTACCTAATCCACGCTCGTAGGGAGGAGGGAGGTAGGTACAGTCAGCTACAAAGGACAATGAAAACTTCAGTTTTAAAATCTTAATTATTTGTAGTTACTTACTCTTTACATTTCACATCAGTTTGCTCACCTATTAACTCATAGCTATTGCATGAAATGCCGAAAAGCAATGTACTGAATAATTTTAGATGATTATGTAAAAAACAGTGTTATTCGATTTTTGTTGCTTACTATACCAACTTACCTATAAGTTGGTATTTCTCCCGCATTTCTGATACCTACTCTACCACACAGGCGGCACTAACTGCGCTTCATTTCTATAGCAGCTGGAGTGCGCTTGTGTGTTCCTCTTTCTCACGCATTTCACTGCAATGACGGGCTTGGAGTCGAATATAAACCTATTCGATAGTACCTATCGAAAAACTTATCGATTTCATAACATCACCAAGTTTTCTGCCAAACTCCTCCAGACCGAATTTCGGCCATGGCAACCAATCTCAGCAGAGCCTTCAGCGCGGGTGATATAAAGTGAGAGAATAAATAAATAAAAGAGATATACAGGGTGTCCCGTAAATAATGGATCAAACGTAATGGGTAGGTAGCTTACCTCATTTCAAACAACTAATTTGAAAAGTTAAAAAAAATCGGTAAAGTAACCAAGATATTTTTTTTTTCGAATTTTACCATTTTCTCTAACAGCATTCAGTGTTTTTAATGCTGTCGCTGCAACTAATAACATTTTTAGGTATGATTTTTGTCAAAAACTTCTGAATAGCTTATAGTTAATATTTTCTTTTTCAAATATAATTTTATTTGCCTTAGAAAAAAAATGTTCGATTGATTTTTTTTTTCAAATTTTTTTTTCGAAATTTTTTTTTTTCAAAATTAGTTGTTGGAAATGAGGTAAGCTACCTACCCGTTACGTTTGATCCATTATTTACGGGACACCCTGTATATATAAAGTGCACAAGTGTGTGTGCAGACACAGGTGCACACTCTCTTCCCTGACTCTCATAGTCCGACGTGACGACACGCAATCCGACACGACCGGAGAGAGACCAGGCGCAGGACCCACGGCTTAACGTGCTTTCCGAGGCACGGGGGTATCACTTCGCCAGCTTCCAAACTCTGGGCTGTTACTAAGAAATTCCCAATAACAACATTCCCAGTCGTCCGCAGTGTGGACGAGCGCGAATGACTCACACTATGCCCCACCTGGGAATCCAACCTCACGCTCATCATTCGCGCTTGCGGCCACAAGACCAACGGGGCAGTTCTGCAAACCTACTTATATACTTCGACTGACCGGTTGGCGGAGTTGGTAGCGACCCTGCCTTCCGAGCCGCTGGTCCCGGGTTCGATCCCCGGACAAGTCAAACATTTGTGTGCATAAACATGTCTGTTTGACCTGTGTCTGGACTCTGGGTGTGTATATGTTTATAAGCACAGAACAGATTTATCTGTTCTGTGTTTATAAGTATGTATATCAGTCATTAGGTTACCGTAGTACAGGCTCTGCCTAGTTCGGGACCTGAAGACCTTGTGTGGATGTTGTCTCATATTATTATTATATTTAAACTTGAAATAAAGTAGGTTTACAGAATGTCCCGCCAGGATCCGGTCTGGCCGTTAAATCCTGAATTGACGTTTTTAATGGCTTCTAATAAACCAGCCCATTTCTTATTCATATAATCCACGTTCCTAGGTAGGTACTTGTCGCGCTGTTGCGTCACGTTGAGCTCTAATGAGATCTAATTGAAATTGACCTCCGCACCCACCGTCAAAGGTCCACATCACATTTCCTACTCTTATTTTACAACAATTATAATGACATTAGCCTTTTGCTACAATATCACACTAGGCTACAGGTATATTTCCATAAGCTACGCCTACCTACCTACATGTGAACAGCTACGGACAAGCGATGTTTCTGTATTTAGTCATAATTATAAGTTTAATTATAGTCTTGTTTTCCAGTCTAGCAAATTTTCTTAGCGATTTAGTCAAGCCCTTTCTTCAAGCGTCTTTCAAACTGTCCTCACGGACTCTTGTATCCTGTCATGCTGATTTGTCATGTCGAAAATTACTGTCTGTTGTGAGACTCGAAAGTCGACGCGAAAGTGCGTATCTAATTGACAATGGAGATTAGCAAGGCGCGTTTCAAGGCGATTGTAGCTCATAATTTTATGCAGAGGGACTACCTACCCATTACTTGATGGTCTATGTTTTATCCTTGGTCAGAGGTTCTTGGTGGTTACTGGTTGATACTATATTTTCCCTATATTTAGGACTAGCGACCATTTTTCACGTGTTTAAATCTGTAGGCTGTAGGCATGCACAAGCAATAATACCCTGGCCTGTAGTACGGAAATTTGATCCATTGAACAAAAAGAAGTTGTAAAAACGAACATTTATTTTAAAAAACTCTCCGATTTCATACATTTTCACTTAAATAATTACGTGCAACTTATAATTAGGTACATCGGTACTATAATAAGTGAACAAGATCTTCAATAATCAATCATATTAAAAGAAAAATTAAATATTATTTCCTAATAGTTTCCTAGCATTAACAAAATAAATGCATTTTTTTCAATCCAAAGTTTTGTTTGTGATAAAAATGAAATGTAGTTTGACTATGTAAAAATTTATTCGCATTAATTTATGCAAATTCAATAAAAACTACTTACACTTCTTTAAATAAATACTGTCACAGTTTTGAATTAACATAAGAATAGCTTCTATTATGTCATCATTATTTTGAAAGATCACCTGTTGGGAAACCAATGACAATGTTTAGATAATTATATGAAGGTGATCCCAAAAAAAAAATCGGGAGCTATTTATATTTTACAAAGGTGGTTTAGATGCCCCAATCACAGTCGGTACATTAAGTTCCCACTAGAAATCTACATGGAATAAAAGATTACCAACAAGCATATCGAATGTTATGTTGTTGTTGCAGTAAGATCCTAGAACAGTCTAGTTTCTTAGAACACAGTTTAATTTTATTCCTTTGTTCACCATAATGGAAATGTCTTATTGAAAGTAGGATGTTGTATAAAATGTACTAAAATAATTAACAAAATATTATTATTGGTAAATATTCAGTCTACTAATTCTAATTACTTACATCTAGTTTTTGATTTAATTAAATGAACAACTTATGGTTCCTTACGGCAGTAATTTATAAACACTTAATTAAGTCCTTCAGTAAATTGTTTAAATAATAATTTCTTGTACTAAACTTTGAACAATAAACTTGTTCAATTGTGATATAAGTTTTATCAAATTCAGATTTGTCAATGATTCTGAATTGTGTTTCTGTAAAGTACCAATACATTTAGACAGGCAGAAAATTGTCTAAGATAATATATAAAATTGCATACAGATACTACAAGGACACATCAATAATAAGGTTTGTCACCATCAACATAAATGATGGTATCTTAAAATACATTCACTAGGCTACTTACTAATACAAGTCAATTAAACAAAGTCAAAGTAATACTTAGATAAGCACTTAAACATTTAAATATTTGTGTTTCTTTAACAAATCATCTGATAACACCTAACACATAAAGGAATGCTCAAATTGTGTGGACAGAATCATCAAAACATTGGAAATAAGATATGTGAAATACAATAGGTACATGATTAGTTACAACTATGAAGCTACCTTTTTGTAGTTACTATTCACTGAACATCAGTCTTTTCTTTATATTCAATTTGTCAGTGAACACCAAATTTTGTCAAATGTACAGTCAATTGCTTAAATTTGTCACATTTTAGTTGTTGCTTCTAGCGAGCGCAGGAGAGGTGCGCGGGCCATATACTAGAAACGATCTTTAGAGGCATGCAGGTCAGGGTTGGTCAGGTACTGCAGCTCCTGCAACTCCTGGAACTTTTCGTGATCCCTGATGTGTGCGTAGTTGGCTGACAGGCACATCAAGTAGTGTACCAAACTTAATATCACAAGTATACATGAGACCATTGCCAGAATAAACATAAACTCTGCCTTCTCAACATAGTCTTTGCAGAATAGCTTGATCTTGTGCGCCTCACAGATTCTCATATCCTCCTGCTTAACGCTTGATGGGAACATGAAGTCAAATTGGGTAAAGTCAATGCATGTTGATAGATCAATGTTTTTCGGTTTCGAGCAAAGTTTCCAGAAGATCGTAAATAGGAAAGTCGTAATAACTAGGAATCCTAGCAACATGATCCATACAAAAGTCAATATGTAAGTGATGATCATAAATACGGCACAAGATATCCGTCCGCCGACGCGCGCTCTCCATGCACGGTACACTTTCTGCCTAGTGGCTCCTGTTGTCAAACAACCCAAACACAATAGCATGAATCCAAGAGCTGCCATACAGGCGCTGCCTACGATGAATATCATCTGCAGCGCTTCGATCCATATGAGACGGAAGTGAAATACTTCATCGAACATAAGTATTGAAAGAGCTGAGCCCCGGTACATAGTCCCGCAGAACACACCCACGCCCAGGCAGCACATAATCGTTGCGATGAGAGTGGCATGAGGCACCCTGGTTAGACAGGCCTGACACGCGTCACCCATGGTTAGTGTAGTTTATTCGTTTTCAAAATCACTTTTACACACGCAGTTTTTTCTTAGTTACACCAAATATTTCGTTAATTTCATTCACACAACAGGGAAAGTAGATCATTTACGCGTTCGGCGGGTGACAAATAAGGTTGACGTGACGTTTCAGTTTCATTCAAGAATCACAGTCACAGATACAGATTAGTGATTACCACAGAGTCACAAACTAAGTAGGTTTACGACACACCCAGATCTTTTTGTTTGCACGTTTGACTACAGGCAAAATGAAATATTTATAATTTGAAATAAAGACACTATACTGAGAAAGAGTGCAATATTTTATTTGACATGATTACTTTAGCTTTTACCGTAATTTCGATTCATCACAAAGTGTATCCAAACGAATGGCAATACCCTAATACCATGCCACGTCAAAATGACAATTGACAATTCCAGCAGTAGTGATGGACACTAAGCGTTCGAAATCGACTAAAAAATTATAACAATGCGAATGAAAAATATCGACTAATTAACCTTTAATTTAACGTTAACTTATTACGGTGCTCTAAGGGCCGGTATTTTGATTCGTAGTTAACTCAACCATTAGTAAAAAATAAAGAAATAGCAAAATATCAAATCAACACATTTTGCCAAGATTGAACCATTACTTACTATTTTGAACGGATTATTATTTTCCGAGTGAATAACTTAAAAGTCGACTAAATGTTTGCAACAAAAAAAATAGAGTGGGTACCATATATATAATGGGTTGGCAGCTAATAAGGAGTATCGTAATAAGTAATAGGTAGCATATTAATATAATCAGTAATAAGCTCCGTTTTAAATTTTGTTACCAGGAGAAACTGGATGCAATCTGGTCTTTAGGGCACCCCGACTCGGACAGGTTAGGTTAGAAGGGGAGAAATAACCACAAAGGGGATGGCGGGGTCGATAGACCCCGCCATCCCCTTTGTGGTTATTTTTTTATAAACCACCCAGAAGTAGGAGCCCCGCGAAGCGGGGCTCCGTCGACCAAGCCCTGCCATCGACAATGCATAGAATATTTTAATTAAGGTTTGGTTAGAACTGTGACAATTATGACAAACATGAACGCCCATTTTCTATTTTGTTTTCGCCATTAAGTTTCCGCTTAGATATTAATTCTGTTCCCAAAAGATTGTGTTTTATTTTTAATTAATTTTTATTTGATTATTTCTACTTGACATTATGGATTGTAATCTGAAATAAATGAATTATTATATTATTATTAAAAGAAAAACTTGATGCTAGTTTAAATTAAAACGGAGCTTATTACTGATATATTTTAATATGCTACCTATTACTTATTACGATACTCCTTATTAGCTGCCAACCCATTATATATGGTACCCACTCTATTTTTTTTTAAACCTATATTCATTTTACTTAGTTGCCGCATTAAATACATGCCATTTTGAACTAGTGGTTGAGTTAACTACGGATCAAAAAACCGGCCCTAATACGACAGTACAGTAAATGCTTTTGAGGTAACGTTATGATTGAATAATTGGCTATTTCCAACTTTATTGAAATTGAGTAAGTACATATTTGCTCAAAAGGAATATGGCTGTAAATGGTGGTGTTGTATAACAGACTTAACACCAGTCCTCACAAAAAATGGATTAACGATTCATGTGTATTGAATAATTTTAGTATTATTAGTTATCTGTGATAAAAAGGTGATAATTAAAGTCATACTAAAATTATGTGACAGCTGTACGACAACAAAGCGTTCCCATCCCTACCGAATTGTAATAAATTGCTTTGCTTTGGTAATATATTGATAAATTAATAAGGATTCTTTTGTGTTTAGAGTTTGTACATTTTACATATTGAAATTGGCTCAAAATGGAAACTCTGTATCATCAGACTAATCAACTTATACAAGAAACTGCAGAGTTGTTTCAGAAGTTAGATAGAGATCCGTCTAACTATGAGGGAATAGAAAACGCTATTCAGTCGAAAATTAATGCAATTACTGCGTAAGTTAATTTCATAATATATTTCGGATTATGCTAATTGAATTATCTTCCTAATTTGTGAGGTTTTACTTAATATTTCTTTCATTTGTAGAGCTGCCTGATGTTAACATATTGTTGGGGTTGTTGGTAACTATTTTCGTCATTTATACATTTTTATATATTTTGAATTACAGGAACTGCGAGCGATTGGATATATACGTCTACAAAACACCCGTTAACCAGCGTCCTGTGGCTAAAATGAGGGTTGACCAACTAAAGTATGACAACAGACATATTCAGGTACTGCAGAGTCAAACTTATTAACATAACTTATTTTACCTTTCTCTGTTATCCTCCTGCTTTTATTCCAATATATTAGAGTTTGGCATTGCATAATATATAATTTTCCACCATACATCTGTTTTCTTCATCAACCTATCTATATTGGTCATCTGCCACTCAATCCATCTATAATTTCCATGAAAACAAGAGATGGATTGTTTCCAACTAATTAAACCAAGATTTACTGTATATTACTAAACCTCTGCATTCATACTCATAATCTGCTCGCGTTTCTCATTCCTCTGCATCATATTGTTGCTTAAGTTCTAAAACATAAGTAAAAAATAGCAACTTCACAAAATTTGAAAAAACTGCATAATTTTAAATGAGTTTTTATTGGATGTTGCTTGTTTCTGATTGGCTGAAACAATGTGTATTCTGATTCTCTAGCAGATTAAAAAAAAAACAGTTTATGGGATACGGCTATTACTCAGAACAATAACTAAAGCATATTGTTCTGAGGGCTGTTATTGTTCTATCATGACATGTGACATTAACACATTGTGTTAATGACTTGGATTCCTTTCATCCCTTTGTTTAGCATGTTATTCCATTACAACCATTAATTTTATTTGTTAGTGAAGTCTAGCAAAGCACATTAATTAGGGCCAGATATTACAATTGTCAAAGTAACCTATTTCATTTTTCCTCAGGCATCTCTCTCAGCTGCTCAGAGCAAAAGAATAAAGCGTGAACAAGAGGCCAAAGATCGAGAGCAACTGTTGAGTCGAAGATTTGGTCATGATCACACTGCTATCAATGTGGATTACCTGGCGCAAGAACAAATGTCATTGCAGAATTCACACAGGAATGTCGATGAAATGCTTCACACTGGTAAGTACTAGAGATACCCATTGTTTCCTCTATAGATATATGTTGAAACAAGCAAAGTACGCTACCTGGGTTGTATGCATTAGTAAATAGTGCAACAAAAAAAACAAATGAAGTTGCAAACCAGTTTACAGCTGCAAGCTGATATTCTATAACTACAAATCTGCTAGTCTGAGAGTCAATTGTGTGACATAAAAATAAACCAGTAATTGTCTTATTGCTGGGCAAAAGCCTGGCCAGGTCTGTTTTCACCTAAAAGTAACTAGGCTAATTAATGGTTAGTTATTACATATTCCTAGACAGAAGTTTTGGTAGTATTTTGCTTGCAAAATGTAAATAATAATAATCTACTTGGCGAAAGTTCAGCCTAGGATTACCAGAGATGGACTAAATCATGAAGGGACTGGCAGAATCGTGAGTAAAGGTACAAGTCCGTAGCCGACTGCAGGCAGCAGCAGCAGGCGACGTGTCGCCGCCACACTACTGCTTTCTATGTGTTTCTATGAAATACTTTCCGTAGCTAGCGACACGTCGTTTTCATAGAAACACATAGAAACCAGTAATGCCGACACGTCGCCTGCTGCTGTTGCCTGCAGTCGGCTACGGATTTGTACCTTAAGCCTATTCTCAACACTGGGTGATTCTGGGCTAAGACGGTGAAATAGAGACAGAAGCCATAATGAACATATTAAGGACTTGAGGATCTTGCATTTTTCATGCATTTACATAATGATATTAGCACCCCCATTTTGTACCCAAAACGCTAATGTTGATTTTATACATATTATTGCTATCGCTTATTTGGTAGGCGCTTATAACTTTATTGTACTAGCACAAAAAGCTTGAATCTCTTATTTTGATGATGTAAAATAAATAGAACTCTGTTGCCGACTTTAAGGCACCTCTACAGCATCTCCATGAAGTTTATGCTAAGCAATTTGATTAATCAGGCTTCGGTCGGGTCCGAAATTAGTCGGGAATTCCCGAAACTGCTTTTAAATTCGTAAATCACGTAAACATTACACTGTGATTGTCAAAGAAGGAAAATAGCGGGCAGCCTACACAAATACTATTCAAGAACTTATGACTGATGCCCCTTATTTTGATTTGTGATAACAGGAAAGAAACACTCCATTTTAGCGTAGAAATTAAACGCTAAACCTAAACCCAGACTTTGTTTAGTTAGGACTACTGGATATAAAATAGCTATTGGTTCAATGTCGCCTAAAAGGGACAGTTTACTTCCAGTTTATGTATTTATGGGTTCATAACCTAGATCACCTTATTGGTTTGGCTAATTTAAGTGCACACTACAAAGTAATCTAGTCGGCAACGACATAGTTACGATGGACGGCAATGAAACCGGATAATTAATTTGCCGTGGTCGCTATACCTACATACCTACCTATATCTAAGTACGATTGAACTCGGATCCGAGTTACGATGGTGCTCAACACCAACGCTACGTGGCGCTGACATCACCGCACGTGTCTTTTGTTTTTATAAAATATCTACACACAAAAAATAAAAACAAGTTGTAGTGTGGAGGTAGGTACAACATCACGGAATAGATCTTTGACTCTTTGTGCTCACAATACATTGTTTTTAAGTTTTATTATTTGTGTTTCGGATCGTTATCAAACGCGTGTGCAGAGAGATTGAGATAAGTATTATAAAATAAAATAAAAGTGAAGATTACTGTGTAAAAATAACCGACAAATGGCACTTACCACATCTTGATTTGTTTATATCACAGTCCACACAACACCCACGCACAAATATTATGGCTTGTATCACTAATAGTCTCAATAATAATGCCACCCGACTAAGCCACTTGACATGACCGCACCGAATCAAGGTAAACTTAATACACAAACTTGAAGTTTTTCAAATAGGCAGCCTAGATCGAGATTACTTCATCCGCAGCGCGCTGTCCGTCTCTGAGAAAATTATGAGAAATTATTTATAATTATTATAAAAAATAATCACTCGTGGCGCTATTTTGTAAGTTAAATTATCTTATGGAAATTAGTAACTTAATGATGTCGTGAAATGCAGTCTAAACAATAAAATAATATGTAATGTATTATTTTTTACACTTCTCAAACGGCTCGACCTTGACTTGACACAGGTACAATATGTTGATGAGTACCAATAATACTGGTCCTCTAAGTATACGAAGGTACTTATTAATTCACGTGTTTGTCTACTGACTTGTTCTTCCAATATAACGAATTGATACAAATATCAAAGAGTCTGGCTATATTTTTATTATTTCCGCATTGGATAAATCAGCTACCTGCTTATTCTACTCGACAAAATTAATTAATTCACATCTATTGATCGCTCTAATTAAACATATAGCTATGAAAGTTTAACCTTATATATCAATCGGCTGGGGTCCACTGCTAAAGGATATACGTAGAGATATCCGCCTGATCCGATCCAGTCTCTGATCACTACCTACCTAAACCAGTTTTAAAATAAATCCAGTTTACTAGTGTGTTAAAAGTAGTAAAGTTATGTCCTCTCATGCTTGATCCTGTGCAAGGAATATACCTTTCTAGGTCCAGTGTCACTTGTATTCAGGTTCGATCTGCAGACTAGCCGCCATCTTGGAACTATAACCTTCTAATTTGTTCCAGGTTCAAATATCCTCGAGACGCTGAAGTACAACCGTGAGACATTAAAAGGTGCCCATAGACGGCTAATAGACTTGGCTAATACTTTAGGTTTATCAAACGCAACCATATCGCTGATAGAACGAAGGGTGTCTCAGGATAAGTATGTCTTGTTTGGAGGCATGTTCGTTACCCTGACTGTTATTGTGGTCGTGATCGTATATTTGACGTAGTCAGTACAGTTCTCGGTAAGGGGTGCATTCCTCTACCCTCATTGACAATAATAGCCGTTGACTAAATAAATATTTTTTGGTGCAATAAATAACTATCCTTTAAAATAGATAAATATCTTATACTTTGAATGCGCTTTTATTTTGGAATAAGATGAACTTGGGGTGTCCATGTCGTATGTTCACAATAAATATATCTGACATTATTGGGTTCATTCGTTTCAAAGGGGGTGGCAACTTCCCCAAACGATCCCTCTACCTTCCCCTCTTACTAAAATAGGGTCATGGGGATAGAAGGTTGTACCCTGATCAAGTATAGCGCAATCGTTATAAACATCACCTGTGTAATGATTTCGTAATGATTTATGATGTTTAACAGCTGTTATTCTCAAGGCCACTTGCTTTCGCCATCTCTGACCCAATAGGCAATAAGTACTTACCTAGGTACGTATTGGGTAGAATTAGATTCAAGCAAACTGCAGCTATCTCTGCAAGCAATAAAAATTGGACGTTATTTAAGTAAGGATTGCGCTACACTTGTACACCATAACATACCACTGGAACGAGAGTTCGTTCCACCGAAAAGTTCCATCAGGTTTATTTATTCGTTTCTTTAAATAAGTTTTTTTATGCGTATTTCTGTGTGTTTAATGGGTACGCATCGTACTTTGCAAAACAATGCTTAGAAGTTAGAACAGGCGTTTGATTCAATCAGTCAATGAAATAATGTGCAATGATTTCTCTTTATCTTGCAAAATGTTACGAAAATTCTTGCTTGTAAATTTTTGTTTAGTAAGAGTATTGGGCTGCGAAATACCGACTAGTTTTTGTGCACGATCTTTCGACTGTAATTTAAAACATCAATATACATATATTATATCAGATGGCCAATTCCCGTAATTAAAAACGTTCAAAATCAAGTCGCAATCTCATCTCAGCGACAGTCAAATGTCAAAAATGTAGGTAAACGCCATACAATTTTTGACAGATTGAGACTGAGATTAGAATGCGAACGTTCTTAAAAATACGAAAATTGCCCCTCAGTTAAAACCTGCATTCAGAGTTATTTTATTACTATTATGTAGGTGGCAGGTCGTCCACTGATGGACGTACCTAATCCCCACATCCTTTGTTTAACAAATCACAAACAGTTAAGAATCGATGTGGTCACCCGGTCTTTCAATTGTTTTGTTTATAATCCTCATTAATCTTTCCTCCTAGTGACCTGTCTTTACATACCTCTGTTCTATGAAAATTGCCCGTTTTCGTTGCCTCCATTTTAAAAATTTAGTTCTACTACCTAAATTAAATGCAACTCTCTGTCTGTAAGTATGTTCCGTTTTCACGGCTAAATCACTGAATTAATTTTGGTGAATTTTTTTTAGAGAAATTTTGAACCCCAGAGCCTTCGCCTAACGCCTCTCACATACCTATATCGAAGGCGTTAGGCATACCCTTTACTTAAAAAAAAAACTCCATACGTTTGAAACTTACTAATGAAGTTAGTGTGGGTAAATCCTAAAAGGCTAGTAAAAGATAAAGATTGGTTTATCAAGCTAGACTTCATTGATAAATATTAAAAAACAAGTTGATATTTTATTAATTTATGGTTTGATGAAAAATAACCTTGTGTTCTTGAATAATAACAAAAGTGATACGGATGCAGTTACACATTCTGTATTTGTGTATGTATTAAATAAATATGATAATAAGGTAAATTTTATATACAAATAACTATTGGGAATAGATTAATAATAAGTCAAAGTTAAAACGTTTATTGCGATATATAAATATGGTATCTTGGTTTGCTATTAAATATTACATTCCTTTCGTTGGTTAGATTATTGCACGCGTTTTGTGAGCTTAAATGTATTCTATAACGCTATTTTTTTTGTTGTGAATTAAGTATTGTATAAATGTTAATAATATGTGATATTTTATAAAATTTTGTATATTAGGCATATTCTTATTTTTTTCCTGTAGTAAGGTAACATAATAAATATAAAACATAGGCTACTTTTTGTCTCAAAAGTAATCCTAAAAGGGGGTGATATAGGGGCTTGGTAAGAAATGAAAAAAAAAATGTTTCCGCGTTTCTGTAAAATCATCCCCGAAGGGGGTAAAATAGGGGATGATTTTCAAAGTCACATGTCTATTGAAATTAATGTGTACCTCTTTGTGAGAGATTAATTTATGGATTTGGAAATATTAGAAATATAGTCAGAACCCGTATCTTGAGGTATTATTTATTTTACTACTTTATTTTATATAAATCGGTCCACCCGCTTAAAAGTTATTAGCATTTTGAACATATAAAATAACTTCGCTAATAGGTATGTAGGTAATACCTACGTGGTCAATGGCGGCGCTAGAGTATTTCAATTTTAATGAATAAAACTTATTATTATTATTTATAAGAGACCTAATCATAAAAACCTGTTATGTAGATAAAAATAAACAAATGTGCATTTATAATCTGTCCGTCTGTTACCTTTCCACGCTTTAACGGGTGAAGGGATTTGGTTGATAGGTTACTATTTATGTAACACGTTCCCGTGGGATAATTTCCGACATCCACGCGGGCCATGCCGCGGGCAGAAGCTACTTAGTAATAATACTTTTCAAGCGGCACTGCATGCAATAGGTTAATACAAAGACTCGTTATTTTTATTTTTCTAAGCTTACATTATTTGACTACCTACTTAGCATCGTTCCGAATTTTGTAATTAAATATGCAAAAAAATTATGGTTATAAAAAAAAATTTCAAGATACGATTGCAAACGCAAGTGTCAACACAAAAGAAAAGGAACATACGAAAAAGTAAATATTAATTTTATTAAAAAGTGCATACAAATTGCAGTTTTCTAATAACTAGATGAGAGTCACTATACGTACTTGCTACTAGCCACTCATTGGTCTCTACAAGTAATACGTGGGTACCACAATCAATGAATGTAGGTATCAAATGGAATTTCCGAAAAGGATATCTTGCAGCAAATAATTAAAACGTCTAAGTAAGTTCTTTGGCAGCCGCGGCCTGTTTCCGAGCACTTTCGTCAGGGTCGCAGCATGGTTTCTTGGCTTCCACGTGTGGGCAAGCGAAGGCGACGTCTTCTTCCTTGCGATGGGCACATGGGCCGGCTGATTTGGGAGGCCGCGGTTGCATGCACGTGTCGACGGTCGGCTCCGGCAGACGAGGGTAGTCTGCTATGCGCGTTGCCGCTGGCGAGATGGCGGGAACATCGCGACGCAGGTTCTTGACGCGCTCGTAAGCGTCCGGTGCGAGCTTCATGTAGTCTGGCACCTGGTACCAATAATATAGGAACATTTTTATTTGCACTGAGGTGTAAGTTAAAGTAGAAGATATGCCCGTTGCTACGGTCAGCTCTTTCGTGCTAGACGTCGAGATAATCCGAAAAATTCGACTACGGCCACTAAAAAGCTAATTTTGAATAATAGAACATCTATGTAAGACTGCCATGCCTAGACAGGTAGGTATGTGTATTTACAGCATATGTATATCTATCTATGAAGCTAATTCAAAATTACAACACATGTGTAGGTACCTGGGAAAAACTGGGAGGCCGAACAATGAATTGATTTCTCGAGCCTTCGCTTACTTTTATTCCACGCTTACCCAATGTAGTCTTTCGCGTGGGTAGAAAATATTTATCGTTGTAACAATGTTTAGTAAAATACTGAGAAGGAAACGCTTTGATAGGTAACGAAGTCCTAACGGGCAGAGATAGGGACATTGCTTCCTAAGTTGTTACACAGTCACGTTATTAATTAAGGCAAGTTTTTCAAGAATACCTCATTAGGTTGGTATACAACAAATTAGCATTTAAATTAACCTTAATTCTTCCGTGTCTAATCATAGACGCTGTTGGCTATTTTTAGTTATGAAAGAACATATTCTAATTCGACTCGGTCATGGAGCATTAATAAGGTAACCTAAGGTCCAATAAAATAAAATTGCGTACATAACAGCTACCATACACCTCTTTGTGAACCCTATCGCAGTAATTATCTTATTATTTGATAGTTTTCCTGCTCATTGCGCAATGGAGTAGATGCTGCGCAATGTTCCATTAACTACATATGTGAAATGAAAGCTGGTTACCAAATAAAGGGTTAATTATTCCTTGGGAAACTACCTAGTTTATATTAGGTTAGGTAACATTAATATTAATTGGATTGTAGTTCTAGGTAGGTAGGTAACTCATGATTTGTAGGATCTAACAAATGCAGGTATGGTGACATGCACCATGCATCGTTATAAATGCAATTCCTACGTGACTTCATACAAGATTCTTAGATGTCTATTATAGTACCAGGAATACCTAACTGCTACCTACCTAACATATCTTCGACAACATAAAATTCTATAGGGAGCGATAACTACTTATAGTCCTGAAATAAAAATGTAAGCGGAGGTGGAAAACTGCTGAATTTCGATAAGAATTTAGCTGAAATCGTTCGTATCTAAGGCTCAGAATACTTAAATAAAGTTCCTACTTTTTTTTGTTATTAATAAGTAAGTAGGTTTGTAAATAAACAAGACGTTTACCCAGCAGTGGGACAAATGTAAACAAGCTGGCGGACCGCCCCATGGTCACTGTCACCTATTGATATCCTGCTTTAGAAGGATAGGCACTTGGTACTTTCGATTAAAAAATCGTATTCGAATTCACGTTAAATTTAAGTACGTCGCGCGTACTAGGTCCTTACCAGAGGCGTCGCAACCAGTGCGTTCGTTCTCTTATTATGCGGATTGCTTTTTCGTTCCAATCGAAGAGTTCAAACGCAGCTAGGAAATATAACCAAGTAAATAGAGAGTTTACCTCCTTGCAGTCAACGCCGTAAGTGCCGAGGTAGCCAGGCAGTTGCGGCTTTTCATCTTTATCTTCTCCGATGGCGGTCGCAATTTGCGCGCTCGGCACGATCTCGTACGGACACACGTCGGCTGCGCGGCGCTGTGCACGTGCCGCCCTGTCCTGTGTGTTTAGGAACAGTGATTTTATGGATAGGATTTAAGTATAAATCCATTCTACTTGTCTTGTCTTTGTCGAAATTATTCAATCATAAAGCCTAGAACTAGAAGTAGTTCAGCAATGCCAACTCAGCATGAACCAAAGCTTGTTACAACTCATGCAAAGTAAGCAAAAAAAAAGTTAAGAAAAAGCAAGTTAAATGTTATCAGTGGGTCCGGACTAGACGAGTGAAGACTCGACCTAGACCATGTCTAGGTAGATCTGCCTCAAATAGTCATAAACTAATGTTGTAAGTACTAAAGGCGGTAGGTAAGGGACAGAACGGAATTTCATCTCTGCGGTGTCGGTGCCTGGTTGAGTCATATATTTGCCCACCTCGCATATTAAATCATTTATTGTATTATATAGGTACCTAGTAACTACCTACGAACTTATAAAATACCTCTAATGTCCTTGTTCTTCTAATTGTCAATACCAAGTAAACAATCGCAATGAGGTAATTAATACATTTGCACGTATGACAACACATTTTCATTGTCCACATGTATATTATTATATAAAATTATTTTATTTGTAAGTAAACAAATGAAAAATATCTTTGTAGGTACATAACGATATTTGCTGTCTAGGTAGGTAGGTCCGTGGCATCTGCCATGGTCAGGTCCATCTGGATGGAGTCAGATAATTTATTTCTCTGCGCTCTGCGGCGACAAGACAGTATTTTAAATTAGATAGTTCTCTGCAGCTGCATGTCTTTGGTAGCTTAAAGCAACAAGCACTTACCGGATCTTCGTACTGATCGCAAAAGTCATCGGCCTCGTTGTAGTGAGGCTGCTGACCCGACGGGTAGCCCACTTGCTTCGCGTCCGGCTCTCGGTGTTCTTCACCCGAAGGGCCGGTGAAGCACACCACCTTCTGGTGGTCGTCGCGAGCTGCTCCGGATTTGAGGATGCCCTTCAGTGGCATTATGTTGTCGCATGTCGGCTTGCTGAATATTGGACAGAAATTAACATAAGTTTTGTTTAAAACAATTTAAGACTAAGATATTATAAAGACAGATTGAGTCCTTCTAATCTAGAAAGATGCTCATCAAGTTTTGAAACTTAAGACTTTAAATAAATACCTATAAGTAGGCATTTGCAGACCTTATCAATAGGTAGGTAATGGTTATTTTTTTAACTAAACAGGTAGGTACTAAAAACGTAACAGAAACTCGTGCTTAGATAAAGAAACAGATTGGAGATTGTACCTATTGTAAGGTGACTTGTAGTAAGGTCACCTCACAGGTTAATGCTATCGTCTTATCTCTTGGGATGAGCTTAATGCTGATATGAATTTATCATAAACAACTGTTTAAACATACCTACATATAAATATGTAGTTACGATATAACATACAACCTCCTTTAAAGATTTATGATAGCTTAGTAACGCACACATTGGAAACAACTTATCAAAACTGTTGCAACTTTTGCGATCGCAGAGGAGAAAATACGTAATGGGCGGGCTCATATTTTTCTTTTTTGCCCTGTGTCGAATAGAGTTTATCGAACATTTGATTTTTTATACAACGTGTTGTTTTGCATCCTCGTCAAATTTCAGGAGGCTGTTATGAAAGACATAAATAATCAAATAAAATTACGATCCTGCTCAATAATTAATACATACTTGTTTTTTTAGGTATTTAAGTTTGACAGTATTTCAGAATACTCCACTTTCAAAGAACAAAATCGCCCCGTTGCGTATGCGGTAGGCAGTGTCGTACGACTATGTCGCTGTGTGCATGCGTTACAGTTAGGGATTGCAAAATCCGGTTTTTTTTTAAATTCGGATTTCTGTATTCTTGTCCGATTAAAATCCGGATTATCCGGATTTTTCGAACTTTTTAGTGTTTTAAGTTGATTTGATATAATTGGAGTAAAATAGCATAAATTATTTAAAATCGGTATTTATTCGCTCAAATCACAGCACGACAGAATAAAATCAACTAATATAATCAACAAAACTTAGGGTATCAGTCATTTTTCCCGTTATAAATTTACATAAACATAAGTTACATAAGTAACATTTAACATAAACTGTTCTTAAACTTTAGATAATTAGATAACATAACATAAACTTAAGATAATTGAGGTATCCTCCTCTTTTTTATAAAAATGCAGTCTCAAGAAAAAGTTTAACGTAAGTCAGTTACAAATATAATAATATCATAATAGTAATGCGTATTTTAATCAGTCTTTTTTAAAAAACGAGATCTTAAAAACATGAACGCGTCAAGTGTCTCTTCGTTTAGGCGCGATCTTATTTTATTACAGAACATGCCAGCAGTAGAAAAAGCTCTTTCGGACTCAACACTGGTCGGCGGTATGGAAAGCAACCCGTTCAGAGCTTTTTTTAGGATTTCTCCACGACCTCCACCGTTTTCAAATAACGCCATTTCAACGTGAATCATTGAAGGCAAATCAGTTGCGTTGATCACACTCGTTGACTGGTGGTGATGATCACTACCCACACTTGCAAGAGAAAGTTGACGATTGAGCTTTTCTTTAAAACTGAGTGGCGATGGATCGGAACTAGATTCACACAGACTTTCAAAACTGTATCTATCACGGATTTCGCACCAAATTCGCGCAAACAATGCTGCTGCCTGCACCTAAGCCTACCAATTCAAATATTGTTCGGATTTGCACATTAGACTAGGTAGGTAATATCGATCTACCGATTACTTACACTGAAAATTTGTAGATAAATATAAATATTATCCGTTAAAATCGGTTTTGACTGAAATCCGAAAAAACCGAAGTTGAGTCTTAAAAACCGGATTTAACAATGTCAAGAAAATCCGGACTTTACAGTTATTTTCGAATTTCGAAGAATCCGGATTGCAATCCCTAGTTACAGTTACAGCGCAGTTACAGGGCGGTATCACACGGGCCCTACACATGCCGATTTCCAAAAAATACAAAAAATAAAAATAAATACCTACTTATTTTATTATTGATTCGTGTCGAGAATCATTAGCATAGTTACCTCCTCGAATTTGACGAGGATGCAAAACAACACCTTGTATGTGTAGATAAAAAACTGAATGGGTGTTTTATGATAGGCTTTTTCCGCTTTTTAAAACGTGTAACGTGTACGGCCTTTCAGCATTTGAATGGACTCCCCATTAAATTCAAAGTCAAGTCAACAAGGTTTTCAATACCCAATCAGGATTGAATAGTCTTTTGCAATATATAAATAACTGCTGTTCACCAACGGCTTTATTTACTTCCACTGTTAACTTCACAGGGAGGCTGCCACCATGGGTTCACCTGTTTAGGGAGCTTCCCACGAGAGACGCGATGCCAAAAACAACAGTCAAGAGTTTTGCTAGTCGTCATGGTTCAATCAATCAAACAACTCAGACTATCGTAATCCACTGCTGGAGATAGGCCTCTTCCAGGCCACCATGGTTGATAAACCATAATAGCTGGCAAATGTTTTACCACGGTATTAACCAATGTAGTATGGCTCGTGCTGACGTAAGACAGGAAGGCTGGTTTTCTGTGGTGCTTTGGCCTATAGATGTATAAGGAACTGGGCGTAAAGTTCCTCATTCTCCATAGAAAAGGCAAGATCCTCCGACCAGACGGGTGTTGCGTCTGGTGGACTACTGTCCGACTGTTGATGTTGGGACGTTGTACCTATACCTGCATGCTAGTCGCGCTTGCTTCCGCGATATAGAATTTGTGGGACGTCAGGTTTGTGATGCGAAGTTCGCATGTGGCGTTAGGGAAGTCGCCACATGACTACCAACATCTGATGTTTAAAAAAAGCAATGTCCGGTGTTACCTCTGGCGTGCGACCCGCAATGAATCGTCGTAAGAGATGCAGTCTGTCGTCATGGGCGGTGTGGGAGGTCGGGGCGGCGTGGCACTGCCCTCCACCACGTCTAGGGCAGTCAGGCACCGCTCCATGGCGCTCGGCTGCGCCACCGCTGCCTTACCAATCTTCGCGAGCTGCGCGCGAGTATCTGCCTGGTGCTCTTCGACGAAGGCCGACTGGAAGTGGTGGTAAATAATAATAATTTTTGATTTAAGATTTCGGTAAGTAAATCTACATCATCATAATTATGTACAGTATGCCACTCGTCAGTGGTAACAAAACCATTATAGGTAAACCAGCCAGCTCAACTCAAAGTGTTACCACCGACGTGTTGTCGACTGTACCTAAATAATTTTTATCATGAAGAAAAGTACAAACGGCTGCCTTATCCATCACCGCATCACCATAACCATCGATTTATAACGCGCAAGCGGCAGGCCTAATAAGTCGAAGACTTCATGCGTTTCAAATATGAGCAATTGTTTACAAATAGTATTGGTATGACATATTACTAAAATACAGCTCTACAAGGTTCTTTTGGCGCGTGGCCAAATTTGGAACGAACGCCACCATCTTGTTTTATCAATACCATTTCTTTGACAATTTCAGTAATGGTTACAACGCTGCCTGTCAATTTTGTTAAGGCGCTAAAAGATCCTTGTACAGCCTAAGGTACCTGTAGGTCGTCTTTCAAGTTGCCCTCGCGCATGTGATAGTTGCGCACGTTGTCGATCACCTCCTGCGGGAACTTCTCCGGATTGGCGGTCATGTACCGATACACGAACAGATCACACCCTATGATCCTGAAGCGATGCTTGAATACAGTCACTATGGCTCCTAGGAAAATAATAATGAATAAGTTTTTCAACAAGACTATGTGCTTACATGGTGGATGAGACGATTAGGCCTCTGTTAAATAGATCAGTCTTAATATTTTTTCTCTAAAAATGATGTATGTCACTTCATTTTGTTGGGTGCCAATAACAAAGCTCGCTTAGCTGTTGACTACGAAACACAGCTTAAGAGCTTAGTAATTTGTCGAAAACGGATCGGTTTTTATTACCAACCGTAATGTTAGGTACTTATCCTATATAACATTAGAATTAGCCAACCGCATTCGCAAAACGAAAACTTCTTGCGTCGAACTTCCACAGCAGACGTCCTCGCTATCCACGAGAGCTCCTCCAAGCATTATTATTTAAGTAACTTGTGCAACTGACGGCTCCCTTTGGAGTGTTTGGCTAGAGAAATTGTGGGAAATACTTGGAAACACTATGTTATTTTACTGATGTTAAATTATAAAACGCTTACACCTTTATAGCTGATTCCAAATCTGATGAGTAGAATTTTAGATTCACATCATAAAAAGAGCCTTCAGTCTAACAGTGTATAATCTCGCTAAAAGCATTCTAATTGGCTAATCTTAATAGGTAGCAGCTACTTCTGTTTTAGTCCGCAGCCACAGACAGCCACGAAAAAACTGGAACAGATATTTGAAAAGATGAGCACTGCATAATCAAACATTTCCGTACTTACCAATATAGAACCTATCAGGTGTGAAGTAAGTGGGGAAGTTGTGGTCCGACTCAGGAGTCTCCAGCTTCATGGACTTGAGGAACGTCCCCTCGCGAATGCCGGAGTTCCTCCGAGGAACCTCTCCGATCTTGATGGAGCCGTCTGCGAGGCTGTACGACATCACGAACTTCCTACCATTGTCCTCGGGGTGCACCCAGTCCAGCTCGCACAAATAACGAAGGTACTGTTTGAACAAAAAATTTAAGGGTCATGAAAATGTCCATGCATGTTTTTTTTTACCTCTTGGTGTAAACGCGGCGTTATAATACGTACTAGGTTATATTTTTGCACAAGTCACACTTGTGAAACGATTTCTCTACTAACAGGCTTTTCAGAATACCCACATATACACTAATCTACCTGTAAGCATAAAATACGCATTTCAGAATAGATAACCTATATGCAACTTAATATTCAAGTCTACCAGAAGTAGTACGTCCGCTTCCAGGAAATATTTACGTAATAACCTAAATCTGGCAGATAGGAGACCTGCGAGAAGCTTGCTCCTCGACTCTTTGTGGAACTTTAATTGAGTCCCCAAGTTGCAAACTCGAATGTCAAAGAATTATTTATTGATGCCCGACGGAAATACATGCACTAACTTTTTCAAAGTATTATATGTCTGTAGAAAGCAATCCAACTTGTGAAGTATTGATACTTTTATGTTTCCTGACTAGATCTACTTCGAGAAGAAAAGTTTATTTAAAAAAATCATTTTCCTTTACCTACTCGTTTTTATTCAATGTGATTTAACCTGTGAGCATGTTTGGTGGTTTGTTTCAATTTTGTCACACGTATCAATTTTGTATATGAATGTAGATGGATTGTGTGAAAGAGGACATGGCTGGAAAGGGGTGACTACCGAGATGACGACTAGGTACTAGAGAAGTTTGGAAGATAAAGGCATGTTGCGCCGACGACAAATAAATTTTGATAAGGGCCAGAGAATGATGACGATGACGATACACGTAAAGCGGTATCTACATCGCCACATGCGAACTACGCATCACACTGACGTCACGCAAAATCCTGCATCGCGCAAGCAGAGTTCACCGCGCGACTAGCATATATACAAAGTCCCGACATCTATTTGCCGGCCCATTCAGATCCAGCCTGTCCCCAACTTGCTGTCCCCCCCCCAGCGACGCCCTAAGCCGAGGTTCGTACCCCACAGGGGGTGCCCTTAGGTGATGGTCGCATAGTTTATAATAATTAATATTATGCCCCTGGCTGGATTGACCGGTTAAGCAGTCACGGCCTCTCAAGGCCAACTGCGAGACGCCATACACAAAAAAAAAAAAACTATTTGTCGGGCAGTTACCCACCAGGCTCAACACCCGTCTGGTCGAAGGACCCTCCCTTTTCTATAGAGGATAAGTGTAATGTACTCCCTGTTCCTCATACCTCTATACTGGTGACCCCGAACATGAACGTATTCATTTTTAATATGACCATGATATTATCAGAGCAGGCGATCACAAATTAATCAATTAAATTGCCCACCACAGTTCACTTCACTGTTACTACAATCGAACATAATTCTAATGAGATTAGGTATTAACATTAATTATCGGACACAGAATTGAGGCAGTAGATCTTGGTCAATTAGCATTTAGCTGGCATACCTAATCATAGCTAATTATTGTCATTAAAATGATTTCCTGAGTACGTGTGTCGTGTCGTGTAACTAAAAACATAAACCTTGCTGGGTTATGTTGACGTCATCGACAAAGACAATGACAGCTGAACCTGAGGTCAAGACTATGGTATTTATTTTTATTTATAAATGTCAAATTAGGTACCTATTAAACAACTACTACAGTCCTACCTACCTGCCTACCTACCTACTGTGTCTTGTAAGTATATCATCTTAACTCGCTTTTAGCGATACGACCGACCATTGTGAGACCCAATGTAAAATGTAGGTATACTTTTTTTTGTGTAGTACATAATAAAGAGTATTCTATCTATCTTACGATGGACACAACAAACAACATTTCAATATGCCATTGTTTTATTGGACTGTTTTTAGGTGAATATGACATAAAAATAGTCCTTTTAGACTTATTGCGAGATTTGTCTTGCAAAAGAAAAAGATAGGTATTCATCAGAATTAATCATCTTGTTTTGATGACACGCGTTAATTAACACAGGTTTATACAGACCGGTTTTAAAAACGCGCGTCAAGATATTGCCCACTGGAAGGTTTTTAAAACGTTAGCAGAGTATGGCATTATTATTCTTTCGAATATAAACCGCTTTTGCGTGGAAATTTTTTATTGCAAGTGCTGAAGTAGGTACAGTATCGAGATCGTCCGAATTTTTGAACTCACGTCAACTTCAAATAACAGTCTTGACATTTGGCATGAAGTGCGAACATTTATGATGTATATACAACGTGTTGTTTTGCATCCTCGTCAAATTTGAGGAGGCTGTTATGAAAGACATAAATAATCAAATAAAGTTACGATCCTGCTCAATAATTAATACATACTTGTTTTTTTAGGTATTTAAGTTTGACAGTACTTCAGAATACTCCACTTTCAAAGAACAAAATCGCCCCGTTGCGTATGCGGTAGGCAGTGTCGTACGACTATGTCGCTGTGTGCATGCGTTACAGTTACAGCGCAGTTACAGGGCGGTATCACACGGGCCCTACACATGCCGATTTCCAAAAAATACAAAAAATAAAAATAAATACCTACTTATTTTATTATTGATTCGTGTCGAGAATTATTAGCATAGTTACCTCCTCGAATTTGACGAGGATGCAAAACAACACCTTGTATAGATTACACTATTAATTATACATTATAGGGAATCACTTCGAAAACTAACATTGGAATAGTAGCCAGAAAAATATTAGCATTCATTGTGGATAAACAGTTGTCACCTACTTACCTACTTTAAAAAAAGTTAATCGAAGACAGATACACACGTGTCGGTTCACACTTAAAAATGTCCCTGACAACTCTTCGCAGCTGACCAGGTTTTGTGAGAGTATATCCTCATCCTTATTGTATAAAGATTACCTTATTAGCGTTGAGGTTGTACTTGATGATGTCCTTGTGCGGGGGCTTCGGGATGAGGCGGTAGCACGACATCAGGGTGTCTTCGGGAGCCCCGATGCCGATGTGTGGCGGGATCGACTGCACGTGGAATAAATAAAAAGAAAGATGTAATATAGATTGGTCCTTTAATATTTGTGTGCGATTGTACGTTTCAATTCGTGTAGAGACAGCCCACTCGTTATGATGTGAAAAAAACAATACTCATAACTTTGGCGGCAAAAATGACAAATAAAGTGTCCATTGTATATAAAAATAGAAAAATAATCTGACTATATTCATACATTCAATAAACTAAAATAAAGTATAGATAATTAGGTAAAGGCAAATGTGATAATCTAATCATGTTTAATAAATGAAAAAATATATATATACACGGTGACATTTGAATCACAGTTTTGCTAGAACAAACGGTGTTCAGACCATGGTCTACAACCATTCTATAGCATCCAATAGAAAAAAAAACGTCATTGGTTTTCGAAAAAAACACAAAAAAGGCAATGTTAAAAATGTCGGGATTATCGTTACACCCTACAACACAGACACAGCGGCTGCGACGCGCGGGGCGCTCGCGTCTTGAATGCAATATCGTTACTGTGATGAGTACTTTGATGTTACGGTTAATGTTTCAAACATTATTACACGTTTGACTAATTTGAAAACTCCTAGATTAGTTTGTTTTAATAACATATTTGATGCTGTAGAATAGTAGTAGACCATGGTCTGAAGAACGTTTGTTCTAGCAAAACTGTGATTCAAATGTCACCGTGTATAAATATTATTTAATTTTTTATTTATTTTTAATGTCATTATATTTTTTTATATTATATAATATTTTTTATTTTATTTAAAATCCTGTCTCAAATTTGAAATTATTTAGCTACCTACTTCCCATACATTACAAAAGATGACTTGAGCCAACTTTCCAGAAACGCTACTGATTGCTAGTACATGTCAAAAATGTTTATGAACATGATTACTTGGTTGACCGGAAGTGTTTATTTATGTAGGATAGAGGGGGCCTCACCTTGGGGAATTCCTTTATGACCTTTTTGTGCACCTTCACCGGCTCTGGTTGTTGTATGTTCAGCATGGTCCTGGTAATCAGTAAAAACATGTTAGCAGCAGACTTGAAATTAGCATAGTTAAATAAATCACGGAACCATAACTATCAAGCCTATCCAGATTCAAATCTTACAGTCTGGTAGTTACTGTGCTGTGATGAGTTTTATGTATTGGAGAAGAGCCTATTTTCATTAACGCTATCCATGTATTGCCCCTTAGAGTATTGGCATTAAGGTACCCACACTGGAACCCAGGATTGTTCGGAAATAATAATTTAAAAGAATAACCCGACCAGAATGGATTCACATAACTTTTCAGCAATCTATGAGTATTTTCGCTTTGGAAATCTATAATTACCTATACCCTTGTATTTGCTTTTCCGGGAATCCAAACACGGTTCAAGTGCAAGTTCACGGTGCAAGCCTGTTTCCAAGAATTTCTACCTACGCGAAGAGCTCTAACGACTTCGTTGTCTTTTATTTTGTCCATTAGTTTCGCTTCGCAAACGTACGTAGTTTTTAAATCCGTTCTATGAAAAGACACATCCTTTGCGACCATATTAACTCGACCCTTACTCCATCCTCATGCATTGTGTTCTTTTTATTATTACTTCATCCAACGTCCGTTATACATGTCCGCACCGTCGTCGGAGCATACTCTCTTGGTCCTCTTTTGAAGAGGATTAAAAGTGCGCGGTCGTGTTTAATTAGAAAAGGGCCAGTTCCTCTGAATATTATTAAATTAAAATGTGTCCACATCAAAGTTTTAATCAAAGCGTAGTAATGAAGGTTAGCTCCCGTGGAATATCTTTAGTGTTTAAAGAAATATGTAGGAACCTACTGAACGAATACGGGGTTTCTAGAAACTACAAATATCGAGGGTAAAAGAAAATTGACAAAAATAAAAGAGGGTCGAGCAAAACTCGCTTTTGACTAAACACTTAAATTCCCGATCCGACAAAAAATATGCTGAAATGAGAATCTATGAAAAGAAGACTTCTGAAAGGATTAACTTTATCCATCTAGCTCCCGTAGCGAAGCTTTTAATTCTAAAATAGTTTATCAGAGCTGAGCGAGCGCAAATGAGAGCTTGTGGAAGCGGAGCAATATCGGCTCTGATCGCACTTAATTGACACTTACTGAAAATTTCAGTTGTTGTGTCTACCTCAAACTCACTACACAGCATGCAGAACGTAGTGATGTTGAAACAGTACAATTTGTACGACAGTATTAAGCCTATGAAAATATTTATGTTCGTTCATGCATATAGGTACCTACGTACATAAGACGCATATGTGGGTCTCTAGATGAAGTGGTGCCTCGAGAAATACAAACAACATAGGTACAAGTATGTAGCGAGCAATCCAGCTAATTCGGTTACGCACACAAATCTTGGGCGGTACTTTGGCATAGAAATATTATTGCAAGCGATAACTCATTGCCCTTAGTATATTACTAACACTATATTTCGTTCATGAATATTATGTAAATCCAGATGATTCTTTATAGGTACCTAATGGTTATTCTCAAACGGAGAAAACAGCCAAGTGTAAATCGTCCTATCACTTCTAAATCCACCTTTTAATTAGATATCCTTTAGCTAAATAAACTCACTTAAATACATACTCACCATGAATTTTGAAAGTAAATGTATACAAGATACGTTATAAAATAATTTTCACTCTCATGTAGGTACCTAACGAATAAAGTAGCTACTGAAGCTCGGTAGCTTAATTATTAATCAAGTTGAATATTTTATAATATGTTAACGGTCTGATAATTCCACAAAGTGCATAATCAAGTGTTCGCTGAAAACACGTGTTAACTGTAGTTAGGTACTAGCATGTAATATTTGGTAGAATGGCGTGTATCTAAGTAAAACCGCGTTCACACCAAACGTATAGTCGGCCGCCGACTGTGAGCATAAGTTAAAAATGTAGGCATGAAATAACAACGTCAGCCGCCGGCTGCCACCCGACTGACTGTCTATCCGTTGTTTTTTCATACGTCCGGTTGCCTATGTTTGGTGTGAACGTGGTCTAAATACATAAGTAAGCAAGTAAGTAGTGGGTACGGTCTACTAAAGCTTTTGAATATGCTAGGTTAGTCATTATAACAAATAATTCATGTATTTTTTTTTTTGGAAAATAAATATTAAAGTCTCAAAATCAGCAATTTGTTTTAGCATTTCTGGACCGCTAATCGAAGGTGCCATCTTAATAAAGTTGAGAAAAATCCAAAGTTCCTATAACGTTTTCAAATCTTTATGAATACAAAGACATCATGTGGAATCTAAGAGAGGATCTATTACTAATACGAGTACAACGTAGAACAGTGGTGTATAATTATCGAGTAATAGTGGCGTACTATTATGTCGCCATCAAGACAAATGCCACTAATTAACGGTGGAGGAGAACATCGCAGTTGCTCCAATCACGATAACTTGGGACGCATCACGGTTCACATCTCACTTAATGTCAGGATTTATCTTTGAGTACAATGATGATGTGAACGTGAACTTATACTTAGCTATGATCTAGTTTAACACAATATGATACTGTGTGAATAGAATACCCATTTCAAGATCAGCCGATTAGTAGAGCATTTCTTATGTTTAGGCTTCAGAACGTGGGAGAAATTTCAGGGACCTTGATCTAAATGTAAGTAAGTAGCAATCATTGACAGCATGAGCTTGGATATGCTAATGCGAATTAAAAAATGGCATAGAATTCAAACCTTTAATGTAGGTACCGAACAGAGATGACGGCTGATACAAATGTTTGGAAGGAGAAAACATGCTGCGCCGACCGCAAGTCATTTGGGATAAGGGCAGGAGGGTAATTATGAGACGTTACCTCCTGAAAGTGCTTTTTATTTCTGTAAAATCTTTTTGATTTTATAAACAAACAATGTTATTATTTCGACGACTTTGTAAAATGTGCGAATTATTCGAAAACGACGAGACGAAAAAGAAGGCATTAATAACAATGTGGGAGTGCTTATTTGTATAATAGAGTGTCGCAGAGCTTACGCTGCACTAGAGCTGCGATCAATCACTGTCACAGACAAAACAGAATAAGGGAACAGAGAGGGACTACTCTAATGGACGGTGACAGCACTAGTTACCAGAAGATTATGTTTTTTTAAGGATTTGTTTTTATTTGTATCTTCTGTTGTGACTGGTTTAGTTAATGTTATCTTAGGACTAAATGACATTACTCAGAATCTTTATGCCGATACATAAAAATAAATAAAACAATTGCCTTCTGAATTTTTGATAAGCTTAGGAATAGGGAACCTTTTGACTCCGCTTGTGCCTTCAGGCTTTAGGGAGTAAACTTGTTCGTTGAATCCAAACTCAGTACTGAAACTATAAAGAAGATTTAAGTTAAAGGAATATTTGGGATGTATCAGCTGGCTATTATCTCACGCGAGATACAAAAGTCGCCTGAAGGAAAGGGTGAACAGCTTTAAGCTTAAAGTGAGACAAGTTTTTTTTTTCTTTTTTGTCTTTTTATTCTTATCTTGTCCTGCAACCAATACCAATCTAGTGTAGGAAATTGTTTACTTAATGGACCTTGAAAGGAAATAACAAATATTGATAAATGATCACAATAGACATTATGTCAATTGCTTCATTGGTCAAATGGATTCGGAATGAGGTTCGTTCTCAATTAGAGCTTTCGAGCAAAGCGTTACCTGTATTATATTTTTCCGGTATAGACTTTTTATTAAAAACATAATGTAGGTTAAAAAATAAATAGTTAGTGCTATATCGATATAATTTCGAACTCACTACTATTTTGTAGATCAATTCATAGCTTGGCGCCGAGGGCACGCTTTTTCTTTTTTGACGTGGCGGTCAATCTAATTAAATAATTCCCACCACGCCATATTCTACACAGCAACAAAAATATCTGACGTTTAGCCACTTTAGAACAGATAAGTGTACGCGAATTAATTATTCAGCTGCAAATCTAATTAAATTAGTTTGAACTATGAAGGTTGAAACTACACAATTGAATTTGGTACATTGTTTTTGATTCGACTCAGCGTAATGGAATTTATATACGGCTTGCATAAATGTTTAAAAGCTCTAATGGATGTTGTTGTTAGGTGCTAAGATTTTTGATGTGATCGAAGGTTTTGGAAATAAACCTTATTATCGTTTAATCCATTCAATTACGTATATTGTCTGAAATATTTGGGAAAATTACGTCTAGACACTTAATGTTTTTCTTTCATTGACCTGATTTACCCAGACAAATTGATTCAGTCGGATTCCTGATTCCTAGAATGACGAGCACAACGAACTTTACAATTTAAACAAACGAAAACTGTTATATCAATACAAGAGGCCTTCTAATTGGTGTTCTCACCTTACATCATTCACGCAAATGATCTTGTTATGCCCAGAGGCTAACGCCTAATAAAATAGTGATACTTAGTGATCGTTATTTGTCAATAATATAAGACATTATTGCGATGTTGATTCTATTTAGGTGCTTGTTTCAATACACTTTTGTGTTTCAGCCTTCTGATTATCTGCTGATGGATGATGAGCTGATAGCATCTATTTCGATTATTATTTGTGTTTTTTTTTTGTGATTATGGACCAGATGCGTGTGTATTTTAGAAACAGGGATTTATGCGGAATTTCATTACGTTTGTTATTACATTTTTTAAAATTTTCTGTTGGAACATTCTAAAATAGGCACAAGTTCTTAACCTAAATTTATCTCTTTAAATCAGTACCTCATAGCCTTCTATCAGGTTTCTCTATAACAGCCTATCAGAAAAGATTCGCAACTTGCTTAAATTTATTTGTTATTGGTAATTTCTTCACCCTTTTCAATTCGAAGATCGGTTAAGCAACCGTTATTTACATCGTTTAGTCGACACCTCAACTAATTCGCCTGGAAAACTCTTCATAGCAAATTACGCTAGAAGTAATTTCAAAATACTTTTTAAATCCTGCTAAGTGAGAGCAGCTCAATAAGGGATCGTCTTGCACTTGTATCAATCCAGAGACGACCAAGTTTATGACGTACCTGATTAAAGAAAAATAACAAAAATACGGCCAGGAAATGAGAAACAACTTTTCTTTTAATTTAATTTTCCTTTGGTAAAAATGTAAACAGGAAAACATCTTTCGCTGGAAAATCTTGTAAGCAAAGGAAATAGTCAGTTAACGCTTTGAATTAGTGTATGTATTGTAGATTGTAAATATTAAAGGCCTGAGCAGCTGGATCAGGTTTTGTATGCCGCTGCTGTACCCGTTAATTAAATGACAGCGCTGGGTGGTTATATGAATTTGCTTTTTTGGGATTAGCTGTAATGTTTGACCAACCAATTTCAGGGGGCTACAATGTATGTGTATCTAACAATAAATAATAATATTGTGTTGCTGGATAAAAATATATTGGATCATTGAGTTCCCTTCAAAATGGTTGAGCTGAATGGTGCCGATCCATACGTCATGTTAGTGAACGGGCGCCGTCAGTAGGCACTGGTCATTTCTTAGCTGCCACGGCTTATTTTAATTCCATAATTGTTTTTATCTTTTTATTACGGACGCTTTTAACGTGCACGTCTTTCTACATCGTTCTCACATGTATAATTACAACATGAATGATGTAACCACTCTATTGTAACAATATTTTGATTTAAAAGAGTGTCCATGGAGTTTCTTACCCGTTCTTCTCCATAGGTACCTACTACGCTTTGGAATGGGCAACTAGCTTCATCTTTCTGACTGACCGACCCCTTGACAATTCAAAAGTGCCTGTAATTGGTTTATTTGAAATAAATGGTTTGAGTTTGAATACAGTTTCGAATTGTTCGACAGAACCGCATTTTCATTCAACTAGTAATAGACTATAATAATGTACCTACCTACCATTCATAACACATTCTATACCTATGGGCACTAGGCATGGGTCGTTGAAGGTTTTTCCGTTAACGAAACGTCAACGTTGATTTACGTTCGTTAACTAGTTGATCAACTAGTTAAATTTGTCAACGAGTTAACTTGCACTAATGACAACGTACAAATTAAACCGTTCATTCATTCAACGGTTTTTATTCAACGCCGCGACGTTCAACGAGTTGAACGAGTCTGAGTTACTTCTACTGGCCTGATAAAATGCTAATTTAGAAACATTTGGTTCAATTATGAAACGTTTCATTGATGGTTCTACTTAGATGACATTCCCTTAATACTTTTTGAAAAATCAACTCATAGACTCGTTACTTAGAGTTCAAATTCTATGAGATGACCGTCGCTCGCAATGTATAATGTAATTTTCAACGGAAGTTTTTTTTAATTTGCTTAGTTCGTTGCGTTTACGTTCTCGAATTTAGTTGAATAATAAACGAGTTAAATTCCTAAACGTCGTTGACGAATTCAACTAGTTGATTCATAAACAGTCAACGTTAATACGTTGACAGGAGATCAACGGTTGATTCAACTAGTTCGTTGATTCAACGCCCATCGCTAATGGGCACAAGAGATTACCTAGACCATACCGTAAAGAAAATATCTAAATAAAATCCATCTCCTTTTATTTTCTTGTCAACTGCAACCACAGAATTTCATCAAAACTGAATTAATAAAATCTTCGCTCGCTCTAGAGACTGCACCTCTGTAATTTGCGGGCAATATTTTCCGTGCAGTCGAGTAAACAGTAGCCCACGACGCCCGACGGAGACAAATGGCTCTGTGGTCAACATGCCGCGGGTACACTAACGAATATGTAAGGGAATCTACTTTACTGACAACTACAAGTTCACAATCTCTGCGATGCTCCCCACACATAATTTTCCTTCGTTTCCATTTCTTTTGTGGTTTAATATGTATAGGTCAAAATGGATTAGGTACCTATGTTTTACTCATAAAAAAAACTTAGATCGGTTCTCTTTTATAAATACTCCTGTAAATTCGTAAATTATTTTTATTCGTGTCATTGTGTACCTACCTAATTGAATAATTTTGTTAAGAAATGATTATGCCCAAATTAAAGGTAAAGATGACATAACAATTAGAGTTGTTAATTGAACAACTCTAATTATTATGTCATATTTACCTTCATTCACAATAAACATTTATTGACCAAGTTATGAGTCGTAAAAATAAAGTAGAGCATTCCATACGATCAAATTTGAACATAAAAACCTATTATGGTTTCGTTATCAATTTTTATTGTGTTTCACAATAATAAACAATACTTTTGTGGGATGTAGGTACGAGTATGTTAACCTGCATCGCTTTCAAAAGACAAAATAAGTAATAGAAATATATATACGTGGTGTGTACTTCACACGATTCATTACCTATTTTGACAAATAAAAAAAAACACAATAAATCAATAAATTTTGCTCAGGTCTGGCATTATGCTGAATTGGACTAATGGTGTAACCCTGAAGTACCCCTTTTTGAATGAGTATAGTTTATATGCCATGTGCCATACCCTTGGTGCTGATACCGAACCGCTGAAGCCAGCTTATTTATTTATATAAAAAAGCAAGGCACACCAACGACATGTCAAGGATGGTAGCAACAGGTAAGCACAAGTCTTCAGTGATGTGTAAATACATCACGTAAAGGCATGCATTGTTATTATCTCTATCTCTTTTTCACTTATTTATTGTAATAAAGAGGGTACAAGGACCTTTTGGGGCTTGAACGACAAGAGGGCTTTTGGGAAACATTTGTGATAAAATTTTGTGAAATTTTATTGAAAAAACAAAATGGCGGCATTAGTTCCGATTTTGGCCGCGTGCCCAAAGATTCTTGTACAGCATATAACCTGAAGTATTTCCTGGTGAAGCCGTCGCAGTCACAAATGAGGAACCGCCTGCCGAGGATGTATACCGTGGCGCCTACCATCAGGTCCTTCGGCGCGTAGTACTCCGTAGTCACCTCCTCTTCTGTCGTCTCCAATACGGTGGACGGAAATGACACTGGCAAAAGTAAGTAATATTATTGTGAGGACCTGGACCTCTCCCAGGTACTGATTTTACCAATTAATATTGTTTATTTATAAGAATAGTTACTCGTAAACACAATATCCATGTATTTTTGTGTCTGCACTTGCACTCGATTGACTCAGTTGTACCTAGTCGTTACGGGAAGTCAGAAGCCAGAAAGTCTGACGACCAGTCTTACCGAGGGGTATCGTGTAACCTGTTATTGGGTTGTGGGTTCAGATAGGCAAGTCACCTCAAGTGAAATACTGGTATTTATATAATATAATAATAATTCATTTATTGCGGACCACATATAAAAATACACACAATCCATAGCGTTAGTAACAACAACTTACAAACTATGTTGGTAAAACTTACAAACTAACCTAACAACAACTAATACCTACGTGGCCCAACAGATGGTGGCACGTGCCTCTGCATCCAGTGCCTAATAAAGGGGCTGTCCACCTTATCAATCAATGTTTTCAGGATGCTGTTGGGGCCTCCACGCAGCCTACCCATAATTGACGCCGCCCTCATAGCTTAAATGATTTTATTTCTGTAAGTAGGTTTGAACAAACACTTTTACACGTCAATCATATATGTCGCATCAGGGCTGGCCGAGATACGAAATATCTGGTCTTCTTCGCGATCCGACATAGTTTATGTAGGTGTGGGCACTGTAGTGGGTACTCGAACGAAAAGATAATTTGAATTCAAAATAACTAAATAATAATAACACTAGCGAACGAAATAAACACGCGTGTCGGAAACAAACACGTGCGTTGGTACTGAGCGTTTGCCAAGACTGTCCGAGCTCGACTGTCAACTGTAGACTGTCGCAACACTCGGTCTCTCCGCCAGTCCTCGCTGCATCCCCTCCACCGACGATCGTGTCCAAGCGGTAGCGCTCGCTTGCGTTTCCGATCACATGATTATTCGTTTACGATTGAAATAGTTAGATGGCGCTGTCCGTTGTACTGTGGCGCCATCAATCCACGACACGGCCATCCCTGACTAGCACCCGTCCTCGGGTGTAGTACCTGGGGACAAAATATGCTCAGAGAGTAAAATAGCTCGGCTATCCTGCCAATACCTAACAACTAAGGTAGCTCGGTTATCCTGCCAATACCCAATAACTAAGGTAGCTTGGCTATCCTGCCAATACCTAACAACTAAGGTAGCTCGGCTATCCTGCCAATACCCAATAACTAAGGTAGCTTGGCTATCCTGCCAATACCTAACAACTTAGGTAACCCGGCTATCCTGCCAATACCTAACAACTAAGGTAGCTCGGCTATCCTGCCAATACCCAATAACTAAGGTAGCTTGGCTATCCTGCCAATACCCAATAACTAAGGTAGCTTGGCTATCCTGCCAATACCTAACAACTTAGGTAACCCGGCTATCCTGCCAATACCTAACAACTAAGGTAGCTCGGCTATCCTGCCAATACCTAACAACTTAGGTAACCCGGCTATCCTGCCAATACCTAATAACTAAGGTAGCTTGGCTATCCTGCCAATACCTAACAACTAAGGTGGTCGTGTCTCATTTTTACTTTAATTTTTCTAGTTTTAATTTACAATGCCTTGTTATCAAGGTTTCAGAAACAGTGCATCCCACACATAACAAAAAAAAACTTGGAAAAGGTCCGATAAATAAGTAAACAAAAATATCCAAATAATTGTAACGAATCAGTTACTATTTACCAAAATAAATTTCATAAGCAATGCATACTCAAGCCATGAAATTTTTATAACAATCTGTGCACCAACACAGGCAGGAACCGCACAAATGATTTCTTGTAGACCCATCGCCACCTGTGCCACTGCACAGGAGGTGCGGTCGAGATCCATCTTCATATGTGCTTACTACACGTGTGGTGCGGTCGAGTGTTTTTCCTAGCTCAATGGTCGAGACCCATCGCCGCCACTTGTGCTACCACACATGAGGTGGTCGGTTAACCAACGCAGTCCAGAATCGTACCAACAATTCTCATAAACATCTAGTGCAATATGTGTTACAACACATGAAGCACTCTGAGCACCAACACAGACCAGAATCGACCGATCAACAAGTTGAAGCATAATAATCGTAACAATTCAGTTAAAATTTACAAAAAATAAATCTCATACAATGTAGTGCATACTCAACTCATGAAACTTTTACTACAATCTGTGCACCAACACACAGGAATGGCACCAACGATTTCTCACAGACCCATCGCCACATGCGTAGCACACGTGAGGTGCAGTCAAAACCCATCGCCACATGTTACTCATGAGGTGCGGTAAAGACCCATCGCCACACGCGCTACTACACATGAGGTGCGGTCGAGAGAGACCCTTCGCCACATGTGCTTACTGCAAATGAGGTGCGGTCGAGAGAGACCCATCGCCACATGTCCTTACTGCACATGAGGTGCGGTCGATAGAGACCCATCGCCACATGTGCTTACTGCACATGAGGTGCGGTCGAGAATTTAGAGTATGAGTAGACAAGCCATTCTTAATCAGAGGTGGTTTCACTACCACTGTCCTCAACTTTAACATCTAAATCTCAAGGAACTTGGTGATCGGGGATCCTCTTCACACGATCATGAGGATATTCGTAGGTTCGTTTAGAGTCAAGCGCCTTTAGAAGGTATCTATTACCGTCTAACACATCGATACTCTTAAATGGGCCTTTGAATTTATGATCGAATTTTGTCCGATTCCTTTTCTAATTTTCTAATAAAACAATTGTTAAAAGCAAACTTAGAGACTTGAACTTTACTTTGGTTAAATCGATTTTTAACGTAATTGGCCTTTCTCTCAATATTCTGTGTCACGTGCTTTATTAATTATCTCATCTAAATTAATATCAGTTACATCATCAGCAGTGTTGTCACTTGACTATGCCAATAAGGGCGACGATTAACAGTAATACTAGGATCTGCAAGCGGAATTTGCAACTGTCCTACTGGATCTAACAACACCACTAGAATACGAAGATGAGTATTCTGATAAGAGATAAATTAACTGGGAACGAAACCAGCCGGAACGTCAGTATTCACTTGAAAACAACTTGAAAATAAGAATCACTTTTGAGCTCATTTGAAACTTTACCTAACCTGTCAAATCAACCAAACCTGTCGTGATAAACGACACAAAACTACACTATCAGATGTCATACTAACGTTGAATCCCTGATCTAAAATCTTACGCCAATCGAAATATCATTTTTAAGACAACTATCCGGTACAACATGATATTAGATCTCTGAACGCAGATTGTTAATCGTAATCTCTAATAAAAATGTGTAGGGTATTTTGCACACTACCATAACAGATCGCCGTTATGTTCATAGTATTATTTGCGTTTGTTTTTTGACGCAACACAATCTTTGATGAGAGAGCATTCGACGCCAGAATCATAATAAAATGGATATGACTCACCCAGTATTCATCAGTACACTGCTCAGATTGCTGACATAGCAAACTTAAACACATCGCTCGCTGCTCACCGCTGCTCACCGCTGCTGCAGGCGCTGGCCCGGAACCGCCTGGACCGCCCGCCATGCTAGCGCCTCCTTCATTGCTTCGTGAACATCTCGAAGCAAGATGTTCAGTGTTGCCGCATCGAAAACAGATGCTGTCCGAACGCTGCTTCGATCCCGAAGAACCTGACGCCATATTGGTAGCATAGGATGCCTTGCCTTTCACCTCACTTCTTGATTGGCAGTCCGACGCTCGGTGACCTGCCGGACCCTTGATGGCTTCTATCAGGGACATATTCTGATTTTGAGCCGCCGGCAGCGTACAAAGTAAATTCTCGTCACACCGTGACGTCATCGCTCCATTCTCCACATTTTCTTCAGCTCGAGTGTATCCCAATTCTGATGTCGCATCAGGGCTGGCCGAGATACGAAATATCTGGTCTTCTTCGCGATCCGACATAGTTTATGTAGGTGTGGGCACTGTAGTGGGTACTCGAACGAAAAGATAATTTGAATTCAAAATAACTAAATAATAATAACACTAGCGAACGAAATAAACACGCGTGTCGGAAACAAACACGTGCGTTGGTACTGAGCGTTTGCCAAGACTGTCCGAGCTCGACTGTCAACTGTAGACTGTCGCAACACTCGGTCTCTCCGCCAGTCCTCGCTGCATCCCCTCCACCGACGATCGTGTCCAAGCGGTAGCGCTCGCTTGCGTTTCCGATCACATGATTATTCGTTTACGATTGAAATAGTTAGATGGCGCTGTCCGTTGTACTGTGGCGCCATCAATCCACGACATATATATTTTTTTAAACTAGATGGGGTCGGCGTTTCCTATCTGGCTACTCTGAGAAGAAAGGCCGAAACAAACTCAGAGGTCACAGTCTCTTTTAAAGTCCAGACAAAATCTTGGTCAGACCATGTGAAGGCTATGTAGATCGATGTCTGCAATGGTCTTTTGAGGAAAGAACCACACAGATTGAGTGGACCTATCCAATCAGTGCACGCAATTGTCAGTAATCGTGCAGCTCAACTCAGACTCCAGGAGCTCAACGATTCGACGAACAATACCAAAGAAAGGACATTTGAGTAGGCCGCATAAATTAGTTAAACCAGATCATGATTAAGATGAGAAAATACAAAAATAAATATAAAAAACCAATGCTGCTTCAGGTTAGACTGAAAAGACTAAACAGATGGTGGTGACTTGACCTCGATCTAGCCGAATCGATTATGAAGAAGACATGAAGTGCACTCCTATCAAATTCATATCACACACTTACTAACCTACATACAAGGTTTTTTTTTCCAAGCTATTTTGGGTAGATTCTGCGCTAAAGGTCATAGAGAAAAACGTTTCCTTACCTTTCTCTAAATAAATTTTAATGTCACTTGTGTTTTCTTTAAAATTGAGCTCATTGTTTTTATTCAGCGCTTTCTCTATGAACTGTAGCTGAGATTTGGTCAGAAAAAAAAAATTGCTTAGAACCTGTATGTACCTATTCTTAAAAAAACATGATTGTCACCGCCTATGTCACCAATCGCTTACTTCGCTATCAATAATTACCCTAATCTCAAACGTTAACTTTTTACACAACACCTCGGCACTGAGGAGGGTCGGGCCCACGACCTTCAGCGGCATAAAGACGTTGAATAGCTACATCGATATTCGATATTGGATTATACAAATAATTTTTACCTTACGTGATTTTGTACACCTTGATAATAAGTATACTTACCAATTTTTTGCGGATAGGAAAGCTCTTAGAGGGGAAATAGACTTATCTTATACTGAACCAAATTGTGTTCTATGACTGTTCAAAACATGTACCTAAGCACCGAATGTTAGCTTTACTGTTAGTGTTTCAAATAAAATCAGGATAACTAAATTCAATCAACTGTTTATTATATCGTTTTAAAATTAGAGTAAATTATAATAAAGCAATACATAAGGTGTGTGCTTTTCAAAATCTAAACACAAAAAAAGGGCCGCTCCGCTTGTGTACCTACAGCAGTTTTATAACATCCGATGGCACCGTTGAAGAAACGTCAGCGGTTCAAATATTAAACCGCCCGCCGTTCGACCGTCGGTGATTGACGTTTCTTGACTGCAATGTTGCCAACACGAACTTAAAAATTAGGTCATCACGCATAAGATACCTTGGTTTACTTTTTTCATTAATCGTACTTGGAATGGAAATGTTTCTGACCTGGAGATTTGTATCAATTAAAGAAGCACATTGTAGGTACTTTTACTGTATCACCTTTGACAAGCTAACCGGATAATGTAATACAGTTCTAACTTTCCCAATAAACATCACATACTGATCCACCACATACAGCAGATAAAGTTATTGGTAATAATTCAACGGGCATAAAATGGAAAATAGGTCGCCAGACTAGCAAATGACCCCACTTGCCTTATATTGCTGACGAGGCAAGGAACATTCGAGTCGTTTGTCTACCTGTGCGACACCTACCTCTCGTTTTACAGCCTTTTATTATCCTTAGCCTACCCTGCAGTTATTTAGTGGGTGAAAGCACACGTAGGTAATAAATTTGTATTAAGAAAGTTACGGGTTAATAAGGTTCAAGTAACTTTGCTCCTAGAAAGCGTAGATATAGGGTTATACCTGTTGTGGGTTTTCCATGTCGCTTACTTAGGTACTTTAGGTATCTTTGATTTTTTTAGATTTTTTAACCATGTCGTTAAGTTTCCGTAAACTAAAATACATGCCCTCTATGCCTACTTAGGCAGCAACATAACTCTCTGCGATCAGTAATCAGTTTACCAATAGGCTTGTGATTCTAGCTCTCGACCTTTAGTAACGAGCTCCAATTTGGAGGTGGAACCAAACAAAACACTAAATTGAAAAACACACCGTATAGCACATTAATCTATGGTACCTATTATTAAGTCCAATCAATGACTGCATTCAGTATAGGTACCTACTAATTTACTATTAGACAAAATATATCTCCAATAGCAGGCAATAAAGACAAATTGCGAGGAAAGCTATAACTCCGTCAATAAATCTGGAACCTAGCGGATAGGTAGTAGAAACTGCCACATGGGACCCTACTGCACAGATGAAAAACGAGGCAGCGTACCAATACGATATATTCAGTTGAAAGCTTTCATCACTGACTGACATTCGATTAAGTCCTGTAGAAACAGGAGGCAATATAACATTCTGTATTTACAACGTTTGTTTGAGCTAGCAGAATGTGAACGAGGTGACTTTATTTTAGAGTTTGTAGGTAAATATTATCAAAGTAATAAATTAATGTCAGTTTTGAATATGCTGTGACTGCCTCGTAGGTTGTAAGCGCGAGTGGGGTCCAGGGTCCGATCTCCAGGTCGAGCACATCACTGTTATTGTGTTTTTATGTTAGGAGATTAGGTGTCTGTGTCTGGATTAGTATATCCAGTTGAAGGCAATAGGCATGCATGGCTAAATGTAGGTTTATTATCTGCTTAACGCACCCCCCCCCCCGGGCACACAAGTTTTACGCCGATGTATCCCATAGGCGTGAAACTTGTGTGCCCCGGGGAAATAGGCAGAGAGAGTATTACGTTATGTTGTGATATCACCGTATAATCATTATAATTATCAGTTGGATGACGTCCACTGCTGGTTGAAGGCCTTCTCTATTTTCACAACACAATTCTGGCCTACTCGCATCCATTGACGACCCGCGCACTTCAACAGATCATCTATCCCCCTACGGTCCACTGCAACGCTATTTATTTTAACATTTTATAACATCGGGCACTCACATACCTACATAAGTTGGCGACGTGACATTTGTCCAGTCACCGAAGCTAAGCCTGACCTAGTGACTTTAATAACAAGGATAAGGTAAATTGGGGAAACTTCTCGATCGATTTTTTGAAATTCTGTCTTCTGAAAGAGCACATACGTACGGTGCGGTACGTATAAGACCTCAGAGTCTACTGGTTAAATCTCATCTTTTTAATATTGGTATCCTTTCTATGGAAGCTTTTCACTCAAAATTAATATCAACCGGATGATTTAATATTATAAACCCAAGTATCCAGCCCTTATTTATCGCTAGCTATTAAAGTATATCGGTTACCCTGTTCGTTAATTAAATTCTTGCCTATTTATATACAAGAAATTACAAAGGCTTCTCAGCCGGCGTTTACTTAGGCTGCAATAATTCATAATCTCTTCGCCAAAGAAGTCGAAGTTCGACCGCCCGGGTAATTTCTCAAGATTTCATAGCTTAATCTCATTTAGCTATTCATATAAAGCGAGGTATCCCTGTTTGTTCTCTTCCAAATTACTAGTAACTCAATCAAATTTTGTAATTAACTGTGCCGACGTTATTAATTATGCTTTTTGAAGCGTATATGAATATTCAATTATTCTCAATCTAATTAAGTATCTTATTTTTATTAAATACTTACCCTATGCTTTACCTGGGCCCCTATGCCCACAAAAATGAAAGGGTTGATAGTATATCACGAGACAGCATTTGTAGATTATGTCAGTAGGTAGTAATTCGTAAATGAAGAATATCATTTTGTTTGTCACTAAAGAAGACCAACTGTTTCAGCTAAATGCCTGTAGGTATTAAGGGGCTTACAACAGCTAAAGCGCGGTCACTGTCGGACTGCATAGAAAAGAAAGAGACGCGCGATGACAGAAAGCTGGTAATTTATTGCAAAATATGAAGCAATTCTCTATTTACAAAAAATCTATTGATTGGACAAAAAAAAAAATGAAAACACTATCACGTTAATATATGTTGCTTATAGAACAATCTGAAAAAAGAAACAGAATTATTGGATGTAAGTATATTAGTATGGTTTTTAATCGTTAAAAGAAATTTTAAGAGGTATCTTCGTGACTTTTTTCTATCGTACCAAATTAGTTGTATTATGTTTTCAAAACACTATCTAACTAGCATATATCCTGAAGAATATCATATATTTTCCTGATTTTGTTTACTGCAGTGGATCATATACTTTTAGGCATTATAAAACTTGCGTTTAGGTCATGTAGTCCCCTTAAGTGAGCCCGAGCGGCGTCGCGCGCCGGCGCCCGGGCGCGCTGCAGCGCTGCCTCGGCACAATGGAACATCGGAATGCTATTTGCGATGTTAAAAACGCGGAAACGAATCCTGTTGTAAAATGGAAAACGTTTTACTCATAATGCCTACTCGTATAGCCAATATTTATACATCCAATGCGTTTTAAAAGAGCAAAGGTGGAAAAAAGGAGAAGTTATTTTAGATACCTACCCACCTATCTCAATAATCATTTTATTATATTGGAGCTAAAAATATCCGGGATTTATTGATTCATCACAATACAATTATACATAGACATATAAATATATGATATCAGAAATGTGAACGTACGACCGGAGTGATTCTGGAAAAGTTAAGCCTCCCAGCAATATGTCGCGAACATACCTAGCTTGTTAGCGATATAAAGTGGTATCTACCCAAAAATACCATGAAATCCATTGAGATATACTTATTATCAATGATGGAATCAGTCTTTAGGTCGCCAGACTCATCTTTTTAAGGCGCCAGAATCTGGTTGATGTCAAAAATTAGCGCATCTGGCTAACATAATTTCAATATTGTGTAGCTTCCATTAAAAACCAATCATATCATTATTTCAATTGGCTCGTAACGATATCGTGTTGAGCACCCGCGGCCCCCAGTAGGAGATAGATTACGCGAGACAGTCGCGCCAACCGAGAGGCTGGTATATGTAATTTAGAATCATTTATTATCCAAACTTGACTACTAAGCAAAGCCAACTTATTATTTTTTATTCCCTTTCATGCCGTTCAGGCGTAAACCCACTATACATACATATACTTAAGTAGTAGATCATAGGTATCTATTAAAAGGACAAGAACGGTCTTAAGAGCGTTTATACCTTATGAGAGGCAACGTCGCAATTTAGTGTCATATTTCGTAGTTTTCAACTTTTATCATCAAGGTCAAGGTCAAGGTCAAGGTCTCTTAATTGTAATGAATATTAACATAATTATTAAAAAAAAAATAAGATGTAAAACTGAACGAGAAAAATAAACAAAAACAGAGGTAGGGTGAAAACCCAGCATACAAAAAAAAATTGGTCTAACTATTACGGGAGGAGCGGTTCGAAAAGTAAATTTCTTTGGAACTCCATTGATGGGTCAACCTATTTCAGCGTCAACTTCGTAATACAGGTACAGCTTGAGTAACATGTGTCATGACGAACGCATTAACTATTTATGCCTCTTTTACTTTCTATTCACTGGAGAGTGGCATGTTGGGCACTTCAGAGAAAGCACAGTGGTTGTCCTGGACCCACTTAAGAAATCACTTGCCTCTACCAATACCTTATGCTATTTTAACGATCATGAGTTGTGGCCAAATTTTCTGGTTTCAGATCAAGGCTGACTCGGCGGAAAATATTTTTCAGTTCATATGATTGCGCTGGAGGAAATTTGGGTGCGTAGTAAGGGTTTCTCACTAACTGACGAAACGATTTCTTTTATGTAGTGATTCGGTTAGACGCATTACCTTTACCAAACCAAACAAGTATCTATGTAGGTAGTACGTAGGTGCTTTAAGTAAGTAAAACATAATAAAATACTACCATAGACGAACGAAAAAAGTCCCGACGGAACTCCGCTAAGACACAAATTTGTCTCGCTTATGTGTGAATATATTTATGTGTGAGTGTTCCAGTTTGCGCAAGTACCTAATGGCCGACCGTCGTCGTCGGCTGACTAATATGCGAATGTGTGCGTACAGCGACCTGTACGTACAGCGAGCTGGCCGACTTGAGTGACACAGTTTTTTGTTAGCGAGAATCTGTCTGAATTTATTTGTTCGTACATGACCACCTACCAATTTATTTTACCCGTCCCGTATTAAATACCTATATTAACTTCCAATCATAATAAAAGACGTCGTTTCTCAGCCCTCCGAGCATTCTGAGAGTCATTACCGTGACGGAATTCAATATAGCTATGTAAGCTCACCCGGGCACATATCATTACCACCTCCACTTTTTATCGGCATTTCCCCGCAGCAAACAAGCACCATTGAAAGACCATTAAAGGCTCTTCTCCTCGTTCAACTTTGGGTAGTGGGCCTGAGTTACGACCCGTTCTTGATCAGTTACCACTTACGGATAGGTAGATACTTTTACATTATTAAGTAATAAAGCAGAAGTTTGCAGACGGTTCGCTTCAACGCGTCCTATTTTAAAGTTCCACAGAATTTAGAGCAAACATCTTACTCACCCGGCTTTTCCTTCCATTTCTTAGGCAGCTTAGTTTTCTTGAGAAGCAGTGGGAAAGGATCTTTTCCGCCCTTCCCGTCGTGGATTTCCTGAATACAGATAATATTGAACAGAAGGAAACAACGTTTTCTTTTAGAAACATGTGGAAATGCAATTCTTAGCCTCTTTACTGCAGTTAATGGCTTAGAGTGTGATATAACAAATGAAGCATTAATTATTTAGTATCGGGATAAGTGCCCCACACGTCTTCCGTGCGGTCGCCGCGGGATTTTTATTGAGCGTCCATAATTAGAGTGCGTCCTGCTCCAGGGCCCACATAAATATTCATTGCTTTGATTTTCCAAGGCCGTCATTTGTTTTTAAATTAAACCCTAAATTTACCCTCGCTTATTGAATGCTGTTACAAGTCGCCTTTGTTTTTCCAGCCATATAAATATATTCAAAGTAGTTAATTTGTTTGTTAAATTATATAATTATATTTGCTTTATTGTGCACTTAATATTGTTCATAACGATTACGGTTTATTTTGTGTTGCTGAAGATAAATTCACACCGATACATCACGAACAGCCAATCCATAACCTTTAATGCACTATAACAGCTTTAAAGTTTTCACTGCCCACACAAGGACCATCAAGACTAGGTACTCATAGAGAAGAAAATAGCAGATACACTTAGTGTTAGTTGACGTAACGTAAACGTAAAGTACCTACCTATAGGTAATAAGACATATAATTTACGAATGAAGCATTCTGTAGTGTTTTGAATAGTTGCAGCGATCTAATCGATTTCCACTTTGATTATCTGACTAAGCTGAAATCTAAAATCTTGAGTTGTTTATCTGATGTGTTGTAAAGTATTCATTTGTTCGATCTTAATTTTACCAATCATATTAGTTACAAAACTGAGTTTCTGTTTATACATAGGCTACATATTTTTCTTTTGTTTTAAGTTGGCTGTCAACTGTATAATTATGTACCTAGGCTTACAATTAACATAATTTAATTTAGTTCATGTGGTGTTTACCTTTAAGTAATTGTTACACTGTTCAAAGTTTTTTAAATACATGTTACATTTTGGTCAAGATGTTAGTGTAAACAATTGTTGGTGAACCAAATAAATAAATTCAGTATTTTTTTGTAAAACATTTTTTTTTCCTGTAAAACAGTAATGTAGACGTAAAGGAGTAATCAGCATGATTAAAAAAAATTAAGTACTCACACGCGCGAGAGCAATGCTTTTTTAACGATCAGTTATATAATTACCTAAGCAAGCCTAGAGTTACGGTGGAGGTCTGCCCGGCTTGGGCGGAGCACCGCTGTGTCCTCGTGGAGGCGATTGGCGGTGGCAATCTCTCGCGTCCGGCCCTGGTCCAGGCCATGGTACGGAGCGAGAGGGCTTGGGAAGCCGTCACCTCCTTCTGCGAAGCAGTAATGTTCGCGAAGAAGGAGGCGGAACGCGTGAGAGAGAGGCAAAATTCGCGACCTCACGCCCTTAGCCGCCGCAGGAGACGCCCTGGGCGTCATTCGGAATCGCAGGCCGATTCCCGGCTACCGTAGGCGCGGGCTTGCGAACGGCGAGCAATGGGCAGCTCTCCGCCACGCGCGCCTTAAAGAGATGTCAGCATCAATGACGGGGTCCGCTAGGGCCGATGCCTGCCAGGGTTGCGGGAAAGTCCGAGAGGGATACCGTGGCCCCTGGCACAGGCAACTGAAGGAACACGGGTGGGTTTTAGTCAGTAAGAGTCTGACACGCCCTCCCAGAGCGGGAGAAGTTATTTGATGATTACCCAACATCAAAAAAAAAAAAGTCTAGAGTACCTACTACATGAAACGTATCTTACTTTATAGTTTTAAGGCTAAACTAATCGACAACCTCCATTTTCCGGGATGAACTTGTATACTTATAGAAAATGTTACCTCAACTATATTAAGCTCTAAATGGAAAGCTCTTTCAATTCCTGGAATGGGAACCGACACCGACATATCGTTATAATTATGTAAATGGATCCTCCATATTACTCCGCTAAAACAGTTTCCTATAAGTACTTGGTTCTATTTTAGTGGGAATTAGTATACCTACCAAAATACCGTTATTGTTTTTAACATTCTATTTTAATCTCTAATGGAGTACGCGTAAATTATTATATTATTAACAGTGCATGCAATACAGTTTAATACCTAAAAACATTTTTACAAAAAAAATCGACTTCCAAAAAAAAAAAAACACTACAAGGTGAAAAATAACTTTAACTTCGGAATTCGGTGTCTTTGAATCTGTATTTTAGTTTTTGCCACCGAGTTCTGAAATTAAGTTATTTTTCACTTTGTTGTATGTTTTTGTAAAAAAGATTTTTATTTTTCACTTTTTAGTTATGGTACCTACCCCAAACTAATTCCAAAACGATCGACTTACACGTCTACGTCCGTTTGAAGGCGGTTCTATTTTTATTTAAAAATAATTTATTGTTTATTTTTATAAACCGCGCGACCGATTTCGTTAAAATTTAAATGGGACCACCTGGGAAGTCATACCCTTTCAAGCAAAAAAATGAATTTTCCATATCGGCTTTGGCGTCTTCGAGTAATCGGTGAAAACACTTTTTTTTTTAAACCGACGAATTCAAAACCTCCTCCTTTTTTGAAGTCGGTTAAAAAGTAGTAACAATAAAGTTCGCCATTACCTTAATCGCAATGGTGTCATCTTGTAGAAAGTAAAGCAGCTTGTAATCTTTGAGCTCACCGAAAGCTGAATCGCGGTCGTCCCAAACGACGTCGAAACTGTAAAAAAAAGAATAAAAAATTAGATTTCATCCTGTGGCTTCCACAAAGAGTAGTTCTCCACATTTCCCCGTATATGCGATCACAGACGACTTAGGGGGTCGTATATTATCAGGTACGTACAACCTGATTTGTACAATGATAACATCTTACCAGGAAACCATGATTTCCCTGAGGGTTGTGGAGGTCAGACGGCAGTGGTTTCGTGTAAAATCTTCCACAGTGTATAATTAATGAAGGAGTTGGCCATGCAGTATATCAGACAAATAAGGAGTTCTTTCAACGAAATTGGAACCTGGCATTCGGAATTATGCTAAGTAGAAGAAGATTGTATTAGTAAACGAAAACACTTTATGTGATGATAAACCAAATTGTTCATAAGCACACAGAATAGCTTTATTATGCCTTAGTCAAGTCTAGGGCTCCACAGCAGGCCGTCCTAGCCTGCGTATCTATTGGGCTATAAAAGAGGCGGCCAATGACCGAAAATAGTCTACCTATAAAAAGAAAACGACCACTACCATAAATAAAACGAAAGAGATTTATTCAACGCGAAAATATAATGGGAATATAGGATGATAAGGATGTGTAGCCTGTGAACTTGATTCATAATGTATATAATACGTAGGTATTTTTAGCTCATAAGCCTAAAAAGCTAGGATAAGGTGCTAAAGATACCCATTTATATAACTAGCCGGTTTTAATTTGAGGTTTATAATACATAAAACGTAAGTTCTAAATTACATCCAATAAGAACCAAGGTGTTAGAAGTTAAAAGTGCACGTGAACACATATGCGTTTGAAATGTAGGTCCAACTGCGTAACCAGACGCCGCCAATTCATTCAATCAATCCGCAGTAACGCTTTCTGCCGACACCAGTTACTAAGTCATTGACTAGCGGTTAATTAGATATAATATTGTAGCGGTATATACATCGCCACATGCGAGATGCGCGTCATACTGACGTCACGCAAATGCTGCAACGCGCAAGCAGCGTTTACCGCTCGAGTATCTAAACGGTACAACCTGGGTCTATTAACCGGTTGAATGCCGTAGTTACAGACACCATTAAAATGTCATTGTGTCTCGCGGCGATCCACGTTCCGTACGATACGAAAGGTTAAGGTAAGAAACTATAACTTTTTATATAACATAACATCCTAACATCACGCCTGTCATTCGCGAAGGGACAGACAGAGGTGCACCCACACTTCGCCAGTTGTGTTTAGGTCACATTCGTAAAAAAAAAAGCTCTAAAAAATAAAGAAAACCAAATCAAACCTATCAATGTATTACATTATACAATTTATATGATATAAAAACTTGTCGCGAGATACACCTGTGTAAATAAACAAGATTACATTATGTAACTTGATCTTGAAAATTATTGTGTTTGTGTTGTTGATGTGCCTTAATAGTAATAAATAAATAAATCTTGACACAAGTAATTCTAAGAAATTATGTATCTATTTTACAAAATAAATTTACACAGGTAAATCTCTCAACAAGCTTTTATAGAATATAAATTGTATAATGTAATAAATTGATGGATTTGATTTGATTTAAAGTTTTTGAGGTGAATAATGGAAGGAAAAATCAGTAAGTAATATATTTCGAGAAATCTTTGCGGTATATAGGACACTATTGACAATTTCTAGTCTTTTCAATTTACATATAAAACCAATTGCATACATTTTATTGCCACTTGGTGCAGTAACTATTAAGAAAATATTATTTTTATCATTTTTTTAATCTATCACCGCCTCCGAACGAACGTGATACATTTTTCATAATCATCTGTCAAAATGTGAATCTTGTGAGAAAATCGGTGCGCCCATAATAATAAAAATAAGACATAAGGAGTCCCAACTAAACTTCAAGAAGTTATGCCACATAAAAATTCAAGAAATTATTCAATCAAGAAATTGTCTCACGCCGCGCCGTGCTAGCACTTAAGACAAATTGTAAGACTTGACATAATGTATCATGTCTTGTCACAAAAGTCTTGGGTACGGCCATGCTAGCCCTGCTGTTAGCGTATTAATACCTCAGATACAAGTATACTGTACCTAATGAAGCTTCGCCTATTACGTCAGAATGTGTAATTATGTATATTATTATAATTAATGTATAATTTCTACAAGTAGGTATACTCATATATATACTATTGTCTATACGTGTTACGCGTATTATCTTGTAAACAATAAGCCCTCAGGCATTTCGCGCTTATTACATTTTCGGTACCGATTTAGACCCCCTTCTGAACAATATAATAAATTGATTTATGAAACCAACGTCCGATATATACCTAATTCGGGAGAGTTAATCTCTCGGTATTGGCATGTGTTTGACTGTGAATGATTAAGTACGAAATTTCTGACTTTTTACCTACCCATCAAAAGTTAGGAAGTAAAGTCTTCTTTTCCTTCTTTCGAATGAATATGACGAAACGTGAGAAGAAGAAGGCTCTAAGTACTTACTATACGAGAGCAAATAAAGAACTACGTAGGAATAGCTCATGCCGTGGTAAGAATTAGCCATGTAAACTAGATGGTATATTGTCTGACTGACTGAAAGCTACTCTATCGATACTCGATAGGTTAGTAGGCAGGTAGGTACATAAATGTAAAGCCAGGGAAATTTATTGTGAAGCGAATTGGCACCCTTCGTCAATTTACCGTGTTATAGCGATTTCATACAACTGTCAAAGAATGACAGTCGTGATTTGAATTCTGTATAATTCCGGACTTTGCTTTAGCACCTACTATTAATTATCCTGACTTGTCATATAGGTACGTAATTACCAATTTATCGCCACTGGATAAATTTAATGCATTATGTACGAAAAACATCATTCGAATGCGTTTAGAGAAACGTATAGGTACTACCTATAACGTTAATGAATTCCTAAATATCTTTTTTTGTTTACTTTTTTTTTGTTTTCTTACTTAGTTTCACGATCTGGCAGCTTGAGTAATTTATGCGGCCTACCCAAATGTCCTTTCTTTGGTATTGTTCGTCGAATCGTTGTGCCAAATGCGTGCACTGACTGGACAGGTTCGCTCAATCTATATGGTTTTTCCTCAAAAGACCGATTCAGACACCAATCTACATTGTCTTCACATGATCTGACCAAGATTATGTCTGGACTTTAAAACAGACTGTGATATCTGAGTTTGTTTCGGCCTTTCTTCTCAGAGTAGTCAGACAGGAGACGCCGACCTCATCTAGTTTTTAAAATATGATTGACGTGTAAAAGTGTTTGTACAAACCTACTTACAGAAATAAAATCATTTATCTCACGTGACGGTCTGAAAGCTTGATAGGGTGCGTCGTCTTTCACGTCAGACGTAAATCGAACCCGAACAACATGGAAACATTACGGGTGAGGCTACACTAGTGAGGCGATAGCGACGAGACAAGCGGGCGTAAGTAGCGGACAGTGGTAACAAAACCTATGTAACTATAACTAAGCTTTTCTATGTGCCGGAATCCAAAACAAAACTTTGACACTCAGCCGTTTTGTTGTATAACGAAATATCGAAGCGTAATGTACAGACTATCAAACTGAACCACTTCCTCCACCGGGAACAACATCGTAATCGCGAAAAAATTATCAACTGACCCATACAAAACTTCAATACCTACTAGACCCAAATGTATGGGATGGCTGGTTCTTTTAACGGTAACGTTTAATACACCCCAGTCTGATAAATCGTGGCATTGAATCGCTTTTGCATCGTTTGCAGGCTTGTTTTACTGGCTCGGACAACATCACAACACGATTTATTAATATCGATTGATGTGTTCAAACAGGAAGCGGCCGTGTAGACGACAAATGGGTAGTGTGATATATTTATGCTATAAGACGCGGACCTTAACATTATGTATGTGAATCTTCAGACGATGCAGTGCATTCACGATAAACATAAAAACAGAAGTAACAAATTAATGTTATCTGCACTCATATCGTAAAGTTCTTATTGTTGAAAATAACTATGCGATGAAAATAACTAAGCTTTAAAAACTTAGTGATATACATTTCTTTTTTGGAGTGCATAATTATAGTACGGATACTCATTCATGGATTTCACCAGGCATGCCATAAGTCCTGTAGTATGTAATAGCTGGGATCAAGAAAATAAATGTCGTGTCATATTAACCCTGGGAATTAACTTTGAATGTACAAAAGCACCGTAGCGTTTCATGGCGTAGCACTCGTAGCAATTCGTGGAGGAGCACTCGTAGCGTTTCATGGCGTGGTACTCGTAGCGTTTCATGGCGTAGCACTCGTACCGTTTCATGGCGTAGCACTCGTACCGTTTCATGGCGTAGCACTCGTAGCGTTTCATGGCGTAGCACTCATAACAATTCGTGGAGGAGCACTCGTGCCGTTTCATGGCGTAGCACTCATAACAATTCGTGGAGGAGCACTCGTACCGTTTCATGGCGTAGCACTCGTACCGTTTCATGGCGTAGCACTCGTAGCGTTTCATGGCGTAGCACTCGTAGCGTTTCATGGCGTAGCACTCATAACAATTCACGGCGTAGCACTCGTGCCGTTTCATGGCGTAGCACTGGTAGCGTTTCATGGCGTAGCACTCATAACAATTCGTGGAGGAGCACTCGTGCCGTTTCATGGCGTAGCACTCGTAGCGTTTCATGGCGTAGCACACGTAGCATATGATCATGGCGTAACTCTCATACGTAGGCGTAGGGTGGCGTAGTTCATTTTACTCATAGCCGATTTAATTAAATGCAGTTCTTGATACTGCAGCCGAGTAGGTATCTATTGATCTCCATAGAAAGTCGAGCGTCAATTATACCTTTTGACCTCAGTTTTTCAAGTGTTCCTTACGACAATGATGCCACAAAACACGAAAAGTTTTAAGGAAAAATCTTTGCCCGAGAAGATACAAAGAGGTTAGTGATTTTGTACGATATTTTTAGCCTGGCCTTCAGTTGAGAAATCATTAGACGTGACATGACAGTCTCTTAGAACCGCTAGGCCGTGGGCGACCGCCCACGCTTCGCCTCGCGCTGCCTTTGCCTATTTATTTAGAGGGCACATTGTTTAGAATCTTCAGTAAATAGCTTAGAATAAAGTCGCCATCATCCATATTATGACACATGTAGTAATCGTGTAACAGTTGGTGTACGGCACCACATGTTCTGCCTACTTATGCTTCGGGGAATTGTGAGCGATAATGGCATTTCATAAGTGCAATACTACATCTTTACTAGCTGTGCCCCACGGTTTCACCCGCATAAGTCTCAATCCCGTGAGAATATCGGAATAAAAAGTATCTTGTGTCCTAACCTAGGTCATGGCTACCCACGTGCCGTGTTCATCCAAATCCGTTCAGCCATTTTAGAGTGAAAGCATAACAAACAAACAAACAAAACATACTTTCTCATTTATAATATTATAAGTTAGGATGGATATCAGGGAATTCACCGTTGATTTTCGCACTTATCTTCAAAATAAATTATCTCGTTTTTATACGAGTTGCACATCTCCTATTGTTAACAACCTTTAAAGGTTAAAATGGAAAAGGGTTCGCCTATTTTCATCGCTACCACCTGAATAATAAATCCACACCGCCATGTCAATCACTCTCCAAGCGGCATCTGATTGTAATTACCTCCGTTTACGCCGAGAGGAAATGAGTGTGGGTGCATGTGAATGGGGAACTCAACACTGATCGCTTATAATAGCACAGAAAGAGCACATTTCTGCTACGAACTATCGCAAAACATCATAGCGTTTATTATCATTTATTAGCGTTATTTATCATTTAGGCATCCAGTAAGGCCAACAACAAAAGCCCTTACAGATTTATCAGTCAACACAGATGGCTGTTGAAAAAGTCCTTGTAATACCTACCTACATAATACCCATCCAGAGATCCTAGGCAATGATTTCTCGTGCCAAATGTCTAAAACAAATATTCTCAACGGTCCACTTTTAGGAAAGGCAGCCATGTATGAAAACTAATAAATTATATATAACTCGCCTGCAAGGACCAAAGATACTAGCAACAAAAATGGAGAAGTGGAGAGTGTGACACTTCTGTCCTAGTTACGGGACATCAGTGATTTATGAACCAAACTCCGAGAGCTGTGTTCTGTATTATTATGAGTGGAGATAATAAAAATAAATAGCCATTAATAAGTCAAACTATAACCTGAAAGGGGATGGAGAAAGACAGCCAGTCTTTCAAACGTTGTGTTAAAAATACAAACCTAATGAATCGTATTTAACTTCGATAAGGTAAAATTGAAAGGATGAATTTGTGTGAGTGTTAATTTTAACGCCTAAGCTTCAAAAAACGTTAACCGTTAAATTGGTTTGTATGACTTAGATTAGGATATTTCATCATTCCATCATTATAGCAAATGTACGTATTCAACTTTTTTTATTCTATAATATTGTAAGAACGATAACCGAAGAATCCACTAGTCCAATAATTTTCTCCAACGCTGGCTATGACCTATTCCCAAGTTGTGTCAAAAACTTGGGACTGCCTTCTGCGTCCCGTCATTATTGCCAGCTGTTTCCATTCGGCCGTCTCATTGGTCCGTCTAGCCGCCGTACCACGTGCCGACCTACTTCTAGCTTGTACTATTTATTCTGTGCTTCTAATGAAATACTTTTACGTAGGTTTTAATCAACAGAATATATCAATAAACACGACGGGCACTGACAAAACCTAAAGGAGAGATTTACCAAAAATACACACTCGTATGCCCAGAATTAGAACTGTTGAAATACCGCCATGCATGCACGTTCGCCCATTTCGTTCGTCCCTTTCACTATTTTTCACAACTAAAATCCTCACATTTCACGTTAGCGGCGAGCTCATGTATACTTTATGCTTCGTCTGCACGAAAAGGAACGTATTTCGTTCAAAAACAACATTTACTCGTTATAGATCGGTTGTTCTGCAGAATTTGTTATTTGGCATCGAAATAAATAACAAAAAGTAATAAAACGATTAAAGCAACGTTCGGCCTGAGTAACAGTAAAGTTGCGAGCCATAAACAAGGAACAGATGGGTGGTTTGGGGCGTAACCACGCGCCACGCGGCCTCGCGCCTAAAGCCGAAAGCCGAGCCACTGTGGTCGACGCCTACCAAGACTTGACACAAATGCGAAACTACGGCCAAGCTATTTATAAGCCCCCTCACTATCTGAGTCTTTAACAAAGTAGAGCTTATCCTTATACAAAAGTGATACGTCTAAGTTTTCATTAACTACCGACTCCATGTTTCCGTTGCCTTACGTCACAGACTCACAGTAAGCGTGGAATAGTTGTTAAATGAGACTTAGCGGATATGATAGGGTAAGACAATTAATACCTACGTAACTGTAAATTGTATAATATTTAACTCTAGAATTTTTCATAATTATTCGAATAATAGTGTAGTATGCTGCGACTAGGTACCTACACCCTCCCATGATTTTTTTATAACTTTATTTTTTTATAAATATCAAACATAGGCGGTGAGTATACCCAAGCCGCACGCCTATTGCACTCCAAAGCACAAGTTATCAATGAAACTTAATTAAATTTTATAGTCGTAACTCACCCTTATCTCGAGTTTGGTAAAGTTAAAGTGAGAAGTTGACCCCTTAACGAGTTTGTCAGAAACAAATTGGACAGAAACGCTAATACAGTTCACTAGCTTACGTCATTATTTTGATATATTTTCAATCATATCTACGTCATTATAACGTTGAAACATTAAGGTGTGTCGAAAAGCTCGAATAAGTAAAATCTCATAGCAACTACCTACCACCATCAGACCAGACAGATGCAGTCGTACTAGTCAAATACCGAATACTTGCCTCATCATTGTAATTAGCAGGACCCTAGATAAACCCCAGGAAGTTAATAAACAGTAAGATTAAAAGTGATAGCTGCACCATAAAGGAGACGAATATTAAAGTAAGCTCCTGGCTCCACTTAAACATTCAATATACCACAAGATGTACCTATAAAGGCGGTTAATATGCCCTTCACATCTTGCGGCATGACGCATGCCAGAATTCCAATTTCAGTGTGTAATAAAGAATTAAACGAGGCAGAGAACGAGCCTCCCGCACTGTGCTGCGTTACTCCAGGGAAGTTATAAGGGTGTAAGTCCCCTTGCTCCTCGCTCCCACATGTTACAACAAACAGTTCTCCATATGTTTTACAGGTAACATTTGTTACCTTGTTTATTTATATTGTATATTTCGTCAACTAATGAGACACAATTACTTTTTGTATTGTTACCGAACTTAATCAGCTCGAACGATAGATGAGTGGATATATTTTTTATTGTTATTTTGTTGTACAGGCTTTATTTTTATTCCCTCCATTGCTTACCACGAACTAAATTGCGCGCTAGTTAGCGGAATTGAAAAAGCTAATTTAGAAAAATTATTTATCCCAAACGTAAGCTATGAAAAGAAATATGGTTTATGATAATGTTATATTATGAACGTAATTACTGCATTAAAAGATTCAAATACAATCCCATGATGAGACCTCCAAGCTCGGATTGTGGAGAAAATAATGTTTGGCCAGATAATAAAATGACAAGTGGCAGCGACATTCATTTTAAGTGTTTTCATTATAAAGAACTTGTTATTTATTACGTACTTAGAATAAAAAATCTGCGAGTATATGGCTCCTTGTTTATGGGTCATAAAAGGCTGAGAGTGCGACCAAGTGAGGCGGAGGGAACTTATAATTCACGGCGTAATGATTCGTACATAGAATTATTGATGAAAAGAAAATTGCAAAAAATTAGAAAACAACTGCACTTTTCTTGACTCAGATGGTTATAAGCAAATATTTTTGATAGGTTGTATTTTTGTGGTTAAAGGCGACCAATTTGTACAGAACACGCTCATAAAAGCACTGAGAGTCGGCCTATGTAAGTAGGTACTTTCTTTAACGTGCCACATGATCATTTCAAATATGTACGCATGTTTTGCAATATTTATAGCATGACCTTGTTTCTCTGAGAGCAGAAAGCTATGTTTGTTTATACTTCTGAATAATAAATATTCAAATATGGAAATTATAGTAAATAACTCGAGAAGAACATAACACTGTACTAACACTTATTATTATATTGTGAACACTAAACTTTAAAAAATAATTTAAAAGACGGCGATTCTTACTGAGCACAGAAACATAGGTAGGTAAAGTCAATGTCGATTTAGAATGATCCCGATGTAATGGTGAAGAAATATCTGCGTCTTGTGACTTAATACATTCGTCCTTCCCTCGTACAATCATCGCCAAAAGCCTATTTTGTTCACGCATACCTAACCGGGCATTCTCAAGAAGAGACCTTCATTTGCAGGCTCGGGTCCTCCATTAAGTTTTTTTATGTTTTCCTAAGTTTGTACATCTAAAACACGAACCTCACTTAGGCTAGTTCAGTTGTCATTAACTCTTGTCCCTTTTGAATTAAATTAATGTCAATAAAGTCGGTATTCGGGCACTGGGTTAGCCGGATGACTAGTGGTCACGTAACCGACGAGACGAAGGACAAAGTAATCCGTAACGTAACTAGAACCAGATTATGACACGGAGTGATCGATAAGATAAAAACTTTATAAGATCTGCTTGGTAACGCTGCTCTCTCTTCAGTTCTCAGTTTTTACGATTTTTGCTCTCGAGACTCAAGAGAAATTGCAGTTTCACAAAGTAGGCCAATAATTTCGTAAACTTTGTCAGAAACAAAATAGCTCCAATTACGCTGTACACGATCTAACACTATTTATTTTATGCAAAGGGTATTCAAAAATTAAACTAACTCAAGATGGCTGGTGTAATGCGGTAATATCGTGTTGACTCGGCAGCCTTCTCCTATAATATCTATTTGTAAAGCAAATAATACCAAAGGTCTTCATTAAAATCACAATGGAATCTATTATAAAAAGGCCGGAACCTCGCTCGGAGCAGTAAGCGGCGAGAGTAAGTAATTAAACCGTACAATTAACATGGACGTAATTCTTGCTGAGTGGACTCTCGCCACTCCGACCCACTTGCGAATAAATGCTCCTTCCTTTGAAATATAATTCTATTCGTATCTGTGCAAAATCTGGCCGCAAAATGGCAATTTGCGGCCAGTGGAACATGTCGATGAAACCGCAAATACTCATCTCGTTTACAATATGATTTGAAACTGTTCATAAAATTAAAAAGCAATTACAATTTAACCAGTTAAGATGACATTTTTGGTGGAGGGACTCGAGTTTCCTTAAAATGTAAATGTTTCGCATTTAACCAACGTCAAACTTGATCGAATGGTCCGAAGTTTTAGTAGGTCGTTGTCTTATAAAAGTAAATAGGCACCTAGGTGGTCCATGACCTACTAAATTGTTAAATTACGAAGACAATATCTTCAAGTACATAGGCAACTTAGGAATAGAAAGAAAACGGGTAGTGTTTAGGCACGAACAGATTTAAATATCCTTTTATAATTCCTTGTTCTACGTAGAAGTCCTGCGAATTATGAGATATTCTAAATTGAGCTTCAGGTCTCCGGTTATTAAGCCCAACTACTATTTATTACATCTTCTTAATAAAGTTCATAATATGAGCAATATGTCCGTATAATTCTATTTGAACTCACTCCACGGGCGCCCAGCTTCAATTTTCCACTTTTGATTTTCACTGGGGTTAGATGGCAAGATGGGTGTGCAAAGGGTGAGACGCAGGGCGTGGGACATTGTAACTTGAAATGATTAAATTCTGAAAATACATAACGTGTATAAAAATAGATGTTTCATTACAAAAACTATAAAATATTGAAGAACCTTTTTTAACGTTATTTTTTTGGGTGAATCAGAATCGCAACGCCCTTATTCAATTAATTATTGTCTGATATACTTGACGGTCGTTGAAAAATGTTTCCTTTGATAACCACATCCGTATACTTATCGCTTTATGTACACAATATAGAACTCATATCAAGAATTTCAAATATAGCTCTGACCAACATACTCGTAATATCAAAGTCTGCTTTGAGTTTCCCTTCGAACTAATTATTTGTAGAATGTTATATCAAAATTATGATGAGCAAGCTATGCTCGTGGCTCTACTCGCACGAAATGTTTTTAGCTTTCAAGAATTAAAATAGGGTTCTTTAATTCCGGGAAAACTAAAAGCATTTGTGTGCTAATCAAAAAGATTTTCTACGTAACTGTAGTGTAATCAAAAAGGTCTTAAATAAACCAGGAATTGAATAAATGCGTTTCGTATCCAGCGCCCTGTTCAATTAATTGTATTTAAAACAAGTGATGCAAAACGTTTCATGATTCATTTAATAATAAATGATAAATGATTTTATTTCTGTAAGTAGGTTTGTACAAACACTTTTACACGTCAATCATATTTTTTTTAAACTAGATGAGGTCGGCGTTTCCTATCTGACTACTCTGAGAAGAAAGGCCGAAACAAACTTAGAGGTCACAGTCTCTTTTAAAGTCCAGGCAGAATCTTGGTCAGATCATGTGAAGGCTATGTAGATCGGTGTCTGTAATGGTCTTTTGAGGAAAGAACCACACATATTGAGTAGACCTGTCCAGTCAGTGCACGCAATTGTCAGCAATCGTGCAGCTCAACTCAGAACTTAAGGAGCTCAACAATTCGACGAACAATACCAAAGAAAGGACATTTGAGTAGGCCGCATAAGTTACTCAAACTGCCTGATCATGATTACACTAAGAGAGAAAAATACAAAAAAAGCGATGGCCAACATAGTTCTCACATTCACAATTGTTAAAATAATATTATAATACTTTACAAAGTAAATACTAATGGTCATAGTATAAATAAAATTAATCAATGTCAATGTGTAGGTATATAAAAATCCGGACATAATCTTTAAGGACCATGCAGATTGGTGTACCTATGTGTTACGGTAAGTGTGATTAAATGAAAATTATTAATAATTGTCTATCAGTAATAATTACCGAAAGTCGTGGTAAAAGTGAGAAATTAATCACATTTATCGGTGATTATTAATAATGTAACCACAGTACCGATAAATGTAATACATTTTCAAAAATAACGTACGCTAAGCGACTTTCTGTTCGATCGAGCAACAGAGTAGAGGGCGGGGGTGGCAGAGCGGTGTGCGGGGTGTGCGGGATGTGCGGGAGCGCGCGGGGTCAATACATTGGTCAGGGGGTTGATTCATACAGTTTATGAAAAACAAAGCTTTTCATTCAAGGAATAAATACAAGCCCTTATGATGCTATGTTTGGTTGTAAACCGAAAATTGTCTTAAACACTTTTCTGCCCGCTGTTGACATTTCAGATATTACTAGTGAAGAAGATTTAGAAAAACTTCACGACCCTCAAGATACCATTACCGTTGCCGATAATTCTGAATCCTCGCACCATACTTCAGACGTGCAACTGTTTGCTACCCATTCTGTGCAAATTGAACCGGAATCGCAAAGTGACCCTAAAATTACCACAAGCCAGGAGGATTCTAAAAAAAAATCCTGGCGACAATGTCTAAGAAATAATTATCGAGCCGGAAAGCCAAGATATCGATAAACAGGCTGTCTCATAAATCGCCACCACTTCGGAAAAAAATCAATAAGTGCGAGGTTTTGCAAGAGAGTCTCCAGGAGCAAGCTGAATTTTTTTTAAAACGATTCAACACAAAATTTCCAGTTGTAAAAATAGGGGACAGTGTTAGGATACGGGTACCAGATGTAGATCGAGCCAAGGCAGATAGCCTAAACATAATCGGTGTTAATACATAATATGTTTGTTACCAATTGCATAAATTTTATTGCCACTTGGTGCAGTAACTATTAAGAAAATATTATTTTTATCATTTTTTTAATCTATCACCGCCTCCGAACGAACGTGATACATTTTTCATAATCATCTGTCAAAATGTGAAACTTGTGAGAAAATCGGTGCGCCCATAATAATAAAAATAAGACATAAGGAGTCCCAACTAAACTTCAAGAAGTTATGCCACATAAAAATTCAAGAAATTATTCAATCAAGAAATTGTCTCACGCCGCGCCGTGCTAGCACTTAAGACAAATTGTAAGACTTGACATAATGTATCATGTCTTGTCACAAAAGTCTTGGGTACGGCCATGCTAGCCCTGCTGTTAGCGTATTACTATACCTCAGATACAAGTATACTGTACCTAATGAAGCTTCGCCTATTACGTCAGAATGTGTAATTATGTATAATAAAAATAATAAAAAAGTAATAAAAATCTTTATTGTTACAAAAACCTTAGACATTGCTTAAAACTAGGTACATAACTTGGTTAAATAAAGGTCATACTTATAATTTAAACCCTGACTCCTAAACTAGGTGATCCTGTGACTTAGGAGTCAGGAGACTTAGGAGTATATTATTATAATTAATGTATAATTTCTACAAGTAGGTATACTCATATATATACTATTGTCTATACGTGTTACGCGTATTATCTTGTAAACAATAAGCCCTCAGGCATTTCGCGCTTATTACATTTTCGGTACCGATTTAGACCCCCTTCTGAACAATATAATAAATTGATTTATGAAACCAACGTCCGATATATACCTAATTCGGGAGAGTTAATCTCTCGGTATTGGCATGTGTTTGACTGTGAATGATTATGTACGAAATTTCTGACTTTTTACCTACCCATCAAAAGTTAGGAAGTAAAGTCTTCTTTTCCTTCTTTCGTATGAATATGACGAAACGTGAGAAGAAGAAGGCTCTAAGTACTTACTATACGAGAGCAAATAAAGAACTACGTAGGAATAGCTCATGCCGTGGTAAGAATTAGCCATGTAAACTAGATGGTATATTGTCTGACTGACTGAAAGCTACTCTATCGATACTCGATAGGTTAGTAGGCAGGTAGGTACATAAATGTAAAGCCAGGGAAATTTATTGTGAAGCGAATTGGCACCCTTCGTCAATTTACCGTGTTATAGCGATTTCATACAACTGTCAAAGAATGACAGTCGTGATTTGAATTCTGTATAATTCCGGACTTTGCTTTAGCACCTACTATTAATTATCCTGACTTGTCATATAGGTACGTAATTACCAATTTATCGCCACTGGATAAATTTAATGCATTATGTACGAAAAACATCATTCGAATGCGTTTAAAGAAACGTATAGGTACTACCTATAACGTTAATGAATTCCTAAATATCTTTTTTTGTTTACTTTTTTTTTGTTTTCTTACTTAGTTTCACGATCTGGCAGCTTGAGTAATTTATGCGGCCTACCCAAATGTCCTTTCTTTGGTATTGTTCGTCGAATCGTTGTGCCAAATGCGTGCACTGACTGGACAGGTTCGCTCAATCTATATGGTTTTTCCTCAAAAGACCGATTCAGACACCAATCTACATTGTCTTCACATGATCTGACCAAGATTATATCTGGACTTTAAAAGAGACTGTGACCTCTGAGTTTGTTTCGGCCTTTCTTCTCAGAGTAGTCAGACAGGAGACGCCGACCTCATCTAGTTTTTAAAATATGATTGACGTGTAAAAGTGTTTGTACAAACCTACTTACAGAAATAAAATCATTTATCTCACGTGACGGTCTGAAAGCTTGATAGGGAGCGTCGTCTTTCACGTCAGACGTAAATCGAACCCGACCAACATGGAAACATTACGGGTGAGGCTACACTAGTGAGGCGATAGCGGCGAGACAAGCGGGCGTAAGTAGCGGACAGTGATAACAAAACCTATGTAAATATAACTAACCTTTTCTATGTGCCGGAATCCAAAACAAAACTTTGACACTCAGCCGTTTTGTTGTAGGTATAACGAAATATCGAAGCGTAATGAATTGGATATTTCCTACATGCAAAACTTTAAAGTTTAAAAAATAAATATACAGCGTGTATCCAAAAACTATCAAACTGAACCACTTCCTCCACCGGGAACAACATCGTTTTCGCGAAAAAATTATCAACTGACCCATACAAAACTTCAATACCTACTAGACCCAAATGTATGGGATGGCGGGTTGTTTTAATGGTAACGTTTAATACACCCCAGTCTGATAAATCGTGGCATTGAATCGCTTTTGCATCGTTTGCAGGCTTGTTTTACTGGCTCGGACAACATCACAACACGATTTATTAATATCGATTGATGTGTTCAAACATAAAGCGGCCGTGTAGACGACAAATGGGTAGTGTGCTATATTTATGCATGCTATAAGACGCGGACCTTAACATTATGTATGTGAATCTTCAGACGATGCAGTGCATTCACGATAAACATAAAAACAGAAGTAACAAATTAATGTTATCTGCAATCATATCGTAAAGTTCTTATTGTTGAAAATAACTATGCGATGAAAATAACTAAGCTTTAAAAACTTAGTGATATACATTTATTTTTTGGAGTGCAAAATTATAGTACGGATACTCATTCATGGATTTCACCAGTCATGCCATAAGTCCTGTAGTATGTAATAGCTGGGATCAAGAAAATAAATGACGTGTCATATTAACCCTGGGAATTAACTTTGAATGTACAAAAGCACCGTAGCGTTTCATGGCGTAGCACTCATAACAATTCGTGGCGTAGCACTCGTAGCGTTTCATGGCGTAGCGTTCGTAACAATTCGTGGAGGAGCACTCGTACCGTTTCATGGCGTAGCACACGTAGCGTTTCATGGCGTAGCACTCGTAACAATTCGTGGAGGAGCACTCGTAGCGTGTCATGGCGTAGCACACGTAACAATTCGTGGAGGAGCACTCGTACCGTGTCATGGCGTAGCACACGTAGCGTTTCATGGCGTAGCACTCGTAACAATTCGTGGAGGAGCACTTGTACCGTTTCATGGCGTAGCACTCGTAACAATTCGTGGAGGAGCACTCGTAGCGTTTCATGGCGTAGCACACGTAACAATTCGTGGAGGAGCACTCGTACCGTTTCATGGCGTAGCACACGTAGCGTTTCATGGCGTAGCACTCGTAACAATTCGTGGAGGAGCACTCGTACCGTTTCATGGCGTAGCACACGTAGCGTTTCATGGCGTAGCACTCGTAACAATTCGTGGAGGAGCACTCGTAGCGTGTCATGGCGTAGCACACGTAACAATTCGTGGAGGAGCACTCGTACCGTGTCATGGCGTAGCACACGTAGCGTTTCATGGCGTAGCACTCGTAACAATTCGTGGAGGAGCACTTGTACCGTTTCATGGCGTAGCACTCGTAACAATTCGTGGAGGAGCACTCGTAGCGTTTCATGGCGTAGCACACGTAACAATTCGTGGAGGAGCACTCGTACCGTTTCATGGCGTAGCACACGTAGCGTTTCATGGCGTAGCACTCGTAACAATTCGTGGAGGAGCACTCGTACCGTTTCATGGCGTAGCACACGTAGCGTTTCATGGCGTAGCACTCGTATCGTTTCATGGCGTAGCACACGTAGCGTTACATGGCGTAGCACTCGTAGCGTTTCATGGCGTAGCACTAGTAACAATTCGTGGAGGAGCACTCGTACCGTTTCATGGCGTAGCACACGTAGCGTTACATGGCGTAGCACTCGTAGCGTTTCATGGCGTAGCACTAGTAACAATTCGTGGAGGAGCACTCGTACCGTTTCATGGCGTAGCACTCGTAGCGTTTCATGGCGTAGCACTCGTAACAATTCGTGGAGGAGCACTCGTACCGTTTCATGGCGTAGCACTCGTAACAATTCGTGGAGGAGCACTCGTACCGTTTCATGGCGTAGCACACGTAGCGTATGATCATGGCGTAGCTCTCATACGTAGGCGTAGGGTGGCGTAGTTCATTTTACTCATAGCCGATTTAATTAAATGCAGTTCTTGATACTGCAGCCGAGTAGGTATCTATTGATCTCCATAGAAAGTCGAGCGTCAATTATACCTTTTGACCTCAGTTTTTCAAGTGTTCCTTACGACAATGATGCCACAAAACACGAAAAGTTTTAAGGAAAAATCTTTGCCCGAGAAGATACAAAGAGGTTAGTGATTTTGTACGATATTTTTAGCCTGGCCTTCAGTTGAGAAATCATTAGACGTAACATGACAGTCTCTTAGAACCGCTAGGCCGTGGGCGACCGCCCACGCTTCGCCTCGCGCTGCCTTTGCCTATTTATTTAGAGGGCACATTGTTTAGAATCTTCAGTAAATAGCTTAGAATAAAGTCGCCATCATCCATATTATGACACATGTAGTAATCGTGTAACAGTTGGTGTACGGCACCACATGTTCTGCCTACTTATGCTTCGGGGAATTGTGAGCGATAATGGCATTCCATAAGTGCAATACTACATCTTTACTAGCTGTGCCCCACGGTTTCACCCGCATAAGTCTCAATCCCGTGAGAATATCGGAATAAAAAGTATCTTGTGTCCTAACCTAGGTCATGGCTACCCACGTGCCGTGTTCATCCAAATCCATTCAGCCATTTTAGAGTGAAAGCGCAACAAACAAAACTTAGGTACCTACTTTCGCATTTATAATATTATAAGATAGGAGGGATATCAGGGAATTCACCGTTCATTTTCGCACTTATCTTCAAAATAAATTATCTCGTTTTTATACGAGTTCACAATAGGAGATTTGCAATCTCCTATTGTGAACCATTTTAACCTTTAAAGGTTAAAATGGAAAAGGGTTCGCCTATTTTCATCGCAACCACCTGAATAATAAATCCACACCGCCATGTCAATCACTCTCCAAGCGGCATCTGATTGTAATTACCTCCGTTTACCCCGAGAGGAAATGAGTGTGGATGCATGTGAATGGGGAACTCAACACTGATCGCTTATAATAGCACAGAAAGAGCACATTTCTGCTACGAACTATCGCAAAACATCATTGCGTTTATTATCATTTATTAGCGTTATTTATCATTTAGGCATCCAGTAAGGCCAACAACAAAAGCCCTTACAGATTTATCAGTCAACACAGATGGCTGTTGAAAAAGTCCTTGTAATACCTACCTACATAATACCCATCCAGAGTTCCTAGGCAATGATTTCTCGTGCCAAATGTCTAAAACAAATATTCTCAACGGTCCACTTTTAGGAAAGGCAGCCATGTATGAAAACTAATAAATTATATATAACTCGCCTGCAAGGACCAAAGATACTAGCAACAAAAATGGAGAAGTGGAGAGTGTGACACTTCTGTCCTAGTTACGGGACATCAGTGATTTATGACCAAACTCCGAGAGCTGTGTTCTGTGTTATTATGAGTGGAGATAATAAAAATAAATAGCCATTAATAAGTCAAACTATAACCTGAAAGGGGATGGAGAAAGACAGCCAGTCTTTCAAACGTTGTGTTAAAAATACAAACCTAATGAATCGTATTTAACTTCGATAAGGTAAAATTGAAAGGATGAATTTGTGTGAGTGTTAATTTTAACACCTAAGCTTCAAAAAACGTTAACCGTTAAATTGGTTTGTATGACTTAGATTAGATTTCATTCCATCATTATAGCAAATGTACGTATTCAACTTTTTTTAGTCTATAATATTGTAAGAACGATAACCGAAGAATCCACTAGTCCAATAATTTTCTCCAACGCTGGCTATGACCTATTCCCAAGTTGTGTCAAAAACTTGGGACTGCCTTCTGCGTCCCGTCATTATTGCCAGCTGTTTCCATTCGGCCGTCTCATTGGTCCGTCTAGCCGCCGTACCACGTGCCGACCTACTTCTAGCTTGTACTATTTATTCTGTGCTTCTAATGAAATACTTTTACGTAGGTTTTAATCAACAGAATATATCAATAAACACGACGGGCACTGACAAAACCTAAAGGAGAGATTTACCAAAAATACACACTCGTCTGCCCAGAATTAGAACTGTTGAAATACCGCCATGCATGCACGTTCGCCCATTTCGTTCGTTCCTTTCACTATTTTTCACAACTAAAATCCTCACATTTCACGTTAGCGGCGAGCTCATGTATACTTTATGCTTCGTCTGCACGAAAAGGAACGTATTTCGTTCAAAAACAACATTTACTCGTTATAGATCGGTTGTTCTGCAGAATTTGTTATTTGGCATCGAAATAAATAACAAAAAGTAATAAAACGATTAAAGCAACGTTCGGCCTGAGTAACAGTAAAGTTGCGAGCCATAAACAAGGAACAGATGGGTGGTTTGGGGCGTAACCACGCGCCACGCGGCCGCGCGCCTAAAGCTGAAAGCCGAGCCACTGTGGTCGACGCCCTACCAAGACTTGACACAAATGCGAAACTACGGCCAAGCTATTTATAAGCCCCCTCACTATCTGTGTCTTTAACAAAGTAGAGCTTATCCTTATACAAAAGTGATACGTCTAAGTTTTCATTAACTACCGACTCCATGTTTCCCGTTGCCTTACGTCACAGACTCACAGTTAAGCGTGGAATAGTTGTTAAATGAGACTTAGCGGATATGATAGGGTAAGACAATTAATACCTACGAAACTGTAAATTGTATAATATTTAACTCTAGAATTTTTCATAATTATTCGAATAATGGTGTAGTATGCTGCGACTAGGTACCTACACCCTCCCATGATTTTTTTATAACTTTCTTTTTTTATAAATATCAAACATAGGCGGTGAGTATACCCAAGCCGCACGCCTATTGCACTCCAAAGCACAAGTTATCAATGAAACTTAATTAAATTTTATAGTCGTAACTCACCCTTATCTCGAGTTTGGTAAAGTTAAAGTGAGAAGTTGACCCCTTAACGAGTTTGTCAGAAACAAATTGGACAGAAACGCTAATACAGTTCACTAGCTTACGTCATTATTTTGATATATTTTCAATCATATCTACGTCATTATAACGTTGAAACATTAAGGTGTGTCGAAAAGCTCGAATAAGTAAAATCTCATAGCAACTACCTACCACCATCAGACCAGACAGATGCAGTCGTACTAGTCAAATACCGAATACTTGCCTCATCATTGTAATTAGCAGGACCCTAGATAAACCCCAGGAAGTTAATAAACAGTAAGATTAAAAGTGATAGCTGCACCATAAAGGAGACGAATATTAAAGTAAGCTCCTGGCTCCACTTAAACATTCAATATACCACAAGATGTACCTATAAAGGCGGTTAATATGCCCTTCACATCTTGCGGCGTGACGCATGCCAGAATTCCAATTTCAGTGTGTAATAAAGAATTAAACGAGGCAGAGAACGAGCCTCCCGCACTGTGCTGCGTTACTCCAGGGAAGTTATAAGGGTGTAAGTCCCCTTGCTCCTCGCTCCCACATGTTACAACAAACTGTTCTCCATATGTTTTACAGGTAACATTTGTTACCTTGTTTATTTATATTGTATATTTCGTCAACTAATGAGACGGAATTACTTTTTCTATTGTTACCGAACTTAATCAGCTCGAACGATAGATGAGTGGATATATTGTTTATTGTTATTTTGTTGTACAGGCTTTATTTTTATTCCCTCCATTGCTTACCACGAACTAAATTGCGCGCTAGTTAGCGGAATTGAAAAAGCTAATTTAGAAAAATTATTTATCCCATACGTAAGCTATGAACAGAAATATGGTTTATGATAATGTTATATTATGAACGTAATTACTGCATTAAAAGATTCAAATACAATCCCATGATGAGACCTCCAAGCTCGGATTGTGGAGAAAATAATGTTTGGCCAGATAATAAAATGACAAGTGGCAGCGACATTCATTTTAAGTGTTTTCATTATAAAGAACTTGTTATTTATTACGTACTTAGAATAAAAAATCTGCGAGTATATGGCTCCTTGTTTATGGGTCATAAAAGGCTGAGAGTGCGACCAAGTGAGGCGGAGGGAACTTATAATTCACGGCGTAATGATTCGTACATAGAATTATTGATGAAAAGAAAATTGCAAAAAATTAGAAAACAACTGCACTTTTCTTGACTCAGATGGTTATAAGCAAATATTTTTGATAGGTTGTATTTTTGTGGTTAAAGGCGACCAATTTGTACAGAACACGCTCATAAAAGCACTGAGAGTCGGCCTATGTAAGTAGGTACTTTCTTTAACGTGCCACATGATCATTTCAAATATGTACGCATGTTTTGCAATATTTATAGCATGACCTTGTTTCTCTGAGAGCAGAAAGCTATGTTTGTTTATACTTCTGAATAATAAATATTCAAATATGGAAATTATAGTAAATAACTCGAGAAGAACATAACACTGTACTAACACTTATTATTATATTGTGAACACTAAACTTTAAAAAATAATTTAAAAGACGGCGATTCTTACTGAGCACAGAAACATAGGTAGGTAAAGTCAATGTCGATTTAGAATGATCCCGATGTAATGGTGAAGAAATATCTGCGTCTTGTGACTTAATACATTCGTCCTTCCCTCGTACAATCATCGCCAAAAGCCTATTTTGTTCACGCATACCTAACCGGGCATTCTCAAGAAGAGACCTTCATTTGCAGGCTCGGGTCCTCCATTAAGTTTTTTTATGTTTTCCTAAGTTTGTACATCTAAAACACGAACCTCACTTAGGCTAGTTCAGCTGTCATTAACTCTTGTCCCTTTTGAATTAAATTAATGTCAATAAAGTCGGTATTCGGGCACTGGGTTAGCCGGATGACTAGTGGTCACGTAACCGACGAGACGAAGGACAAAGTAATCCGTAACGTAACTAGAACCAGATTATGACACGGAGTGATCGATAAGATAAAAACTTTATAAGATCTGCTTGGTAACGCTGCTCTCTCCTCAGTTCTCCGTTTTTACGATTTTTGCTCTCGAGACTCAAGAGAAATTGCAGTTTCACAAAGTAGGCCAATAATTTCGTAAACTTTGTCAGAAACAAAATAGCTCCAATTACGCTGTACACGATCTAACACTATTTATTTTATGCAAAGGGTATTCAAAAATTAAACTAACTCAAGATGGCTGGTGTAATGCGGTAATATCGTGTTGACTCGGCAGCCTTCTCCTATAATATCTATTTGTAAAGCAAATAATGCCAAAGGTCTTCATTAAAATCACAATGGAATCTATTATAAAAAGGCCGGAACCTCGCTCGGAGCAGTAAGCGGCGAGAGTAAGTAATTAAACCGTACAATTAACATGGACGTAATTCTTGCTGAGTGGACTCTCGCCACTCCGACCCACTTGCGAATAAATGCTCCTTCCTTTGAAATATAATTCTATTCGTATCTGTGCAAAATCTGGCCGCAAAATGGCAATTTGCGGCCAGTGGAATATGTCGATGAAACCGCAAATACTCATCTCGTTTACAATATGATTTGAAACTGTTCATAAAATTAAAAAGCAATTACAATTTAACCAGTTAAGATGACATTTTTGGTGGAGGGACTCGAGTTTCCTTAAAATGTAAATGTTTCGCATTTAACCAACGTCAAACTTGATCGAATGGTCCGAAGTTTTAGTAGGTCGTTGTCTTATAAAAGTAAATAGGCACCTAGGTGGTCCATGACCTACTAAATTGTTAAATTACGAAGACAATATCTTCAAGTACATAGGCAACTTAGGAATAGAAAGAAAACGGGTAGTGTTTAGGCACGAACAGATTTAAATATCCTTTTATAATTCCTTGTTCTACGTAGACGTCCTGCGAATTATGAGATATTCTAAATTCAGCATCAGGTCTCCGGTTATTAAGCCCAACTACTATTTATTACATCTTCTTAATAAAGTTCATAAGAGAATTGCAATATGTCCGTATAATTCTATTTGAACTCACTCCACGGGCGCCCAGCTTCAATTTTCCACTTTTGATTTTCACTGGGGGTAGGTGGCAAGATGGGTGTGCAAGGGGTGAGACGCAGGGCGTGGGACATTGTAACATGAAATGATTAAATTCTGAAAATACACAACGTGTATAAAGATAGACGTTTCATTACAAAAACTATAAAATATTGAAGTACCTTTTTTAACGTTATTTTTTTGGGTGAATCAGAATCGCAACGCCCTTATTCAATTAATTATTGTCTGATATACTTGACGGTCGTTGAAAAATGTTTCCTTTGATAACCACATCCGTATACTTATCGCTTTATGTACACAATATAGAACTCATATCAAGAATTTCAAATATAGCTCTGACCAACATACTCGTAATATCAAAGTCTGCTTTGAGTTTCCCTTCGAACAAATTATTTGTAGAATGTTATATCAAATTATGATGAGCAAGCTATGCTCGTGGCTCTACTCGCACGAAATGTTTTTAGCTTTCAAGAATTAAAATAGGGTTCTTTAATTCCGGGAAAACTAAAATCATTTGTGTGCTAATCAAAAAGATTTTCTACTTTGTGATTCGTCTGTACAGCGCATTTTCAGGACTATCTGGCACGACAAAGATCCAGCTTTCTTGCATTTATTAGAATGTTAAGCTCGTGAAAACCCCATTTGAGACCTACATCTGTAACTGTAGTGTAATCAAAAAGGTCTTAAATAAACCAGGAATTGAATAAATGCGTTTCGTATCCAGCGCCCTGTTCAATTAATTGTATTTAAAACAAGTGATGCAAAACGTTTCATGATTCATTTAATAATAAATGATAAATGATTTTATTTCTGTAAGTAGGTTTGTACAAACACTTTTACACGTCAATCATATTTTTTTTAAACTAGATGAGGTCGGCGTTTCCTATCTGACTACTCTGAGAAGAAAGGCCGAAACAAACTCAGAGGTCACAGTCTCTTTTAAAGTCCAGGCAGAATCTTGGTCAGATCATGTGAAGGCTATGTAGATCGGTGTCTGTAATGGTCTTTTGAGGAAAGAACCACACAGATTGAGTAGACCTGTCCAGTCAGTGCACGCAATTGTCAGCAATCGTGCAGCTCAACTCAGAACTTAAGGAGCTCAACAATTCGACGAACAATACCAAAGAAAGGACATTTGAGTAGGCCGCATAAGTTACTCAAAATACCTGATCATGATTACACTAAGAGAGAAAAATACAAAAAAAGCGATGGCCAACATAGTTCTCACATTCACAATTGTTAAAATAATATTATAATACTTTACAAAGTAAATACTAATGGTCATAGTATATATAAAATTAATCAATGTCAATGTGTATATAAAAATCCGGACATAATCTTTAAGGACCATGCAGATTGGTGTACCTATGTGTTACGGTAAGTGTGATTAAATGAAAATTATTAATAATTGTCTATCATTAAATAATTACCGAAAGTCGTGGTAAAAGTGAGAAATTAATCACATTTATCGGTGATTATTAATAATGTAACCACAGTACCTACAAATGTAATAAATTTTCAAAAATAACGTACGCTAAGCGACTTTCTGTTCGATCGAGCAACAGAGTAGAGGGCGAGGGTGGCAGAGCGGTGTGCGGGGTGTGCGGGATGTGCGGGAGCGCGCGGGGTCAATACATTGGTCAGAGGGTCGATTCATACCGTTTATGAAAAACAAAGCTTTTCATTCAGCAATAAATACAAGCTCATATGATGCTACGTTTGGTTGTAAACCGAAAATTGTCTTAAACACTTTTCTGCCCGCTGTTCACATTTCACATATTACTAGTGAAGAAGATTTAGAAAAACTTCACGACCCTCAAGATACCATTACCGTTGCCGATAATTCTGAATCCTCGCACCATACTTCAGACGTGCAACTGGTTGCTACCCATTCTGTGCAAATTGAACCGGAATCGCAACGTGACCCTAAAATTACCACAAGCCAGGAGGATTCTAAAAAGAAAAACCTGGCGACAATGTCTAAGAAATAATTATCGAGCCGGAAAGCCAAGATCGATAAAGAGGCTCAACAATCGCCACCACTTCCAAAAAAAAAACTAGAAGTGCGAGGTTTTGCAAGAGAGTCTCCAGGAGCAAGGTAAAAAAATGTTAAAATGATCCAACATACAATTTCCTGTCTATTTTTACAATAGGGGACAGTGTTAGGGTACGGGTACCAGATGTAGATCGAGCCAAGGCAGATAGCCTAAACATAATCGGTGTTTATATGTTTGTTACTGATAATAACTTATACAAGCAGGGAACAAAGTATGGCGTGTTAAATCAACTGTATCCACGAAATGAGTTTACCATTTGCAAGGAAAAGTTTGTTTCTGTTGACGAGGTTCGTAATACAACTTGCAATCTGCGAGAATGTGCCCGCAAGGACTCAAAATTGTGAGGACAAGGCTTTCAACACTGCAATTGTATTGGCTGTAAATCTTTGTATGCCACAAAAATCTTTCATGCTAAAAAAAAAGAAATATTGTAATTAGGATTTTAATTTTAATTTAATTTTAGTTTATTTAGTATTTTAGTTCAGTACCTATAATTATTGTGGTAGGCATTATCAATAAATACCTATTAAACAAAGAAATAGAAGTAAGATTGAAATTTTTAATGTTGATGTTACGGAGTCTATGATTGTACAATTTTTATTTTATCTGTTCTAGTTTGATTTAAGCAAAACCAAAAAATAAACGATTTCGCATGTCAGTTTAGAAAGAAAGAAAGAAAAATAGGTTTCTTTTAGGTATGTATTTGTAAGTATTATAAATAAATACCTACTGGACAAATAACTTCCGAGTCTTATTTTATTTTATTACTTTTACCGACAAGAGTAGTGAATTATTAATAACAACTGCTAAAAGCGAAGAATTTCAATTTTATATTCACATTTACCAAGTCATGAGATAATTATTAATAATTTTCAATTAATCACATTTACCGTAAAATATGCATAATAATTAATGTAGACACTTTAATACTTAACATGTGTAAACAGCATGATTTTGATCCTTTCATAACAGGTGTGTCCTCGGTCACAAAGTGCCCGAGTTTTAGCTTATTTAATTAAGATTTTGTATGTTCAGGTTTTTATTCTTGTATTGAATATGAATTGTGAATTTAGTTTAAACTTGAATGTTATACAGTTTTTTTTTAATTTTTTTTTTTAGCTGTATTGTGTTGTTAAACTCTTTATTCTTTCCAATCTGTTTTTAGAAGTGAACACTTTTAATTGGCTGACAGGCTCACATACTATGTTTTATCCTGTTCAATAATTATTTATTTATTAACTTACACTTACAGCTGTAAGTCTAAGTTAATAAATAAATAATTAATTAGGTCGTTTTGTAACAGTTTACATCCATACTTAATCACAATGTACTTATTCCTCATTCATGTAGATATATACGTTGGCCCCAAACATCTGTTCCAAAGTTACTCGATGCAATTGTTTGCGGTATAACTTTATACTCGCACAGGTAATCCAATAGAACTGCAGAGTGACGTTTAGCAGACAAAGCCGAGTTGGATGGCTCCCCCGAGACGCTGGCGCGAGTAGCTAGCTAGTTTAAACCGAGTTCTGATTAGATAGACTCTTACTATTTAATTACTTACAGTTCAAAGTGCTGGGTCGACTTTGTATTCGTAGTGCCACTGAGTTTTGAGATTACAAAAATAAATTAGATTATGAGAATCACATTATTAGTTTGGTTGTTCATCATGCCAAATACCATGTAAAAAAACCAGCGTCTTTCAAATTATTAATCTAATTTACAAGTTCCCTTTTTCGTTAACTACCGAAGGTTGAAAACGACACCCTTGAAAACGACATCAGATTCCAGCGGTAATGTCAAAAGGTACTTACTATGCATTATTAATTGCATGCCATGCGATGGCGCTTCATAAAGGAATTTAATATTTCATTCTACTAATTTCTACCGGCTTGCACGATAACTTGGATGAAGTTTTCAACTAAGAAGCAATGGGAGGCAAACATACTGGAAAAATAATGTAGGCTTGTTTATATTTCATTCTAGCTGAGTCGAATGGAATACATGTTCGAATGTTTTCAATATTTTAGCTTTTGACTGTTATTACTAAAATCTTTGTCATCATGTTATAACTGGCAACTAGTTGTTAATTTATCATGATACTTGCAAACTAAAGCTGGGTGCACATTTTATGGTAGAAATAAAAATATCCATCGTTTCTAGTCGTAACTATTTTCTTTGTACCTTTCACTTTGTAAAGTACAGACCAGCATTGTAAGTGGGTCTCATTAAATCTGGTTTGCCACTTTGTTGCGAATACATTTATATTACAGTGGCTATAACACTTTCTTTGAATTTATCATGCAATAGTGAAAAGGGGATCGCGGTGTACGACGGCTTGGCTTTAAAATGTATCGTATAACGGATTCATACGTTTATTTATTGATTTTTACAATCGAACTAAATTATGAATTAAAAAATTATTTAATTTAATTATTATCTACGGAAAAAAATAAATTAAAATTCTTATGTTATTACATTTACATGCTAATGCTATTGGTTTATGGATTAACCCAGCGCGAGATACTGGGTAGGGATAAGGGTTCCTACCGCACTTGACCCCCACGACCCAAACAACCTATAAGACCAGACCATACTTCTTCTCTCCCGATACGCCTCCCCTTCCCTCCGGACCTCGTACACCAGCAGACATGCCAGTGGCTTTATTCTCAATTTAATTCAATAATCAAATCAAACATTTTTGAAAAAAAAAATTACATAAAAATAGGAGTGCATAAAATCATTTGAATAAATTGAGAGTAGGTGCTCAATAGGCTTCCAACTGCTAGCGGACTACACCAACGAGTAACGTACTCCATCCGTCATACTACTGACTCCACCCTTGCTCCGCCCTGGTCTGCAATGTCAGAATCATGGACCACCGCCGCACGCGCAGCGCTCATACCTGGACATCGTTCTATCTCCGTCGTCCACAACGAGCCTCACTGCTGGTGCACGACCACTGGACGCAAGTAGTGTCTTCCACTGATTATAACCTCCTGGTACTCGAAGCGGTACTTCCGTAGCGTTTGAATTGGAAACATTCGAGTAGACGACGACGACCTAACAACTGTCTTGAGCAATAACGGTACTATCCACAGTATCCACAGCACTATCGCACTATAGTGCTGTTTTATGTTTTCCGAGTGCTAATTACCGTTTACTCAGAAATATCTTTTGCTGGCCACGTACCTATTATACATCATTCACATTGTAGCGGTATCTACATCGCCGCATAAGAACTACGTCACACTGACGTCACGCAAAATCCTGTATCGCGCAAGCAGAGTTTACCACGCAACTAGCATAGATACAACGTCCCGACATCAATCGTCGGGCAGTTGCCCACCAGACAAAACACCCGTCTGGCCGGAGGATCCTCCCTTTTCTATGGAGGTATGAGTGAACCTTACACCCTGTTCCTCGTGCCTCTTTAGCATAATCTCTATTACATAGTTTATGAGAACCTGGTAGTACAATGCTGCTCTCGCCTCCTACTTCAAAAACCAACATCAACCTGTCACGTTCCGAAGCTGACATAAGCAAACTCTGTGAAGATGAGCTAATTGATGATTTGATTTCATCATTTGTTACTCAAAGAGTGCTGAAAAACCAGTCCAAAATTTTGATTTTAGAACTGAACTGAGAGAAATGATGAAATAATTTATAGTTCTCAAAATACCCGGTTTGAACCCCTTGGATCTCATATAATGGACCTCAAGCTACATTATGATCGAGACGTCAAACACTGTTTTGGAGAGCTCTCTGAACAGCCTATAAGAACAAATGAATGTCTTCCTTGGCGTCCAAAAAAGCAGGTCTAGAAAAAGAGCGCGCTGATATGTGTACCCATTTATCGACTATTGATGAAAAGATCGACACACTGGAGCGAAACTTGATTAAAACATGCGTTGAAATCAGAAATGTCTAACAATATCCAAACGATACTGTTTCTGTACTCTCTAATGTCCTCTGCATTAATGTTAAGTCAGACATTTTTAGGTACAGAATTGACTAACAAAATAATTCCTCCCCGTTGTTCGTGAAATTTACTAACACCTTTACCAAAAGCAGTTTTCTAGACTCTGTGAAAAGCTACAACAAACGATACCCCAATCAAAAGCTCAATTCAGTCAACAGTCTAGAAAACTGTTTTACTTGGCCAGAAACTTTGCTAAAGCGCATAAATACAATTATTGTTGGATTTCAAATTACCATATTTTGATAAACGATAAATGATTTTATTTCTGTAAGTAGGTTTGTACAAACCCTTTTTACACGTCAATCGTATTTTAAAAACTAGATGAGGTCGGCGTTTCCTATCTGACTACTCTGAGAAGAAAGGCCGAAACAAACTCAGAGGTCACAGTCTCTTTTAAAGTCCAGACATAATCTTGGTCAGATCATGTGAAGACCATGTAGATTGGTGTCTGAAACGGTCTTTTGAGGAAAAACCATACAGATTGAGCGGACCTGTCCAGTCAGTGCACGCATTAGTCAGTAATCTTGCCGCTCAATTCAGAACTTAAGGAGCACAACGATTTGACGAACAATACCAAAGAAAGGACATTTGGGTAGGCCGCATAAATTACTTAAGCTGCCAGATCGTGAAACTAACTAAGAAATCAAAAAAAAAAGTAATAAACCACATAATCTTCCCATTCACAATCATTAAAATAATTTAATACTTTACAAAGTAAATACTCATGTCATTGTATGTATAAAATTCATCAATGCCAATGTGTATATAAAAGTTCAGACATAATCTTTGAGGACCATGTAAATTGGTGTCTGAAATGGTCTTCTGAGGAAAGAACCACGCAGATTAAGAGGACCTGTCCAGTCAGTGCACGCATTTGTCAGTAACCGTGCAGCTCAACTCAGAACTTCAGGAGCTCAACGATTGGACGAACAATACCAAAGAAAGGACATTTGGGTAGGCCGCATAAACTATGAACGACGAACTTTTGACGAAAAAGGTTAAGGAATCACCATACTTTGTGACTAAAAATGAAGTTCAATTGCAACAGATGTCCAAATTACCTGAAGTATGACGATTTCCATTAGCCTTACTTACATTTGATTTTCTTTTTTGTATTAAACTATTTTGTAGATTAAGTAAATATGTGTAACTTACCACTTAAAAATAACAATATTAATTTTGCAAGTTAATTTCCACACACAAACCAATCTATACGCACTACTACTCAAACAAGATCCTATCACTCACCATTACATCTCATAATAATGTTATACAAATCACGCCTTACGTAAACCTGTAATAATGCTACTTTTACCTGAAAACCAAGTATCACTGTTCCCCTGTCTTCTATCTAAACTAGAATTTCTAGGCGTACATGGTATACAACTACAGTTTTTTAATTCATATCTCTCAGACCGTAGGCAGATAAAAAATAGATGAAAAAATTCTAACACTCCGTCTCTAAACTCAACCTCTTTCCCTTCCGTTTACACACAAACACCACACCTACATCACAAAACACACACAAATACTAACACTTAACGTATACAATATACAGATAAAATGGCAGGGGGCGATTTGCACACTCAATAATGGGCCCCCGAAAACTATCGCTAGCACGTCGTAGCGACAAGGAGGCAACATGTCCTGAAGTGCTTGAGGAGTGGAGAGGTATTCCACGGCTATCAGAACAATCCCAGAGCCCAGAAGATGGTCAAAACTCCCTACCAGCACTTAATGGAATACTTCCTTCCTCCGAGCACATTTGCTCTTGCGAATCACCACTCAGGCTGGACAATTAAGGCAGGAAAGAGGTGGGAGCTCTGTTCCTCGTCGTTGTTAACTCCAGCTGGCCAATGGAAAAGAACAAGACTTCTCTCGGGAGATAGGGTCCGTGGGGTCGCTACTGCCCAACAGCTCGCTGCATGCTGCCTTGCGGGTTTCTGTATCTCTCTTGGTCTGGCTCCTGACCCTAGACCTGTTCCGGCGCAAGCCCCTCTACGACGTCAAGTAAAGATACGGCGGTGGGATTATTATTATTATTATTATACTTAGGTCTGGAAGTTTTCGGCGCCCCTGGCCAGAACACTAGCTTCCACCCTTGCTGACTGGCTAAACATTCTACTACGATAGGACATCAGCTACACTCATAAAACTTATTACATAAAAGAGAGGAGGAGAAGACACCTTTCAAGGTTGCCTGTGATGGCTGTGTTAGATATACCCACGAAGTAAAATTACAGGATATGCCTCTAATTTTTAACCATGCGTACAGACGATACCGATGGCTAAACTGATCTCACCAAGAGCGAAGATTTTAGGTACTACATTTCAATAATAGTCACTTTATTGACTGGCACAGGATTATATTTTATCGTGCCCTCATAGCACGGCTACAAATTACATCTCACTTGCGCAAATCTTCAGTTTGCACAAGCAAGCCGGCAAAAAGGTACCTTGCAAACTTTTTGCTATGTTGAGGACGCTTTGTGACGCATTGTTCGCGCATGCTAGCTAGTGCATGAGGCCGGAACTAATCATACATTAACCAACATTGACTTTCTATGTAATTAATGTCTGCCTCACATACCTGAGAACCTTTCCGTCATACTGCAGGAACCGCAGCAGGCGATCGTCTTGCACCTTGGACCTCTTCGGCGGCAGCACGTTCTTCCATCTTTCTTTCTCGGTGTACTCATCCACAGGCAACGATTCCTCGGCGGATATCTCCATGCCTTGTGACTCCATCCATTCCTGCAACAAAACATAATACACTATAGACTAGAATAGAATACTCTAGTACACAACATGAATTACAGATATAATGTAGACATTTTACATAAGGTGACACAATGGGCGATCTTATCGTTAAAAGCGATCTTTTAAAGACAACCTTTGAATAGATTTCAAGGGAGGAGGAGGATTATGCAAGATTTAATATGGGTGTGGGTATGTTAAGCTGGATAGACTGTGTACAAGATGATATGGTTAGAAAGAGATGATAAATGTATGTGCAGCGCATCCTAGGCAGTCAGCGGACAGCATACTATTGTCACAGAAACAAAATAGTTTGTAACGATACGAGAAAAGAACAATGTAAGTAATCAAATAGTCCGCTGGTTTGTAGGTAATTTGACTAATTTATGTGTCAGCGTAGAATATTAAAAACGAAGATCGTAGGCGATTAAAATAGACGGCAATTACAATAGGTAGGTAAATCGTCTTAAAGTAATTATCTACACATTAAACAGTTCCGGTATTTTGATAGTGACAAAACTTTTCAAGGTTTTGAAAATAACGAATAATGTATGAGTTTTTAAACTGTGACGCACAATTAATGTAACTGTGGTTAAAATTAGCATTATTCAGTGTTTGAGACATAAACTTATGAAACAATATTTGATTAATTTCGATGTTAGTAGTGTGCGAGGTTTGACATTGTTCCTATATAGATAAGCTTATGACGTATTATGTGATTTCGCGTGTGATTTCACAAGCCTCCGTGGCGCAATTGGCTAGCGCGTTCGGCTGTTAACCGAAAGGTTGGTGGTTCAAGCCCACCCGGGGGCGATTTTTTTGTATAAAATTATCCTAGCCATACCCGATGCAAGAATATGAATTTGAGAATGAATTAAAATTAAAATACCATTTTTTTTATTTTATTTTTTTATTTTCATGTTGCTAATTTATTACAACAGGCGCTACTCACGCCATGTCTTATCTCCTGACATTGATATTGTATGTGACTTACAATTACTTCTGTAGGTAAATCCCAAGGCAAATTACTCGATTTGAATTAAAGTAGGTAGGTGAATGACCCGATTTCCTAAAAAAGGATAAAATAAAAGGATATAAAACATGTCAAGTACGAAATGGGGCCACAAATCAAATTAGGGGAAAGCGCTCAGATTGAGCATAATAAAAGTGGGACATAAGAAATTGGAACGATTCATAATATAATAGGTTAGTATAGGTACCTAGTTACTTTACTTATAATCAGAGACATCGCTCCAATGACAATTAAAACACTTATTAATTATTCACTATTGGAAGTAAAATTTTACTCAAAAATGCTTGCAATGTGGTCATTATTTTGACAACCTTCACGATTCAGCCAAGTCGACCTTTCTGCGCTACTTGAATAGGTGCCAGCAAAGTTGTATGGAATTTCATTGCTGGTGAGTTTGAGCCACCAGCAATTTCCTTTGAAAATCCATTATAGTCGACTTTTGTTCCAAAAAAATTGTCAGGTGCAAAAATATGTTATTCAGAATTTGGCCGTAGAGGTACAGGCAGTACAATCATCATTGCCTAATTTAAATAAAAAATAAACAAAATTGCGGGGAAGAAACAAAAGCCCGGCGCGACGCGGAGAATTTTAAGCAATCCTCCATATTGTTTTCTACAAATTTTCGTGATATTTAAAATTAAATTGTAAAAATGAACTCTTCAAGCAACGAATCCTCCAATTCCATGTGTTTAGCAACGCCGGACATTCAAAAGGAAGCGAAATCAGTGATGAAAAATGTATTGCCAACGAAGTCAAAGGAAAAATACAAACCACAAAAAGTTTGCGCAGTGGAAAATCGACAGAAAGTGATAAATTAGTCTTTATAGGAAAACGTTTTTCTAGTTTATTTTAACGACCTTTCAAAGCAAATGAAGCCCTCATCTCTCTGCGGTGCTATTCTGTAACTATCTCACCGTGAAAACTTAGGTGAAGTGAGCGTGGAGTGAGCTGTCAACAGTGTCAATCCCTAGTATCAGGTGGAATGAAAACTCACTTCAAGCTCACTTCACCTAAGGTTTCACGGTGATATTATTACCGAATAGATCGGCTGGAATACCTACTTACTCCATCCATGCCGAAATGTACGGTTTTGGTGAAGCACAATTTGAACATAAAATACTATCACAATCTGACGGGTATGCTGAACGGACAGTCGGACGGATACCTATAAGTAAGTGTAAAAAGTCAAAAGTCTTGACAGGACAATGTGTGGAAAAGTTTATAAATGAAGCACCTCACTCTGAGTATATGTAGGTACTTGGCAGTAAAAGTAAGTCTATAACGTGAGTGCATTCCTTACCACAAAAAAAAAAATCTGTTGGTAGATCCTAATAAATACTAAAAATTATGTTTTTTGTTGCAGGTGGTTGTTATGTTCGGCATTTACGGTGCATGTAGATGTATCGAAATTGCAATTGGCACAGCAAATGATATAGAAACTCACAACAAGGTCATGATGATTACTCCTTGTGACACTAAAACCAAGATAGATCGAAGCTTCGTTGTCGGTAGTGTCCGACCGAAGCTTCGGCTTCGGCTTCGGCTTCGGCCACCTTCGGCCAAAAAAGCACCTTCGGCCAAATCTTCGGCTTCGGCCAAAAATTTGCCGAAGGTTTGGCCGAAGCCGAAGGTTTGCTAGTTGTTAAAATTTGAAATTTACTGAACGATGCTAGAGCGAGACGGAGAGTGTGCAGAGCAGCAGAGTTTCGCCGCGCCGCCGCACCGGACCAAACGAATCGCAGTTAGTAAACTAAACGAGTCAAAACAAGTTTGAGAGCGCGTCTTAAAATTCTAATAAGTGTTTTGTTTTTAAATATTTCATATTTGTTTTACATTGTTTAACATTGTATATTTGAAACTTTTATTTTAGACAATATTTTATTACCTACTTGTATATGTTGGTCACTCGGCTCGTTATTGGGCTAAATCTCTAAAGCTCTCACAATATGTATCTAGTATATTCTGAGATCAAAGTAACTATCGTATTTCTCAAGGTCAATGACACCTTCGGCTTCGGCTTCGGCCGAAGGTTTTGGTGAATACCGATTAATCGGCTTCGGCTTCGGCCAGAATTGCACCTTCGGTCGGACACTAGTTGTCGGTGACACCTCATTTGTAGTGGTACAAAAACATCAAGCACTTCGTCCCGTTGATGTAAGAACAGACAGATTTTTTCTCAGTTATAGAAACTGCAAACACGGACCTTAAGAAAAGACGGGCCTAACCTCGTATTATCACGAGGGGTTATTCCGTCTATCCACCCAAAAAAAACCACCCTAAGGTGAATACGCGGAAACGCATGTCCAAGAATCCACCCGGACTTTCGGACCTGATAGACGGAATAACCGATCATCAGTGAAACATGCAAATGGGCGCCCATTTATGTGTGTGCGTGCTTTGAGGGTTGCCATATAAATTATCAAATTGCCCACTTTTTAGATCTAGCACAATTAAATCCTGTTATCATTTTTGTAGGTACTACCCACTTCAGCATTGGATTCGATTGTTATGCTACCGTCCTTTCATCATCTTTGTACGTGGCCAATAAATTCCAAAATCAAAATTCACTTGCATCCTAAATTGACATCGCTAAAATTGTCATAGCGATCTACTATCTCTTTTCTTTTTTAGCGATAAGAACACTATAAGTATGACAAATTTGAATTAAGCTTAAACGGTTGGATGACAGAATCATAATGTTGATTTATCAAACTACATTTTCATGACCATAGTGATTGAAAACACATTTTACGAAAAGCAATTTATTTTTTATTTCTAGGAAACAAAAAAAAAAATATTATCGGAAATCCGGTTTTAATCAAGCCGTACCTACTCAGATAATGAGGGTTCCGAACTATAACTAGCGGCGATATATATTTTAAGGAAATCGTACTGCTTAGTAACATTAAATCTTAGCAGTACTTACTAAAAGTATAGGTCCTGTCGTATAATTAATCATTATAATTTTTGTACATGTTTGTTTTGTAAAAAGTACTATAGTTTTCCCGTAATCTGTGACTCAGTACCTACCAACCCTAGTAGGTAACATAAAAATTATAGACCGAAAAACCTCGAAGATCAGGGGAGGTGCCAGAGTAACGTATTATGCATGCCCTTCTTTTCCTTTTGAGATTGAATCAAACATCGCAGCAGGATTATCACAAACAATAAGTAATATAAACCCTGGAAAGGCGGTCCTGAATATTAGTAGCTGCACTTTTAAGAGTCGTTACTTTAAATAAAGTCGTACAGCTGGTTTTATTTCAATTACTCGCATTGTTTGAGTTAAGCACTATACGAGCCTTGGTTCGCAATGACTGCGTTGCTAGTCACGCTATGATGGCCTCGAGCTTAGCGTAGCTACGCTCTCGGCCTTCAAGCTTGGTCATCATTGCAGCCCTTGTTGTCCGCGCTATGTCCATTAATCAAGGGCTGCTGACCGCGCTGTGTTGGCCTGGAGCTGCACTACGCTGCTCCTTCGGCCATCATCAGCGCTACCAGCAACGCAGTCATTAGAGACTGCGGCAGTAATATAGGTACTAATGACTTTTGTTTAGTTATTTATTTGAAACACAATAACGAGCGTTTTTTTCTTGAAAAACAAATGAATTGGTGAGTTTCTTTCGGAACCGGACGCTTGCACGGGGTCGTAGTCAGTGGAAATGAAATATTACCAAGAACTGGAGGCTTGGAAACGAATACATAATTGGAATGCTTAATTAAGTTTGATTTTATATTAGTTTTTTTTGTTGTTGTTTTGCATTAGTAAGTACTTACTCAAGTGTACCTACAATTAATTAAGTAATTAATAGTGTCCGACCGAAGGTGCAATTCTGGCCGAAGCCGAAGCCGAAGCCGATTAATCGGTATTCACCAAAACCTTCGGCCGAAGCCGAAGCCGAAGCCGAAGGTGTCATTGACCTTGAGAAATACGATAGTTACTTTGATCTCAGAATATACTAGATACATATTGTGAGAGCTTTAGAGATTTAGCCCAATAACGAGCCGAGTGACCAACATATACAAGTAGGTAATAAAATATTGTCTAAAATAAAAGTTTCAAATATACAATGTTAAACAATGTAAAACAAATGTAAAATATTTAAAAACAAAACACTTATTAGAATTTTAAGACGCGCTCTCAAACTTGTTTTGACTCGTTTAGTTTACTAACTGCGATTCGTTTGGTCCGGTGCGGCGGCGCGGCGAAACTCTGCTGCTCTGCACACTCTCCGTCTCGCTCTAGCATCGTTCAGTAAATTTCAAATTTTAACAACTAGCAAACCTTCGGCTTCGGCCAAACCTTCGGCAAATTTTTGGCCGAAGCCGAAGATTTGGCCGAAGGTGCTTTTTTGGCCGAAGGTGGCCGAAGCCGAAGCCGAAGCCGAAGCTTCGGTCGGACACTAGTAATTAATAAGTGAGATGTTTTTCAGTTTAACTGTGACAATGCTGGTGTGGATGTGCAATGTGCAAATATTAAGGTTACCTATCATTTGCACAAATAAAGTTGTAGAAAAATTGAAAAAGGAAAGGATCTCACGAGCACGTGTCTAATTTTCTATCTTTGAAATTGTACCTCTTTTCTCTCTACGTTTGTAACATTTCGTGTAGACATCGTTAGGATTTTATCACATGCATGTCTCAATCGCGTGCGTCCTCGCATTGCCATGAGATACCTGGCAGGCACTTGTAAGTAACACTGACCTCGGTCGAGATCTCGTGCTCGCCTGTCCAGACAATAACTGTGCAAATAGGACCGAGGCTCATTGTCCAGACCGAACAGTGCCGACATCGGCCACAGACGACTTGTATGCACGAGGGTGATTCGACATGTAGGTACAGACCTACGTACTTACTTATTTTGGAGAAAATATTTTATACATTTTGGTTTTGTCATTCGAAAGGATAATGTTTAGTCAATAAGTTAACATTTGTGAGCATAATTTTAACAAATTACCGTTGCATTTCAAGGAAATGCAATTATGTGGTAGGTACAAGGTAAACAGCTACCTTCTTAAAAAAAAAAATAACTTGTGAGTAATTATAAAAAAATAACATAATAAGGAAAACAGAAGCTTCGAAACCGAAGAATTAATTTTATTTTTAGAGTTCTTAGCCTTCGCACCTATCGTTTACATTATGCTTCGTCCAATAGCAGGAGAAAACAATAAATCAGTTCAAAAGATAATACCTAGTACTGATTAGCTATACTAATATTAAGAGGTATTTGTTTGTAAGTTTGTATGTAGGGAGGGACCCAAACTATGGAACTATCGGTCGCATTTGAAAAATTCTTGATTTGATGCCCAGTTCTAGAGGAAGTATCGAATAAAGCTACTGACGGAAAAACGTGTTGATTATCAAGATCAATATTTAGGTATAACAAGCTAAACAGCACAGCGTGGCCCACAAGCTAACATTGTTGGAAAATTTCATTCAAATTTCTTATCGTTTTAATTTCCTGTACAAAGTACTTACATTATTTTTAAGCACGCTATTCCTACATTTTAACAGTTCATTGGATTCTTCGGCCAGCAACTCCATAACTTTACAGTCGGCAATGAAACCATTCAAATAAAAAATGAACCTATTAAAGTTTATTAGATAACTACTTACCTACATTTTAAAAGACCTACTCCATGTATCCATTTGGAGGGGTGTTAAATGTTTTCAGATAGATGATATCAAAACAAAAAATCAAAACATTCTAGAAATAAATGTACCGAGACAGGTACCGGCACGTGATAGTTATTTGTTATACAAGAGTGCAAAGTTGCTTTTTAACCGCGTGCTCAATTTTGATGACCGAGAAAGCGAAGGATTCTAAAATTGAATCACGAGCGCAGCGAGTGATTCAAATTAGAATCCTGAGCGTTAGCGAGGGAATCAAAAGAGCACGAGGTGAAAAATCTTTGCACTCGAGTGCAACACGTAACTTTTCATTCCACCTCAGCGAGGAAATGACTAAATGCAAAAAAAAAACGTTTACAATCACAAGATAGGTACACTTTTATTTCAGTTTAGGTATTAATTACTACATTATGACAGGTAAGTATTACAGAATAATCTTTAAATTATAACAAAATAATACTAAGGTATAATTAAGAAAATTTTAAAGTAACGTTGCTACAGTTATTTAAATTGAGTGTAATATTTTTTTGTTGCTACAGTTATTTAAATTGAGTGTAATATTTTTTTCATCCCACCATCTCGGAAAGAGTATTTTTAATCTTCAATATCTGAGTGGAAAAGCCGTTTTTATTCTCTAGAGGATAAAGTAAATTGAATTTAGAACATCGTGTGCACTAAGTTTGTGAATTAAAAAAAACATTAAACCTATTTACTGCTACCTCTATGGTGCCGAATATATCATACAACTTTTTTTTTATTTGTTAAAAACTCAGACTCGGAACCTTCTTGGTGTTCTTTTTTCAATTTGCTTTGTACGCGGTTCTTTACGCGGCATTTTTTCACGTCATTGTTAAACCTTATATTAAAAACAAGAAACTTGAAAACAAGTGAAAAAACTAAAATGAGTGATTCTAGCGACGAGGAAGTTTGCTTGACGCCAACAGAATTGACTGAAACTGTTAATAATGCGCAAATGAGCTTTCTCCCTCAACAATCACGCGAGAAGTATTTAAAACAGTACGATATGTTCAACACGTGGCGACTAGCAAAAGGAGCCAAAACTTTCTCAGAAAACGTTTTGCTGGCATATTTTATAGAATTATCCGAGAACAAGAAAGCAAGCACTCTATGGAGTACGTATTCGATGCTAAAAGCAACAATAAAGATGAAAAAAGACAAACATATCGATACCTATCCTAAATTAGTGGCATTTTTAAAAAGAGCCTCATCTGGTCATCAACCAAAAAAATCGAAGGTTTTCACAGTATCTGATATTGAAAAGTTTCTTAACGAAGCACCCGATTCCGTATATTTGGCGGCAAAAGTAAGTCAGTTGCACATTCAGTATCTACTTAAGTATATTAATCTCAATTAAATAGTATACTTAGTAGATGTTGATAGGCATAATTATGCGTTCATATCAATTTTATTCATTTATCTACTACAATACTCTTTACGTTACAGGTTGTTCTTATTATTGGAATAAACGGAGCATGTCGAACTAATGAACTAACACAACTTAATGTCAAAAACATTGAGAAACATTCAGATGACTTACTATTAATTAATTTACCTAATACAAAGACAAAAAGAGACCGCAACTTCGTCATTCGCAAGGAATACGTAACGATTGTTGAGAAATATCAAGCCTTACGCCCGCCTAACACTCCAATCAATCGATTTTTTCTACAGTATCGCAATGGAAAGTGTGTTAGACAGCCTATGGGTACTAATAAAATTGGCAGTATCCCACGAGAAATAGCAACATTTCTTGAACTTCCAGAACCCCTGTTGTACACGGGTCATTGTTTCCGACGAACTTCAGCCACACTTTTGGCTGATTCCGGAGCTGATCTCCTGTCCCTTAAGCGCCACGGAGGCTGGAAGTCCAATGCAGTTGTAGAGGGATACATAAAGGATTCCATCCAAAATAAGTCTAAAATATGTGAAGGCATCGTAGGAGCCATTACACTGAAAGAGCCTCAATCGGATCCTTGGACTGGCCCTTCTACATCAAAAATAAGCCGTTATGAAACACCTAACCATCTCCCTCTCTCTCCAACATTCACGCCAAGGGAATCCGATGAATCGGTACAACTATTAAGTATGACAGATAGTTTACCGAAAAACAGTACACAAGTGACTAACACCAATATTACAGTACCAAACATAGTTATTTGTTATACAAGAGTGCAAAGTTGCTTTTTAACCGCGTGTTCAATTTTGATGACCGAGCAAGCGAAGGATTCTAAAATTGAATCACGAGCGCAGCGAGTGATTCAAAATTAGAATCCTGAGCGTTAGCGAGGGAATCAAAAGAGCACGAGGTGAAAAATCTTTGCACTCGAGTGCAACACGTAACTTTTCATTCCACCTCAGCGAGGAAATGACTAAATGCAAAAAAAAAAACGTTTACAATCACAAGATAGGTACACTTTTATTTCAGTTTAGGTATTAATTACTACATTATGACAGGTAAGTATTACAGAATAATCTTTAAATTATAACAAAATAATACTAAGGTATAATTAAGAAAATTTTAAAGTAACGTTGCTACAGTTATTTAAATTGAGTGTAATATTTTTGTTTGGTACTGTAATATTGGTGTTAGTCACTTGTGTACTGTTTTTCGGTAAACTATCTGTCATACTTAATAGTTGTACCGATACATCGGATTCCCTTGGCGTGAATGTTGGAGAGAGAGGGAGATGGTTAGGTGTTTCATAACGGCTTATTTTTGATGTAGAAGGGCCAGTCCAAGGATCCGATTGAGGCTCTTTCAGTGTAATGGCTCCTACGACGCCTTCACATATTTTAGACTTATTTTGGATGGAATCCTCTATGTATCCCTCTACAACTGCATTGGACTTCCAGCCTCCGTGGCGCTTAAGGGACAGGAGATCAGCTCCGGAATCAGCCAAAAGTGTGGCTGAAGTTCGTCGGAAACAATGACCCGTGTACAACAGGGGTTCTGGAAGTTCAAGAAATGTTGCTATTTCTCGTGGGATACTGCCAATTTTATTAGTACCCATAGGCTGTCTAACACACTTTCCATTGCGATACTGTAGAAAAAATCGATTGATTGGAGTGTTAGGCGGGCGTAAGGCTTGATATTTCTCAACAATCGTTACGTATTCCTTGCGAATGACGAAGTTGCGGTCTCTTTTTGTCTTTGTATTAGGTAAATTAATTAATAGTAAGTCATCTGAATGTTTCTCAATGTTTTTGACATTAAGTTGTGTTAGTTCATTAGTTCGACATGCTCCGTTTATTCCAATAATAAGAACAACCTGTAACGTAAAGAGTATTGTAGTAGATAAATGAATAAAATTGATATGAACGCATAATTATGCCTATCAACATCTACTAAGTATACTATTTAATTGAGATTAATATACTTAACCTTCCTATACTCGCGCCAATTTTTGTAACACATATACTCGCGCACGGTCTCACCGACCGATAGTTCGCACCCTTACAAAATATTTTTTTACTATGAAGCCCTAAAAAAAAAATATTTATATTTTAAAGTTTAGGATATAATGAAACAAAATAGCAGGAATAATACTTAATTTATTAATTATTTTACTGACTTTCAGTCTATCACAAACCAGTCTTCGAATTTGAGATTTATTTCTAAGTACTAGGAAAACAAAAATAAAATCTGTACTTCTTTTTAAAAACAAAATAAACTTCTAAATAGTTATACACAACATATCAAAGGACATATTTATCTATGATTGGCTTAGTTTTGACCCTCACCATAACAATCAGGGCATACAGTTACAGCATGTTCCAAACAAAAGTATTTTTTGCATGTGGCGCAGTTGTAACCTCATATATCTCATCATTTTCGTCTTCTTGCTCAGTGTCGTATGTCTCTTCTTGTACCTCCACATAATCTTCAACCTCACTGTTACTTTAGTCTTGATAGCTACAACCAGAACTTAATTCATCCAGCAACAATCTGATGCGATCATCGTCCATTTTAATATGAAGTATAATCTAAAAAGAATAATAAAATTAGTCAAAATATAATATAGAGCAACAAACACACATACATTTTACTATACATACGTCATAAAGTATTCAAAGTTTGTAAAAAATATATAAATGCACTAAATATATTACATTATTACTTACACAAAAAGTTGCACCTATACTCGCGTCGGTCTCACGGACCAATTGGCGCCAAATGCTACAACTAGTGCGCTTCGCACGAACATGCGGCGAGCCCTAAAATGAAGTTTGCAACAAATCCGGCAGCTACCAAGGAACTCGACTTCTTAGGATTTTCGTGCTTTAAAATAATTACGAAAATAGGTTTCGTCGGTCTCACAGACCAACGCGCGAGTATAGGAAGGTTAAGTAGATACTGAATGTGCAACTGACTTACTTTTGCCGCCAAATATACGGAATCGGGTGCTTCGTTAAGAAACTTTTCAATATCAGATACTGTGAAAACCTTCGATTTTTTTGGTTGATGACCAGATGAGGCTCTTTTTAAAAATGCCACTAATTTAGGATAGGTATCGATATGTTTGTCTTTTTTCATCTTTATTGTTGCTTTTAGCATCGAATACGTACTCCATAGAGTGCTTGCTTTCTTGTTCTCGGATAATTCTATAAAATATGCCAGCAAAACGTTTTCTGAGAAAGTTTTGGCTCCTTTTGCTAGTCGCCACGTGTTGAACATATCGTACTGTTTTAAATACTTCTCGCGTGATTGTTGAGGGAGAAAGCTCATTTGCGCATTATTAACAGTTTCAGTCAATTCTGTTGGCGTCAAGCAAACTTCCTCGTCGCTAGAATCACTCATTTTAGTTTTTTCACTTGTTTTCAAGTTTCTTGTTTTTAATATAAGGTTTAACAATGACGTGAAAAAATGCCGCGTAAAGAACCGCGTACAAAGCAAATTGAAAAAAGAACACCAAGAAGGTTCCGAGTCTGAGTTTTTAACAAATTAAAAAAAAGTTGTATGATATATTCGGCACCATAGAGGTAGCAGTAAATAGGTTTAATGTTTTTTTTAATTCACAAACTTAGTGCACACGATGTTCTAAATTCAATTTACTTTATCCTCTAGAGAATAAAAACGGCTTTTCCACTCAGATATTGAAGATTAAAAATACTCTTTCCGAGATGGTGGGATGAAAAGTATATTTACCTACGTCTTTTTATAGTCATGAACCTTAGTAATTCGTAAAAAAAATATGAAATAGAAAGTTTAAAAGATTTACATTACCATATAAGGTGAATTCAATGATAAATAATAGTAGCTGGCAACGATCTTTGAACGTGAAACGATTAAATTAACGCAGTATGAGTTAAACAATTAACGCGCTGTGTACATTTTTCCTTTTACTTGGTATCAACTTGCGCCGATAAACAACTCCGGAGCAATGTATATCGTGCGGATGTATAAACCCGATAGCGATAGACTCCGTAATACCGACATGAAGTTGTTCCAGAGCTGACTCGACGTCGTCGACCGGTGCGTGTTTATCATTCGTGCGGTGTGTTACCGAGCGTGCGCACTAACTGTCATATCTTCCCGTGATACAAACAGAACTGTGTTAAAAATGGTTGCGTTTGCATTAGATAGCCCGGTGGTGCAGTCCTACATAGTGTACACTGCGATATTAGCCCTGAAATTGTTGGTTCTGTCTCCAATGACAGGCGTGACGCGAATGATCCGTGGCGTGTTTGCCAACCCGGAGGATGCGAAGGGCATGAAGGGAGGCAAAGTGAAGTACGACGACCCCGTGGTCGAGAGGATAAGGCGTGCGCATCTCAACGACTTGGAAAACATCCCGGCGTTCTGGGTGCTGGCTGGTTTGTACGTGACGACGGGTCCAGTGGCCGCCTGGGCCACGCTGCTGTTCCGCGTGTACACACTGGGCAGGATCCTGCACACCATTGTGTACGCGGTGGTCCCACTGCCGCAGCCAGCCCGAGCCATCGCCTTCGCCGTTCCCGCTCTGATCTCATTCTACATGGGCGCTCAAGTTATATTGTATTACATTACCGCCTTGTAATAGGAAACATAAGACTGTATCTACAAGTTTTTATTACGGTTTAGTAAAGGTTTAAAATTTTTTATGGTGAAGTTATCAATGTGTTTTATTTTTACACTATGTATAAATATTTTACACAGTTAATCAGGCTCTCAAAATCCCAACGTACGGAAACTGGTTTATGTTACCTTTAAATATCCGGTTTCTGTTAAAACAGACACACGAGTATGAGCGTAGGTAACTAAGTAGTAAAAGGTTCTAAACCTGACTGACAAGTAACAGTTAAATTAATATGTAGGGATGCCTTCGACCTTTTCCACATTGTGTTGGTAACGAAGAATTCAAAACAAATAGAAATGACCGACACCGGGATCTGTGAAATAAGTTTCGATGCTCTTCTAAACCCACGGAGCTGAATCGAAATAGGTACCTATGTGATACCTACACCCAAAAGATAGCAGTGTTAATTGTATGTGCTTATTTTGTCAGTTCCAGAATATAGTTGTATGCATACGATGCATTTTTACCGGTAGGTACGTACTCTGGATTTCTACGGATCTTAGGTTATACCTTTAACACATAAGTATCTACACAACCGATCCTCAATTCCTCAGACGGTCCGATCGTTAAATGCAAATCTTGCGGATGAAAGTAACGTAAGCAGTTTATTATATCAATTTATGAGATAATAAACTAAGAACCGCTGCATCATCGTGACCGCGCGACTCCGACACTATAAGGCTACGTACACAAGGTGATTTTTTTTCCCGTATACCATACACGAGATTTTATCGAATAGAGCAGTGACAGTAGGAAATATATTAAATTGGTCACGCAGAGTCTAAGCGTCTATTTCAAACGATAATAAACTTTACGTTTGAGTGATAAGGTTTATAATCGAGTTATATGCACAAGGTTTTGAAACATAGTTTTTTCAACCTTATTGCTTAGACATTATGTTTTATATTTCCATATTTATTTAATTATGTTCTTACTTTTAAAATACGTTTACTTTTCAATCAAAGTAGGTAGTAAATATATTTCAAACGATAATAAACTTTACGTTTGAGTGTTAAGGTTTATAATCTAGTTATATGCACAAGTTATATGGTTTATAGTCAAGTTATGGCGACCGCTTGAGCGATGTGTTTTTGTTCCTAATCCTTAATCTAGTGCTATTGATGATCGAAGGTTCAAACGAACAAACTTGTCGCTCGTATTCGATACACGCATGCGTGCACGCAATTGTTCTTGTGACGTAGCTGTAGCCGGTTGTCAAAATTGAGGACGGATTTCCGTAATCGAGTTTTTTTTTTGTAATCGTTAAAATCGAATGGTCGTCGTGTGAACGACTGTCTTGTATACGGTAAAACCGTAAACGTAATAAAATCTAATAGTATAGTCGCCGTCTGAACGTAGCCTTACCGTTCGAGCTCACGCTCACCGCACCGCGCCACTCTGCCACTGAGTTTCAAATCGACAACAACGCGACAAATTATTATTTAAATCATGGCGTCGTTTTCGTTAGACAACCCTGCAGTACAATCGTACATGCTTTACTCCGGCATCCTGGCCCTCAAGGTAATGGGCATGGCTTTCCTGACGGCCAGACAGCGGTATGCTAAGAAAGTGTTTGCGAACCCAGAAGATGCTGCGAGGGGAGGAAAAGTGAAGCTCGACGATCCTGACGTGGAACGGGTGCGGCGCGCGCACCTCAACGACCTGGAGAACATTCCTGTGTTCTGGCTGCTGGGGGCACTGTACGTGACGACCGGACCGTCGGCCGCGCTGGCCACCACGCTCTTCCGGGTGTTCACCGCCGGACGGGTCCTGCACTCGTTTGTTTACGCAGTCAAACCGCTGCCGCAGCCGGCTCGCGGTATCGCGTTCGGCATTCCCTTCTTGGTATCTATTTACATGGGTGTCAAAGTTGTCCAATTTTATTTTAGTGCTCTGTGAGTATTTTGTGCTAAGAACTTTTATAGGTGAAATCATTTTTGTTGATATTTGTATATTATCATAATAATGTACAGTTGTAATATTTGCAGTGTTGTTTCATATTTAGAAGGCACTTGACGTGAATCGACCGAATGTAACCTTGTTATCTCCTTATCGAACTGTACCTATAGTTGAATGATTGATAAGTATTTTATTTTTACAGCAATAAAGAATTGTTTCCCTGGTGACTTTATGTTGTTGTTCTTTATTAATAAATTAAACTAATTACGTGGTTACCTACAGTTGAATAAATCTATGGCTTTGAGCTTTTTTTTTTGTGGGTGGGAGATCATTAAATAACTTCTCCCGCTCTGGGCAGAGCGGGAGGGCGTGTCAGACTCTTACTGACTAAAACCCACCCGTGTTCCTTCAGTTGCCTGTGCCAGGGTCCACGATATCCCTCTCGGACTTTCCCGCAACCCTGGCAGGCATCGGCCCTAGCGGACCCTGTCACTGATGCTGACATCTCTTTGAGGCGCGCGTGGAACACAACGCGCCATCGACCCGGGCCAGGTCCTTATCGAACGGCGAGCTATGGCTTTGAAGCCTGTAAGTAATCATATGAAAAGATATTGGATACAAGTGATTATCAATCCCATATCTCAATCATGTTACACAGTTTACCCAACAATGATAATAGCTGTCGATAAACATATCATAATTACATGTAGGTTGATATACATTACCCAAACGAACATTGATTATTCTTATTCAGTTAACACATTACATAGCAGAAGAGTGAATTATAGACATTAACAGGCATCTGCAAATATTTTGTGGAAGGTTGTGAAAATGTAGGAACTGTTGAAACAGAAATAACGCCTTCCTATATAATATGAATACAATTGACTGACCGGTTGGCGCAGTTGGTAGCGACCCTGCCTTCTGAGCCGCTGGTCCCGGGTTCGATCCCCCGACAAGTCAAACATTTGTGTGCATAAACATGTCTGTTTGACCTGTGTCTGGGTGTGTATTATGTATCTAGGTATGTATATCAGTCATCAGGTTACCGTAGTACAGGCTCTGCCTAGTTCGGGACCTTCTTTTTTTTTTGAGGGTGGCAAATCATCGAATAACTTCTCCCGCTCTGGACAGAGCAGGAGGGTGTGTCAGACTCTTACTGACTAAAACCCACCCGTGTTCCTTCAGTTGCCTGTGCCAGGGGCCACGGTATCCCTCTCGGACTTTCCCGCAACCCTAGCAGGCATCGCCCCTAGCGGACCCCGTCATTGGTGCTGACATCTCTTTGAGGCGCCCGTGGAACACAACGCGCCGCCGACCCGGGCCTGGTCCTTATCGAACGGCGAGCTGCCCATTGCTCGCCGTTCGCAAGCCCACACCTACGGTGGCCGGGAATCGGCCTGCGATTCCCGACGCCCAGGGCGTCTCCTGCGGCGGCTAGGGGCGTGAGGGCGCGAATTTTATTTTGCCTCTCCCTCACGCATTCCGCCTCCTCCTTCGCGAACATTACTGCTTCGCAGAAGGAGGTGACGGCTTCCCAAGCCCTCTCACTCCGTACCATGGCCTGGACCAGAGCCGGACGCGAGAGATCGCCACCGCCAATCGCCTCCACGAGGACACGGCGGTGCTCCGCCCTAGCCGGGCAGACCTCCACCGTATGCTCCACCGTGTCCTCCGGGCGATCCACACAATGGTGACACCCGGGCGTTTCCTCCCGCCTTATCTGGAACAGGAACCTCTCGGAACAACCGTGTCCGGTGAGGACCTGCGTCAGGCGGAAGGTGAGGTGGCGCCTCTCTAGCCACTCCTCAAAGAGGGGACTTATCGCCACAATTGTGGCGTGCCCAGCCTAGTTCGGGACCTGAAGACCTTGTGTGGATGTTGTCACATATTATTATTGTTATCATATTATAATGTGTTTCATGGGAAAACAAAAGTGACATTTCATTATAAACATTAATGCATATCTTGTAATTTTTTAATTTTTTTTATCAATATGCATGAAATAAACATCAGTTGAGATGAAGCCTTTGATTTCAAATACAAAATTACTATTTTGATTAGTAATAATAATAAAATGACACACATAAACTTTACTACGACCGCGCCATTCTCACCGACAGGACAATTCACTACAACAGACCGGATATAACTCTACAGGATAAAATTAATAAAGTTACTTACCTAATAGATATTGCCGTCCCCAACATTCATAACATTCAGAAGACAATATCTGAAAAAAATTGTAAATACGCGGAACTCAAAGATGAAGTAACTAGAATATGGCGCCAACAAAAAGTTTACGTGGTCCCTATAGGGACTATAGTCCTCTCCACAACTGGCGTCATCCCAAATCACCTGCTCCATAGCCTTACATTACTAAACCTAAAGAAACCCTATATCACCCTACAAAAAGCTGCAATTTTAAATACTTGTCGCATTGTCAGAAAGTTCATACAAATAGATGAAAACGAAATAGGTCCTCATCACAACACATCTTAAACATAACACACCACACGCTGCATTTACTTGGCTTCGGTCCGTAAATGTTGCAGAAACCAGCCAAAAAGCTGAGAAGAAAAAACATTACATACTTATATATATGTACATATACACACTCAGACACAGGTCAAACAGACATGTTCATGCACACAAATGTTTGACTTGTCCGGGGATCGAACCCGGGACCAGCGGCTCAGAAGGCAGGGTCGCTACCAACTGCACCAACCGATCAGTAATAATCATGATTTACGCTTAATAGTTTACGACGAGTAGATACAAAACAAAAGGTAGATATTTTACAATGAGCGAGCTACATACTCAATCATCTGCCTAGTCATTTCCCAACTATGTTGGGGTCAGCTTCCAGTCTAACCGGATGCAGCTGAATACCAGCATTTTGCATGGAGCGACTGCCTATCTGACCTCCACAGCCCAGCGACTGGGTAATACAATACCCCTTGATAAGACTGGTTGTCAGACTTTCGGGCGTCTACTGTCAAAGATCCACGAATTACAGCCGGGACCAACAACTGAACGTGCTTTCAGAGGCACGGCGGGATCTTGGTATGTAAAGATGGTCACCCATCCACGAACCAACAGCGGCAAGCGTAGCTTAACCTGAACGATCAACCCGTGCGGCTATTATTACTCAGCCACAAGCCCTAACGAGCCAAGCCTTAAACTGAATATAGGACTTAATAAAAAAAGAAAGAGGAACCACCTGCATCCCTTGCTCTTATTCCGATCGTTTACTTGACACTACTATCCGAGAGAAGACAAGGACATACCCCGTTAAATGCCGACAGGTCGGTAAATCCAGAGATTCGATATACGAAACTAATTGTGTGCAAAGAACAAAGGACGTGTATCACTTTACTGGCGAGCTAGCTAGCTATAGCGGGGGGAGTGGGACAGGTCCAGTGTTCCCAGCAATAAACACATTTTCTTTAAGCCTCCACGACCTCCCTTCGGCTTTATTCGGAAAGCCATTCGGTGGGTTTACGGCGGCCATTCGTTTCACATTATTGCTCTGTTATTGCAGAGAAGCGCATTTTGAATTTTAAAATGTGGAGATAATTATAATCTCAATATTGCGGCATCGTAACTCTCAGATCGGATGGGCTGATTTAATGGCGCTTACTGAAAGGCAGCCAACTTGGGATCGTCTCTTGGTAATGTATTGGCATTCTGTGAAATTATTACGTTTCTTGTGTCCTTGGGGTCTGGGATCCATTAATTCACGCCACTAACAAATATGTTCTAGGCATGTTTAAAATGAGTCTATAGTTAACTTGACTTGTTGACTGGTAGAAAATACCTATGGTATTAAGTCCGCCTCTGCAAATTTGTGTGTTTATAGTGTTAAAAAATAAATAAATAGCTTTAAAAAAAACCTTTCCCAGCAGGATTATAACTGTCCAGCCTACCATTTTCTTTTACTTGCATCATGTTTCATCATGCAGGTATAGGTTGGACCGTGATGAAACATGATGACTCTGAAAATTATTCATTATCAGTATTGCTAAAGTTATAATAATGACTGGCAGTTATATCCACCACCCACTCACATCGGCTTAATATGTTTACGAAAATGATCACGACACACCAACAAGAACGCACCAATTAGACTAAAAATATAAATGATGAGATGTTCTAACTTGTTTTTATAGATACTCTGCTCACACAGTTAAATGTTAAATTAAGAAATAATTATAAAGCAAAATTATTTAAAAAAAAACCAATGCTAAACACCGTTTTCCTTGCTTCTCTCGTCTTGTATATTATAAGATCTGATATACTATACCTACTAAGACCACACTTAAAAATAAGTAAGTACTTATTTTATGTTAGTTAGGGCTGATTTCTCAATAGTCACTAAGTAACTCAGAGGAAGAAATATTGTGGTTTGGACGACTTTTGTATAGAAAATATGTCAAACTGTGAGATTTATTCTTCAGATAAAAGTTATCTGACTATTGAAACATCAGCCCTTAAACAGGTATTTTTCAAGTAGAGAAGCTAAACCAAAAAAGACACATACTCGTAAGTAATTTAGGTTGGATTCTTAAAACACACGTAGTGGTAGCCTGGTAGGTAAGATGTTGGAATCTTAGCAAGTAAAATCACAAGGTGGCCAGTCGCAATTGTCAGCACATAGGGGGACCTCCGGGATGTTCGGTGGAACGCACTAGTGCCCTCCTGGGTAACAACTTTGACACAACCCGGGGAGAACATCGCCACGCCCGTCACCATTTAGTAGGTTCTTGAATGGACCTAATTCATGTGGTGGGGGTGGGTGGGTACTTGGGTAGGTGTGTTTCTATGAAGAGCTGTCTAACCGTAAAATAGTGTTTAATAGTGTTTATCCTAAATGCGTGTTTACGTACAGAAATAACCTAAGACACGAATTTAGCAAGTGTCTAAATGTTTGTAGTAAGGCCATATTTTGTACTTTGTACCATTTGTAACAAACTAATTATTGTAAGTACCCTCGATCATTTTGTATCCAAGTAGGTCACTCACTATTTCTTATTTATTTCCAACCTACCAGCTTCAATGACTCCGAAAATAGCTCGAGACCTGACACAAAGATAAAACACCAAAACGATGAGCCTCCGAAAGGTGCCAGGATATCAGTTTTGAAATTCCAATCCCAAAGGTCCCAAAGGTAAAAAGCAATCTTTGAGCAACTGAAGCAAGTTCCCATGGTACTTATCACAGTGAATAAAATTTAATTTGCTTGTAGGTAATACTGTTATACTTAGGTATAACAACGTTCATTTCATTTCAGTAAGTATACCTAATTTAAAAAGCAATTAGGTATAAAATAGGTAATAGAAGTTTACCCTACTAGATTTCCAAAAAACGTTTGTTTCATTAAACATTGATCTATTAGAAACATTGCAAGTGCATCGAATCGCACACATGCACAAGGTAGGTAGGTACTTAACCCAGGCAGACACTCCAATAAGTCACTCATATAGCGTTACTTACTAAAATTGAACTACGGCCCTTGAAAACCAAATTAAAGCTTTGGAATTCCTCTGAGTGGAGTTCTAATCCTCAACCAATAAATTCTATAGCTGGGAATAGGTACGGACTTTTACGGAGGCGAAAATGAATACGGGCCATGTAAATATTTTACAGAGAATTACGGTTATTATTACATATTCTGCCTTTAAAAATAAGTAGTAGACTAGCGAAATATAGGTGATTTAAGAGACGCGCTTTTATGAAACAAAACACACATGATACAAGAGACGACCTGTGATCTTTGATAATCCGCGAGCGAGAGTTGCCCCCTGCCCGCGTCCAACGCTGAACCGCGACCTTGTTCGCACGAACACAAATTAAATAACCTAAAAATAGTTCGCCGCGTTCTCGAAACCAGATTTCCTGGCAAATATCGTTCGCTCAGTTCCTTCATCGTCATTTACCGGGTAAGAGGGTAAGTTATTGCATTAATATAATTTTGCATGTAAATAACACTGGGTTTTAAATAGCTAATATTATTTCGCTTTACCTACGGCCTGCGACATATTGAGCAACAAAGCAAAGAGACCTTGGCTGAACCGGTTAGTGCGAGAGCGAGACAGCATGAAGGTTATTGTCCGTCTGGTTGCTATTGCCAACGTGTAGTGTTTAAGTATTTGATCACTTTGTTGTGAACCATTCAATCGCTTAAGCGGTCATCGTGTTGGGTATACCTACAGATAAACATTGGCACAACAGTTTAGTGTGATGTGATCGAACTTTTGAAAATATTTAGCACGAAACGATAGAACTTCTGGATAGTTTAAGAGATTTGTGATCACAAGCACATAGGTAATACAATTTGAATACATACCTTTTTGACCATCCAAAACTCGTGTATTCTATACCTACCGCGGGCCACCTAGAGTTTAAATGTTCTCTAGATATGAACAGTGTCAAATGCTTTAGTACTTATTTTGTAATAAGCTAGTTGACCTTGACAGTATGGGAAATACCTACCATATGAATTTTATTTTGTAGAATGGTTGAGAGCTAGAAATACAAATAGTATTTTTTTTTCTTAATCATTTATTGTTACATAGGTCCGTATTATATACAGAACATTCCTCAAGTCCAGTTTGATCGTCAATCAGTCGATTACTGTTTAAATGTATATAATCAGTACCTATTTGAGCATCGTTCTTATCCCAGAACGGTAATCAATAACTATACTCAGGTGAAGCAAGACTCAAAAATAGAGCCTCAAGCAGAGGTGTGTATTGTCTATGAATGAGCCTATTTTCGTGTTCGATTTATTTTATTTACCAACTTTCTTCTGATCTTCACAGGCTTTGAAATATTAAAACGCACCATTAGAACCCAAATATTTATGAAATCAGCGATATTTTGTCGGTCGCGAATAGTAACTACAATCTCGGCCCACTTGAACGTGTCGGGTTTTAATGAATAAAATGTAGAGTTTGTAAACTCGTAGATAAGTAATTACCTAACATTTTAACTCTTATAATGCGTTGCGCCATTAAGCGCCATTAAAAATTAACACTGGGTTAGATAACCTGATGTTAGTGTTTTTTGAATTGGCAACATTGCCGGTTCAATCGACGAAACAAAATAGAATTGCAATGTCTGTGCCCTGATATGTAATCCGACCAAGAATTGTATACCCATCTCTTTTACACTACATTATGATACGTAATACCTTCTTGTCTTTGAATGTTATAAGTTATTACAAGTGTTATTTAATTTTAATCGTATTTTATGTGGTTTCCATAGAGATTTAGTTTCTCATTTTATATATATTAGTCTATGATTTAGTTCATTGATTGACGAAAACGTCAGATAAGGAAAAATATGTTTCAAGTTTTTTTTTTTTATAATGTAGTGTTTGTGTGTGTTTTTTATATTTAAGTTTTTTTTGTCTGCTGAAATAGTACCGAATTTTCACGTACTACAACGTCGAACAACATAAAATACAAAATAAGTTATCAGCGGTACCTCATAACGTCAATTTGTTTTGACATTACTAACACTTACCCAGAGTTTAGCGGCTCCGCTTGCGCGTTCATGGGTTATCATAAATACTCGGAAGTTAACAACTAACTTAGGGTTAGTCAAATAATTACCTAATTTTGCGCCACCAAGAATTAGAGGTAAATCTAGAGTTAAACTTTTACATAAATTATACCCACCGATGTGGGTAATAATAATGCCTGATAACTTATTTTGCACATTTATGCATCTATCCTTGAGGAACGTTCTAAAATTAGAACTTGACTCAAAACTAGTTTTAAACAGAGATCAATACTTGAGTTTTCTTCTAAAATCCTTAATATTTTTGAGAAAAAATTGCATTCAAATCCATTCCATTAGTCATGTGACATTGAATTTGAATCAGAGCGCGGCACGTCACTACATAGATACTTCTAGACGACTATATTTAAATAGAAACTAATGACAAAGTGAAAAGTGTGACGAATACACCTATGTATGCGTCACACTTAAAATAGGTATAGTTGCTTTTGCATTACCAGTAGACGTACGAAAGGCTGCCATGGTCTTGAAAAGAGCACCACTGATTGGTAGTGTGTGTCCCTCTCGCACATATGGCATCTTAATCTTCTAAATAAGTATCTAGGTACTATTCAGTGATATTTTGTGTAGGTACATTAGAAATTTGGAAATGGAAAGTCTACTAACGACTACACGTCAAAGTTAACACGGGTAATTATGGATCAGTTTTGAAAAAAATAAAAAATACATTACTTAGACTAGTGAATCTATGTAACAAACGAAGTTTGTGTGCGGGCAACACCAAAAATACTCACAGATTTGACGTGATGATCACAAAATGGACGTGATGACGTCACTCGAGCCGCCATGACAGAATGTCCCGTTTTGTCAATAACAAATAAATTGCGTGTTAGGTATAAATGGAAAACCAGTTTTATGAATGTTACTATTTTGCTATAATATTCATATTTCGAGGGAAATAGACCACCAGAAACTATAAATCTGTTTCTGAAAATTGGTCCATAACCTATCTATGTGTAGTATTACCGATTAGCTATAATACGATGACATCACCTTCATCAAGATTGCGCGACAAACTCCTAGTTAACGTGTTTTTATCCAATACTTACTAATTTGTACAATACTTACTGTCAAGACAATGGCAATTTCGTTCCAATTATATGCTTGGCTATGGCATTCAAATGATCGAATTCAATGATACGTTCTATGGGAAATTGTACCTATTAACACAGTATTTATGGTATAGTTACTTCTACACATTTATCAACAACTCGCCTTCTTTGTGATATTATGAAATGCAATTTTGAGTTTTCGATGCATGTAAACTTTCTTCCAAACATGAAATTTATTAATATAGGTACTTTAGGCAATCATAACCTTGTAACCCGTAGTAAGTACAGGCAACCAACCACACTTCCATGGTAACAATTCAACATTTTCAGCGTCTTTATTTCATAGATATAAGGGCAATTTTAACGGTTCAAATGGCACTACTCACATGCGATTGACCTTACCTGAATCTCCAACCATGACAAAAATTACTTAATAAAAACATAATAAAAAATGTTATAAAAACCTTAGTGAAAAGGTCGCAGGACACAGTATGAAAGACTTTCCCGTAGATACAGATGTCCTTGCCGACGTCTAGGTCCTTCCAGTGCCAGCACTCGCCGGCGTCGTTCTTGGGTATCTTGCCTCTCTTCACCAGTTTTCCTTGCCATAGCCCGGAGTTCTGGAATCAAACATTTATGATCTATAGATATTTTTTGAGGCCCCGTTTATTTACCTACGAGTATAATAGGTTGGTTGTTTGTTTACCTAATGGAGGGACGAACTTGACTCCTACCGAAAGGACTGGCCTGCAATGGCAGAGGACAGACGTGTGTGGAAAAGGGAAAGGGAGGTCTTTGCCTAGCAGGTGCACATTACGAGCTTAATAGATAGATAGGTTGCCTTTTTTTTTTTGAGGGTGGGAAATCATCAAATAACTTCTTCCGCTCTGGGCAGAGTGGGAGGGCGTGTCAGACTCTTACTGACTAAAACCCACCCGTGTTCCTTCAGTTGCCTGTGCCAGGGGCCACGGCATCCCTCTCGGACTTTCCCGCAACCTTAGCAGGCATCGACCCTAGCGGACCCCGTCATTGGTGCTGACATCTCTTTGAGGCGCGCGTGGAACACAACGCGCCGTCGATCCGGGCCTGGTCCTTATCGAATGGCGAGCTGCCCATTGCTCGCCGTTCGCAAGCCCACGCCTACGGTGGCCGGGAATCGGTCTGCGATTTCCAACGCCCAGGGCGTCTCCTGCGGCAGCTAGGGGCGTGGGAGCGCGAACTTTGCCTCCCCCTTACGCGTTCCGTCTCCTCCTTCGCGAGCATTACTGCTTCGCGGAAGGAGGTGACGGCTTCCCAAGCCCTCTCGCTCCGCAGCATGGCCTGAACCGGAGTCGGACGCGAGAGGTCGCCACCGCCAATTGCCTCCACGAGGACACGGCGGTGCTCCGTCCAAGCCGGGCAGACCTCCACCGTATGCTCCACCGTGTCCTCCGGGCGATCCACACAATGGTGACACCCAGGCGGTTCCTCGTGCCTTATCCGGAACAGGAACCTCCCGAAACAACCGTGTCCGGTGAGGATCTGCGTCAAGCGGAAGGTGAGGACGCCGTGGCGCCTCTCTACTCCAAGAAGAGGGGACTTATCGCCGCAATTGTGGCGTGCCCAGCGCTGGGTTGCGACAATCGCACTCTCCATGCCGCCCTGAGATCCCGCCGGAGCTCTGTCCGCTGTACCGTGATTTCTCGCGGCAGCGGAGCATAGATAGGTTGCCTAAGTTAGAAATCCTTTAGACTAGCACTATAACCTACTAGCTTTTGTCCACGGCTTCGCGCGCGAGGTTGTCGTAAATTATTCCACAGGAACGGACTACCGAGATAAAGAGCATTCTATGTCCAAACACAGGTCATGGTGTATGTGCCAATTTCATTGAAATCCGCTCGGCTGTTAAGGTGTGAAAAGGTAACAGACAGACTGACAGAGTTACTTTCGCATTTATAATGTTAGTAGCTGTTGCTCGTGCCTTCTACGCTACAGGATTTAAAGTAACCCACCTCCTTGTGCTAAATTTCATTTGAATCCGTTCAGCCGTTTTAGCGTAAAAGCGTAACTAATAACTAAGCGTAATTTTTTATTTTTTTGAGGGTGGGAAATCATCAAAAATCTTCTCCCGCTCTGGGCGGAGCGCGAGGGCGTGTCAGAATCTTACTGACTAAAACCCACCCGTGTTCCTTCAGTTGCCTGTGCCAGGGGCCACGGTGACCCTTTCATACTTTCCCGCAACCCTGGCAGATAGTATATAATATGGTTAGGTTATCTGAGTATTGGAAGAGGGGCCCAGAGAGTTTTTGAGCAAGCAAAATAATGCAGGGCGAAAAGTTGATAGCTGAGTAGGTGCGGCATCATGAGGAGAGAACACCAAAAATATATTTGAAAAGTTACAGATAAGAGCCCTGTGGTCAGGAGTCTACTTTCAGATTTCGAAAATGGTCCAAAAATAAATTGATCTTCAGAGATGTTGATTCTCATATGCTCGTGTGCGGCCTAGCCTAACCCATAATGAAGTAAGTATGCAATTCTGACGACTTTGATAACTCAGATTTGGACCTATTTTAAAAGGATATTCAGGGCGAATGAAAGTAATTCTTATATAATATATCTGACGGATTGATAGAGATAGAGCCCTTTGACAATAAATTATGAAGAAATTTCATAAATTACCCAAAAGTAGTCATCATTTTGCATTTATCCCTAAATCAAAGAACCTAATAGCTTCGATTACTGTTTGAATTTGAAGCTGACACGTTTATGAAGATTTTTCAAAATTCAGAAGTTTAAAGTAACAAACACTTGCACGTAATGATTATATAAGTTAAGTAGGAAAAATTGGAGCATCCTCAGGGCACTAATTAAAAAACATCCTAATGTTATGGGCCACCCGATGAGCTATTAATGTTTGAAAAAATATGTATTTATTAAAACTTAATGCATAAGTAAAAAAAAAATACTGTACAAAGGCGGGCTTAATGCCTGAGGCATTTTCTACCAGTCAACCTTAGGGTGATGCAGAGACATACCATGGCAGGTGCAACATACGGGATAGATAGCACGGAAATGACTTTAAAATATAAGAATAAATACTAATACATAAATACATACATATTAACAAAATAAACCTTGGTCAGGAGAAATAACGATTGGAAGAGGAGAAAACGAATCCAACAACTCAGCGTTGGGATGTTTCGGCCAACTTCTGACGGATATGTTCACGTGTCATCACTTTAAAAGATAACCGACTGGTTGCTGTCCTGATATTCAGTGGGAGCGCATTCCAAAGAAAAACCGCCTGGACAAAGAAAGAAGAATGAATGAAGCCGGAACGGTGAGAAGGACATCGTAGAAGACGATTGTTGGTGGAAAGAAGATTTTTACTATAATAATAATAATAATTTATTTGTCAGAAAACAATCAACAACATCCAACATCCATAGTATGGTTAGTAACAATTGAAACTTATAAACTATGTTAGTAGGCACAAAAATCACAAAATAAATATTACAAAATTAAATAAATTGGATTCACGATTTAAAATAAAATTGTAACATTAGTCTGTACGTGAACCATACAGCAGTGGTTCACGTACTGACAGTCAAAACGTTCAGAAAACGCACTCAGGATACTGTTGCGGCTGCCCCGCATCCTACGCACCAGGGATGTGCACCGTTTGCGCATGATTGTGTGGAAACAATCCACACGAGCTTCGGCAAACATCCCCGACGCGCTACAGAAGCGAGCACTATGGGCAGTGCATAAATATTGAACTTGGGACGTCAGGTAAGAAGGAGTAGTGGGTTTGTCCAGAATAGAGAACAACGTAGACAGAGCCCTCAACTCTCTGCGCTGACGAATGGGTAACCATTTCAAAAGCAGTCGGTGCGCAGATACATGGTCATACTTACGAAGATTGAACACGAATCGAATGCAGTTATTGAGAAGGCGGTCAAGTTTATTGAGGAGATCTGCATTCAGGTCATAGTAACACACATCCGCATAGTCAATTATAGGAAATATAAGGGCCTGTACAAGCATTGCTTTTATGTGTGATGGGAGAAGATTTTTCAACCGTTAGAGCGACCGCAACGTTCCGGTGACTTTCTGACTTACAGTCGTGACCTGCTTTCGCCAGTCTAGACAAGTGTCGACATGCAGACCAAGATTTTTAACATCAGAGCTAAACGGGATCACTGAGTTGTCGAAGATTACAGGTGGCACAGTTAAGCCGTTCAGCTTCTTCATGCTATAGGGACTCCCCACTATGATAGCCTGACACTTGGCGGGATTAACCGCCACCCCAAATCGATCAGACCAGTTTTTTACAACATTTAAATCCCGGTTTAGCTCCTCTATCGCATCGGACATGTTGCCAACACTTGCCCGGCAGTAAAGCTGCAAATCGTCAGCATAAAGATGATACGCAGTCTGAAGTTCGGTGGTAATGAGGTTAATAAAAATGGAGAATAAAAGAGGAGATAATATACCGCCTTGAGGGACGCCAGCTGCAAGATCACACCAATTCGACGAAGAGTCTCCAGCATAAACAGACTGTTGACGTCCCCGAAGATAAGAGGAAAACCACTTCAGTACCTCCGGAGAGACCATAAGATAGGAAAGGATGGATAAAAGGACTTCGTGACTGACGGTATTAAAAGCATTTGAAAAATCAATTAACACTAGGACTGTAACTTTAGTGTCTTCCATTCCCCGCCTTATATCGTCGGTCACTTTAAGAAGAGCTGAAACGGTACTGTGCCCGGGCCTGAAACCGGATTGAAATGGACTGATGAGCTGATGAGACTGATTGTTTGTGAACGCTGGCCTCGAGCACTTTAGATAGAAAAAGAAGGATGGAAATTGGGCGAAAGTGACTAGGAAGAGAGGGATTGGATATCTTAGGCAGGGGCCGAACAAGGGCTTTACGCCACAGAGAAGGGAAAACACCGGTGTAAAGGGAAAAGTTTATGATGTGGTAGATTGCAGGGAGTAGTTGATCAAGAGCCGTCACGATCATATGGCGGCTAATACTATCGCAGCCCACGGCTTTGGATTTAATGGATAGGATAATCTTTTTGATCTCTCCTGGGTCGACTGGGGAGAAGACAAAGGGGTTGATACTGGGGCGCGTCAGACCAGCAAGGTAGCCGAGTGTTTGACATTTGGTTAGACTATCTAGATTTGGAACAGTGGAGAAATGGCGATTTAGATCGTCCAAACCAATTGTGTTAGGAAGGTCTGAATGTCGCGATTTGCCGATGCCTAAAGTTCCAAGGAACTTCCAAATATCGGCAGGAGAAGAAGAAGTGATATTACTTAGGATGTGGTGGCGCTTAGCGTTGCGTATCATCTGATTACACCGATTCCTAGCAGCCTTAAAAAGTTCCAATTGTCCTCCGAGCGATCCCTTTTAAATTTCCGAAACGCGCGGTCCCTCCGTTGCATTGCCATCCGAACTCCCCTGTTCATCCAAGGTGCAGGTGAACGCTTCAATTTCATTCTTTTGACAGGAGCATGGGCGTCATATAGCTTGACCACAACATCGTTGAAAAAATTTACTTTTTCGTCAATTGAAACAGCTGCTTCCAGGGGTGACCAGTCAATATTGGATGCATCTTGTTAAAGCCTCTCGCTAATAATTAAATCTAATATTCAAATGTGCCCGTATTTTTTTTTTGATAGAGCTGGCAAAGATAGAAAACTATAAATACCTCAAGGCTCAATTCTTGATCGGTTTTTATTTCTTATTTATATAAATGTCTTGGCTTGCCTCATAAGGGATAAACATGATATAGTGTTGTTTGCAGACGACACTTCACTTTTATTTAAACTCAAACGTGAGCAGCTGGTTACTGACAATGTAAATAGCGCCCTCGCAAAAGTAGTTAACTGGTTTAATGATAATAACCTTCTTCGTAACGAGAAAAAAACTAAATGTATTTATTCCTCGTGATAGACAAGTAGAAACAAGTGTTCTCATAGAGGGTGAAGAGTTGAAACCCGAAAATACCACGGTACTAGTAGGCATAACTTTGGATGCCAAGCTCCAATGGGGCCCTCATATTGATAAATTGTCAAAAAAGTTTAGCTCTGCAGCATACGCGGTTAGAAAAATTCGTGGTTTAACTGATTAAGATAGACGGCAATTGACTGCTGCGCTGCGTGTCGCGTGTCTGCGATTCCCGCACGGAACAAATATTTGTATGACCAACAAATAGTTGTTCCGGGTCTGGCTGTTTGTGTATGTGAGTTTAAATGTTTGTAAACGCACCCACAATACAGAAGAAATTCCTAGTGTGGGGCAACGTTGTTAGAGACAGCCCGTTGCATATACTTTAGTTATTTTCATAGTGTAATGTCGTACGGTATTCTGTTATGCCGCCGTTATTGACGTGAAAAAGTGTTTATCAACTGTCAAGTAAACGCACTCACATCACACTCGCTCGCATTTCTACGTGATTACATTGTGTAGTGATTCAATTTGCTTTATTTAACGCAAAACTAAATTGGTAAGTACATAAGTATAATTTTTTCATATTTATTTGTAAGATAATAAATACAGGGGTGTTCCTTAATTCTAAATTCGCCAAACTTTTACGTTTGATGGCGAGAGGCGCTCTTTTACATAACAATGCACCACCTTACGTACATACTTACTACTTATACAACGCGTAACAGATAACCAACGCAAGACCCCATACACACCAATTAGAGTATTGAGTTAAAAGCATTATACAATGACCAAAACTGTATTACTGTGTTAAACTGTATGTTTTACTTAATCTTTTAGCCTAACTAGCCACATACAGGCAATAGAAATAACATTAGTGACAGGAATTTACTAGCATGTATTTCTAAGTATTGAAAGGATTGTTTCTTACTAAATATAACATCGAAATCTTTATTTTCTTTTTAAATAAATGCTTTCTGCAAGTTGTCCGTCAGTAAACTTTACATTGATGGGCATATACTTGTAATTTAGAACACGCAAAGTAATTATCCTTCGCTGTTGGTTCTGGGACGACAGATGTAGATCAATCTCGTTTCGTCATATTTGTCAAAAGGCTCCATCAATCCATCAGATATTTAAATATTCACTATCAGAACATGTAACACTGTTGCACATATGAGCATGGGCTCCCCTTCCATATGGAATGCTACAGACTAGGAAATAATAATCTACGTATTGTCTGATGTCCTCTTTATTAAGATCATAATCAGTTCGGCTCTTACCGCAATAAAGTAAGAATCAACTTCCGTAATTGATACTGAAAATATCCAGCTGTAAAAGTAAGAAACAAGCAAACGCGTTCATTAAAACCTCTACCGTCATATTCCTTGAAGTCAGCTTAAGATTTTCTGCCCTATCAAAACAAACCAAAACTGCCAATAAACGCTCGATCGTTAATCGTGCGTCAAAATATTTCATTACCGATACAATTAGCCTAATTAATATTATATTAAAAAGCAAAAAAATCCCTCCATTTTACTTCTGTTAATTGTATTACTTGTCGCATAATTATTTATTAAACGTCCTTCAAAGACACGTTTAATAACAAAACTATGAGTCAGACTGAAATATAACATCGAAACTATTCCACTTGCTCACAAAGAATTAAGAAGAGCGTGTTAACCTTGTAAGCAAAAAAGTCTAAGATAAATCTACGGTCGTAAGGAAAGTCGGGAGAAGTGTTATTGCCGTAATCATTATTAATAATAATAATCGCTTTATTTCTGAAGGATGGGAGGGAAACGATTATGAAGTAAGACGGCTCCACTCTCCTCGCCCGAAGGTCGACATGCTACCAAACTCGAATGTTCCATTAAAATAACGCTGTCTTTTTTATACAAAATGATTGGCGTTTCGTTGTACTAAAAGAGAAGAGATTTTTTTGTCACGATTTTTTAGGAACCTAGACGATGAGTATCTTCCATTTTACTTACAATAACTGCGACTTCTTCTCTATCGATTTTGCTGTGCCCGACAGGGTCCATATTGATCTTTTACTGTGTTATATCATCTATGTAATAAATATGGAATGCAATAATGAATTGAGTATTGAGTATCGACTTATTTGAGTTTTGGACTTTTGGACTTCAGAGTCAAAAAGTAAAAAGGTCCAAAAGGACTTGTCCAGTTTTTGAAGCGATATTCACTTTTGACCAACATTTTAACATAATAATTAAGAAGTATTGCAACAAATTATACAATGTTTTGTATTTCTACTTGATCACGTTCTTATGCATCTTGTTTAAAGCATCATTGTCATAAATAATCTCAGCTATTCTCCATATTTCCTCGTCAATCAGTTTCGGTAGAAATCGCCTGTCACAAATAAACCGAGAGGAAAAACGAAATGTTTTAACATTTAAGAAGTTCTTTTTTTTAAAAAAAACGTCGCCACTATATACGTACTCTGTACCACATGTCTGCGAAGATAAAATGATTTTTGTGTGAATAATAGCGGCCGGCCATTCACGGCGCGAGCCCGCGGAACAAAGCGGCTGCAACCGCGACGCATTCATGCCGAGACAAATGCGTGCTCATTTGCTAGCTCCGTTTCAGATCCGCTCACAATTGCTACAGAATCCCATTCCACACGTAAGGAAAATAAATATGCGAGTGGATTCTTGAAATATTGTGATTGTGTTTTTCGTTTTCGTAGGTTTTAATATTAACATATTATAAAACGGTGCTTAAAACAGTAGTACGGATTCGTTTTAAACTACACATACGAGTAAATAAACTATTTTATGTATTTTTTCATTCATATGAATTTATAAACGTTAATTTCCCTAGATCTAAAAATAATACTCATAAAAGTTATAAACCATTGTTCGCTTGGCTTCGACTGAAAAAGCTCAATTACTTTTGATATAAGTACGATTAGATAATAATTGAGTGTCGTAGATAACACACACCCACACCAATGTGACGTAATTGTGGTTATTCGGTACGGATGTTCCTACGCGACGATACGACAATGCTACGACTGCACTACGACAGCGTTATGACAATGCTACGACTGTGCTACGACAATGCTACGACTGTACTACGCAACGGAAAGGTGGTTAAGGAAACTTACGTTTCTGGGGGCCTACTCTCTAAGTCCGTCAACAAAGTTACGGGTCCGTCCGAAAGTAAGTAAGTAAGTCCCGATTAATTAACTTTTCCGGACGGGCAAATCACATCGGGAGTAAGGACAACTGTCTAAACGATTTGTCATTAATTTGTAGTTTGGGCCTGGACTAATCTTATGTACGTAAGTGATACGGAATGGGAAACGTCCCTAACTTCGGCCGAAACGACAGACTTCGTGTTTAGGGTGTAGTCCCCCAGGTGCGGTATGATAATAGTATCGTACTCTTCGTTATATTTTAAAGCAAATTATTTACGTCAGTGGCATTCAGGCGTATGGTCTATCTGTAATACTTACTGAGTCATTTTGGAAGCCCTAGTCAAGTGTCAATCGTTTCCAGTTTAAACCAGTTATCTTTAAAGCATTAAAAGCAGTTATCTTTACATTTTTAGCACGCGTGGGTGGGGTTCAAATATAATATTTATTGTACCCAAAGTACCATTAAACGACTTTTCCGCGTTGTATATCATAAACCCACGCAAACATAACTTTCCTGGAACACAATTAAATGCAGCCGCACCACAGTACCTTTTTATATAAAGTTAAATAAAGGCTTTTACTAAAAAAGGGTCCCTCTGCAAGCCCCACATAAATGAAGGTGGCGAAATACTTTAGTAGGGTCGCGTCGACACTGAATTGGGCATGCTAAATACAATATTGTTTCACGAAACACGCGGCGCCGCAATGGCCGCGTAGAATAGCAAATAAGAAAAATAAAATCAATACGTACATATAAATAGTGGGTATTACGTAGCGAATATAAGCAGAGACAGTTGAATTGCATTACCTATACTTAGCTGTTTCGCTAGGTAGGTATCGTCCACGTGTATTGGAATAAGCGGGCGAGCTTTAGGACCAAATCTACATATCTGAATCCGCCTGTGAATATCGTTTAAAACTTGACAGCGAAATAACGTGATAATTTATTGGACGGCTTAGGTTAGAGAAGGTAGAAAAAATTACATTGTACAATACGGCTACAGTAGGGTTACGACAACGTCAGGGCGGCATGGAGAGTGCGATTGTCGCAACCCAGCGCTGGGCACGCCACAATTGCGGCGATAAGTCCCCTCTTCGAGGAGTGGGTAGAGAGGCGCCACGGCGTCCTCACCTTCCGCTTGACGCAGATCCTCACCGGACACGGTTGTTTCGGGAGGTTCCTGTTCCGGATAAGGCACGAGGAACCGCCTGGGTGTCACCATTGTGTGGATCGCCCGGAGGACACGGTGGAGCATACGGTGGAGGTCTGCCCGGCTTGGACGGAGCACCGCCGTGTCCTCGTGGAGGCAATTGGCGGTGGCGATCTCTCGCGTCCGACTCCGGTTCAGGCCATGCTGCGGAGCGAGAGGGCTTGGGAAGCCGTCACCTCCTTCCGCGAAGCAGTAATGCTCGCGAAGGAGGAGACGGAACGCGTAAGGGGGAGGCAAAGTTCGCGCTCTCACGCCCCTAGCTGCCGCAGGAGACGCCCTGGGCGTCGGCCACCGTAGGTGCGGGCTTGCGGACGGCGAGCAATGGACAGCTCGCCGTCCGATCGAATCAGGCCCGGGTCGACGGCGCGTTGTGTTCCACGCGCGCCTCAAAGATTTGTCAGCACCAGTGACGGGGTCCGCTAGGGCCGATGCCTGCCAGGATTGCGGGAAAGCCCGAAAGGGTTACCGTGGCCCCTGGCACAGGCAACTGATGAAACACGGGTAAAAAGAAAAATAAAGGGTTACGATAACGTAGCTATCGTCACAATATTGAAAAGCCAAGTACCTACAAATACCTACATAGTAAGTTTACTAACTTATCTACCGGTAATGTTTGACTGCCAATCAGACAGCTTCTGGACAAATTGCCAAGTGCGCGTAAACTGCTGCGATTGGTTGAATGATTTATTAACAGCCAATGTTGCGATTGGCTGTTACGCGCACTTGACGTCACATTCATTTTGCTATAATTTTCGTTCGAGAAAATGTCCCAATAACTAGCATTTTCTCTCTTGCCTTATTATATTGAAGCAAGGTACAGGCCGTTTCTTTCCGTTTAGATTTGGTTATTTATTTTTCAAAGGAAAAGTTTAAAAAATAAAAATATTTCCATAAAAGGTACCTGAATTCGAGGCTCTATGACCATCAGTGAGTCATCCTCTAGAAAGTATACGATGTTCACGATTCTGACTCGGTACTTCTCAACGGGGTTCTCAAACACGGGTTGTTTGAAGAAGGCCGTGAAGTTCAGGCATCGCTTGTCGTAGTGCACCCAGTGAGGCACGACGGCTGGGAGCGCTGGCTGCTTCACGCGGCCGTATGTCAGAGACGGATCGTAGCTGCAATAACAACAAATTATGAATATGGAACATGTACCTCCATACATATTATAAATTAAAGTCATTTTTCGTGTATCTCTGTGTGACCACATTGTTCTTCAAACTACGCTAGATTATATGTATGATAGGTACGGTACATTAATATTAAACTAACATATAATAAACAAATCTCAATGTTTAGTCAGTCGTAAAAACCGTGCGATGCCGGGGTGGATCGCTAGTAGTTTTATAAATAAGAAGTTCGGCTCTGAAGAGGATCGCCTCACTCATCCCTTTGTGACTGTCATTTTAAAAAAATGTTGGTGTGCAATGTTATCGCCCGGCAGTATAAATACCTCATTTCTTATTCCAAAACCAAGTGAGTTTCCCCTAAGCTTAAACACTAAGATTAGGAACTAACACTCGCCTGTCATGCAAATGTTAATATTCCTTGCAAGGTTCAAACTTGCGAATGCAGAAAGCTAAGCGCTGAGTCACTGCATCAATCAAGGTTGAAAAAATACACTTCTGTCTACAACAGAGGTACAATTTTCTACTTGTAATAGTCCATTATAAGGTCTTAATGCAGGCCATAACGAGTAGAGCGGCAATTGCGATCTCTGCGCGATTTCAATCCCGGTCTGTAATTGAAAATTTCTTGACCGACCTTCGAGATCGGCTCACAGAGGCGGAAGAGAGCGAGAGCGGTGTGTGGTAACATGGGTAATATTTGCGTATGTGAAGGTTCTTCTCGTTACTTCGGGAGTACCTATGAACAGTAATTTTGTGCTCTATTTTGCACGGTTAATCTAAATCTAAATCCCTAAACTCATCACCTTCTGTCAGCAACAGAAGGTGATGAGTTTTTTGCTTAAAGAAAATGTTAAGTTGTTAATGTTATGTTGTTGTTCATTTTGAACATATTACTTGTGGAGATATTATTAAAACCTTTCACACTTTAAATGTTAAAAAGACTGCGGATCTGTTTGGTAATTCTGTAGAAGTTTCTATGTCTATTGACATTGTAGCACCTACTTTAGCTCTTATTTTTAATAATTGTTCCGACTGTGGAGAGTTTCCTGACCTTATGAAAACTAGTAAAATAATACCATTGTTTAAATGAGGTAGTACTTTAGACCCTACAAAATAAGTTCACTGCTAATTGTCGTTTACTTAATTCGTTCTTCATGAAACGCTAATCAGGAAACTCTGCCACTACGGGATCCGGAACTCCGCTCTGGATCTTCTTACTTCATACTTAATAATAATGGAAAAGATCTCTCGGATATAGATCCATACCATAGATATGGATACCATAGTATAGTGTAATGTCGTGTTGTGTTGCTGTTGTGGAGAAATGCCACCGACATTCAAACTATCATTGTTTTGTAGAAAACAGCTGTTCGATCAATTTATAAATGAAGTCCGAGACACTCTGTCAGAGACAAATTTAAGGAGATTAATGTAATGACTGTGCCTTCTCAGTATATTTTTGAAAACCTTTTATTTGCCCATAATAATATAAAACTGTTGTAAAAATATAGTGTTTTAATAACATCAATTCTAGGAACAAACACAAATTTGTTGTACCTACAACAAGGCTCAAGAAAATAGATGGCTCATTCAGATGTCATTGTATACGCTTTTATAATAAACTTCCAAGCCACGTTCAAGATTTGAGCCTTAATAAATAGAAATCATTAATTAAACGTAAGTTGTGTAGAAAGCCTTTTATACTGTTATAGATTATATTGAGGACAAAAAGGCTTGGGATTGAGTTGCTCCAATTTTTGCATATTTAATTTGGTTTGTTTTTTTTTATATACTTTGGTCATTTGGTAATTTTTATATACACAATGACATGAATACTTACTATGTGAAGAAGATTTTTTTTTTAAATTATTGTGAATATGAGGACTATGTGGGTCATTGTTTCAGTTTTAATCATGGCCTGGCAGTTTAAGTAGCCTACCCAAATGTCCGTTCTTTAATAGGTACTGTTCGTCGAATCGTTGAGCTCCTAAGTTCTGAGTTGAGCTGCACGGTAACTGACAAATGCATGCACTGACTGGACAGGTCCGATCTGTGTGGTTCTTTCCTCAGAAGACCATTTCAGACACTATTAATCTACATGGTCTTCACATGATCTGACCTAGATTTTGTCTGGTCTTTAAAAGACCTATACGTCCTATACGTTTTTTCGGCCTTTCTTCTTAGTGTAGTCCAATAAAAACGCCGACCTTATCTAGCTTTTAAAATATGATTGACGTGTAAAGCTGTTTGAACAAACCTACTTACAGAAATAAAATCATTTATCAGTAATAATAACGAGTTAGCTTTTTGCTAGTTACCATTTGAAACATTCGTGTTGCCCATTATAGTTGAAATTATGGAGTTTATCTAAAAATCGTCACATTCAAATGGCTCGATTCTTAATTGAAAAACTATTCAGATAGACGATTTTCATAGGTCATCGACATTAGCAAACCCCTAGCGTCAGACTTTCCGAGGGATGACCCGCGCGAGAGTGACTCTCCATACTTGGTGGATCATTGCCAAGTAATTGTGTGTTATCAAAGAATGTTTGTTGGCACCGACAGTGGACGGCTTTTCATCAGTTCAAACGATGAGGACAACGCCCTTTCTCTGCTTAGTCGGAGGAGTAACGCTAGACTAAGCGTTTTTCAAAGTTTTCTAGATAAGTAGGCAAACAAGTTTTACAAACAATATTATTTTATAAGTCAATATCTCATTAATAACACTTCGCGTCTGAGGCCGTTAAACCCTCTCTTCTCTTTTCAACATTACCACTGGAAAAGTTACCTCTAATCACTCTCTCCAACCCCAAAATACGTGATTTTAATGTGACGTCAAGTCTGAAATTAGGACAAAATCTACATACGAAACCACGTACTGTTGTTGATCTTAAGCTAGAGTTGCTAACTTGTGTTGACTTACTTAACTGAGTCTTCAGGGAGTGCGAAGGCGTTGCTGTCGACATCGGTGGCTGTCCCCCCCGGACCTCGGATCACCGTGTCGGGGAACCTGTGTCCCTGGTAGTACCGTAGAGAACTTCGCACGTGGTACTGCGTCTTGGTCGGGTCTGAGAACGTCAGACCCGGCAGTTTTGGAAGTCCCCACGCCATTGTGACCTTTATTAAATGTTTCAAGAAAATAATGTAAATACAACACATAATTAGGTGTAAGTACCTACTTAAAAAGATTGTCAAAGCTTGTTGTTTACTCATTTCAAGTTTTTCAACAGTTATGTATGTATCGTCTTTGATATTAAAAATAACGTTGGAAAAGTCCGTATCTTAGTTACGTATCAAATTTTTTTACAATTTTGTTGCAATAATTGCGCAAGTGTATATTAATGAAACAATTTACCTACCATTTTGTAATATGTATTTTCTTAAATGGCAAGGTTTTTCACACACAATTTTATTGTAGACATCGTAAACGAATCACACAAAAAAAATTGCTCGTATCAGTGACCTCAATACTCCGACTCGTTGAAAAGATATTCAACAAAAACAGAAACACATTTCTCCTGTAAAATTTGAGTTTTACGATTACCGACTTATTGCTTGGGGGCGTCGACATCTCTATTTATTTAAAAACCATTTGCCACGAACACAACGCGCGATTATTCCATGCATGTTCAACTTTAGCTATCGTTTATTAGTACCTCCGAGCGAAACCAACAAGTTTGGTATTTGCTAAACATTCCCGCAGGTTTAGAAACAAACCCCCCACCTCACTATGCTAGAACTGCTAGATAAATATACTCCAACTACTAACAGCTGCTTCGCTCGCTTGCTAACTATGTCAGAAGGTATACCTATTCGGGCTACGGAATTTACGAATACCTACATTAGGTTAATTAGATATAAATCATTTAAAATGGTAATTTAGTTTCACAGTAGAATTAAAGAAATCCAGGGGAATACTTTAATAGGCAATGGCTTACCTTCAGATTATTGATTGGTCAAGATGTGCTACGCAAGCTAAATGTAAACACAAAACCATTCCAAAAACGTAAAAAACCAAGGATTTTGAAAGCGAACTCTTACTACTACTAAACTTGGATACATAGTACATAAATCAAATGACAAGTACGTAACAACGTAGCAAGATAAGCGATGAACGAGCGACCTCCACCTTCAGTCATGAGTATCTTGGTGACGCATCACGTAATTCAGGAAGCGATACACGCACTAAGGAAATGAAGTAATCCCACGGTTTTGTAAGTAACTTGCGCGTCATGGGCCCGCGTGAAATCGAACCGTCTGCTTTTTATGCTAGCCTGGTATCGAGGGAGGGTAATGGCCAAAGGTCCACGCGGGAGGATTCTATTGTTTGGTTTGGTTAAAAACTAAATAGTTACATACGCACATAACTAACTTTATAATAAAGTGCAAGACCAACTAGAAATCTAAGTCGAGATATTATTGCGGACAAGTAGATATGACACCAGAATAACAAAGCTATTAAAACTTCTATGCTTAATTAAAAAATGTGAAATTTTATTCGAATTCCATGAATAATGATTTCGTTTTTTTAAGTTCATTCTTTTACTTACATATAAGCCCCGACTACCATGTTCGCAGCATAATGAAATTATTTTTCCTTAGAAACTGAGGTAGATGGTAAATGCCAACGGAGGCGGGTATCACGAACAAAGTAATAAATTCTTACCTAAAATAGAATACAGAAGGCGATAAGTTGATGTGAATAAATAACGATGCTTTATAAAAACACGAACTAAAGAGGAAAATATAACGAAAAAACTCGCTTTGATAAAATTAACAAATATGACAGCCCCGTTGTCGGGTAAGCAGCTGTTATAAATTATAAACAAATCGTTGCTAGGTGATAACAACCCTACTCCTTGCGGTATCCGGAAGGAAGCTTTTGTTGAAATCAATAAGGTCCTTGTTTTTGGCGATGGTAGGTTCAAAGACGGTAGCAAGGGTGGCGAAGATTCTAGATTCTAGTACATTATATGACTGCACATGCATGACAGTCCGTCTCTATGGCTGTTGTATACATACATCTCAGAACAATGCTTTAGTTATTGTTCTGAGACATACATACATAAACCCACGCCTTTTTCAGGCATATATCTGTGTCGATTGCGAAAATTTTTAATGACTACCGATGAGATCACACTAAAACCGCCACGAAGCAATTCGTGACGATAGACGGAATTCCGACCGCCGCAGAAGTCTAGTCGTAGATATATATCACACACATATACATACACATCACATATACATACATCATATATATATCCAGACACCTAATGAAAGTCTGCAGCTTTCTAGATATACCTACCTACTTTCCCTAACCGTACATAAGGGACTTGTCTCGACCTGCAGCAACCTCACAAACACGGTAGAAGCGCAAAATATAAATAATTCAGTATACCTAAATAATTAATGATACACATAGCTACAGTCGCATATTGCATACTGGGCCTGCGTGGTGGATTACGGCTCACTCCCTCTCACCGAGAGAAGGCTTGTGTCCCAGCAGTGGGGACATTATAGGCTGATGATGATAGCTGACGACACGGTTGGCGCAGTGGTTAAGCAATTGACTGCTGCGCTGCGTGTCGCCGGTTCGATTCCCGCACGGAACAAATATTTGTATGACCTACAAGTAGTTGTACCGGGTCTGGCTTTTTGTGTATGTGAGATTCAATGTTTGTAAACGCACCCACAATACAGGAGAAATTCCTAGAGTGGGGCTACGTTTAAAAAAAAAAGAAAAAGAAAGCTAAAGTCAGGGAAATTCATTGTTGAAAAAATGAACACACTTCGTCAATTTGCCGTGTTATAACCATTAGCCACCCGTTAGACTGTTCAAGTTAGTAGTTTGCTTTACAATAAATTCCCTCAATTTACTAGATACAGTGCTTCATTCACTAACATTATAAACTAATACGCCAACTTGTATTTTTGCTTACTAATATTCTCCTTAACGAACTAAATCGAGATAGTCAGGTTACAGCTAATTTATAAATGAATAACCGCCCTACAAACTATAGCTACTGTCATATATAAATATTCATGGGGACAATACTGGTCAAATTAAAGACTATAATAATCTAGAAGTTAGTAAAGTTGATCCAATTCTGGACCGAAATAGGTACATTGTCTATATCCAAACGACAAAGGAGCGACGTATAACGACGGTGTTATACTAGCCAAAATGTCAGGCGTCACAGGTGAGCTGCGAGTGACCCTGTCGCACGTTGATTAATGTGCGCCGGGACCACAGATAGGATAGCCTTCGTCAAAAGTGACGAAGTATCCGTAGTCGAGTCAATGCCCGGCGGTCGTCGAGTGCCTGAGCCAGTAGAATTGGACGCTCATGCATAAACAATTCGTTTTTGTGTCATTCAAATTGCAATTTTATACTTTTTAAGTCATTATTTGTGGTAGGTATGTTTCAGATTATCTGTAAATGTTCATTTAAGAAACAAACATATCTATGTTAGATTTACTGTAAAAGTTGTACAAGTTTCTCCAACAAATCTTTTAATTTAATTAATATTAATTTAATTTGCAAAAATAAACACGTAATATTAGTCGTGCATAAGTTTTGTATTTCTAAAAGTACGTAAACACAAACCGTATTCGTTAACGAATGAATTCTTATTCGTGACACAATCGCTGTTAAATGATCTTTGCTGAAACTACATTCTGCCTGTGACAGAACGCGCAAAGTCAACAAACAGCCACGGTGCGCCGGAATCGAATAATAGTTCTGTATCGATTTATCTCGCTCGTGTCCTCTTAAATAGCACTCAATATATTTTTAGCGATCACTAATGAACTGAATTCTATTTTTAGGTATCGAGATGGCTTACCTTACAAAGTACGTATCGAGAGGTTCACGACTAGCTGCGTTTTATAAGAGGGGGTATGGCACAGCTTCCCCTTTCGTATTTTCTGAAGAGGTTCGCCGCGCCAAGTCAGACGGTAAACCGATTGTCGCTCTAGAATCAACGATTATTACACACGGAATGCCTTACCCGCAGAATTTGGAAACTGCTAATCAAGTCGAGAATATTATTAGAGCAAGGGTGAGTTCTAAAACGTAGAATTATATACCTAAGTATAAGTACATAGCTTCATTTACTATATGATATCTGAGTGCTACGCTTTCGTAGACCTTTCGTAGCGACGTAACGTAATAAAGTGTGGATTTAGATGTTTCGCAAAAAAAATGTCTTACAGATTTGAAATGTTCTTAAATTTAGCAGACTTTTTCAAAACTATACAGTTTCTTCTTTCAACTTTCAAGTACTTTGACAGGGACATTTACACATTTTAAACATTTGTTTTTTATGTGCAGGGTGCAGTACCAGCAACAATAGCAATCCTCAAAGGTCAACTGACGATAGGTTTATCCTCTGATCAGCTGAGCTACCTGGCCCAAGCCAAAGGTGTGGTGAAGGCTTCGCGCAGAGACCTGGCGCCGATAGCTGCTGCTCGGCTGGACGGCGCCACCACCGTCGCTGGCACCATCATAGCGGCACAGCTTGCTGACATACCCGTGTTCGTTACTGGCGGGATAGGTGACGTATTTTTATAATGATTGCTTAACATCGCGCAAGTACTCCCTAAAGGAGTAGGCAGTAGTGTATATCACCCACATTTCACCAGTTATATCTAAGTGCCATATAATGGGGACTGAGCCTATATTAAATTTATTTTCAAACATACTTACTGTAAGGTTTTACTCGCAAGCAGCTCCAGTCTTGCTGATTAATAAGAGAAAGAAATGGAATCAAATCTTTTTCCACTAACCAATCTCGATTACTAACCCCGAGCTGCAGCAAACTGTTTATCAGATAAACCTTCTAACACTGTAACTCACCCGGGAAATGAACCCCAGATTTAACCCGTTTTTGCAGCAGCAATCGTGATCTAATTACAGAAAAAAGCTTTCCACAAGCAAAACAATTTTCTTCCTTCCTTCGGAGTAAAGAGAAAAGTTTTAAGAATATCTCAACTTGAAGCTGGGAAACCGTTTTTATCAACTTTTCAACGAATAATTTTATTCTGAACTATTTGTAGACAAAATAAAAACAGCGATAGCGCAACGGTTCAAACGTTAGACTGGTGAGCGAATGGTCTTAAATTGCACAACATTTGCTCGAATTAATTACGAGAATACACTCCTAGCAAAAACAAATAAGTACTAATCATTAATTTTACTATTTAGTTCCTAATATTTTAAACAACAACAACTTGGTTAAGTAATAATGCTTTAATTAGCACTATAGAACGCAGTTAGTTACTCTAATCTTGTCTACTGTAACCGTGCACTCATTAACCCATAGTACTATGTAGCTAACAAGCTAACAGGCTCACACAAATAGCCTCATACTGCAGACATAAAAAGACCTCAAGTGCAGACTCGCGCGGACAGAGGCACTTGTTAGCAGACGGCATTCCGTTGCGTAATAGTGGTCACCATTACGGCATACAGCCTTACAATATAGCGACAATATACGTGTTTGTACCTACCTTCTTACCGGATTATAGTATAGGTACTAGTCCTGTCGGCTTTTGTCCAGACATGTTCGAGTTCTAAACATTAATTTTAAGCAAAAAACCTCGGGTTTATTGACATCAATTGGATTCTAACTCGAATATGTCGGAAGTGACGTAAAAAAACTCCCTTGATCGGATCCGCAGTGCCAGCTGGTGGCATAGCTGAGCCAGTAGTTTTACCCATTAATAATAATGAACCCATTTTGATCCAGCCTGTCCCCAACTTGCTGTCCTCCCCCAGCGACGCCCTAAGCCGAGGTTCGAACCCACAGGGGGTGCCCTTAGGTGATGGTAGCTTAGTTTATAATTAATATTATGCCCCTGACTGGAGGCGTTGAGTTAGCTCGAAGGCACCACAGGATTGACCGGTTAAGCAGTCACGGCTCTCAAGGCCAACTGCGAGATGACATACAAAAAAAAAAATATGAAAATTACTTAATAGAATGTTTCGAAACATTGTATGCATAAAAACCATAAAATGCGGCTACCAAAAACATTATTGACAAAACATGTCTGTAGGCATGTAACTATAAGTATTTCGTTGTTCCTCATCACATTTCTGTTCCCATGTTTCTCTAACACGGCTCATGTCATGTCATTGCAATCCGCTACAATTGGCGGCGACAGCACCGTGGCTGCTACATCAGAAACTCTTTAATAAAACGCAAATCACATTACACCACGATAGCGACGTGCCAGGCTCCACGTGTAATGAACCTGTTTACGACTACCATTTAACTGAAACGACAATCATAATTAAACGATCCAAAATCATATGAAACTCAACGTTATAGTCAACATTCATAGTACCTATTTTGTTTAGTTGTTTTACAAAGCGCGTGCAATGAACGTGTTGCTAATGAGTGCTTACAAGATTATGATCACGTTTCTCCCGTACAAGGTAGTGCTAAGTCACGACTCGCAAATAGTAGCAATCATCGTGAAAACACCGCAAACACTTCAATTAACTGTGCTCGTGAATTCACAAATGAATTTCAACGATATCACGGTTGAATTCAACGCTTTGCCGGCGCATTCATTACTGCCAGTCGCATCGCAGCCATGCCGAACTGGCGATGTAATTAACAACGAATTCCGTGAAACAGAGCGCGATTTATCACATTCTAGATAAGCATTCGTAGTGCTTCGGCTTGTAAATTATCGTGAGAAGCAGCTTTATTCCGTTCCTAACGATTTGAATTAGCGTCTGTCAGGATAAGGTTTGCGAGCAAGAAACTGACAAATGTCTGTGAATACATGAAACGATTACGCTATATCGGCAGGGGTTGGCTGAGCGAAGCCAAAATGGCGAATTTCGATGGCCGCCGCGTCGTTATCGTGTCGTAGACGATTTATTATAAATGCGCTGCTAAACTAGGAGCTGTGCAAGCGACCTCTCTTTTGAGCGGGAATCTTCGTTAAAGACTAAGCATAGCTTTTAGTTTAAGATTGATACGTAAGTTCATGTCGTCTTTATGATAGGATAGGATCTTTCTTGAATTCGGTGTTCCTTTAAAAATAGAATAGTTTATTAGCATATTATTTTACTAAATTCAGCCCTAAGTTGAAATAAAACTGAATTTAAGGGGACGATATCCAGACGTAGGCCTTTGAAATGATACATCCGCCTCCCCTAAATCGCGACGTACCTACGACGCGATTTTTTATTTGATCGAATTTTCAAGTTATCCAGTTTTTAACCGTTAATTTTCCTAAAACAAGGACCCTGACAAATGTTTTTTTCTGGGCATAACTACACACATTTCACCATTTAATGTTGATTCTAAAACAGCCAAATCCAGATAACACCCCGTTAACTGAGCTTGCATTTATAATTGGACTCGTAAGATACTCTCAGCTTTCAATTCTACAAAGAGCCTAATGGAACATAAATGTTATTCACGTCGGTACAATAATTGCTATCTCCTTATGTTATTTGAAAACATAAAAGTATTAATGGTACGACGTCTCTTGATTAAATAAGACCGACTCCCGATGTTCACGTTATTATGTTATGTTGGATCCTGTGTTCGCTTATAGCACGAAGGAAATAGACATTGATGAAGAACATTCCGTTTTATTTTTGAATTTCAATTTTTTTATAATGGGTAGACCTTTTCATGTAATAAAAAAGGCATACTGAAGAACGGTCTTGGTAAATTTAACCAAACAGCGTATCTGTACAAACGATTGGTTCTTACTTCATGTTTTGGAAGCAATCGCGGAATGGGGAACGTACCTGCGGAGTTACGGAGGTTTAATGTTCATACATTGAACGAAACTATGTCGGAGCGCGGTCTACCCGCCGACTGCGCGCTACTTTGCCGGTCGCCACCAGTGATGTAATGATTCCGCTTCCCGTGGCCCCGGCCAAAATACTTCGCCGACATTTTATTACACTCACACAATCGAAGATATTTGTAATTTTGACTTTTCAGCATTCTGGTCAATAGCGACTCGTGTTATTCTTGAAACTTTTATTTTATCGGGCTCGCACCAACCACTGAACGCCAGAAACAATTCAAGATATATATTTTCGAACGGCAATTCTTCTTTTATACAATTTTGCAACTAAACTTAAGTTTGTTATAAATACAACTGAGTTATATTTTTGCTTTCTTTCCCAAATCCAATATCGAGTGCTTGTAATAACTGTACAGTATATTTTCTAAAACGGGTAGGGAAACTGAATATTGAAAATGTCGAGTATTTCCCGCAGGTGGTGTGCATCGTCATGGCGAGAACACATTAGACATATCGGCGGATCTGAGCGAGCTGGGACGCAGCAACACGCTCGTCGTGTGCAGTGGCGTTAAGTCTATATTAGATATCGGACGAACTCTCGAGTACTTGGTAACTATGCACATGTTTGCTGTCACTACTACTTTGAAGTACAGCTCTCTAACTTCATGCCTGATCAGTTTTCCAAGTTCAGATTTCACAGAATCCGATCTCACATAAAGATAAAAGATTCTTGTCTCTTATGTTTTACGACGCCAGGACAGTACAATGCAGATAAATAATTGGAGAACATAAAATACGTCGTCATTTTTACGTCGGCGATTCCCACTTGACTGTCCTTTTGTCGACCGTCTGGTGCTCAAGGCGGTTTTTGATTCAAAAGCAGACTATACTGAACAAAGTAAAATTTTGTAGGTACCTTCGTATTATTTCTGTATTACTTAGTGAAAGAAAAACAAAGAGCAAACCAAGTCATTACGTTACCGCGCAAGTTCTGCGGAGAGCCCGGGGGAGGCTGGTTGCTAAGCAAGTAACTTAGCTGTTTCTAGATAGCAGAGAGCTATGTTGCAATTGTGTACTCAATGAGAATACGCCCAATGTAACTTCAAAGAGCGCTTTGATTACATCGGGGACCACCGAGTGGTTTATAGAATTGTATCATTGCATGTTTTATACGAGTACATTACATGTTTTTTTTTTACATTTGGTTGGCATAGTGTAGTGTGTTCCTGCCTCGTCACTATCGTGGCGGTCCGGCCACTGCTCGAGCGCTGGCTCGGGAGGAGGCACGGCTCCCTGTCGTTTCGGGTGACGCAGGTGCTCTCGGGGCATGGTTGCTTCGGGAAGTACCCGTGTCGCATAAACAGGGAGCTGGACGCCCGGTGTCACCACTGCGTCGACTGCCGGGAGGACACGGCGCGGCATACGCTGGCAAAGTGTGCCGCTTGGGAGGAGCCGCGCCGTGCCCTCATCTCAGTTGTAGGCAGTGACTTGTCGCTGCCGGCCGTAGTCGAGTCGATGGTCGGCAGCGACGAGTCCTGGGACGCGGTGGTTTCCTTCTGTGAGACAGTCGTCTCGCAGAAGGAGGCTGCGGAAAGGGAGAGGGAGATCTCGTCCACTCACCCGGCCCGCAGAAGGCGCACCCGGCGTCGGTGGAGGGCGGACAACGCCCTCTTTCAGCCCCCCTAAATGGGTCCAGGGGCGACGGACTCGGGAACGTTCGTCGCCCCCCACACACCAGGACCCGAGGTGGCGGCGCGTAGTGTTCCACGCGCGCCCCTCTTAGACGTCGCGAGGGGAGTCAAACACCTCACTCCCCCCCCAGACCCGAAGAGGCCCGCAGTTGCGGGCGGGCACCAATCGGGGGTTGCGGAAGGATCGTACGTTCCCGCGACCCCCGGCGTAGGTGTGAGATGGAAAACCGGGGTGGTTTTTAGTCAGTAAGAGTCTGACAGTCCCCGCCGCCCGCCCCAGGGCGGCGGACATCCAAGAGGATTTTCCACCCCGGAAAAAAAAAAAAAAAGTGTAGTGTGTTCCTGGGGTTAGTAAAATAAGATTAGCATGTGTTTCGTGACACCGCTCCCATTAATCATATTAATTGACACCAATTTTCGTTTCTTTTTGACCTTCTTTTTCTCTTAGAAGTCTACGAAAAAGTACTTCGTAGCGGTCTACGACAAACTTCTTCGTAGCGGTCTACGAGAAAGTTTTTCGTACCAGGTGTAACCTAGAATTAATATAATATGTTTGTACAGGAAACCCAAGGTGTTTGCGTATGTGCGTTCGGAGAGACGTCAGACTTTCCTGCGTTCTACACGCCGCGGTCAGGTCATACCGCGCCGCACCGCGTCGGGGACGCACAGCAAGCCGCGCGGCTATTGCATGCGGCACGTGAGCTTCAACTGACGTCCGGCACTGTTGTTGCCGTACCGATACCGCAGGAGTATGCTATGGATGGTGAGAATAACAAGTAAATTTAAGATTGAGGCATAAACCCAGAGACTTCAATTTTGTTATTATACGTGTATGCAAAAGGAGCACATTCATCGTTCGGACTGTCAATGTTAGGACTGAGTCGCTGGAGTTGCTACATACATATAATGGAAAAATTGGTACTATTTCCATTACTTAATATGTCGTATTAACGGGAACTTTATCTACAAATCTGTTGTAACAGTCCAGTAGTTAAACTAGTTAAACTGGCCCGCCAACATTCCTAAAATCACTGCTTACCACAAAACATTTTTAACAGACCAAACGGACCGAATAATCGGCCAACTGTTATGGTCCGCTCACGCTACTTAACTAAAACCTACTTCATTGTTGCTTAGTTTTCCGTAAACGTACAAAAAAAAATGGTGTTTATAGATAAAATATCATGGAACCAAGTGTAATATTCACAAAGTGCAAACATTCTTTAAAATATTCGTCGAGAAATTACTACTGCAATGTTTTAAAGATTTTATCGAGATTATTCAAAAGCTTCTTATTATGTATGCGCTATTCAAATTCTGCAGCTCCAACTATAAAAAGTATAAATTAAATACCTTTGCTAACGGGAAAGGGCAAAAAGGTAACTTTTACGATACAACTTTAATTAAAATACCCTGTTCATAGAAAGGTTCATACTTAGTAAAAGTTTTAAGCTAAAGATTTAATATGTCATGGCTTAATCTGATTTAAGTTTGTTTTTTCCATATGCATGCTTCAGACCCGATGGTCTACTTTATTTAATTGGTATTGTTTGTTGCTCTAGCGGCAATAGAAATACACACTCGGTGACAATTTCAATTGTCTACCTATGACGGTTCATGAGATACAGCCCGCTGACAGACAGACGGACGGACGGACAGCGGGGCACTATGAATAGGGTTCCGTTGGCACTCTTTGGTTACGGAACTCTAAAAACAATTTTTAGTTCACCTTTTGCTGAAACTGAGCATAAGAGATCCTAACTTACAAATGCTACTTCACACAAACTTGCTTATTTATTTATTTATGATTAAGGTACATCAACAACACAAACACAAACATTTACAAATAACAGAGAACAGAGACATGGACTAGTGTTTACGTCAATTACATACGTGCACAGCATTCACAACAAAATAGAAGAAAAGACACCGTAGTCACGTTACAAAAAAAAAAAAAATATAAGTACAAAAGCCCTAGCTAAAATCTCGGTAGTAGAGAGAATACCCCATCGACTTAAACATTGATTAATTATATTATTTTGTTTTGTTGTCTTCAGTCTTCCCCTCGTTTATAATCTTAGATCTAAAACGCTAGAGATAACTTGCTTAATCTGATAGGTACCTGTTCAAGTTTGCTAACAACATACCAGTATTTACAACCCATTCATTATTGTTTTCATGTCGGCATTTGTTCCTTTGTTTGCTAAAGGTAGAATTGTTATGTGTTTTTACAGAGAAAATAATTGAAGACGCCATTACTCGTGCGCTGAAAGAGGCTGAACAGAAAGGGATTTTTGGAAAAGAAGTGACGCCTTTCATTCTGTCTGCGGTCGCCAAGGCTACCAGTGGCGCATCTCTTAATGCCAGTATCCTTTTCAAGACTTTAAGCGTTTTGTTCCCTTTTTTTACTTTTAAAACCTTTAATTCTATAACTAGTTAAGTAAAGGCAGTATATGTTGATTTGTAGCTTTATCTAACCCTGCATACCAGTCTAATGAATATACGTATCTTTTCCTCCATTAATCCACGCATGACCCTCGCAAGCTTGCCTCTTATCAGAATAATTACGACAGCATTAAAATACTTAATAAGACTTTAGCAATTGCTTAATTCCGTCGTAAATTAAATGAAATGCCAACGGTCTTTAAAGACAGTAGTGAAGCTGATTGCCACAATATTTTTCTTTAACGAGTCACAGACATCGCCCTCATAAAGAACAACGCTAAAGTGGGCGCCGATATTGCAGTCGAGTTTAAAAAACTGAAGAATGCTGACAATTCGAAGAATGCGTCTAATATTGGATGGTCGAAGGGCGCTGGGAAATGTACGACCAATTCTTTGGGACATTTTCACACTTCGTGCAGAAGCCGGTCTGATGAAGTGCCATTGTTTTCTGAGAAGAATTGTGAGGGCGACGTGTTGGTGATCGGCGGAGCGAACGTCGACCGCGCCTATAGGCTGAAAGAAGATGGCGTGGAGGTGAGTCTTTGATTACCTGCATGTGCATACTAACAAGGACGGTTGTGTCACTATGCAAGGTCGTTTGGATCTATTTTATTTGTATTTGGAAATATTTGAAGAAGATATAAAAATAGAACGGGAAGAAATGTACCTATTAACAAAAGTTTACAGTATTATTGTCTTCGTGACATTTCAAGTCGTAACATGCTGTGTATTAGTTAATTTTAATTCACTTAAGTTTAATTGGTTCAAGAATGTGGCACTTATTGTCACCATGTACTTAGTTGCACATTCAATAAAGCTAATCGTGCAGTTTTTATAATTCGTAGTCGTCGTGGAATTTATGTAAGGGCTGCTGTAATAGAAATCGACAGTTTCCAGACTTTGCCTTCCAGATGAGTCATCTCCTGCTTGCATGTTAGATACTGGCTCTCGATAATCAATATTCATTTTCTTTTCATTCATTCATTGTTCATCTAAGTAATAAACATTTCATGTATATGCTTTCTGACATCGTTACGTATTTCTATCAGATAAGAAATATCCACGTTTCCTTATATATTCAAGCTTTTCCTTTCGTTTATTTAAACGGATGAGTGATGACTGAATTAAAGTATTGTTACAAAGATATTTCAAAACGTAATTACACTGGGCCGCAAAGAAAGCAGGTCGGTAAGAAAAACCTCAATAACTTCCAAAATATTAGAGCTAGCTTTATGAAATAAAGTCTGTATTCTAGACAACTTTATAGTGCTTAAATCAATGTCATAAAAGTTCAAAATTATGAGGTTTATTTTCAATAAAAGTAAGTTAAGTAAAAATTACCATTTTCACAAGATTTCGAAAAATGTGCTACGGTATCAAACATGCAATTTTTACAGATTTACGAGTACATTAATACAACTGTTATACGGTTTGGCATGCTTTCCACCAGATTTCTGAGGCGATGCTGAGAAATATTCTCCCATTCCTCTATCAGTGCTACTTTCAATTCACGAAGCGTGATTGGAGGGGAATTTCGCTGGCGTAGGTACACGTCGTCTCAGTTCATCCCAGGCATGCTTGATGTGGTTCAAGTCTGGGATGCGTGCTGGCTACTCCATGCGCGTGATTAGCGTTGAAAATGCCGAAAATAACAATTTGTTTTTTTTTTGCGAAATAAACAAATTGTGGTTTTATTCAGTTGTTTTCGCGTGTTACATAGAAAAATAAACAGAAGGAATCCCTTGGAAATAAACATGATTCTTCAAATGTTTCGAACTCAGACTATTATGATGCCAGTCGATACCCTCGACTCGTCCGAAAACATTACTCTTGTCCAGTCATCCAGAGTCCAATTCATGTGTTCTTTAGCGTAACTCAGTCTTGAATTTCGATGCTGCCTTTCGAGTTTTGGACCATTTGCAGGTCTAAATGGCTTCAAATTTGCTTCAGCAAGACTTTTGCAGCAGATTGCTCCCTCCAGCACGTCGAAAGTGATTCTTGACTTCAACAGCCGTTTGAAATCAATTTCTCAACATTGTTGACAACATATACTCCCGCGCTGTCGTGCACCTTGTTCGGCCTAGTCCTGGTCTGCGAATATTGGATCAAGGCTCTTCAAATCGCTGGAGCACTCTTTGAACGGTTAATAGCAACACACCTACAGTTCTCGCAGTATAAAGCTGACTGCACCCGTCTTCAAGCATTGTCAGAATTATGGTACACTCTTCAGGGGTTCGTGGCATGTTTTTAATTGAATTTGATCAGAATAATGAATTTCTGCATAAGAAATGCCATATTTACAAACAGAAACAAAAGTAAAACAAATATTTTCAAAGTAGTTAAAATTTTAAAAATTGTCTTTATTTTTTATTTGTGGTTCATACAATCACCAAAAAGAAATAGAAAGGTTTTACTTCTTCCTACATTTGTAATGAAATAAACTTCAATTTAGTTTTCATTTTAAAAGGAATTTTCAAATATTTAAAACAATATCGAATTTTTTTATAACCGACCCGCTTTCTTTGCGGCCCAGTGTATTTAGGGTGGATTTACAGTTGTTTGGCTATTAAATAAAAAACTCCAACATTTTAACAAACTCTTTATTTAATGCATTTATTATGATAATATTAGCTCTCAGTCGCCTAGTGCGTACCTTCGGAAAGTTGTAACAACTCTACTATTATAATGAAACACACTGAACGAGGGAAACATTCAAAGTATACTGACAGTCGAGAATTCAAAAGATTACGTACAGTGCACCATCCGAATGTTAATATTGTTAACAGATTACATTGGGACATTTCACACTCATCATGAGCCATGTCGAATTGTCGATTCAATATTTTATTTATTTTCAAATACTTAATTCATCTGTACATTTACGTTTTATCAAATCAACAACTCAAATTACACAACTGTACAGCTATGGAATTTGAGTGAACGAAACAGTAATGAAAACAGCGTAGTGTAAAGGAATACAATTCAAACATTGCTTTCACAGAGTGGTCTAGTTGAACCACAACACATAGTAACAAGTCGAGAGTGCAGTGTACGCACGTATGTCGGAAGGTGTAGGCAGCACATCAGACACGAGCTCGTGTTTACTTCATATCCATTAATTTACAATAAACATAACATCAGTTATACATTGTATTAGCCAAGGCACATGTTATTTTAACCGTTTTTTTTTTTGGAAGAAATGCAGGATTTAGATTGGATCCTAGCTACAAATTATTCAACTTTCCGAATATAGGTACAAATTTTTATAAGATTGGTACATTCATGTGACAACAATATTAAAAAACTATTTTTCTGCATAAATTCACAAAATATTATACCTACTCTAAGCGAACATAACGTCGTACTCGTCATTACAATATATCTATAAAGTTAGTTCGTAAAAGTACAAATATGTATGAATGTAGGTAGGTGGTCGTACGACGGTCGAGCCGCGAGCGTGAAGCTTAGCACGCGCCCGTTGCGCTGCAGTGCACATGCTCGCTCCACCGGCAGCTATGACATCGAATCGTGACGGCTCTACACACGGCATGGATAGGTTTTACCTATATTTGACACAGCCATTAATAAATTTTACCTAACTCCTTACACCATGAGATTATTGTAATATTTTATATGCGCAGTCTAGATTCATAGCGCGATCTCTTTAAAATTTTAGCAAAAACGTCTGTACTCTGTCAAGATAATGATAAACTGTAGTACATACGAAACATTTTAAATTCTTCTGCCATAAAATAAAATATTATTAAAAGTGTGTTCGTCCACTCTATGCTGTTGACAAGCATATAATTGTAGGCACTACGTCGTTTAAGCTCATATCAGTACTATGTATTTTGTCAATCTGTCCATGCACAATTACTCGCATACTATACATGTACAAATTTTGTTTATTATTTACATTAACCGACAACATTAGGTATGATTATGAGAACTAGATAAATAGACGATGAGCAAGGAAAGTCGCGGCTCACTCTTGTCCGACTCATGTAAGGAAAGCTGTCCAAACGGACGGGTGTGTGTGTGGCGGACATTACCGAGGTGGCACACGACAACCCAAGTCGAGTTGCTCACGAGACCATTGTCTAATCTACGTAAGCACTGTCGGGGTAATCGTGCACGTTATATATATGAACAGGTTTAGAGGTACTTATAATAAACTATGAGTTCTATGATAGAGATGTAATATCCTACGGAATAAACTCAGAGTGACAGCAAAAATCTTCCGTGCAAGCGAACCATTTGATTTTATAATTCGTAACGTATCGGTATATCAAAATGTAGGACCAGCATTCATGACAGTGACTTTTGCCAGCCCTATCATCAGCTATCAAATTAAATGATAAATCTATAATGTATTAAGTACATAAATATTTATACCTAATTGTTTATAATCTTTAAACTCATGCTCGAAGTTAAGGTGAGGTTCTGGGCAAAAATCACTAAAATGAACGCGTCGTTGGTGTTACAGACTATGGAAATATATTTTAACATATAGGTACATACAATTCTTTAATTGAAGACTGAGTAAAATGACATGAAAATTTATAAAATACATGTTATAATTATTATTTCCGTAACTCTATTGGTATACAATCAAAAACTGTTATGTCTTAAGGCTAAACGATCATCATAATTAATCTTATATTGGTTGATTCCCGTTATTTACTGCTATAAATATTAAAATCGTATTCGAGTATACAGATACAATATTATGTAGGATGGATTTACTGCGCTCTCGTAGTACCCAAAGTATGAATTATTATAGTTTGCTCTGCCGGAGACTGCATTTCCTCACATGCTGTACGCGTCACGATGCCTCGAGTATCTCTCTCTCTCTTGCCACTTCTCTAGGGACCGTAAAGTAAAACATATCTGTGTCCTATGCACCTACTGAATGAATATTTAACGGCCAAATTTAGGAACTAAACACAAGCTTTGCTCAAAAATCGATTTCACTTTGTCTAATTACACAATTTATTATCCTTCGATGCACTTTCATAATATTATTCATATCTCACAGTTCACAACGTTTTGAACGACTCACTGTAACACTTATTTGCATCGCTCGTACAGTTTTACAACTCTACCACTAAGAACATTACATAAGTTTAGTCCTACCGAGAATATCGGTACTCGCAATTGACACCGCCAATGAATATGATTGTCGCGACGATCGCCGCGGCTCGCCACTAATACAGCCTCTTGTGACTTACAACTCGAATTCGGAGCGGGTTTGACGGCGGTGGTCGAGGCGCACGCGCGCGCCCGCGGGTACCCGGCGCACGAGCACGGGCAGCGTGCGGCCCGGCGGCTCCAGCTCGCAGCCCGCGCTCGGGAACGAGCGCCAGCGCCGCCCGAACAGCCGCTCCAAGTAACATCTTAGTCAGATTCGGGTCGCTGCACTGTCCGCCGCTAAAGGTCTGTAATCTCCTCGAGCGAGTTCTCGCATCTCGCAGTTGTTGTTTCCGTTTATCGTTTTGGGACCGAGAGGTTCATCGTGTATGCTCCGCCGTGGACACGGATCCGACGCTCGCCCCAGCAGCGCCTCGCGCTCTCCCGCGCGTTCAGGGCTCCCGCCGTGTGCTCGGACTCCTCCGTTGGCGTTCACTGCGTTAACTATTATGGTCTGTGAGAGTGGTCCACCGTGGATCGGACTACCATCCATCAGCTCGCCTGCTCCGAGCTCGGTTTGTAATATTCTAATTTTTTGAATCATCTCCTTTATTTCGTACCGGAGGATTCCAAGGAAGCACAATTTTAAAAATGCTATAACGCAATACCCTAACACGAACAACGCGTCTGCGGTTCGTCGAAGCCAAACGAGTAGTCTCTCTGAGCAGGCGGCTGTGTGCGGCGCACAATGCACCGGAGTGAACGGCGCAGGAGACGTGGCGGTCGTGACGGTCATCAGCGCCGGCGTCACCGATGTCGTATGCGCTGGAATACGACAGCAGCTCGCCGGGAGCGTAGTTCTGTTAAACGCCGCGAAGTCCGCCGGACCTGTTACGCCACAGCACCGCTGTTCTCTCTGAAGGCGGTCCCAAGCCTGTGAGAAGTCAATGTCCGTATCGTAGTCCTTTGCTAGACGAAGCCGCAGCTGAGGACGGAGCTCGCGACAAACTCGCTCAAATCGGAACGCCCAGTAAACGCCTATAGCTGCGTCCCCTACGAGCAGGGCCAGGAGTGCCAACCAGTAAGCGTTCAGCATCCGTTCAGAAAGTCTCAATGCTGCAAGGCAACCGAGGAGCTGCAGCAGCCCCGCCTGCGCCGGCAGCGCCGCGTACCCATACAGGAAGCCGGGCTGTGCCACGCCGAGCCCGGGCACCAGCGCGCGCCGGTAGTCGGAGAGCGCGCGCCCCGCGGCTGCGCAGAATGCGAGCGCCCCTAGCAACAGCGCTCCGTTGCACGCGTAGATCCAGATGCGGTAATAGCGCATCGCGCGATGCGCGGCGGGGTGCGCGGGGCGCGCGGGCGGCGGCAGCGTCATGGTGGCGGGCGCCGCGTCATGGCGCCGCCCGCGCCCGCGCCGCCGCCACGCGCCGCGCCCCACGCCTCTGCAATTACCAAAATACACATTTTAGACATCAACTACGGTTTTTGTGCAAGTGAAAATGTACCAGATTGTGCACTGATTCAACTGAATAAAGCCATCACCTTTATTGTCAGAACCATGAAAATCGTTAAGAGAAAGACAGTATCATCATTGTACTGTTAGTGACACCAAAGAAAACTAGCCTCCTACATAGGGTCATTACAGGCCCAAATCAGATTCAACTATGCGTTCTTATCAACTATTTAACAAAGTGTTGTGTATTGTACCTACTGCGCGTACGACACGCGTGTGTGTGTCGGCGCGCACGCGACGTTGTATCGACAATCACAAGATCAATAAACTAGTATGACACTGACTCGCGGTTTGATTGCATGTGCGCTACCCCCGCTCCCGATAAATACATAACAGTGGCGACGAGGATCAAAACATTACGGAAATGTTCTCTAGTGGAGTTTTTGGTGCTATAACCAATTTTGACCATCTCACTAACGAGTGGGGTACGTATAAGTCACGGCTCACGCAGTGGTTTGTTGCGAACGACATTGATGATGCATCGGACAAAGCCAAGGTCAAACGGAAAGCAATATTACTAAGTGCATTGAGCGACTCAAGTTACAAGCTAGCGAGTGACCTGGCGCTGCCGCGAAAAATTGAGGAGGTAGAATACGACAAAATTATCATTCTCTTAGACCGCCATCTCACCCCGAAACGGCTTGGTTTCGCGGAGAGGTATCATTTCTACTCGGCTACGCAACGCCAAGGTGAAAGTCATACTCAGTGGGCAGCAAGGATTAGGGGATTGGCGGCACACTGCGGGTTCAAAAATCTGGAAGAGGCCCTGCTCGACAAATTTGTGATGGGAATGGCAGCGGGTCCCGAGCGGGAGAAATTGTTCGCGAAGGATCTGCAGGAACTGACGCTGGTCAAGGCCGTGGAGTTGGCTGAGAACGTGTGCGCGTCGCGCAAAGCAGCAACGACCACCCAAACATCGAGCGGCGCGAGCGGCAACAGCATGGCCGCCAGCAGCGCGGGGCCCGACGGCGTGTTCAGTATCTCCAGGAACGAAAAGTGCAGTGTGTGCGGGTATACCAATCACAAGTCAAATCAGTGCCGTTTTAAAAATTACAAGTGCAAAAAGTGTAACCATAAGGGTCATTTAAGTAGAATGTGTGTGGCTAACTCAAAAGTAAATTACGTCACGAAAGATATTGTGGATGTCGGAGACGATGGTAAGTCACATGTACTTAACATAAAATGCGTGAGAGGTAGGCCAATGTCGGAGTTGATACAAGTAAATGGTGTATTTTTGGAGTTCGAAATAGACAGTGGATCAGCCGTTAACGTCATTACAGATCATACATACCATTCTTATTTCAAGGAAGTGCCATTGTTCGACAACGATAAAAAGTTATTTAGTTATACTGGAAGTAAAATTATAACTTCAGGGTTCATTCGGTTGTCCGTGACATATGTAGACAGCACTCATGTGTTAAAGTTCTACGTAGCGCGCGGCGGCGGGCCGTCGCTCCTAGGCCGCGAGTTCTTACATACTTTTAATTTAGAGTTCGCCCCGGTGGCACCCGTTAATTATATAGATAAACCACAGAATCGTGAAATCAGTCAAATTATTTCGCAATTTCCCAAACTTTTCTCTAGTAAATTAGGTTGTTTCAACAAAAATAAGGTATCTTTAAAATTAAAACCTGATACGAAGTTGTTATTTTTTAAAGCAAGACCAGTCGCTTTCGCATTGAGGGAAAAAATTGATGTGGAGCTGAATCGTCTTGTAGATCTTGGGATATTAGAACCGGTAGAATATTCGGAATGCGCCTCTCCCATAGTCCCGGTATTAAAAAAAGACGGTGGTGTTAGGATCTGCGCAGATTATTCTGTAACTATTAATAAGCAGTTAATGGTTGAAAAATACCCAATACCAACTATCGATGAATTGTTCTCTAAGTTACACGGGGGTGAGCAGTTCACCAAACTAGACCTTTCTCGAGCGTACAACCAATTTTTACTAACAGAAGACTCACAGGCCCTTACATGCATCAACACGCACCGTGGTCTTTTCAAATATACGCGATTAGTGTTTGGACTGGCGAGTGCGCCTGCCGTGTTCCAACGCGCTATGGAATGTGTGCTCGCAGGATTAGACGGGGTAATTATTTTCTTAGACGATATTTTGATAACAGGGAGTAATACTAATGAGCATATTAACAGGTTAACGGTAGTTTTAAAACGCCTAGAAGAAGCAGGGTTAACAGTTCAGAAGGATAAATGCGAATATTTTAAAAACGAAATTTGCTACCTTGGTCATATTATCGATAAAAATGGCATACGGAAATCACCAGATAAAGTCCAGGCCATAATAAAAGCTTCAAAACCGACAAATGTTTCGCAGTTACAATCATTTTTAGGGTTAATAAATTATTATAGAAGTTTCGTGCCAAACGCATCGTCGATACTTAGCTCATTATATGAATTACTTCATAAAAATAAAAACTGGGAATGGACCCCAGTCCACGACGAGGCATTTGAGCAAATTAAGAAACTACTAGCTTCCGATCAGTTGCTAGCCCATTACGATCCTGCCGCAAAACTGATACTAACCGTAGATGCTTCGCCACAAGGTTTAGGTGCTATCCTATCGCAGCTATCACGTACCGACGATCGCGAGAGACCTATCGCATTTGCTTCACGGACGCTCACTGCTGCGGAAAAAAATTATTCGCAGTTACAGAAGGAGGCTACGGCCATAATTTACGGGGTAAGAAGATTTCACCAGTACTTATATGGCCGTGCCACACCGTTCATATTACGTACGGATCATAAACCGTTGATAACGATTTTCGGTCCGCATCGTGGAATCCCTGAAATATCTGCGAATAGGCTACAACGCTATGCGTTATTTTTGTCAGCGTACAATTATGCCATCGAGTATATTCGTAGCGGTGATAACAGTGCAGATTTTTTATCTCGGGCGACGTTAATGGACGACAACCGGGTGCAGGATGAAGTGCGGGGGGAAGACCGCGACTGTGAGGAGCGCGCCGCTTACGTAAATTTTGTTGTTGAAGGAAGTCTACCTATTACGCTAAAGGAATTACGTTACGAAACCGACAATGACGAGGTTTTAAAAAAAGTAAAAAATTATGTAATAAAGGGTTGGCCGCGTAAAGTTCACGACCCCGAATTGCGAGCGTATTTTGACTGTCGTACCCAATTGGCATTGGAAAATGAATGCTTAATGCGTGGTCATAAAGTAGTTATTCCGCATACGCTTAGAGAGAAAATGTGTGGAGAACTACACGATTCGCACTTCGGGGTTGTAAAAATGAAAGCAGCCGCGCGCGAAACGTTTTGGTTCCCGGGAATCGACGCGGCGCTTGAACGGTTGGCGGCCGCGTGCAGCGTGTGCGCACAGCTGCGGCCCGCGCCACACCGCGCGCCTCCCTCACCCTGGCCCTATCCGCCGTATGCCTTCTATAGAATTCATTTGGATTTTCTTGGACCGTTTCATAACCAAATGTTTTTAGTTATAGTAGATGCTTTTTCTAAGTGGGTCGAATGTTATACAGTTAGTACAACATCTTACGGAACAAAAACTGTTATAAGTAGATTATGTGATTTTATGTCTAGGGCAGGTATACCACACACGTTGGTGACGGACAATGGAACTTCTTTCACGTCTAGGGATTTTGAGAATTTTTGCAGCTTAAACGGTATCCAACATGTTTTATCACCGGTATACCACCCGTCAAGTAACGGACAAGCCGAAAGTTATGTAAAAATAATTAAAAAAGGTCTCAAGAGCATCATATTACAATCTGGCACTAAAATACCACTACAAGAAAAAATCGCAAAATTTTTATTTGATTATAGAAACTCCAAAAATAGTACCACAGGTAAATCTCCAGCAGAAGTACTTTATGGTCGACCTCTACGCTCGCGGCTGGACTTAATTAATCCACTTCAAGTCGTTCCGACATGCACGGATCTTTCGCTGACCGTAAGGAAAAATCAGTCTTTACAGAGTAAGAATAAGGGAGGAAAGGAAAGACCAAAATTTAATATAGATGACGTTGTTTGGATAAAGAGATTCTGTGGAAACGATAAATTTTGTTGGGTGCAAGGAAAAATCAGAGAAGAGATCGGGAATGTCATGTATTCGGTGTACATTCCGGAACTAAATTGCAAAGTAATTCGTCACATAGACCAGATTCGACGTTTTCAAGCAGAAGGCGTTTCAGGGGACCAGCACAAAAAGAAGGATTGGCATATGGACATAGATGCCGATGATAGTAGCTTATCGCCGGAATCTGAATCCGCAGGCGTAACGGGTGAGAACGGCGATTCCATAGGCGCCGAACTTCCAACACCAGCTGAAGAAGTTCAGCTTGGAGAGGAGGAAGGGACGAGTGTTGAGTTGTTAGCCTCACATTCGCCCTCGACACCAGATCATTCAAGAAGATTGAGTCCCGACCGGTCTGTACCGCTACTCACAGAAGAAGGCGGTAAGAATATTTTAGAATCTGATCAACAGAATCGCAGATCCAAACGACGTGTTCAGCCTGTTAATTATAAGCCATTTTTCTGAAGTATGTGGGGAAGGGAATGTTGTGTATTGTACCTACTGCGCGTACGACACGCGTGTGTGTGTCGGCGCGCACGCGACGTTGTATCGACAATCACAAGATCAATATACTAGTATGACACTGACTCGCGGTTTGATTGCATGTGCGCTACCCCCGCTCCCGATAAATACATAACACAAAGCAACAATTGAAGAAAACTACGATCCAATGGCCATGCTTCCTAATTCCATTAACGCTACAGATTAGCATTTGAGATGCGGACTCGTATCATCCAATTAGATGAAAATATCGAATTAAAACTGTATGTTTCCTCGTAACTTGAGAACATTTTCCAAGTCTAAGTGGAAATTGCCGGAGTGTCTTGAATAGCTCAAAATTGAACATGCAGGAAATAGGTCTGTGACTAGGAGTGATTTTAGTCTTATTCCCAAGTTTTCTGGGTCGACTATATAACGAAATAATAGGCCAACACTGTAACTAGAATGAGATGCCATCACTGTACGCATGCCACGCTAGCTTGGCGAGAAGATGGTTAAAATTGTTGATTTCCAATGCAAATACATAATTCTAAATCTGTATAAAATCTAAATTAGATACAAACAAAATTCCGTTAATTGCCAAAGCTCTGGCTAGTATCAGGAGGGGGAATTCTCAAGAAAAATGGTTTGTAATACGCCTACCACGCCGGTATAGTCTAGGGTACAACAAGTTAGTGTTTGCTTACAATCCGCCGCCCGTGCCGTGCGCTAGTACTCTGGCTAGTCACAGGAGAGGGCGTGCGACCCTCAGCAGTACGCCTACCACGCCGGTGTCTTACATGTAGTCTAGTTTAGGGTACACCAGGCTAGATGTTTCCTTACAATCCGCCGCCCGTGCCGTGCGCTAGTACTCTGGCTAGTCACAGGAGAGGGCGTGCGACCCTTAGCAGTACGCCCACCACGCCGGTGTCGTATGTATAGTCTAGTCTAGGGTAGGTATAACAAGGTAGATGTTTCCTTACAATCCGCCGCCCGTGCCGTGCGCTAGTATTCTGGCTAGTCACAGGAGAGGGCGTGCGACCCTTAGCAGTACGCCCACCACGCCGGTGTCGTATGTATAGTCTAGTCTAGGGTAGGTATAACAAGGTAGATGTTTCCTTACAATCCGCCGCCCGTGCCGTGCGCTAGTACTCTGGCTAGTCACAGGAGAGGGCGTGCGACCCTCAGCAGTACGCCTACCACGCCGGTGCGGGGCCTGGAACAATGAAAAAACAAAATAATTTAATTAGTTATATCATGCGAACTGTACAATTATTGTACTTACAATAATTATTATATTAAAAGAATTCAACCATCAGGGTTCATACCATCCTAGCTCAATGGTTCATACTGAGAATTGAGTAACTTTGACAATTTAATGTGAGGTTACATTTTCCTTAGGGATAGAGATTTTTGCAGGAAGGAATGATTTTTTTAACAACTGCTTACCTACTAAGAATTATTTTTTTATGTCGGAAATACACATTTTATATCGGATAAAAACTGCCACTTGCTCACTACAGATGTCGCTGCTCACCAACGTCCAAAAATTTCCAATATGGATAGTGACAGCTAGCTGTCACTATCCATATTTTTTTGTAACTATGTGACTTCCTTTACGCATAGTTATTTAATATTATGCGTTGCGGAGCTGTTGACTGAAAAAAAGGACCCATGATCCATTTGCCAAAGATGTTAAATGACGAAAATTGTTGCATAAACCTCTCCGGAAAAAAATTGGACATCCGATATTTCGTCGAGACTATGTGCTATTATTTTTAAACCTGAAGACTTATGGTAGAATTTCGTATACAGGTGATGCTCCCAAGAGAACTGAGTCAGTTTTTATTACCTACGATGCCTACAGGCACTTGTGGTGTGATATTACGTAAATTATAGTAAAGGTGTATGTGTGTGCTTATATTATCATAATTATTAGACGAGTGCTAGAACATTTCTGAAGTTTTTCAGTCAAGAAGCTAATTCTCGAGTTGGTTTTTAACTTCAATCAGGTTATTCCTGTCGTACGCCTCCAGTCTTCAGCATAAAATGTACTTCAAGTTGACAAACACAAGATAACCTATAAATTGTAAAACGTTCCGAAAACGTTCATAATTTATGAAGCTGGCTGAAGCTACTTTTTTATCTGTGGTTGTATTCTTTGATATGTGCTGTGGTCGTAGCAATGACTAAAGAATAAGAGAGGTCCTGTACGGAAGACGAGGCGGTATGGTCAAAAGACTATAGCCTGCCCTATTGGGCGAATAAAAAAAAAAAAAATAAAAAAAAGAATAAGAGAGGACATGAACTAAAAGAAATTATACATTATGGAAATATCATACGATTCTATACAGAAATAAAAAAATATACATGTTTCTTTCTAACTTATGCAATTCTGCAAGTGTCAAAAAGAGAAAACCGTATTTTGTCAGTTTTCTAAAATTGCAATATTGAAGTATGACGTCACGGAAGCCCTGCCCATCGGCCGGTTCGCCATTTTAGTTTCTGGTTTTGAGTACTTCTCAGAGTGTACATGAAGTGTCATTTGGCGTTATCGTGCGACTAAATATTAAGTTTTTTTCCATTTTGAGAACATTTTGAGTGCTGTAAATTTGACTGAGGCTGTCTGTGATAGAGGAAACCATGCCTAAGTGTTGTGTGAGGGGCTGTGGCTCGAATTACAGTAAAAAAGCGCCTCTGATATCCCTGCACAAGTAAGTCAAAAGAATTCATAGATTATTAAGTTTCCTATATAAATTTATACCAATTTCTAGTCTCAATTCATGTTTATTACTGTTCGGTCATAGATTATTGCCTATTCATAGTCTTTCGAACGATATATTTCCTTATTTTGGTTTTGTTTACTACGTATTTTTATTGACAAATATAGTGTTGTGATTGTGTAATTTGCACAACGAATCGATTTTGCATCGATAAAAACCAAATTTCGTTTGAATATTTAGCATGAAAGAATATACACATTTATGTTAATTTGCGTGTTTTGTTTGTGTTTTTAGGTTACCAAAAATGATAAACTTAAAAGTAAGTGGCTTGAATCATTGGGTCAAGAAAATATCGACTCCAGCCAGGAAAAAGTATTTGTTTGTTCACTACATTTTGAAGAGTCTTGTATTAATAGAAGTCTTGATATAGTGAGACTTCACGACAATGCAATACCGACAAGGCTCCCTAAGGTAAATTATCACATTTTCATTGTAAGCCTACATTTACCCATATATTCGAAAATAATGTTGGAGCTGATGAAGATTGTACAACCTATCTTTGCATTGTATAAATTCAATCTCTTAGTATTGTATAATTGCATAGCACATGTGTGAGCACTATGTACCCACTATAAAGGTTACTGGGTTCGTCTTTCATTGACTTGAATGTGCCCTGGCGGCTGAGAGTATGTCATGCTCACTCAAATGTGTCGCTGGTGGTGGCGTGTGTATTGGATCATTGAGTTAGTTCCCTTCAAAATGGTTGAGCTGAATGGTGCTGATCCATACGTCAAGTTCGTGAACGGGCGCCGTCAGTAGGGTTGTAATTGGATTATTTGAAATAAATGCTTTGAGTTTGAGTCATAATACATTATTATTTCCCTGTACATTTATTGTAGACAGGCAGACTTTATTGTATTTCACATTATTGGTGTACTTAATACTAATTACAAACTGATATTATTGTATCTATTTGAAATAAAACGGTTCTCCCATTAAATGCATAATATCGATTTCTGTTGTTTTATTTTGTTAATAATCGGTGTAGTTTTGAATTCCTTGTTGCAGTTTAATTTACTCTTCTTCTAGCTTGATTATCACGAGCAACTATTAATCATAGAGTAAATAATATCAAGTACAATTAATTTTAAATGAACCGCCAAATTGATGATTTTTGCAATTTTTCAGTCAGATTACGCAACAACAGGCTTTTTTGTACTTAATCCATAATGCGACGTCCTAGAATGAGAATCGAATAACACCCTACTTACCTACTGTCTACATAAAATCAAAAACCTTATGTATGTGATTTCGATTAATCGATTTGTAATCAACACGATGAACAAAATCATTGCAAAGAATGAGCAGAGGACAACACTAGGTAATGGGCGGAGCCTACGCCATTTTACTTTCCACGCGGGCACGCGATACGATCCTTTAGTTCATGTCCTCTCTTATTCTTTAGTCATTGGGTCGTAGACAGAGAATGCTATTCTCAGTTTTGAATTCCTTGTTGCAGTTTAATTTACTATTCTTCTAGCTTGATTATCACGAGCAACTATTAATCATAGAGTAAATAATATCAAGTACAATTAATTTTAAATGAACCGCCAAATTGATGATTTTTGCAATTTTTCAGTCAGATTACGCAACAACAGGCTTTTTTGTACTTAATCCATAATGCGACGTCCTAGAATGAGAATCGAATAACACCCTACTTACCTACTGTCTACTTAAAATCAAAAACCTTATGTATGTGATTTCGATTAATCGATTTGTAATCAACACGATGAACAAAATCATTGCAAAGAATGAGCAGAGGACAACACTAGGTAATGGGCGGAGCCTACGCCATTTTACTTTCCACGCGGGCACGCGATACGATCCTTTAGTTCATGTCCTCTCTTATTCTTTAGTCATTGGGTCGTCGACAGAGAATGCTATTCTCTGTCTACGGTTCTACTTATATCAATGGTCTACGGCTGTGGTAGACACTTCCCTTTACCTTATTTTTTATTTTTTGAATTTATTTATTTATCTATTTCGTTTCATTTGTGATCGACACAGAAGTAAACATAAACAAAACAAGCGATTTGTAGACGTTGAACTGTTCTGCCACCTATGAAGAGCTTTTTGTTTTTAACCCCATACAGCTCCAAATTGTTTTATTTACAAAGGATTAATTCTAATTAAGAATAAAACAGGCTGATTGTTACAAAAATAAAATATAGGAAAGCCCTTTATTGTAAAATAATAAATATTAAAAATAAAACTTTAATAGCGTTACACATACTTTATTCAGTAATATTGACCTGTGTTTGTCAATACTATAGGTACATTAACCAAAAAGGTTGTACTAAAAATAATCAGCATTTTAGTATTGAGAACTTGGTAAATAAAATACAAATATTTTCCGTGATTAATTAAAACAAGTTCTAGGGTAAAATAAAAAGAATAATTGTATTTTTTTAGATTTAATGCAAACGCACGTTTATATTACCTGTCATTCATAGCTAAAGAAAAAACGGGCTGACTAACAAATATAGGAAAGACCTGGGGGTCGATTTAATTCGTCGTTGTTGACTTAAGTTTTTAGGCGTCCACGGGGTTCATTTTTTAGATCAAAATGTCTATGTCGGAAGCGTTTAAACCAATAACGTGTCGTGTCGTGCGTTCGTTTGTAGTGTTCACTCCGTACACGTATTAATGTTGCGAGTAGCGTTGAAAATGCCTAAAATAACAATGTGTTTTTTTTACGAAAAAAACAAATTGTGTTTTTTTTGGAAAGAAACAGGATTCTTCAAATGTTTCGGTTGATGTTTTGAAAGGTTGAAAAAAACAAGTTTTATTGATATTGAAATATATTTTAATAGGTGAAATACAAAACAAAGAAAAGAAAACATACGGGAGGTGAATACAAATAATAGATCCATCTAGCTCTCCTCGGCCAAAATCCCAATTTCACTGTCCGAAGAATCGTCAGCTTCACCAAGCTCGAGCTCGAATTCGAAAGCTTCTTTTTTAGCTTGCATTAAATGTAAATTTGATCGAACGTAAACAAGTTTATTAAGTCGCTCTGGAAGAAGGCGATTCCTATCTTTTGTATGCGTTCGACCAAAAATTTACCAATTTCTTTCAGACGCCGCAGATGACGGTGGAATAGGTACTCAACAATCTTAGGGCAGCACATGAAAGTTGTTTAGAGTGACAAAATCCTTTCCACTAGTCGCGAGAGTGTAAATCGTTTACTGGGTGCCAATTATTTCATTGGCCACTTTTAGCTTGGTATTCAGCGAAGTTTGCCAGTATTTCACATGTGTTTTTTAGCATAATGTTAACAAGCTTAGCTATATACTGGGACTATTTTTTTTGAAACTGTCGAATGAAGCATTTAAAAAAACAACGGAATTGGAAAGAAACGGGAATTTTCCCTGATTTTTTCAACGGTAGTTGCGAGCCGTTGTGCGGCATTGCTACCGCGACGGAACTCGTATTCCCTAAGTACTCGTATTTTTATCGTGTCCATATTTATGAAAAAGATACAAATGTACTGAAAACAAAACCCTAATCAATAAACAAATGACTGAATTTAAAAATAGAATTCAATATGTTTTTAATAAAATTCAATTGAATTTAGAATTTATTGCCAGCCATACATAAAATATACGTTTCAAATGGCCAGTATAGTAAAACGGCAACTTCATAGGTAAAGACCTATTATTTATCAAAACTTTTATCGTATCCCATTAACAACTTTCATAGAATTTTCGGCCATCGGCTGCTATTGTTGTTACTTAGTGTTGTGTACGAGAACACGGCCATATTGTTGGCACCAACCGAGGCAGCTTGTCGCTGGAACATGCTGCAACTTGCCTCCTGCAATCTGTTTCAGTGTAGCGGCATCAATAGTGGCTACTTTGTATGTCCGGTCGTTAATCGTTATAATATAAGCTGTGCAACCAATAGTGTTTTGAACGGCCAATGTTGGTAGATTTTCGTAGAGTTTAGCCAATATTGGACGATTAAAGGGCCACTAGTGTACTAGATATGAACTACTTGTGTGGGCTCTTTTCGGGCAATTGCAGTACTTTCTACCATTTGGACCGTTTGCCAACTAAAGTACAAGGGGAATAGAAAAGCAAGGATAGTCAAATATTCTTATCACTTCTCAGTACCTTATGCTGCTAATAAACTAACTGCCTAATTCACACTATGACGTTGTTGGAACACCAAGATTTAAGTTTCGAAATTGAACTGAATGGAGCATTATTAGATTTAAAAGTTGATGGTGCATTGGCTTTAGGAACATCTACATTGTACTAACATGAGCTTTGACAAATCCAGTGCTTAAAAAAGGAAAAAAAATACATTATCTCGCAATCTCCTTTCAATTATGATGTTTTACTATCATTTGACTCCCTTTTATCTACACGTGATGCTTGAAGTGTACATAAAATAATATACGAGTAACCCAACGACTAAAAAGACTTACAGAGCGGTTTAAACTTTATTTCCTTTGAGCACTCAGTGTGATGGAAGTACAAAGGCTGAAACTGACACTCATTTCAAGCTTCGCTGACATCATTGGATAATCCGCGTTATGTGTACGTAGAGGGAAAATTCCAAAACATATTATATGTTCAACAAACTTATTCCTAGCCCGGATAAAATTAAATTATCTCTTCGCACTTCAACACTTCTTTCAGCACTTTGTCTTGCTTCGCAATACTTCGCATAGTCGATAAAGGGTCACCCTCTCTTACTTAAAGAACTGGTGAAGGTGCCACAAGTTAACCTCTACGACAACAACTCATAATGGCCAGGCCTGACTCAACACTAAAAATATCACCTCGACATTATACCAACATAAAAGCACCAACAACTTGACATTTCACGCCGTCACAGATAATATAAAACCTAACTAGCTAAGGCATTCACTGACCTGACCTAAACCTTCGTTACAATGCTCAAATCGCTAAAGGTTAACCTCATAAGATTGATAGCTAGGCATTCTTCACGCCATTCAAAGTAACTGAAGCAGAAAATTCCACGCAAAGTTTTATTAAACCTCATGTTCTTTCACTAAAAGCGATTGTTTCTGAAGTTTTACGCGACGCTAACATAAAAATAAATAGTGGCACTGTTACTTTGAATTTTATTATTAGGCTTCCATTACGACTTTGGTTGTAAGTAGTTACTTCGTTGTTTCGAGTTGAGCAGTTTGATAGAACTCGACCAGTTGTTGGAGCATGATAGTAGATTGAGTGGAGCGTGTTTGATTCGGGTCACGTTCTGCAGCTACTCAGATCCCGTGGCGCAGCGGTTTTTTACAGTTGATGCATGCGCGAAATTACGTCATCGCCGCTCTAGTGTAAACAATGGGGTTTTCTAAGTATTCGATTGTTTTAATTAAAGCTGATAACAGGCCGGGCACCCAGGGTACCCAGGGGGCATTGACGGTAGTTTGCTATTGGGAACGAGAGCTTCCCGCGGGTCATTAGCGGGTAGGCGGTGCAAGTCTGCTGAGCGTGCTACCCACTACTAGCACTAGCCGGGACGTCGTCGTCGCGTCGTCGGTTTGCTTTACAACGGTCTCTTTGCTATTAACCGTGTATTGTGAAGAAGCGAAAGATTTCAGCAATAAATTGTATCGAACAGAAAATACTATCACAGACAAATAAAAATTGTAAAAGGTCAGCAAAAGAAAGTTCTTTTTAATGTTTCTAAAGAATTTTAGTTCATCGAGCTATGATTTTCTTTGATTTAATAATAAATCGTTGTTGAGTATTTACCGTAAATATTCAGGAACGCAATATGTGTGGCGTAAACTCAGGATACTCTGTGGTGTATTTGAGTGACGGCCTGTTCTCAGCGGCTGACGGCTCGGAACGTATTTTGCCTGTTTTCCCAATTTCCGTATTGAGTGGCAACATTTAGCAAGAGTTGGGTGCGACATCCGTTATTGAACATTTCGTTGGGAATTGTTAATTAGTTCCAATGGATACTCGTACGAATATGTGGTATGTAGGAACTGTATCCTTAAATAGATATAAGCAGAATTTAGAACAAGGATTTAAATAATTAAAAGTAATTGCAGCCAATTACCTGAACATTCCTATACTTGCGGTTGATGGCAATGGACTCGCCCCTATACTTGGGACTTAAACATAGGTAGCTGGCGAAATGTGGGTGTACTTAAGTACACCTCTGCCTAAACCTTCGCGGATTACAGGCGTGATGTTATGCTAAGTGTTATGGCCTATGCGGTCTACGTTTTTCTAATCCCTAAAATTATAATCCAGCTGTGTCTAGGTATGTAAGTTTTAAGGCTCATTCACATTGGTGCGACGGGACAGCGCGACACAGGCACCGCTCGTCGCGCGACACGTAGTCCCTTTGTGTCGCGCTGTCGCGTCGCGCCTGTTTGCGGGAGCATTTATTTAACTCTCGCTGACTGAACAAGTTGCAACTATTTACAGATTCAACACAGCACCAACATTTACTAGCACATACGTCTTATCAATTAGCTAATTTGTATACACATTTAGTTCTGGGGTTTCAACTTAAAAGTGAGTTTGTGTTACGCGATGAATAATTCAGTTGTTGAAGCAGCGTATGGCTATAATAGCTGAGCTTACGTTTGCGACGTTGGCGACGTTTGTTACGTTGTCGACCCGTGTCACCCGGCCGTACCGTCCACGATAGTGTCGCGACACTAAGCAAGCTCCTTTAGATTTGGTGTTTCGTTCTGTCGCATCAGTGTCTATTAACAGTCGCTTAGACGAACTGTGATTTACGGTACCCCTAACCAGTAGTAAGACGGCTTGACTTTTTAAAAGACCGGTACATTTTTCGGTCATAAACATTTTCAGATATTTTTTTCATGAAAATCTTCTCGTATTTATTAACGTTACATTGATTTGGAAACCTTTGAAAGTATTATACCAAATATTGACACAAAATAATCATCCAACTCAATTCTACCGTCCCATATACTGAGTACATGAATTGAATCCGTTTGATGTCGAGCATGCACACAAATTGGCTCTCAGTACCGCGCGACCTATTCAAGAAATCAATAGTCGCAATTATGAACGATCAACTGAATCTTTTTTGAGCCGTCAAGCGAGTACCAGGGCTTTGCAGAGACTGCACACAAAGATAATGAATCTGTCAACATGCACAGTCAAAGCGATACTGGAATACTCTGAAATAGTGATGTGATGATTCTTTTACATTCATAGTCGATGTAAAAATAGTCTTGTTTTAATGGAATCAAAATGAAATGGGTTATTTGGCTACCAAACATTCTAGGTATTTGTAAGCCTGGGGATAACTTTTTAGCACAGTTTTCTGTGCACATCAAGACAGAAAAGTGAAGTAGGTACTTATTGATTTTATTTTAAAGTAACTTTAAAAAAATTAGATTCTCATGACCGACTTCTATTTTTTACTGGGCACCTTTTGAAAGGTTTTATACGTAACTGCATTATATATTCAGTCCGTACCTGACCGTTATTGTTAGAATATCTTTGCCAATTTAGGTACCTACCCAGCTGCTTCAATATCCATTACGGAGATCTGACCTGCCTAACTAACAGGTTGTTATAGCTTGGAGCTGTTCGGTAACAAGATAACCAGAACGGCATCCGACACTAATTGCGTTATAAGGTACCTAGCTTCTGTAGCCTGAACATCGTAATAGTGGATTTGTTATAGTCCAGCGCCTACGAGTATTTAACCATTAATTTTATTGCACCACATTAATATTCGGTAGCAAAGGTTTTTGATATGGGAATTCGTACCGGGTTGAATATTTGATAAACACGGGTGTTTATTTTTGTATTGTTTTACAATAGTATGACTAGTTCTGCGTTATTGTAATAACAACGGAACAGAAAAAAACAGGTAAATTCCGATCCGATTCCGATTTTGAGATTTCCGATTTTTTTTATTGGTGTATTGATGTCTGTTGTGCGGCGCTGGTACGAGTATGTACAAAATAAAAGTATCGAGTGCGCGTCGCGCGTCACATCACTAACTGCTCGATGGCTGCACTTCGATACAACGCCTCGCTTTGTTTTCTCACCATTTTCAACTTTTGATCCCTAGTGTCATTGTCTGTTTGTTTTTGATCTAACCATTCAGCCAGCTCGCTGTTTGCGGAAGTTTCCAATCAAACCCGACGTGTTATTGTGATAGTTTCTCTTAATAACTTTTTCGGAGTAAATATTATGGACGTGTCGTTAAAAATGTACTGCATGCAGTATTATTAACTTTTGTCTGCATTGTGAATCGTCGACTCTTGCTTTTCGTTTATTCACTCGAATGCACATACTTAGGTACTAATTTATAACAACGTTTAAGAGAACAACTTTTACTCAAACGTTAAATACTTCTGCTATAGGTACATCAGATACCACTCAAGCAGACTTCAAAATGCACGACTGACTTCTGCTCGAATGACTTTGAGATGCACCAATGCTGCACACTAGCAGCATTGGTGCACACTATCTCCACAGTGCTCGTACAGTGCTACAAGATTAGAATTCTGCATATAACTTGTGCATAATGTACTTCAGTATGGCTTATACCAATTAACCTAACAGGGTAAGCCAACCAGCAAACTGCATATAGTTTCGTATGGATCTGCAACACAATTATCCCGAATAGGATTTCCGTTACGATAATAAGGTATTATGATCGGGTTACACGAGACGAATCCGAACAAACGAGCTATTGTGTAACAGTATTAGATATACATAATTATAATATATAAATGACTAATTGCCAAGAACTGTTTAGCCTAGCAGATTAATTTTGATACGATGCCGATGTGCGTATTAAGAGGGCTATCACACTTTTTCTTGTATTTGAGTGTTTGAAGAGTCTCACACTCAAATACAAGAATAATTTTAATAGCCCTCTTAAGAAAAAAAGCGAACGAAGTCGCGACAAACAGCTAGTCATTGTAGAATAATGTTATTATATTTAGGACTGACACGACAAACTGAATAGAAAATACTATACATATCTTTTAGCTGCATCACAAAATGTTTTCTTTTCAAAAATAAACTTTTCCGTGTCACAAGTCACAGCGTCCGCGATAAGTATCTTGTGCCATGCTTTCATTAAAATATTGTTATTACCTACGTCTTTTTCCTCGCTCATAAAGTAGCGTTTCATATTGTTCAGTATAAAGAATATTTATTAAATTCTTATGTATGAGGGCACACGTATGTCGGGGAGCGTTCATTCACAGTCCGCTTCCCTCCAAATTGAGTTAACTACTTTAGAAAGATTAAGCAACTCCTACACTCCTTTAAATGCCGTGAAACCTGTCCGGAATTCTCGCAAAGAGATTAGAAATGAGATAGGAGTTTTGAAGAAGGGTTGCGGGGGTTCGTACACCTTATTTCATATCAGAACGTACAATATGGTGATGAGTCTTACATGAAACCTTTTTTAAATTAATAGAGTTATGTTCAAGATTATATTACTTTATGAATACATACCTACCTACTTCTTGACATAAAATATTGCATGAACAGCAAAACATTGCGCACCGTGTAAAATATTTGTTTTGTTAAACAAAAACAACACTTGCATCATTTCTCCTCAAAAATATCAACATTTTCGCGTACTTATTATCTCATATCCACAAAACCTCTATGGGCTGTTATATTCAGTAAAGCCGATAAACATTCTCATTTAACAAAATAATTTTACATTTTATGGCAAAACGGATACAGAATCCATGAAGCGGTGTAACTGAAACCAGGCTGATCCGTTTGTAATAATGAAACACAACCCGCAAAGCCAATGCACTGTACGTTGCTGCTACCACCACCGACGATTAGCGAGAAACGAGTAAAGCTATCAACTAGAAACGAGTCGGCGAGCAACGAGTAGTTCGAATAGTTTTGTCACTGGACTTTGAGCGAATGCGCGAGTACGACGGGCGATTACTTGCACCACTCGCTCGGAGTGGCATAGAAGTACTTGCTGGTATGCGTAAGTACGTATCAAGCGAGTCTCAGCGAGAGTTCTGCGCGCAAAGCGAGCGTCGCTGAGGTATTACTCTCTTTAATAGCTCTTGTCGCTGCAAGAAACTAGTGGAGAGAAAGTTCTCGCCGGTGTTGTGAACAGTCGGTGATTATCCCTTTTACTTACGCGGTACCAATAATCTATTGTATATACGTTTCTTGAGCGAGAAAATCGTTGATAGCTAGTCGTTTCCTCGTCGGTGGTGGGACGACTGCCTTAGCAGTTTAAGCATCGCTCGTTTAACAGGAATGAAATAAAAACTCAATAGCTATCGTTTGGTCTTTATAGCAACAACGAATCAAGAGCTAAGTAATGTTTCGAGTCCAAGAAAAATGTAACAATGTGTACGAGCAGCTGCTGTTGGCGCGTCGCCAGTGCTCGTAAAGACAGCCTACAGCCTCCATCGTGACCTTGTGCGACCACTATAGCTCAATGAAATATGTCTAATATTATATCAATATTGTTACCTATGCATTATACTGTGATACTGTAGCGGTATCTATATCGCCACATGCGAGCTGCGCGTCATACTGACGTCACGCAAATCCTACATCGCGCAAACAGAGTTTACCGCGCGTCTAGCATATATACAACTTCCCGACATCAATCATCGGGCAGTTGCCCACCAGACACGACACCCGTCTGGTCGGAGGATCCTCCCTTTTCTATGGAGGTATGAGTGAACTTTACACCCTGTTCCTCGTACCTTATAATACTATCGAATATCGCTATTTGAAAATATTACGATTTGGTTCTGATAAGTTCTAGATGTGAAAACAAATTCATGTGTCGAACGAATAAAAGTCACGAATCAATAACCAAGATATATAAATACAACCATTCCCTTCAAACAAACTTTGCAATAGCCTTGCAACGATTGCTTTATTCAGAAACAATTATGTACAATTGTCTAACACAATTATTGAATAAGACCGAGTCAATTCCGAGAACTATCACAAAATCGATAGCTAGGCATTGACGCAAACCTACTCGTCGTTTATGCAGAAAAACAGGGAAATAGTTCAGAAAATGAGATAGATAATGTAACTTATTACGATAATTACGTTGATTCACTACGATCACGATAATAAGATAACTGATCGTGGGCGCTTGTTCGTAAAAGTAAGTCGTGATTTGGTCGAAGGCAGCGATGACGACCACATACGAGCTTTATTACAAATGTAACCTAGCTCACATGTCCTGTCTGAGTATCGCCAGGGGCGCGGACAGAAGTAGCATAAAATTCTTGTTATTTCACTAAAAGCATTTCAGCACGGCCGCGGCCGCCGTGATGTGTGGCTCGTGCCTGCTGGCGAGTTTATACGCAAATTATTTTAACAAAATGTTTCACTTCTCTCAAAAATATTTAGAGTCGGTTTACCCTTGCGTCCTCAGTGCGACCTACGTGTTATGTATTACGTCGTTAGTTAAATATTTTAACCATAACCATTCCGTAGAAAGAACGTCAACTATTATAATAATACCGACTCTATTTACTTCAGAAAACCGTGTGCGTGCAGATTGTAGATTTTCTGTAGGTACTAAATAACGTTTAAAAATACCTGTCATTAATGGAAATGGCTCTGCCACAATTTCTCAAAGATACAAATTGTATTTGTATACTAAATATCAAATAACAGAAACTAAACTTATGTATTACTTACCATAATCTAAGAAACCACTACCAGTTGGCAACGTACCCAAAATGCTGGCAGCATTGCCACGCTGGATGGCAATGCTTAATCTTTGTGCAAAATACAGGCCAGCATTTTGGTCACGTGTAGCTTCGATCAGGCGTGCCGAAAGATCTTTGAAAATTTTATGTGCCCCGGTCCCCATGGACCCAGCGTCTCAACTCCAAATGGCTCAAATATGTATCCACTATCAAGGGAACTATATTTGTGCCTTTTGAGGTTCTCCGCTGATTCGGCCGCCGCACCAGTCCTATTTTGTGTTCCAGGAAGATGTGACGGCGCAAGAGTGTCCACACAAGTAGCGTCCCACACTAAAGGCCGCCCCATCTTCCACGGAATAAGGGTCATTCCGTCAGGTCTTTTACCATCGTCACGCGAGAGACCACGTGGTTAACAATATTGTAATAAATAGTGTAACAATATTCTGCTAAATAAATATATATACCTATATGTATACAGAATTAGTTACAAATAAAAAAAAAAAAATTGTATTAGGCTATATTAAAATTTGTCACCATCCATCGGAGAGGAATGATGATGGATGATGTTGCTCGTACCCGTAACGTAATTCACATGTACAAATATTTATAGCTTGCGAGGAGTTCTTTTGGCATTTCATTGTGTTTCCTTTGCCAGAAACAGGGACTTACACTTAACCCCACCTTCCCCCTTCTCCGTTGCTTACAACAACAGGACAGCGATTCACTGAAAACATTGATCGATTACGAAGCTTTCACAAAAAAGATCAACAAAAAGTTTATCCTACGAATAGCACAAGGTACTTGTATTATGTACGTCACTGATGTGGATGGTGGAGAAAGGAGAGCTATTTATCAATAAACGAAGGGCCTGCTTGACGGCTGAGCGTTTATTTCGCTTTGAGGGCATTTTGCAGTATTTGAAATACAAATACGTGTTTGGTATTTGTATTTCAATTACTCCCTAAAAATTTAATTTAATTGGTATTTCAATCACCTGACACTGAAGTATTTTGTAGTTAGTATATCAAATACCTTATCTACTTATGCCTTCAAAATACATTTCAACATAAATATATTTAGCGATCTTATTAATGAAAATGGCAAATAAGCTGACTTATACTACTAAAAACACTAGAATCCAGAGCAGTATTTAGGTCAATCTTTAGAGTTGGCAACACTGTACTTCAACTGTACGTAAATTTTTTGCATCACTGTCAAAATCACAGTGATCTTTATTGCCGTTACAATAAGGTTGCTGTTGGGTTGCTGCCATTAACAACCCTGTCAAATATACCTGCTGTCAAGAGGTAAAATAACTGTGAATGGACTGTATCTTGTCAATTGTAATTTTTATTCTTATGCCTGGGCCGCATACATCGCGATTATAATCTGTGAATAGCACTTCGCCTTCGGCCTACGGTGAATGTGCATGGCCACACTTCTGTGAAGTTTATCGCGACAGCAAAATTGTTAAGCTTATCGCAACAAAAAACGCAAAACATCAAAATGGACGCAGCGGTCGGTCTATGTTTTATGCCGGTGAATATATATATTTTTTAATATAAAATAGCAAAGAAAGAGCGATAGTGGACTGTAGAAAGATTGTTTTCTTTAGCAGGTTTTATTCATTCCCCAACACGAGGCTGTTTGTCTTTCTTTTCTTTTTTTTTTTGAGGGTGTGATATCATCAAATAACTTCTCCCGCTCTGGGCGGAGCGGGAGGGTGTGTCAGACTCTTATTAACTAAAGCCCACACGGGTTCCTTCAGTTGCCTGTGCCAGGCGCCACGGTAACCCTTTCGGACTTTCCCGCAACCCTGCCAGGCATCGGCCCTAGCGGACCCCGTCTTTGTTGCTGACATCTCGTTGAGGCGCACGTGGAACACAACGCGCCGTCGACCCGGGCCTGGTCCTTATCGGACGGCGAGCTACCCGTTGCTCGCCGTCCGCAAACCCGTGCCTACGGTGGCCGGGAAACGGCTTGGGATTCCCGACGCCCAGGGCGTTTCCTGTGGCGACTAGGGACGTGAAGGCTCGAATTTTGCCTCTCTCTCACGCGTTCCGCCTCCTCCTTCGCGAGAATCACTGCATCGCAGAAGCAGGTGACGGCTTCCCATGCCCTCTCGCTCCATACGAGATATGAGAGGCTGTTTGTCTGACAGTATATTTAAAAATCTAGTGTGAATCATGAAAGGTAATTCTTCTTTTACTGATTAATAGGCTGAAATGGGCTAGTTATATCTACATTTGCTAACACCTGGGCCCTATACCACAAAACTTAAAAAATCTACAATTTGTCAATTTTCCATAGCAGTTATCAATTTTCCATTTCAACTTACGTCGACAAAATAATAAATGAATAGGCTCTGAGTGTATTTTGTAATTTGTATTTAAAATAAAATTGGTTAAAATACTGTATTTTGTATTTTAAATACACTACTTGAAAATATTTTGTATTTCGTATTACCTATTTAAACATGCTAGAAAGTATTTTGTAATTTGTATTTTAATTAAAGCAAAGCATGTATTTTGCCCGGTCTTGGTTGTTCTAAGGCATAAACAGTTTTAGTCTCGAAAATTCTGAAAAAAAATTTGTCACAAAAAATTTGGCATCCACCCTAAATCACATGACATGAAAACATGAATTCGCTCCGCTTTGAATTTAAATATTTTGTAAGAATTTTGTTCATAGCGTGTCGGAGAACAAAAGAACAATATATATAATAGTCTGTGGGTATAAGGTTTTACGCACACGTGCTAATTTCTACTTTTACATGGCGTTGGCATCGCTCAAAGGCTACCGACATGGTATTGAATTTCCCTGTTACATCGTTAGACCAGTTCCGCTGAAACTACGAAAAGGCGATGTGTACATACGTCTATGTATCTATATGCCAACCTGCGGAGTGAGAATCGAACGTATTTTTGAAGCTTCCGATCGGCAGGTTTTCCGATACCTACTACGTTTACCTTCGGAATCGTTTTCGTCTATAACGAGATCTGAATTAGATTCCAGCTTATGGTCCCGCATGGTACATACGTAGGCATATTATGAACATCATAATTTGTCAACTGTTTTAACTGATAGCTACGAATTTCAACGTTGTGGTCTAAACTCGATATAAACACGTGCGCAGCAGCTGAAAATATTAAATTCATGATAATAATTAGGCTTTGACATACGTTTCGGTCAGCTGCGGTACAATTGAATCAAAATAAAATTGATCCTCACATGACTGTTTATTAACATTAACAAAATCATGATAGAGGTTTAACTTAATAACCTGCAATTCTGCATATTCCAATAGCTACAAATGCTTTTGGCTCGTTTCCAGGGAGCGTGCAACCGTTGCTTTATTTCTCTAAATAGAGAACCGCTACCGAATACCCGTTTCGGACTTTCGGTATCTCAATTGAAACACGGACCACTCTATTAACCGACCTAATTGTTCGCTGCGCAAGAAGCCTATAATAACTTGTAGTAGCAACACTTGTTTACTTGTACAATCGAATTAGTACACGAAGGGAAAAGGCTTCATCGACACCTGGTTTGATAACTGCTTTCAGTTAGTTATTTCCATGTTTATATTATGCCATACATTTATAATGTTGGTTTGAGTTCTATTCGATGAATATTTTGGCATTTTTTAATAAATCGTTTGGTACACAAAAGTATGAATTACCAAATTTGCATCTGTTTGTACAATCATCGCTTTTGTGTGAAGTTGACTAAGCTGTGTAGACATTTGATTTTATTTTCACACAAAAGACGAATATAAACCCAAATGTATAATCTCAATAACCGTTTTTCGACCCAGCAGGCAGTTATGTACAACTATGTATGAACCACCACATCGTTTGTGACCACAAGACTTCCATCTAAATTGGCCCAGTCGTGAGACTTATCGGGAAACACTTTGTTCTCATTGTATGAACTGTTGACTTCTTGACACTTCTTGTGAACTATTACGTTCCTTAGATCCAATATAATTGTGATCTATATTGTTTTACTCGATTCCAGCTTATTCTTTGTAACCTGCTAGTGAGCTTTAACTTCTTTTCTTAGTAGGAAAAATAAAAGGTATGTTCTGAATTTTAGATTATCTTATTAGATATAATGTCATCATAAAATTGTGGATGCAGAAGAACTTTTAACTTTTACTTTCCTCTTGAATTTGGAAAACACGATCACTAAGTGCAGGAGGGCTAACTGTCTGTGCAGCACCAACCCTATACATGAAGAGGCCCATAAAAGCACCTCCTAAACAGTCATGGACTTCTAATATTTTCTTCCTATAAAACTCGTTAACTTTTGATTGTCCTGTGGCCAGTATCACAATTTAACCACAGTCTCAATCCAAATTGAGTTCAGCACAAAGTTAAGACTAAAATATGAAGACATTTTATTTCCAACACGACTATAAACTTAACAATGGGAGCTAATAAGTTTATATTTCATATTTTTATTTTGCGAGCTATAAATGCATTCTGGTCACGTTCGAGCGTGTCCTTCGAGCCATAAATAGCGAGGGTCGCCATTAATTACTGCCCCCCATCATGGCCCGCCCTGTCGACTTTTGCTATCAATTTCTTGTCTGTACGATAAGTGCTATCGATGTTTCTGATGGTCATTTATAATTATCAAATCATATTTAAGTTTGTTCGTTTAAAAGTCCTTTCTTGTAATAATTATGTTAAGGTCCCCCAAATACGAATGCAATGGACGGTGGTAGGGGAATTAAATTATTTTAAGTGCTGTGGGTACCAAAGCCAAGGAACCAATATCTAAGGACCAATTAGAAGAATCAACAGAATAGATGTAAAAGAAAAAAGAAAATAAAAATACTTTAAATTTTTAAATTACCTACAATGTACAAAAAAGACTTTCCAAAATCATCTATAGGTTCATGTTTTTGTATAAATCCCGGTCTTTCAAGTGATGTGGGTTGTATATCAAATAAATATTAATTAAAGCTAGTATCTAATTACGCGGAACCCTTCATCTGTAAGGTTTAACAGACAAAGAGACAGCCAGTGACTCTCGAGATAGTTGTGGTCGGCTAAGCAACAGGATTTAAAGACCGGTAGTACTGTGCAGGCTATGTTTTTAGATATTTAGGTGTGTAATGTTTTTTAAAGAATGGTACACATTCTGAATAGGTCCATTCAGTACCTACCTGCCTGTCGTAAAAATCAAAATTTACGTTGATATTCCTAGTAACAGAGAGTGCAAGTCCTGTATTTTAATTTGTTAAAATAAAAAACGCTTTGTCCCCGGGGACATACGGGCGACGTAAAAATTGAAATCAGTGAAAAAGTTGCAGGCGAAAAAAAATTGTAATTTGAATAGATTTTGATTCAAAATTATTACGTTTGCTTTATTTACTTCGATTCTAGAACTATCTGACATTACAATCACGGTAGGGTGTGTCGAAGTCTAAATAAAATATAGGCACGTCGATCAGTTCAATTTGAACCTTATGTCCGTTCCGTAAGTTACCGAATACTTTATAGTGAAAAGCACAAACAAAAGACAGTATTAATTTATGTAATGGATGTTTTATATTTACAGACACGGAACAAGTTTGGTAGTGACGATTAATAATGTAAATTAATTAATGGTGTGGGTATTGTAAACACCCAAACAAGCTACTGAACATAACAACGGGTGGATTTTATGCTAGGTGTTCCCTTCGGGTTTGTTCGCCTATTATACAAACTCGAACTTCCCGTTTGATCCCCTTAAGGGATGAATTTGTACAAATTCTTGCCAACAGGCCCAAAGTTTTACAGAGTGGTGTCATACATATTTACGTACCAAGCAATTTTGCTGAATAATCTCTCCAAAACTCATCATATAAACTTTCTGAATTTTGTTTGCTTAAGTTGATATCCCGTTACAAATTGGCCTCAAAATTATCTGCCCCTCATAATGTTCGACCATTCATAATGGAATATAGATAGTCACACACACTTGCAAAGAATGGAAACCTTAGTATTATATGTACGTGTGCCCTTGACCGATTTTTCGTCTAGTAGGTAAGCATTTCAAGGGTCGCCCTCGAAAACTACTGATGAGGCGCGTTTATAGATAAGAAAATAATGAACGCAACTCCCAAAATGTCTCTTTACTTAAACATCGTTGAAAACTTTATCGATCAAGGGGTGTCATATTAGACCGTAAATATTTAGTGTTGAACATAAAATAATGCGCAGTATACCATCGTGGAAGACATTATTACGATTGTCATACTTGATATAGAACTTGCAGAAAATCGTTACAGAAATTTAAGCTCGAGTGCATGAACTTGGGCATTCTCGTAATAGCATTAAAGTGATTTTACAGATTAGACATAAGAGGATCACTGTGCACTAACAAAATTACTGTGCAGAAAGCATTAAGATTGTTACTGGGCAAAAGCAGCTGCCGCCTTGTCATAATGTAGGATACCCCGCTAAGAGAAGGGAACGACACAGCCAAATTACCTTAATTACTGTTATTTATCATCAATTTTGAGTGCTTTGTTGAGGTATGGTAACGTAAACGTACCTGCTGTTATTGGGTTTTTCAATAGAAACTCCTCTGTACCAGCCTGTAGTCTTGATTTGTGCTCGGTTAGTGGTAAAAGGATAGCTCCCTATTAGGTACATTAGACATAAAAAATTGCTGGCGAAATAAGAATGCACTATGCTGATTCCCTTCGAGGATAAAGGCGTGGTGTAACATTTTGATTATCTGTTTTGTTCGCACCCAAACAATAGACGTTTGTCCGGTTCAGACAAAGACTTTCAGAAAATCTCTACGCCCGAAAAACTATGTCTTTAACATTTCATATTTCTAGCTTCAGTGGTTTAGGTTCTATCAATCAGTCATTCACGGAACTGAAATATGTCAGCCACATTTTTTACCGTTCGTCTAGCTCACGAGCACCGGCTAGGCAGCTGTTTGTTGTTTACCCACCCCCGCCACAACTTAAAAATTGAAATAAACGAACAAGCTTTCCTTTTCCGTCGGCTCATTTGTTACACAATCCGTCTTTGTTTGTAAATGAAAACTTTTCACATAAATTCTCTTTTATATTTTACGAGTTACGATTTTTCGTTGTTACCTTTCATTGGCCGCATTACTAAGGTATTTTGTCAAGTAGGTGAGTCGGAATGGCGTGTTGTTGTCTAAATTCAATGTTATGGTCACCAACCTGCTTTTCGACCGGTGCTTTCGAGTATCATACTACTGTAATCGTAGCTTTCGTAGCTTAGATGTTAATATGATAATTATTTTGCGTCATTTCAAATCACGAAACTAGCCATTTCTTGTATTGACTTCAATTCAAAGTGTACGACTAAACGCCGACAGACTGAACACCGACAAGACTTACTTCGACTGGACTCTTCGCCGACAGGGCATAAAATAATATATGTACATACATAATCAAATACTTACTTTGGAAATCGAATATGCCAAATAGGTTAGGTTAGGTTAGAACTGTGACCAACCGCACTACTTCCAAGTTGCTCACAGAAATGTTTTCACATATACAAAATCACCAGTAAATCAAACACAAGACACAGACCGGTCGGCGAAGTATCCTGTCGGCAAAGTCCCGTTGTAGTAAAGTCTGTCGGCGTAGTGTTTGTCGGCGTTTAGTCGTACACTCTCCATTCAAACTACATGCTGATGATATCATTACTTTATATGAAGCAACTATCTGCCCAACAAAATCTCCCATTTATTTTGGCCAATGACTTGGAAACCGAAACTGTTTTAATAATAGGTGAATTATCACGTAGCATTTCAATATTTAAAGCCTCCAAACAATACTATTAGATTTCGAAGAGCCAAGTCTAAATACCTACAATCAATTGTAAGATAGTAATGAAACGAGCCTCTTTGCCGTAAGATTGACAGTACATGGTGTACTAATTGTGTGATGTAAAGTGTATTAATCAACAGTGTGACTAAGACGTATTATAGCTTAGTCTTATGTTCAATTTAATATGATTATTTAAAGCGAAGTAAGATTTGTAGCATCAGCCTGTTATTGCACCATAATTCAAGATTTCTAAAACAAGGAAAGAACTAACAGGATGTTTCTAAGTATGTAATGTTATGCTATTTCGTGATTAAAGTATAGTGTAGTTATGAATACACTCAGTCTTTACAAATGTCGTGAGCTTGTGATTAGCGTAATAGGTACCTTTTTGCTATTTTGCATTGTTCGGAAGTACTGTTAAATGGTAACAAACATTTCGTTTAAACTAATTGATGTACCCAAGCTGCCTCCTGTACCTACCTCCTGACAAAATAACATGATTGGTAGATAGATGGATCGAGTTTGCATACGGATATAAACTTTTCATGCATCAATAGCTGATATGGGTATCTGACTTTGCTGTACATATTCATATCAGATATAATTCAAATTCAGAAAACTAGGAATTATGAAAATGGGAAATACAAATATTCCACAGGTTACCTTTCATATATTTCTATAAAAATAATGTAGGTACCTATATTATTAAAATACTAAAACAATGAAGGCTCGTGAGTTGGCTACTGTTACCGGAGCTGATATTCATGAACAAGTTAGGCGACTAGCTAGCTCTCTGCACGCTAATATTACGTACGACCGGCGGGTAGTAAGTTCTGTTTATAATGTTCATTAAATCTATCGTAAAACTTTCCTCTCTGGCTAATTATGTGTATAAATAAATGTAACTACTGGAAAATGAGATTAGACTTATTTTTATCTTGGTTTGTTTATATTTATTAAGTTACGATATTTTTTTGTATGATAGGTTTCATAAAGATGTATTTAAAGACAGTTCGTTGTGAGACATTAAATGGTTTTCTGACAATATAAACGAAGACAAATAAAACGACATCCTCTAACTGTTGGCTACAAATCCCGAGACACAATATGTTATATTTTACTGCACACATTAAAAACAACACTAAAATGTTGTTTCATGTTTTTGTTGATTGCTATGAATTTGCTAAATTAAAAAAACTCCGGAAATGTTGACTGCCCCCTAAGGGAAACGTGATGCGACATTGTTTTCGTGTGACGTCAGTCAACGTTTTTCGGGATATCTTCTCACGTTCCGTAGTATAGTAAAAGTTCCGCCAAAACAAATAAAAAAGGGTAGATAGCAATGTTTGGAAGTGCGCGAGCGTAGCGGGTAAAAATATAATGGGAGACGCTGAATAATATCTATTATTCTTTTTACCTTATTTTTATTTTTTTAAACGCTGCGTATGAATACTAGTGTGGTACATAGCGGTGATACATTTCTCCCGTATCTTTCGTATTTTTAAACAGACATCAAAGATTCACGTACTAAAATAAAGATGGTTTTATGCGGGAATAGAATCTGCAACATAAACGAAACTGGCCACTACACCCCACCGCTTTACCAGCCATCAACTTTAGATTGGTTTAAGCCACAGAACGAAATAATAGTTCTGGTACCTTTCCACCAATTAAAAACCGAAGGTGGGTAGTAAAAATCAATCAGATGGACGTGCCGCGTCTATCGGGCAGTCGCGCACTGCGCACACGTCCCCGGCGATTGCTTTGTGCCGCAGGAAATTAGTTTGGAACTTGTGAGTGAGTTTCGTACGTCTAACCATGACTGTATGAGTATATATTGTATACAAGTACAAAACACCCCTCTGAGCTCTGTTTTGAACTGAAAAGAGGAACATGCACTGTGGTTAATACTCACTTGACTTGACTATATTCTGTATTCCACAAAATGTTTAGTATCAAACGAGACATATTATTTGCAACGCAACATCTGTCTGTCTGTTAGTGCGCTTATAACTCAAGAATCACTTATCTGTTTTACGTGTTTCTAATATGTCATTGACATCTTCCTTGGCGAGGTATTCATGTGTTCAAGCGCGAGGAGCCGTGGGCAGCAAGAGAGAATATAGATAGGTCTGATAGTCATTGCTTCAAAATTACTTTTATATTGAACGGACAATGACTTTAATTAGTGTATAATTATGGCAATTTATACACACGGTGACTCGCTATCAGATGGATTGCTGATCTCTGTTAATTTTAGCAGAGACACATACATTTTTTTTTCATATTTTGACTGACCGGTTGGCACAGTTGGTAGCGACCCTGCCTTCTGAGCCGCTGGTCCCGGGTTCGATCCCCGGACAAGTCAAACATTTGTGTGCATGGATATGTTTGTTTGACCTGTGTCTGAGTGTGTATATGTATATCAGTCATCAGGTTACCGTAGTACAGGCTCTGCCTAGTTCGGGAACTGAAGACTTTGTATGGATGTTGTCTCATATTATATTATATTATTATATTAAACTTCACTACGAGACTATCACCTTTTCCCTCACTTTAACTCCTCGTAACAACTTGTGCTCATAATAACGTATCAAAATAATTAGTAATTACTTCCACAATATTCCTTTTACATCATAATGTATGCCTTTGAAAGTTTAATTACTATAAAACATCGCTGCTAATTAAAGTAAATTCGTAGCACAAACGTTGTAGCAGGCTGCTACGCTGCTACGGCGCTACGCCGATTGCTACGCGTTACAAATCACAAGAGAATTAGTTAATTGGCACGTTGTTGCTGGCCCGATTCCATTCTCGGAGCACCAAATCCCTCTACTAACTATTTTATACTGTATTGTAAGTAAGATTATCTTAGTACTTTAAAATACGAGAATTTTATCAGCTTATTTACTTCTGAAATCAGTTAATTAAAAGCGTCCGGGTTTTGTTTAGTACCAGTGCAGTTTTATGGGCGTCATAAAAATTAATCTGTACCAACAACCTCAGAATCTAATAAGCCGACATCGACATATAAAAATACCTAAACTGTCATGATACATAGTGTTGGTTTTTACTACTTTTTAGTATTCTTCTCTAAAACTATGTTTCAAAGAAGTACGAAGAAACGATCTACTAGAAATCAGATACGTGCAAGTTCCATAGAGGTTGTTAAGTTTCAGTGCACGCCACTTTACCCGCGTCTTCGCTAACCCGCCTCATGTATAAAACAGGTTGATTGCACAACTTCACGTCGTTTGCACGCGTCACAGACGATAGTCTTAGTACAGTAATCTATTATCATAGTCACTTTTACTTTGATAAAAGTGCAATACTGACATTCTGGCATTTCAGCAGGGCAACGACAGCTCGCATATTTACCAAAATATATGGAAATAGAACTGTTCAACTTCCTCAAGCAGTAAATAAATACTTCGATATATTAAAACTGAGAAAGTTTCAGGGGTTTATAACAGATTTATGTTGTGACTGCAGCCATGTTTCCGCGGATAGTGTTCAAATGATATCACATATGCGGGTCACTGGCAAATTAATGTAGCGGTCGCGTTAAATTCATTTATCAGTTCATCTCGCTGGAAGTGTATTTATTATGCTGTACTGTGTATGCTTACACGAAATACGGCTTTAGATAAAAAATGCTTACTTGGTTTAGTTAAACGAGCGCATATAAAATGCAGCAGGTTGAACTGGTCAATACCGGTTTACAATGTTTGTTAAAACCTATTTACAGAAATAAATATAATATATAATTTAAAAATAAATTAGTTTGGATAGTAATAAGCGTGATAATTATTAACCTATGCATGGTATATGTTAACCAAACAATCTACTCTATTTAAAAAATATAAAAAGAGATATATTTCTAAGCGCCAAAGCAAAAGCAGACAAAACTAATTAGGTGCTATCAATTCCGATCCATTCAGTTGAAAAATAATACCTACTTAAACATTATTAATGAAACAAATAGAAAATGGAAGCCAAGTCCAATAATCCAATACACACCTTACCGAAGAGACCAGTTAGTTCCACTCGATTAATAGTGGCAATAAATCTTAGCTGATATACCCCCGGCCTCCGGGCCCCTGGGCTCCGCGGGCCTCAGCTGTTCTATCGCACATTTTTAACATTTAAAACTGAATAAGGTTAAATGTGAAGTGATAAAACTTTCAGGAAAGTTAATGATCGGCGACACGGAACTGAGCAATCTACAAAATCGGTTTAACTACGTTTTTTAAAGTTAAACTGTCACGAAGTAAACGTATCTGTTTGTATTTACTGTGTATTTATGTATCTGTAGTAGCTATTGCCGTGGACTATGCCAAATTGCCTCTTATATATAGCAAGGTCAGAGGTTTGGTGAAATAGGTTTCCGGTAATCTCATGCATTTATGTTTCACTGTATATGTATACTCCGCGTGTTTACCTCGGCGACTGTTTTTGTTTATTCTGCTGTTGTCTCAATCCGCAAACACGTGTTTCTACGATCCACTTAAAAAAATAAACGACTTTATTTCATGTAGCGCCCCAAATAAACAAAAAGTTTATTTACGATGGAAATCGTTTTCAATGTTTGCTGTTTTTAGACTTGCACTACTTAACTAACTTTTGCAATAACTCGAAGAAATACGTTAATTTGTGGAACTAACACTCAACTTCAAAAATAACTAAATAAACAGCGAAGTGAAAGCTAAAAGCGGGAGTCATACCACAAAATTTACAAAACAATATATTAACTGGAGTGTTTACTTTGCTGGCAACAAAAATGATTGAATAAAGTGCACACAATAATAAAAGTAACAACTCTAGGAACAGCTTACTTAGGGGGCATGATGTTGTAGGTACTCCTACACCTTGGAAAATTCCTGTAACGAAAGAAAACCCAATTACGAGTAATTCTGTTTAACGGCTTCCAATTTAAATTAACGACAATGTTTGAACAATTAACTACATGGGCCTTAATGTTTTCTGATTGGTGGAAGAGACCAAAATGGTGGATAAAAGTCGAATGTTGAAACAGCTGAAAATAAATGGAATAAATAACAATATTGATGGTATGGTATGGATATCAATGAAACGCATTCATGAAAAAAATGGCAGGGGTATTATAGACAGTTGTCTATTTGATTACGCGGTGTCATCGACTGGCGTACCTAGAATCAATGAAGGTTGGATGACGCACGCAGCACGCCGCGTTTACGTAACGTTCTCGTCATAACCTCCACTGAATTATATACAACTCGTCGCTATCTGTCATTTACAGTGTTACCACGAAATCGCCAAAGTTCCCACTCCCACCGAGTTTTGGGAATGTACAAATGCCAGATTTGCTCGCGACCCATTGTTTTATTCCGGCGCACGTTGCCAACATCACAGTAGGAATTTACGCAATAGATTAAAAAAAGTTTCCTTTGAATATTTTATCTCCGCAGTGTCGTACCACAGTCAAACAAAAACGGTTTAATTACAACTCCCGCTTGGAGGTCTCGTCGTTATCAGTAAGCCTTATCTTTCTTCCAAAATCGTTCATTATTTTTGTGCAGCTCTTTCGATATCATAATCGAATCTTAGCTTTAAATTCGATGGCAATTTTAACCTAGAAAAAAAACGTATCGTTTGTATTAATTTCTTGAAGGTCACGGTGTCTACAGGGGTCGTTTACGCAAAGGGGAGCTTTATAGTTTATTGTGTTTACAAATGGTTAAATAAAGGGTTACTGTAAGGTAAACATTAATTAAGTGTAAACAATATGGCATCCTGCAGACAGGTGGCACTTGTAATTAGGAAAATTAATTCAGGAGGCAGGAGGGGCACGCTCTCGCTGTTACCTCTCCCTACATCGGTGAAGCGTCTCATTTTCTTGAAGGTCACATACTCATAAATGACTGGCACTCATACAGATTGTTTACTTTGAAATTCATAAAAAATGCAACACTCTCACTCATGAATGTAGGACAGGCAACGCGACGAGTGATGAGTTGCTTTGCAGATGTGAAAAGCACTGTGTCTAAGATATATTTTACAGTGGAAATATTTCCTCAGTGAATATTGGAAACTGCTTATTAACTAGACAGCTGACGGTTCCGTATGACGCTAAGTTCAGGTTAAATGAGTGGTTCAGCGAGCGCGGTAAGCCAGCTGTCTCGCGCAATATAATTACCTCCCCGTTATAAGTATATTAGGCGTCACTCGGATAGACATTAATAGGGATTGGAAATCTTAAGTTGCGAATATAAAAGGAAGAAAGAATGCATGTAGACTTATGTGGATTATTGAATGATTAAATAGTTGGTTTTTATTCGAAAATTGCCTCGATTTTGATTAATTAAATCTATGTAGCAGTATTAGGTACTTGGTTAAGTATTTATACCATTAATACAGATGTGAAATACTGATAGTACCCAATAGGCACACGTTATTCGAAGTACTTTACTATAATACCTATCAACAGTAATGATACCTAGACATACGAATAGATAGGTGGTAAAATACATTCCACAAACCAATTCGCTTTACATAGCTCACGAATTGGTTTGTGGAATGGCGATGTGAAAGATTGACAGTAAATGATAAATGATAAATGATAAATGATTTTATTTCTGTAAGTAGGTTTGTTACAAACACTTTTACACGTCAATCATATTTTTAAAACTAGATGAGGTCGGCGTTTCATAACTGACTACTCTGAGAAGAAAGGCCGAAACAAACTCAGAGGTCACAGTCTCTTTTAAAGTCCAGACATAATCTTGGTCAGATCATGTGAAGACCATGTAGATTGGTGTCTGAAACGGTCTTTTGAGGAAAAACCATACAGATTGAGCGGACCTGTCCAGTCAGTGCACGCATTTGTCAGTAATCTTGCCGCTCAACTGAGAACTTAAGGAGCACAACGATTCGACGAACAATACCAAAGAAAGGACATTTGGGTAGGCCGCATAAATTACTCAAGCTGCCAGATCGTGAAACTAACTAAGAAATAAAATAAAAAAAGTAATAATCCACATAATCTTCACATTCACAATAATTTAAATAATATAATACTTTACAAAGTAAATACTCATGTCATTGTAGGTATGTATAAAATTCATCAATGTCAATGTGTATATAAAAGTTCGAACATAATCTTTGAGGACCATGTAGATTAGTATCTGAAATGGTCTTCTGAGGAAAGAACCACGCAGATTAAGAGGACCTGTCCAGTCAGTGCACGCATTTGTCAGGAACCGTGCAGCTCAACTCAGAACTTTAGGAGCTCAACGATTCGACGAACAATACCAAAGAAAGGACATTTGGGTAGGCCGCATGAACTACTTAAACTGCCAGATCATGATTAAAACTGAAACAATGACCCACATAGTCCTCAAATTCACAATATTATTAAAACAATAACTTGTACTTCTCAAGGTAAGTATTCAAGTCGTTCTGTTATAATAATTATCAATTTATCAGTGTATGTAACAGAAATAAAAGAAAACATTCAGTATGCAGAAAATTGGAACAACTCAATCCCAAGCCTTTTTGTCCTCAATATAATCCTTAACTGTATAAAAGCCTTTCTGGCACAACTTACGTTTAATGAATGATTTGAATTTATTAAGGCTTAGATCTTGAACGTGGCTTGGAAGTTTATTATAAAAGCGTATACATTGACATCTGAACGAGCCACCTATTTTCTTGAGCCTTGTTGTAGGTACAACGAAGCTGTGTTTGTTCCTAGTATTTATATTATGGATATCACTGTATCTTTTAAACAAGTTTATATTTTTATGGGCATATAAAAGATTTTCAAAAATATACTGTGAAGGCACAGTCATTACATTAATCTCCTTAAATTTCTCTCTGAGAGTGTGTCTCGGGCTTAACTTATAAATTGATCGAACAGCTCTTTTCTGCAAAACAAAGATAGTCTGAATGTCGGCGGCATTTCCCCACAACAGAATACCATACGACATTACACTATGAAAATAGCTAAAGTACACTAAACGGGCTGTCTCTATGTCAGTTAAATTACGAATTTTTCTAACAGCGTATGCTGCGGAGCTAAGCTTTTTTGATAATTTATCTATGTGTGGGCCCCACTGAAGCTTAGCATCCAAAGTTAAGCCCAAGAATACTGTGCTATCTTCAGGATTCAATTCTCTGCCCTTTATCAATACATTAGTTAACACCTGTCTAACGTGAGGCAGCGTAAACTTAATGCATTTGGTTTTTTTTTCATTAAGTAGTAAATTATTAACATTGAACCAGTGAACTACTTTTGAGATCGCGCTATTTACATCGTCAGTAACCAGCTGCTGACGTTTAAGTTTAAACAAAAGTGAAGTATCGTCCGCAAACAACACTATATCATGATTATCCTTTATGAGGTAAGGCAAGTCATTAATATAAATAAGAAACAAAAAAGGACCAAGAATTGAGCCCTGTGGGACTCCCATTGTTACTATAGATCCGGGAGATCTTTTACCATTAACGTCAACGCTAATATTATTAATTGGTTCGTGTTATATTGTAATATTTGTCGTGTGGCACAAACAACACGCTCGCTCGGCCGCTCTGTCAGCCCCGATGAGCTATAAACTGTGCCTACGGCTCGTATGTTCATGATCGATAGTCGTATAATGTTATATTACCTCCAAAATATGCTACTTAACTCACACAATCCCACTTGGACGTCTTTTAAAGCCGTATTTCGACTGGTCGTAAAATACGGGCTATCTAACAAAGCAATTGTAGGAACATTAATCTTATTCCAATAAATATTTGTTTACAGAAATCAATTTGTATTCGTGATGTTTCTCCGTTTATCTATATTAAGTGAAAAGAGAATTTTCGTAGAATTCTCTGCCTTTACATAGAGCGTTTGTTGTACAGAAATAATCTTTTTTGTTGATGATAATATTTATTTAATATTCATAAAAACTTCTTATATATATATATATATAAACTGTCAAACTATTAAAATTAAAATATAATAACCAAAACTAACTAAAACTATTAACAAATCAAAATATGGCGTCGAAAAATTCCTCCGCATCGCTGTCGACTGGTAATGTACTCAAGAGACTGGTGGCATTGCCACATTTGTTTGGCAATGCTAACTAAGTCTCTGGCCAAGGTAAATGCCAGCCCTTGGGTCACGGGAAGTGTCAACAAGCCGTTTGGAGATTTCGTTGAACAAACCGTGAGCACTCGGACCCCACAAATAATCTTACTTCTTGGCGTAGTAAAGTAGTTAGATTATTAACAGTCAATATTATTGAACACGTCAATCTGTTTCCTCCGCGGTACAAATAATGACGTACAATGAATAAGCAAATGCTTAAGTGACTGCCGTCTGTGAAAGCTCAGGCTTCCGTCGAGGGCAGAATGTGATGTCAATTTAGTGAACCATTCACGTTTTACAAATAATACAATGGCAGTACGACTTTGAATCATCTTATATTATGTATTCGGAGTTTACAATAGATACGACATCCCAACGAGCATGCGCGCGTTTGTCAAAGAATTTTGGGAAGCAAACCGGAACTAATTCAGATACGAAACAGAATACATACCGTATTCATGCTAATCCCGGGTCGTGGATAAATAAATACCTAGTAAATTGTGTACGTACGCGGAGGAAAATAACGTTACTTTAACAGAGCACCCAAGATTGTTTGCATTAGTAGAATAAATTGTTGGATCTCGTTTAAAAATTCTTTTATCAGTAAGTTACTTTGAAAGCTAGAGACTTTCAATGAATAATGCAGTTTTCAACTAATAAATGTCCATAAAAACTGAACGGTAATGAATTGGTTTTTAAAGTACCCACGTTAAATGCTATATAATGAATTGAATTTTTACATTCGCCCTCGACTTAACCTCGCCTCGACTTTGATGGTAGCATAATCTCTTGTATTTCATATTCATACTGACAACATTTATTAGAACTGCATTTAACATATTATGTGGAATAGGAAACCACATAGAATAAAAAACCACTGAACATATTTTGACAAGGGTAAGAAAATATTGGGATGAGCTTACTTGACCGATCCAACGATATGGGGCCCGGGGCCAAGGCTTTGTACTCTTATCTTGAGATAAGTATCTGAGAAACTATGATTCTTTCTTCTCTTGCATTATCTGAACATACAAAAGGGGCGACGGTTCTCAGCAAACTTAACTGCCGACTAAGCGACATTTGGCTTCTATTAAAACACTATTCATTTTCTTTTTTCAACGTTATCTTCGAGAGCCTGCGCTTTAAAGTACCTCAAATAAGGTTTATATACTGGTATTTACTCTCAAATTATTTATGTACGAGTAAATGTAATAATGTATCCAATAGATAGAATCTCGTTAATAAACTATCGCCGAGTATAAAAGTGTTCGTCATTATGCACGTTTTTACGAATGAATTAATAACATTTCAAGTACCGTGTTCGCTGAATTGTTGCCGTCGCAATAAACACAAATACACTGAGTAATTAAATTTATCCTCTCTGATGCACTACAGCTGCATATTACAAATTGTAATTACAAGAATTTTCGCTATATCATGTCTGCTTGATAAAATTTTGTGATTTTCAATTATTTTCATTGTATTTTATTGGAACCAATTTAACCGATAGATATTTGAACAAAAACATGATCAGCAACGAATAGTTACGTGCTCGAATATAGTGCTCGTTAATTAAAACAAAGGATAAGTAATTGTATGTAATCACAATATGAGAAAAGATATCACAACTTTTTCCCCTCGTTCCCCACTAATAAAGAGAAAACGAAAGTATATTGATGTTCAACATATCGATAGCGGCTTATCGATCAGAGCACTCTGTTTGATTGAATCACTAAAATGATTAATTAGTGTTGGCATCACCAGATTAGAAATTATTTCGTGCAATAATTTAATTGCAATTAAGCGTTGCTTTGTTCGCGGCGAAACCGGGCGGACGGCGGCACGTGTAGAGGCTTTGAGCCATTAACAATCATTCATTAGTGTTTACGAAGTTTAGGTCGTAGCTCGGGGGACGAGGGAAAAACATGACATTACCAGTACTATGCATATTAGAGCTCCTTTCTAGAATTGACCTTTAGTTTTAGTCAATGGGTGGCCAGTCCATTCACAGTTACACGTTATACTGCGCAAGCCACGGTCAATTCATCGACGTATTCAAAGGAGGACCTGCGGGAAAGATACCTATGTTCATAGCACTAATCCGCTTATGTCTTCTGCAACCCTAGTCAGCCAGCAGAAAAGCCACTATCTAAATCACTAACTTCGACTCAGTTCGTTTGAAGAAATAAAAAAGTTAACTAAAACACGAAATTAATAAGAATACTGCATAATCAGCCTATAATGTTCCCACTGCTGCGACACAGGCCTCCTCTCTTCGAGAGGGAGTTGGCTACAGTCATCCATACGGGTCCAGTGTAGGTTGGTAAGAATACTGGCCATTCGTAAAATTATGATAACAAAAAATCATAAATTAATCACTACGAAGTACAGTGACTACATACCTATACCACGTATCTACAAAAGTACAACTATAGGCACTCTGATGGAAACAAAAGGAAAAACAAAATAAATCAGTTGCTTATCGCTCCGCGCAAGTTGTGTAGTGCTCGCGAGGAGTTGTGCTTAAGTGAGCGGCTATCAACCTATCAGTGCTGGCATTACGACCTAACCCGCTACGTAGACACGCGTCTGTGCGGTACTTAAGAACCTATAGTATGTGTGTAAGGTATATACATGTACCTACCCTCAACTCATTGTTGAGGCAGAAGAAAATATAAACATTAAACACGGTTCTCAGTGGCGTTATGGCGAGTGAATGGTCGTAAAAACTACCAAATTCATAACAGACGCTTTTTATGACCAAGTATTTTTGCAAGGAAGCTATAACCGTGCAAAATTGCGGATGTACTGCTGTAAATAATGTAATCCGGACATTATAAACATTGTCCTAATTAACCATTACGTGTATAGATAGTATTTCTGACCTTATTAAAATATTTTCCTGTGGAAACGATCGTCACGGGAATAAATCATGCCTATGGGTGTGTGGGGTACCCGCGTCCCCCGCGCCCCGCCCTCGCCTCAACCCACGCCCCTGGGATCGGGTAGCTATTGCTTGGAAGGCCACACAAACGGACCAAATCTATTTTTAACCTAAAACGCCTGTTTAATGAGTATTACCGGATATTTCGTTTACGTATTTTTGTAATATTTAGCTTTATTACTGGTTTACTGGTAGTTAAGTTAGGTTAAGGCGCAAATCTGAGCTCAAGTCGTTACAGAAAGCTAAAAATATAACTATTCGGATCTGCTCATATTATAATGCCGACTGTCGATATTACTTCTATTGATACATTCTCATTCGCAATAAAATTCTGCGACAAAATATTCATTGGGAGACTTCTCCCGGTCGATATCGAAACTGATTACCGATTCCGTTTCGAAAAGGCGTTGGAGAGCGAATATAATGAGATCACACCAGCATGTAGTAAAATCCAACTTTCCCATCGACGGAAATGCTTTCGTGATAATTTTGAGAACGGTCGGTAAAAAAGATAAGTACTTAGGTACCTACCAATTCAGTTAGCAACCGATATCTGAAATTAAAGGAAAGATGGTGCTATCTTGCTTAGTCATTCCATTCGGTCCATCGCACGTAGGAACCAGCCTTGAACGTAATAGCTTATACAATAACTACGATTTCTGCCCGGATTGTGATTTGTGTTTTTCGATTAATTTACCGATGTGGTAAGAACTCCTGTAGAAACCAATATGTTTTCCAAAGATCAAACTCATAATCCCATGAAACCGCCGGTTTCTGAAGGGCACATCTCTGAATAGTAGGAGATATTCCGTCCTCTTACCCTTTCCCGCTTCCTTCCGAGACTCTAAGCATAATTTTCTAATAAATAACACAGATACACACATAATCTTACGTACGCCTTAACTCGGAACATGTAGTTTGTATGAACATAGTACCTCCTCGCCAATGAATGGCTCGTTCATTGCGGAAACTATTTCAGTAATGTCGAACATGCCCCTGCCGTTTGGCGACTAAACTATTTTAAATTTATACAACAGTTGGACCCGCCGTACATTGTTGTAATGGCAACAGGGATAGTGGACAGCGTGCCTAGTTCTAAAGTTTAGATCCTAACGTGCTTCCTATAGCTATGTAGAAGACAGACGAGTGTGCTTACTGCCGACCTCTTCGAGTGTCAAATAATATAATTCGATCCATACAACAATAAGTCAAAATGTCGAATGGTCGTGATCGAAAATAAGGGTTCATGGAAAATTTTGAACCAAATCTGTAGCTGCCCAAACAATATCTTCTCTAATGACGCGTGCAAAAAAGTAAACACCAATTCCCAAATCGGTCTGGAGACAGTTTCGTTTCGGGCCCACTCTCAATCCCCGGCGCTATTTTTAGAAAATTCGTCCATAACTACTAGAAAAGTTCAATGGAACGTAATATGAAAGCCTTCCTCGGTGAGTCCCGCGGGATTATGTCCCACCTCCGCGAACTGGTGAGAAAAATTGCGATATCTGGACAAACGAGAAAACGGTGGCAGTTAAGTGTATATTGATAAAAATAGCGAGATCCAATTAGGTGCGGAGTCCCCCTTCGTCTCCGGAATCGCGGAGCAGTTAGTAAGCTCTCGATTGAGAGTCTGAACTTCGAAACTTTGTGACGGTTCTTCCATCTACCTTTGTCAACATCATAGATTACAAACTCAAACTCAAAGCATTTATTTCAAATAAACCAATTACAGGCAGTTTTGAATTGTCAAGGGGTCGGTCAGTCAGAAAGATGAAGCTAGTTGCCCATTCCAAACCGTAGTAGGTACCTATGGAGAAGAACGGGCAAGAAACTCCATGGACGCTCTTTTAAATCAAAATATTGTTACAAAAAGTTGTTACATCATTTATGTTGAAATTATACATGTGATAACGATGTAGAAAGACGTGCACGTTAAAAGCGTACAAGCGCCCCTTCCGTGTGTTCTGGCGACGATTTAGCCAATTTACGAGCATATCATAGACCCTGTTAGACGGGCAGTTATGTAACTTTTTTATTTGATGGATAGTAAAATATAATAAAGCCTTCTAGAAAGACTATTCTTAGCTGCTTCGTTGGTATTTTTATTTCAACTTTGCAGTTTTTTATAAGGATTCAAATATGAAATTGATTTAAGTAAGTACCTAATTGAACTGTCGTGGATTTGAGTCATTAAAATTATAATTTTTTTATAACAACAACAATCATTTGATGTAAAACTAAACTCGACATAGAATGCATAAAAAACCTAAATCATTATTTTCACAGGTTTTTCTCTTATTTTATCGTGTTTTTTTTTATTATTGTAAGAGCTCGGGTCACATCATCAATTACCTTTATCGCTACTATTATTGCCAAAGGTTTTATGTAATAAACACGCCTTTACATACAGAGGACAGATACTGGTAATAAGAAGCTAAATTCTACTTAAATGGCTTACGGTCGGTCCCAAACATGGGCTTTTTACATCGGGGCTTGCGATGTGACATATTATTATTATCTCCCTTCTTCTCTGGAGAATATGAACGGGTATAGAAACAACATGTTAAGGTGTCGTGCATTTAGGTTATTAAGTTGCTAACTGTTCTTCCCTTTTTCCTCTGGCCTTGTGCGGATTGTGTGGTTGTAACATAGTGGAAAGCTCAATATGGTTTCTGCTTCTGTAACGATATAGCGACAGGAAATAACAACATTAGAAATGTCCTATTATTTCTTATTTGAGAGTTTCGTATCGAAATGAAATAGTATTTTTTTTGTAAATAGGATATCGAAATTACTTTTACACGCCATATTGAAAAAAGAAAAGCTAGTCGACATTTACTATCTGGCTACCCCTGAGAAGAAATGGCGAAACAAACTCAGGGGTCTAAGTCTCTTTTAAAGTCCAGACATAATCTTGGTCAGGTCATGTGAGGACCATGTAGATTAGTGTTGTCTTTTGAGAAAAGAAGCACATAGATTTGAGTGAACCTGTCCAGCATTTGTCAATAATCGTGTAGCCCAACTCAGAACTTAAGGAAAATGACTCTACGAACAATACCAAAGAAAGGACATTGGGGTTGACTGCATAAAGTTCTAAAAAATGGACCAACCATCATAAAACTAACAGAGAAAAAAAAATAACAAAAAAATATCCACATGGACTTAACATTCATAATTATCTTGAGCAACCATTTTCACGAAACGCGTAAATTCGCTTTGATATTTATCACTACTCTTTCAGTTATGACCTTGCAGAAAGTCGTATCCCGGATCTTGAATGATGATGGAAACGCTGATGTGACCTAAAAACAAATACTAAGTATGCTATTTTTGATATGGTTCATTTCAGATAGCATCTTCTCATAAGTTCCTAGGTACTGGCAACGGCATAGAGAAATAGTGTGCGCGATGCCGTTTACATACGTCATACAAACAATATTATTGCAATAGGTACATAGCTTCGAGCGGTTACAACACTCCATTTTAAAATGCAATTTGCAAGCCGGCAGATACCCGTTTCCACTTCACTCTTGCAACTTGTAGGTCCGGGATGAAGCCCTCGTTTTATAGCATTTCCCGTACATAGGCAATACTTTTTTAATAATAAAGTTAACTAAAGGCACTTGGGAACCAACAGGCTCCTATTACTAATCTATTATAACGGAGCGCCTCAAAAAGACCCGTGAAAATGTAAACGACGACGTAGTGCTTAATAATATGGTCCTTCGATTCGACAAATTATGTTTTTTTCTTTCACGTGCCTAGGATTCCAAAATCTATATAATGCTTCGGCAATGAGACTAGTTAAATATGAAAAATGGTACATAATCAGAAACGATTGTAACTACGGTACTTACGTGTCAACGGAATATACTCAAATTTTATTTCCTGGTGTTGGTTGAGTAACGAACCGTGTTACATTTTAGATTGTATACAGTTTAAATATGAACTGTTGCAAATACATAGTTTTTGACTGAAAATGTTAGCTGTTTGTTTTTATTCAGAAACAGCTTGTTTAGTGCTTAAGTAGTTGTTGTGCGTCTATTGATTTAATGAAAAAACACATTTGCAGGCGTTTTAGATGATATGTCCGAAAGGCTTTGATATTGAGACTTTGATACACAGACTTGTCAGTATTTACTTTTGAGAAAAAAGGTTTCTGCGCGTAGGTATACAAAACAAGACTCGCAAGTTCTATATACCTTACTATATACCTCGCTATGCTACATAGATATTTTACATAGCAAGCAGTAGTACTGCTTGCTATGTAAAAGTGCCAACTAAGAGGTATGAGTTTCAGTTTTATTCTACCGGTCTTAAATATTTTCTTAAGGAAAACATAGTGGCTTAAAACACTTAATTTGTATGTTATTCAAATAATGATCACAATTATTACAATTCTATATAATTTGATTAAGTATCTAACCACAATTCCATTCCCATATTAATGAATGAACGAAATTATCCATCTAACAAATGACTGCTTCCCGCAAACACGAGATTCGGTTAGTATATTTGTGTATGACGTCAGAGAACCCTTCATGACGTCATCGACAGGCGGGCGTCATGGCGCTGATTTAGTCTTCGCGCAAAAAACATGGACTGTGCCAAGTTAGAGACATCACTCAACAAAAAGAAACAATAAAAGCTTATCTTTCGTAATCACAATGATCCTTGAGTAACTTGCTATGAGTAAGTACTGTAGCATAATATTGTACACAAACCGTTATGGCAGCAATAGACAGTTCACTTTTGCTTTAATTTGGGTGAAGCAACCAAATTCAATTGTATATACATAAAAGTGAACAAACGTTTCCTTTGAACCGTGTACCATAGAAATTACGTGTTTACTAAATAGTAAATACGTAATTTCTAAGGTACACGGTTCAACCAAATTGATCCAATTTGATTGCGAAGCGCACTGTACTTGTATTGGCTAGTATTTATTTAAATACTAGCCAATACAAGTACAGTGCGCTTAAGAATTCAGTCTATCCTATAACTACTCGCAGTAGTCACAAAGCTAAAGTATTAGGAAGTTTGTAAAGTAATCGACGGAAATACGAAGCAATCGTGTGTTAGCCAAGTCGCACTTAACTGGCTTTGGAAACATGTCTCTAGACCTATTTAGTTTGTTTTTATAGAGATCTTGATAGAGAAGTAAATAAACAAGTGTACCAGCTGGGTGGGTAATATTTGTAAGGTCACCGAAATAATAAAACAGCGGTTGATTTGAGTAAGATGAGAGGATGTAAAAATCTAATTTAGCACGGACATCAAGCAAATTTGAAGCTACCTATAGTCAATTATTGTAAGGCCTCGTGCACACGGTGATTACCGTACAATTTGGGACCACACGTCAACATACCACTGTTCACAAAGTTAAAAATAAATGCATTATGAAAATGCCATGTGATCCCAAAATTATAAAATAAAATACCGCTGTGTAAACGGATCGTAACCGCATTACTGAAAAACTATCGACAAAATGTATCCCTTAGCAACAAACACCTTACGTAGATCCTTAATCTAAACTTATTTATATATATATATATATATACAACGTGTAACATAATTAACGCAAAACCTCATACACCCCAATTAGAGTATTGAGTTAAAATCATTATACAATGACCAAAACAATTTTTTTTTAAAGCTAACTAATATTATTAAGAAAATGGTGTTGACCCTAGCATTACTTAATGCATTTAAAATTGAGTCTTAAAGCCTAGAAATAAGATAAAACTTTCTTTGGCTCAATCGGCGGTCAGTATCGCAAAATACATAATTTTTGAAAAAAATACCTATATTAATAGTTACTAAACATGGATTCACTATTCAATTATGAGCAAACTACTTTCAGATTTTGCGTTTATATAATATAATATAGAATATAGAACAGTATATAATATACACAAAATCAAATCTTTTTTTCTTTATAAAAAAAGATTTGATTTTGTGTATGTTTGTTTGTTACGCTTTCCCGCTATAACTGCTGAACGGATATGGATGAAATTGGACACATGGGTGGATCATGACCTGGAAAGTATCCTATGTCCTGACATAGGATACTTTTCATCACGATATTCTCCTGGGATCGAGACTTATGCGGATGAAACCGCGGAGTGCAGCTAGTCATATTATATTACGTTCCATAAGGAGGCAATTACCCTAACATAATGTAATTATGCGTATATCCTATTACCTATTATAATAAGTAAAAGTCGTGAACCTAGGATTATACTATTGACCTAGATGTCTACATGTATACGACTAGATCTGTTTTAGAACTAATGTAACTTAGAATAATACAGACGAACTGTTTTTTTTGGACATAAATCGGTATATAAACACTTACAGTGTTTATAAATGTATACAATAAATTGAGGAAACAAAATATACACAGAGATAGACATACTAGCGTAATAAGCGCTAAAACACACACCCACACACTCACACATTAACGCATTTCATTGCATGCCTTAAAATATAAATAAATATTTAAAAAAACATTTTTTTTTTTATTTATTCTTTTAACTAAACTTTAATGAGCGTAACTTAATTTGTACCAGAACTATTTGTATCATTAGGTATATTATTACTATAGCAAATAATTATGTCATGGTTTAGCTTGTTACTGACGGTTGTAGGAGGAACTGTGTTTGTCACACAGTGAATATTGGCACAGACATCGTCGTTTACTCTATCTTTAAAATACTCAAAACTTTGTACATTGTGTTCTTGTTTACGATAAATGAGCTGTACCCACATTTGTAAATAAAATTATTAATTATTATTATTATTATTGGCCGCTTTTAGCCGATACCATAGGCCATATTAGTACCAGTACCATACCAGTATTTTACCCTGTCGCTAAATTTCAAATGAGGTACTGGAAATAAAGCACGTGCTCAATTGTACCTTTGAATCGTACATAACAAATTGTTTGTGCTTTAAATAATAACATGCACCTATGAATCGTTATTCAGTAGTAAAAAAAGTAAAAAGGTTTACTGTAATAACTCCTCAGTTAATAAAATCTAGATACATCCGTATTTAAACATATTTCAACAACACGCTCTCCGTAGTTGCAAATAATAAATAAATCCACTTTTACATTTACAATTCACAAAGAATTAATCTTTCACATATTATTTGTTCGGATTGGAAACGAAATAATTAAATTTACCTGCAAAACTGAGAGATTTATAGATATTATCAATATTTGAGCTGAAAATCCTGAAAAACGGTTAAAAATATGAGTACGTAGTATACGTGTACCCTGATACCGTCCGTATAAGAACGGTACACATATTTTGTACCATTCGCAGAACTGCACAAATGAAATCACTCTTTTTTCGATACCACGAAACCGAAACTAATCATTTTCTGTTTTTAATCTCGAGATCAAAATTCCAGATATTTCTGATTTTGAAACACATTATTCTGTGTTCTGTTCTGAATTTCTAGGGTTATAATGATAAAACCGGGTGGAACGCGATCATGTGCTGTGTAGGTAATACCCTTGCTAATAAACGTATTTATTACTCAATTAACGACCAGGATGAACCAATAGCTTCCCTAGAATATACATACCCTGACTTATATCGTTGTCCATCATGATTAGTATGTACTAAATTAACATTAATTAGTATTGAAACCATTAATCATTGTTTACGATTATTCTACCAAGAGGACGCAATGAATAAGTGATGATAAATTTATGCTACTTTGTCTGATCATTCGGCTAATTGACAAAGTATTGTTTCACGTTTCCATTTAATTTGCAGACACTACTAAAGCACATTCATTGATCACAACAATAACTAACCTATTGACCATTAAAATAGAAGATAAATCGAGTGTCCCGCCCCCACAGTGTTAATTAAATTTCAATTATCATTTACAACAGTTTCCTGCAAATAAATTCAGCAAAAAGGCAATGTTGAGTATTATGTGGCGATGGGTGTCATCAAAGGCTCGTTACACACGTCATGGAAATGTGAGAGCGTCCGGCCTCGCCGCGCTCATTAGTCGCAATGCTTACATAAACGGTCTCGCACTCGTACATACGTTTAATACCCATCTATCTGTTAAAGGCCGCCACATGGGGCAGGATTAAAAATGGAATTTTGGGGGAGTTGCGTCATTAGTCGGTATTAATGACGACGATATGCGTCCATCATTACCAATTTACCAACAGGGATGACTTGGAGCCCCTAGCCCTTTGTTAAGTGTGGCGGGTCCAGCACTCAAACTCAAACCGTCTTATTACAAAACACGATCTAACTTTAGCCCCAACCTACACATTCGATTTAGTTTTTGTATTTGGAACTTTTTGCCGACTTTAGTAAAGTTCTTAATACAAAATTGACAATTTAAGACCGGACTAAGTTGACAGTTTTGTAAAAGGAACTGTATTTCGATTTCAGTTATGTTCTTATTTCAAAAACAGGCTCGATGGTTTAAACCATGTCAAAAGAAAAACCTTGTTTTGTAATAAGGCCGAAAGCGTTTATTTCAAATAAACCAATTACAGGCACTTTTAAATTGTCAAGGGGTCGGTCAGTCAGAAAGATGAAGCTGCTTGCCCATTCCAAAGCGCAGTAGGTACCTATGGAGAAGAACGGGCAAGAAACTCCATGGACACTCTTTTAAATCAGAACACTTGTAAGACAAGTGTCACCCTTCAGTCTCCACTTGAGACCAGGAGAATAGTTGATATCGACTTACGTGCCAAAAAAACTGCCATCTTTTACATACATTTTAAGAGTGGGTACCTATTCTGAATTTAATTTTGCCATAGACTGTGAAAGCTTTCAAAGCAGTCTGACTAAACATATTCTTAGATTGCCAAAAGTTTTGGGCGGCCTTACACAGTTTTGGTTGAAATTGGTACATTTCCAAATTATGAAATACTACTAAGTTATTCCTTGGAATTTATGGAACCTTTTTGTTAAGATTATGAAACAACGAAGTCTACTGAAGTATAATATTAAATAAACAACCGATTCTAATCGATAGCCGTGATGGTGTAAAATGTTTGATTCGTTCTTCAAGTATGTATACAGAAAATGGTAGACTAGCAGCATCAGTGCTGTGGACACAATGTAACTTCTCTTGTTTGCTATCGTCACTAGCAATACAAGTCGTAATTCTGTTTTTACTCGTATTTATTTTAGAAACGGAGATTGTTAATCCAACTTTTTCCGAAGTTCATGCAAGATTAATTAACTTTGAACACATCTTGAATATTTCCCGTGACATTGCGTGCCAGTAGCCATATTTTTCTTGTTTCTATAAAACTTTATTTTTGTTTAACAGTTGAAACAGCTAGCCTATGTTTAACATTGAAAATACACCTGTCTATTTACTACCTATTTTAGAGCACTCACGACATATTACGTCATATCATATTTATATTATGAACCCAACAACGGGAAAGCAGTGAAGCGCTCTCAAAAACTTAAGGCGGGCGTCAACGAACTACAGCTCTTGTAACTCTTAACTCCTCCAGCTTTACGTGCTTCGGCGTAACTCATTCTTGCAGTAATAAACAGTCTCTTCACGCGAATTTTACTGGAAACTAGAATTAATCCAACAACATGCAACTATGTAGTACTAAGTGTACCTCAAGTGATTGCTGTAGACTTGTAGTGACGTTTGTCGGCGACGATACGACTTCGTAACTTTAACGGCAGTCAGTTGAGGGCACTTGCAGTACAGCAAATTGAATTTAGCTTCGTGTACGTGCACTCTTGTCTTATTAAGATTGTAGGTACATCCCCTGCGCTGTCGGCTGTGGTGTAAAGCTGAACGGGGAATTTGGGACATTCTGTATTGGGACACGAGTGACGGAAGTGCATAAGCAACCTATTTTACGACTTTCAAAACTAGAGTATATAAAAATCAGGAACAGTAATGGGTTAAGAATAGTGTCGACATATTTTACGCTATTTGCATTGACAAGACGTTGTTTGCACGAAATAACACTAGTGTGAAGAAAGCGCACCAAACAGTTTAAACTCAGTCGACCAGCAGTGCTATTCTGTAACCATCTCACCGTGAAACTTAGGTGAAGTGAGCGTGGAGGGAGCTGTCAACAGTGTCTATCCCTAGGTGGAATGAAAGCTCACTTCAAACTCACTTCACCTAAGTTGTCACGGTGAGATTTTTCAGAATAGATCGGCAGCAGAGTTATTAATAAAGTTTAATCCTCGATTAAGCTATTAATTCTCTTAATAGGCTGAATCGAATGCCTCCCTTTTCATTATAACTAGCCCCTTATGCCGAACTTAGATTTCGAACTATCTCTAGAGAACTGCGCAGCCCTTGTTCTGTCAATGAGGATTCGCAAACTTTGTCCGTATTACCATCATGGGCACTTACGTCATACATAATGGAGACCGTAAACGTAAAATTACTGTCGAATTAATAACATGCTTTTGGTCATGGCAATGTTTTTATTCGATTCCTTACTCTACTGTTTATTCTTACCAGTTTATCGCATCACTGCCTTCTCTATTCACTATTAAATACATCATTATAAACTTCCGATATCATACCGTAAACACGTCCTTCATTAGTCAATACGGTAAATCTTTCATCTCTAATAAACAATATAACATAGATACATCTGTACAAGCAGATAAACACCTGCGTCACGCTCCCGCGTAACGTAATGTTACAATATTGACGTTAACACGCAGACTTTACTACTAATTATCACGACAAACACGCTTATCGCTCCTAATTAATTTTCCGCTTGTTAACTCTAGATTAGAATCATTCGTGTTTTAATAAAAAGGATAAACGACTAAGCTACATTATATCTACGTGTTGTAAGTATCCTAATTTGTTATGATGGAACAAAAACAAATTACGTCACGAAATTCAACTGTTGTAATAAAACAATGCTAAAGATAGTTGTGAACTAAATTGCATGCACCGGAAAGTTTTGCAAATACTCTTTTTTATAAATCACAGGTTTATAGTACAACGTTAAACAATGAATGTTGTATCACGAGCTCAAAGAGCAGGCAAATATCACTGTAGTAAGTGAAAAATGTCAACTATCTGTGTGAAACATTCCATTTTATAACATAAAGTATGAACGTCGTACTCGCTGACACGCTACAATAGATACAAGGCTAGCTATACAGAGTACGTGTGTGTGTGTGTGTGTGTGTGAGCTCGCTTCGTGACAACAAGCGAACATCCAGTAAAGGCTCCTCACAATCGACGGAGATACCACGTAACCCTTTCCTCACTGAATAGTGTCAACTTATGCCATACGATATACGAGTATATCACACAAACCCTTCTAGAACTTCATTTGAATACACATATATTATGTTTGCTTTACCCACTTTCTGTAAAAGAATAATAAACTCGTATCAGACACTATAAATATCTTAGTATGGAATGGGGAAAGGTTGAATCAAGTTTATGTTCTCAAATAGCCTTCGCGACCTCCAAAAGCCCACGTAACTAATTGTATATTTACTATTCATGTAGGTCATTTTATTTTAATTCCACGTGGTTAAAATCAATTACAATGTGAAAAGCGAATTTGTTAGCTATTTGTTATCGCGAAGTCGATGGAGTGTTAACAAATATGTAAATTAGTTAAAGATTGAATCGGTGAGCACAATTGTTTCGGCGGATTCCTTTGTTAACATTCAATAGATGTCTGAAACACAGCTTTAATTGTGTGACGCTGTCAGCACTCCAGCGGCACTCCATGCCGATTGTGCCGCAAGTTACATTTTAAGTGGATCTGAATGCTAAACAGTGAGGTTCGTTTACCTCAGCGGTTTGCATAGATTATTCTTGTATAAAATGGTATTGCTGCACACGCCACCGGAAACCCGATAACGGAGGCAGTGACGTATAAACATGAATTAGTGGAGCGAAGTACGGCCCGGCGCAGTACATCGTGCACCGGTATCGTGGCACCAGTGCCGGCAACCCTCCGGCGCAGGCACGGCGCTGCAGCACGCCACCACCGCACCGCCTCGTTAAACCATCTGACACGCGATTCAACACCCGCACTTTACATAAAACACTCGTAAATAGACTACATAAAAAGTTTTTATCTGACTCACACCTAGTTCCAAATGGTAATGTAGAAAATGCGGTCGTCTTGATTTTCATACAAATGGTAGAAACAGCGAAATACAGTGCAATATTGAGACGTTACGTAAGAACTAAGTTTTTTGTCTACCGGGGAAGAAAGAATCAAGTCCCACAGCTATTCGAGTGAAGAGAAAATCAATAATAATATCTACGTCTAACTACCGCTCGGTCACGTCACGCGCGCGCGCCGCCCGCCGCCGGTAAAAAGATTGAAAGCTGTTTGAACTACACTGATAGAATGTATTACATCACTGTTGTCGTATTAAGATATCTTCATTTTAAATATTATACTTTGAAATAAGTTCACTTGTGTGTTGCATGAACAAAGTTATAGATTAACAAAAACAGCCGATTGTTTATATATATATATATTTTATATATAGTCAAGCATATGTTTTATTTATGTGCTTGCCCGGATTTGAACCCACAACCTCTTACGTGATAGGCGAGGCCTTAACCACTGAGCCATAACGACTACTTAGGTGGGCTATTTTATATACACTCGAGAGCAATGAATCCGGGTCACTTAAAGAATCCTAAAAATCTCGGAAACTGAAAATGCTAGGTTAATGCAATAAATTGTATTTAATAGACAATGTAATACTCCTTAAATGAAGGTATTAAAACTTCTTAGTTATTGTAAAGTTATATCATAAAAAAATCAAATTTGAAAAAGGGCCACTTTCGAAGATGGAACTACGAAATTACAGCATTTGGTTTTGCTTTTGTTTGTAATCTGTCATTTATGTGGGTACATAAACCATGTTGATAGTGCTCTATATTCATTATTCAAGCTGAAATTATGTCGCTTACGCCTGAAGAATGCACCAGAATACTTACAATGCTGGAAACCGGCCGGAGTCAGCGCGATACAGCCAGGACTGTCGGTGTGTCGCTGTCAACAGTACAAAGAGTTCTCCGACGTTACGAAGAAACTGGTTCTAACCTACGCAGACCAGGAACGGGCAGAACCAGGTGTACCACAGCACGAGAAGACCGATACTTGGTGAACACCATGCTTCGAAATCGCTTTCTCACAGGAACTGAACTCACCAATCAGTTTCGACGCCTCGGAGGAAGTAACCCAAGTGCATGGACAGTAAGACGTCGGCTTGCTGAATCTAACTTAAAACCCCTTAGACCTGCAAACGGCCCTAAACTGGAGCGTGGGCATCGTATTTCAAGACTAAGATATGCCCAGAGCCACGTAAATTGGAGTATTGAAGATTGGTCAAAAGTTATGTTCTCCGACGAATCAAAATTTATGCTCTACAAGCACGATGGAAGACACAGAGTGTATCGAAGACCAGGGGAAAGATTCAAGCAAGCATGCATTGAAGAAAAAGTAGCCTACGGTGGTGGGTCTGTACTTGTGTGGGCCGGAATTTCTTCTGAAAGTCGCACAGAGCTGGTGATCATAGAAAACGGCTCTTTAACTAGCGTAAGATATGTGGAAGAAATCCTCAATGATCACGTTGGTCCATTTATGGTCAATTTAGGTGAGGATGCTATATTTATGCATGACAATGCCCGACCTCATACAGGTAGGATTGTGAATGACTACCTTCAAGAGATGAACATTACTCGTATGGAGTGGCCAGCGCGCAGCCCGGATATCAACCCGATCGAGCATGCTTGGGACGAGCTAGGCAGATGCGTAAAACAACGAAACCCTCCCCCAATCACGCTTCGTGAGCTCAAAATTGCTCTCACAGAGGAATGGGAGAATATTCCCCAAAATCGTATAAGGAACTTGGTGTACAGCATGCCAAACCGCGTAAACGCAGTAATGGAAGCACGAGGAGGCAATACGAAGTATTAAAATTCAAGAAAATCGTAATAAAGTTCAAAAATTTCATGTTTCCTATTTTTGTTTTAAGGAGAGATCAGCAGTTTTTTTCTTTATGTAATTTTGTGTTAATAAAATGTATTTTTTTTTACTTTCATTTAAGGAGTATTACATTGTCTATTAAATACAATTTATTGCATAAAGGTCGATTCACACATATCAGTGAACCCACAGTTCCGGCACAGTACGTTATCCGTGCTACAGTGGTGCGTCAGGGCTTCAATTCACACATATCAGGCACAGTACAGATCTCTGCGGGTCTTCGTGCACGACGTTCCCTTCAGACTAGCGTTGACGTCGATTGTTTTGATGGCACTCTTCAATAACACAGAATTAGCTATGATAGCCATTGCTTTAGACGAAGAAGAAGAAGAGAATCGAGGAAAAAATAGAAAATGGGTACATGGAAGTTAAGAGAATCAGAAGGAGAATTCGTGACATTATACAAAGAATTAATTAAAGACGAAAGAAAGTATTTTGAATATTTTATAATGTCGGAAAGCTGTTTTAATATTCTCCTTCAGAAGCTAGGAAATAAATTAGTAAAGAAAGATACTCGTTGGAGGAAGGCTATATCTCCTAGAGAGCGGCTAGCAATTTGTCTAAGGTAGGTAAACCAGATTTTATTAACTTTATTTTTACCTTTTGGGAGGTACGAACAGTCGACAACATATCAGTGAACACATTTTTTGCAGTGCAGATGTATCCATCCACTGACAGGTATGTTAAGGATAACTTTTTAATTAAAATTCTGAAAATATGTATTTAAATCAGTTTTATTACTTCGTATGTGGCACATAAACACATTATACTTTTAACACTTTGTTAAGTTCTAGAGCATTATCATTCGTTAACTGTATAGTTCATAACAAATTGCTGCACATCACTATGTTGAAGGTATGATTTTGTGGGATCTACTATATTAGCCAATCCAGTAGAGTCAAGAATAGATTGCGATGTGAGATTTGTATTTGTTGGTTCAGTTGCAATAATATCTCTTGGATATAATGGTACATTTTGCTCTGTCATCATCTTCATCTCATATTTTTGCACAGTAGTAAATATTTCAGTCTTAGCCAAATTTAAGTAATATTGATTCAAATTCTTCAGTGTGGGTGCAATGCCATTTAAAAAAGCATCAACTGGGTGCTCGACGCGTTCAGCTTTTTCTCGATTTTTTTGAAGAACATATTCCATTAATGAAGATGCTGAGGATGGTTTTGGTGTGCATTTTGTCGAACCTTTTCTCTTTCTTAAAGTAGATGTAGTAGATGGAGACGACAGTGATGGTGGTGATGGAGTGGATACATGGCTTGGTGATGGTGTGGGAGTGCGGACGCACTGTGGTGATGGAGTGGATACGTAGCTTGGTGATGGAATGCATGCTTCGTTACTAGCGACAATGGGTATATCAGGTGAAATGGATACGGTATTTCGAGGCTCGTTGGTTTTCAAAAGAAACAGTATTCTCACGAACTAATTCAGTCAACACCTCGTCTTCCATTTTGTTTTCGATGCAGCGGCGTCAGTGATCCGTGATAAAATATCGTCGTCGCCGATCACGTCCGTGATGGCCGGTGCCGGCACTGACACTGACGGTACTGAGACGACACTGACACTGACAAGTGTGAATACATCCATAGAGAATGTTTGAAAGAATAATTATCACTGATGCGGTACTGTGCCGGAACTGTGGGCTCACTGATATGTGTGAATCGACCTTTAACCTATCATTTTTAGTTTCCGAGATTTTTAACATTCTTTAAGTGACCCGGATTCATTGCTCTCGAGTGTATACCGTTTGCCTCTTTGATTTCACAATACGAAAATATGCGCTTCATGAAAACTATATTTATGTACATTACTTCATCTAACTATACCATACTTAACTACGAAAAACATGAATAGTGTTAAACTTCCCAACATTAAGAAATGCCTTTGTTGCTACATAGATAATATAGATATAGATGTTTTAACCGCGCGCCGAAGCAGCTCCTCGTAGCGGCGTAGCGCTCCTCGTAGCGGCGTAGCGCTCCTCGTGGCGTGCACCTACGAATCGCGGAACTCGGCTATTTAGTGCTACGAGTGATTTGCAGTTAAATGCATTCGCATGTTTATTTCTTGTGAAAAAATGCCTCGACTGCCATTAGCAGTACTTATAAACGCTATTTACGAGTTCCTAAGATTACGAGCGTTACTTCATGAACAATAGGTTATATAAATAAACCTTGTGTACTACAGCGTCTTAACGAAACTATAAAATATTCAGCTTAAACTCTTGTTCTTACCTAACAGAGCAGGTTTTACGACCTCTTAACCGATTCCAATTAAAAGACCTTTAGAAGATGAGTTGATACCAGCATCACAAAGTATAGTGAGAATACTTCTTACTCTGTAAACCTGACATCTCGTAGGTTGTAGGAGTAATATTTTTGCGTAAAGCCCAGTATTTCGCCGCATCAATGTTTCGTGCGACTGTCGACAGCTGGCTTGTGTACAAATCTAGTTGAAAGCACGTCTTGTTGCTTGAACAACTTTTCCACGAACAAGACTGAATAAAGCCAGATCGAAAATGAATCAGTTTAAGTAAATTGGAACAGCAACAACCATGAACAAAGTGTAAACATAAAATTCCTATTGATAGTACCTATGTGTTATAATAATACAAACTTTAACGTACAATTTGGTATCCTAATGATGTAGAGGGCTATTATCATTTGTACAATAACAATGAGAGCCGACCGCAGATAATCCTTTCCATTCCATATTCATATGAAAATACTATTCAGACCTTCAACCACATAGTCCAGCGTGTAGCTATTATGTACCTAGGCATGTAAATGTGTATAATTTGTGTTTTGGAAGTAGATAAGTAAACGTCATAAGATATTACCGAGGCGCGGCGTGATATAGGTATGTGAGCATGACCGGTCCTATCGGTAAAAAGCAATCTCACCGATAGAGGGGCACCGTGTCTTATCGACATCGTAACCCGCTCTCGACCTGAGTTTGGGGTAAACGACGCACCTCTAATAAGTGCACACAATTACTGGATCTAAGGAAGTCCTCCGATACCGTCGGTATTGTCTGTGATGATAAACCTACGTGCCAACGAGAAATCGATCAGCAAAGTTTTACAAATTTCGAAGAATATGTAAATTGGAATCGAAATAGAAATGTAGGTTGTTTTGTATGCAAGACTTTCAATACCTTCAAATCGGTTTCCGTCGTTCCAAATAAATTTGTGAAATGTAACCATTGACCTATATTGTAGCGCTGACTTTCAAGACACATTCCAATAGTTGGAACATTACCGATTTACTGTGCTCGACTTGTTTTGGTTCTCATAAAAAAAAATAAAAAAATTGAAACTAGTAAATACACACGGTACACGGTTCAATTCATTAATCCCCACAAAATGGGTATCTATTAGCTAGAGTTCGATGCTCGATACCTATTATCAGTCCATCGAGCGCTAATACCAGATAATCCGGTACGTCTGCGCTTACCGAAACAACGTAGACGTAAGCTAAAGAAGCTATACTCGGCTAATCCCTGACGCGCTGATGGAAAAACCCTTAAGTCCGTCTAATGAATCGATCGCCCAGTAACAGGAAACTCCTGCATAATATCGTACTTGAACGATATTTTCAACAAAGTTTATTAATCTACTTAATATTGCCCAACAGACGCGGAGGCCGTTTTGCCTTAATTTACCAAGAATTATGTATTTTGCTTACGTTCCTGGTGTCACATGATAAAATTGAGATCGCAAATAGGGTGCCGAAGTAATGAAATATTGTTTAGAAACAAATTGTGGACATAATCTTTTTTGCGAATTCCGTTTATATAGGCACTTTGTATAGTTAGGAATTAACAAACATATGTGAAGGTAATTTTTCACAGAGAGTCGTTTATTTTTCAAAATGAAACAAAATAATGTAAGGACGATGCCCCGAATGTCTGTAGTCGCCGGCAAAGGAGCGTTCCAGCATAGCGTCTATTCCCAAACTATTGATCTGAAGAGGCCGCCATGACACGCATCAGCTGACGTCTGGAACACGACCGCAGCACCAAACAACCAACACGAACTGTCGTTACACAATCCGTTGCGTTATTTTTAGAACTAACTTACTAAGCCTGCCACTAAAAACCTCAATGGAAAAGTATTTTGTAATAAAGCGATAGTGACGTAGGTTTATTTGGAGCGGAGTTTCATTGATGTAAGGGTCATTTGCATGGAAGCGTTGTGTGTAATATGAAAATAGTTGGCATTAGGGTGCGGTACCTTTCAGTTGGGTGAGTCGGAGCCGGCGCAAGATAATGAGCTCCATTGTGGTGAGCTGCGGGTCCGGTGGGGACAGCTACTGTCTGGAAAAATGAAGAGAAAGAGACTTTAGCAACTAGTCATACAGACAAATAGAACGAAATTGTGGGAGAATAGATGAGTATGTACGTCAGAATATTGTATACTCGGAATCTGACATTCTGAAACACGTTTAGACTTGAGTTTTACGTAAATGAGATTGATAAACTCCAACACTGTCTGATCGATAACCATGAAAGTTGACACTTACGGCTTTTATAGGTATTTTTTCGATTTCCACGCGGGCAAAGGAACGGGCAAAAGCTGGTAAGAAAATACATGAAACATGTTAAAAAAATATATTAAAAAAAAACTAGGTCTAGGTATAGTAGGAATCAAATCTAGAACTAATAAGTTGAGCCAATCACAAGCAGTGCCGGCGAACGCACAGAGTGCTCGTCTAAGTTAATGAATAATTTGAGAGGAGGATAGCGCCCCCCCACCCCCACTCTCTCGGGGCTCACTCAGAAATCGCTCCTCCTATTTGTTCTACTCCTTTAACACAAATATCGAGTTGCGATGGAAATGTTTATACAAATAGGTACTATCTGAATTGTTCTGTGATGTTGTTGCGCGACAGACGAACTTGAGATCTATAGCATCACAGGAAAAAAAATTACATTTCGTATGGAACGCGTTGCGTTTAAAATCGCGCTACATGCCAAAAGTTTCCGGCATATTATACGCCCCGTTTCACGTATCTACGAAATATTGTTTCTTTTTCTATGGTTTCATTTTCATGTCTACCAAAGTATTTTATGCCAATAACCGAATGCTAAGTTGCTAATTGGATTTCGAGAGTTCAAAAATGTGCGGGTTAAGGTAACAAAGCAACAACAGTGATCATATTACCATCTTTTTAACATCCTAAATCCAGAGTGAGTAAATTTGGGTCCCGGAGTTGCTGAATAGATTTCTTGCGACTACTTAAAACACGTAAAAAGCCACCATATTAAGTCAAAGCTTTCACCACTATGATTGATATTCCTATAATAATATCTTTACCGACTCAAAAGTCATAAAATGACGACACACGTCGCTCCAGATAGATTTACTGGGACGACCCATAAACCAAGGTAGCCTATAAAAATTCGTGAGATCAGGGTTTCATCTACGTTAGAAAATATATCAATTTAACAGGTACTTTTTATGTGAAAAAAAACGGTACTAAATGATTTAAATTTTAGTTCAAAAATAAATCCAAGATCACCTTGATTGATAATCAACTAATAATAATTGAGAATCGTTAAACATTATCGAATATACATATATGGTAACAGATATAATAGCTTGAAGCAGTAGTCTTTTTAATTGACGAATTATCATTTGAATGTAGATTATAGATTTAATTGATTTCGATTATACTGAGTAGCTCCTAAGGAACTACAATTCCTACAGCATGTATCAGAAAGCTGTGGTCATCTTTTGTTTTATTAACTCAATGAAGAAAAAAAAAAAAATTCTACTGTCCCATACAAAACTTCAATAACTACTCGGCCTAAATGTATATGGCCTAGCCTAGACAGTATGTCGTGGAGTGCGCATGCGGGCTGTGTTTGCCGTCACTTCCTGCCGCACTAACGCAGGACTTCGTGCGCCTCTGCCCAGACTAACTAGTAACTACAACGAGTACTTTAACCACATTAATATGTTTGTCCTCTCCGCTGTTCAATTTAAAAGAAATATCGTTGAAACTCTCTTCAAATAATCCATATTGTTGTTTGTCTTTGTAAATTGTTGTTGTTCATTTGTTATATTTATATATGTATATATATATACTTTTATTTTTTGTTTTTTTGATTATTTATTTGTAGGTATTATGTAATTCACTGCATGACGTTTTTAAAATATATTTGTTATCTATATTTTGTGGAAAATGTCGTTGGTTAACATTTAACCATCTATTGTAATCATTTTAATATCTAATATGTAATGTGTAACTGTTTGTTTCCCAATAAAATAAAATGTATGAGACGGCTGATATTTTTTCCGCGATTAATTACGATGTAGGTCTTATAGAGAAAGTTGTTCAGTTTGATGGTCTATACCACACATTTAATAATGAACAGACCTTTCAGATATATGCGTGATACAAACTGTATTATCGGATTAATCATGGTAATCTCGGCGTTAATGGTAATTGTATTCAGAATCTGCTGCGGCAATCAATGGTCATGCTTACACTAATCTGAATGTTACCAATTGCTGTGATTACGCACATCAACGGCAAATTCTCCAAGGATTATCTGATTAAAGTAATTAGGCAGGTCGTTGTTCCTTGATGACCTACTGCATACTTGCACGTGGATAACTACGTGATATTTTGTTCCTAAGGGCGACAATACCACGCGTCTTAGAGTAACTTCTTAATTTGTCAGTATTAACTCATCAAGAGCTGCAGGTGTGACGGGTGACGTAACTAAACACCCTTTCATTAAACTATTTGTACACAGGTAGAGGTTTATGTTTGTAATTAAAGGTGGCAGGTCACGAGTCTCGGGTCCCGGTCACACGCACTATGGCCACTTTATCTCACGGAGTAATGAGTAAATGGAATGCGAATAAGGGGATCGTAAGGTACGCACAAAGAAATGTCTGTCATTAGACGGTCGTCGCGAATCTTAAGTAAGTTTCAAGATGATGTTGCACAACTTGTATCGAATTAAAACAAATAAGTATTGTTTGGAAACGGAAACAATGACTACATGTCTAATGACTGCATATTTTATAGCAATTGTAGATTACTAGCTCATCTGGGGAGACCAATGACTTGTATTTGCGCAGGTGACAATCACGATCACTCGAACCATCACTCCATTTACAGTCCACTCCATGCCTTGCCTTACCGCCCACAAAATACATTTTACGGCAAAACCGGAGCCACCCTCGTAAATTTTACAACGATACCATGGTCCCAATAAAACTTTCTTGACACTTTCTTTTCAACTTTAAGTTGGTGTGAATTATGCAGATTTATTGGCTCGCATTAATATAGGTACATACACCGACTTATTTGCGTAAGGACAGATCTTATCGTACTGTTTGTAAATGAAGGGCACTATATACATTTTATAAGTACACCTATTAGTTCTAATTATGTGTGTTAATAGTTTTCGTGTGCCACATTTTATTGTTTACCGTACGGTACTGTGCTAAGTGTTTGTTTTTGTTTTTTTATAACGGTATAATACGTTTCACTGACCGACATTGTTATTTTTAAATTACTCAGGCTGGATTTTAATGACATACCACCTTTAATTGGTTTTAAAAATGTTTGGAATTTTCGCCAATAATAAATCATAGTCTTCATAGATCAGCAAAGTGGGGTTCCCACGATATTCTAATAAAGCGCATAGTAACAAACGTTTCAATGTAAAATTGGCGACAAAACTTGTTCAAAGAACCAGTCAAGCAAATCAAATTTGTCCGATCGGTAAGAAAAACGATTTGTTACTGAAATAAGAAACTGGGCAATAGGTAATCAGTTAAAAGTTTCGCTCGTTTCCTTTGTTATTGTTGCGATCCCACCGAGGTTCGCTGTAATATCGATAATAATATGTCGACTCTCCCTCTTTTCCCAGAAGGAAAACATTGTTCAAATACTTAATAATTTACAAAGGAGCAGTATGGCAGCAACTTCGATATGAAACACTCAAAAAAAAAGCCGTGAACAAAAATGGTTGGAGTCAGAGCGGGCTGTGAGCGCGTGCTGCGAGGACTTTGCTAGCCTCGTCTTATTGCTTTTTCTAAAGTTTTATGACAACGCACCCAACTGTGTCTATCTGGAAAACAACTAAACTCACTAACAAACTATCAGCTTTATACTACTCGTATTAACCCGGGGTTCGATTTGTATGCTTTTTCTGGCGGCAAGGTTTCTGAAACAAATCACAGGAGCCTCAAATAACTACGTTATTATGTAGGAACGCTTTAAGAAAGTCTATCTCATTGGACAGACACGAGTCGGTTCATATTTTCTTGCTTCACGACGTAATAAAAAAAGAAACATATCAACGTGCTGCCTTGACCGGAAGTGAGGTTTTGCCTTTTCCGCTACTCAGTCCACGCAACATGGCGGAGCTTCCGGTGCTGAAAATCAAGTCGCCGTAAATGTGGCGGGCCCTGAGAATTACTATTTGTTACACAGGAAATCTTATAAACGTAGTACTTGTTGTGGCTGTTATTACCGCTCAAGACAAATTAGAGGTGCCTACTTCGTGAATGCAGAGGTTGTTCTTTGTTAATGGACAAAATAAAAATTCCCTTTTATAAGTAAAATTGTGTTACCTATAACATAAAATCTTATTTGTTTCCATATGATTTATAACGAAGTATCATGTTGACACGATTCTATTATCATAGAAATATCTCTTACTGCATCGCTGCAACGAACAATTATAAGAGAACATTGCAGCATTGCTTCAATCACCGCTTCATAGACAAATTGGCGATCGCAGTTTGTTATGAACACAGAATACTAGCGTTTATAGTCATGACGTCATCCCTAAGCCCCCTTTTATGACACCCACGAGTTAAGTGTGTCCTACAATTTCGGCAAGAATTAATATAGTCTATAAATCAATCCAAAATATTTTCAGTTTAGCCTTTTTCATTAAACATTATGACTACTTACTACTGTAGGTTACGTGTTTTGTAAAAATGCTATCTTGCTGGTTGTAATAAGTCATAGTTACCCATTGAAAGAATATGAAATGAGGTACGTTGCAAGCTTGCCACATCGAAGCGAGTGCGGAGTCAGCAGGAACTATATTTTATTATACAAAAATATAATAGTCGTAGTTATACAATCTCGGAACAGGACAAATGGGATGCAATGATATGTTGGGGCATGATAATGGTTTCACTGAAAGCATAATTGATAGAGTGGAATTGATTCCACAAAGAACATCGTAGCACAGCGCGAGCTACGCCGTAGAGAGGCGCGTAGCGAAGTGAGCTGCATAGCGAGACGCGTAGCCTAACGAAATGGGGGTTGTTATATCCTGTACCTTATCTGCGATATTGGCCAGAAGGCCACCTTTAAACAACTGTATATTTAAATTTTCTTGATCCCGAAAACATCAGCGCAGTTACATTCCTTGCGCTGTAGCTTTGTATTGAAAAAAGCTCAGTTCCGACATCGACATAGACGCCATCAAACCATTATGTTAAGAGCGAAGCAATAAAAAAGTGAGTGACGGCGCCGGCAAACCTCGTTCGGAATGAAAGTATCTGCCTGCAGCCGACTTTACATTTTCTAATCCAGCCGCTTGCAACCGCTGACAGCGCTTTTTCATTCTGACGTTTGAAATGAACAATTTTGCAGTATTTCGCCTTTCGGTTTTATTGTATTTTACTGCAATCTACGAAGCGTCGTCATAAAACTGTCATCATTCAATATTTTTACGAGTTGTAGTATGTTATATCACGTTCTTTTTCTTTTCGAGGATTGCTGAATTTTATGCAATGACTAAGACGGCAAACATTCGAGCCATAATTAGGCTTTTAAGAACACCACACAGACATCAGATAACCAAACAGAAGCAAACAGACCCTCGGAAGAATTCAAAAGTTATAATGACTTATACATAAATAATACATTATTTAGATTTACGAGTATATCGTTAGTTAAAATACATTTTAATTCGGAATGTTCGTATTTATCTATCAGCTTATCTACCATACGTTTGATTAAAAAACAATGATTTCTGATGTGTTCTTAATGTACAAATGTCGTGACTGACAATATTATCTACATTCATCCGTATTCCACAAATGAATGCATTTATAAATCATATTTCACTACAAGTTCACATCGATAACATCATGAAGTGTAGAAACACATTACTGCAGAAATTTTGCAGTAGAATTACATGTCAATGATATTTTCACAAAATACTTTCGAATAATGACTACACATTTGATAAAGTAAGTAGCTTTTAATTCAACAAGTAATTACTGTTGATACTTTCGATAGTAGTCGTTGACACGCTACTCCAGCACGGCAACATGACAATTTCCGATAAAGAGTGAAATAGCCAACAATTATATATTGATATAAAAAACAACATTCGTGAATGGACTGTTTCCTAACAGTCCATTCACGAGTGTTGTTTGTTTGTACATAAAATATAATTCAAACGAGGACACTCATTATTCACAGTACAAAACTAATTTCCAAAGTGTCACTGCAAGTCTGTTGCTAGTTCAAAAAATAAAATAAAAGAAGCGAAACCCGCCATTTGTCATACAACTGACTCCACGCCACTCTCCTTACGCATTACTATTTCAACTACTACAGGAAATGTGATTCTTTTATACATCGATGTTTATTGGGTTTTAATGGCGACCTAATATTTAATTATAGTTTATTAAGATTGCAAGCAATTCCAATGAATATTTCTTGCTTTAGAACAAATATTAATACGCAGACTGAAGCAGCAACTCGTGAAAAGTTACACTGTGAACTTTATTGTGTTGTTGACAAAGATAATGCGATCTTATATATTATTGCTGTTATGTGATAAGGAAAGCCTCTTTCTTATGAATGATTAATGTAATGCTGCCGACTTCTGTACCAACATAATTTAATCTATCCCATTTTCAGACCACGCTTGCACCTGTGTCCTTAGCTGCGGATACGCGAATAGAATTTACGCTGTGGCATGTCTCAATTTAAATAAAGTAAAATAAAAGAAGCATGAGCAAGAAACACCAAAAAGGCGGAGAACGACAAGTCTAGACGCGAACCGCAAGCTCGTGTCTATACATGTATATCGTATCTTCTAGATCGTAATGCGGAGACTGTTAAACAGACTATCTCTGCACTTTGAAGGCATGTACCTACGGTGAATACATTAAAAAAAGAAGGCGCGCGTCTTGTTGGCAGAGAGAGCGAAGGAGCAGTGAATGAGCAAAGTAGTTAATCAACATAAAACGCAAGAAGAGCTCGTAAACCATTTTTGTAAGGGCGCGTGAAACGTTAGTTAAAAAGTGTAATCGTCATCAGTGGGCCGATGTAGGCTACTACAGCGTCCAAGTGAGCCATTGAGCAGGCGCTGGCGCCCAACTAGTAATTAAAAATACTATTACACCGTACCCAGACCTAGAGACCGCCTGCGTAACAAGCACGGTTTCGCGCTTCACTATAATTGTTATTTTTTCTTTACATGCCTTTTTACTGCCCATTTATTCGGCTTTTACTTTCTGCTCACTAAAACTCACAACGAGCACTTTACCACAAATGAATAAATACCTCTTACACTGACTGCTAGATTTTATTACTGTTTAATTTCGCTTAAAAGATCTCATGCGATCTTCACCTGGCGTAAGGGCGGTTCCATATTCAACCAATTACTGGCTGTTGGCAGAACAATGCCATCGGTTCACCTTCTAAGGATCTTGAGTACCCATTTTATCGGAGAAGGGAAAAGCTCTATTACCACGTTCAAGTAGGTATATAAATATACAAAGTAGGTACAACTAAGACGCTCGGTTCAATAAGATTGTAAATGAATGTTTTGTTTCCACAAAATGCGTCGGTAGTGAAGTAAGCTGTTGTCATTGAATTAGTGAGGTAGACGGCTTACTTCCGGGGGTAAGCTGGACGCGGCTAGATTGATAGCACGTAAAGCGTTGCGGCAGTTTTTCATTGTCAAGCTGTTGTGATTGATCGTCACAAGAACCAAAACGTGGAAACGTGAAAATCGCATAAAGCGCAGGCTTTATGACATTTTCCACAACTTGGTTATGGTTTGAATCATTTGGTTTAACATTAACCTGGTTATTTTCTTACTATATTTCCCAGCTTTTTGTCTTACTAAGTGCGACTTAATATCAAAGTTTCAAACAAAGTTCAGTCAAAAACCCAACTACGAAAATAATTATATCTTTTTGAGAGATTTCCCGCGGTCTTGGCAACCAGTGACAATTGCCTTATCGTGTATTTAAGGATTTGATAGCACCGACAAGCACTTATTGATCTTTAATACATGTTTGTAAGCGATCAAATGCATCATAAAGCTGGGTGAGATAAAAAATACATTATTTAGACAAGATAAAACAGTAGACTTTAAATCGGAACTTCGTGGTCCAGTCTTCAATATAGGTAATTGACTTTTCGACTCAATTATTTCGGCAATTGTAAAGTGCTAAGAAAAGTCTAATTGGAGGGAATGGAACTGAGGTGTCTTTAATTTCAGCAGTCTCTATCACCTTGAATAATTTAATGATCACGATCTGCTGTGTTAATCCTTCTGTACCTGAATGTGTTTGTTGTATTTAATGTTTACTCAAATATGTACCTTCTAATTACGTCATTATGATACAATTGAGACACTCGAAGTCAACTGATATTGTGTCTATTCGTTTTCTAACAAATAAATCTCAACTTACAACTAATAAACCTGAAGAGTTGACGCAAAGAAAACTATTTATTTATTTATTTAAAATGTATTTGTTAGAATATTGTTATTACAAAGGCGTTACACATAATATGACGTCCATAATATTCTGCAGTTTCCAGCGTACAAATATTTCAGGGAATTAATATTAAATGACATACAATATAATAAAATTAGTTGTTGAAACCATACAATGTCAAGGATAAGGAAAACGTTAACTACTATCAAATACAATGTAAAGAATTATTTAATACAATGTCATATTAAATTCTATTCAATCATTAAGGATATAAAGGCAAGTCGTCGTCTAATTTAAATTTTTAATCAAATTTTTCTGTCGAGTAAGTAACACTTAAGCAATAGGAAGTTTTTTTTTAAATGTAATGAAGTTAAGATTCTTAAAAACATTAGATAATTTATTATAAACATGGATTTTCATACAGTAAACATTATTGGAAAATTGTTTAATTCTTGGCTGAGGTACACATAATCTCATTATCAATCATTATGTACTTGAAATAAGTTTATGTACAAAGATACAGAGTTTAAATATATATAAAGATGGGAGTGGTAATATTTCAAATTTTTTAAAGAGAGTGACACAGCTTTCTAATGGTTGGGCTTTAGTTATTGACCGAATACATTTTTATTGGGCTCGGAATACTTTAATAATTTCAGTTGAATTGCCCCATATTATAATTCCGTAGCGGAGAATTGATGCTACGTAACCATGATAGGCATTAAGTGCTGCATTGATACCAGCTACGCGAGTTATTTTGTTTAAAAACAAATACAAGTCTTTGCAGTTTAGTGCATAATTTGTCAATGTGTACAGTCCAGTTGCAATATTTATCTAATGTTATCTCCAAAAAAGTAGCACTATCAACCTTTTCTATAGCGTCATTTTCATATCTTATTTCTAATCGGTGACGTTTGCTATTGTAAGCTTGGAACTGCAAAAGTTTAGTTTTACTAGTATTGACATGTAAATTGTTGTCTTTTAGCCATTCTTTTATTTTGTTTAACGCGTCATTAATCTCTTTTTCGTATTTGGTGATATTGGTATCGGTGAGTTCAATACTAAGAGTTGTATCGTCGGCGTACAGAATGCATGAATATGGATTACGTTGGGCAAATCATTGATGTACAACAAAAACAAAAAGGGTCATATTATAGTGCCCTGAGGAACACCACAGGAGTTTTGACGACAGGCGGATCTATATATTTTCTTTTCTGGTTTTCTGTCTGGTTTTCTGGTTCTAGATACCTCTCGCATTGTTGACGATTATTTAGATAACTTCCGAACCAGGTGTAACGCCTTTCCTCTAACACCATAACGACACAGTTTGAAGAGAGGCAGTTTGTGATCTACGAAGTCAAATGCTTTTGACATATCGAGAAATATGGATGATATTGGCTTTTTCTCATTAAAACTAGTGGTAATCATTTTCACAAGAGAAAAACATGCATGAGTTGTTGATTTATTTTTACTGAAACTGAACTGTTCCTCTATTAAAATTGTACGTTTTATTATAAAGGAGACCAGTTTATCGTACATAATTATCTCAAAAATAACTAAACTAGCAACATGTCCTAACTACTGCACAATATGTAGTACGTTTATTACGAGCAGTGCACCACACCGAAACAACCCGACGTGTTTAGTAAATTGGCTTCCTGAAAAGTGATGATATTAATTCGTTGACTGATAACTCTAGGTACTTAATGCCTCGTGCCACGGTCCCGTACCATAAAGTCAACATTTAGTGGCAAGGCCCAGGCTCGTGCGAATACAGGTATCACGTTTACAATTATAACGTAGAATGAGTCTATTTTAGTAATTTGCGCTAATTATGCCGTGATATGAAACACGAATATGGCGGCTTAGTGATCACGTTTATATCCAGGCAGAATCAGAAACGTGCGGGATTTCTGAATCATGTCGCATGGGCTTAAAATAATATATTTTTTAGCTCAAAGTCTATTTATTCTAATCGCCTGTGACAGCTTTACATAGATTCTAAAATCATGAGATTAATCATTATAAAAAAATTGAATTACAATTATTTGATTGTAACTCTTACAATGCGACATTGAACTATACAATATCCATTAATACTAATCTATGAATGACAGAATAAATACATTGGCGTTCAAAACTTAGTAAAAAAAATGCAGTTTAGGATAAAAAATATTTTTTAAATGTCAGAGTTTTTAAATAAAAAAGTTTTATAGCATGTTCCATCAACTTTATTTGAAGTTATACTTTATTATAGATTAGTAACGTTATTAACTTTAAAAAAAAGTTTAGACCAAAAAATAGAAATTTTTTACTTACAAAACTTATTAAACTCAAACAACAATTTTATACGTATGTTTTACGCCTTATTTACATTTTAATAACTGGTATTGTCCCAGGCTCTTATTACAGCTTCAAGCCAGTTTGTCATACTGAAGACGAGGTTTCGGAGGCAATGTTGGGGAATATTCTCCGATTCTTCCATCAGGGCTTGTTTTAGGGCCATCAGGGTGATAGGAGGTGGTTTGCGGCTTCTGACCCGCCTCCCGAACTCATCCCAGGCGTGCTCGATCGGGTTGAGATCAGGACTTCTTGATGGCCAAGCAATCAAGTTGATACCAACGTTCTGAATGTACTCTTGTACGACCCGAGCGGTGTGTGACCGGGCGTTATCCTGCATCAATACCTATCCATCACCCATATTTACTAAATATGGCCCTGCATACTCATTAAGGATCTCTTGAGCATATCTTTCCCCAATCAGGGTGCCATTTTCTATGGCCACTCGCTCTGTGCGACCTTCTTAAAAGATGCCAGCCCATATGTGTACAGAGCCTTCACCCCATTGGACTCTTTCTGTGAAGCAGGCTTGAATGTATCGCTCACCAGGTCGCCTGTATACTCTTCGAATTCCATCGGAAGTGAATAGTGAGAATCGAGACTCATCAGTAAACAAAACTCTTGCCCGTTCTTCTTCACTCCACTGTATGTGTTCACGGGTGTAGCGCAGTCTTGCTACTTGAAGCCCTCTCTCGAGTTTGGGGCCACTTGCTGGCCTTTGGGGCTTCAGGTTTGCTTCAGCAAGTCTTCTTCTCACTGTACTGTCACTGATGTAGTATCTTCGGGTCTGAAGAAGCTGTTGCTGGACTTCAACTGCATTGAGGTGGCGTTTTCTCAACGCAGTGGAGACAATCTAGCGGTCTTTTCGGGTACTAGTGCACCTGGGTCTGCCATTACAAGGTCTCCACATATGGTTTTCAGTTTCTTCGTACCTTCGCTTCACCTGCCGGACCATTCTTAATGTTACACCCACCATTCTTGCAGTACGACGCACACTGATGACTAGTTCCAGAAAAGGCATGATTCTAACACATTCTTCAGGAGAAAGAGGCATGATAAGTAAAGACACGTGCATAAACACCTTGGCTTTTGAATCAAAATTCATCGATCAAGAAATAAATGTGAAAACAAAAATATAATTAAAAAGGGTCGAAAGTAAGACAGCAATTTGAAAAGGTGTGTCTATAAAGCGTTTTTCAGCTATTCCTTAAAAGAAGGTTATCGACTATAAAGTTTTTATATAAAAATTAAATTATTATTGTAATAAATTTTTATTTCGAAACTACATCTTGTGTACTTTAAAAGTTATTGCATGTTTAAAAGTGTGGTACTTACTAAGTTTTGAAGGCTAGTGTACTAATATTGCCCTACAAAGTAATGTTTTAATTAAGCACTATTTGATTAGAAATACATAACAAATAGGTAACAAGTAGTGTTAGTATAGATGCGAGCGGCGAGTGGAGGGGAGTAATGTAGCGTTATCTACATCGCCACATGCGAACTACGCATCACACTGACGTCAGAAAAATCCTGCATCGCGCAAGCAGAGTTTACCGCGCAACTAGCATATATACAACGTCCCGACATCAATCGTCGGGCAGTTACCCACCAGACACGACACCTGTCTGGTCGGAGGATTCTCCCTTTTCTATGGAGGTATGATTGAACTTTACTCCATATTCTTCATACCTCTATAGATGCAACAAAAAATCCCCAGTTTTTTTACCTAAATACGATGGTAGCACAGTTTTTAGGTGTACATAGGTAGGTACCTACATACACACAACAGACGCGCATTGTGTAATGTTTGCGGTTTCCCAAAATGAATCGTCCGTTCGCGGGTAAGTTGATTTCCCGTGGGCAATTTGTGATTTATTAGAACTCCAACGAATGTAAGCTTGAAACCAAAATCAACTGAAAGACAAAGTGGTAGGTACCGGTAATGTGACTGTATCATTTAGTTACTTTTTTCTTCTATTCGAATAGTACTGTTCAGTATTGAATATTAACAAATGGATAAAATACCTGTTACAAATATATAGGATGTATGTTAGGATATTATATTTTCATTGTATTAATTAATTAGGTATTAGTAGTTATTTAGGTTACCTACATTTCACTTTAATTCTGAATAAACGATTGCTACAATAGAGCATAGCGTTCAAATGCAAAATTGACAAATATAATAACATTACACATCTGCTACATACAAGACAAAATATTTTGAACTGTTTCCTTATACCATTACAATTCCAAGCAAAAAAAGAATGTATTTCTGTATTAATCAACGAACAGTGTTATTTTTATCAACAATCCTATTTTGAAGCTGAAAATGTGATCCTTTTGTTTTTTTATCTGACGTCATTACTACACCTTGGGTTATACGTTTTATCGTCGCTAATGATAAGGTCGTCCTTTCAAAGGTCGTGGGTTCTAATCCCAACCCCGCAGTATCTCATCATTTATCTCGTAAAGCACGCTGTCCTTTGTTTTAACAAAATATAGTGATCCAGAGTGATACAAATGTATTTTTAGGGTGATATTCAAAAACTGGGGAAAAAATGTTAAGAGATTTTTCAACGTATGCAAATATACAGATATTAACATAGTTACGATTTTGATTACTTAAATAATATAAAAATAGTATTTGTATCGTTCTATATCTGTGCAACATTATTTACTAAGACTAGGAGCTCGAATTAATTTGAAGTCACTCACCGTGAAAATCTAGAAATATCTATAAATACGCACTTTGATTGCATTCCAAATAACGTGGCTACACACTAACCAGAAATATGTGCGTTAATAAAATATGTTGACGTTTTGTTGACACAAAACGCAAAATTGTTGGCAGCCATACTGAAGTTTTTCATGAATCTGGAATTTTAAACAAATGACTAACTCAAGCTTAATATCATATTTGACCCAAAATACTAACTTTTTATCGCAAGAGCGAGCGTGCACGAGTCCAAAAGCTGATTATCGAATTAAGTCGTAGCGCATTATCAGAGAAATTCACCTGAGACATTGATTGCTGGAACCCGTCGACCACTCGCTACCGAAAGTTTCCAATTCCTAATAAGAGTAGATCCAAACTATTCGCAATGAGCAACTCTCATTACTTCTATATATTAATAGTATTTGCGAACATTTTAAGCTTTTATTCCCAAACTTTCCCCATTAAAAGACATGTTTAAGTTTTGCACAGTTCTGTTGAAAAGTACGTGAATAATCTTAGTGAACTCTTTTTACTTTAACAAATAGCGGTCGTTGTCGTGTCACACTGAATATCGATTGCTACTCACTATAGTCGCTTTTGTCGACTCGATTTTAATGCACGCCAACCTTTTTGTAGTGTCATTGGATTACAAAGGATGCTAACTCTCATTGATTTGCGTCTACAGGTCAAAACCATCAAACGGGCAGAGTGCAACAAAGCTTACTACGAAAGTTTGTCAATGCTAAAAAATATATTGATTATTGTTTAATTTCACAGGGCGTTTTAGAAGTGATGATGACGCTATCGCGGTGTGGCGCTTTAGAAAATAGAAGAAACCTTATTCACAACGTATTTTCATTGCGTGCGCTTCGTGGTTAGGCTAGAAGTATTGCCATTTTCTATACATATAATAAATCTGTAGACGAGGCGTTTCTGTACACTGAAAATATTTTTTTACATTGTTGGAGTGTTAAAGGATAACCAACAAATGCAACTTCTATCAATTTTGGAAGTTTTGTCTGTTTATCTGTTTGGACGTGAGAGATTAATTTGAACAGGTATCACGTAATAAGTTATAACTTTTATACTCAAACACCGTGTATAGCTTAGAGTAATTATTAGTTTTGTTATCATCGCAATCGCTTCAGTCTATCAAAAGATATAATCAATTTAAAATTTTGAAGAAAAACTTTCCATTGCGTAATGTAGAAACACGTAACCCGATCTATTAAAGCGAAATAGTACCAACGAAAACATGTGATATCCATAATATTATTATGTTAATAGTAACTCGTCTTAAAGGTAACTGTGTCTCTGTTATTTTATGTCGCCTGAGGGACAGTAAATTAAACTACAAAAAAAATAACTATGTTTCTACCTAAGTACTTAGATGTTTAATTAGATCGTGTAAACCAAATGTTTTATGACAAGCGCTAATCCTGCCGACAAACTGCCATGCAGTTTGGCAGGTTTATAAAATAAGAACAATGTTTGGTCCAAAAAAATGATTTATTTATTTTATTTTTTATTCAAAAAGTAATGTTAATAATATATTTAATAATAATGTTATAATAATTATAATGTTATAAAAATTCAATTTGGTGGTTGATTAGTCGCGCTAAAAGAATTTCAAATAAAAAATGAGGATATTAAAAAGTTAAATCATGATTTAATAGTTTATATCATAAAACCCAGTAACATTTAAGAAAGTTAATTGTATGCAGAGCGAATTTCGAACCAACCACTTTAGAGTTTAGTCGATAGATGGCTTTGAGAGAATGACGTCATTTTCTGAATCACGGTGTTAAGAGTTTCTGCAGAAGAGTGACGCTCATTCGTATAATTAATTTTGCATTGTAACTGAACTGGTATCTTTGTAAAGTTTGTGGAAAAAAGTAGTTTCGTAAATGCTGTTCTGGAGTTCTAGACTCTGGATCTGGACCTGGCTCTTGGAATATTTGGCTCTGGATTTCTCTCTCTCTAGATGTCTCATCTTACTCGGGTTCTTCCTCAGTTCTCTTTAACCGAAACTAAATTAGAAGAACCATTGGAGATACTTTGAGGAATGAGGAAAGGAAAAAAGGAAGAAGTTCTCAATTCATCTGTTTTAGGGTTCTGTGGCCAAATGGCACATAGAAATGGAACTTTTATCATTTCGTCCTGTCCGTATGTCACACAGCCAATTTACTCGATTGATTAGTTTGTGTTTGAAAGAGTTTTTTACCTAGATGTCCGATGTCCCTGCCTGTCCTGCCAACCTGTAATAAATGGGACCACCTATTTAATACAGGTTGGCAGGGACACCGACGCGCAACCTGTTACCATGTATTCAGTACATGATTCTGGCTTGCTAGTTGGTTGAATCCTGCGTTAAAATTTTTTCGACGGTTATTTAAAAAAACTGATGTTTCATACAGAAGTGCAATACCATCGCGCGCAAAATGTATGAAATAGCAATTTTTTTATTAGGGTAATGTGCTAAATTCATGGCACTGTACAGGGATCTTCACTGTACAGGGTTGTACAGTGAAGATCTGAAAATGGAACTCCTCAACAATGTTGTACACGTATGTACACGTACTGTGATTTGGTTATTGCACAGATATTAAAGAAATTTACTGGTTAGTTACTATCCGTGGTCCGTAACTGATCATGGACTGCGAAGAAACCCTACTGTCACGGAACTCTTCCATGACGAACGGTATACATACCTATTGTGACTAGGTTTTCGTACGGTATGTGAAAAAACAGTTGCTGAGTATCAATAATAAGTAGTACACGAATTTGTGTGAGCTAGGTACCACAGTAAAAAAGTTAAAACTTTTTACAAAAAATACAACACAAGGTGCAAAAGACCTTTGGTTTCAAAAGTCGGTAATTTCTTGCCAACGACTTCCCAAAATAAAGTTATTTTGCACTTTGTAGTGTTTTGATGGAAGTCGGTTATATATTTTTTTGTAATCAGTTTTATTTAACGACGGCGTGATGGTCACGTAAATACTGTATTCATTCTAAAGCACAAATTACCTACACCCCAGTAGATAATTTTTATGGTTTTTCGTAGTAAAAAGAGGTCTTAGTCAAAATGATGTCCACAGTTTTCGTCATAGGTGTCATCTTCGTAGTTTTCGACCGCGGCAGGTGCCGAAAATCAGAAAACCAAAATGAAAATCCAAAATGGCGGCCATAACCAGAGGGTCTTTTGAGGGGCAAGCAACCTCTCTAACTTCGTTTACAAGGAAGCATTTTCCTGATTGCACAAGTTTTTACGATCATGATAATTTCATAGTTTTATTACCTGTTTTCTTGGAAAATTTTCAACAGTGCTCTTAAAGCATGATCATTCTTCACCATGATAACGCTTCAGCACACTCTGCCAGACGGGCAGTCGATTTATTGAATACGGCAGAAGCACAGACGAGCCTCGACCAGGCGCCTTGATTTTTATTTGTTCTCAAAAATCAAAGTGACACTTCATCGCATTGACATTATGAACCCTGAAGACGCAGTGACTGCATTCGAACCCCAGGTAGACCTTCCCACCAAGCAAGATCGGAAGATTCTTCCTTTTCAATGCAGGTGTGGTACCTACACCTTCTCTAAGCGACACCTTACTGTTTTCCGACATCCACGCGAACGAAATCGCGGGCACAGCTTGTATTTTATAAATCTGAGTGTCACTGAATGAAAAATAAGGGGAAAACGTATGAAAAAACAGTGGATATTTTTCGTTGTGATCTATTGACAGTGCGCGATCTGTCACCCATCTATTGATATGATTGTGAAACGATACAGGGGTAACAGGGGGTGGTTGTCCGGTTGTATCGCCAACACATTTAATATTAAACTGTGAAAGTATTTTTCCTAAGGATTATGCAGGATAGAAAGAAATCACTCTGGATGAAACAGTAAACCTGCTTTACTTTGCTTTTGCTTGCGAATGAACCCATAAATAAAATGGTTAAAAACTAAGACGAGCAAATTGTAGAGGAATTAATAAGAACTTAATATGTTTTAGTTTTACTGTTTTGTCGAGAGAGCTCGGTATACTCATTTCTGGGTTTACGAGATATGATAAATGATTTGATTTATGTAAGTAGGTTTGTACAAACACTTTTACACGTCAGTCATATTTTTTGTAAACTAGATGGGGTCGGCGTTTCCTATCTGACTACTCAGAGAAGAAAGGCCGAAACAAACTCACGAGGTCACAGTCTCTTTTAAAGTCCAGACATAATCTTGGTCAGATCATGTGAAGACTATGTAGATTGGTGTCTGAAACGGTCTTTTGAGGAAAAACCATACAGATTGAGCGGACCTGTCCAGACAGTGCACGCATTTGTCAGTAATCATGCCGCTCAACTCAGAACTTAAGGAGCACAACGATTCGACGAACAATACCAAAGAAAGGACATTTGGCTAGGCCGCATAAATTACTCAAGCTGCCAGATCGTGAAACTAACTAAGAAAACAAAAAAAAAAGTAATGAACCACATAATCTTCACATTCACAATAATTAAAATAATATAATACTTTACAAAGTAAATACTCATGTCATTGTATGTATAAAATTTATCAATGTCAATGTGTATATAAAAGTTCGGACATAATCTTTGAGGACCGTGTAGATTGGTGTCTGAAATGGTATGATAAGACATACCTACGTCATGCTTATTAAATTTAACGCCCAAACCCTGTACTACGAACAGTTTTTTCGATGCTAAAACAACCTGTCAACTTTAAAACTAATTTCCCTCTGCGAATCCCTCGATTATCGCGCTTTTTATGTCCGCCGTTCAAAGAGCTTTAAAAGCCTAGTTAAGAGAACTTTTCCCCTCGACTCGACTTCAACGGTTTTAATAAGAATCGTGAAATCTTTACACAGTTTTAAAGTCCTGCAGACTTTTTTTTGACGTTGTTTTATATAATGCCAATGTCTTTATCTTGTAATAAGCCTTATAGCAGTAGAAAGGTGGAGAGAGGAGCACAATATTTTATTAAATTATATGTTTTTATTCTAAGACATGTGACATATACCAACCCGCCCGCACTGGGCCCGCGTGGTGGATTACGGCTCACTCCCTCTCACAGAGACGAGACCTGTATCCCAGCAGTGAGAACATTGTACTGATGAGGATGACATACTTAGATATAATTTTTGACCGTTAAACAATACCATATTTACACGTAATAGTTGCATTTTAGTGCCTTGATTTGAAAACTGCTATGACATACCTACGTATCTACCCATAAATAAAAATCCCAATATCGTTACAAAATAATTTACACGAATCAAGCTAAAACAAACAAAAGCATTAAACTTGTTTGTTTGGCATTTTCGTTCGTCAAACAACCCTGAAAGGGTTTGTTTTAGTGACTCAACATAAAACCATTATTCACTTCCGGGAACTATATCATAGACTTCCCCTATGCCGTTTAACGACTACAAACTGTTTTCCTCAAACTGTTGCTAGCGGGCTGCTTAAAACTAAATCAGCTTAAAGTTGAAGCGTTAAAATCTCATCAGTAACGTTCACAATCAGGCTCCACTCAGTGGCTTGAGTGGCGGCGCGGCGGTTCAACTGACAAGAAGCTAAATGACGAGAGGTTTTTGCGCGGGGCATGAGGTACTAGCGGGTCATCGGAACGCCCCTAGGCCCTAACCCACTTTCATGTTGACACCAGGTCAATGCTGGTTATCAGAGCCGCGGCCGCTGTAAGACGATCGCCTTTTGTTCAGCTGTTGGAGTCAATCACGATAATGTAATATCGATTGGAGCGCCGCCGTCTGCACCCGATCGACACTTTGTTAACCACAGAGCGGCGTGCATAGGTAGGTATGTATTATAATAGTGTTGTGACGTGTTGCGGTTGTGAGTACTCGTCTTACACGTAGTCACGCACGAGGGCGCAGTATGAGTATTGAGCAAGGTATGGTCAAAACGACCTAAAAATTGTAGTAACACTAGAAGCTTCCGGTTAACGGCTCTGTGCTCTCGTTTCCAGCACAAACTATGAATGTCCCGTTCTTAAAATTATATTATTTGTAGAATCTCGAATAATATAGTGCTCGCATGAGATATTTTATTAACAAACCACATCTGCTAAATAAGTACCGACGCAGTTATCTTTTAAAAAAACAGCATCAACCATAAAATTTAAATGTGAAAGTCAAAGAAACTCGTTATTAAAAAATACTGCGCTTTAAATAACTTTTACGTGACGGATGAAGTTCTCAGTACCTACGCTACGCAGTTTATAATTGCAAAAGTTGAGCCCACGCCACGGGGCGATGCAGCATTCTCTTTTTAAATTTTCTTATAGCAAAGATACTTCACGCATTGTTATGTTCTGTTAAAGGTTGGATATGAAACTCCAACGTGTAGGAATGTTCTGTTTCAAAGTTTGAAATCATGTACCTACGCTCACGTAATGAGTGAACATGTAGCATAGTAAGGGAGGTTAGTTAGGTGTATACTTATGTATTAAACATGCAAGTAGCAGTCGACAAAGCACTCGTGAAATAACCATAAACATTACATGACGTCTGTATTCCCCAAAGATTTAAACAGAGGTGTACATATACCTAGCACTTATTGAGGTGTATACTATGGGTACATGTGCTAGGGTGTACCTATAGTAGGTACCCAAAACAGTTAAACAAAATAACCTAACGGAAAAGTACCTCCCATTATACACAACGTGAGAAATAAATAAATATGCCCCATAACATAAATAAAGTGCTCAAAGTAAATGAGCTGCGAAACCTTACCACATTTACGTTTCATTCATAACCTGTCAGGGCTAAATGAAGCAATTACTATGTTATATTACGAACGAATATGAGGTGTTGACCCAATACAGAAGGTGGAAGGGTACTCGTATTATCGGAATACCGAATCGATCGCGTACTGTGCAATTTCCTACTACAAATGTTAGAAGCTTTACATGAAAGCAATCTATTAAATCTCGTTCCGGCTCGGGACTGCAGGTTATTTGGAAGAACTTATGAATTGCGGATTACCTACTGGAATATATATTTATTGTAGTTTAACTACTAGATATTACTTCTAGATAGATACCAATTTGCGAATTTAATGCACCTTTTTTGCAGGTAGGTACGAATTATCAATACTTCTTTCATTCTGATCTGATGATCTTAATTAAAAATCATAATCTTATCGCTACATTTTCTAAGTTTTTATCTAGTTTAAATTACTTTAAAGTTATTAGGAATATGTACAGTTACCCCTCTTGCCGTTTTTCATAAATTTTCATATGAAGCTACTGAATACAAAGTGCTACATCGTACACAATCCTGACGTATAACACTTTTACGTTTCCCTGCCATCATATATTTAAAGATTCTAAAGTATGTGTTTAAAAATCTAAGAAAACTCCAGACGAAAAAACAACTTGCTAACTACTCAATTCCGAATTCAAACCTTTTAAAATTAAGCTTCCAATCAAATCTTTTGTTTAAATAAAACGTTAAAAAAGTTACACGAGCAGTCACTTACTCACAAGGATAAAGCCATACATAGTTAAATTAGGACAAAGTAGTTTTTACAGCGAACAATAGTATGTAAGCATTTGGATGGAGCCGTGAAGTGGCAGCGAGTGCAGATTCAGCGGGACGAGGTGGCAGCGTGCCAGGCACATCTCGCCGCTCCGCCAATCACGGCACACTTTACCGCGGCTTGATAACGACCCGCGCCGTGTTTACTACGAGCCTACACACATAAATCATCGGGTTCAGCTTACTTTTCCTGGATTTTGTTGGCCTTTATAGGAAATATGAATCGTCAAGGTCAAGCCTATTGTCCTTGAAAAGTTATCCAGTTCGGTCGTACTTAGGGCTTGCAATATCCGTTCATTTTTACTATCCGGATAATGCGGATATTAATATTTTACTATCCGGATTATCCGGATAATGCGGATAATACGGATATTTTTTAGTTTGTATTATAAATAATACTGATAAGCTTTTGTGACACGTTTTTCAGTCTCTCAAGCAAAATGACAAAGAAATAATAAACTATACCAATATTTCAAGTAACAATCACATAAAAAATATAGTATACTTTCTTAAATTATACAATAAAACAACGAAACCGCAAAAATCACTAGTTTTCTTCTATAGAAACAATTCTAATTATAAATTAGAGCTTACATTTATTACATATCAACAACATGCCAATCAAATCAACCTATTGAAAACATAATAATTAACTAACAATATCTCTTTCCCTGGCAAATCAGCTCAATTATTAAACAACAATAGTATAAATCAAATATAATAAAACAAAAATGAAAAAAATAATCAAATTGCCCTTTATAATATAAATTACGAAATTCTTTAATGATTGTTTATTTAAATTCTGGAAATATGATCTTATAAAGCTTAAAAAATCTAATGAATCTTCTTTCATGGAAGTTCCTAAATGGTTACATACATTCTTTTGTTTTCCTTCTGCGGTGTATTTATACAGCACCGCAGACTTGGTCGGTGATTTTTTAAACATCTTGAATTCTTGACTACTTTTTTAAACTCTTTTTATTATTTCGTTATAATCTTGTAAACAAACTTCAGTTTTACGACCAGTTGCATGTACAGACGCCAGCAGGTCAAGCTACCTGAAACTGTCAAATTTTCCCAATCAACCTTGAACCTTAATACTTTAGCGATAAAGTTGAAAATCTATTAAAGAAATTTGACAGATTGTAGTAGCTTGATGTGCTGGCGTCTGTACATTACTTGTAGCTACAATAAACCTTCTTCACCATCGGAGTCTTCAATTTCTTGTACATTTATTTTGATATTAAAATAATAAATAACTTAATAACAGTTATGTACTTTACAGATGACTGCTTTTTATTTAATATTTAAAAGAGAAATACAACTATCCGTAACATCCGAAAAATCCGGATGGTGATGCAAGTAAAATCCGGATTTGAAAATCAGAGGATATCCGGATAATACGAATATCCGGATATCCGGATTGCAAGCCCTAGTCGTACTACAGTAGAACATTGAGAGGGATGATGGGATAGTGGGTGGAGCTGGGAAGGCGTCCCACCATTTAAAAAGACACAATTCTACCACTATATGCCACTGTTTCCTAAAAAAAATATAAAAATTAGTGGCCACTCAGAAACCGCTCCGCAGTCGCATTTGCGATCTCTACTCCAGCAGCAACCGACTCCTACACTGTACTTAACCGTACATGCTTAGGAACTCAACATATGCTTATCAAAAACGGGTGAAAATAAACGTCAAATCTGTGTAACCTCTGACGTCATTCCCGACCTTCTGATTCCATCATTACAGCATTTTATCGCAGTGTTACAATTGTTAAACCAACAATACGCAAGAAAAATAATGGAATTTACTAAGTAGTACTCTCCGGCGTAATGTGCGTCCATCGAGATTTGTTTATTGTTCTGACAGAACAACAGCTAGTGATGATTGTTGTTTGAATAATTCAGCTTACAAAATGGACTTTGTTCCCTAACTAATGAACACTCTAATACCATTATCCTTTCACCCAGCAATGTCCTTTAAATGTCGCTTGCCGAATTATGGTTTAAACAATAATATGTTTACCGCTAAATGTATTTAGGTAGTGATTTGTGTTAGATTTTACTTTAAAATATACGTAAAACTCAGAGCGAAAACCTAAAGATAACGTTGTTTGCAACATAGGCAATGCCGCAGTGCCAACTTTTCCAATTAATAAATTCTTGCGATATCACATGGTGTTTAGGCGATTGTATCATTAATAAATTTGGTGTTATTTGCATAGAGAAACGGGACTAATATGGTCTATTATGCGGTATTGGAACGTGCATTTGATAAGTTAGCAATCTGAAAATAATACCCGCGTCGCTTCGACATGGAGCTATGGCGACCAGCCAAAACTACGACGGACTTAATGTGGTGTGAACTTTTTACGGTGCCAAATGAACTCCAGGAATATTGCCAATGACATCAATGCTAGGCTTTATTGTAAGTCCATGTAAAAATATATTAAAATTCTTATTCAATGTTTGTGAAAGATTACGTTTAAGATTGAAGTTTGAAATGCTAGCATCGCTAGCATAATGATGATTTATTCCTTCTAATTTGTCCACACTTGAACACAATTTAAACAAAACTACCCTACTAGAAGTCTGGCACGGTCCCAGTGGGCACGCCACAATTGCGGCGATAAGTCCCCTCTTTGAGGAGTGGCTAGAGAGGCGCCACGGCGTCCTCACCTTCCGCCTGACGCAGGTCCTCACCGGACACGGTTGTTTCGGGAGGTTCCTGTTCCGAATAAGGCGGGAGGAAACGCCCGGGTGTCACCATTGTGTGGATCGCCCAGAGGACACGGTGGAGCATACGGTGGAGGTCTGCCCGGCTTGGACGGAGCACCGCCGTGTCCTCGTGCAGGCGATTGGCGGTGGCGATCTCTCGCGTCCGGCCCTGGTCCAGACCATGGTACGGAGCGAGAGGGCTTGGGAAGCCGTCACCTCCTTCTGCCCAGCAGTAATGTTCGCGAAGGAGGAGGCGGAACGCGTGAGGGAGAGGCAAACTTCGCGCCCTCACGCCCCTAGTCGCCGCAGGAGACGCCCTGGGCGTCGAGAATCGCAGGCCGATTCCCGGCCACCGTAGGCGCGGGCTTGCGAGCGGCGAGCAATGGGCAGCTCGCCGTTCGATAAGGACCAGGCCCGGGTCGACGGCGCGTTGTGTTCCACGCGCGCCTCAAAGAGATGTCAGCATCAATGAAGGAGTCCGCTAGGGCCGATGCCTGCCAGGGTTGCGAGAAAGTCCGAGAGGGATACCGTGGCCCCTGGCACAGGCAACTGAAGGAACACGTGTGGATTTTAGTCAGTAAGAGTCTGACACGCCCTCCCGCTCTGCCCAGAGCGATAGAAGTTATTTGATGATTTCCCAACCTCAAAAAAAAAAAAAAAGGTGCGCTCCCAGGCGGAGGGGGTTTGGAGCGGTCATGCCCCCCCCCCCCCCCTAAATCATCTATACATACTTGTCTTACTGACCTATAACTGTACTTGCGCCACGGTGACCCCGATGGGCATATACATAAACGTTGAAAATAGGCAGTCTGGGGACAGAAGTGAAAACTTAATACTGTGAAATACGAATATTTTATTTCTAATCTATGGGCACTCCGAGTAACAACAAGCTCAAAACGACCTACTCATAGCTATAGATATACTTACTGTTAACATTAGCATGTCGGTGACGCGAACCCATAAGATTGTCCCTAACCAAAAATCGCTCAACGCGCCCAAAGAAGGTTTCACTTCATAATGCCTGTTATAATAATAGGGAATCTAGGATGCAAGAGCAGGTGAAGCAAACTCCGGAATATGAGTACCCCGCTTGTGCGTAAGGTTCGAAAGGCTAAGGTTCCAAAACCTAAACAGCTTTAAAACGAGTTAAGCTATTCTTCATAACTCGACAAAATAAGTTCTCTTTCTGTATATTGGTCAAGAGAAAACAGAACCTATTCAAGGTGGGGTGCTAAAATGTTCATGCTCACTCTTGCATTCTACGTTCTCTTGATTCCTTAGCTTTTCTTCATAAGTCGATAAAGCAACTAATTCCTAGTTCTTTTGGAATGATCAAAAAAAAATCTAACCTATCCGAGAGTACACAAAATTTTCGAGCTCGCTTTTGCATTCTTCATTCTCATAAATAAGCTTGGGCTTTCCTGTGTAAGTTGACAATGTAACTCCTATTTCTGTTTGAAAATATAAAACAAAACCTTAACCTATCCGAGGTGTGTTATTAAAAATTTCGAGCAAGCTTGGCTTGCTCTTCTCACTCTGCGCCTACATAATCTACTATTTTTTTCCATTTGCCTGAATCATTAATTACCAACCCCCCATGTAAAATCTGTGTCCCTAAATACACACATCAAAAGTGTCTAGGGATCAACATATATTTTTGCAATAACTTTTCTCCTGATTGATATTAATTAAAATTTTCTTTAAGGATTCATAAAATAAAGTGTTTTCGTTTGTCACAGTAACGATAAACCAAGTCACCTTTGCATTAATAAAGAAATTTGCCATTTTCCTAATAAAGGGATTTTTGACATTTGAACCACTAACACAAAAGTTCGAAAAAAAGACTGAAATAACAGTTTTCTTTAAAATTTTATTGGGTAACTTAAACAATTAATAATCCGTGTTTCTACCGCGAACACTAACAACACAAGAACATCGGTTTGGCATACTCAAAATGAGTTCATCCAAATCACGCTGTGGAATGGCCGCCCATGTTCGTTGCAACAACAAAAAAAGGTCTTCTTGCGACTGGATACCCTCCATATTCGGCAGAGCTCTTCTCTGTAGCATATCCCATGCATGCTCAATCGGGTTCAAGTCTGGCGACTGAGCAGGCCAGGGCAGGACATTGATGTTAGCTGCGGCGAGAGTCTGTCTTACAACTCTTGCGGTGTGCGGTCGTGCATTATCATGCATTAACTGAAATAAGGGACCGATTTGCACTTGTAGAGGAACGATGACGTCTGATACAATCGTCTCAGCATAAATTTGAGCGTTGAGGTTGCCTCTGATCCAAATCAACTCAGTTCTTCCGCCGATCCAAATACCCGCCCATACCATGATGGTTCCACCACTATAAGGATGGACTTCCTGGCAGGATTTTAATCGCTGTTGGCGTCCAGGGGTTCTCCAGTGTCGTATACGTCTTGTATCCGGTCTCATACCAAAACGAGACTCATCAGAAAAGCATACGAAACGCCATTGTTCTTCTGCCCAATTTCTGTGTTCAAGAGCCCATTGATATCGAATCCTACGATTGTGCATTGCTATAGGTGGTACCCGTAGCGGTCTTCGGGAATGAAGGTTCACTTCATGCAAGCGGTTTCTGACTGTTTGGTCGCTAATTAAGTTCCCTGAAGAGTGATGAAGCCTCACGAGTTGTAAGACAGACTCTCGCCGCAGCTAACATCAATGTCCTGCCCTGGCCTGCTCAGTCGCCAGACTTGAACCCGATTGAGCATGCATGGGATATGCTACAGAGAAGAGCTCTGCCGAATATGGAGGGTATCCAGTCGCAAGAAGACCTTTTTTTGTTGTTGCAACGAACATGGGCGGCCATTCCACAGCGTGATTTGGATGAACTCATTTTGAGTATGCCAAACCGATGTTCTTGTGTTGTTAGTGTTCGCGGTAGAAACACGGATTATTAATTGTTTAAGTTACCCAATAAAATTTAAAAAAAAACTGTTATTTCAGTCTTTTTTTCGAACTTTTGTGTTAGTGGTTCAAATGTCAAAAATCCCTTTATTAGGAAAATGGCAAATTTCTTTATTAATGCAAAGGTGACTTGGTTTATCGTTACTGTGACAAACGAAAACACTTTATTTTATGAATCCTTAAAGAAAATTTTAATTAATATCAATCAGGAGAAAAGTTATTGCAAAAATATATGTTGATCCCTAGACACTTTTGATGTGTGTAGTATAATAGTTCCCTGCAGGAATAAGTCCCATGCCATAGGGGTCAAGCCTACTGGCATCAACGGGGCACCAATCCAGTCTCCTGGCTGCTTCTGAGAAATTCCTGATAGAAAAACCCCATACCACTTTACCCGACATGACAATCAGAACCCAGGACCTCATACTCAATAGTAGCGCATTCGTCCACTAGACCAACGAGGAGATGTACCTCCCTCAAAATATTCCTCGGCACCCACAGTGACCCCCCTGAAAATATTCCTCGGCACCCACGGTGACCCTCCAAAATATTCCTCGGCGCCCACGGTGACCCCCCCAAAATAACCTTCGGCACCCACGGTGACCCCCCAAAACATTCCTCGGCACCCACGGTGACTGACCCGCCCAAAATCTTGGGCTACGACCGCGCCTGCTAGAAGTAAATAAATAAACAACTGACTAATTAAATAATCGTAGCCTTTTTACCATTGATATCAAACAGTTAAACTAGCCTTACGTAACACGCATAAGTTTACACGATAGAATTTATGAACGTAAATCTAAAGCAATGTTAAAATAGGTAGGTACGTACTTCTTACTACCATAAACAGCTTCATTTATAATGATCTACGTACTAATGTAGGAAGAATAAATAAGACATATTTTACTTCATATAAAATATCAATAGATCTCTATTGAGGATTAAAAATTGATGATCACACAATCACAAATACAAAAAAAAAAATATTTCGCATTTGTATTCGCTATAGATACCACCAGAAACATAGCACCTAGCGTACCTATCTATATAATCCCACATTACAATCGCTGAAAATGATGACAGAACTTCAGTACTCTACCTGTAGGTAGGTACCTACAACAGTTTTATTTATAACCAACTGAAACAATATTTTCCATAGATATCCGAGTATTTTCCTTCCATCTCAGAACATCTATATATTCAATAGATAATAATAGAGCGTTGTTAGTGAGGAACCTCTGGGACCTGCCCGCTTCCATCGCAAGGAATCATGGCTGAATAAGTAAAGTGGAGGAGGCTTCGGCAGCAGGCTTCGCAACATAATGCCGTTACGTAACAGACGTACTCTCTACACCGCAAATAACTTTACATTATCTAGGTACGGCAAGACGGTCCCTGTCATAATATCACCGCAATGATAATAACAATAAAACCAGCCTATTCTGCCCCACTGTAAGGCAAAGGTCCCTTCGCATACAGAGAAGGCATACTTTATTTATCTTTTAACTTAATCATTGCACAACTGTGTGTTTCGTCTGCATATGGGGTTGGACCGAGTTTTAAAAACACTACAAAGTGAAAAATAACTTTGATTTCGGAAGTCGGTGTCTTCGTATCTGTATTTTAGCTTTTTCGACTGACTTCCGAAATTAAAGTAATTTTTCACTTTGTAGTGTATTTTTTTTTTAATTTTTTAGTTATAGTAGGTACCTACCCCCACACCAATTCGAAAACGATCATCTTACACGTCCACGTCCATTTGAATGCGGTTTTTTTTTATTTAAATATAATTTATTGTTGTTTTGTTTTAAGCCGCGCGACCGATTTCGATAAAATTTAAATGGAGCCACCTGGGAAGTATACCCTTTGCAACAAAAAAAGAATTTTCCAAATCGGTACAGGCGTCTTCGAGTAATCGGTGAAAATACATTTTGTTTTTAAGATTCCTACGAATTGAGAATCTCCTCCTTTTTTGAAGTCTGTTAAAAAGATTAAACATCGTTCGTCAAAATGAAAACCACCAGTGATTTCTATAGATATCAGAATTATCCGTCAGTACTACCTACTTTAGTTTTTGTGTTGAGTTCCTACCTACCCACGGTAGGCTTATCATCTTCCTCAATAATGCTGTAGCTTTGCGATCACGTAAATGTATTTTTGCCATGAGACCACGGGATTATTAGTAATGTTTGCACATTACAAATAATCCCGTGGTCTCTCCAGGCTATCCACAGGGGAATCCATGGTCTATTTGTAACCGAAACCATACATTTTCTAGCAACAATTATTTTGTACTGTAATATTTGGTCAAAGATCACGGTTTGGTATTAAATGAGTTTTTTATTGGATTCCGTTATTGCGAAAATTAAAGAACTGTTTTCCTGCCAAGCGTGCAATGTATTCATAAAAATAAAAAGCTTGGAAATCTGCAATTTTACCGATGCAAAAACTTATAAACATAGTTATATCACTTCTGTATACAGGGTTATTGGTGATATGTCGGTAATCCATTAGGGGATGTAGGGGAGGTCATTTGCAACCAAATGATCCCCAAGGGACCTTAGGCAAATGTCAAACATTTTCGAATAATTTGACATTTTGTAATGTTTTGGAGATATCTGTAGGCCAATTCTCGTACTTAAAAAATGTTCAAATTCAAGTCGCAATCTCATCTCAGCGACAATCAATGTCAAAAACCTGTCAAAAATGTATGTAAATTGATTGTAATTTTGACAGATTGAGACTGAGATTAGAATGCGAACGGTCTTAAAAATACGGGAATTGCCCCTCAAGTATCTTATTGTATATCGTTGGATAGCTGACAAGTTGTACATATTTTTGGAATGTTCTGTCGTTAAAGTAGTTATATCCATGTTTTGCAGAAATCAACCATTTTAGTCAAATAACCTGCTCAAAATTATGAAAATTGTGTGCTCTGATTTAAAAAATATTAAAGGTAATTTATGGTTGATTATTAAAACTTGAAGTAGACGCAGATAATGATAACTTCATTAATTAAAATCATGCATTAGGTTTTATTTTATAAAATTTCCAAATTGTGTAACGCAAAAAAAAAGTCAAATTACTCGAAAATGGTCGACATTTGCATAGGGGTAATTTGGTTGCAATCGACCTCCCCTACATCCCTTTAATGGATTGCCGACATATTACCAATAACCCTGTAAGAGTAATTTATTTAAAGACAAACATTGTAACGTTAAGATTGTAAGTAGTTTTATAAAAAAAACTGCCATTTCAGTTGATCCTAATTGGGTTCTTTGTTTATAGATCAAGAAATACGCTTCAAAAATAAATAACGAAAGTTGGTAAGTACCTAAAAAGTACTAATATCAGAGTACATAATAAAAGATAAATAATGTGTAAAAAATACAAGATTGAACAAAATTTACCTATGCACGAAACTACTGTAATTATAAACAAACAGTAATTAACAGTTTTCAATAACAGTAATATTTATTTTGAGCCTCCATGAAGAACCATTCATTATGTGTGTGTATGCTAATTAAACTGAACAGAGTAATTTTTTTGTTACTTCAAATTCAAAATTATTATAAACACATTAATCATGTCCGTAGAGTAAACACATAAATTAACCGAATGGCTAGCATCACCTCTTTTTTTAAAACGTTACCCCACACTAGGAATCACCTCCCCTCTAATATATACGTAACGAAATAAAAAAAAGGATTCACCACATAAATATAACATAGCGATAAGGCCGCCCATTGTTTATTTTGTTGTGTTCAATTTATTTATTTTCTTATGTATTTTGTGGTGCACAATAAAGAATATATAAATAATAAATAAATAAACACCTATAGTTTATATTTTTTTTGAAAATACACCGAAAAATATAAAAACTATAAAAGTAATCACATTAAAAAAAAATCAATTACAGATATATGGCTGTCAATATATCTTTTATAAAAAAAAATTGAAGAGGAAAACTTAGACGCACAAGATCGTTAAAACCTTTTATTGTTGTTTTAAACTATACATCCTAAAGAGCCTATTTGCAATCGCTATTCTAAAGACGCGCACATTAAATATAAGGTTTTAACCGTGGGCATGGTACTGACTTAAATTAAGAAGAAAATGAATTTAGAGTTTAGAATAATCAAAGTATAAATAGATGGAAAAATCCTCCGATCGTCGTGGCCGTCGGGACGGGGCAAAGACGTAGTAGTGTAGGTTCGTCACAAGTCGAGAGGCTACTTAGTACGAGTCGCAGGCTAGACCATTAGCCCTGAGGGTGAGGTCGAAATTCGGCATGATAAACACGGTCAATATCAAATAATAGAAGATGAGGACCATGCCACAAGCAGAATTTATAATAACAAAGAAGGTGAGAGAATATAAATACCGTTTTGTCGAAAATAAGATTATTATTGCAATAAAGAAGTGGAAGACAAGCGTACGTTTCACTGAACGTTCCTATGACAACGAAATAGAATATAATATCGAGGAAAAGAAGCTGAACTTTCGATAATCCGAACGTTTATGAAGGAATACGTACCCAGTTTACAACGGAATATCTAATAATTACACTAAGTAATCTGACTGATTACGGTTAAATCCACATAAATATTGTATATCACTAAAGAAAATTTTGTTTTATATTGGCCTAACCTAATCTAACCTATCCATTAATCTGCAATCACATCCATTGCAAGAGAAATTTGCATGTCAAAGCAAGAGTTCTAAATTTCAAAATATTCAAGAATAAAATTAATTGCCCGGCCAATTAAAGCTTAAAACAGGTTGCAAATATTTTAAACGAAAGAGGTATTATTACAAAAACAAATATGCAGGTATATAATACTGCAATACCTTAACGCACCCATGCTTACAAGATTATCACAGATTGGTTTTTAATTATAACAAGTTTGTGGTACATAAATAGGTGGGCTGTAAACCCCAAAATTATTTATTTAAGACCATTCATTTACACCACTAATGAACACTTGACATTTCATTTGTACAAAAGTTGCCCTACACTTTTTCATATGTGTCTGAAAAAGACGATTTGACAAATAAATAAGACGCATTGTCAAAATATCAATTAAATAAGCCCCTGGACGTGGACTTGCATAAGAAGTGTCAATTACCAATTGATTGTTCCCGAAACCCACACATCTAAGTACCTACAGCAAAGAACACATTAACCTGAATATAAATTCTATAAAATCCGTATTTAGACAGCTATTTATCTACTTCTTTACAACATAAAATGTTCTGTTTCTTGTCCGTGGTATAACAAAAATAATGGTTATTTTATGTACGCCTTAAAACAGCGCCATTAACACCTGCCTTACCTGCACTTGATATGTGATTAATTGTTGTTCAACAACAACAAACAACGTGGTTCTTACTAAACGTTGTCTTCTTGTTGAATGGCGATGTTATCCATACATTATAGAACGGTTTGCTTACTACCGTTACCTGTCAACGTCAATAGAGCGCGGATCAGGGGCGTTTCCATTGATGGCTACCGTGAAGGTCTTGACTGAATTTGTTCAACCACCATTGATTGATGACGTAATCTGTGTAGCCGGAACTAAGTCGTACCATCTTTGGATTCGCATAACTTGTGTCATTTTATTTAGGTTTAGGGTATTTTTTTGTAATATCTCTCACAAGTACGTTTAATATAACAAAGATTGTTAACAGAGTGTACACGGTAGCATGTGGTTGAAGATACTTATAGTATTATGCATAATCAGCCTATAATGTTCCCACTGCTGGGACACAGGCCTCCTCTCTATGAGAGGGAGTGGGCCGGAATCCACCACACGTGCCCAGTGCGGGTTGGTGGATGTCACATGTATTCGAACTTTTTGTTGTAGGACATCCACACGATGTGTTCCTTCACCGTTTTGACAGTAGTGGCGATAAAATAAATTACACAAAGTCTGTCTGGGTTCGAACTTACGACCTTCAACTCGTAAGTTGGGGCCGTTACCACTGGGCCACCACTGCTCGACTAAATATGAATCTAGCTTTAATTAAAAATCCTTACAACCTTTAGAAAACATTTGGGTTGGACATTATATCACCTACAGGTCCCTTATATAATTTAATAATGAAATAAGACCTCTGGCGTAAAGCCTCTAATTTATGGAAAGGAGCATCCGAGCGAGGGACATCGTAAATAAATCATTCGAATTATTTGCCCATACCTGCACCCTCAGGGTTAATTTTAAGGCCAGCTTCGGGTGGATATTTATATTACAAAGCTTTTTACATAAAATGCAAAAACTATTAGACTTGTTCGGTTGATTACTATGTTTATGTCGATGAGGATATTCTCTCTACTATCGAGATTTTAGCTAGAGCTTTTGTTCTTATATTGTTATAGTTTTTTTTTTTTTTTTTTAACATGAATACTGTGTTTCTTTTTCTTCTATTTTTTTGTGAATGCTGTGCACGTCTGTAATTGACGTAAACACTAGTCCATGTCTCTGTTCTATTTTATTTGTAAATGTTTGTGTTTGTGTTGTTGATGTGCCTTAATAGTAATAAATAATTACTATCAAGTATGGTCTTGTAATTAGTATGGTCACCACCTTTCCTAAAAATAGGTGTGCAAATCAAATGACAATTATTCGATGATTTTTTCTTAACTCATTTTCAACGTGCACGTCATTATGCCTGTAAAGTTCATCATCACATTGTTACACATGAGCACAATCTTCGATCAAGAATGCTACAATGAACTATCATTCGGAACATTGCCAGATTTACGACGCTTGGCAGACGATTGGATTGGTTCATTAGAATTTAACTTAATTTTGCTACCATGCAGTTCGGTCAAACTTATCTTAAGTTACTTCTGAAATGAATAACCTTTAAAGGCAAACTATGAACCGTAGCAAAATACGCTGTATGTTAAGTATTTCTGAGTCACGTTAACTACATAAAAAACAGCTCAAAGTCCGATTGAATTATATAAATAATGTGACAGGATACGGGAGCCGATTGTGTCCGAGAAAGTCGTCGTAGTGCCGGTGGTTCGCAGTAAACCTTATCCTTTTTGTGGAAGACAGGTTTCCCGGATTTTCCTTAATACCCATGAGTTTTATATTCACATAAAATCACATGAAGTCTAACTGCGTATGCAGTTAGATCTTTCGTTTTAACAAATGTTGGTAACTTTCTAGAATTTTCTTGAATTGACGATACATAAAGTGTTTAATCGCCTCCAAATGTATTCATTCCAATAGGTCCGGACGGGAAACTGAAATCCTTTTACTTAAATCCTTGTTCCGGAGCCTGTCCTTGGGGTATATTCAAGTTTTACAACGCCCCGCTACTCACTACAGCACATTGTTTCCCATGGCTGTCAAGATCGTCAATATAAATAAGTATTATTTCCATCGAAGCATGTCATCAGCCAGCAAAGTGTATTATTAAGTGATACTTATACTGTAATGACTCCTATTAAAAGGCGTTACCGGTGAACCATTATTTACTTGTGTAAAATTCATGACGATTTCGCTTAAAATATGTAGTCGTAGCACGCGTAGCAATTGTTGTCCATTTTAAATCAATTATTAGAGCCTTCATACTGTTGTCTCTTGTATGTATTAAAATAAATAGTGTTCGGTGATTTCGGTTGTATCTACATATAATAATAATGCTTTATTCATAAATTTCTAAAAGGACAATTCAAGCAGAACTAATCTCGCCAAAATATGTAAGCAGATACCCGATTTCAACCTAATACAATTACGTTATTAGTCGCATTAACGCCCTGATGAATCAACTGAAATGATATTGAAAAAATAACAAAACGCTACAATAAATTAATATAATGTATCTAATGTTAGTTACCTTGCAGCATGACGTAGGCGTTTCGCCGCCGCCGCCCAAATTATACGATAAACACTGATTTTCTGACACGTATCATGTTATTTAATGTCACACTTTTAGTTTTCAATCTTTTTCGAGGAGCCAATTATTATTATAGAAAATGAAGGTTACACGTGACGTTTATTCAACAAGGATTGTATCGTAGGAGCACACGTCTCGCGGTGTCGGCGGTTGCATACACGTGCAGCGCTCTGTGTACCGGTGTCGGGTACGTGGGCCCGGTGTCATGTGCAGCGTGGTGCGCGGGGCGAGCGGAGCGCGGTGCGAGCGGAGCGCGGTGCGAGCGGCGGGAGCGTGTCGGGCGTGCGCGCTCGGCCTCTCCGCGGACTCAACTGTAGGGCTTCTGTCCCGCTAGGGCGGCGCGCCCACGCTCGATACCGCCGCCTTCCCAGCGCCCTCCCACATTGCAAAATCGTTTATAAAAATTTAACAGATTATTGCAAAAACACAGATAGTCTACAATAAGTTTCCAGCCACGTCTCGGTACTCGATAAAATCTTGAGTAACAACGCGTTTATTCTCCGATCATCATTTTGTGGGAATATTAAAGTGCGACCTGAGTGAGTGTAACCATAACGTAGCAAGCGGGAGGCGTGGCTGTCTAACTAAATGAACGTTTTGACATCACTTTATCAAGGGTTTATTTATATTTTACTTGGGCATAATTTCCTAATCGATTCAGACTTTCAAATAAACCCAATGCATAAATTATGATTAAATTCACAAGAATGTTTTTTTTAACCCTTAAAAACAGATTGCACATTTTTTTTCTAACTATTATACAGACTGCAGTGAGACAATAAAAAGCTAGCTACTATTATTGTATGGTGTAAAGAAGAGCCAGTGTATGATCCTCGAGACCGCCGCCGGTGCAAAATGTGCGGGGAGCATAGGTACCTCCGGTCAGACTCAATGAGGTACCTTTGGAAAGGGTTGATCAGTTTACATACCAGGGGCATGTTTGGACTGTCAACCTCAAAGATCAGGTAGACATGGCGCGCGAGGGATTTTCGCGGTGCTCTAATGAGGTTAAGGCTACGAGGTTAAGGTGAGGTTAAGGCTCTATAGAGCGTTCTGTACTTATAGAGGCACGAGGAACAGGGTGTAAAGTTCAATCATACCTCCATAGAAAAGGGAGGACCTTCCGACCAGACGGGTGTCGTGTCTGGTGGGCAACTGCCCGATGATTGATGTCGGGAAGTTGTATATATGCTAGTCGCGCGGTAAACTCTGCTTGCACGATGCAGGATTTGTGTGACGTCAGTATGACGCGCAGCTCGCCAATGGCGATGAAGATACCACTACATACTCATGCAGTCTGTGGACTCACTACTCAAATAGAAGATACAGTGCCATCTGCGTCCAGTACAATAACGTGTTCAGGATGGTTTTGGGGATATCCCGATACTGCCGCGCCTCGGGTATGTTCACAGAGACGCGCACCGACTGCTTTCACGTCACGGTTTATCTTGTTTCCGTTTAATTATTTAATATGATTTCTATTAAACTATGTTTGGCAATGGGTGTCATTTACCTAAAATAAATGAATTTGTTAAAACTTAAAAAAAAAAAAGAAAAAAATATAAATAAAAATTAATAATAAATAAAAATAAATATAAATAAATATAATATATATAAATATAAAAGCACAAGTAAAAAATATAAATACTGTGCAAAAACCGAAACAATGTTTAGCGACATTGTTGTTTCTAACCTACACTATAAGGAAGAATCAGTATTGGCTGAACTGAAATCCCTCGGTCCATCTAAGGGACCAGACCCTGGTGGGCTGTCTGCTTATTTTCATTAAAATATGCAATTTTTATCTGTAGACCGCTAGCTATAATTTATAATGAATGTATCACAGCAGGTGTTATGCCAGTGTTGTGGAAGCAGGCTAATATCACTCCTGTACGTACACAAGAGTGGATCTAAGCGTAGTATTGAGCAGTACCGACCTATTTCTATTTTATCTACATTGTCGAAGCTGACTGACTGACAGACTGGTACATAACGAAGTATACCCTATACTACATAACACTATTATACAGCAACAGCACGGTTTTGCGAAAAAGCGATGCACGACAACTAATTTATTGGTATTTTCTGGTGACCTATTTGATAACATCGACAATCGTATACAAGTGGATTCAGTGTACACGGATTTTCAAAAAGATTTTGACAGGGTGGATCATGAATTGTTACTGAACCGAATAGCTTTCAATAGTATTCGTGGTAACTTGTTGCAATGGTTCATTTCGTACATCACTAACCGTTGTCAACGGGTTGTTATTAACGGATACCACTCTCATACTACTCGGTTTACATCTGGTGTTCCACAAGGCTCTATTCTCGGTGCTCTTTTATTCATTATCTTTATAAACAATATTGGTAACTGTTTTCATCATTCCAAGTTTTTGTTGTATGCTGATGATCTCTAAGTATACAGACCTATTCGTAACATTCAGGATTGCTATCTTCTCCAAGAGGACGTGGATCGGCTAACGGACTATTGTTGCGCTAGTAAGCTCCATCTGAGCATTCACATGTGCAACTACCTAAATTTCACTAAAAAAACATTATAAGTTTTCCATACTCACTATGTAATGCTTTATTGAATAGAGTAAACGTGATTCGTAATCTCGGCATATTGCTTGCATATAAAACTCTGCTTGGACTTGCACATCGAACAAGTTGTAAACAAAGGGTATAAGATGTACGGATTCATAATGAGATCCACTCATGACTTTAAGCGTCCTCTTCGAACCTCTGCCTGTATTAAACCATAGTCCGTTCCCAGCTCGAATCCATCTGGAACCCGTACTATGTCCAATACATTGTCGTGATAGAAAACGTCCAACGTGGATTTCTTCGTGCAACGCACTGCAAGTCTCACCAAACGTATCTACCGTATAACTAGTTGCTCACTTAATACAGGCTTTAGACCCTCAGGTCTAGACGTAAACAATTAGAAGCAATGACATTGTATAACATTGTTAATTGCAGTTTTGATTGTATTGACCTAAATAATGTATTGTGTTATGCGGTCCCCAGAACTGTCCATAGACGGCAGGTGCGCGCAGGCAAATTCTTTGCAGTAGGTACCTGCCGATCTAACACTGGGCTACGTTCACCAGTTAAAAGTCAAAGTCAAAGTAATTTTATTTGTCAAAAACATGGTATTGAGGATGTTACATACAATAAACAATAGTTCAACATGTGTCACCATTAGTTCGGAGAATGGCAGCAACCTGCAATGAAACTTTCGAACACATAGATATATTTACATGCTCTTTTAAAAGGTTTCGTAGCCTTCTGTATGAGACACTTGAGCTTTTAGACTAATTGTTTGTTATTGTTTTTAAAGTTTTTATTTTTATTGTTTTTATAGAGTGTAACTGTCTTGCATGAACAGTTCACCCCCTAGTGACTTTAAAGTTTTAATTATTAATGGTAATCTGTGAACAGCGCTGTGGGCTACATTATTATTTAAGTTACTTATGTTTTTTTTTGTTGTAATATTGCATAAAATGTAGCTGTTTGTAGTTCCTATTTAATAAAATAAAAAGACAGACTTAATGCCTGAAGCATTTTCTACCAGTTTATTATTATTATTTTATTGCTATTATTTTAAACAGATTTTAATAGAAAGTTTAGATGGACCCATCCAATCCTAAAGAAAGAGAAGTTTAGCATACTTATCTACTATCTAATCTACCACACAGTACTGTCGTAGTTGTGAATATGTTGATAAAATATTAGAAATTAATGGATCCATAGAAAACCCTGGGTTAACAAAGGATTGACGCAATAATTATGAATGTTGGTCCTGAAAAAAGTGATAATAGATCTATCGCATTCATTGCCGCCGCTATCTTTATGGGTTGTGATCGTAAGCTCGGCATAGTTATAGACTGGTTAGGCATTTAGTTTCCTGTTCGAGTAAAACCCAATTGCCTTTTTTTGCAGTTTATGGCCCATGCTTTGTACTGTGGATGATTAATGAAGATAGGTAGTGCCTATGAACGATTGACGACAGCAATCGGTTGGATAACACATCGGAACTTTATTTTAAATACCTACAGCTCTAAAGCAGGTTCATCAATTGAACTTTAATGCTTAATTCGTTGCCCGAATGATCACAATGTACCTACTTATTTATAACTACTTAATCAATGTGTTTATAATAGCCGGGTCTACCCATTATTAACATTAATATTTATTTATTTGGGATCACCAACAAAGGATACACATATACAATATAAATCACAATAATAAAATAGGTTCTTTTACGTGTGCTCCTTCAAATAAAGGAGATCACAGCATGCACATAAAACTAGGTGAAAGCAAGATAAAAAAAAGAGTAAATAAGATGAAATAAATTATGGGATTTGAGAAAAAGAGAATAACATGTCAAGAGTGAGCATTCATATTACAATTGTTTAGTATAATAATAATTATAATTATTTCATATTTGCTGACTTTCGGAGAGAAATAACTTAGTTACATACTTAGTTAATTTGCAGTGGTTAAATTATTTTTGTATTTTGAAATGGGGAGGGTTATGTCCAGGTTACAACGCTTGGACAATTCATTGTATTGCCTACAGAGTCTTGGGACAGCGGTAAAATGTTCCAGATTCGTTTAAGATCCTGAGACGTAAAATAAATTGTAGCTGCTTTTCCGCGGCAGACGAGACGGCGCCTTCATGTTCAGTTTGCCGAGAAGTTCGCTGCAGTCTATGACTCCATTGAATACTTTGTGCAGTAGTATCAGGTCTGCCCTTTTTCGTTTGTCTGCAAGTGAGACCATTTTGTAGTGCCCTAATTGCCTTTTTTTGCTAAACGATCTTTGTAACATAGATGATAATAAGAAACGTCTTTGGACACTTTCCAGGTGTTTGACGTATATGTCGTAGTGAGGATTCCAAACCTGGCTGCTATATTCAAGTATTGGCCGAACCAGTGTGTTAATTAATATTATTCTGGTAGACGCATTTTCAAAATCTTTGCCGTTACGTAAGATAAATCCAAGGATTTTGAACCCCTTCGATGACATGTTTAGGATATGTTTGTGAAATTTAAGTTTACATTTGACAATTTTGTTACGGCAAAATTGCATGTAGTAATACTTTGAAACGTTAAGAAACATTTGGTTCATTTTACACCAGCTCGTCAGTCTATCCAGGTCTTCCTGCACTAGGGCAGAGTCAAATTCAGTTTCCAATGGTTTCATTATTTTCATGTCATCAGCAAAAAGATAAAACTTTGAATGCCTAAACAAGCGCGTGATGTCGTTAATGAAAATGTTGAAGAGAATTGGGCTTAAAGGTGAACCTTGCGGAACACGGGACGTAACTTTAAATAACTTTGAATTATGCCCATAACAACTTTTGAAGACCGGTCACTGAGGTAAGACTGAAACCACACAACCAATGATCCTCCTATACTCAAGTGCTGAAGTTTTGCTATAAGAAGAAAATGATCTACCTTATCGAACACCTTGCCAAAGTCAGTGTATATGGTGTCGACAGAAATACGTTTATCTAAAGATTCTGACGACACGTAGCACATGAGATTAGTGGTTGTAGATCTGGATTTAATAAAGCCGTGTTGGTGGCTGGGGATGCGGTGTTTAATATGCGATGAAAGACGTTCGGTTATGAGCTTCGCAAATACTTTGCCAAAGATGACTAAAATGGAAATGGGTCTATAAGTGGATACCAAATTCCTTTCTCCTGTTATGAAAATAGGCACCACCAGTGCCTTTTTCCATTGCTCGGGGAAAATACCGTCTTTGAGAGACCTGTTAAAAATAAGACTGAGAGCTAGCGCTTTTGCACATCTTTTTATGAACACAGGTGGAATACCATCGTCTCCTACGTTTTTCTGTTCATCTAAAGATGTTAAGGTTCTAAATATTTCTCCAGCATTGAGTTCTAGTTTACAGAGAGTCAGCGAATTGTTATTGATGTTAACATTAAACATTTGCGAGGATGTTGTAGTGTTATAGACACCTGTGAAGTTTTCAGCAAACAAATATATCGTGGCCAGTTGATGCGGTTTTATTATTGTTACACATAACTGCGGTGCGGGGAAAGCACTGCCGGATTTCCTTTTATTTTTAATAAAAGACCAAGGGTTTTGGGGTTTTTTAAAACCGCTGTTTCTAGTCTCTCGATATAATTTGTATAGCAAACAGACTTAACTTGTTACAGTCGGCACGCAGTGTTTCGAAGGATATAATGTCTAGGGGATTATTGTATTTTTTTATTCTAACGCGGATTTTTTATTTTTTTTTAAAAGTCGCTTAATTAAGCCTGGGCGTGTACCATGCCGGGTACTCTTTCCTAGATATAATTTTCAGTGGTACGTGTTGCATGATAACGTCTTGCAAAATATAATATAAAATATTGACCATCTCGGCAACCAAGGAACAACCTCCCATCGAACTTTCCCAGTCTATAGATATAAGGGAAGTTAGTATATTGTCGTAGCCTGCTTTAAAGAAAGAAAGAAAGAAAAATGTATTTATTTGTCACAGAAACACGTGCATACAAAAAAAAATATTAGCTCTAATAATTAAGTAAAAACAACAAAGAGATCTACTCCCAAGCACAAAACAGAAATAGGCGATAGTTGTCAGTTTAGTTTGTAAGCAATTTGTGTTGTTGGCCGTGTATGGTGAATTCGAGCGGCGGATGCAATGGATCTTCTTGTGTCAGATGTGTGTGACAACGTGTCAGGTTTTGTATTGTAGTGTTACATAGAACTAGATCTAATGTTTTAGATTTATGGTTTATAAGGTAATTATACTGGCCTCGGTCATTCATGGAAATATAATCTAAAAAGTGATTGGTTACATCATTGTTCTTGATAGGGCATGGAGTAGTGTGACTCACCTGACTTTCCCCATTGGTTTTCCACGTTATGGTACTAAGATTAAAGTCACCGATAATAAATGTACGTTCGTTTTTATCCAGGGTTATTTGAGCTGAGTCCAGGAAAGTTTGTATGGTTTCGTATGTTATCGGGGGAGGTGAGACGCAACAGATGTAGATCTTAGTTTTCTTATTCCCGGAAAAATCTGAGTCAACGGAGATCCACAAATCCTCGCACTGACTTTCTAAGTGTGGCATTCTACATGAATTTAAACGCCTAGCTACAGCTATTAAAACGCCGCCTCCGTTTTTACGTGCTCTGTATCTACTGGACTCACGATCTTGCCTATATAATACGTATGATCTGTCATCAAATAATTCCGAGTCGTAGATGCCGCTGTTCAGCCAAGTCTACGAAAGCACGACAATGTCGTAATCTTGAAGAGACATGTTATGATAAAAAGTTTCTGTTTTAGTTCTTAAGCCGCGTACATTCTGATAGTATATCTTCAGTGAGTTACTGAATGTGAACAGGTTATACACATAAACATGCAAAGTGATTACAATAAAAAAAAATAAAAAAAATCTAACAGACAGTTTGTAAGACCTCCTGACAAGTGATTACAATACGCTCAGATTGATCGTTCTTCTTCATAAAGATTCTGCCAAATTTATAACCAAGCTCTTTGCCTCGCAGTCTTGCCGCTGCGTGCAAGGCTTTGTTGCCTGCTGATAGGTGTTCCACAAAGTAAATTGGTTTGGTAATTGGTAATTGGCCGTAATTGGTAATTTAATATAAAAATCGGTGATTATAAGTATTTATTACTTGTTCAAAATATACATAGCAGCTTATATTCTCCTAGCTATGAACCATACCACGGTTCCACCCGCGAACTACTTATTATTACTGTGTTGATTATTTCGTAGATCTAGGTACTAGAGCTACCTACCTTGCTGTACACACGTACAGCATCTTTTTCTAAGCGAAAAATTTTCAGGTGCAAATTAAATCCTGAAGCTTTTCACATACAGGATTTAGGGGCTATAAAACTTCGTATCATCCCTAAATCCATTGAATACCGGGTATAAAAATAATAAGGGTATAATAAGCTTTTTTTTTCGTAAAATTGTAGAAAGACAAAGAACGGGGGAACACAGACAGATCCCTACAGAGTTTACAGTTGAGTGAAATTATGTGCATAAGCTGTGTATTTCAACAGCACATATTGAACATTAATTAAAAGGTGCTCTTCTGAAGGCGACCGCCACCTCAAACCGCAAGCGGAAACGTCGCCCAATCGCAATGACACGACTACGACTGGTTTTGTAACCCTATGAAAACGCTGACAGGCGGCAAGAATCTTCAGAAGCGTTTTCATACAGTTACCTACACAAAAACCAGTCGTGTCAACGCGATCGGGCGACGTTGCCGGCTTGCCGCTTGCGGTTTGCGGTTGCGGTCGCCTTCGGAAGTGTAGGTACCTTTATTCACAGTTACAGAAAATTTAATAACCATAAACAAATGACGTCTACATATAGTTCATTTTTAAATCCCAGATACTAACCTGACATTTCAGGTGTTTTTGATTACACCTGTCAAATTACTATCTGGGTTTAAAAAACAAACTATAGATATCCTAGCGAACTACCACCACCATTCCTAGGTCCCTTTTAGTAGGTACCTAGTGTACCTACCTACCTCCTACCCACATTTTTTTTCATCAAATCTATGAGCCTATATAGTCAACCCTAATATAATTAAACTCTTAACTTGAACTCATTAATCAATGTATGAACATAGACAATGACGTCACTGAGCTCATCAATGTATTGCTTTCATCCATGAGTAATTTGAGGCTTGTACAATGTGGGCGGTTGTTGTGCGTATATCAATATCACTGTGATGTACTACATAGTTCCATTCCATTTATGGCGTAAATGATATAGGTACCTACATAGAAAGGGACTAGTTCTGGTTAAGGCGCTGCCCAAACGTAGGACACCGTAAAACGCTGTTTTTTGTCGCACATTTAGTCATATTGGTACAAAAAATATTGTGTATTGTGTCAAATGTTCAAAGAAAAGACTTAAGCAAAAATATTTAATAAAAATAAAATAGTATCAATTATAAAACAATCGTAAAACAGAACTCAAAATAATATTTTCGTCCCATTAATTCTCAATCTTTTGAATGTAGACTGTCATATTTTATGTAATTATAATAAAGGGATTTCAATCAACTAAAGAAATACCTAAAAATTATTCCACTGAGCCGTACATTTATATTTAAATTTAATTAAAACTGAAAAATTTGGTGGTCATTCGATTAAACTACAGTCCGATTCAAACTTTATGGTGGCTCTGAAGTGCTCTACTCGCTGCGCACTACCTATCTCACCCTTCACCCCCGCTGACAGGTGAATTTGTTTCCAGCCGCCATAAAGTTTGAATCGGGCTGAAACATCCAACGCAAACCATTTATTTCAAATAAACCAATTACAGGCACTTTTGAATTGTCAAGGGGTCGGTCAGTCAGAAATATGAAGCTAGTTGCCCTATTCCAAAGCTTTGTAGGTACCTATGGAGAAAAACCTACATGAGTTTTGTTAGATTTAATGTTATTTTTTAATTGTTTGTATTTCCTGTGCGTGTCCATGGACACTTTTTAAAATTATATTGTTACTTAGATATTAGTTACATCATTAATGTTGAATTTATAATTATATGTGAGAACGATGTAAATAAGACGTACACGTTGAATGTCCAGAGTACAGCAAATATAAATTTAAATAAAACAATCCATAAATAAAATAAGCCGCGTGGCAGCTAAGAGATGACCACTCCCTACTGACAGCGCCCGTTCACGAACATGCCGTATGGATCAGCACCATTCAGATCAACCATTTTGAAGGGAACTTAAAGATTCAACACTCACGCCACCACCCAGCGAGACAATGAGTGAGCATGACATACTCTCACCCGCCAGGCCACATTCATGTCAATAAAAGACGTACCCAGTAAATGATAGCTTCATAGAGGTAGGTACAAATATAGTGCTCATGTGTTATGCAATTATACAATACTAAGATATTGAATTTATACAATGCAAAGATAGTTTTTACAATCTTCTGCAGGACCAGCGTTGAGCTAAGAATTTTTGTCAGCTACGTAATCCCCCAACTAATATGCGTATGCTCCAATATGCTTGGCTGTATAGTATGCGTTTTATACAAGATTTAAATTTCGTTTCATTCAGTTGGAATATGTGGGGAGGTATTTTATAGTAACATTTTAAACAGTACCCCATGAAGGATGAGTCTACTTTAGCCAGTATGAAACCTGGTTGAACTAATTGGTCCGAATTTCTTGTCCTATAACTATAGGACAGTTTATTTTTTTTCCTTTCCATAGATATATTGACAAGGTACCGTCATGCAAGGTATCATAAAAAAAACCCTTAGAGAATCGCGTTGCGGAGGCCATATTTGCTGCCTTATTTGTTGCCGCGATGCGTTTGTGTCAGTTACTTAAAGAATTGAGTCTTATCGCACCTTGAGTCTACACCTAATGAGTACCTAAGTACACACATCAAAAATGTCTAGAGATCAAGGTTTTTTTTAATAGTAGATTGTTATAGAAGGGATGAAAGGGACCTATTTAGACACGAGATGGTTTAGCGCACGAACGTAGCGAGGGCGCCAATAGTTCGAGTGCTTAAATAGGTCTTTCACCCGAGGTCAATCCAGGTCCATGGGTAATGTTCGTGAACGGGCGCCGTCAGTTGGGACTGGTCACTTCTTAGCTGCCATGGCTTATTTTATTTATGGATTGTTTTGTTGAAATTTATATTTGCTGTACTCTGGACATTCAACGTGTACGTCTTATTTACATCGTTCTCACATATAATTATAAATTCAACATTAATGATGTAACTAATATATAAGTAACAATTTATTTTAAAAAAGTGTCCATGGAGTTTCTTGTCCGTTCTTCTCCATAGGTACCTACTACGCTTTGGAATGGGCACCTAGCTTCATATTTCTGACTGACCGACCACTTAACAACTCAAAATGCCTGTAAATTAATGGTTTAGTTGAAATAAATGCTTTCAGTTGGAGTTTGAGTAAACACTCTGTTTTTCATTTCGAATATGAGGAAAGTGAATAAAAACCTGATTAATTAAGCAAATAATATTTTATGAAAACTTAAATAAACGATATTGGTAAGTTAATATCTATTTAAAATTAATATTAATATTATAGCAATAATTATTAAACGTAAGGGAATGGTTCTTTCCTGGTATATTAATGTTGGATTTTTTTTGCGAAACTTGAGTTTCTTGTGTTTCTGTAAATGTTGGAGAAAGCAATATTTTGTAATTTTCTTCAGCTGGAATAGATTTTTTTTTGTACGCTCCGGATAGTCTTTGGAAGTACCTACTAGGTTGTGGAGAGAATTCCGAGGAATGAAGATATATCGTTGTTGTTACTTTTCTTGATATTTTAGTTTTATTTTCCAATGATTCTGCTATGTATCCTTCAGCTACTTTACTCGATTTCTATCCAGCGTGTCTTTTAATCGTAGTCAAATCTGCGCCTGAATCAGCTAACAAAGTAGCTGAAGTTCTGCGGAATCAGTGACCAGAATATAAGTTTGTGGATTCGGTAAATTTTGATAGGTACTATTTGTTTCGGGTTACGTCGCTTCGCTCGCTCGGCTCGTTCGTTGTGTGGTCATAGTTCTAACATAACCTAACCTAACCTACCTGCGAATTGTTTTTTTTTTATATTGGACCAATCGCGCCTAAACCTGTAGATCGACGAAGTACTCTCTGCTTTTTCATTAATAAAAACTTTTCGCGATTTTTGCTTATGCTGGATTTTTCACCTTGACATTAAAATGTGATAAAAATATAAAAATAAGAGTTGGAAGGTTTTTATTGCGTAAAATAAACAAATAGTAGTCTATATTTCCGTCGTTAACACGTATTGATTCGTATACTCAATAAGAGTCCATCCAAATCACGTTGCTGAATGGCCGCTAATGTCCTTTGTAACACGCGAAAAAGATTTTCTGGTGTGTGTATGGCATCTATATTTGGCATGGCTTTTCTTTTGTTTATACTCCATGCGTGCTGAATGGGATTCAAGTCGGGCGATTGAGCAAGCCATGGTAGGAGTACTTAGATATTAGTTGCGGCAAGTGTGTTTGCAACGACTTTGGCAGTGTGTGGACGTGCATTATCATGCATAAGCAGAAATGAAGCACCAAATTGGGGCCGCAAAGGAAGGTCAACATCTGATACAGCCGTTTCTGCGTAAATCTGTGCATTGAGATTGCCTCTGATCCAAATCAGTTCGGTTCTTCCGACGATCCAAATACCCGCCCATATCATGATTGTTCCACCACTGATGCATGGTGTTCCTGACATGATTTTAAACGTTCTTGGCGTCCAGGGGTCCTCCAATACCGTGTACGTCTAGTAGCTAGCCTCATACCAAACCGAGATTCGTCAGAAAAACACACAAAATGCCCTCTTCTTCTGCCCAATTTCTGTGTTGTGAACGGGCTATGCGAGTTCGGGGCTCGATAGGTGGTACTCGTAGCGGCCTTTGGTAACGGGGATTGACTTCATGCAAGTGATTTATTATGGTTTGATCGCTTATTAACATCCTTGAAGAGCTATGAAGCCTCATAACCAACATCATCGCGGTCATTGTACGATTTCGTCGAGCAGTATGTAACGATCTTGTCTGCGTTTGGTGATGCGGGCTCGTCCTCCATGTCGCTCTGCCACGCTGCCAGTGATACAGTAACGTGTCCAAAATCAACTTACAACACTCTGCGTAGTAGGTACTCAGAGCGATTGCCACAGCACGTTGCCGAGAACCAGTTTCCAACATTCCCACGACTCTGATCAATTCTTCTTGGCTCTAATGACGTCTTCTCTCCATAATAACGTACGTTTGTATTGATTCCACTCCGAAGTATAGTAGACATTGTACTGATTTGGCCGCAAAACCCGTTGCAGGATTACCTATGTATAGGAATACGACTTTACAGAAGATTTTCATCTTTTGAACGAAATTCAAAAAATATTCCCTTTTCAAATGTCGAAATTGACTAAAAAGTATCCATAGGAGTTCAAAAAATCTTCTTATATATAAAATTCTCGTGTCACAATGTTAGTTACCATACTCCTCCAAAACGGCTTGACCGATTTTTATCAAATTTTATATGCATATTCAGTAGGTCTGAGAATCGGCTACTATCGTTTTTTCATACCCCTAAATGATAAGGGTTGGAAATTATTGGCAAAACAACGTTTGCCGGGTCAGCTAGTATTATTATAAAACCTGATTTTAGTAAGTAGCAAATACGTGCTTGATCCCTAGACAGTTTTGATGTGTGTAGGTGGGTATACACCCTCTGACACTAGGTGACACGTAATTATAATGCCTACAGAATGCCTAAATAAAAGTGCAATGTTGGATTTGTAACGTTTGGCACAGCACTGAGAGTTAAAAATCCAACAGTGCAATAACATTTAGCCATTACATTTAGGTATAGCCTAGTATGAACAAAACGGGCAATATCTGCACATATACCTACGTACGTACAATAGGTACTTCACAATGTACAAATTGTTATTCGTTTTAAATTCATTGCATCAATGTAGGGCCCGCATAAATCTATACCATCAACCAGTTTTGGCATCCACCCACCTGAATCACCACAAAAAAAATATTCAAAACCATTTCCCTCACAGTTCACACGAAACAACGTCAGTCAAGAAAATATATGAGACACGGAAAGCTGAAAATTCCGCAGCAACAAATATAGGTACTTAATTGAATAAATTCGAATGTAAAAACATTAGCGTAGCATAAATCTCTGCGGAAAAACGAATGGATCACATAATGCAGTGGCGTACTGCGGGTGGTGCTGGTGGTTGTTGATAGTATCAGTGCGGTCAACGGCATGCGCCCGGGGCGGGGCCCGAGGGCCCCTTGACCGGCGACCTGCTACCCACCGACATGCACTACGGTAGTGACGTGCCCTCGACTCATGATAACTTGAGTGACAGATTTTCTTTAAAGTTTAGCTAAATCGTCAAGAACATTAAGAAAAACAGAAGTAAAAGATATCGTGTCGTCAACTACGCATATCGTTTTACTGTACAAAACATGGTAATAATTCACCTTATTAGGATATCAGATATCTAGGCTAGAGCAGTGGGAACTGTCTTCCTTTTTCATACAAGCCCATGTCACGAAATAGGATGCAGTTGGATGGCTTGCTATTTTGTTCGATGCACTTCCTATTTTCTAGTGAAAACCCGTAAACATACTAAAACTACAGTAAAACACTCCAATTCTCTCTTTGTTGTTATTTTTCTTAATATTAGAGCTAATTATCTTTTTGTATGCACGTGTTTCGGTGACAAATAAATCTATTTTTCTTTCTTTTTCTTTCAATTTTACTATGCTTTTCAATTCATAAATAGTGCGGTGTAAGCCCATCACTAGCCCGTTACAACTCCCCACATGATTCACCATGCGGTCCCGCCGTCAGTCGGCAGCCTTATAATTAAAATTCACATGCCTACAGCACTTCCTTTTGGAGCTATGTGAACATATTATACAGAAACGTGCATCGCAACAGAATAATGTAAACGGTGAATAAGTACACTATATTTCGTAGATGGAAATTGTGGAATATTTTTCCTTTTGACACGTAGAGCATAGCTCGATGCAATTCCTTTACTTTTACAAGTTCTTTGCTTTTATAGAGGCACGAGGAACAGGGTCTAAAGTTCACTCATACCTCCATAGAAAAGGGAGGATCCTCCGACCAGACGGGTGTCGTGTCTGGTGGGCAACTGCCCGATGATTGATGTCGGAAAGTTGTATATATGCTAGTCGCGCGGTAAACTCTGCTTGCGCAATGCAGGATTTGCGTGACGTCAGTATGACGCGCATCTCGCATGTGGGGATGTAGATACCGCTACACTTTTAGGAAAATGATTTTCCTAACTTAACAGGCTAAATGTGGATGTAGGTACATACCATACACTCATGTAGGTACTTATAGAGGTATACACCTTGCCCAACCCTGCGAGGTATACTGATAGGCGATGATGAGGATATATGTTATGCTTTTCTTACCATCCAATAAAATTTATCAATTCTGAAGTAAAAACAAAACAAACAAATTTTAAAATAATTAAATACCTACCTGCCTACTTTCCAGCTCTGAATTAGTTAGGAACCCAAAACGAAATTCTAGCTTTGATAAGCACAGCGGCCGGCCGCTTGGCTATGCTCTGCAGGTTTGGGATTAATTCCCCGCTCGACAATATTGTTCTACAGATAATATTGTCCGTTACTGAGCTGTTCGAGCAGTCTGTCCCAATTCATAGCTGTACAAGGATCTTTTGGGGAGTGGCCAAAATCGGAACTGACACCGCCATCTTGGTTTTTTTCAATACATATCACAAATGCTTACCACCACTGTGATGTACCCCATCTCAAAAGTCATTCGAGCCCCAAAAGATCCTTGTAGCACTCTAAGGATGCCATAGTGTATAGCAGAGTAAATGTATTTATTGCATTCCAGTTGGACGGCAGCACGCACGTGTGTAGTACGGAGCAGGTCGGCGGTGGCGTGGCGCGCAACATGGCCGAAGCTCTGTGGAGACTGCGAGGAGGCCGCACCAAACTCCTCACCGCTGTTGGTGACGATGCCGACGGAGAATATTTGGCGAACATAGCACCAGGCCTGCTACTGCACGGTATAGACACAGAACTTTCTCGCAGCCATACAAAACTCATAAATTACTGCAGACGACAATGACGCCACAGAAAAAAACATGAATCTTATGCTTAACATTATTTTGTGCTACATGCATCAATAAAATTTATAAAAACTAAAGATCTATCAGCTGCTCAAAATTCGTGGCATTTGCGTAGCTACAGCATACACAGCTGCAATTTGAATGTCATACCGAGGCCGAATCGTAGCATAGCGTAGGCCGTAGCTAACTTATGGCACTAAACTTTTAATTTTGTTTCACAGACTGTGTAGTCAAAAATGCACGCACACCTTCGTATGCCGCAGTGATGGACTCCCAAGGTGAATGTCTTCTCGGCCTGGGCGACATGGCTCTGCATAACCACGTCACTATAGATCTAGTACGTAGAATTTCATTTCATTAAAAATAATGCACCGTGTGTGTGTGTACTTATTAAGCTTTGGAGGCAATTAATTGTATGGTACAGTGAGACCCAAAAAGATGTAGTTATACGAGGACAAGGAACCATTCTATTGTCTACAACCATTGTTTCTTAACATTCTAACCACCGCATAGGTACAAAACATAGTATACAATTTGTTTTACCAGAACAAAGTAAACATTTTGTATAAAATGTTTATACACTTTGACTTAGTAATCATTCAAAAACAAGGTAAACCAATCTAAAACTTAATTTAATTCAAAAGTTCAACTACGAGATGTTTTACAAATAAATATTTAATTAAAAATGCGATCATCATCATCAACTGCCTAGCCTTCTCCCAACCTTGTTGGGGTCGGCTTTAAAGTCTAACCGGATACAGCTGAACACCAGTATTTTACATGGAGCGACTGCCTATCTGACCTCCACAACTCAGTTACTAGGTAATACGATACCCCTTGGTAAGACTGGTTGTCAGACTTTCGGGTTTCTGACGATCCACGAATGACAGCCGGGACCAACTGCATAACGTGCTTTCCGAGGCACAGAGGGGCCTTGGTATGTAAAGATGGTCACCCAACTGCGGCAAGCATAGCATACCTGATCGATCCCGCACGGCTATTATTACTTTGCCACAAGCCCCTGCTTAGTTAAAAATGCGATGTCATAAAAAATTGCCTTTTACTCTAAAGCGTGACTGACATATTATTATTGTCATAACGATCACACTCACCGGGCGCATTTGCGTGTAATGTGACAGTTCAGATTCGATTGTTTCATCAGTGAATGCAGTCTCGACATAGTTAGCAATAGTTTTCGGTTGCCAAGTCCTAACAATCCAGATGTAAATGTTGATGTAAATGTTTAGTAGTCTCGACACTCAAATTTATGGGTTGTTACCTACCGGTACCTACCTAAAATACCAGTAACAACCGATAAATTTGAGTGTGGAGACCACCAAATATCATTACATCTGGATTGTTAGGACTTAGCAACCGCAAACGATTGCTAACTACTTATGTCGAGACTGCAGGGCCAGGCGAGCATTACAGTGCGTGCGTATCTACCTGTAATGATACAATTCGTACATAACATTGCAGCAGTGGGTGCGGAATACCGAGCATTACACCTTAATTGATGTCACGTGTACGAATACTCAGTTTGAGCGGTTACAAAAGCGAATGCTCCTTAGTCAGTGCGTCGAGCTAGCGCAGTATTGTAACGCTATGCTCAACATCAAATCAAGGAATGTTACTTACACGCAAAAACCCGGTGAGTGACCACCTTAAAAAACCTAAGCAACATTCGTTATGGACATTCATGATTTATCTATTTGTATTTCAAATCTAAAAACAAATGACGTCAGTGAGGTCATGCATGAAATGGAAAGGCCAAAAATAAAATTCATGTTCTTCTATTAAACGAGCGTCAAAGACTGCCAATACTCAATTATTTATTGCATTCCATACCTATGTATTACATAGATGGTATAACACAGTTAAAGATCAATATGGACCCTGTCGGGCAGAGCAAAATTAGGAGAGAGGAAGAGGGCTAAGCAGCAATTCAAGCAACTCAATATTTATCTTCTTTTTTTTGTCATTCGATGTAAGTGGTAAGACGTTGTCAGTATTGTTTGTCTCGTTTTGAAACTATCACTGTGAACATTGTTTTGGTCATAGCGTGTGTAGATATTTTGGTACAAAATGTTTACTTTTTTCTGGTAAAATAAATTGTATACTATGTTTTGTACTTAAACGTCGGATGCAATGTTATGGAACAAAGGTAGGTAGTTACACAATAAGATGGTTCCTGGTCCGTGTATAAATATGTTTGGGTCTGACTGTACATAGCTAAGTTAACGTGAGGAACGGCAGGGTTTTGTATAAACAATTGCACATCTAAGGTTAATAGGTATGTCCAAAAATTCCAAGACATGTGACACCCACCAACCCGCACTGGGCCTGCGTGGTGGTTTACGGCCCACTCCCTCTTACAGAGAGGAGTCCTGCCTCTGTCCTGTGTCCCAACGGTAATAAAAATAATAAATTGCTTGTTTATTACCACAAAGGTCAAGTACATTGCACTGTATACAGATTAGAGTTCTTAATTTAGTATTATATATTGATAGGTACAATACGGCCACCCCTGTCCCCTAAACTAGGCTAGACCTGTATCTTAGGGGGCAGTGCCCGGCTATAGGGTATGCTTGTATAATTCTAATGTGGCAGACGTGCCAGTGGGCTGTGTCAAGTGGATGCATTTTTGTACTTGTGGTAAACTTTAAAAATGTGAGAATGAGAAAGTGAAGAGTGATTGGATAAGAGCAATTGTTTGATGATTGTGTGTGGTAAGTGTTTGGGTGTTTTGTGATAAGTTTTGAGTGTAGTGAATGAAGTGAGAGTTTGTGTGTAGGTAGTGTGTTATGGATGTGGGAATGTTTAGCGCGTGTGCTTAAAATAGGTGGATTACACATAAAGAGTGGATGTTTATTAGGTGATGTACCTATGTTAAAAGTGGTTCCGTTCCATAATAGTCCTGTTTTAGCAGCCATTCAATTACTGTAGGTACGTTTTAATTTATACCTGGGGAGACCGAGAATAGGTTAGATTTTTATGGACTTTATTATAAATACCTATGCATACTTATTACGTAAAATTGGTGCCTTGCAAACTTCGTTTTATGTTGAATGCTGGGAATTATATGTTTTTTGGGATCGGGGGAGCCAAACTGCCATGTGTCTTAAGAATTGATTGAAGCACAAATAGCTGCCGTACAGTTAAAACCTTACAGTCTGCATAAAGTTGCGCAGTTGGATATCTGCGTGCGTGGTTTCTTTGTCATAACCTTAAGGACTGCTCTTTGTGCTCTCTCAGCCCCCAGGAGACGTCTTTTTGGCTCCACCCCACACGTTGATACAGTACCTAGCACTGATTGGCACAGATTTTTAGAACACCATGGTCAGCTGACCCCCTGAGTGATTTAAAGATAGAGATAAGTCGCATTGTTCGGGTGTAAAGTGTGTCTAGGTGTTTGTCCCATCTTAGTCCGCCGTCTATATGTAGGTATGGCGAGGTATTTTACGCTGTCATCTCTTCTTAGTTTTGGACAGGAGCAATGTGTTGAAAGACTTGTACATGAGTGGGCCGTTACGAAGAAAGTACTTGGTGGTTTCATGTTGCAGCGGATGGTAAAAGGAACATATGAGGTTTTGGCCAGATTTAATGTTAGTAGGTTCGAGTTAAAACAGTGCATGACTTTACTTAGGGCGGATAACGGGCGGTGGGAACATTATAGGCTGATTATGCTAAGAACTTTAGTGGATTCATAATAACTCCTATAACTAAGTCTTCTATTCAGAGTAAATGGACTGAACTTAGGATAAATACAAAAATAGTTAAATAAATAATAATAGTACATAAATAGTTGCTCCTTTACTGCATGGAAATTGCCCCGATATACCAAAATTTTGATTATTTGACTCTGAATAAGTTAGTCATAATTATTTTTATTTCTATCAATCAAAATATGCACCCATGCTATCGATGCATCTCTGCCAGTGCAGTGGTAATTTTTCAATGCCCTTTTTGAAGAAGTCAGGTGTACTGGTGCCAACAAACTCTTCAAAGGCATTTTGTACTGCCTCGCGAGTATTTAATTTTAACCCTGCCAAGTTGTCAAAATTTTGGAAAAAGTACAAGTCTACCGGTGCAAGGTCTGGTGAGTAAGGTGGATGACGCAATACTTCCAACCCTAGCTCTTGTAGGTTAGAGACCGTCTGTAGTGCCATATGAGGTCGAGCGTTGTCGTGTAGGAGCAGCGGGGACGAGCGATTAACCAAGGCTTCATCATCGATTAAACAAGGCTCAATCATTGTGTCCAGTTCCTCACAGTAGGTACCTACACATCCGCAGTAATGCTGGTGCCATTTGGTAAGAAGCAGTGATGAATTATACCGGCAGTAGACCAGCTAAGTGACCATGACTGTTTTAGGGGTAAGTTTTCGTTTGGGGCATTGCCAAGACGCTGAACCAGAGTCTAACCAACATGTTGACGCAAGTGACAATGTGGTTCAAAAACCTTTCGTTTCTGTGCCTGTCAAGCCATACCTCAACGCGTTCGTCGCGCTGGCGATCGTTCAGTTCGTGCGGCACCCCCTTATCAAGTATTTTTACTTTGCCAATTGGACGCAAATGGAACAATATTATTTAATGCTAACGTTGAAAGCTGCTGCCGACTCAGCCGTAGATTGAGTATAGTCAGCTTCCACTATCGCCTCTAATTCGTCGTTGTTGACTAGTTTTCGGGCGTCCACGGCGTTAATTTTTTACATCAAAATTTCCATGTCAGAAGCGTTCAAACCAATAACGAGTCTTGAGTTCGTTTGTGTGTTCACTCCGTACACACAATTAATGTTGCGAGCCGATTGTGCGGCATTGCTCCCGCGACGGAACTCGTATTCCATAATTACTCGTATTTTACTCGTGTAGGTACTTATTGATGAATAAGATACAAATGCAGTGAAAACAAAAGGCTAATAAATAAACAAATGACTGAATTTGTATCTTTTTTTAAATAAAATTCATTTAAATTTAGGTCCTAAAGACCTATTATTATTTCATGATAGAACATACCTAAACCCAAAACTAGGGCACGATTGATAACGCTTGCGACATTGCATAGTAAGTAATAAAATGTTGACATTTTTACTTTTCGAGTCTAAAGCATAGTTGAGGGCCTATAAATTACAATGACACAAAACTACGTCAGGCTCTATGCTGAGGCTATAATTAATAACTGACACTTGAGGCCGTTTGCTAGACATGCGGCATCGTGCCATTCGACTGCCGCATCAAAACAATAGCCTTTAATTAACTCACTTTGATGTGATCGTGAATGACACTTTCCTTTACCAACATTTTTATTATTTACAGGTAAATAAGCACATGAAGGTCCTTAAAGAAGCTCCATTAGTCATTCTTGACGGCAACCTTCCTCAACCTACAATTGACTACGTCTTAGAGGTGTGCCAGCGTCTTGAAAAACCTGGTAAGTTGAGCGATTTTTCATAAAAAGCAGAGAAACGCCCAGTCTTCAAACATTTTGGGGGTTTAAGGAGAATAATTTCTTACATACGATGGCGCGGAAGTCGCAGGAAGGTTCGTTAACCCTAAACATGCAGCAAGAAACCCTAGAAATCTTGCCAGTATCGAAATCCAGCTAACCGAGTAGAATTCCCGGTCTGATTCCGATGATTTTCCGCGTAGCTTTATCCACTTCTTGAGTCAATAAGTTCCTTTTGGGAAAGCGAGTATGTGTGCGCGCGGTCCACGACCGCAGTGTTATAAGAACCGCAAGTTTAAGGATAGATTTAAAAACCATATTTTGTCACTAAAATATAATTATATTTAAAATTATCAGTACAATCGGTGCTCATCCTTGGAATGGCTTTTTTATGAGATTATTATTCGGACGGATGTGTTATATTTAACAATAATATACCAATATATTGTTAACGAGATTACTTTCTTCAAGGCACTAAGGTTCTTCATTAGGTACAATTATTTAGTATTTTTTCATATGAATACATAGTCATAATAATAAAATGAATTTGGTTAAAATCAACACAAAATTATGATTGAAGTAACTTAAAACATAATTAGACAAACTAACTCTAGAGTTATAAAAAAAATAGAAAACTATTACATAATAATTAAGATGTAAAACAGTATGTATTCTTGTACATTTTACTTGGATGTGCACTTAATTTACTTTTTAAAATACTAAATTAAGTAAATAATATTTTTTTCGACAATACTTAATACTCATCATATAACTGACCAGATAGAAAGAATAATACAATATTCAATTACAAAATAAAATAGCCGACAATATTTTCTGACGAGCAGCCAAATCCGATGTTAAAAAAAAAACAAATAATAAAAACAATAATAAACACTTTTTTTTTTATCAATCAGCCTGTATAGTAATTGAGTACCTAGGTACTTACATAACACACAAAATTAATAACTTCTCTAAGCAACCATTGCAAAAAAGTAATGTTCGAAATGGAAGGCACAAATCATGGAGCTGCACATTACATAAACGGGTACACATCAATAAGTACATACAAAAATTTGGAATGGAACCAACCGATAAGCCTACTCAGACCAACACAATACACAAATCTAGATACTAAAAATATTGAACAAGAAGAAACAGCAAAACGAAATTATCAATTCCTTGAGATTAAATCAATATCATTTTACACTTTGGAATTAAGTGCAGCAGATGAATCTTTGCCTATTGCACTTTCCACCAAATGGTTTAAGCAGAGCAAGACAATACAATATCAATTGTGCTTGAATTCCTAATAACTACTTGCAGAATGGTGAAAAAAAGTTTTATGTTATATGTAAAATCTATTGAAGTTCATGTGTTTAAAGTACATTGAAAATAAGCACTGTTGAACTGGGCTATATTTTAAATAAAACCCAACTGACGTTGTTGCTGCAGCTGATCGCGCAAGTGGTGCAGCGCATGTTCCGGCTGGCTATGTTGCATTTGAGCTACCAGGTTCTTTGCTTCCAAACGAAGTTCGTAAAGCTTACGGGACTCCAAATACAGCAGGATTGCTGCAGCTCCTGTATACAAATACAACATAACATATTATCTGAACAATCTGACTCTCATCTAATCAAATGAAAACATGGTACTTTAATAATATTACTTGCATTTTATGTTTGGCACTGTCATTGCCCTATGGACAACCATCTGAACTTGGAGGACTAAATACTTATACCAGAGGACATGGCGTAAGCCACTGTGCACCGACACATCCAAAGCGCACTGACATCATCAAAGTGTATTTGGCTACGATCAGTGGATCTGGACTCAACTTGCGAACTATAATTATGTTCATATTTCAAGCAAAATTGATTATTTTATTTTTCTCCCTAAATTTAAAGAAAGAGACAGGCATCTCTTGTTTATTGCATCTCACATCAGGATATATTTTACATTTTACTACAAGGAGCTTACGAAAAAAAAACTAAACTGGCGAACATTTATCTTCTTTAAATTGCTTTATAATACAGCTAGATTTGCTCTTGCACCATTCTATATGAAAATTCGAGTGTGCCATCTCTTTGTTGGCTTGCTGCACACTTTAGTGAAAACTGTAAGTGCAGCAATAAATATATCTCCTCTGTATATTTATTTCGTGGGGCGAACCAATAGGGATGTCATAGGCACTAACGTTTTTATAGATGTTCAGGGGCAGATAGTATTAATAATAATAAGCCACCTATCAAGTTCACATAATTATGATCTGCTAGACAAAGGCCTCCATCATAGACTTTAAAACAAGTCTGAGGGGGTGTTTCTCCCTGTAATTACAATTTAATTAGTAAAATACTTACCAAACAACAAGAAGGCAACCACAGCAAAAGCATAAGACCATGACAGCACATTGAATGAAGGATATAACAGCCAATCACGACGATAACAGTTCCCACCAAAAATAGCTACTGCTAAGAACAAAAACAGACCTGCAAGTAAAGAATAAACAGATTCATAGATGATTTTAATATTTAGCATAACAGATACAGTGTTAAATCATATTTGTTTAAAACTTACTTGAGACTGCCACCATGATAAAAGCACAAGTGACAAATATCCATTCATATCGCAACACAGTACGCAGCGGCCATCGCACTATGACACCTGCCAGCAACACTTGAGATGTAAGTGACAATATCAAAGCCATTGTAACAAACGACTGCACTGCCATCAGCCAACCAGGCAGCAACCATTCTCGGATCATGTAGAACTCCTAGAATTTTTTTTTTTTTAATTATTGTGTATTCCTGCATGTTACTCCAAACCATACATTGTTTCTTCCTTTAATTTTAACTGTTAAAGCTTTTTAAACTACACAGCACATATCACTGTTCATCTAGGTTTTTCTGCATACTACATTTAACAATTAATGTATTTCAATCAGTAATCATAACAAAAGTAATTGCTCTTACCTGACTAAATATGTAGTGGCACCCATGAAAGAGTTTATCAAACTGGTAGGATGGGAATCGAAAGCGGTCGAAACAATATTCCCATAAGCCCATGTGTTTGAAGCTTGAAAACATCTCAGGATACGACTCAATCCAGTACGGGCCGGCAAACGAAAGGAGGAGAAATAGGCCAGCAATATACGTCAGACTGGCTCCGATGAGAGTGGCATCTGTAAATAAGTTTTAACACCAATCATTATTTTAGAACTATCTCTCTATAATCCTCACATGGAAGTATTCTAATTAGTATTGGAATAAATCAGAAACTTGAAGAAACGTACCGATTCAAAATTATAAGGGCGTGCCCAAATTAAATTACTTACTTGAAGCCTTCGGATACTCATTATCGGCGGCCGTCATATTGTCGGTTGTATTTAATAAATAATTGCAGATTATCTTTAAAACAGCACTTTGGAGAGCAAGTTTACAGTAATAAATTAAATGAAAACAAGCGTCTTCAACTGCTAACAAAATTTGACACTAATGACGTTTGTCGATTACGTTCCTGTAGATAATGACATATCGCATTTCGTCTAAAAACTTGGAAAGTCAATGACCAAAATGAACTAGTGGTTTTTTAGTCTTGACGGGCTTTACCATACATAATAATAACATTATAGTACAGGCGGTTGCTAAAATACAAATGCAATTTCCTCGAAAATCGAGTTCTTCACTACCCCATTCCGGACTTCTGAGATGGGACTCGGGGACGGGTCCCATCTCCATACAGGATCATCGTAACAGAGGCTCAAACAGAGCTTCACCGCATAACCAAACGTTTGATATTATTCCTGTCAAACGACGATTTCCCATTCTGAAATTGACTAAAGTGACACAACTTAACCAAATTTTAGTTCGACAGCACTAAGATGGCACTGAGATTATAATTTAGTGAAAATGGCAATTTTGCTATTCTGAATTTTACGTTTTTCACCAAAAATTTTGATTGTTGTAACTAAATCTGCCTGTTTTTAATCGCGATTAAAATGGTGTGGAATAAAATTAGTTGTCATGAACTAAAATTCATACCAACACCTCGGCTTCAGATGCAAAAACAGTACTGTATCTTTTTTTCTTTTCTTTTGCTTATATCTCGAAAACGGTGTGTCCTATCGCAAAAATAATGAAAATTTTGACCCCCTTTATAAAGCCCGGGAACATCTAAAATCCAACGTGTTGGTAAAAAAAAATTTTTTTTTTTTTCATATTATCCATACAAAAAGTGAAAAATTCCATACAAAACATGTCGAGGCTGCAAAATAATGGGCGACTCTGGCTCTAAAAAAAATCTCGTGGTACGGCAAACAAGTATCACGTGGAGTCGCAATCGCCAAATTTGATTTTAGATGTGTCAAAATTATTTTTAAATTTAGAGATTTTATTTTGCAGAATAGCGTTAAGATTCTCATAGCCAAAAGTAAGGAATTTTAGTGATAGTTTAGTTAGTTTAGTTCGGTATACAACAGAATCGGCACCATTATGTTATTTAATTTTTTATGTAAATATAAAGTTTCGTTATTGGCCACCGAAAAGACACAAATTTTGGTAGTTGGCTTTTTCGTCTCTGTGATGATGTACACACGGCTACACATCAAGCTATACATTTCCAATATAAGCTGATCTCACATTGTATAGGATTTCCGTACGATGCGAGACCAGCGTAAACTGGTTTTGTATAGCTTGATGTGTAGCCGTGTGTACGTATTGTAAGTAAGGAGGGTAGAGACAAGGAGAACTATCTCTCGTGAGAAGAAAGCTGAAAAAGTGTCCAACTTAAACAGTAAATAATAGTTCAAAAACCCTCCAAAATGGCGCTAGCGTAGGCAAATTGTGTGGTATGGATGTAGCAGTTGTTAACGGACTGAAGTATGTCCAGTGGCGTAGCTAGAGGGGGGCGTCGGGGGCGGTCCGCACCGGGTGCCACACTGACCTCTATTAAAATACGCTGGACTGGCTATCGCTATCAATTTCATGTGCCTATTTGAAAATCGCCATTTTGGCGCTGACGGCAGCAGTGTGGGGGAATGGAACTAATACTAGTGATGTATAACAAAAGGTTTGTTATAGATAAAAACTTTTCTGATATCGACCACAATGATAGAAATATTACCAACGCTATTGTTACAGATTTCCTATAAATTAAATTGGTTTAGGTAATTATTAACATGTAACATTCGTGTTGTCTTTTATACGTAATATGTTTTTAAAAACGTGAAATACGTTTTATAACATAATTATGTTAAGATTTACTAAAATTGTAGATAATTGATTTAAAACAATATAGGCATATATTTTGTTAAATGTTACTAAAACACAGATAAAAAGACATGTCTGCACTAGTTGAGTACCTAACTAAACTAATGAACTATAGATAGTCGTAATAAGCAGATATTTTACGTAGAAAACATAACTTGAAATAGCATTATCTAGTACTGTTTATGGACTGTAATAATAAGTATCACATGTCCGGTTGACCCCTTCCTTCCTTGTTCTCCTTAATCGGATAACAGTTCACTATAGGATCAATAAATAATAAAATTCTGTAAAATAGTAAATTACTAAGATAGAAATAGTAATTAATAAGATAATCCCTTCCTATAAAGAGTGCACAATAAGATATTATTACTAGTCAGATACCGCATGTTGCCATGTGATAAGAGACACAATAACTTTCTATAAGGTCTGTAATTACGGTAATTAACTTGTAACAACTTAATTACCGCAGGGGAGGGGGACAGGGAAATAAAAAAAGCATTCTCAAATCACATAATTTATGAAATTAAAAATTACTGTCGAGCCATTTTTTCAACGTAGTCCGTGACTGATGTTTTAAGAAACAGGCTTCCGTGAAGTGTTTAGAACACAGATAATGATACATTGTCGGAGTCCAGTTGACAACCTTCATATTTTTTAACCAAAGTTTGAGAATGTAATCGGAGGGGAACCTGTAATTAAAGGAAACATTATAGTAGGTATGGGTAAAAAAATTATAAATTATAAACATATATCTATAATTATATAGAACACTCAATGGTGCCGATTCTGTTGTACACCGAACTAAACTAACTAAACTATCACTAAAATTCCTTACTTTTGGCTATGAGAATCTTAACGCTATTCTGCAAAATAAAATCTCTAAATTTAAAAATAATTTTGACACATCTAAAATCAAATTTGACAATTATTGCGACTCCACGTGGTACTTGTTTGCCGTACCACGTGATCTTTTTTTAGAGCCGTAGGCGCGCATTATGTGTGGCCTCGACTTGTATTGTATGGAATTTTTTACTTTTTGTATGGAAAATATAAAAAAATATTACCAACACGTTGAGTTTAATAGGTTTACGGGTTACAAAGGGGGTCGAAATTTTCATTATTTTTGCGATACGACACACCGTTTTCGAGATATAAGCAAAAGAAAAGAAAAAAAAAGATACAGTACCGTTTTTGCATCTGAAGTCGAGGTGTTGGTGTGAATTTTAGTTCGTGACAACTAATTTTATTCCACACCTTTTTAATCGCGATTAAAAATAGTCAGATTTAGTTAAGACAATCAAAATTTTTGGTGAAAAACGTAAAATTCAGAATAGCAAAATTGCCATTTTCACTAAATTATAATCTCAGTGCCATCTTAGTGCTGTCAAACTAAAATATAGTTAAGTTGTGTCACTTTAGTCAATTTCAGAATGGGAAATCGTCGTTTGACAGGAATAAACTAAATTTTGGTGATTTTTAGTCTAGTTTAGAGAATTTTGTGACAAGAGAATCGGCACCAATGAGAATTATGAATCATAAGTGTTAAATTATTTGTTATTGACTCTAATAATAATAAACCTTGAAGTGTTTTGCTATTATTAGAGATCATTATAATGTGCGTATCATTATTTTAACAATGATGAGCATGACTTTTGTTTTACATCATAATATTACGAAAGTATCGATATGAATTTTGACATCCCTAACAAAAGTTATTGGTTATAAAAATGTTCGTAAAATCCCGTAAACTCGAATAGTTTACGTTTATTATTGTAAGAATACACTGTTTTAAGCGGTTTTCTAATAAGTATTTATGTTTTAGATTCACTTACTTGTGAAAACTGACACCACTGCCCTTTTCGTATCGTGTTTTACAATATACGCACGATTTCATGTTGGACGAACAATACAAGCTAAGATACAATCACTGTCACTATTATAACACTTTAATTTATATCACAATCACAGTAAACACTTTAGAAAACTTTTTATTCCGCAGAGACACTTAGCGTAAAATCAAATTTTGCAATCTTATTAGTTCTCAGAACTCTCACGTCTGTCACTGGGGGCGCTTTGAATCGGCACAACAAATAGCTGTCATTTTGTATGGGATAGCCAGTCCAGCGTATTTTAATAGAGGTCAGTGGGGTGCCACGTGTATGGGGGTGACACCCGACCGTGAAAAGAAAAAAACACAAACTATAACGTTTTTCAACGATATATCACTTAATTAGGCTTGAAACCATTTTAACCAAATTAACCAAAATAAAAAATTTCATTTATCGATTGTGATCATTTATAAAAGCACGTATTGTATGAAATCAAGAAATTGTTCACACTGACTAGTCTGACTACACCATGCGACCATGATTTTTTTACAGTTCACAGTCTGTTGTTTTATATTCGTGGCTCTATGGCTCGATTGGGCGGGGATTCCCTCAAAACTTTCTCGTTTTTATTTTAAAAAAATGAGGTTCCCAGATAAACTCTCATTAGCTAGTGGTTCAATAAAGTTAAGCTTAAGATAAACGTCGGTTAACTGTCACTGCGTTTCTGGATACGCAACAAACCATTAAACCAAACTATGAAACCGATAACTAGTTACTTAGTTGCCGGTAGATGGATCTGTATAACAGTTTTATATTAGTTTTATTAATAATTATATTTTTCGCGGGTAAATAAGTGGCTTAAATTACTATTAGAAAGTCGCCCAATTGCTATTATTTCTATAATAAACATATTTGTTTATTATAGAAATACTGTGCCTGTTACTTAAGTTTAAACGGAGCTTGTCCTACATTGCGGTGTTCGGAAACGCATTTTTGCAAGTTATCGAACCAATATCGGATAGATAAACCACCGTTAAAAGTGCCTCAGAAACCGTGCGTTAGTCTATTTGAAGAAAAACCTCGTCATATTGTAGAAGAAGCAATAGATATTTCTGTGAAAAAATAGGAGGACTAGAGGACTACGACATTCCAATAGAAAAGTATATGTTGGAATGTCTTGATCAATTCGCTATTGAACTCTGAACTACATCGAAGTTTGTTTTCAAGATGAAGCTTCATTGTTCGGGGTTGTGCAGACAAATACTTTGCTCTTGGCAAACACTGAAGAGTTGAAATTAACTGGTTGTTATGATGAGGTATCAGAAACAGAACTCCTGTTACAGATACCAAGGTTGAGAAGATGTCATACCATGTCCATCCATTGAAAACTGACTTCTTAACAGATTTGAAGGGTTCTAGTATCTTGGATCCACTGTAGCACCAACATCCTGTGTAGAGAGACACATACAAAATAGAATCCGGGCAGCCTGGCTGAAATGGAAATCGTGGTCTGGCACCCCATGCGACACGATTCCGTATGCAGATTGTAGTCAAGGGCAACGCATTTAAAAGGGCAGTAAGACCAGCCCTACTATATGGATCTGAGTGCTGGCCCAAGAAGACGGATGAACAGGAAATGTTCACCACAGAGATGAAGATGATACGCTGGTCTGGTTGAGTTTCGAAAAGGGATAAAATAAGAAACGAACATATCCGTGGTACTTTAAAAAGTCGTTAACATACACTAAAAACTTAGTGAAAACGAACATGATGTAATGGACGAGATGATGACCATCAGAAGTGCAAGGAGGGCTGACCCCAAATAAATTGGGATAATAGCCAGGAGAAAGAAGAAGAGAGAAAATTGTATTTTAATTATGAAAGACTCATTTGTAATAATTAAATTAAATCCCAGTTTACGTTTATCGGATGTTTATTAATTTAACCGTTTTTATTCTTGGGTGACACCAACACAACTATACGCGACGGGTGCCACCCATGCTAGCTACGCCACTGAGTATGCCCAGTTAGAAAATTAACGGATTGAAGTATGCAGAGTCAGAAAATTGAATATTTTTAGTGACTAGAGTAGTTAGTGACAGTCCAGTATACCATACCTCAACAATTTACGTAGTCCAACATTATACCATTATTAACATTATTACCTAAGCTATATAGCTTAGGTTGTTCTTAACTGTCGCATTAGGGTAAACCCTGTAATGGTAGTTAAGCTGTTATAAATAAATAAATAAATATTTTGTAAATATAACCCAAAATTATTGCTTTTAAGATTTACCCGGTGGCTACTGTGGCGCTACCCTTATTTTGCACATTGTGACGGACACTTTTCATACACAGAGATAGTTCTCCTTGTCTCTACCCTCCATAATTGTAAGTAAGGGCATATAGAGGGTTTAGCCTGATTCTGACGTTCGACCTTGCCCTAGGCAATATTGGATGGCAAAATGCCGACTCCGAGCCCATCCGAGCCCAAATAAGGTTTGAAGACACACTACACTACACACACACCCACACACACACACACACACACACACACACACACACACACACACGCACACACTTTAATATAGAGCTAATAATTATTTTCCCTAAAATTGTAAGGAAATCCTTTAAAATGCGAGATCAGCATACTGGAAAAATATAGTTTGATGTGTAGCCGTGCGTACCTATTGGGATGTTAACAGAAGTAAGGGCCAAGGACAGAACCTTAGGAACGCCTACTCAATGCTCCCTTCATGCGTAAGTTGGTAGCTAAGTTGGCACTTAGGAAATTGAATCCCATAGTTAAGTAGCACAGGGACCCCAGTGAGAATAATAGCTAAATAAAAGGAGGAGCCACAATACACAGGCAAATAAATAAAATAGAGTAGGAAATAAAATAAACATTTTATTATTATAAGGCAGTTTAAGGTTCATCCACAATTAGAAAAAATTACATTAATCTTACACTAATTTTATTCTTACCGACTACTTACATTTTAAAATAAACGACAGTGTATAAATTGGACGGTTTTAGGGAAGGTACGTGGTACGTTGAGAAATCTTGTATTTTACACAAAAATAATATTAAATAGGTACCTACTTAAATAGTAAAATATAAATTTACTAACAGAGCTGCTATTGAAATTACTACAGAAATATAATTATCATCTTAATTATAACAGTTTATAAACCTTTTATAGTAACAAGGTGTACTAAAGTAAGGCCAACGAGACGAGATAAAGAAACTTATACAAAGTTTCGGGGGCACCTAACATTTTAATTTAAAGAAAGTATTTTTCGTGGTGAATTGATATCTTTCGAAGGTTGTCAGGCTGTGATTCCACATTCCATAGTAAAAATCAACAAGAAAAACGGAAATAATAACAAAAAATCTAAACAAATACGGAAACGAAAAAAGTCGTATAACTTCGAACGCAATCTAAACAGGAATGAACCAAACGGACCAAATATTGATAGCTGCTGTACCGACCGCTTACCTCTACCACGAATCACAAAACAACAGCCGTCGTCGTCGACCAACTGACGTCATAATAATTGCGTGAGATAGGGACAGAGATAATAATCGCTCGCTATCGTAATGTAACTCAGTAAAGGTCAGGTTGTTTCCATTCTTTATCTCGTCTCGTTGGCCTTACTTTACTTGTTACAAAACGGTTTTTGTTAATTATTTTTTTTTATAAAATCCAGTGATCCAAAGTTGGAATCATTGAAGGAGCTTAGAAAAGGCAAAAAGGCCACATGAAAGCCACTCCACCTACAATGCGAAATAAATTATGATAGTTTAGGCTAAGTAGGTATATCTCAATGGCTTAGTCAGTATCGAGTTAGGAGAACAAAAGTTTGAGCTAGTTTCAATTTTATTGAACAATATTGTCATTGAACCGTGTAGGATACGTATTGTGCAGTCTTGCTAACGGGAAAACATTGAAGCATATGGGTCGTCAATATTATTGCGTGAAAATAAAGGGCTGATTCAATCATATTCTTCAATATATATATTGCGCAAACTTATTGTAGGTGTAGGGGCCTCCTTAAATAATGTTATTTGCAGTACAGTTAAATGCGCAACATTTTCGGCAACATAAAATAGTGGAGGTAGTCCGTTTCATTATTACATCTGGCACTCATTCAAATCTTGAGTCCAACACAATTCATGTTTTATTTCTATCACTCCAATCGATAGTGTTATCCACATTACTTTGTAAACTTACAAAACGTGTAAAACTCAACTAAAACACACTTATACACAACATAATATTACGTAAAATAAATACATAAAAACGTGTATACTGGTAATAAAATGTATTCATTCGAATACTGGAATTTGTGCCGATTCTTTTGGACGGAACTAGTTCATAAGATCTAACACTTTTGGTCTTATTACAAAACAAGGTTTTTCTTTTGACATGGTCTAAACCATCGAGCCCGTTTTTGAAATTGGAATCTAACAGAAATTGAAATACAGTTCCTTTTACAAAACCGACCACTTAGTCCGGTCTTATGTCGTCAATTTTGTATTAAGAACTTTACTATAGTCGGCATAAAGTTCGAAATACAAAAACTGACTCGATGGTTAAGGCTCGGGCTAAAGTTAGACCGTATTTTGTAATAAGATGGATTATATTTAATTAACTCTATTTACTTGTGATGTTCAATGTTATGCTTTTGTTTCGTACTCCAACTCAAATCGAGCTTGTGATTCTTTCACCTTGTTACGCTTCTTTGCTTGGATGTTAGACTCGGTCAAAAAGAGGGCTGCCGTCACTAAGCATGCTAAGGAACCCACGACACCCAAACCGAATGACCAGCCTGCGAAAAAAATATAATGTTTACATACCAATGTTAATGCAAAAACGAACTTTATTGTAGTTATAAATCATGAAGTCATTGCTCACCTAAGTAATTGTTGGGATGGTCTGGCATCCAACCGTCCGTGTTTCCCAAAGAGGCAAAAACTATAACAGCAATGACTCCACAAATACCTAAAATATTGTAAAAAGAAAGATTATATTATAAAAAAAATCCATGATTTTATTTCGAGTTGTCTGCATGTAATCTAAGCAGTTCATCTCACCTGATCCCAGCATAATAAATCCAATACTTTTGATCAGCGTCACATATCTGTGTTGGTCAGGCCCCCAGCATAGGAAGAACATCAACACCAATATTGTAGAGATCAAAACTCCCAGCAAGCACAATGTAAAGAAAAACTGTGTTGCGATCATGAAACCTGCAAAAAAACAGTTATTAATCATATGTTTTTTTTAAGTTCGTGGTTAAGGTTACAGAATAGAATAGCGATATTGCAATTTTTTGTGTGATGTTGGTCATCAGCTCGCGACACCAGTGGCGTTTTTGCCACATAAAACATAAATAGGGTCTGTTCAGTAACCTCCCTAGATTTTAGCTAGAACTAGAATAAATAAATAAAGACAATGCAAGGAAACTGACCAGGTAGTAGATATCCACGGATCTTATCGTATCCGGTCGTGAAGGGGTCGTACACCCAACGACATCCAACGAAGAATCGTCTTTGATACTGATCCAGCGGGTCTGGCAGAGATCTGAAGCAATGACTCCATAACCCTAATCTAAAACCATGAGAAATGGATAAATACCCACTGTTATTAAGAACAAGTACCTACAATAAGCAAGAAAATTATAATATCTAACAGCAAGCTTGCATATTAAATTAATTACACTTGGACCTTAGGTACATAAATATGATACAAGGGTACATAAATCTCAGAAAATTACAAATAATAGAGTATAGTTTGTGTTTACCTATCTAACTTTGCGCCTCTTATTCTGGAGTCGCTGACCAACCAACTGGGCGTACCGAATGCCAATGCCACCGTAACAAGGGCAATGACAAACACGCCAATGCCGCAATTACCGGCTAAACTTCTATTCTTCATTGTCTCTGCAACAAGTTAAAAATCCCTTTCATTCATGGTTGTTATCTATAATTCAGTAGAATTGCTAATTAAGTACTAAAATGATAATAACAAAAAATTAAAAGACGAGATCGTATACAAAATTAATTGAATTAATATTGACCTGACATGTTAGCTCCAAAAAAAGGAAAAAGCAAGAAAACTAGAAACACAATTTACATACAGATCGGCCGGACGGGGTTCGATTCTATCTTCCATGTCGAACAAAGAAGCAAACAAATTGCTTTTTGTTATTTAAGTGGGATAGATCGAACTTTGCCTATCCTGAAATCGCATCATTATTCGTGATGCGATTATAAGATCTTATGAGGCCAATAACCCACGACCCACGTAGCGCAGTAACCAATTTCTCAGCCACTGCACCAATATACACATCTGTTTTACTCGAATTAAGCCCCATAAATAGGTTAATAGGCTCGCCCCTCATTGCAGAGACAATTCTTGGATAGCAGGCAACGTGTTGCTGATGAGTCATCATTTTTTTGACAACTGTTCGCTGATATGAAAAATGTTTGGGTATTTAATAGGGTCATATTGTGTAGTCTGTAACATGCAATACGCTGAATTAGAATATAGGCGTACTGAAGTTATGAAATGTATTTTTCATTCAACTACGTAGTAATGTTATCATTAATCACTACAAAACCGATCATAAGGACTTATTTTTTGCTTAGAACCAAAAAAGTGCAGTTCAAATGTTAAAATGATATCTCATGGTTGCACAGTATTTCATTACTGCACTGTTTTTTATTTAAATTATAAATTTACCACAGAGGTTTAATGTATCCCATTAAGTTTATTAAAAAATGTATGAATTAGATCAAAAAGATACTGGCTGAAAATAAAAATCGGCTGATTAAAACGGACTTGGTGAAAAAAATATAACAAATAGCGCGCCGTAGACAGAGAACAGCGCGCATGTTGTACCATTTTAAAACTTTGATACTTCATAATTAGCAAGAAAAGTTTTAAAAAAAATGGAAATAGACAGTCATAGCCATAATATGAATTCAACTCCAGAATAATTATTATTCACAAATAAACCAAACAATTACTAGAATAAATGTTCCAAGTAAAAGTGCAAATTTCACTTTTAATAACTGTTACTGCACATTTAATAATTTTATTGTAAGTTTTAAATATTAGAGAAGATGAATTTATTAAAGTTTGTGTTCACTTGAGTTTTTATATTGAGTAGGTATATTTTAGCACGGTAGGTAGATTGGTAGTTGAAAGAAAAGTAGGTAGTACGCACCTCGCTAAAGTGAGTAATTAATGCACTAAGTGCCCTCGCATGATGCACTGGGGCACCAACTTAACAATCATGCAGCTCGCTTTGCGCTCGATGCAACAATCTACTAATAATTCCTGTGCTTTCATGGTTTCTCATCTCACAGATACGACTATTTTATCGTAAGCACGACACGTGATCTTGTATGATTCAACTTTGTAATAAATTATTTATCAAACGCATGTTGTCGTTTATGATATGACGAACTGTTCCCCGCGACTTCGTCTGCGTGTATTTTGCAATTTATCTTTTTTTAAGTGTAATGTCCGGGATTACAAGTAAGCTATGTCCTTCTCCAGGTTCCAGACTACCTATCTGCGTAATTTAATAACAATAGTGGCTTAGGCGTGAATAGATAACGGACAGACAAAACTACTTTCAGTTCAAATGCTGTTCGCTGCATAAAGCTCTTCTTATCTTAGTCTACGTCCAATCAACCATAGGAAAACCTCGCGAAGTCTGTCGTCCTCGCACGTGGGAAACATTCAACAGTCACTTTTATACTCTAATCACTCAGTCATCCGTTTATAGGACCAGTCGACCACACAGTGTAGTCAGAGTAGTGAACTCTTCAGCCAGGTCTACGCATAATAGCGGTCGCGAGGAGCTAGAACAGGTTAATTAGTGGCTACCGGTCGAACGCCTTTGTTTAGCAAGACGCTTTGTGTACGCCATACATGTCAGACACATTCAGAACAGTGAAACAAGAAAATGCCTTGTTGCGATTTTCTTGTTCATGCGGATTTTATGAAGATGGACGTATTGGGAAATACTTAGAAATGGCTTTCCCTACTTCAAGCTGAATGCATTTTTCCGAGAACTCATCTGTAAAATGCGACAGAATTTCCCTGACCTTGGACCCAATATACTCGGACCATATTCTTCTATCAGAATATCAAAGAGCCATGAAAAATAAGTTTTTTATGCCGTGTATTGCGCGAACGTGTGGGCAGATGTGTATTGTCGTGTGGAGCATTGCCACATTTCGCCATATAATTTTTAAGTCGACCAATAGAGTACGAGCCATTTGCCATAAACAAGGTACAAATCCAGACTTCAGATACTGATCGACTTAGCCTGACCCAGGAATCGAATCCACAACACCCCAAGCTCCGCGTTTGCGCTTGTGACCAGTAGACCGCAATGAGACAGTTATTTTTTTTATATTATTCGGGGGAGATTAATGAGAGATGGCAAACATTTAACACAAATAATTTTAGTAAATGGGAGTTATGGTGTGGATTGGTGGTTATTGCAAATGAAAACCCCATGCTTTGAAGAAGCTAAGTAAGTTTGAACTTTTCACTATAAAGTTACCAAAAGAAAAGACAATTTTAAAGTTCCTTACTTAACATTAAATCAAATCTTTTTCATTACAAATAACTGTTTTGAAACTTGATAACTGCAACTAAACACATCACCCTTAAAAAAGAGGTATGTGGAATAAACAATGTGAATCAACTGCTCAGCATTTTACAATCAGACTATAGCTATACCTAAGTTTAAACACAGTCTAACAAAACCATAAAGCTCATGCACAAAGCTGTTACAGTTCATACTTTTGACTTGTTAATTAGTAAACCCCAATGTCAGAGCAATTTGTAAGAACTTTATAAGTATGTGTCACTTAACACCAAAACACAAGGTCATACGCCTGAGATGAATAGCAAATCTAAGTACCTCTGTAAGAGTTTCGCAATACAGTCAATGAAGGCAGTGTGTGTAATACACAGCATAACATTCACGCAGAAATACAATGCCAGAATGTTCACACGCGTTTTAACTGTGGGAACTCATAAAATATGCAAAACTATTTATTTTTTTACGTTTTTCTGTAGAATTTTGTTTTTGGTAACATGATTAGGTATCAGTAAACTTCAAACTTGAAATGTTATATGCAATATAATTGTAATAAAAAAACGAAGTACTTTCATGGTTATTTAGAGTAGTTAACCATTTCAATATATTTTTTTAATTAGCTCTGATGCTTCAGCACCGGTGGTAGCAGCACCTTTGTGCTTTTATATATTTGTAAAAAACATTACCTGCCTACACTCCACAAGACATTCATCATGAATATCTGGCCGAAATTGCTGATTGAGATAAGACTGCTCATAGTGTGAGCTCATAGCCCTTTTCCCATTTTGTAAAATTTTATAATTGTGCCTTATGATTAACCTTTTAAGCACTTGTGTAAATATCAATTGCCGTGCCCCTAGCGTGTGGCTACAAATCAACAAAATAATATTTTTTTAGTTTTAGTTGTGCCACGCAGTTAATAGGACGAAAATGGAACGAAAAAATCATGCATGTTCTCTGTCGCAGAAATACGACGCGAGCGGTAGGGGCACGGAAATATGTGTCGCACAAATGCGACACAAGTGGTCAAAAGGTTCAGGTGTGTGTAAATAGAGTCCGTCTTTACTTTAAAAAAATATCTCAGCTATCAACATTAAGTAAGATATTTAAAATGATTAATAGGTACTTGACAGTTACAGCATAAGCATTAAGCCACCTGGGCTGGGATGGGTTAAAAAAAACAAGTGGATGTGTCATTATGACTTGGGCACAAAAAAACAAGTTGAACCAGCAATAATTATTATTAAATATTGTGGCAGCAGCCTAGTTATATTCACTAAGATGGGGCAATCAGAAAGTTTGACATCACAAACAGTGGTCAAATATTTTGCTTTTTTGATTAATTTGTCAAAATAATAGTATAGTTACACCATTGAGGTAATATGCACTACATACACATATTACCTCAATGAGTTACACTTAATATTTTTGTCTTAGGTGTTTGAAAAAGGATTTGAAAACAAAATACTTGTTTTACAATTTTAAAACTGTTACAATACCAAATTCAGTGTTATTATTGCAATTCATATTACATATTAAGGTATTATCATTTTATTATTCATATTTAAGTGCTATTTGCGAAGTTTCCAATTTTCTGATGACACCCTCTTGAGGTTGCCTTTAGTTTAGGGAAGGTAAGCTAGGCACAATATTGTAGGTAAACTGAATACATAGAAACCACAGAAACCTAATTTGATAAAAACCAATAGTTTTATTTCACACTTGTCTTTAAGCATTTTTTGGTATCAACACTACTGTCGACAGAGTTAACTGCGATATTTTGAAACAGAAATCAAACAAAGTGATGGAATAATGACGCTATGGTACACAAAACTTTAATTTAGACACATTAAATCATTTTGAAACCTAAATAAGTCATTGAAATAATGAGATAATAAATATATTGCAAAAAAATAGTTTAACTACTTAATATTCAATTCAAAGAGTGTGAGAGAATCTAAAGTTCTTGGGTACCTACCAAAAGTTTACTCACCAATGTTTTAGTATTCCTGAAATATTGTATTAAACTTACAACTTTGTTAAAATATACCAAATGCACGTGGAGTTTAGGTGAATAAATATAATCATTCAAAACTTTTTGTTAACAATAACAAAATAACTCTCGGGATTACTGATCAACGCCCAACAACTTGATTGTCAGTTGTCACAGTTGTCAGTTAATTTCATCGCCCATAACCATTATACGTCAATGCCCATAACCGAGTTAACCGACCGACCACAGATTACTCAAGCGTAAGGTACTCTGTGACTCACTCAAGCAACAAGCAACCGACAAGACAACGCAACTTCGTTTCATAGTCGTATCGTACGAATATGTGTGGGACAAGGACAGATAGATGAAAATAGAAACACCTAGGCTACATTCCGAACTGCGCTGTAATCGATTTGAGCGTGCTTACTCTCGTTCCGTGTGAGCGCGATAACGATGTCCCGTGAATCGTCATAGATGACGTCATTACATGCGCCATATTGCGGTAACGCCGAGCATGCCCTAAATTAATATCACCGTGAACGCTGTCAAAAATGACAGTTGTGCAGTTTAGTTTTGAGTCACATCATAAATCTTTAAACTAAAGTGGCATTTTTGAAATTGTGTTGTAAAATCTAAGACGTAACAGAATACCTGAACTGAGTTTTTAACTCATGCGCATTAAATATAGTTATTGTTGCATATATGTATATAATTTGTAATTAGTGGTATTTTTCTTCGGGGTAAAGCAAGGGCTGGGAGCATATAAATAAGCTAATATAAGCATTTCGTCATCCTCTTTATCAGTGGACGAATGGCGTTCTCAAACTCAAAATCTGAGTTATCAGAGTCGATAGAGTAAACCAACAAAATAAAAGTGCCAAAGCGTGGCACTTTCATTTTCAAATAAATATCCCATCGGTCTCTTTTGTGCAAGTGTCGGGTTAAAGTTGAGTGAGCACTGTGAGCACGTTCACGAGCGTTCCTAACTGTTGACAGCTCTAAGCTGTCTTAAATCGTGATACTAAAGATCGGAATGCAAATTAATGATGTGAGCGCTGTGAGTGGTTATGGCACAATTCGGAATGTACCACCCCAGTTTAGATTGCCATTCAAATCAAACTCAAACAACTCGAAGCACATAAAAACTCATAAAAATAGGTTATTAAAAAAAAACAAAAAAAAATCTATGGGGCCTAGGTCAAATCCTCAGAACAATAAATTGTTCTGAGGTCAAAGCATTTGGGCTAGGTCTCAGAACAATAACTAAATTGTTCTGAGGGCTAGGTAGATAGCAGACGACCCCACCTATCTGCCATTTTCGTATGTTCAACGTTCTGTCGGACACCCTGTATACCCAGACTTTTTTAAATGGGTTTACGGCCGCAAATAATATTTTGATGACAACATCAACATAATTTATACTGACCTGCAAATTGAAAAAAACGTAAGAAAATTTGAATTTCGCGGGCAGGCTTGACGCTTCCCCCTTATTACCTTTTTCCCCGATGTGTTCTATCTATGGTTGCTATTCTGTTGTTAACATAGATGTAGGTTGTTAAGGTTGTACCGGTTGTACTTAAAGAGGTAGTACTTAAATAGGGTTGGGTTGTACGACATACAGTCGTTTTGTAATAATTAATTCATTTAGTAGATTCACAGACTACAATATAGTAGGTATAGGATAAGTAGATTACTCAAGACTGGAGGATTTGAACAACACCTCATCCCTCTAAAAATAAGCTACAGTGCAGGGATTCTAAAACAGAACCTTTAAAAAACTGGCCAAGTGCGTATGTCGGACCACGCGCATTAAAGGGTTCCTTATTTAGGATGAATATTTACGCATACACATTATTGCTTTTACCGTTCGCTAAAATAAGTTGGTATTTCATTTAACCCAAAACATCCCGTATCGCACAAACTATTGAAACACTAAAAATGATAGATTGATTAAAGGCTCCCGCAGACAGGCTCGACGCGCGTCGCGACTACGACAGACGGTGCTACGCGATTCTGGTAGAGCAAGTATATCCATGAAGTTTTTATATAACATTTTCTACTAGTCGCGTTCACCAGTCTGCGGGAGCAAAGGAAGCTGTAACATAAAAACATTAGGATATTTATAATTATGGCATGTAACGATACCCTACACACTTTTGTGCATTGATTTTTTTTTCAACTAACGGTATACCTTAACTATACCGTTTTTCTCGTAATTTCTCTACACCATTGATTAGCGGTGCACAGAATACACCTATAAATTTTTATCGTTAGATATAGTACCAATAGTCTCCGAGTAAAACTGCTGTTTGACTTCCGGAACGACGGACATTATGAAATTTTAAGGGTTCCGTTTTGGTCATTTGGCTAGGGAACCCTAAAAAGGCACGAGACTATCAGACCCTTACCGATAAGACCACACTATCAAAACTCTTGGTTATAGGAAACAGGAAACAACAAGACTTCGGGGAAATACACTCCTTAGCTGTGCTATGCACGTACCTAGGTACGTCTTATTACCAGCACCACTGTCATGTGATTATAATAAAACAGTCTGGTTCCCTAACTACGGTCAGTGCTGCTTTTACCTTTATCACAAAAAAAATCGATAATAATAATAGTTTATTGTAGGTATTTTAGCATTTTGTAGATTAGCAGTTAATATTCTTCTAATTTTACTTTATTCCGATTTTGATTAAATATTTAAGAACTATCGAGGAAGTTCATATCTAAGCAGTTTTAGAACAAAATCCCGTGAACACGATGACCGCATCTGTTTTACGTTAGTTACTGTTAGCGCCCGAGCGCTACAGGGAAAAATAGTCCTAAAGGTGCATAGATATGAACTTCCTCGATAGTACCTAGCTCATTTTCTCAGTAGCAGCCCGGAGTCTGGGTTTGTGACTCACTTTGTGCTAAGGGGGCGAGCCTATTGCCATCAATCGGTGATGGCAATAACTGGGGAAATGTGGGTGAGTGGAGTGGGTGTACTAAGGGTCAACTCTGCCTAACACTTGACAGAGACACACGCGTGATTCAAAATGTTTGTATCTTAAATGAATAATTAAGGAAGATGATTATTTTATTTCTGAAAGAATATTCCTTAACAATGAAAACTGCAAATAAATAATGTGAAAAAGCTGTGGAAAAATAAAGATAGAATTTTTTAAAGCGGTTCCTTTAACACTAGTTCAAGAAATTTAAAATCATAATTATAACTGGAAAACTATCAAGAATCGCGGAACATACATGGGGTGTATCTTCGACATGAGAAAACATTTTTTTTATGACGTCACTATTTGTACCACCCTGTTTAATACTAACCATCTACATTTACTACACACCCATTGTTCTTTTGTTTCAGTGTTTTTCGAACCGACAGATAGAAGAAAAGCTCCGAAAATTATTCGGGATAAATACACTATATCATACGCTTCACCGAATTTATCTGAATTACGAGCAATGGCACAAGTGCTTAAACCATCTCAAAGAACGAATGTCGAAGGACACTGTGAATTTACAGAAATTGCAGAACTATATCCAGTTGTATCACATGTTATAGAATTCATGATAATTACAATGGGTTCCAAAGGAGTTATAACTATAAAAAACAAAGGTCATAAAGATATAGCAAGATTTTATCCAACCGAACCTATTGGTGTGATCGAGAATGTGTCAGGAGCAGGAGACTGTTTTGCGAGTGGCTTTATTCATGGTATGCTCTCTGGACTTCAGGAAGCGCAGTGCATGTTCATTGGCTTCGAAGCAGCTAAGATGTCGCTTCTGTGCAGAAACACTGTACCTTCGAATTTAGATAGTATAAATTCTTCATTGTATAAAAAAGCGAAGTACGAGCTAATAAAATGATAGTTAAAAGTATACAAATTATATTTTTATAAAGGCACACAATCTTAAACTGTTAAGTAACATATAAAGGTTATTACTTACTTAATGCTCTAATCCTTACAAGCCATGTACATTCCATTCAAATTGATTATTATCAATACTGATCGTGTATTTACTGTACGGTATTTAGTATGGGTTTTACTAACATTTGTTGGTGGAAAGCTTTTTTTACGGAAAAGTAATTGTTTCCGTCTAAATTATTTTTAGTTTGTACCTATATGTCGTTCGTATACAATTTTTTCCTAATATAAGTAAAAGGTATTTTGTACCGACATTTGTATTTTTTTCTCGTTTCAAGTTTTAATTTTGGTGTTTATCTGTGGAAACTTGTAAATGGCCTTCAGTTGCATAATATTGTTTAAGTACCTACATTGTGTACTAAAGCTGTAAGTTTCCCGAATAAAATAAAATAAAATAAACATAATGGGGAGACTTGGGTGGCGCAAACCTCAAGAATATATGAAATCATGCTGATTATAATTTTTTTCGTCAGTTAATGCACATCTAACACCCAACCTAGGATGAGAAAAGCACAATTTTCAGTACGTACACATAAAATAAATCTATTATACCAGTAGGTACAGTCAGTGACCTGCGAAAGCTGACCCCTCTTCTTCTTCATAAAAGGGGTCAGGTAATGTAGGGCACTGACCGTACCTACATACTAATAATAATATACTATATCTCCATAGGTTTAGGTAGTTAAATAGTGTAAACAAAAAAAAACACGTGACTCGTAGATGCTTGCTCATAGACTTTTATTTGAAATGTTAAAATAATATTATGTAGAGTCACATATTAATATACTCTATTCTGAATCTGATGAACTATCTGTCACATTAATAATAAAGCATTCAGTGGTACTTATCATCAATTATTTTGTCTAATTTAAACATTTTTTGTTCTTTTATATTTTAAGACCGTCGCAATTTTTTCAATTCTCAGTAGTCACATTAGCTAAAGCCTCTGGCAAAAGAATTATTAGGTCATCCATTTTAAAAGTTTTATTTTTCTCGGCTACAAACCCCTTAACTTGAGCCCATATTTACTCAATTGGATTGAGCGCACAGTGATATGATAGCAGGCGCAATACTGTGACACCATTTGTTGTACTCTTCAATTTAGCAAGGTTATAATTCATTGTATTTTCTAAAAGGTTTGGGGGAACCTGTCTTTTTACGCTCTTTACGATAGACAGATAACAAAATATCATTAAAATAAATCTAACAAAAAAATAGTGCTCAAGCAGTTACATCTACGAAGAGTAGTTTACGAATATGATAAAGTTTAACATACTATAATAAAAGAAGAAACTATCCTTTGATCGAAAATAAATTTAACTTTGTTATAACGTATTTTTAAACAAGAAAGTGCATACTATAGAAAACGCTTTTTACGATTTGTTTACCTTTTTTTAACTACCTAAACCTTTTTTTAGGTAAGATTCACTCTCTTTAAATGCATTCACAATTAAATATTATAGTATTTATAATACAATATTCTTGGTGTACCTATTATTTTATGTATAAAATTAAGGAATACATTGTGGCATGTCCACCGATGTACCACTATGTCCACTGTTGTACATGAAGTTTAAATAAATAAATAAATACATTACAGGTTATAAAACTCCTGAATGCTAGCTGCATTTATTTTATGTAGGTAAGTAAATCCAAATTCAAAATACATAAATATTGTAATATTACCAGCAATGAATTCTAATCAACTTTGTGGTTTCTTCATCTAAACATAATACTTAAAACCGAAATTACATCAGTAAATAAAATAAGATCATTATTTCCAGTTGTTAAAAATAGGCGTAATTATATTTGAACACAGCTATAACATTTTACAGAAGTAAGTAACTAAGTTTACATGTAAAAAATATAGTAGGTACTAGTCTAAACTACTTAATTCTAAAATATTAAAAGAATACAATGAGTCTATTTTTGGACGGACAACACAGATACAGTCAATTATATTGTTAAGGCAATGATTATGGTACAAATTCCACAAAATAATGTGGTATATTTAGTACTTATTAATAGTTTTTTGTTAAATCTAGATAACTTAGTTACAAAAATACAAAACCACAATGTTCAATAAAACTGTTAAAAATGAGAAAAGACAGAGTCATTATATAAAGTACTTTAAAAATGTTAGTCTATATGTCAGTATGTCCACCTGCATAGCCAACCTTCCTTTCATGCATAGTATAAGATGATGGCTCCCTGCTCTGCATCTCATGAAGTCGCTTATACTTTTGTACTCTTGCTTCTACTAAGAACAGAATGCCAGCAGGGAAAAGTAAGATAACACCTATGACACCAAGAGCATATGCCCAGCCCAGATCATTGTGTTCCCAATTGGGCATCCAGTCTCGACCGTCACCTCTAGCACCAAAAGTCACCACAGATATGATGCCAGAGAATCCTGAAAATAATTTTATATTAAAGCAGAATATTCTACAAATATTCACATAGTTTGTTATGAGTGGCACTAAAGTATACTTTATAAGTGCCTCAGGCATTAAGTCTGCCTTCGTACAGTATTTTTTTTACTTGTGCATAAAAGTTTTAATAAATAAATATTGTTACAAATCATCAGTTCAGTTCAGTTCCACTCTAAGAGCAATCAGTTCATGTGGCAGTGCAGTTAAATTTTTTGTTTTGGGTAGTATTACTTAGATTAACAGGATAGGTAAAAAATATAACAAACCTCCAATAACAAGAACTGTCCCTAGAGTTACCAGAAGTGTTAGGAATTTGTCGTCATCTTTGTCTTTCTTCACATAGAGGTAAGACAAAAACATTGATAAAATAACACAGCACATAGCTATAGTGAAAAAGAATTGTGTTGCTATGAAGAAACCAGGCAGTAGTATGTCATGAATGATGTAATATTCTTCTTCAAATATCCACCAGCATCCAGTGAAGACTGTGTCATACCAATGATGTATTTCTTCGAATCCATTGAAGCACACCTCCCACAAGCCTGCAAATTTAACCAAGATGCTTCAGATTCGATAGGTGTAAACGCCTTGCCTATATTTTAAAAACTGGATGTTTGTGTGAGTTTCCAGTATTCTTTCCCGTACTACTCATCCGTAAGCCATGAAACTGTAAATTGCACGCACTCCCGCGAATGTTTGTGAATTAAAAATATAAAAACACCGGTAATTGAGTCAGGAACGGAGTTGCGAGCAACAGCTAGTTATAAATACAAACAACTGTTTGAATTAATAGGTTTAAAGGCTTTCTTCAAACAATAAAAACATGAGACATTGAAACTTCTTACCAATTTTTATAAACTTTGGGTTCTTTAGTTTTCCGTCAGTAACCAGCCAATATGGACTTATGAAGGCAATTATTATGAATAAAGATGCAAATATAAAGAATCCAAGCGCAAATAATCCGGTTTTAGATTTAACCATTTTTATTATTAACAAAATCAAAATAACAATCAAAAATTAAATTATCAACACGCCCTAACGTCTTACCACAGACCACTACCACAGACTATATAGAGAACTCGTCTTACGTCAACGTCATAAACCGCCGCCACCCGCGCCCCCGCCACAATGACTAAAGACTAAGCACCGTAGACAGAGAATCTAAGCACAGCAAGCTTACTCTCGACACTCGATCTCAACCGGAATTGGAAATTGGGATCGAGATTTTGTCATTTGGCACTCTTGAATGTTACACTAGCTCACGATTGGAATCGTACTAGGCGGATTTTTATGGAACTAAATGAAATCGACTTTACTCGAACGAATGCACTTTTTCGGTACTCTTGACGAGATTTTGACGTTGACATATCGAGTTTGAATTCGTGTTTATGTCAAAGTTGAACGATTACAAAAAGGCTACCTACTTTTTCGGGATCGAGTTTGTTATTGTGAGTGATTTGTGAAGTTTTTATTGTCATTAATGGCTCGTTTAGAACTTATTTGTGATATTTTGGGCAACGCTCATAAGTTAGATATGAGACAAAGGCGGAATTTGAGACGAATGGCGCGTTATGCAGACAACGCGTTTGCCATGACTGACGATGAATTTAAGTTAGTAAAGAGCTTTTCGACGTGATTTGTAGGGATTTAGAACCTTTGATGCCGCAGCCTACTCGCCGTAGCGACATACCAAGAAAATACAAGGTTTGTAAACTAGGAATTTAATTTCATTCTTTAGGTTTTAGTGGCTCTTTCATTCTACGCCACAGGGAGCTACCTATAGCCCGATTCAAACTTTATGGCGGCTGTGAAGTGCGCTTCTCGTTGCGCAGTATAGGTCGCACACAAGGTACAATGCTGTCCCAACAATCGGTTTCAAGAGCAATAAGAGAAGTCACAAAAATGGTCTTAATACAAATTATATATTAAATAAATGGCTTAAGTTTCCATTGCAGACTCGCCGACAACGAGACTTAATTAAACAAAGATATAAATTGTACTTCTTTTTACCTTAATGTTAAATAGTACTTATCATTCAATACTTCTGTTATGTTGTTTTGAAATTTGTTATGTTTATTTTCAACTTATTTGCTGAGATTAATAAGCTAATATTAAATTAATTTCAGGTTTCATGAAAAATTTAAAATTCCTGCAGTCACAGGATGTATTGATGGTACTCATGTGGCTATTGTAAGACCCATCACAAAATGAAGAGCAGTTTTATGACAGAAAAGGTTACCATTCGAGAAATGTTTTAATTGTGAGTAAGGTTGGTTATTTATCTAGATAATAACTATTAGAGTAACTTTAACTTTCTATAAACAGTATTTCTTTTACAGATTTGTGATGCAGATCTCAATATACTGAGTGTAGATTCTTCATTTGGTGGTGCCTCACATGATACTTTTGTCTGGAACCAACATCCTGTTAAGATGCTTGGAAACATGCTGGTCCAGCTACATAGGACAATCTAGGGTCTAGATAAAATTAAACTTGTTGCTACTTTAATTGTATAGTTTATTATTTTTATGACATTGATTTACATTCTGCGATTACTTTAACTCACACACTGACATATTAATTGTTTACATAATTTGGGAAATCTTATACTTTTACAATGTTTGTAAATATGTGAACATCATGTATCTATCACTTAATTAACTTATTTATCATTGCTACGTTTTAACACATTTTGTAAATTAATCAATTATTTATTTTTACTAAACATACTATTAATTTGTTGTGTAAGAACAAATTCATGACTAATATAAGTAATTAAAAACTAATTCAATGTTTTCTCTCATAATTTTTTTTCTTTTTTACTTAACATATTATTAATATCCTAGATAGGTAAATACAATATGTAACCAAAACTTGTACTCTCTTTTATTATTTATTAAACAATAGTAAAAAATACAATATAACTTTACTAATACCTACTTAAAACCTTAAAGTAATAATATCTAAAATTACTGCCTATTTTGTCTCAGGGCATCAGCAATGTTATTAAGGGCATTTGCCACAGTTTGAGACCCTTCTCTTATGGCTGTCGAGACTCCCTCCATCTGTTCTACAGCTCGAAATAAGGCCCTCGCTGTGACAGTTTCTGCTTCAACCCTCTGCCTCTCTATAGCTGCAAATCTCTCCCGGTCTTGATCCAACATAGTCCTTGATCGGACATGCTGTCCCGGGGGTAGGCTGGTCCTTCTAGGACTGCGTTCTCTTGGTGGTGTAACTGACAAATAAAATAAATAACATATAAGTAAGTTATCATCAACATGAAATATGGCATACATAGTTTGAAAGAAATTACCTCTTACAGACTCCACATTTTGGATGGGAGAAGCATGGAAATCCAATTCATTCACATCCATATTGTTGTCTTGGGTTGGAATGACAATTTCTAAAGGGACGTCATTCTGGCTTTGGCTCTGTAATTATTTAACAAATTATAGTTTATGCACTTCAATAAGGTGTAAATTTTTATCAAGTTTACAATTATCTATTAAATTATATAACTCAACTGACTTACTGTGGATGGGAATGGATTGGCAACGACATGGCTGTCTCCTGCAGCAAATTGAAGGCCCCCCATCACTGCTACTAGGCGTTGCTCGATGGGTGTTAGTGCAGGTAAATTCTCTGCAGATCCACCACCTGTACGCCTCATTGACTGTGCATGCTGGGCACAAGCCTTTTTAAGTGTAAACTTTTTGTCAGCCCAACACTAAAAAGGAAATAAATGTACCAATTATTGTAACTTTAGTCATATACGAGTAATAATTAAGTAAAAAAAAAATATTACTGTGTAGACAGTACCTTAGCCCAGGCTTTGCCATCTTTCTGCGCACCGCCTAGTGCATTTAAGGATATTGATATTTCTTCCCATTTCCTCTTAGTCTGCTGCTTACCATGAGCGGAGCGCAAAAGCCCCTTGGCAATTTCGGGGTTCTGTACCAGTAAATCTACAAGAGTCTCCAGCTGTTGATGTGTTGGCCTACTCATTATGTAAGAACAATGAATGTTTGTAATATGCAAAAGTGTTTAATACAAAAATTCAAAGGAATTACAATATATTTAATAGAATTGTGGCCTTACCTTGATATTATCGTCTTCCTCGGTTGAATACTTAGAGTACAAATAACTTGAACTTGTGCATATAGACGTACTTTGATACATTCCGGACTAAACACTTCACAACTTTTAGATAACATCGCTTTGAAACTTTTGTTTATCATAACACTAATAATTCACAGTTTTTATTTTATTCAAGTGGATGACAAGTGCGCGGGACCCGGACGTTTTTTTTTTAAATGTTGGTTACGTAGGCTACGACATACACAATGAGCCATTGCTGTCTTAGTATTTAGTGTTTAAATACATATAAATGCAAGCAAAGAACACTTAAATGATAATCTAAGTTAAAATAAATATAAGAACAAATTAACTTATTTATTTAACGAGTTATTCAATAATTTTAAATTTAGTAATTAACGTTTTGATTTCTATGGCAACCCCATGTCAATCAGTATAGTCGAACGTGCAGTCGATTCCAATCTCAATCTCGACTTCGTTCAAGAGTGCCAATTTTCTGAAGATTGGAATTGAAACTGGATCGGATTGGAATACGATCGAGATTGGGATTGATTTCAAGAGTAAGCCTGCAGTTTTCGTCGAGGATAGAAGTATCCACAGAGCATATATACCCTGACGGGGAAGTATTTATCTCTATGTAGTCTGTAGTTAATATGGTTATATTACAAAATACGTAAGACAATTTAAATTTCGCGGGATACCCTGACGCTTTCGCCAGACGCTTTCGCCTTTTTGGTAGACGATTACCATTTCCTCATTTTTAATGTGCACCCAACCGCGCATTAGTTGAAACACTTGCACTACAAAAATATCCCTTACTAACTACGACATAATGGTGTGATCAATGTTAAAATGTTATCTCTGATGTGCATTTGTGTAGGTAGTACCAGTAGGCACAGTCAATTGACTGTACCTCCTGGTACCGACTCAAATTATTTATTTTCAAGTCGATGGCACTTCATCTACTGGCCCAGTAGAGGGCCACTTTAAGAAGCAGGGTCAATAGCTTTCATTATGTCACTCCATGCTCACCACACTAATACTCTGGCGATGGCGCCTAGTGCATTTGACTATTACACTGTACTGTTAGTTATTAGCTTAGAATAATAACTAAAGTTATTATTCTACGGTTATTAGTACCGTTTTGTCTAAGACAGAGAAAACTATTCTCTGTCCTACGCATTTTGTACATTTAGTATTTTATCTATGGTACATAGTTATTCCATGATTAGGCTCACAGCAGCTGATCTATCTAAAAAAAGTAGGTACTCTGTGCAGCTGATTGACAGCAAGTCACAGAGTAGAATAATATACCTGCAGCAAGTGCAGCAAGCAGCTAGTGCATAGCAATGACTAAAGACCTTAGTCATTGGTGCATAGCTAGTGTCTGACTTTCTGTCATTGTCACCTTCTACATCTGTCAATCGAATTAGGAATTGGAATTGGAAGTATTATTTATTTTATTATATTCCTTTCAATTCAATACTATAATATATTGTAGTCTGTGATTCCTTTCAAACACTTTATAACTCTTTACAAAGCGTATGTATGAAAAGTTTAAAGCATAAATGCAGTATCTAATAATGAATTCAAGAAGGCATAATTTAATTTACCCCCTATATAGGGGGAGCCGTTATTTGCAAGTCAGTGCGACGACTAAGGAAACCACAAGTTACGTGAAAAGTTTAAGTAAACATCTAAATATAAGTGAAACCAAAGCGCAACATATATGTATGAAACATCCCATAATAACTAAGCTAAACGATGAAAAAATCGAAAGCATAGTACATACCATTAATGAGATGGGATTCTCCAACAGCTTACTAATCGAAGAACCTTCATTGTTTGGAATTTTACCCGTAACCTTAAAATTCCGATACAAAGTTTTAAAGGAATGCGGGATACAAAATATGACGTCAGTGTCAGCGTCAACTTACTTAACAATATTAAAACAGAAGAAAATTGGAGAACTGAAGAAATTAGGATATCTACCTCCCCATATTAATGTTGAAAACAAACTAGCAAGTTTTATGACCCAGTGGCCCACATCTCTTACAACATTGATTGACGAAGATGTAAATAACACATCATTATATACATTGCGCTTGAAAATCATTCAAAGATATCTTGAACTTGTGTTGGATCTTACAAATGAAGAGTTTCATAGAGGTGTTAAAACTTATCCTACTATTAAACATCGGCCTTTGGAATGTATAAATGAAACATTAGAGATATTACAATTGGAAATTATGATACCCAATCATAAAATTAAATCTAACTTGTATTTAATCCATGCTGATCCACAAAATTTGAAAAATATAATTCACAATTTCCGGTGTATTGGTGGAATTGATATCAAAGAAGTCTTAAGGATGCATCCTAAATTAGCTACAAGAAACTGTAATACTATGCTTGAGACACAGAAGATCTTAGAAGAATATGGCATTAGAAATGAGGCACAAAGAAGATGTTTTAGTATTTATACTTTAGCTCCAGGTACAATAAGAGAAAGATTGGAACAAGCAAAAAATATACCGGAATTTGGTGCGTTTATTAAACATCCACGATTTCTGAAGATGATACACTATAACACAACAGCAATTAAACGATTGAACAAATTATACAGTAATAATAAAAAGTGTGTTAGTTTAAATATCCTGTCTGGAAGTGCAGCACATTATGAAGTATTTGAAAAAACTCCTGGTGATAGGTTAGGCAAAGGAAAAGATTTACTGTTCTGCGTATCACAGTCATTGGGGAAGAAATTTAATATGACACATGTTCGCAATGTTATAAAAAGGCACCCTTTTTGGATTAACACACCAGTACTTCAAGTGAAGTATGTTTATGAGCAACTGTCCAAACAGTTTACTGGTCAAGATATTTATGAAAATTGTCCTATTTTATTATATCCTTGGAAGAAAGTTAGGGATACTCTTCATATAATAGATAAAAAGCTAATAGAAAAACAAATTCCTTTGTTTCAAGAAAATTTAAATTATGATTCTCTGAGCAAGTCTCAAAAATTAAGTTTAGTTTTATATTTACTAGAGAAGAATCATTATTTTTCTGGAAATGGCGTATGGACTGAAGAAAAAAACAAAAATCTTGAGAATTTAAGTATGAAAAACTAATCAAAACATTAAATAATAATATAGTTTAAAAAGTTATTATGATAAAACCTTGTTTCAATTATTTACATTTACACAGTAGAGTAGGTACCTATTAATATTATATTTTACACCACAGATTAGTGATTTCTGTTTATAAAAAAAAATTCCATAGAGATTTGTGATGGACAAGTGTTTTCCATTCTGACCTATCTTACAAGGGGAGGTCCAAAAGTTCGTGAATTGGAGGGAATGGAGTGGGGACAGGGGCGCTCGCTTAGTGTCATACTAATTGGGTACTTATCATTCCTATGTAATTTAATTTCAGCCTTATTGCGTCATTCGTTTACGAACACTCACTTGCCTGCTAAACAAGTCAATCCGGTAGAAAACTGAAACTAAGGAGAAAATTTAACACCATGCTGTGATAAAATTCCTTACCAAGCAAGGAAAGAACGCTCAGACCATTTTTAATGAAATGGAAACCGTTTATAGGGAACAGTGCCCTAATAAATCAATGATTTCCAAGTGGCATAGTCTTTTAAAACATGGTCGGGAGTCGATTGAAGACGAGCCCCGGCTGGAAAGTGGATGGCTACTATTTTTTGGGATTGGAAGGACCATAACCGGAGAATACCACGCAACGATATTAGAAAAATTAAAGGAGGACATCAAGGAAAAACGTCGAGGAAAATTGACCAAGGGTGTGTTGCTCTTGCAAGGCAACGCGCCGCCGCGCGCCGGTTCACAAGAGCAGAGGTGCAATATGACTGCTCTGCACACACATGGCTTCGAATCACTAGTCCACCCACTCTACAGTCCAGATCTGGCCCCAAGTGATTTTTATTTGTTCCCCAATTTAAAAAAAGACTTAAGGGGAAGGACATTTTCCGACGACAATGGGGTAAAGGAGGCTTGGCTCATTTTGAGTGTACGTTACCCCAGCAAGAAACTGTCTCCTAGAGTTATAGGAGTAGAACGTATAATTGGTGCCTTATCTGCTGTAAATGTGCCCCCACATAAAAAATGTGTGCCCCCTGTCGTTTTGGAAAAAAACGGAAAAAACGATTCTTGCTGGAGTAACGTTTTTCTAGCAGGAAAATTCTAAACGAATGATCGGAGAGAGAAAAATTGTGCATGGCCAGAGAGCTTATAGGTATGTGTGCCAAAATGTGCCCCCAAAAATAAAATCTGTGCCCCTTCAGGTTTTCGAGATATTGCATTTCCTGCTGGAGTAACGTTTTGATGAATCGTATATCTCTACAACCATTGCATGTGCCCCTGTAGAATAAACATACACGAGTAGCTCTTAATGTGTGCCCCATTGTGCCCCAAATTAGATTTACGAAAATATTTATAGTTTTCAAGTTATCGCTGTTTTATGAAAACCCGAAAAAACATCGCAGCGCCTAAATTAGACAAGGCACAAGTTCGCTGAAAACTGTATTCGGTCCTTCTTGACGCTAATAATAACCATACAAAGTTTCAAAACTTCATGCATGCGTTTTTGAATAATCTCGCTAGAAGTCAAAACGAAGGTGTCATAACTTTGACGGCAAAATACAAGGAACCGGCTCAATCCCAGATTTGTAGGTGTAAACCAAAATCGTGTGCCTTTAGTCAAAAATATATGGTGAAAATATTCAGCTTGGAATGTTTCGCACTAAGTAAATATTAACAAAAAACCAAAATATGTAAGCAACGGCTGGTTATCCGACCAAATTTGAATGACTACTAAAAAGCGACGGATTCATACATATCGACGACCTTCTTTATTGGACGTATTATACCTAAGCTGTTGTACGTACAGTCGCGTTCAAAAGTTTTGGGGGCTAATTAAAAAATATATTAAATGCACCTTGTGACTATAATAAATGAAACAGCTTGTTGATGTGGAAATGATTATTTTTATTCCCTTAATTTTAATTCTTAAAGTAATTATTGCATCAAATTACAGATCAAAGTTCCTACCTATAAATATTAGAAACTAGCTGACCCCGCGAACTTCGTACCGCCTTACATTTTTTTTTTCCTGAATTTTCTGTGCTATAAACCTCACGGAGCCCGAGACCTTTCCAACGAATGCAAAACCGTGGAAATCGGTTCGTGCGTTCTGGAGTTATAGCGTCAGGAAGGAAAACCCGACTTATTTTTATACAATATGTAACAAAAACCCTGTTGTTCCTTTTACCTACGTTTTAAGAATCGGTCTAAATACGTAATAAAGCAAGTCATTTATAAAAAACTGTTCAAAAAAATTATTAAAATAAATATTTAATAATTAATATTTGTAATGTTTAACTGATTTCTTACCTCTGCAATTCTGCATGAAGCGATGACGCGAACCAGAAAAAAATAGAACGTTCCCGCCCACTCTTTGATCTGTGCCGCCGGCCGGTACACCGGCGCCACTTACCTACATATTTTGCTACAAAAGTTCGTGACCTTGTCAGCTGTTGTTTTTCACTTTAACGAATGAATGTTTGAAAATGTTGGTTTACACGGTATTTTGCACAATTGATAATTGTTAAAACTACATTTAACACTTCACTACATTAAAAAAAAACAAAGTCGCCGCGTCTGTCACATAAAACCTTATGTTTATTTGAATGCATTAATTTATTATGATGTCTATTTGACGACTCGGAGATGCTCTTCGATATGACCACCTTTGTTGCAACGCCTACGTACGCTCCGCAGAACGGAGGTATCGGACTTGATGTGGTCAAATGCTGCTACTATCTGTGAACGCATTTCGAACTCCGTATCGCACGTGTTTTTGAACAGCTGTTGCTTTACACTGCCCCAGAGGAAAGAATCTAAAGGCGTCAGATCAGTGATCTTGCAAGTCCAACATTTGCTCCTCGGTGTCAATGTCTCCAGTCCTCGGTCTGCCTCTTCCTGCGTCAGCTCGATGTTGCTCTCGTCCGGGCACACTTCCGGTATTGTACGTACGTGCAAACGTTAGAATGCAATCACCGATGGTAATGGTAGACTCGCTAAACGTTCTTGGTAGAGTCTGCGTGCTCATCAGCATATTCAAATATTCTACGTTAGAATAGGACATGGTAAACGTAAACAAATCACAAGTCACTCACTACGTAGGTCAACAATAACATCCGTTCAAAACTAGGTTGCGCGGGAGACTAAAGGATAAATGAAGTGATTCGCCGGGCGGCGCCGGCGGGTGGCGGGGTCGCGGGGTAGGTAGGCACGCACGTGCGCCGCGGTAGCTTTTGGCGGCATCTTCTATCGGTTCAAAGAAAGTCGCCGAACTCGTAGGCTATTTAGCGAAACAAAGATGTACTTGTAAAATCAGATACTCTAAACATTTTTTTGAATGTGCCGATTTTAATAGTTATTTGGTATTGACCTCTCGACTGGCCAATGCTCATTTTTTTTAAATTATAATTTCATCAATGTTGTTCTTGTAGGTAAATGTATACGTCCCTAAAAGGAACAACAGGGTTTTTGTTACATATTGTATAGTTGAAGATTATTTGCACGTTGTGTAGTCATTATTATTTAAATCACAGATCAGTTTTTCATCTAAGTCTAACATATAATTAGTAAATTCGCATCACAAAAAATCACAGATTTTAAGTATACCTAAGTATAATATTGTGTAAAAAAAATATTAAATTTTAAATCACAGATAAATAATTTTCTTACGAGTAATTTGCTTATACATAGATTCAGATAAAGTGTGTTAGTATAGTAAACCGCATAAAGATATAACTGTAAACATCGAATGTGCACAAATTATCTGATGGTATTTGGCTATAAATAAACATATTTATCCCATAAACGTAACAACATTATCACCTGACTGTGGAATGACACTTGCGGGAGTTAGTTGCTCCCACCAATTATATGAAATGAAACTAAAGGACTGTGACTTTAGAGGCCATGCAGTTTAATCAAACAGAAATGCTCACAAACTTGTCACGTACGATAATTATGTACATTGATACAATCATAAATTGCTAGTGCTAGTCACACATTAGAAAAGTGAAGATCAAAAAGAGTAGCCGAAGAGTACATTAATATATTGGGAGATTCGTGATTTTTTAGTTCCTGTCAAAGACACTAGTGGTCTAGTGGTGTCTCACCATCGTAGTGATGTTACCCTCATCATTCAGGAGGACGATGTGTTAATCGCCACACACTTATATATCTAAAACGCCATCAAATCAAAATTATGTGACACTACATAATCAATCATCAGGTAATCAGCTTTAATATAATCGTTGGTTAATAATTATAAATCCCTCATAGATACGTAATACGACATATAAAATGGAAACACGTTGTTGCAACACAGATCATTGTGCGGTTGACTATAGGTATACACTAAATACAACTCTCAAAACTGTAGGTGAAAAAATTTTTTTGGTTAAGAGCGTTTATACCCTAAGAGTGGCAACGTCGCAATTTAGTGTCATATTTCTTGGTTTTCAATTTTTATCATTTAATCGGAGCTATGTTTTAAAAATCTGTTTAATTAACTTTTTAGAATTAACACAGTGATATAACAGTGAGTAAAAGTGCTTTTTATTCACTGTTTTCAGTGAATAAATAGTTATTTGTTATACAAGAGTGCAAAGTTGCTTTTTAACCGCGTGTTCAATTTTGATGACCGAGCAAGCGAAGGATTCTAAAATTGAATCACGAGCGCAGCGAGTGATTCAAAATTAGAATCCTGAGCGTTAGCGAGGGAATCAAAAGAGCACGAGGTGAAAAATCTTTGCACTCGAGTGCAACACGTAACTTTTCATTCCACCTCAGCGAGGAAATGACTAAATGCAAAAAAAAAACGTTTACAATCACAAGATAGGTACACTTTTATTTCAGTTTAGGTATTAATTACTACATTATGACAGGTAAGTATTACAGAATAATCTTTAAATTATAACAAAATAATACTAAGGTATAATTAAGAAAATTTTAAAGTAACGTTGCTACAGTTATTTAAATTGAGTGTTTTGTAAATTTTTGTTTGGTACTGTAATATTGGTGTTAGTCACTTGTGTACTATTTTTCGGTAAACTATCTGTCATACTTAATAGTTGTACCGATTCATCGGATTCCCTTGGCGTGAATGTTGGAGAGAGAGGGAGATGGTTAGGTGTTTCATAACGGCTTATTTTTGATGTAGAAGGCCAGTCCAAGGATCCGATTGAGGCTCTTTCAGTGTAATGGCTCCTACGATGCCTTCACATATTTTAGACTTATTTTGGATGGAATCCTCTATGTATCCCTCTACAACTGCATTGGACTTCCAGCCTCCTTGGCGCTTAAGGGACAGGAGATCAGCTCCGGAATCAGCCAAAAGTGTGGCTGAAGTTCGTCGGAAACAATGACCCGTGTACAACAGGGGTTCTGGAAGTTCAAGAAATGTTGCTATTTCTCGTGGGATACTGCCAATTTTATTAGTACCCATAGGCTGTCTAACACACTTTCCATTGCGATACTGTAGAAAAAATCGATTGATTGGAGTGTTAGGCGGGCGTAAGGCTTGATATTTCTCAACAATCGTTACGTATTCCTTGCGAATGACGAAGTTGCGGTCTCTTTTTGTCTTTGTATTAGGTAAATTAATTAATAGTAAGTCATCTGAATGTTTCTCAATGTTTTTGACATTAAGTTGTGTTAGTTCATTAGTTCGACATGCTCCGTTTATTCCAATAATAAGAACAACCTGTAACGTAAAGAGTATTGTAGTAGATAAATGAATAAAATTGATATGAACGCATAATTATGCCTATCAACATCTACTAAGTATACTATTTAATTGAGATTAATATACTTAAGTAGATACTGAATGTGCAACTGACTTACTTTTGCCGCCAAATATACGGAATCGGGTGCTTCGTTAAGAAACTTTTCAATATCAGATACTGTGAAAACCTTCGATTTTTTTGGTTGATGACCAGATGAGGCTCTTTTTAAAAATGCCACTAATTTAGGATAGGTATCGATATGTTTGTCTTTTTTCATCTTTATTGTTGCTTTTAGCATCGAATACGTACTCCATAGAGTGCTTGCTTTCTTGTTCTCGGATAATTCTATAAAATATGCCAGCAAAACGTTTTCTGAGAAAGTTTTGGCTCCTTTTGCTAGTCGCCACGTGTTGAACATATCGTACTGTTTTAAATACTTCTCGCGTGATTGTTGAGGGAGAAAGCTCATTTGCGCATTATTAACAGTTTCAGTCAATTCTGTTGGCGTCAAGCAAACTTCCTCGTCGCTAGAATCACTCATTTTAGTTTTTTCACTTGTTTTCAAGTTTCTTGTTTTTAATATAAGGTTTAACAATGACGTGAAAAAATGCCGCGTAAAGAACCGCGTACAAAGCAAATTGAAAAAAGAACACAAGAAGGTTCCGAGTCTGAGTTTTTAACAAATTAAAAAAAAGTTGTATGATATATTCGGCACCATAGAGGTAGCAGTAAATAGGTTTAATGTTTTTTTTAATTCACAAACTTAGTGCACACGATGTTCTAAATTCAATTTACTTTATCCTCTAGAGAATAAAAACGGCTTTTCCACTCAGATATTGAAGATTAAAAATACTCTTTCCGAGATGGTGGGATGAAAAGGTATTTTGTTGTAGCATTTAACACAGTAGGTACCCCATAAAAGATGTATGTACTTTAGCTATTATAATAATAATATGTATTTTAGAATTTCTCGATGCCCTATTTTAGTTTTACATTAGACTAGCGACCGGCCCCTGCTTCGCAATCGCACGGGTGCAATATACTGATCAAGATCATAGACTAATATATATACTGATTCGGCGAGGGCGACATGTCAAAACATTGAGATATCTGTGCTTAATGAAGCCGAGAGTCGTTTGTCTCAACGAGTGTGTCAGCAGCAGGATCTTTAGTTATTGTTCTGAGAGCAGGATCGACAGGCAGTAGTGAAGCTAGATGAAGACGGGACTGCGGTGTCTTAAGCCGAATAGGATCGGAGGAGCCTCGTGTTGTCATCATCCACCACGCGAATGTAATGTAAAATGTAAATGTATGTAATGTAAATGCCCTGATGTCACAGGCTTCTCTGTCCGGGAGTGGTCGACTGCGGCGTCTTACGCCACGCGGCTAGAGTGCCGTCCTACGTCTGTGGGTGGACTTTTTGAGGTATGAGAAGTTTTTGAGGCTTGAGGACTTTAGACTATATAAACCATAAACTGTAAGTTGAATCTACGTAAAGCAAGAATAAATAGATGGATAACACTTTAATCACTTTTATTCCACAACTAAATATTATTTAATTATAATAAGATATTTTTTAACAATGGAGATGTTTCTACGACGAGTGTACTACCCACAGAGTGCTTTTTTATGGAACTACCCCTCAGCCCGCTTGCTCGGAGTATTTAAAGACTTGGTATCCCTACCGAAGTCACGTCAGCCGATGCAGGTAGCCAGTGATTCGCCAGCAATGTTCCAACGTCCGGTGCGACGCAGGTGGCAGCACTGGACCCACGGTGCGTCGCATGACTCGCGATACTGGCGCTATGTTTGGTCGCCGGAAACAGAAGCGCCAACAAAACTAAAAACCCGATATATTACTTTCCTCTGTGATATAAACTGATAAGATTTGATACTAGATTTTCAGAACATTCCATTATTTGACAATCTACTTTTTAATCGATTGCCAGCCAGTAACAATATTAGATTGTCAACCAGTAATAAAACAAACAAACAAACCAACCTTGGCCTCAATACCGAAACTTTATAACACAGGCATAAGATTCTACCTAGCAACAATTTTAAGGAACATTATTGTGACGAAACATATTGTGTAGCCGTCGGCAGTAGTGCGTCCAGCACCCGTAGTCGTCCCCACTATTGTTGACGTGCGCTCCCTACTATCTGAGTCAAGTGACTCCGCTGGCGGGACACGTCACCGGCATTCAAGGGTGCATGGTCCGCACACCCCTGAAAGCGTATGTGTTTTGTGTGCGGCACAACCCACAAATACCTCGGGCAGAGACGGGTAGCGAAGTGGAGGCGATGAAATTAACAGCAGATTTTTCTTACTTGAGTCTTGTCCGCAGATTTCGGCTTCTTCCTAATTGTCTCTTCGACGGCTGTGTTGCTTGCGACTGACCAAGTGCCGTTTTTTTTTACATGTCATGTCGTAGTACTCGTAGTTGACCTTGAGAGGTCGTTACTACTTCGGACTATCCTGTGGCTGCCTTAAGCGAACTCAAAGCCTCCAGGCAGGGGTGAATTTCTCACATTACTAAGCGACTGCATGCTAAGGGCACCCCCTGACGGGTACGGACCTCGCCTTAGGGCGTCGCTGGGGGGAGGACAGCAAGGTGGGACAGGCTGGATCAAGATTGGATAATTATTATTATCGGGGGATAATAACAGCCATCTTAATACTTTCAGTATAAATCTACGTAAGCAAAATAAAAAAAAAACTATTCTTATTTAAGAAGTTTTTTTGTGCACTGTACTGGTGGCCCTACTGCTCTCCTGGAGGACGGTTATAGGGTCATCGGGGTCGGTGACGACATGCCTTGGACGGCGGACTTTACTAATTTTGGAGGGGACATAACAGGCGGCCTCGACAACCAGAGGTTGCAATGCATAGCGGCGGTATGGAAGAAACGCTTGGAATTGCGTTTTAAGAATTAATGGATAGTGGGGACTTTGAGGGCAAGGTAGAGAATTTCGTTGCGAACGAACCAAGGGGAGGCTGTTGCCCTACGGAGGAAACGGTTTTGGAGGGTCTGCATTCTATGAATATAGTGGGGATTTGCGTGTGTGAAGACTGCACAGGCATATTTCGTTATTGGACGAACACACGCTGTGTAAATGCGCAATTTACACTAGAGCGACAGTTTGCTACGTGCATTCAGAACGAAGCGGAGTCTACCGAGAGCGAAGGCGGCGCGCGAGCGGGCCTGCTTTATGTACTCTGCGAAAGGCAGATGCGCATCGAGGATCACATCTAGGTATTTGGCCCGCTTCTCCCAATGGACCGAATTGCCGAATGGAACATGGTGATCGGTCGGAGGAGGGTGGGTCCGAGTCGCGGTTTCGTGAAGAGAGCCGCTTGACTTTTTGTCGGGATTGACTTCGATTCTCCACTTTCCAAACCACGCGCCTAGCATTGTCGATTGAGGTTTGGAGAGTGCGAGCTAACTGGTCTTAGCCGCAGCCGGTGTAGTAAATGGCCGTGGCGTCTGCGAACAGAGCCAACTGAGCCTTTTTACTCTTGGGGATATCGCTGGTGAACAGCGTGAACATGAGGGGAGCAAGCACAGAACCCTGAGGGACTGCTGCACGTAGCAAATGGGGGGAGGAAAGCACTCCTTCGATGCGATAGCGGAAAGTGCATGGTTCAACAGTCTCGTAAGATGAGCATGAGACGGTCTGGCACACCGAGTTTGAAGAGCTTATATAATAAGCCGTTGTGCCAGACTTTGTCGAATGCTTTCACTATGTCGAAGAATACAGCACCCGTCATTGAACCACGTTGGAAACCAACGTTTATGTGTTCGAGGATACGGCGGAGCCGAGGTGCGGCTTTCGACGCACTATTTATAGGCGCGCACCGCCGCCGCCGGCCGCTTCCTCACCGACCCCGATGACCCTATAACCCTCCTCCAGGAGAGCAGTAGGGCCACCAGTACAGTGCACAAAAAACGCCAACCGTCATTCCGACCTCACCACCGAGGTCCCTCGCGAATCGCCCGACGTAATTGTCCCCCCCGACCCTTGCTCGACGAAGTGCCAGCCCGCGCCTGTGGCTTTAAATTCCCCCGATAATAATAATTATCCAATCTGGATCCATCCTGTTCTACCTTGTTGTCCTCCCCCCAGCGACGCCCTAAGCCGAGGTCTGAACCCCACAGGGGGTGCCCTTAGCGTGCAGTCGCTTAGTAATTTTAGCAATTCGTTCCTGGCTGGAGGCTTTGAGTCCGCTTAAGGCACACACAACACACGCTTAAGGCCACAGGGTAGTCCGGTTAAGCAGTGACGACCTCTCAAGGTCAACTGCGAGATGCCATTAAAAGAAAAACCCGCCGGCCGCTGCCATCCGGGACGGACGTACGGATCGAACGGCCACTCTACCCCCGCATTTTAAATCTCTGATATCTTCTAAGATATTCATTTTAATAATATGCTGTAAAGGGCAATTTAGATCTACATTAAATGCACAACGTATCTAACATGTATAATTGGATAAGGAATAATACTGTATTGTTTAAATAGCTTCCCATTATTTTTTGTGATATGTTAAAAGATATAAATGGTTACTGTGGGTTATCCCCAGGATATATACATATAGGTACCATCACGGACTTTTTTTTACCTATATCTTTTTATAATATACAATTCCGTAGTACATTATTTTGATATATCTCGTAAGGTTTAGCGGCTGTTTGTAACATAAGCGCACAAAAATATGTTTTTTACGACATCACATTACAAATCTTTGAAGTTGTCGGCTTTTCTCAACGTGTGTATGTATTATAAATGAAAACCTTTGTTATAAATAACTCTTTCTATTGATGAAAACCACATTAAAATCCGTTGCGTCGTTTAAAAGATCTAAGCATACATACAAAAAAAAATGTAATGATGAGAATCATTGTATCAATGTAATGTAATGATGAGAATGGAACTACTTACTTAAAATAAAAAGTAAAGTAAAAAATGTTTGTTACTTTTATTTTTATGTAGTTTTACTATTTTATGCATCAGCTGTTTTGTTTCATGGATTCAAGCAAAATTCCGAATGAATAACTATATCGATTAAAAAAATCGATGATACGCACTTCGCTTCGCTTTCCGAATGAGTAGTTTTTTTTCGGAGTAGCTACCGCGCCGATAGTATGGAGGGTAGAGACAAGCAGAACTATCTCTTATGTGAAGAAAGCTGATTAAGTGCCCAACATAAACAGTAAATAATAGTTCAAAAACCCTCCAAAAAATTAACGGATAGAAGTATGCCGAGTCAGAAAATTGAATATTTTTAGTGACTAGAGTAGTTAGTGACAGTCCAGTATACCATACCTCAACAATTTACGTAGTCCAACATTATTTTGTAAAAAACCTAAAAATATTGCTTATAAAATTTACCCGGTGGCTACTGTGGCGCCACCCTTATGTAGCACATTTTGACGGATACTTTTCATATACAGAGATAGTTCTCCTTGTCTCTACCCTCCATAGCTGAAAGTTACAGACTTTATTCTTCAGAATATTGCACTTATGCGCCTTCTCCAATGTTGTATACTCGATGATACTCGAAGAGACCGTGGGACCACAGCTTTGTGCAAACATATTTTATTGGGGACAAGAGTGGCAACATTTTTGCAAATTACCATATAATAAAAAGTATTTTGTAGTCTTTGTGGCTCTGTGCCTTTTAGGATAATAGTGTTCAGCTTGGCTAAAAGGTTCCAGCAACCAGGCCATTAAAATTATTAAAAAAAAATAAAAAATTGAGTTCAGCTGTCTTCTGTACTTCTGTGCTCTGTGGTCAGTGTGTGGTAGTGTAAAAATGGCGGCCCTACTTCCCCGTCCTCTTGGTCTTGCCCAAAAAATTTCCCTGAAAAATGCGAATAAGGTAATTAAATTTATGTAGTTAGGCATTATATGCTCACAAATATTATCATTATTTGAGTGTTTCTGAATTTAACATTACTGTTCCTACTACCACAAAAAATATTGACGTGGTTTTAATTCAAACATTAAACTACACATATTTTTGTAGAATTAAAATAATGTAAAAAAAAAACAACAACTTTTGTGTTGTTCGATAACAGTAGACCTTGAAAGCAATTCGACATTTATTTATAAATTTGACCTTGTCATTTTCAGCTATTGTGACCTTACGTCATCGCTAGTTATTAATTTGAACAACGTAATTTTGAAGCAAAAGCCCCTATTCCATTGATTTTAAAATTAAAAATGTATACATTCAACATCTAAATCAAATACACACAATTTACTTGTACTTCTATCCGCATTTTCTATTACGGAGATCAATTAAACTGGCAGTTCGTGTTGCAGTAAACATCCCAGAAATCATGAAAATGTATATTTAAAAATAAAAATAAAATTTTACCTATTGATACTCGGTCCTGGACAAGTTACTGTAGATAACAGTAAAGAGAATATAGTTTCAAGATTCGGTGTGTTTATTAGTTTGTATCTGTCACTGCATTTGCAAACGCCATTAATTTTTAATATAAACTGTCGTAAAATTGTGAACAGATCATTTTGTTCACATATTAAATGAATATACTTTAGATAACTAGCTGACCCCGCGAACTTCGTACCGCCCAACATTTTTTTTTAAATTTTTCTCTCCTTATGAACCATCCTCGTACGTCAAGGAATATTCTAAAAAAAGAATTATCAAAATCGGTCCATCCATTCTTGAGTTATAAAATCGCAACGAAAAGTGGCATTGATTTTTATAGATAAGGATATATGAATCTGCCCTCGATGGCTTGGTGTTCTTAGTGGAATGGTGGCTCTTGCACAGCGGTTTCTTGAGGCACTGGTACAATTTCACTAATTTTGGATTAAAGCAAACAGGAGACAAAATAATTTTTAATTTCCTATACATCAACTAAAACAAAACACTAGCTAGTTTTATTCAGAAACCATAATGACGGTTAGAAGCAGGGAATGGGCGGGGAGTTAATCACATGCATCTTTAACCCAACACTTTGTTCACCTTGTGTTTCATTCCTTACTAACTCACAATCTGATGGCAAGCCATGGATGGATTATAAACTTATTGAATTTTGTTTTATTATAAACAATGTTTACAATTTTTAATCCAGTGAGATGTTTAAAAGTATGAACTGATGTTGTTTGCAATTATCCGGTAACATATCCATTTTAGAAACCCTTCTACTTTATTGTGGATATAGATTTTCTCTCAGTCAATGTTGGCAGGATAATTAATTGGTTTTAAAGGAGCTAGTTTTTATGTACCCAATTACTAACAAAACGACGACTACAACACGATTACGATTATTTACAAATAATTATGTAATATGTATGTGAGATAGGTCTTTATTGTCACATGGTCAGATTTGTACAAAGTTCAATATTGTTTGTAGTGGTTATCTAGTTAATGTGCTACCCATGCAATGGTTTAGACATATTATCATACAATGGGAGACGTCATGTTGCTGACTTTGAATACTATCCACATTTCAAAATAATTTCTATGCAGATATATAATCCTATGAATGACTAAACAGTTGTTTTATGATTAGATGTTATCAGAATTTTGTGATAAAGGCACTTGTAATGCAGCAATTCATATGAATTTAGCTCACTTTTACATAAATAAGATGAAAAGTATAATAAAATATAATGAAAAATAAAACTGGAAATTGTTAAACATTACATTGTATTGGGAGCGAATAAATAATTAAATATTTCTTTGCAAAGAGTTGTGATTAAGGGCTATTGGTCTATTTCAATCAATGTCAATTCTGGTGTTCCGCAAGGCTCTATTTCAGGTCCTCTTCTTTTTATCAATGACATTTGGAGTTGTTTTGTGCATTCAAAATTTTTGCTGTATGCAGATGACCTTAAAATCTACAAAACAATTCAGAACCATGCTGATTCTATATTACTTCAAGAGGATCTTAATTAATTTTCTGTTTACTGTGTAGAAAACAAAATCCAATTAAGTATATTATCTAAATGTGTATGTATTTCATTTACCAAGAATAAAAATATTATAATGAGCACATATGCATTAGATAACGCTGCACTGCATAGTCATGGCAGTGAAGGATCTTGGAATACTATTAGATACTAAACTTCACCTTGACCAGCATATTAAAAAAATTGTTAATAATACTTACCAATGTATGGTTTTGTTAAAAGATCTACCACTGACTTCAAGCGCACTGATACCTATATATATTTGTTTAAATCACTGATTAGGTCACAATTCGAATACACACACACTAACACACAGTACTAATTTGGAATCCCCTTTACCAAAAATACATAGACAGCTTAGAAAATGTCCAGCATAAATTCCTCAAAGCTCTGAATTATTGCTGCCGTCGCGACTTTATTTCCTCTCATTCACGCCAGAAGAATGTTGAGCTAAAACTTAAAAGTCTAGACGCCTTTTCCTAGAAACTATGTTTCTTTATGACTTGTGTAATAAAATAACAGATATGATTGCATAGATCTCACTAATAAGTTAAGCTACGTTGTTCCGAGAACGTTCATTGGACGACAGGTGCGCGTACGTCCGCTTTTTGCCGTTTCCTCATGCCGCACTAACGCTGGAGTTGCGCACCTCTTCATCGTATAGCTAAAAATTTCGACACTGTAATCACAGTATTTGGATTTGTTTACATTGGTGCCGATTCTCTTGGACATCGAACTAAACTATTACTTAAATTTCTTACTTTTGGTTATGAGAATCGTAAAGCTATTCTGAGAAAAAATACTAAATTTGAAAATAATTTTGTAACTAATATCGAATTTGGCAATCGCGAATCCACGTGGTACTTCTTTGTCATACATAGGTACCCCGTGATTTTTTTTAGAGCCGGAGGCGTGCATTGCAGTCGCCTTCGACGTGTTTTAAGGAATTTTTCATGAAAATTATTACCTACATGTAGAGTTTGAGGTTTAGGGGGTCGAAATTTTCATTATTTTTGCGATTAGGTGCAGCCGTGAATTTTTGTTCATGACAACTAATTTTATTCCACACCATTTTAATCGCGATTAAAAATAGTCTGATTAAGGCCCAATTTCACCGCCAATCACTAAACACGTTTAGAGTTTTAAACATCATTCTGTCTGTGTCATTTTCAAACATTTGACAGAAACAGAATTGTGTTTTAAACTCGTTTAGCCCAATCTCACCGCCCCGCGCGCCGCCGGTGAAACTGGCCTTAGTTAGACAATCAAAATTTTAGGTGAAAAACGTTAAATTCAGAATAGTAATATTGCTATTTTCAATTGATTAATAACTCAGTGCCATCTTAGTGCTGTCAAACTAATATAATAGTTAAGTGGTGTCACTTTAGTCAATTTCAGAATGGGAAATCGTCGTATGACAGGAATAAACAAAATTTTGGTGATTGTGTGATTGTCTAGTTTAGAGGCATTTGTGACAAGAGAATCAGCACCAATGTCTGCTAATAAGTTTAGAAGCTCGTTACTGAAATTAATTAGTGACTCAGATTTTTTGTTGTTTTGATTGTTCTTTCTTTATGATTACTTATTAAAAAAAAAAATTCATTTAATATTTTTCGTATATTTTAATTTAAAAAACGTCTTTAGATTTTAGCCGTTGTAAGTGTCACTCGTGTGCAAATACTCAAATAGTTCCTTGAAATTTATGTAGTATTTATGATGATTTTTCTCACTATGTGTTTATTAAGATGTTTGTGTAACTGTTTGTTTTCCCGAATTAAATAAATAAATCTGTATAATTCCAGTTGCTGGTGGCGGCAACTGCAAACCATTACCCAAGTAAACAACAAGTCCGCAATTTGAATGTTCATGAACATATAAGCTACACCCTCCTGCAAGACAATGGCATTCCTGTACCTAGATTCAATGTGGCTACTACCGCAGATGAAGTTTTCAAGTACGCTAAAGAACTGAACTCAAAAGACATTGTACTCAAGGCTCAGGTAATTTATGAAAGTTTTATTTTAAGTTCTTAAAATTATTAATAATCAGACAATAAAAGATATATCAAAATCCATATTAAATGCCATTCAAAATCGTAAATCTGGATTATACTGAACACTTAAAACATTTTGTTAAACTGTTGTATTGAGATTGTAATAACTAGTGCTATTTTAGGTACTGGCTGGAGGCAGAGGAAGAGGCACCTTTAAAAGTGGCCTCCAAGGAGGTGTCAAAATGGTTGACACGTAAGTAAATAAGTTACCTTTACAGGCCTTAATGACTGAACATAGGTAGACCATGACCTGGGTTAGGGATACTTTGCTATTTAAGTTAAAAGTTTTGATATATGGGAAAATTTCGGTTACAGCCGCAGAAGTAACATTGTTCTTCATAGCTTTTTCGAGAAATACTGTGAAATGCAAACTTACTTTTGCGGCCGGTAAAATCAACACTGTGCATGCGTAAATATTCATCCCGACTAAATCCTTCACTGCCCAAGAGCGTGGCGCGATACGCACTTGGCCGCTGTTTTGCATTCCACTCCGCGTCGTATCGTAAGGTGAGTACACACTAGAGCAGCGTTCGACAACACGCGGCCCGCGAATCTCCTGCTTGCGGTCCTAGACTATTTGAATTAAAATTTTATAGTATTTTTTTATATTATTTTTATAGAAGTAAAATTTTTATTTCGCGCTGATTCCCTTGTTCACAAAATAAACTAAATTTAAAGGATTGACATGTCTTACTGAAAGGCATCTCGAAAAAACGACTGTGGCAGAATAAGAACCAAGTTAACAGTCCTTTCTGTTATTTTACCTTGGCAATAGCAACCATATTTAATTGAGTTTAAAGATGAATTTGACAGTGATGCAATAGGTAAAATAACTGTGAAAAAACTGTAGAAATGTCTAACCTATACAGTCTTCAGATGGTTTGAAGTCCGCCGTGTTTTTGGTCGATGCGATCTGAAATGTCGACTATGTTTGCGTTGTGTGGAAGGAAGCTTTAGTTCAACTAAAATTGACAGCTCTTAGAATGTCCCTCCTTTCTGGCTTTCAAACGGAGAAAAAAAAAAAAATATATATACAATGTGGCGCTGCAATGGTGACTTTAATTTAATACACGGGTAGGGCTAGTGCCCATTAACCATATAAATATTGATAGGTTAAAATAATACGTAAACTGAAAAAAAAAATTTTTCAAACAAACTAAATAATAAAAAAGTCATTAAAATTGGGATCACCCTTGCAAAAATTCATTCATGAAATTACTTACCTAGCTCGCTTACGTTAACTCGGAGCGGCAATATGTCGGTTCGCGGGCTGGCAACCGCGCGCATCGCGTCTTGTACAGACGCCAGCAGGTCAAGCTACCCGAAACTGTCAAATTTTCCCAATCAACCTTGAACCTTAATGCTTTAGCGATAAAGTTGAAAATCTATTAAAGAAATTTGACAGATTGTAGTAGCTTGATGTGCTGGCGTCTGTACCTACTCGTGATCGGTCCGATTCTTTGACGGCATATTATCAAAGAAACCGAGCGGCGCAAGTGGTACAAACACTTATCACATCACCCTCTCTTGTTACTATTAGTAATAACTGTCATCACTAATCACTGCCATCACGATCATAAGTTTACACAAGCACTAATAGCACAAATAAATGCGTCCGTATCGCAAGAGGTGTAAACGTACCTACTAGATAAGAAAACGAAAACCAATCAAAGTGTCTTTATCGCAGTACCATGATCTAATTACTATCCTAATTACACAAAAAGAAATAAATAAAACAATAGCTAAGAGTCTTTTTCGCGACGTAATTATGCGCACTAGTATAAATAAGTGCGTCAAGGACACGGGTTCGACTAGCACTAGAAAAGCAAAAAAAGAATTCGTGTTCGGTGCGGCGGGTGGGTGGAAGGGAGAGCGCGCGTCGCCTGCGCTGCTCGCCAACAAAGGAAATTTCCTTAAATTCGCCTACTCTATGCATTTGTTTCATCCTAATAGTATTGCTTATTCGTTTTAATTTCATTGATGCGAAGTTATGATCCGTGACCGAGGGAAATGACCGCTGCGCGACAGTTCTTTAAGTACAGGTTGCTCTAAGATGCTATTTCCTAAATTCTTTAATAAATCTGTAAATAATAACGTTTAATGGAAATAAAAAATTGTTATGAAACGAAAATGTGAAAACGTATATGTGTGTTAAATTAAGGTCACCATAGCAGCGCCACGCTGTATATTAAAACGTTGCCCCACACTAGGAATTTCTCCTGTATCGTGTGTGCGTTTACAAACATTTAAACTCACATACACAAACAGCCAGACCCGGAACAACTACTTGCAGGTCATACAAATATTTGATCCGTGCGGGAATCGAACCCACGACACGCAGCGCAGCAGTCAATCGCTTAACCACTGCGCCTACTGTAGCCTAAATTAAGTTTAGCTGGTGCAGAACAGAAGCTGCACCATTACCGTCATCTCAGCCGAAAGACGGCCAATAATAATATTTAATAGGTATATAATAAGAAAACAGCGGAGGCGGCGGACAGGGTGTTGTGGCGCTGCTTATGTCCAGCTGTGGACTGCGATAGGATGAGTAGATTGGTTGATAGAATAAGAAATGTGTAAGAGGAAGTCTGACCCCACGTTTGCACCCTTAAACAAGTAGTGTTTTCGACAAGTCTTGTCAAAAACATGTCGTGTTTAAAACATGTATGTAACATACATGCATTGACTTTGTATCAGACATGAATTGTCAACTTTTATGTTTACCTTTTTGGCAAGTTTTGTATGCCACAATAACTTGTTTTGGGTGTCTTAAGACAAACGAAAACAGTAGACACAACATGTAGAATACATGTTTTATATCTTGGTGTAAACTTTGGGTGAAAATGGCAATGGTGACTGAAAATTTTTTTGGAAATCGTTTGTCATTGTGTGGGCATATACCATCTTATTACAAAATACGGTCTAACTTTAGCCCGAGCCTTAACCATCGAGTCAGTTTTTGTATTTCGAACTTTATGCCGACTATAGTAAAGTTCTTAATACAAAATTGACGACATAAGACCGGACTAAGTTGTCGGTTTTGTAAAAGGAACTGTATTTCAATTTCTGTTAGATTCCAATTTCAAAAACGGGCTCGATGGTTTAAACCATGTCAAAAGAAAAACCTTGTTTTGTAATAAGACCAATAGTGACGCGGGGGAATTAGGAAAATGTGAGGAATGTTTTGAGTATGAATGTGGATGGGTATAAGAGTAGCGAAGACAATAGAAACGATAATAGATGGACTGTGTGAAAGACGACGTGGCTAAGAAGGAGGGCTAACGAGATGCCGACTAATAGAGAATTGTGGAAGGAGAAGACATGTTGTACCGACCCGAATAAACTGGGATAAGGGCAAGAGAATGATGGCCTACCCAAGATGACCGGCGCTGCCCTTCCTAATATGCGAGTGGCGTTCAATGTATTCTCGGTATGAGGGTGATTTACTAATGATGTGGGTAATTTCACTAATGTTTTCATTTATTTAATTATATTATTTTATAAAAAAAAATAAAAACGTTTTCCTGCACTAGGAATTTCTCCTGTATTGTGGGTGCGTTTACAAACATTTAAACTCACATACACAAACAGCCAGACCAGTTGTGATCATTAGTTTGCTAGTTATCCTTAGTCAACGACAACTGGAATGGCTAACGTGACAATGTTGAAGAAAATCGAGCACCGCGCTATCATTAAATTCCTTACCAAACAAGGAAAAAGTCAAAAAACTCTCCACGAAGATATGGTGGCTGTTTCCAAGATTCTACATCTTCGTTATCTACGGTTCAAAATTGGTCAAGTTAATTTAAAAGGGGCAGAGAGGGTATGGAAGACGACACTCGCGTGGCCCGGTTACTGCCTCGACGGAAGTAAACGTTAAAAAAGTTGAGAAGCTTTTACTGGAGGATGCCCGAATGAAGATGAAAATGATAGCAGAGATGACCCACCTCTCCGTTGGTACTGCAAGATGGGTGCCGCGAATTAAATCGAAACAAGTGCGAGTCGAGTGCTGTAGAGTTTTTGCGAGCTCTGTGGTGAAGTTCCATCAAATATTTTCGATCGGATTGTTACTGGAGATGAAACGTGGGTTCATTATTATGACCCTTCAAGTAAGCAGGAATCCATGCAATGGCACAAGAAGGGTACTGCGCCCCCTAAGAAAGTCAACGTCGTTCCCGTCTGCCGGAAAAATCATGGCCACAGTGTTTTGAGACTTAAAGGGAATTTTGCTGATTGAGTACAAAAAAAAGGTGAAACCATAAACGCAGCATCCTACGCATCCACTTTACGAGATTTACGGGAAGCAATTAAAACAAAATATGGGGTAAACTGACCACCGGTTGCTCAGCATGACAAAGCCTCGGTGCACACGGCGCGTGTTTCCAAGGCTGCTGTGCGAGATTGTGGTTTCGAAGAAATTGATCACCCGCCCTATAGCCCGGGCCAGTCTCAAGTGATTATTATTTGTTCTCTAATTTGAAAAAAAAAAACCTCCGTTGGAAACGATTTTCCAACGATAAAGAGCTAAAGGCGGCAATAAATGCGGATTTTTCAGAGAAAGAGGAAAGTCATTTTTTACAGGGTATTGAAAAGTTAATTTCGAGATGTAATACATGCATTGTGGTAATGGGGGAGTAACATAAAAAAAATATTTTAATTGAATTTTTTTTCATGACGATACCGAGTAAAATTGCGAATACATTGAACGCCCCTCGTACATGATATGCACTTATTATAAACAAGTGCGGCCTACCTTTATTTAATTTTGCCACTATGTAGCCATTGTCTGCTAAAAGGTTTCAGAGTGCTGCTCACTTTAAAACCAGTACTGTATACATACAGTTGTATTTAAATTGAAAGATTGTTTAAATTCATTTTGAAATAACTCAACACTCTCTGCATGAAAGCTCGAGTGCATACGCCATAAATGGGGCTGACAACTGACTGCTTCTGCAAACTATCCTGAATATGTGTATTGATTATTCACTACAAGCTGTACTTATTATTACTATGTAGGCCCGAAGCTGCCAGAGCGATTGCCAGCCAGATGCTGAATCAGTACCTAGTCACGAAGCAGACTGGCGCGGCGGGACGTATCTGCAATAAGGTCATGGTGACCGAGCGCAAGTTCCCCCGTAGAGAATTTTACATTGCCGTCATGATGGAGCGCAGCTTTAATGTACGTATGACTCTTTCTTACCTCGTAAAATAGTTGATTGGCTTTCCAACACTAACCTATTGTTGCACCTGTTCAACAGGTTCAAAAGGATCACAAATTTTAGGATTTCATAAATCTGTTGGTTTTAGGGTCCAGTTATTATCGCATCCTCTCAAGGTGGTGTGAGCATTGAAGATGTGGCTGCATCGAATCCTGATGCTATCATCTACGAACCTATCGACATCATCGCAGGGCTCCAGGACGATCAAATAAAACGTGTTTTAAACAAGGTACTTTGATAAGTTACGCCGCACACCAGGCGACCAGCAGTGCTATTCTGTAACCATCTCACCGTGAAAACGTAGGTGAAGTGAGCGTGGAGTGAGCTGTCAACAGTGTCAATCAGTAGTATCAGGTGGAATGACAGCTCACTTCACCTAAGTTTTCAAGGTAAGATTTTTACAGAATAGCATTGCAGTTGCTACCACAGCTCGGCGCTGTGTGATGGGCAGTCGTGGCCCATGAACTCAATGCAACCAAGTGCTACACCAACTTTTATTGTGCGTTTGCTTTTAAAGAGCAAGGAACAGCGCACTGCGACTTTCACTATGCGGTTATCCTTTTAAAGGAAACAAGTGCATAGAGCATAAATAAACAAGTGGCGATCTAGTAAATAGGAGGCCTAGTTTGCAGGTGTGAAATTAAATCAGTATTATACTTGTGGAAAGCTGTATTTTATACCAGCATTTTTTTTAGATTGGTCTAGAAACAGCTGAAGCAGCAGATATGGTTAAAAGGTTGTACGCCCTCTTTGTGAAAACAGACGCGCTTCTAGTTGAGGTGAACCCATACGCGGAAGATGTCATTAATGGCAAATGTAAGTGCTTTACTGATCATTATTCAGTCTATCAGTATTAACATTTTGGATGTTTGCTACTTATTTATACTTTTTATTGAATTTTCTTGCGAATCTTCGAATTGAGGTTGGTACTCGCTCATTCATCCCCGTAGCGATTGGGTTTCGTTTCGAATTAGTTATAATTTTAGTTTAGTCGTCAAAATAGTAGAATGGGTGGGTTTATGGGTCACGGACGAGACTCGGAACGAAATCGAACCGTTGATGAAACAATATAACATATAACGTTGCAAATTAGTAGAATCAGCCTCCTCTGGTTTAAAACAAAGATATCAGTTGGAGATGAAAATGCAGTGAATCTAACAGCAACAAATAATCAGTTGTTCCATACATTTATGTTCGCGAAATTCGATTAAATGTAAGGAACAGCAGATATTTTTCGGGGGATTCGGGCTCGGTCCCATAAAAGGTGTTCATAATTATGAGTACAAAGATCCCGTTTTGAAGATGATATATTTTTGCCCTAACTATTCATTACTTGTTAGACCAAACTACATTATATTATAAGCTAGTTGTAATGATTTGGATCCGAAAATAATTTTATCATAGTCTTGCAATGTTCGTTTCAGTCTTTTGCTTAGATGCCAAGTTCCGATTTGACGACAACGCTGAATACAGACAAAAGGAACTGTTTGCGTTGAGGGACCCGACTCAGGAAGATGCCAAAGAAATCCAAGCTGCTAAGTCCAACTTGAACTACATTGCACTCGACGGTATGACATTATTTGAATTTATTAAGAATAAACGAATGCTACAGATAATATTGTGATAAAAATATCTGGTTTTCTTAGGTACTATTGGGTGTATGGTAAATGGCGCCGGGTTGGCGATGGCTACAATGGACATCATTAAGTTGCACGGTGGCGATCCCGCCAACTTCCTCGACGTCGGAGGTGGCGCCACCGCAGAGGCTGTAACGGTGCGTCTCGTTGACACATTACTAAATGTATAATAATTATATCATTGAACCTAGTAGTAATATATTTTTCTGGTATAGGAAGCCTTCACTATCATCTTGTCGGACCCGAACGTGACCGCCATATTGGTAAACATCTTCGGAGGTATCATGAGGTGTGACGTCATTGCAGAGGGAATTGTTACTGCAGCCAAGAACCTTAGTATCCAAATCCCTGTCATTGTTCGTCTTCAGGTATGTGTTATGAATTATTTTATTACCATTGTTATCATATTTGATTCCTTATCATTATCTGCCCTGGCACCTTTTCCCAACAATGTATTTATGTCATAGTCAAAACTATTGACTGGTCAAAGCCACTAAAAATCAATAAAAAACCTTTTTGCAATTACACACATAACATTTATTTAGATTTTAGATTTCCCAACAATGTATTTATGTCATAGTCAAAACTATTACCTGGTCAAAGCCACTAAAAATCAATTAAAAACCTTTTTGAAATTACACACATAACATTTAGATTATTTGGTTGATAGGTATTTTTTGTGACTCTTTTAAACACATTTATTTTGTAGTGATTCTAGTTTTAACTACGGCGTTACGCGTTAAGTAACAATTTTATTGATTTTTAATAGAGAATTTAACTTATCAGGGTTGAACTGAAAACCAGGGTCGGTCACATTGTAAAAGTTGTTCCTAATCATGAGTACAATTACCTCTTCAGAGATTTTCAGCTATTTTAATTTTAATTACTTACACCTTTAATTTACATAGTACACTTCGCGCAAAACTTTATGAGCCCTTTGAACGTAAGCCCGAGAAAAAACCGCTCATGGTACAATTGAGTGCACAATCATTATTGTATGTGATTATTATTGTATCATTATTTATGTGAAACATTTTATATAGTACCTATATCTCTAGCTCTACCTACAGCATTGATATGTTCATCACAAAAATAATTTGCTTTTACGTATTTTTTACGTGCAGTACCAAGATATTTTATCAAACGGGTATTTCCTTAAGTAAATTAAAAACGTTATTATAAAACTTGTGCATTTATTTATTTTTTATTGGAGTTCGCTGTGGCACCATTTTCAGGTCATACTATAGACCTTCATCAGCTTCCTTTTTCATAAAATTGAAAACATCAAACACCATTTTACGTGTTTGGCGACGTAGCACATTAAAGCGCCCGCGTGGCATATTTAACGAAACTAATAACTTCGGTAACAATACGAAACGAGTAATAGAACCAACAAAAATAACGTAAACAAATAACAGTAACAAAAATTGATGACAACAACAATGAAAATGTATTGTTGCACTCGACTGTACTTTGGCAGACAACACGCACTCACACTAACTCACAGCGCTACGAGACGCGAGCGGTGGTGAGCGTGGCGCGCGGGGCCGCGCCCGGTGCCGTCCCCGACGTCCCCTTCCCTCGGACACCTATAGTATGCTTACTGCGCAGCCACTCGCCAACTTCCGAGAGCCCATAAAGTTTTGCGCGAACTGTAGTAGTGTAGTATATAATATGTAAATATGAGTGTAATCAATAATCATAGTTGAATATGGATAGAATATTTAATACTTGACTTGAAACTTTTTGACAGGGTACAAAAGTGCATGAAGCGAGAAAACTAATCTCAGAGTCTGGACTTCGCATCGTGCCGCGTGATAACCTCGACGAGGCTGCCAAGCTCGTGGTGCAGCTGGCAGAGATCGTAAATCTCGGCAAGAAAGCTGGTGTTGAGGTGAAATTTGACTTCCCTGAGTATAAGCTGAACGAGTAAAAATTTGCAGTATTTTCATATATCTTTACCATCACTATCTAATTGGTCATAACTGTTGTCTAACGTAATCCAGTTCTAATTATTGTTGCTTCGAATTAATGGCACAAGTGATTGTAATGCTTGGTAGTATGTAACACGCATTGTCGCCTGTAATAACTTTACAAAAGTATAGGGCAGGGCTATCGCCGCGTTCTGTGAAATGAGCAGGGATGACTTTATCAATGAAAATAATACAAAAGGTAAAACTCGCATTCATAATTGGCCTTCGTCTAACTTTCAAGACCCATCTTAGCTGCGTTTACAGACGAGATTATCACAATATAGACAAAAAGATAAGTTTGTGGTTTGATCTGTAAACGCGAAACAGGCCCTGATAAGGCGGTATTCTCACAATGAAGTAATCTGTGTGCCTAATTAGTGTTATACTGTCTTACTAATGAGTATTGACAAATCGCTAAATAGCCTTTTAATACTTCTAAATGCAAAGCGAACTTTTTTCATATTCGCCGAAATTTCAACTTTGAAGTCTAGCTATTTCACAGAACACTTGGTTGGTCGTAACACTGTTTTTATGACTTACTTGCAGTCTACCTATTCCATATATTACATACTTTATCGATAGGCTTTATTGTTATATTAATATTTTAAGAGGATAAGCTGAATCACATTGCAATATCTGCATGTGAACTAGTTGGCTCTTAACTTGTGAGTTACCCCTTCAATAGATTCATAATGCACTTCGATCAAAGTAAAATTATTTATTCCAATTACACCATTTGTAGTTACTCTTGAAAGTCATTAGTTTACAGAAAAAGAGAGTTGCTGATCAAATATGTAAGATTTGTCACTTAAAACTGGATGCATCAGAGCCAATTAGATTAAATAATGTAGTTCATTGATTTATTTATTGAAACAACATTTAGCTTAAGGAAACCTATTAGATAAAACACCCTTAATTCGAATGATAGCTATAGTAACATTGATGTTGTAGTGAAGTGTTAAAATGCTTCAAGGCGTTATAAAATTGTAATTTGCTATTTAATATTGATTGAGATCGAGAAAAAGTATTTCATGTAGTACATTAATTTACGAACATATTAAAAGTATGTATTGTTAATTTTGAAGTACACCTACAGAGTACAGTAGAGGTGTACGTTGAGATGTGTAACGACGCAATAATTAGTATATTATTGTACATTATGTATGATTATTTGTAAATAGCAACAATTATTTTTTTAATTTCCCACTTGCTTACATGGCAAAATCTGCAGAGATGCCATACATATTTTATGGTATCTACAGTAGAATCGAAATATATAAAGTATAATACAGTCTTAAATATTTATTTTTGGCTTCATTTGAATATAATAAATGTATTTTAGATCTGTATTGTAGTTGTTCTTTACACTTTTTCCCCTTAGTATTAGCGATGGCTGTAGATACGTATGTATACGACGTGTATTAGAGGTAGATGAGTGGAAAATACGTTAGTGTGTAGTGTGTAGTCTCTCTATGTGTATACAAAATGTTCAAATATTTTCTTTGCCAGACTTCTACTCCGTTCATCTATTCCCTTTTTCCAGACGGTAAAAAAAGTCATAGGTCATGGGATTCAGATATATTATTTCTGTCAGTTTTAAGTGCAGTGCAGAGATGTTGCGTTTTATCTATCTAACCATACTAATAAACTATTATTTATTGAGCAAGGCACACCAACGACATATTTACAAGGATAGTAACAATAGTTAATTACGAATCTTCAGTAAATACATCACATGTAGGCATGCACAACATGCTTATTAAACATGTCCGTTTGGATTGAGGAGCCACTTCCCGATTTTAAAAGGAAACACCCCCTTATTTAGTAGGATAGCAGATAATTTTGTAGGCCAAATTCTGTAAAATCACGGAGCAAATACAAAGAGGAGATGTTGTAATAGGGTTTCTGTATGAAACAACGGGTGACACTTTACGGGGTGAGGGGTGATCAGAGGGGCAATTCTCGTACTTAAAAAACGTTCAAATTCAAGTCGCAATCTCATCTCAGCGACAATCAATGTCAAAAACTTGTCAAAAATGTATGTAAATTGATTGTATTTTTGACAGATTGAGACTGAGATCAGACTGTGAACATTCTAAAAATTACGGGAATTACCCCTCTGATCCTGCCCACTTCTTTATTTTACATCTACTGGTCAATAGCAAAACTATTCGCTCGTCCTGTTGATTTTACTTTGTAGTTATGTAACTATCTCACACTAGATGTCACTACATGCAGAATGAAGAACTATTTGAATAAATTACGCATAAAATTACTGACAAATGAAATGTGATGCCATCCATAGCATCAGAACGTCTATCCGAGTAGTTTTTACAAGATAAAACACCACACTTCATTCTTTTTGTCTTATAGCGCAAATATGCTGTAAAAACGGAACGTTTACAGAGCTGTACACAGGACGAATGCCAACAATACACTGACTAAGGCCACGCCTACATGATGACGTCAGGACCTAGTTGAGAATCACAGTGCACAGTTGCTTAGGCCGTCTCCTCTTTGTATTTGCTCCGTGTGTAAAATATATCCAACTATAAATCAATGTAAAAGTGGCTCATCAATCCAAACGTCTGAATTAAGGAGCCACCTGGAACACGGAAAGCATTTAATGAATTGTTTTGAAAAAAAAATTGTATCATTTAGTAGTAATTGTGTATAGTGCCTACTAAAAATCAGAGTCCAGTACTGTTGATAATCAAGAATATACAATACTTTTAATGTGGCTCCTCAATCTATACATAAGAGCGTGAATTTCCACAGACGCAGTCATGACGTTCTGCATAATAAATAATTGATTGTAGGTATCTACCTGAGATCACAATGGAATCAATAACCAGAGACACTAACATTTAGTATAAATGTCTGCTAAATATTTATGTACAAATCAATATTGCGGTATCTGAAAAACCAATTACTCACTTTTCGATATTCATTAAGAATTCGCTATTAAGCGTGACCATGCGTATACCTGGGAAAAACGGTCATTACTTCGTTAAGTTAGGGAAGCTACGGAAGATCTTCTCGTTCAAAATACCGCAGCGTCTCGAAACAAAAGTCTCTGACCAGTGTGTGTTGCCAGTTACGACTTACGGCACTGAGACGTGGCGTTTTACAATGGGCCTCTTAAGAAAGCTCAAGTCCAAAGGCCAATGAAGAAGTCTATGCTCGGAGTTTCTCTGCGAGATCGAGTTTCGGATGAGGGAGAACTTTGGGAGAGGTCCAGCAGTGAACGTCTTTCGGCTGAAATGATGATGTTAAATGAAACCAGGAAGACTAGTTTTGAAATTTAATTTTTAACTAATCGACACTGTAGGTAGGTACAGAGATTCTTAAATTTTTTTGGTATTTAGTAGTCAATTTCGACATAAGATAATGAATGAATTAATATTGGTTGGTCGGTGCTTTTACGAATTTTACAGTGTGAATCATAGTCGTCGTAAAAAACATCTCATCCTTCGTTGGGTAGTGACATTTATAGTGGCCAAGCCAGCGTCGCGTATTGCAGGGATACATTCTATAACACCTTTTAATGTATATGGTCTACTTGAAATTATTATAGATTCTGGTAGGTACCTCAATAGTATCCCCACAAGTAATGTAATACCCCATAGTATTGTAATTGGTAATTGTTGGATTATGACGTGATCAATAACAATATAGTGCAGAAAAAGAACTGTACGTTATTATCGTACGAAACGAAGATTTTCTTTTTAAACAATGTATTCATGGTCACCCTTCTAAACAAATTCATGGGAAATTAAAGAATAGCTAATAACTTCTTAGATTATACTTTTTTATGGCAGAATTATACGTACATTTAGTAGAAATGTATCGTAGAAATCGTCACAAGAATATGTACATTGAGGCAAATCGATTTACCGAAGCATCTCAATTGAGGAGCCACAATGTGCTATATCTCCCAATTCACTCATTTTTGATTACTGACTCTTATCCTACAAATCTAATATACTTACTACTAAATGATGAAGAAATTGCGCATTAATTGAACTAAGTATTACTGCTTCTTTGAAAAATGAGTCGTATGTGTATGGTCTGAGGAGCCACATAATATATAATGTATGGTAACTTTTATAATTTTAACACTACCCTACCGAGCTCAGATTTGGTCTAGATACTACTACTAACTACTTACTTTCAAATGCTACTAAATCATACCAAATTACGATAAATATTCATCCATGATGTTCCTAGTTGTGACGTGACTACTCAATCCAAACATTTAGATTGAGGTGCCACCTTTATGTTCATATATCTAACTTTTGAAGTTTTATACTACAAAATCGAGAATCGTACCTACACAATTTTTAAACATACTAGGATTAAATAAGTATTTAATTTCATTAAGATAGCTGTACGAAATGTGGCATCTCAATCATTACGGGCATTAATAAACAGGTAGGTACATACAGATCGGATTTTTAAGCTGGGCACTAAACATCTAACCTGTGTATCAAATTGGTGGTCATATTTGTTTGAGGGTATGACCTCCCCTGGTATGGACACCTCACATAATATAGTGCAATCTATTCTAATATAAAGCTGAAAAGTTTGTTTCTTTGAACCCGCTTGTCTCTGAAACTATATAACAGCCGGATTTGAACATTTATTTTGGCATTTGATAGCCCAATGAGGAAGGTTAAAAGCTATTTAACATCACGCTACGACTAGGGAATGCAATCTCGAGCCGATATCGCAAGTGCGAGATCTCGCGAGACTAGAAATTTCGATTTCACGAGATCTCTGGTACTTTTTGAAAAAAAAACGCTATCGTTTTTATTCGGAAAACTAAAACGCGATGAAAACTGTTTATGCTGCGTGTTATGTGATTATGTAAGATATAACATTAATTTTAAAATAATGTTTATACTTTATAATCTATCATTTATAGGTAAGTCTAGCTCTAGGTGATATTAGAAATTGCTCTTTAAAAAACAAAGAGTAGGTACTGATGGTGCTGTCCGACAAACGACATATTATCTCAGTTGCTAGGTACCCAGCAGCTTAATACGCCATTTGATTGTCGCTGAGACGACTCGTTGCGACTCGTTTTTTAAGTACGAGAATTGCTCCTGTGGTCAGTAGAAGTAGAAACACGCAAAAAAGGACGTTTACATGCACTTAGGGCCTCTTCTAATTCCTCTGGAACAGTCGTGTTGGCTTTTGCAGCAGCAGCAGGTAAGTTCAGTTCGCGCCGAATCCACGCGGAATGCGTAGCTGACTGCTGCCGCTCAATCTCGCCCAATTTATGGTTCGGGATTGATCTCGAAAAATAGCTCGAGATCTCGCGAGACCGAGATCCCCGAAATCGGGATTGCGTTCCTTAGCTATGACCGTTAGTAGCCGAGCAAAAAGAAGTAGAAGTAAGAAATAACGCAAAGTGAAAACGAAGTCACGAGGTACAGCCGTAGGATATATTTTATAACAAGATATTTCAGGCGGAGGAAGTTACGGGCAGAAGCTAGTATCAAATATAGAAGTTACTAGCTTTTTCCCGCGGCTTTGCCCGCGTTGAGGTCGGAATTTAACCCCACGGGCATAAAAAGTACCTAGGTACCTATCGCTATAAAAGATCGCTTTTACCGATATGACCGCCCATTGTGTCACCCTATGTAAAATTTCTACATTGATATCGGTAATTTTTATGGTCTACTTAATAAAGTATTATTCTAATTAGTATTCTATTCCATCCTATGTTCTAACACAGGTCATGGCTTTACAGCTCGGTTCAAACAAGCGCGACACGCGACGCGAATCGCGCCTGTTTGAAGAAGCCTTTATCCTTATGCCTTTCATCTAAATCCGTTCAGTTGTTAAAGCGTGAAAATGTAACAGACGGATAATAAAGTCAAATAATTTTGTTATAACAAATATTAATATCATCACCATAAGTTTGAAATACTCTAGCGTCGCCATTTACTACGTAATACCTACATCAAGTTATTATAAAACACTTTAAATTGTAATTACATACTTTTAACCGAGTGAGTCCATATTTAGACTAAATGTTACCTTTAGATGTTGGGGATTTAAAATTTAGTCATAGGTACTATGACTATAATATTAAATACCCGAAATCTTAAAATGATGTAAATGCACAAAGGCATCACACCAGGTTGAAACACCAGTGTGACGACGAGTATTCTTTTCCTCGTCATTACACAATTGGTTTTACAACACCTGCTTTAAATAATAGTGAGGTACCTAAGTATCTTTTAAAATACTTGTATCCCTTTTCGGACTGTTTGTTCCCATCTGACTATTATTTTTTTCTATCATAATATCTTTACTCGCTAAAAGGTTAAGTTAGAACAGCGACCCTATAAGCACGAGCCGAGCGAGCGAGGCGAGCGTACCGCGGCAGCGGCCGGCGAGTGCCAAAAACGACTAGAATACACAGTATCATGAAAAATTTCAATATTACATGTGAATTTTAAAATCATCCCCTGTTTATACCTATTTCGCCCCTATAGGGGATGATTTTACAAGTCATTCTTTATTTCTTACCAAAAGCATAAATTTTAATTTTCATATCCCTAACATAGGAACTGGGATTCCCCATACAAACTGTCATCCCCTGATCCCTTATCTAAAAAGTACCCTATGCCCTTCCCCAGGATACCATCTGTCTACTTGCCAATTTTTTTTTTCGAAATCCGTTCACTAGTTTAGGTGTGAAAAGGAAACGTACAGACAGACAGTTACTTTCCACTTTCGAATTTATAATATTAGTATTGAACTATTGATTGATAGTAGTTTAAAGTTTCAACTTTACAGTTCAAGTTTTATACATGTGGCGTAACGAAGGTTATTCGTCTCGTACTCGTCCTCGTCCGTCCTTCGCCCATTGACACGCTTTGTTGATCTCCTCCCTCCCCCTTAGCGTGTGACGTAATTTATAGATGCCCCCCCTATTGGACTACGAACCTGTAATCAAACCCTCACTACGTTATTGTACAACTGTCAAAAAATTAAAATGATATCTCGATTATTATCATCAAATGATTGAAAAATCAGCCCTTATCTTACCTTCCCTCCCTGTCCTTATTCCTTACCCTGTTTTTATTGTCATAGGTAATAGTAACTCCCAGGAAAGACGCAGGAGGCCCTGATAAATCCAAGAGCGTGTGCGGCGGTGCCAGAAAGAAACGAAAGAAGTGTACCTAGTAACAGCACTAGAACACACATACTTGTTTTTGGGTTATTTTTGTGTAGGTGTAAATTATTTTGTGTACGGTGTGGTTTGTTTTGTATCTTTACCGCCATCAAATCATAATTAAATTGAAAAGCTGCATATTGTCAAGTTTTTAAAAAAATAATAAAACTGTTTATGATTAATATATTTAGCGTTTTATTTGTTACTATATAGACTTATGGAAATATTATAATATATTCATACAAATGGACATAGTTCGCTTTCAAATATGGAGTTAAAAATTAATACATATTGGAGTTGAACTAATCATCAATAAAAAATATCCTTAAATTGTTCAAATTAACAATTGCACTGAGACAGCATGTTTAGCGTGACATGAATGAAGAAAATTTAAGCAATTTACTTATTATGTACACTAAATGACTTCTTTGCTAGGCGTAGATATACCTAATGCTTCTTCATATCCGGTCTTCTTTTCATGTTTGCCTGTGAATTAAACAAAAACAATAATTTCAGATGTAGGTATTAATATTTCCCTTCGTATCAAAAAGCTCTAAAAGCAAAACGACACATTGACAAAATATAATAGGTCTATAATATAATATATCTAGTATATACTATAACCTATGAAGTTGCCGTTTTACAATACTGGCCATTTGAAACGTAACTTATGTATGGCTGGCAATAAATCCTAAAAAACTGTTTTTAGCATAATAAATCTCTAGAAACAATCTTTAGGAGCATTTACCGTAAGTAAAAGGATCACAGAATATCTAGACGATAAAATTCCGGTTGCAGTAGTGTTTTTTGATATGAGTAAGGCATTTGATTTTGTGGATCATACCATCTTACTAAACAAATGTGAAACGTATGGTATCCGTAGTGTCGCTCTAGATTGGATAAAAAGTTTTTTAACAGGCCGACAGCAATGTGTTGAAGTTATTAATTTAAATGTAGATCTTGAATCCACTGTTTACAGATCCTCCTCTAGACTAAATAAATATGACGTACCACAAGGGAGCGTGTTAGGCCCCTTGCTATTCTTACTGTATATAAATGACTTACCAGATTCAATAAATTATGATATTGATTAGCTGATGATATTTCCGTTATAGTGCCTAATAACACTAACAATTTGCATTGGGATTTGCTAATAGGGCATTTAGAGAGAGTCATATTGATTGTAGGTCGTTTTGCTATTAGGACCATTTGCTTTTATGACTGTCTGATACAGAGGGTTTTATTTTTCAACACACTTGCTCGAAAAATGGCTCTTATTGCATAGGTTTTAGGTTCACAATGCAGTGTATTTAACACACGTGCTTTTTCTGTTCACGTCACAGATAACTACATACTAGTCGGATATTTGCGTTTTTTTTAAATCTCAGCCTTCATCCTTTTATACCTCTAAAATTGAGTGTATGTAGACTTGCCTATTCCTTCATCAAGCGATTGCTCCGAATAGCTAATTTAGATAGTCCTTTACGCTAAAAAGAGAGCTAGTCCATAAAAAAAAAGCTCCATTGGGTATATAAGTGGAACAAAATCGGTAGATGAAGGCTTTTCTTTGGCTAATGTAACAAGTAGGTAAGTAATAATAATACTTGAAAGCTAAAATACCTTTCTTTGTTGATTTATTCCTCTTGGACTCTTTGTCTTTTGATTCCTTTTTAGATTTTTTATGTTTTTCAGTCTTTGTGTCCTTCGTGTGAGGTTCAACCAGTAAAGCGTCATCTGCCGCTACGTCATTGTCTTTCGTTGGTTTCTCGCCATTTGTTTTGCTTAGATCGTCAATAAGCAGCGCCTCATCAACTTCCTTAGCTACTTCTGGTAGCACTAAATCTACGGTCTTTTGTTTAGTTTTCTTTTCCTTCCTCTTCTTCGTGGGTTTGTCCCCGGACGTCTTGTCGGCGGATTTGGTCTTCTTCGACGACTTGGACTTTTTGTCCAACAGTCCGCTTTCAGGCGTGGGGTAGTGATGTATTCTTGACGAAAGTAGCTCTTCTTCACGTAGAGGCCTGTAAATATACGAGATGAGTACAAATAATTTGAAACTGGAAACCCATCATCGCCTAAAAGTCTCCTATAACGGGTGCAAATAGACGCTTAAGGAAGCCGACAGTCGCTTTTACTCCACGTCATTGTAATCATTTTCTGTACTGTACCTTTTTGGTTTTTTTTTTTTTTTGGTTGGAAATCATCAAATAATTTCTCCCGCTCTGGGCGGAGCTGGAGGGCGTGCCAGACTTTTACTGACTAAAACCCACCCGTGTTCCTTCAGTTGCCCGTGCCAGGGGCCACGGTAACCCTTTCGGACTTTCCCGCAACCCTGGCAGGCATCGGCCCTAGCGGACCCCGTCGTTGGTGCTGACATCTATTTGAGGCGCGCGTGGAACACAACGCGCCGTCGACCCGGGCCCGGGACCCGGGGCCTGGTCCTTAACGGACGGCGAGCTGCCCATTGCTCGCCGTCCGCAAGCGGTACCCCCGGACCAGCCGGGTGGCATGACCCTTTGGGACGCGTTATACTGGACCATACCTGGGAACCTTTTGTTTACGGAGAGATTGAATGTCTAAGTTACAATTTTTTTTTTCTCGATAACATGTTATAACTTTACTTTAAATACCCCCACAACTTCTGTACCGTTGCATGCACCCATAAGCACAATGTTTTTCATGCGTTACGTTGCGCGCTGCCGTAAAAAGCGATTTTTTACAAAAGATGTTTCTCAGCAATATTTTTTGCTCAATGTTACTTAGTTTGATGTACAGTATGCACAGATAACGGCTATGCGATGGGTTTTGTTACAACCTGTATAAAGATAAAGTACAAAAAATAATGAGTGAAACTGTTGAAATGAAGCAGCTCGTGTCGCGTGTCGTGTGCAGCAAGCTGCGCGTGAGTAAGTGTCGGCTGGCACTGACAGGTCGAGGTCGAGGTCGAGCGCGCGGTGCGGGTCGTCGCGCGGCGCGGGCAGCTCGTCGTCCGACGGCGCGGCGCCCTCGGGCAGCTCGCCGCCCTCCGCCACGGCGGGCCGCGCCTGGTGGACCTCTTCTGTCGAATATTTTAATGTTTTAATAAATTAATAAACTTGTATAAATAACTCTTTTTTTATGCAGACAAGGAGCACACAGACAACTTGCTTGAAACCACAGATAAGAAGAAGAAGGACATTTATCTATGAAATAAAAAATATTCATTACAGTCAAAGACTAACTAAGTTAAGTTTTAAATAATTGAGTAGACAGTATTTTTACACGAGACAATTTTAATAGAATAGCGTTCAACACATTAACACCTATTCACAAATAGTCGCAATGAGCAGTATTCCGGCATCTATCTGGTGAAGGTAAGAATAATAGTTGTGATGGTTATATGTGCCAAACTTGCCAAAAATGCGTTTTATATCTCATAATTATGAACGACAGCTATCAAAGAACGGTCAACTACGATATACTACAGCACATGTCTACATATCCCTATAAGGATTAGTCGTGATGGTTTGGAGTGACATGAAATTTGGCTTCTATCTCATATGAACTAACACAAACAACGGTATACTACAGCACAACGCCTGCATACCCCTTTTCAAGTTATAGTCGTGGTGGTTTCCCCTATGTTGGCACTGATGGAGACGTAATGGCACAATAGTGGTAAAAACTTAAAAAAAATTACTAATAATGTTTGTAATCTATAATATAAAAATGAATCGCTGAATGTGTTGCTAAGCGCAAATCTCGAGAGCAGCTGAACCGATTTTGCTAATTCTTTTTTTAGAATATTCCTTGAAGTACGAGGATGGTTCTTACGGAGAAAAATTTTAAAAAATCCTGAAAATGTTTAAAAACAACACTTTTCTATACTCCCATACAATTGATTCGTAATAATACTTAAAAGTCCATTTGAACTTTAATACCATACCATAAAGTTTAAGTTTAGTGTTAGTGGAGAGGTTCCGGGACGGCAAAACAATTGAGTGACGTTAGTGTCGTATAAATATTAATGTCAATATTTATACGAGGGTAACATTACTCAAAAAAATATGTATAAAAAAAATAAAAAAAAGAATCGTCTATTAGGCGGTACGAAGTTCGGCGGGTCAGTTAGTTATGTAATATAATGAGAATATTTTGGCAGAAACAAATTAAAGTACGTGGCTAGGTCATGCAGTGCGGTTTGACATCACGAAATCAAGACAAAGGATGATATCAATGGAAAATCAACATAGCTTCGTTTTGAAACACGTAATAAAGAACAATCGATTTGAGTATTGTAGAATCAACATAGCTTCCTTGACCCTCACCCTAATTGGGTAACACACTTTTAATAACAATCTGAATCATTTTGAAGGCTAAAGCTAATCCATTACTTCATAAATGTTCGAAAAATTTGTCTGCTTAACAACGTAAATAACGCGATAAATGTTGTTGAACTGTCAAAATGAAAACCATTGCTACAGTTAATTATTGCGCAATTACTCGGCAGAGTGCATACATCGGTGTCCGATCTTATTTAATTAGCTGGCGAAACCTCACGACTTGGGTATCGAAATCAAAGGTTAAGAAAAAATTGTTTTTTTTTGTAAATCTCTCTTTCCATGAAACAAAACCGACCAAACTGGACACCACACAATCTGAATTAAAACATTTAAGAAAATAAGTGGAAGTGTTAATTATTTTACGAAAAAAAAAAACATTTATCGTTTGTTACTGGAAACTACCTGCAGTAACTGCCTCCTACTAACTGCAGTTACCTACTGGAAATAAATTGCAAATAAGGACCTGCGTTTCTCTTACACCTGTGCCCCGGCTATATATGATACCGTGGAAGACATTTTGGCGACTCTGGGTTGAACGTCATGCATACACACACACACACACACACACCCCCTATTCATACATACACATACTCCAGCACACACCACACTCATTCACACATACACACGCCCACTCATGCACATATACATAAAACATACATTCACACACTCATTAACACACGTATAAACACACATTTATACAAAACACACTAGTTTCCACACACTGCCTTAAACACGATTTTTACTTTTCTTTTCTTTTTATTGGTTTTATAAAAATGTGTGAGTTATACCTAATTAGCACAACAAAACAATTAATAATAATAATAATATGGGACAACATCCACACAAGGTCTTCAGGTCCCGAACTAGGCAGAGCCTGTACTACGGTAACCTGATGACTGATATACATACTTATATACATATACACACCCAGACACAGGTCAAACAGACATGTTCATGCACACAAATGTTTGACTTGTCCGGGGATCGAACCCGGAACCAGCGGCTCAGAAGGTAGGGTCGCTACCAACTGCGCCAACCGGTCAGTCGTCGGTCAATTATTGTTCACTAATCGAGGAAGAGCGAGGTTTATCCCATCACAAAAGTATCTTCGGGTTACTTTCTGGGAAGCCCCGGCAACTTAATAGTATAGATTTAAGATAATAATAAACACATTTTTTTTTATATATGAATTTTATGTTTTGGTTTTTTTATATTAATACCCGTCATGTCTGAGAAGTTTCGCCAATTATTTAAATTGACCCCGTGTACGACTGGGTAATTATCGCAACCCATCGCGACAACTAATATCTTGCTTTTCATTTATCTCGCTGTACTTCAGTTATGAAAATGCTAAGAACACTACTCACCCTCACTGTCTGAGTCGCTCAATGGTTTATCTTTTTTGCTTTTTCGTTTCTTCAATGTCCGTTTCTCCTTTTTCTTCTTGTTTGAACTTTCCTGTGATATTAAGTATTTATCCGATCTCTTGGCTGCGAAAAATAATTAAACGGTTAAAGATCAGATTAATAAATAGTACAAATAAACGCCTAAATCCAACTTTCCACCGCGGCGTTACGCGCCACAGCGGCAATGGTTTTACCGTACGTTAAGATACATACTGTGAACTTGTAGAGGCACTTCGAGTGCTATCTCAGCGATGGGCACGTCGTCCTGCTGGTAGGACCGCGGCGAGTCGTCCTTCAGATAGTGCGGGTTGTTCGCTTGCTCCTGTCTCCGGGCCTCGCGTAACTGTAGGGATAAAGACCAATTAATACAAATAAACTAAGTTTTCCTACTACCTGTCTAGTAGAGTCGACCGGCTTGCGACGTAGTAATTCCCCATTACCTGCGAAGTTTACCCCTTCGTCTGGAGAGAACGAGGGAAATGTCCGAGTCCCATCGACTAAAACCCCACGGTGCCACTACCATGATTTGGGGGCCCAATAGATACTCGTACATGCACTTTACCCCTGCAACTGATTATGGCAAGGCACCTGTCCCATGGCCGACGAGTAAGCGACTAGCTAACAACGATTATCTCGCTCAAGAAATGTACAAAAGATTGTAGGTCCCGTGTACTTATAAGAGATACAAAGACTATTAGTTGATCGCTGACTGTTCACACCGCCGCCGCGCCGGCGAGTACTCGTTTGTCGCAGCGACAAAAGCTCTCAAAAAGAGTACTCGTTCAGCGACGCTTGATTGGCGGACAGAATACTCACTGAGACACTCACGCTTGGTACATACGCATACCAACGAGTAATCACTCGTCGCCGTCGCGTGCTCGCTGCTCGCAAACTCGTTTTAAGTTGCCAGCTCTACTCGCTTCTCCTTACTCGCCGGCGGCGGTGGGACAGGTGCCTTATGTCGGTAAGTTCAAGTCGTACCATGGCCAGTTCGTCCGGCGTGAACTGCGCGGTGGGTCGCGCGTCCTTGGCTGGCGGCGCGAACACCGCGGCCTCGCCCTCGCCCTCCGAGCTCGAGCTGTCCGACGACCAGCGCTCGTGAGACAGCCATTGTTCGAGGTTCAAGCTGTAATATACGACATATTTTTAGTATATTTATAACGGGTGTAAAAAGACACATAATGATTCCGAGAGTCCTATTGTTACCCGTCATGGTTCTTTAGAGAGATATTGAAGGTCACAGTTCCAACTTTAAATGCCCCCAAAACTCTTGTACTCTTGCGTGCACTAATAAGTACAATGCCTTGCCTGCTTTACATTGCGCGCTGCCGTAAGTAGCGACTCACAAGTCGCTTAAAGTCGTTTCTCAAAAATATTTTTACACACAGATACTTAGTTTGTTTTGTTGTACAAAATACGTAGATAACGGCTGTGGTGGGTCTTTTTACACCATATTATAATAGCTTCGTATGATAATTCACACAAACAGACAATTTTAATTAGTTTCTCCTGTACAGTCCCCATCGCATCAGGTTATATGAAACTGTCAAATTTCTCCAAATGATTTTAAACCTTAAAATGTTGGAAGGTTCAAAGTCGATTGAGAAAATTTGACAGTTTGTGGTAACTTGACCTGCTGCTGTGTGTACATTCTATGGCTTACATTCACAGAAGAAGATAAAATATTTCGTATAAAGTGCATCGGTCATCGAGCTAGTACCTTATGTAATGTTATGTTAGAGGGTTTGGTTAATTTTTTTGGATCTCCAACAAAGGCTACGCACTTAGTCCTACCGGTGGACCATTGTGCGTGGGCCATGGCGGCCGTCGGTGGTTATTCCAACCAGCTCGCCTCCCTCCAGAAGCTGATTATATCTCCTGGTCTGTTGAGAACATCTGTGTAAGATCTGGGTGCCCCGAGAGTTTCTGTCCTAATCTGGGTGACGCCTGTGCATTCAAAGAGCACATGTGCAAGGGCTTCCTCAGCCTCCATGCAAGCCCTGCATTGAGGACTATCCGTTATGCCTATTGTGTGGAAGTGTTTGTTTAGCGAGCAGTGTCCCGTGATGGTCCCCGTCACCAGGCGCAGGCCATTCCTGTACCTAGTTCCCTAATGTTCCAGGACGTCCTCTCAACCAGTCATGGTTGTACCAAGTAAAATCGTGACTGAATGGTTGGATTTCCACGCCAGACAAAACGGATTTTAGTAATAAAGGGCTATAATAACAAGTAACATACTCTGAAGGCATGGGCACTTTTTTCTGTGCTTTGGGCGCGACAGGCTTCAGTTCTCCGTCGAACAAGTCTGCCAGCTCCTCTATCAAGCCGCCGCTGAAGCTCTTAACTGAACTCTCGTTGTTTATGTCTTCGTTGTTCTCTTCCTTCTCTACACCATTGCTGCAAACAAAATGTGTTAATAGTACTAGGCACACATGCCTAAAGCCACGTATTAATTAGGAAACAAAAGTTGCGCAACATTGGTTCCAGACCAGAACATTTTGTTTCAAGAAACAATATTTAGCAACCGTCTCTCAATTGTTTCGCGATGAATACGAGGCGTTAAGGCTTTCGAGCGATCGCAAAAGATTCTGCTAAGTTTGTTTCTATCGTCACTTAAGTGATCGCATAGAATTCGAAAGTCACGTGTTTTTCATGAAAGTAACAGAATTCAACAAAAAAAAAAAAAAGATTTTACTCAAAAGTACGTACAGTCACGAGCAGTAATAAGTATACACTTAGCAAAATTTAAAAGCGATTTTCTCGTGGAAAATGTATTGCAACTTTGAAATAAGACTTATTTCATAACAGTATAAGTTCTAAAATAACACGAATTCGTAACAACATAAAATTACAATCAATACAGTTGGAGAAAATCACATTTAGAAGTTGCTAAGTGTAAACATATTCGTGCTCATGACTGTACATAGTAAGTGCATAATTAAGTTTCAAGGGAGCAATATATTGTGGTGATCGCTATGTACGCCTTAATTGTCCTGTGCATTAGTCCTTTGGTTTTTAAGACTATTCCTAGTAAAGGTAAGTTTAATGTATAAATACTAATAATAATAAAGCTTTATTTGGAACAATTTAAGTTTACAATTTGCAAAGGAAAACGAAGATAGCCAAAAAAGTATGTAACGTGCTTTTTAGGGTTTCGTACCCAAAGGGTGCCAACGGAACTCTATTACTAAGCCACCGCTGTCCGTCCGTCTGTCTGTCAGCGGGCTGTATCTCACGAACCGTCATAGGTAGATAGTTGAAATTTTCACAGTGTGTGTATTTCTATTGCCGCTATAGCAACAGCTAATAAAAAGTAAATAAAGTAAAACGGGTCTCCATACAATAAACGTGTTTTTTTCGGCATTTTTGGCTTTGTGGTATACGGAACGCTTCGTGTGCGAGTTCGACTCGCGCTTGACCGTTTTCTTAAAATAAATAGTACCTCTGCTCATGCTCCACAAATATGGCGTCGGGTAGTGGGCCGTGCGCATGCGCGCTCTCCGCCTGCAGCGCGCAGTCGTTCGGGCTCAGGCGCCGCAGGACCAGCGACAGTAGAGCCGTCGCGTTGTGCGCGCGCTCTTGAACTTCCATGTCTTCGCTGCACAGCAGGGGTCGCAAACCCGCTAGGGCTTCGCGGATTATCTATGAAGGAAATAAATTGTTTTTAATTATTTACGAGCCGTTTGCTCAACTAGATTTGGATTTCTCATCGGCAAAAATGATGAACAATACAAACTTTCAATCCTTATTTAACCACTTTAGGGGATGAATTATCTAAAATCTTTCCTTAATACTCACCTTCGTTATTTAAGGAATCATTGTGCAAATTCATGCTTCTAGACCTAGCGGTTAAGTGCGCCAGAGAATTTAAGATGTTTATTAAGTAGATTTTAAGCGACGAGGCAAATATATTGTCGTGAAAAGAAATAAGATAAGTAACTGACCGATATAGCGGCATCCTGGTCGTTGCGCGCCTCGTACAGACGCAGCAGGTTGGCCGCGAGCTTCAGCGCGGCGTGCACGCACACGGCGCGCGCGCGCATGTTCCCGCCGCCGATGCCCGCGCACACCAGCAGGCCCGACACCGACTCGCGCATCACTGGCTCCTCGCTAAACATTAGCTTTTTAAACCGCTTTTACTTGAGATCCAGAAAACTTAAAGCATTTATTTCAATTAAACCAATTACAGGCACTGGCACTTTTAAACTGTCAAAGAGTCGGTCAGTCAGAAAGATGAAGCCATTGAGGATGGTTGCCCATTCCAAAGCGAAGTAGGTTCCTATGGTAAAGAACGACCAAAAACTCCATAGACATTCTTACAAAACAAAATATTGGATATTTTCATTCAAGTTGAAATTATACATGTGAGAACGATGTAGTAAGACGTGCATGTTAAAAGCATCCACATTAAATTCAGTTCAATAAATAAATTAAGCCGTGGCAGCAAAGGGAGCACCCGTGCACGAACATGACGTATGAATCAGCGCCATTCAGCTCAACCAGAGGCCAAGTGATCAAACTGCTGGGATAATCTTCGGTTTCACCAGCTCTAATATGCAGTGAGTAGTTACCGGCAGTACTCGGCCAGCACGTAGGCGGCTGCATAGAGCACCTCGCGCGACGCGGGCCCGGGCGGCGCGACGAGCGCGTGGGCGACCAGCGCGCCGCACTCGCGCGCCGCGAACTCTCGCACCTCGGCCACGCGCGCGCCCACTTCCGTCACCTGCGCAGCCACCATGCGCCCTGACACACCGCACAAATATTACTCTTTGTCTAACAAATCATGCTCAACAACCTACCACACAAACATGCAAACCAAATCTTGGATATTTGCCACCAGGGCGGCGCCTCATTTAAGTGGGCTGCCATTGACTCATTGCGCAGAAATGTTTGAAGTTATTTATTTAATTACACTTCCAGACACCTGAATCGAGCCACCCTGCAATTTTTGTTTTAAGGTCTCTATCTTTTTAAATAAAGGTAGTACAAAGAAAAATAACTGAAGCTAGTCACTCTCTATCATTTCCGTTGGCCATTGTTCCAAATTTGAAATCGGAATACAAAAAAAAACTGTTTATTTGCAATAAGTCTATTCGCGTCTCTCAGGGGCAAAATTAGCGTGGGATTTTCGAAGAAAACAATGATTTTTATAGAGAAAACTTTTATACATATAACTTAAAATGGGTCATGGTAAAACTAATGGCCATTCAGAAAAAAAAACAAGTAAGTACATAGTACCAAAGATATGATTTTTTGAATAATAATCGGTGTTGTGTTTTTGTTATCTTATTTTACATTTTTGTACACCAAGACCACCAATTAAAGAATTCTATCGGTGTTTTATTGTTATAGCAATTTACGTTACTGAGCTGACAGATAAGCAATAAATACCTATATAGTATGACTACTATTACAATGTGTTGGTTTTTTTTTAACTTGAATGTTTGTTCTGGGGAAAAAATGGAGAACAATATTCATTTCGACAAAGTTTAAGCATCCGTAGCTTAAAAAAAAGTATCCAAACACAAGTGACCAATTATTTTTAAATATTATGCGCTTAAGAGCCGATTTCAAAATGGTATTATTAATTATTGTATCTAATGTAAATTGTGAATTATTGCTATTTGTGTAGAAATGGTATGAGTTTTGGTTAAACAACAAAATGTGCTATATTTTAATATTTATTTACATTACATGTGTACCTGACCATTGCGGTTTAATAAAAACATTAATAGACGTTAGTCATGAATAATAATAATTAAATAAAGTCTCTTTAAAACCATAAATATTTGAACAAATACAAATTCGGTTTGAAAAAAAAAAAGTTAAACCAAACTTGTCGTGATGTAGTGACCCGGTTTCGTGGTCCTCCTGAAAGGCGCACGAAGCCGCCAGTCTCCAGGCAGGTGGTCTATGAACGGCAGAACGACTTGCATGAAGTTGTGCACTTACGTTTCGCTGACTATCATATATCTTTATCAGTATCCATCATTTGAATGAATAAAACGAAAAACAATTTCGATACTATTTTTATGCAAAACAACGAAATAATTATTGACTAATAGGTGGGTGCTCTAATCAAAGCTTGCTGGTTTAAGAGCGACCAAACTCCGATTTTCTTCTTTTTTCAAATTCGTGAATTTAAATTTGGTACAATAGTGATACGTTAGATTAAGCCAGCATCAAAACAGCATAAAAAGTTTTTCTCTGAGTTATTATTATTTTGATGTTGGCCTTTAAACATAAAAATGCACGATGGCTCGATTTAGGAGGCCGGGAGTGTATTTTAAACCCGATCAAGATGACCAAATTATTAAGCTAATTATTTAGCGGATAATTTATACGAAATCAAACCTCTTCAGTGTCATGATAATATGTATTGTTACTGACAGAAGTGAAGTGACAGATAACGGCAGCCCAGTGTAATCAAGCGACACCTGAGATTTTGTTTCAGCCGTTATTGATATAGTCAAGCATTCCATGTACAACTCACCGTGTTTCGCGCTGGTTTCCATCTCGGTGAGCTCGGCCAGCACGGTGACGTACCACTCGAAGTCGACTACGTGCTGGTAGTTGTTCTGCGAGCAGATCTCGATGATGCGCGTCAGCAACTCGTCGCGGTACAACGTGCCCTCCGCGCGGTCCATGTGGACCATCAGCTTCTTGACTATCTCCATTAGGTTTTTCTTTGAAACCTGGTTGGGGAGTTGTGAGATTAGAATGGGACTTAGGAATGTGAGAACTTTTATTGGGAGTCCCTTTACTGTAAACGGTTATATTTATAGTCTGTTCCAAAAGCACCTATCTGATGAAAGAGTCAACCAACCCCTGTTCAGCTTAAGAAGAACGTAAAAAAAAACAATAAAGAACAGTGAAGAATATAAAGATATAATCAATGGCAGTTAAGAGATGACCAGTCTTAACTAACAGCGTCCGTTCATGAACATGACGCGTGGACCAGCACCATTCAGCTCAAGCATTTTGGAACGGAACTGAATGACATTTACTGAACTGAAAATTTATACACAAAACTATTGTTTTCAATGTAGTTGGGTAATTAAAGCAAATTGACACATTACGTCAGTTTGCCGAGCTAAAGGCCTTTTATACAACTGTCAAAGAGTTACAGTTGTGATTTGAATATATGGACAATTTAAGTAGATGGGTAAGAAATTTGCTTAACCATTAGTTTCCCTAACTTATTCCAGAGATGAATTTACTACCAAAAAATACTTGTTACTTACCATACCATACAGCAAGCCTAAAGCTCTCAGCCTGATTGACTCGTCTTTATCGTCGAGACAAGCCAGAACAAGGTCCTTGTGGGCCTGCACCGACTTCGGGTGGGACTTAAGTATTCTTGACATAGCCAGTAAGCCCAAGTATTTCACTGTCAACAATTTGGAGCATGCTTTAGTAGCCAATTGAACACGACGTTAAATTGGTGGTAATTTGTATTACTTATAGGTCTGCATTATTGAGTCGTTTAGTTGCGATTTCTATTAAGACTAATAAATTCCTTGAATTTTGCTTACAATCATTGGTTATGTTCGTGATTTAGCAACGAGCGTACACAGCAACACAAACCGTAAATCAATGGAAAAAGAAAAAAATGAAATCAAGAGTTAAGAAGGCCTGTCTTTTCACGACGGACCTCTTGTGAGTTCACTCTCAATAAGTTGGTAGGAGTGGCTGAACTGGTTGAATAGGTAATATTTTCATTAAGGCAAGAGCAAGCCACTACAGACAGACACGAGAAAACAAGAAAATGAACTGCGCTCGTGATTATAGATATCTTTTGTTATTTTTTTTCTATTCGTATTCTCTTTTTGAATGGCAAGTGTTTTGTGTGACAAACAAACCAATTTTTATTTCTTTCAAATAGATTTAGTGAGGAACGTGACTTACAATTTTGATCGCTGTCTTCAATGAGTATTCTGAGCTTCTGCACGCAGAGTTGCACGGAGGCGGCGTGGCCGGGCATGCCGCTGCTGATGCTGATCAGCACCGCGATCACCGTGTTAATGCACTCATACAGCAGCGACATCGCTGACGTACTGCCCATAAATATATGCTTTTATACCTCAGTGTTAATATGTCATTACTTTACTAGTGGTCGGAAATTCAGATTTAAACTTGTAGTAGGTACATCAACTTCATTTTCTCTCACAAAAAGCAAGGATTTAATTTTGAAAAACTCAGTGCTAGAATTATAATAACAAAGAAATCTTAAGTACTTAGTAGGCATCCGAATTTCCTATTTGGTTCCTGGGATTTCTTTAGTAATTCAAAAGGGTGCCTATGCTAGCTCTTTGCAACTTTAGGTAACTTTAATTGCACCGGAATTTCCGACCACTAGTACCTAATAATAATAAATATTCCTATTATATTACTCACATTAACTGTTGCTGAATAATTACTATCAAAGTATGCGCCAATAAGGTACAATTCCTAAATTTATGGATAGATAGATAGATACCTATACTTTCTTATAATTACACAAATATATTTCATGGCTTGCTATTAGTCCGGGGAAATAACCTACGTATGTATTAAATCTGAACAGCGATTTTTTTCTTGGAAAGTTTATTAGGTATTACTTAGCACTTCAAATAATAATAAAATTTAACTATTTCCAGGACAGCATCAAGGTAAAAAAACGTGTTTTTGTAAATTATAATTAAGGCGAAATAGTTAACAGGAAAATTTGAATTGTATTATGTAAGTACTTACCTACAAAATCGTGACTCCGCGGGATATATGATTTAAAAAAAATACGAAAGGGGTTCGAACATTTTTGTATGCAACCTGGACCTACCGAACGACCGCCATTTAAAAAAAAATACTGGTTTTGGCGGGCAGCGATGAAACTCATATCAATCGACAGAGTAAGTGATTAAACTTATAGGCTTAAATTTATTTACAAGAAAATTCCTTTTTATGTATAGCCTACACATTAAGTGAAAAAAACATTGTTTTTTATTTAATTAATGCAAAGCTATACTAACTTAACTAGTTTTAACTTCTAGATCATTTCCCCGGGCTATAACGGGTGTAAAAAGACGCCTAACGAAGTCAAGTCACTTGTTATTCCCGTCATTGCGACCTCGATACGGAGCTATTCAAGGTCAAAGTTCTAACTTTTTTTTAAACCTTTTTTGCGTAAACAAGTAAGTACCTATATGTTAGATTATTTATAACTTAACTTTAAATATCCCCACCACCCCTGTACCGTTGTATGCACCCACAAGCACAATATGTTGCGTGCGTTACATTGCGCGCTACCATAAACATCTAAATTCCACACAAAAAAAAAAGTTCTCTGCAATTATTGTTGTACAGTGTTACTTAGTTTGTTGTACAAAATGCGTAGATGACGACTTTGTGATGGGTCTTTTTACACCCTGTTTCATTCTGAATGTTGAAACACCACAATGCAATGATATCAAAATAGTTCATAACATTTGAAAATGATCCTGTCTTTATGTCAATACGCGAAATTAACGTATTATTAATTAATTACATCTTTGGTGGTTCACATTGCTTGTTACATCTTGCCATACAAGTTCAATAAGGCGCTGTGTTTACATAATATACATTGCTTTGTGAACATGTTAATTATATTACAAATCCAAGCCTAAAACTAGTGTTTTGAAGCTCTAATGTGTTAATTAACCTCAAAGTGCTACAGTGTCTAATAAGCTTATTTGAACAAAATGTTAAAAAAGCAATGCAAAGCAGTTCCTTATAGAATAAACACCTTCAATAACTATACTATACTCTATAGCTACCTGGAAGATTTAATCATTATTGAAGCATCTATTATAATCTTACTAACTATTTATAATATGCAAAAGAACACACATTATATTCCTTTCACCCCATAGAGACTACATGTACAGTAAGGACAACACAACATTGTCTACATAATTATTATGACGAAGGCTCTGTCTGTAACAGAACAATTTGGACAGGTTGGTGGTGTTCCTGCTTCAATGGACAGTAACTGACTCACCTATGTATTAAGTTAGTTAATGGTTCTATCAGTTTCTTGCCAAGTCGAGGCTCTAATGGGGTTAAGGCACCAAACTGCAACAAACACAATGAAACTACATAAGACTAGCTTATGTGATAGCAACCAATAGCTAGATGATGTCATGTCTCTGTTCTAAAGATACCCCCTAAATATGGTTTCTGATTCTTCTTTGTTGTAATTCACGACGACACATGGGTAAATGTTGGTATTTTTTTGTATAATAACAGCAGCGAAAATAATACAAAAATGTGAGCCTGATGTGCCATTTCATAAGTGTCATTTGTGTGGAATATATTTTCATTTCATAAGCTAGAACATTAGAAATGTAGATTTGCAGATGTATCTTAAAGTACTTCGTAATGTCATTCAAGCTTCAGAAGATTAGAAAGTTTATGAATAAAATAATTTATGTAAGTAGTCGCATTTCAAATATTCCAGCTCTGGTATAGCCAGAATGTGGCATACTATAAACAACAAAGTTGTATTAACTTTTAATGGTGAGGTGTGGTGAATGAATCTAGCATTTTGGGTAAACTCTGTTTTTGTAAAGTTCACTAGTGGTACCTGCAAATTAGATCTATGAGGCTTTGGGTTATTTTTCTTCCAATGTCTGGTTCATACTGTGTCATTAAACCAAACTGTGAAGAATTCATAAGTTATTTCAGATATATTTACAACAAAAGTGATACAGAAATCTCGTAAGTTTATCTATTAGTCTGTGATAAACTAGTTAAGGTAAACAACATCTGTTACTGTTTAATCAAATGTAAATCTTAGGCACCATTTATTAAAATAAAAAGATAATGCAGCATGTAGAGTCCTGAAAAAAATAATGACAAAAGTATTTTTTTTTCCTAAATTATACATAGAAATACATACCAATTTGATTATCTTGATCAACATCCAGTTGTTAGTGGATGTTGTCATCAGTTTGAAGAACACTGGAGCTAATGAGAGGTAGTTTTTAGGATTTTTCCTTGCTAATTCACAAACTACATTAACAGCAGCTGATTGGACACCTGTGATAACAAGCATATTTGTGTAATAACAGAAAACATATTGTGCAGCACCAACTTTTACAATAATAATTGTAGGTACCTGGATCAGGGTCTTCTAATTTTTCTTTAAGTTTTGGGAATGCAGGTCTTAGTGCCTCTGGATACCTTAGAAATACCTTGTACATCATGAGTACAGCTTTCATCCTTAAATATGGTTTTGTTGAGCTCATCTACAAATAATTTCAAAACAACCATGTTAGTAACCAGCATAAAAAGGTGTTTACATGTGGTTATATTCTCTTTGGTGATTGCACACATAATCAGATTTTTGTTGCATAAAGTGCAGCTGAAGTGCTAACTTATCATAATCACAAAAGGGCACTTTAGCTGAACACTGACTCAAATAAAATAGCTATTAGAGTAATACTTACCAATGTCATGATGTCATTAGCCAGGTCTCGAGCCAAGTCATGGGATATAAAACAGCTGAGGCCACTGAGTGCCAGCCCCGCCTCATACTGATTCTGTGCATTGAGATCCTTTCTTATCATATTTGTAGTGAGCATTAGTAGTTCTGAATCTGCATGGAATGACTGACTAGCTGCTAAGTAACCAATGCGCTTGTAAGTGAACTTATTGGAACTCATCACTTCTATTATGTTGAAGATAGCCCAAGATATGTCATATCCCAGCATTTGGAGCTGTAATACATGTAAAATTATGTCAATGTGTGTTTGGCCAATTGGCTATTAAAATAAACAGGTTAGAAGGAGGCATCATAAATATGAGAATTTTAGCCACAGCACAGAGCTTTATCAACCCTTTCGAAAAAAAACTACATTATTAAATCTGACAGCTTTGAATGGGGTCAGTGACGGAAGTTGTGCTCTCAACATACTTTCGGTGCCATAAATTTTATTAGTGCTGCCATCTCTAGGTGCTGCAGGTGCGGCGATTTTGTGCTGTGATTTCAGCATATTTCCTGAAAACCTAAATAAGCTTGACTATGGTCAACCTTATCGCTTCATTCTACTTGCATACTTATTAGAAAAACCACAATCAGATTACCTAGATTCTATCATGCAACTGGTAGTGCCTCAACATCTGTTGACACCAGAGCTTACAAAGGTCAGTATTATAATTATGGAAAAATACATGGGTGCCAACCACCGATAAATGAAAAACAGTAAAAATAGTAGAAAACCTCTGAGTTATTGAAAACATTTACTGCCTCTGTTTTTGAGTGTGTTTGTGTAAGTGATAAGTTGCCATGTGAGTATGTTATCAGGGCACCATTTACTGCTAACAAAGTTTATCAAATTTTTATACCTACATACATTGTGATACACAAGAATACATATAGATTCAAGTAGGTACTTACATATGTCAGTTTAGCTACTGCATTGGACTTGACAGCTATGTTGTCTTGGCGCAGCTCGACTTTAATTTCTTCCATACATTGTGCTATATACTTTGCCTAAAAATGACATGGTAAATATTATACAGAGTAAAGTATTTTCATGGATAGATTGATATGTTTTAATAAATATCTGCAGGTTAGTCTGTCCTAATACACCATTATTTTTCTACAAATGATGCAAAAGGATTTAATAGACATACCAAAATGCTACCAGCAGTTTAAATGTTTACCAAAACCTGATAGACATACAGATGTAAAGGTATGTTGTACTTGTTTACTGTAATGAAGCATATTGACTCTCATCATTAACAACAATGACTAAATAATGGAAGAGTAAACATTGGATCTATGTCAACAAAATATGTTAAAGGTGTACATTTTCGTATCATTCATGATCTTAATTAAATATAGAACAGAATTGAATTGAAAGCCTCAATTTATATGGATAGTAAATGAGATTACAAGGCTTCTGCTAAAGTATACACATGGTACATTCGCTTTTAGACAGTTCTATCTAAGTGGGTTTATCTCCAGCTTAATATTTAATTTAATATAGAAACTGGTCGAGTTTTTCTGCTTGAGACATGAAATCTGACAGTGGAGGGGTACCTACACAGAAAGAAAGTAACAAGAATATACTTTCCTAGTCAGGTACTAGGATTGGCTGAATTACTGACTTAAATTAATGTTTGAGCGAAAATAAAGCACCAATACATATATATACCTCATTATCTTTGTTATTTCTGATTCCTCGAACTAAATCCGTCAAATTTTTATCGAACATCCTCTCAAAATTCCCTTTGACTTTTTTCAAAGCCATGTTGATGTAGTAACTTCTTTGACCATTAATTACGATTATATTATCAATTAAATGAAGTAAAATTAAAGAAACATGTCAACATAATTACAAAATTGAAAAACTCGTAAGCAACTACGTCTACGTCAAGAAAATGACCACAGATAACTATATACTAGTCGGAGACAGATAGGACAGTACTATGGTTGACGATTAGTTCCAAAAATATGCGCCAAGCGCTAGTGTCGTAATGTCACTGAGGGATGACCCACAGCGTACTATAAAAATGACGCTGACCATCCGGCATAGAATATCGATAGCATAGTGATGTGCCATGGAATATTCTTATAGGGTTAATTTTATTATTTGCAATGTTCAATGTTTCTTCCTATATGTTCATTGGATACGAATATAACGAAAGAAATGTAAAAAAAAGACTTCAGATTTTACTTTTTATTTATTTTTTCGTCATAACCTATGGGCTTTATATTTCTCAAAGGCAATTTGTTGAGGTGCACACATCTGTTTCACAAGTTTTTCTTGTACACCTCCTTTTAAAATTTTATTAATTATGTTGCACCAATTATGAACATGGGTGCGTATCATTAAATTAAGCAACCATTCCTTTCCTTCGGTGTTATGACCTGTACACCCCAACCAATTTAAATCAAATTTCTTTATTATTTCTATTTTTAAATGTTTTTTTACACATTTTTTGTATGCATACTTATTCAAGTAATCATGTATAAGGCCCGAGATATTCCTATATAACATTAGAAACTTCTTTGATGGATATGTTAAATTATGATGTTTTAAAAGGGTATATTCTCGTTGTTCAATCCATTTATGAAATACATCTCTTTTTGTTTGCGTATAAGTATCAGAGCATCTCCTACAATTAAATTTGTTTGTCACTCTCCTGCACATATACCCTGCTGTATATGCAGAAGAGTGCACGCGCCATCTTTCGTTTACTGGATTTAGTGATTGGTTACTGCTAACGTTTTGCGTCATTGTTATGGGTCTACTACACACGGCATTTTCTTTATCTTCATCAAATGTTGATGAGGAACTCTCATCAACATTGGATGAAAATATGAGTTTAAAAAAATCTACAACTGTGTTTCCTGTATCATCCTCACAGTTTGCGTATATTGAATGTGGACTCATAACGTTGGACATTAGCAGTGATTTAAAAGCATTCAAAAAAGTATTTGCATCAGGATTGACATTCCTGTAGTTGATGGCTCTGATCCTACCAAAAAAATTCTCAAGAGGATCCTGATTAACATTTCTAGGATAAAAATATTGTATATCATATTTTTCGAACAACAGTTTAGACAACCTTTCAAAACTTTCTATAGTTGTAACCCATCCATTAAGAGAAGGAACTCGAACCTTATAGATTTTATTATTTTTGAGGGCTTTCTTGCTACTATTATCAATATATTGAATATTATTTAATATTTGTTTGGCTTCTGTCCAAAAATTGAAAATTTGATGGGCGTTTGGCTTTATTGGTCCACGAAGTTTGCCCCGGACAGTACTCCCTCGAGATCCATTCACGCTGTCAAAGAGCTTGTCCATGAATTCCACAGCTTCGCCTGTTGTGGCCATTGTCTCACTGACATTTTAACCCGAGGCTGTAGTTTCTGAAATACATAATTATATATAAGTATAACAAACAAACAATGTTTCCATTTCCATTCTATCAGACTACAAGAAAGTGCAACTGGTATTATTCTTAGTATATTAGTTTAAATCAAACGTCTTATTAGTCATAATGGCTCAATTGTAAAAATTAAAACCCAATTATTAAAAACCTAATTCTTTTTAACAAAGAGTGAATATGTATAGTGTGAATTCTTGTGTTTCTTTTGTCGGAGACCCTAAATAAATTAAAGTAAAGTGAGTAAGTGAGTGATTGATTGATAACAAAGTAAAAACTTACTGAACAATGCAGTGTATTTAAGCATTCCACTGGTTGTTGCACTCAGAGTTTGGGCAGCTACACTCACTTTAATTTTCTTCATTTTTGCTGCGTGAATATGGTGCTCTGTTAGTTTTTTATGCATTCTAGTATGACCTAGTTGGCAATCAGCATCAAATACCATTTCAATATCCTTCCAAGTGGCAACTTTGCTTTTGAAAAACATGTCTTTTGTAAGGTTGTTCCTTAGCCCCTTAAGTAAGTGTGGGGGATCATACACTACACTTAGGTGTTGTCCTGACATCTCAATAGTTCCATCTGCAAACAAAAAAGCTATTGAGTACAACTTAATTTGATGGATCACAATCCTACTAATTTATAAAATAATGTCAAAGTTTAGATGTTTGTTATGCAATTGTGGTTTAACAGTTCAACATATTTGGATGAAATTTGGTACACAGTTAGACCATGACCTGGACTAACATACAGATGGATATTATGATAATTATAATGATGATGGATACTTTTTATCCTAGATAATTTGCAACTGCTATGCAGATAATGTGAGCAAAGGCTATTTGTAGAGAGAGTATCTACTCACCATTATATATAATTATGTCTCAACTCAAGCAATAAAGCGATGATAACGAATAATACACAAACTAACCCAGAGATTCGACACGAACACGAATGACTGAAATTACTGAAAATACAATCTGTCAGTTTGACAGTTATACGCAACACTCAATAGCCAAAATGGCTGCCAACAACATGGCTACCGAAAGTAGCGCCATAACGCATTTTTTGGAACTAAAGCTGTCGCAGGCCTGAAAATGACAACCACAGAGTCAAGATATTCCAAAAATTATCGAGGTGCGTTGTGCTTTGCAATAGTTTAGTCGATAAAAAGTTTAATTATTCAGCTGATCAATAAACATTACAACTAATAACCTGTAGTTTCCTATATTATGTTCTATACAGATTAGATAGCTATCTGGCAGCTAAAGTCGCACAAAAATCTATTGACGCGAGTCCAAAATCGCAACCACTACCACCTTGTTCTTTCAATAGAATTTCGCGAAACAATTCCACAGACATTATGACAACAACGCCTCTGTCAATGTCATCTGGCTGTTCCACAACTGTACATACAATATAATATGTTTAAACACAGGGTGGCATGAACATCAACGCGGAAACTGTAACAATGAACTCGGCACATGATTGCCTAGAAATTTTTCACCGTTTCATAGAAAATTGCAATACCTACGCGGCCAAAATGCATAGCACAGCAATATTTTTTTTAAATATCCTACTAAACGTTTCAGCAGAGGGTGGTTTAGAATAGCTCGCCGTCCGATAAGGACCAGGCCCGGGTCGACGGCGCGTTATGTTCTACGCGCGCCTATAAGAGATGTCAGCACCAACGCCGGGGTCCACTAGATAAGGCCGATGCCTGCCAGGGCTGTAGGAACGTCCGAAAGGGTTTTCGTGGCCCCTGGCACAGGCAACTGAAGGAACACGGGTGGGTTTTAGTCAGTAAGAGTCTGACACGCCCTCCCACTCCGCCCAGACCGGGAGAAGGTATTTGATGATATACCACACCAAAAAAAGGGTGGCTTAGAATAGTGTTATAAATCCATGGTAAGAGGTTGCGCGTCGATGTTCCTGCCACCCAGTATATGTCACATACATATATACCAACGATTATCCCGTAAGTCCAAATAGAACCCGCTTTCTGTACGCGGATGATCTGGCTTCAACTTGCCAAGCCACTGATTTTAAGGAGATTGAGACCAATCTTTCTAGTGCTTTCAGGTTCAGTCATTAATTCAGTATTATGTTCAAGATTATCATTTTTCTTTTGTAATTTCGGCGTCGACGTTGTGTGCTGAGCGGTCTTCTATTATTTCGCACTCTTTATTATTATGTGTTTATTCGTACTCTACTTATTAAATCAATCACAGTACATCATAATTTAAAATGCTCATATTCAAATATTCCACATAACCCCAAAACACATTTGGCGTAATAATACTTTATTGTAATATATTGAATACTGTAATATTATATAAATAGTATAATTAATATTTATTATTTGATTAGATGTTAGATTTTTCTGTTGATGTTATATTTGTAGATAGATGTTAGATTTTTTGCATGCCGACTGGTAAAATGTGGCTGAACCTACCTGTTATCACTCTATCACCATGTATTGTACCCATATTTGCAAAATAAATGACTTACTTACTTACTAGTCCAAGCTTGCTAGGAAAATGGCCATTGTTCTTTGCTGGTTTTGTACTTAGATTTCCTATTACTTTATAGTACTGACTAATTCCATGCCTATACATCACTAGTAAAGTGGCAATTGTCATTCATAGACAAATCAGCAGGCACTGACAAGAGACAAGTACAGACGCCAGCAGGTCAAGCTACCCGAAACTGTCAAATTTTCCCAATCAACCTTGAACCTTAATGCTTTAGCGATAAAGTTGAAAATCTATTAAAGAAATTTGACAGATTGTAGTAGCTTGATGTGCTGGCGTCTGTACAATTTAAATTGACATTATTGACAATGACAATAATTTGTTTATTTGTCAATGTCATTCAAGAATAATCAAGATCAATAACAAGAAAACTGAAAAACAGTGGCGTTTCATAAATTATTGTAAATACTTAAGCGTTTCATCTAATTTCTGTAAAGACAATGATTATTTTTTTAAGCGAGTTACAGAAAGAACATCTTAGTTTATTAAACCAGCATTCCATACAAGGTCTGTATCAAATAATATTTCCTAAAATGCTCATAATTTAATACGATAACAGTAATCATAAAATAATTATTTTCAGTTTTGATCGACTTTTGTAAGTTAGCTTTGGACTACCTTAGTAATGGAACCAATCATAAGAAATATAGTATTGCTGCAGGTAAGAGAAAGTACTTTAAGTTCTCATTTCCCATGTCTTTTTTTGCTCGTTTTAGCTTTTTGCGTTTCATATAGAACTCAAGCAACTTTTCTGTCTTCCTTTTACTCGTTTCTTGTGAAATTAAAAATTAGCGTTGCTTTATTATTTTTCTTTCGTAAGCTTAGCCCCTTAAACTTTGTTAAAATTATATATTTCAGATATTTACTTTGTCTACTGTACACCTAAGTATGCAGGCAGGCGAAAAAACCTTTCAGACTTTATTCATTGTTATGGAGTATTTTTTTTAAGGGACGCCTTTTCACTAGGGTTCATACAACTACTGGTGACAACGGTGCCGATTCCCTTGTTCACAAACTAAACTAAATTTAAGTTGAGTGCATCTTTTTCTTTCTATTTCATTATGAAAAGGACAGAAGATAAATATTAGTTTAGTCCTGTCAAATTAGTCAGCACCTGACGTAATTTGATGTAGTTTTAGTAGTCAACTTTTTAATCACGTCTAAACTTGTATGGCGTAGTGTCAGGCGCTGATTAATTTGACAGGACTAAACTAAAATTTATCTTCTGTCCTTTTCATAATGAAATAGAAAGAAAAAGATGCACTCAACTTAAATTTAGTTTAGTTTGTGAACAAGGGAATCGGCACCAGTATCAAAAGAACATTGGTCAACAATGTATGGGGGCTTGATCCAAATGTCCACCACTAACAAGACCTATGGACCTGTAGTTAGTTTATTAAAAAAGGAGTAATGTCTGACAGGCTTGATTGATTGTGACAAATGAGGTATCATTAGGTTTTGCTTAGGGATGAAACAATACATACTTTTGCCGATACATTACCAATACCAATTATTGTAGTAAATAATCGGCTATACCGATACCGATATCGCTGGCTTAGTAGAAATAGAAAAATAACAATAATTAATAATTTTCTTTATTTTGCATAAAAGTTACCTATATTTATCAGAGACTGATCCTTGAGAAGGTTGAAAAAATGAAAACCAAAATGTCAAATCAAAATTCAAAGAAAACATTTATTTATATTATATGAAATAATCAAGAATATTATCAAGCAATCAAACTGCTAATTATGCAAGTAATTATCATTACACAAAGTGGTAAAGTATACAGATACAAAAAATTCAGTCAGTACGGTCAAATGGGGTTACTTTGATACTACGGGGTTACTTTGATAACAACTTTAGGCTTATGAAAAACTTAATTTTATAATATCTACAACACCAGTTAAAAAATAAACTATCAGTACTTGGCACTACTGATAGTTTCTTTGTATTATAGCGTTGTAGTTATTATAAAATTAAGTTTTTCATAAGCCTAAAGTTGTTATCAAAGTAACCCCGTAGTATCAAAGTAACCCCATTTGACGGTAATTAATCAATGTTAACTTTTGGTAAATTTTTGTTCAAAAAACAAAGTTTGTTCAAATTATTAGCAGATAATCTGTTACGCAAATCATCGTATGAGACCTACAGTTCGTATTCGCCATCGATTGTATATAATCGGCGATGCCGATATATCGGTATCGGTATCGTTACATCCCTAGTTTATCTTGATACCATGAATGACGGCACTGGCTTTAAGAATTTAAAATAAACAACTGATGAATTTTAGCCACTATTGAATATTATGTTATGGCCGGTTTTTCGATGTTTTTGATTTTGAATTATTTTCAACCTTTTGGTCAGTTATGTTATTGAAATCGTCTGATCAAGCCCACAATCGAAAAGTCATAAGAAATAAAAGTAGCCTGCAAAATTTATATTTACTATGTTTTTTGTAATTTGCCGGTCAGTGTCAGGTTAAATGTTGGTCAAAATATGATCTGCAACCGCAACAAATATTTATTTACAGAATTATAGTCATTAGAATCAGCAATACAACTCTCTCAATTTAGAATTGACCTCAAATGCCACGATTTCACGAATTAATCATTCAATAGGGTAATTTAATCTTTCACTGGTAGGTAGTATTCACACAAATCAGTGAGACCGCTTAATAAAAAATAAAATTTATATGGGACCACCACAATTTAAACTGACAAAACTTTCGGACTCTTGGATAACATTGCTTCATCTTTCTGACTGACTGACCCCTTGACCATTCAAAAGTGCCTGTAATTGGTTTATTTTAAATAAATGCTTGGAGTTTGAGTTCGATTGATTGTTTTTCGAGTCGGCACGAAAGTGTATCAAATGAATAGCTATAATCACGGCGAAGTCGAAAAGCTCACCAAATACAGAACCTCTATTTTAGAAGTTGGTTAAATTGAGCATATAAGCACTGATTTTGACAGATCAAAGTGAAAGTTTACTCTTAGTCATTCGTCTTCATATCTTACCCAGAGATACGTGGTGCGTAGGTAGGTACTGTAATGTCGCCGTGCAGCGAGAACCTCATAAAGAAAAATGAATGGTTTTTCTTTTTATTATTTATTTGTTGTGTAGACAACCTTGTATTTAGAACAAACGCGCACAGCTCTTTAATTCATGCCTTTTAAAGATGATAAGTGGTGCCGATTCTCTTGTCACAAAATTCTCTAAACTAGACTAAAAATCACCAAAATTTAGTTTATTCCTGTCAAACGACGATTTCCCATTCTGAGATTGACTAAAGTGACACAACTTAACCAAATTTTAGTTTGACAGCACTAAGATGGCACTGAGATTATAATTTAGTGAAAATGGCAATTTTGCTATTCTGAATTTTACGTTTTTCACCAAAAATTTTGATTGTCTTAACTAAATCTGACTATTTTTAATCGCGATTAAAAAGGTGTGGAATAAAATTAGTTGTCATGAACTAAAATTCACACCAACACCTCGACTTCAGATGCAAAAACAGTACTGTATCTTTTTTTCTTTTCTTTTGCTTATATCTCGAAAACGGTGTGTCCTATCGCAAAAATAATGAAAATTTCGACCCCCTTTGCAACCCGTAAACCTATAAAACTCAACGTGTTGGTAATATTTTTTTATATTTTACATACAAAAAGTAAAAAATTCCATACAAAACAAGTCGAGGCCGCACATAATGCGCGCCTACGGCTCTAAAAAAAGATCACGTGGTACGGCAAACAAGTACCACGTGGAGTCGCAATAATTGTCAAATTTGATTTTAGATGTGTCAAAATTATTTTTAAATTTAGAGATTTTATTTTGCAGAATAGCGTTAAGATTCTCATAGCCAAAAGTAAGGAATTTTAGTGATAGTTTAGTTAGTTTAGTTCGGTGTACAACAGAATCGGCACCAATGAGAACCTAAGTAGGAGAACGTCGGCAAATTTTTCAGACAGTTTTTATCTTCCCCTGTAAAATAACGTTTGTTGCAATCACAATTTATTTTTATATTAACTGACTTAAAAAAGGAGGAGATTCTCAATTAGTTTTATTGTATTTTTGATACGTGATATCTCCGGCAAATTATTGTGGATCGATTTCGAAAATTATTTTTTAATGGATACCTAGGGTAGGTAGAGTCCCGTACGGTATATCGAATTACCCTTGAACGATATAACTGTCTACAGAAAGCATGGTTCACCGACGAACGGTAATACGAGAAAACTATTAGTCGATACCATTATTTAGCGACAGCACGTTTCGCCGAATAACGCTACATAGAATGAATGGTTGGCCGATACCAAGATTTGCCGATGTCATGGTTCGCCGGAACACGCTTGAACTAAATAATCCTTTCAAGATTTGAGATTATAGTTTAATAAAATAATATTTATTTCTGGCTCCTCGCTCCGCTCGTCGCGCTCGCGCTCGCTTCGCTCGCATTTGAATTGTCTCTCGTTTTCTGTCAGCCATGTCGCCGCTCGCGCTATCCTGCGCTCGCTCCTTTGTGTCAGCTAGGTTCTTGATACCCTTGGTGGCCCCTCGCTTACGCTCGGGGTTCATACAAATAGCTCGCAGGTGATGCAAATTGCTATCGATAAATGATTATTTAGTTCAAGCGTGTTCCGGCGAACCATGACATCGGAAAATCTTGGTATCGGCCAACCATTCATTCTATGTAGCGTTATTCGGCGAAACGTGCTGTCGCTAAATAATGGTATCGACTAATAGTTTTCTCGTATTACCGTTCGTCGGTGAACCATGCTTTCTGTAGACAGTTATATCGTTCAAGGGTAATTCGATATACCGTACGGGACTGGGGTAAGTATGCCTCAGAGGTGGTCCCATATTATAAATTTTATTAACTTTGCTTGAATAGTTTTTCAATTAGCTTCCATAATAGGTATTTTTTCTGATGTTGTAATAACTTCCTGTCACTGTTATTTACATAGCAAGTAGTGGTACTTACCTATACGAATTTATGTGGGGTAGGTACCACAACAAAAAAATAAAAAATAAGAACGTTTTAAAAAAAGCACTACAAAGTGAAAAATTACTTTAAATTCGGAAATCGGTGGCAAAAACGAAAATACAAAACCAAAGACACCGACTTGCGAAATTAAAGTTATTTTTCACTTTGTAGTGTTTTTTAATAATATCAAAATGAGTCATGTCAAACTTGACTACCTAAGCACACCAAGATGTATACTTTCTTTTCCCTTTTTCTGTCTGTACCTACATACGAATTAAATATTCTTTTATTTTTATTTTTTTTATTTATGTAGGTACTTACTATCAATCTTTAACTGCTTCATATTTTATCCAATTTTGTAATACCTTTGTGTAATATACCTGTAATAATCAAATAATGAGTAACATCAGATGGGCATGGCACATTTACCAAATGATGAATCTGGTGATCCACCACTGTAAATAATTTGGTGTATTTCATCATCATTTTTCTTTTCAGAAAAGCTGGATGTTTCACTAACAGCAGTCCAAAATTTGGTTCATGCATTGGTATATCTTATAGTAGAGGGATGTAGACTAAATGTAAGTACTTATATATCTAGCATCTAGCTTAATTTAGGTCACACGCTGGCCGCCCTGGGACCTCGAGGCGAAAGTACTCGCGTCATTGTATCGGTGGCGCGAGGAAGCGAGGGCGCGGGGCGAGGGACCGATGCAGCGACACATGGAGCTGCTTCAGTCTCAGCTTCGCGAGGTTAGGTGGCGGAATGGCGGGACAGGCTCTCGCACCGGTCTCGTCACCATCCAGGCGGTCCGGCCGGTGCTCGGGACGAGGCACGGCTCCCTGTCGTTTCGGGCGATGCAGTTGCTCTCGGAGCATGGTTGCTTGGGGAAGTACCTGTGTCGCATAAACAGGGAGCCTCTCTTGAACTCCTTCAGCGAAACGATCGTTTCGCAGAAGGAGGCTGCGGAATGGGAGAGGGAGATCTCGTCCACTCACCCGGCCCGCAGAAGGCGCATCGGGCGTCGGCGGAGGGCGGACAACGCCCTCTTCCAGCCCACCTAAATGGGTCCAGGGGCGACGGACTCGGGGACGTCCGTGCCTCCCACACATCAGGACCCGAGGTGGCGGCGCGTAGTGTTCCACGCACGCCCCTCTTAGACGTCGCGGGGGGAGTCAAATACCTCACTCCCCCACAGACACGAGGAGGCCCGCAGCGGCGGACCGGCATCAGTCTGGGGTTGCGGAAGGATCGTACGTTCCCGCGACCCCGGCGTAGGTGTGAGACGGAACACCGGTGTGGTTTTTAGTCAGTAAGAGGCTGACAGAGCCCGTCCCCGCCCCAGGATGGTGGACATCCAGGAGGCTTTTCCACCCCGGGAAAAAAAAAGGTCACACTTCAACAAAGATTATGTTGCACTGTTGTTTTGCATTATTCTGTATGGAAAAGGAAAACAGTGCCTTCATCAAACCAGCCAGCCTTCATCAATAAATATTTTACTGTATGAATTTGTAGCAAACTATGTATTGAAATGTTTTGTTCAGTTGTCAGATGCAGACCTAAAGTCATCATTGGCTATAGCGGGCTTTTCTACAGAGCAACAGGAAGTGTTGATAAAGTTGCACAACACTAAGAAGGCCGAGTTATCAGATGCGTTGAACCTTCTGCAGCAGAAAGACCCTACTTATCAGGACCTATCCTGGAGATTTGAAATCCAGGTCAGTTAAAATAAATTGTGTAAATATGTTTTGATGTTCAGAACTATTCTTCTTACAATATTAAATGGCACGTATTACTTAATTATAGTTTTGTGTATTCATAGGTAGCCTCACGAAGTTGCAATGAAGAAATTAAACCGATGATTGCCATGGATTTTATGATCATGAAACCAAAAAACTTTGGACAATACAGTGAACAGAACGACAGAATAGGGTATGAGAATGAAGATGACAAAAGCTTAACTCCAATACAGATAAATTCAAGTATACAAGATGCCAAGGCAGCTAGCCATTGTCAAAATAAAGTAACTCATGTTCTACTTCAATGTGACTTACCTAATTTATTACATTTAACAAACAAGTTGGAGCAAGCTTTAAAAGAATCTAAAAGCCAACACGTGCGCAAAGTACAAAGATCTCTGTAGGGTTCAATTAATTTATTGTTCTTTTTATTGCCATTTTAAACATTAAAATATGTATGTACAATGCTCGTGTTTTGTTTTTAACCGACTTCGAAAAGGAGGAAGGTCACTTTGTAGTGTTTTTTTTTGGAATTGTCTACTGTTTTATTTTTTGTAAAGTTCTATAGAAAATAAGCAAATAACAATTGTGGGTATTCGTCGCGTCAGATGGCGTTACCAGTCACCAACATTCGCAAGTTCCGCAACTCGTATCTGCAACATTAAAATAATGCCCGGTTCACATTATTCCAGTAGCATTCCAGTCCACCGATCGAAAGCAGCGCTGGAATGCCTTTGGAAAAATGTAAACCGGCACTGGAATGCACTGAATCCAGTTAGCATTCCAGATTGGCGGTCTACTTTTGAATCCAGTGCTACCAATCCAGTGCAACTGGAATTATGGTTACGGCCAATCCAGTGCCATTCCAGTGCTGACATAGTAAGCACGTATTGGTTGTTTTGGCGGTTTACCTACTGCGGCGAAGAAAACATTTAAAAATGAAGAAGTTATCTGAGGATCAAATATTAAAGTTTGTCAGTTTATACAGAGAAAATCCTTGTTTAGGGGACATAATTATCATCAGAAGGTTATAAAAACTAAACTTCTTAAGTATGTGCCAACCTGCTTTGCAAAACCTGTGCATTGGTATGGAAATTGAAGGTTTCACGGTGAGGATGTCAAAAACAAAATTAAAAGTATTCGTTCTACATACTACCTTGAACTAGATAAGATTAAGAAGTCATCCACATCTGATGCTAGCGGGAATGTTTACCAACCCAAATTGAAATGGTTCGCCGAATTCAATTAATTTATTAAAAATGCGATGGTGAAGCGTAAAACACATGCATGTATTCTTAGATATTTTATTTATTTATTAGCATATATGTTAGAATACACAAATTATCAATGTATCATATGATTTTGCCATGGTTCTTTTCCTTCGTTCACAAAATAATTAGTAAATCGAGTTCTTTTTTCCCTAGCATGTATTGTTGAGTTGTTACTGCCCTGCTGTATGATAGTATCTAAAGAACTTATTTCAGATCTCCACGTACCATCGATCAAAAGCTGGGCATTGTGATCTTCACGGTCTACACAAGTAGCAGTTAGATAGTTGCTTGACTTTTTTTTGACTTGAGTTGTTGATCCACAGTAGGTATTAGATACCTTACTTAGTTGAAATATGTAGCTTTTGCGAAAATTCTAAATTTTCGACAATGCGTCAAGCACGCGACAGCCTGTAATTATATATTTTTTGTTGAAACTTAAACTGGCTCCAAGATATGGTTTCATTAAGTATGTTTTTAGAGGAAATGCTGCATCAGCCACAATCACTCCATCTTGTGGAATAAAACAGCCATTTTCTAATTCAGTATAGATGGAACAGCTTTTGAAAATGTCACCATCCGAAGCGCTTCCATTTGCTCCCACATTCATGTATCTACGTAAAACAGTAATCATGGCCAACAAGAGCCATTAATAGGTACCTACTATACTTACTATTTTCTTTTTTATAATTAAAAGAACTTCCATATTCATAGGCGCCCGTAATTTTTATATGTTTTCCGTCTAAGGCTCCGTAACACAAAGGAAAGTTCCACTTCTTCCGAAAGCCTTCCTTGACTTGTTTCCATTGTTGCGTAGTGGGTATCTGTAAAAAATAAACTTGAAATATTTTATTTTCAGTTAAATAGAGAAAATACTGACAATGCTCAACCCAGTGACCAATCTGGGAACCCTACCAATACAAACCCAGAAACAAATCTATCAGAACCGCGAAAAAAAAAGGAATAAAATTTCACAGTTGTCTACAATAGTCAGTAGCATGAAAGAGATGCAATACGATTTATCATCTTCAAACTTCAGTTGTTGCAAAAGCATTAGATATTGACCCTCCTTTTAGATCTCTTTCGCTGATCCAATTTCTCACCCAAATCCGTTTCTTTTTTCTTAGTTCCATATCAACCTCATAAATAACTTCTTGTAGCAAGAGTACCTACGTTTGAAACATTTTCGAAACTGATCTCTTCTTGAAATCATTGTCACTGTAGTGTTCACACTTCAACGGCTTCTAAATAACTGGAATAATGTAGATGTTACAGATCCAGTCCAGCACTGGATTGGATTCTCGCTGGATCACTGGACTGGAATAATGTAACCGGGCATTATGATCCAGTCTAGCACTGGACTGGATTGACTTACTGGATTACTGGACTGGAATAATGTGAACCGGGCATAAAAATACAGCAATCGTTCATTGCCCAGTGGAACTCGAGGGTTCCGTACCTTGGTAGATTTTTTTTTTCATTTACAAAGTTATTTCTTATATGTAGGTACCCTAAAAATTGCGCGTGCTAATTATCTAACGGCCGCTACGCGCCGCACGCCGCGCGACGCAACGGCCGCGGCCGTTTCTGAGAAAAATTAGCTAGCGCAAAATTTTCTCAGTTGGCTGCCGACAGCCACAGATTTAGGGTAGGCTAGATACCACTGGTGTTTCATGGCCCCCGGCGGGCGCCACCACCCGGCTCACACATCGTGGTCGGGGGGGCTCGGATCGCTGTCGAGTCCACCATGAAGTACCTAGGATTGGTGCTCGACAGCCGGTGGGACTTCGGGCCCCACTTCCGACGGCGCCCAAGTTGCTGGGTGCAGCTGGCGCACTCGCAACGCTGCTTCCCAATCTGGGGGCCCGAGCGCCGCCTGTAGGCGGCTCTATGTGGGGATCGTGCGATCCATGGCCCTGTATGGGGCCCCGGTGTGGGCCTCTGACCTGACGGCCGGCAGCATCGCTGTTTTGCGAAAGCCGCAGAGGGCAATGGCCGTCAGAGTCATCAGGGGGTATCGCACGATCTCCTACGAGGCGGGATGCGTACTGGCCGGATCCCCGCCCTGGGACCTCGAGGCGAAAGTACTCGCGTCATTGTATCAGTGGCGCGAGGAAGCGAGGGCGCGGGGCGAGGGACCGATGCAGCGACACATGGAGCTGCGTCGGTCTCAGCTTCGCGAGGTCCTGGTGGCGGAATGGTGGGACAGGCTTTCACGCCCTACCGCCGGCCTCGTCACCATCGAGGCGGTCCGGCCGGTGCTCGCGCGCTGGCTTGGGAGGAGGCACAGCTCCCTGTCGTTTCGGGCGACGCAGGTGCTCTCGGGGCATGGTTGATTCGGGAAGTACCTGTGTCGCATAAACAGGGAGCCGGCGAGTTGTGTCGTTGAGGTTATAAATGCCAAATTGTGCAGTTATAAACTGTTAAAACTCATCTAGGGTAGTAAATCGAGTCAATGGAGGTATTACCTACCACCGGTAAGTAATTTTGTTGCTCAAAGTCTCAAACAGAACGGTAATTAATTTTAAAATCATTTAATGTGTTGTTCAAGTAACACTACTAAGATAAATTCCTACTTCACACTATTCGTTTCCCATTGCTGGCATTGCTTTGAGGGACCATCATTGGGCGCTTTGTCTATACGCAATGTAATGCAAACGACAGACACAGTGTAAGTTTCGTGGTACAGACGCTTTTATAATTTTCTGTCAAATGGTGATTCTAGTGATGTACGACTTGTTAATTTTAAATCGATTTGAATAATCGAAAATCGATATTGACAAAGTTATGAGAATCGCATTTTGGATTTTAAAAATAAATAAGTTATATGAGTTTGGAATATGTATAAGTACCTACAACCTATTTTGAATTTGAATGTTATGCTTCATTATTCCGTGTGATCCCGTTTTTAAAGAAAAATGGATTGAAGTGACGGGTAAAATAGACTGGTTTCCTTCAAAATATTTGTTCAATTTGCTCTATACATTTTAAAAATTATGATTTTCTAATAGCCAAAAAGTGCAGACGATTATGTGAAAGAGCATGTCCGACAATTCTTGTTCTAAGTATGACAACTAATGGAGAAGTAAGTGAATAAGTTTTCTAAGATGATAACATGTAATATCTACTAATTTTAAAGTAATTCTGTGATTATAATATTATCCAATTTTACAGAATATTTACTACCAACCATCAACGAATGAAATTATTAACAAGAGAAAGTTCACAGAGGTATTTCACGAACCACAGTTTTTGTTACAAACTTTCGCTCAAGTAATTAAATGTATTACCTATTAATTGTTCATTTTTTGTTTTAGAATAGCGAGGAAGACAAAAATAAGCGATTGAAACGATTCTGTTTACGTTGAGCACATCACTAAATGGCTGGGGTGACGTCATCGTAAGTATAAAAAATAAGTAAGTATAATGCACAAACCGTGCGAAGCCAAAACAAAAAAAAAAAAAAAAAAGTATAAAAAAGATGACACGCTCGGCCCTCGGGTTCCATACTATTTAGTGAACATGCGGTATCTAGCCTACTCTAAATCTGTGCCGACAGCCTATAAACAAGGACGACAGCCGCATTATCATTAATATAATTATAGAACACTTGTTAAAACCTTTTCTTAACAATTAAATATGCTGAAACATTAAAAAGCCTTTTTATTTTTGATTTCATAATACCGATTATACCTACTGAGATCTTTATCGAAAGAGCCAGCCCTGGCACTCCACGCTAACCATGTGGCGGCGCGTAGCTACAAAGCAAAATTCACTTTACGCTTGTAAGCTTAGGTGCATTTTCGTTCGCAGCGTTTAAAGACTCAAAAGAGTAGGCTATTATAGCAATAGGTATTGATTGATAATTTTAGATGGGGTGATTTATCTGTTACGTAGTAACTATTTAGTAATCTGTGCCAATGCAACTTTTGTTTGCTTGGCCGGCCTTTTATAATTTCCTTATTAAACATTTCATAATTTAGCACATGTTTATTGAAATGAGTTGAAGCAGGTACCTACTTGTACCTACTCGTACTCTACCCATACCACTTATATTCTTTGATCTGTGCCATACACTAGGTACTAAGTACGTGAAGTACGGGTAGAGTGATGCTTCCGCATCATAATTATTTTTTATTATCTCTTGTTCACATCAATGTGTCTACGATTTGATGTCGTATCAATCACAACAATTTATTCGTACCTACCTAGATATATAAGTAGGTAAATGTACCTCGTCATTATGTAGTGTGGCGCCAATTAATGTTCATTGCGCAGATCTCTTCAACAGGAAAGACCTTGATTCGGTAGTGTTCTGTTATTAGTAGATTTCTATTATCTACAAAAAACTTGTTGATTTATTATTATTATTCTAAAACTTTTTCATTTATAAAATGTTTAAATGCGCGCTAAGTCTTAGGGTTCGAGCTTAATAAATAAGTAAAAACCAGGGACCAGTTGTTCAGTTCAACTTACAACTACTCACACAACAACTTCGTATCGTAGACAATCACGTAGGTAGGTACGACGTAGTAAAAATTTTCAATGAATTTAGGTATAGCCGCAGTCCACTGCCGGACAAATGCCTCTCCACAAAACCCGGTTCTCCCCCTTCCGCATCAAGTCTGTCCCAGCCTTTTCAAGGTCGTCGTCCATCTGGCTGCTATCCCGCTACATTTGCGTTCTCCACTGAAGGACTCGTCTGCTCCAACGGGCCCAAGCCCAACGGCCATCGGTCCTCCGACTACAAACATAGCCGTCCCACGGCCACTGCAACAACTCCACATAGCCGTCCCACTGCCACTTCAACTCTGCAAGGTTTGTCAGTAACTCCAGCTCTTTTCCGGATTCTTAAATAATAGTAGGTACCTACCACAGAACAGATAAAACCTCTTTTATCTGTTCTGTGGTAGGTACATTATGATATAAGTGCGGTAAGTTGAAAAGTACAGCCGAGGCGATATTGCGCTTATTACAACTACAAGAAAGCAGAGGCTGTAATTATCAAAGCGCACGTATGTCATACGACGTTTTATAACATATTTGCGAGGAAATAAATAAAACTCGGACTTTCTTAAACGAATGAATCTTATATCACTTGATAAAGCAGTTAGAAAAATTTATAAAATTGATTATTAGCCAGTTGGCATTTTTAATGTTGTCAAATTATTATTATTAAGTAGTTACAATTTCACCAGTCTCTCTCTCAATCTCTTGAGTGAAAGTAGGAGAAACGAGACCACAGAGTTCTGCAGTAGGTGGCGGCGACGGAGGCGGCAGCGGCGGCGACGACGATGGTGGAATGTACGCGTGTGTGCCCGTAGATGGTCGAGAGTCAACACTTGACTCCAAATTTTATATTCCTTGTAATGCGGGAGCTAATTTCTTCTTTATTTCTCATCGAGTCGTCTATGTAGCCCTCGGCTACACTGTTCGACCGCCACCCTCCGTGGCGTTTTAGTGTCAATAAGTTCGCACCTGAATCGGCGAGCAATGTAGCCGAGGACTAATTTTTACTTGTACACAAATTAGCGATGCGCGCGCATCAGCGCTTTTTTTTAAAGGCAAATGCACAAAAACAGCCAGTATTACTAATAAAATAAATTCATATTTTTTTGTTTTTGTTAGGTAGGTACAGGATGTAATTTATTGTCAAAATGAATTAAATTATAGAATTAAATGTTTTTTTTTTTATATTTTATCTCCCAAAGTTAATTTTATTCATAAAATGTTGACCACTTTTCTGACATAAAAACTCTTTGCTAAGATTTAAAAAAGTACCGTTCGTTTTAGACGGAGCATCTTGAAGCTACACAATAAATATCTAATATTTTATGGTGGCATTTACAAGTGCGTGCCGATAACTAAATACAGTACGAAACCACTAGTTAAACTTCACACCGTAAACCTGGCGTACGTTTAACCATAATAAAAAGAAACTCGTGCGTTTTACATTACAATAACGCACAAGTAGGTACGTAATGAGAATGACATAGGTACATTACGATATTGAAATGGGTGAAATAAGAGACCCTTTACGAGCAAATGTGTTTTAGAGAAACATTACTTAACTAATTAAATTAATGTCGTGATATTCAGCGGCTAAACTTGCTACTGAATTTCACGAAATTAATAAATTGAACTCGAACCAGGTTGGAGGAAAGGATTCGTTGGTTTTTAATAAAAAATATTTTTTATTAAAAACCAACGAATCCTTTCCTTTTGTTGTTTCTTGCAAAGTAGTGCAGTGCAGTAGTAGCAGTGGAGATGAAATAATTTACACAAAGTAAAGCGCCTGCCTTGGGTGGGTCGAACCCAGTTAGTTACCACTAGACTACCACTGGCCAGTGGTGAAAAAATTAATTGATAAATGTCTTACGAGTTCGTAATCAAGAGGAAACAGCAACAACACACATTGTAGTTTCGTAGGGGTGAGAAGTAGGTATTAGGTCCAGTTTTAATAGAAAAAAATAGGTACTATATGGTAGGTATGTTAGTCACGACGGGCGGGGTCCGCTAGGGCCGGTGCCTGCCAGGGTTGCGGGAAAGCCCGAAAGGGTTACCGTGGCCCCTGGCACAGGCAACTGAAGGAACACGGGTGAGTTTTAGTCAGTAAGAGTCTGACACGCCCTCCCGCTCATCCCAGAGCGGGAGAAGTTATTTGAAAAGGTATGTTAGTCATGTGACTTATAATAGTACCTACCTACCTACCCAGGATTTTGGATTAGGTACCTCTACTGATTCCTGCGGAACCCACTTAATAAATTTTTTATTTTCATTTTGTACACGGAACTTGTAGATCGTCTGGATACTTGCTCTTTTTTTTTGTTGCTCCGAAGGTCTAGGAAATACATCGAGTACCTACCGTTAGGACGTGAGCACTGTTCTAACGTACGTAGATTTATTAGCTATCTGTAATTTATGGAAATGCAGATTAAGGAAATTAACCACATAAAAGATTGTTACAGAGGTTGATCTCAAGCAAATCGCTACAGACGTCTATAATAATTACCTACAAGTTTCTCTAAGCGAATACATTGTTGTTTTCAATGTTGTTGTAAGAGCACCTAGGTGGAAAATTAAAACTAGATACAAATTATGGACATTATGGAACGACCGTTATCAGAGCCCGTTGCTAGTGGATAATAAAGATGTACCCATACCCTTACTTACTTGCAACGGCTGTAACCCGTGCAAAGATATTAGATCAATTACTGATAGTAACATGACGATGACGCCCAAATACACACACAAATTCACATTGTTGGATGAACAGTACTTAGGAACCTACTCGGTAGTCTTATTTTTTAAAACTTATTTTAGATTTGTAGTTTACAAGCTGACCTGTTAACAAAACTTGAAACATTGAATTCGAATTCAAATGTGAATAAGACGAAGGTCATGGTAAACACATGGATGGAAAGATTGATGGAGATGTGGAAAGGCGGGTTAATGCGGAAAATAAAGTAAATGGTGGTACACATGCAATTGTGACCAACCAGTTGCTGGTGCCTACGCTGATGTTTGGAAGTGAATGTTGGGTGTGGCAAAAGAAGCATGAAATGCGTTCCTTGCGAAGCATGTGAGGTGTGACTATTTATGATAGGCTGAGGAATGATGTAGTAAGGCAACGGTGCGATTTAAAAAATGTGACAGAAATAAGTAGTGACAAAAATTTAAAAGAGTATGCTGAGATGCTTTGGTTATGTTGAGAGGATGAAAGAAAGGCGACTTACATAAGGTATTTACAAGGCAGATGTGAGTGGAAACGTCGCGAGGGGACGCCCTAGGAGGACATATAGTGACCTTGTTAGTGATGTTCTTCAGAAAGGTGCATAGTAATCGCAAACGGGGCGTGCGTGTACCTATGACCAGATATATGAACGTAAACGAGGCAAAAGGAATATGTAAGGATCTTAGCTGTTGGCGTTCTGTAGTTATTGCCTACCCCCATGGGAAGGTGTGAGTTTATGTATGCATGTGTATGTACATATAGAATTCGATTCCCGTTCAAATCGCTTGCTTATCGGTCTTCTACAGATTGTACTTCGGTGAGTGTGCCCAAGAACTCCACGACCTCATTCCACCGGCCCCCTTCTTCCATCGGTCATCTAGACGCACTGCAAGTTACCATCCTTACCTAGTTGCTATTCCACCAATTCGCACTTAGCGTTTCCAAATGTCTTGTTATGCGCACAGCAAAAGACTGGAACTCTACCTGCGTCTGTTTCCGAGCGCATATTTTCCTACAACCCAAATCTCTTCAAAGTGAGAGCGAACATGCTTCTTCTGCGTAAGCTCACCTCATCGTCGACTCTGTCTATGTCACCACTGACCTAGACTAGAGTCAAGAGCAAACTCATCTTAAATGAAAAAAAAGAGTAGGTTTGTAAAAAGATTGATTTATTGTAACATCAAGCGCCCCTTTGAACTGAATTGCTGAAGTGAAGTCGTTATTTGTCTTGATCCTATCTATGCAAACAATACAACAATCACAATAAATAACGTCATTCAACCACGACATTACATGCAATGCAGTCCTACCTACATCTCCATAACTCTTACCTGCCTGTATATTCTGCAGTTCCAAGTTTATAAATTCTTCAATGCATCATAAGATCATTTTCTCCTCATTCTGAAGCTCACTTGATGTAGCGCAGTAAATTACAAACAATACTCTATAATGTACTATTGTTAACATGCCGTCTAAAGGCTGACATGTGCGACGCGACCGACGGTACGACGTGATTCTGGTAGAACAGTTTCCATGAAGTTTTCATAGAAAGTGTTCTACTATTCTATTAGAGTCGCGTTGCGCCTTTCTGCGGGAGCCTTCATTCGCATTTACAATTTTAAACGACAGGCTGTACTTTGTTAACTGGGACCATATGTGGAAATCCGAATCCGTTAAAGATACAGGGTAGGCAACTGCCTTAGAAATCAGGACTTTTTTCATGAAAACAAATTTGGCATATTTTTTGGTCAAGTGTATAAAATTACCATAAAAAATTTTAAAATTGTGTTTTTTTTTTATATGCGGTTCCACTCTTTCATGAAAGGATCATTTCATTGTATCGGATAACAAAATCTCGAGGACGTCAGCTATGGCGGGCTTTACCTGCCTGAAACGGTATCGAAATACCTACACGAGTTTTCAGTACCTACGATCTCAAAGTAAATTTAAATAAATACACACTAAACATTTTATGTTACAGTAATTGGCATTACATAACATAACATGACGCCTGTAATCCCCGAAGGATTAGGCAGAGGTGTACCTCATAGATTATACCTACACTACAATAGCTAGTGTCTATGGATAGTAGGTATGGCAACATTTCGCCATAGGGGGCGAGCTTATTGTTGAGTTGGTAATATTTAGTAATAAAATGTTTACAGATTGTGTTACACATGTTTTTGTCACGTCTGATGATTCGGCGCGGCGGCGGACTGATAATAACCGTGCGCGGCAACTGACCGACAATTCCGGGAAAAATGATTGTAAGTACACACCTATATTACCTATAATTTATTCTGAATAATTGTCAAAGTCAAAGTCAAAGCATCTATTTCAAGTAGGCACTTATATGGTAAATTTCCAACTTTTCCAGTGCTCAAACCCCAGTTGGTCCGATAGTGCTTTTAGATCCTTTTATGAAACAGGATCGATACGCATCAAAAGATTTTTTGTGAAAATTGCTCATTTCCTTGCTGACTGTACAATTCTTTTAAAATCTGTGAATGCAAATAATAATGCAAAATGAAATATTTTTCAAAAAGATAAGGTCTCCTAAGACCAATGACGGTTTATATATCATTGCCTAAGACCAACCTCCTGTAGCTACAGCGCAGCGGTTAAGGTTCCTGTCCATAGTGCCCCGTCTCAAAAACCCATAATTATGTTTATGTAAAATGAAAAACAGACTTCCAAAACGGTGTAAGTATTTACAAAATGATTTCTTTTTTTATCTACGTTTCCTGCGTTATTCTGAGATCGATGTGGTACTATAATGTCTCTTCTTAGCTTCTATTAGAGATTCAGGGGGGGATAGATACTTATGTATACTTATACATATAGTATTGAACAACTAAAAAGAAATAGGTTCGTTTCCTTCTTGATTTCTAAAATATTGATGTTTATTGTTATGTAAGGTAGGTAGGTGCCTACCGTACCTACTTCCCTAACTTATCAATTGTCTGTGTCACATTTATTAGTACCTACCTATTACTGTGTCGGCGCAGCTTATTTATTTGTATCCAACTCTGGTCAATTCTTGTTCATTGATTCAATGAATCTGAGATGTGTTTTGAATTTTTGATAGATCACTCTCGGGAGTTAACAAATCTTCTTCTTGTGTGTTCCGTATTGCCACTGACTTACAACACTGTGTTGTTATCTTTGAGGACGCTTAAACGTAGGTACCTACTTATTTATAGATTGTACAGCTACACTAGGAGCACACAAAGCTCTGTGATATACCACAGCTGTGTGACTGATGAGAGAGCACCAGGCGGTTTTCCGTCAGTACGCCGGCGACGCTCGGGCTATATGCACGTGGGATAGAGCTCGCGGTTTTTCAACCTACCAATACCAATCTACTTAGCTGTGATACTTAACAAACGGAATTTATATTTTTCTAGCTACTATTTAATCCATAGTTTTATAAAACGGATCGTTTTCTACATGGTTATTTTGAGTAATGTCCATTGCAATCCTAAACATCCCAGTGGTCAGTGAATCGGTCGAACTGTACAAAAATTTATGACTAGGATATTATGCAATCTGTTTTGAAAACGAATACTTCTTACTGTATTGGAAAATTCATAGGTAACGCTGTATGGCTGTAAAGTTGCTGCTTGTGATAGTACCGCTATGCAACATTCGCCAGATTTATTAAAATAAACTAAACTGATTTATTGGTGTGTTTTGACGAGAAGACCTGCAATAAACTGAAACTGAACTGTGCTTTGTGCTTCAAAAATTTGTGAAACATGGACTCGAAAGTGGTATTGAAACAAAAGAACCCTCACGACAAAGCAAACTTCATCTCGAAAATATTTTTGACGTAAGTATTAGGCACGTGTGATAGTATTATCTACGCTAATGTGACTACTTCCGCGCACTATCTGTTTGATTAGGTGCACGAGATCAAAAATCTGAGAACGAAAACTTTAAATCAAGGCAGAATCCATGCTCTGTTTAATTTTTATATACCTATGTATTGAAATAGTATGTTTTTAAACGCGTATCTAGGTACCTACACTACCTATTCATCAATATTCATCATCACCACATTGTCAACGTGACCTTCATGCAAAAAATGGGTTGAAAGACTTAGCTCTTAGCAACTTGAAAACAATTTTTACGCGTATTTAAAATGCATAGTTAGTAGCTGTAACATAGCTTTAATATTTACTAGCATGACTTAGCAGTTTTACAATTTCTGCTACAAGATGACTTAGATACGGTACTGTTTTAAGTTTTAACATACGTAAGTCACGGGCTCATTTGAGTTTATCATAGTGACCATGAACTTTGCCTGTAGCTAAATACAAAAATAGGTAGGTAGGTGCATAAATCGTTTTGTAACATTCTGATTAAAATGATTGGTTTTGTGAATAAATATTTTAAAAAAAAATATACTAACTTACCAAGCTTGCTAATAGGAAACTAACTTTAAGAATTTGCATAATATTTTTTACAGACATCAAAGAGGTGTCACAAAATCTCAATTCAAATGGAATGCGTATACCTACTTACCTACTCGTATTTGTTTCATAAACAACCAATTCGAAACTGGTTTCGATGATTACTTTTTAAAGACTTACCTACTTACTTTACTTTTTATAATTCTGGTGACGAACTGGTAAAAACTTTCGGAGATAAAAAATGGAATAGGTATTTCAATAGTCAATGCATTGGATGTCAGCAAATCACACGCGTGACGCGACTACAGCAATCGCGTATCCTCCTACGTTTAATTAGCGTTAGCGTCACCAAAAAATAAATAAACTTGGTACATACAAACATCCGATTGTAATATGTTATTATTGAGTACAGATGAGACTCACGTAGAACTATGCGATTATAAAAATCTGGGCATTTTTCATTTGGGTCGCGAGCGCCTTGAAAATTAACGAAAGATTCGCTCAGGCGTTAACACTAGAATCCTGAGTGCAGGCGTGCAGCGAGGGATTCTAAAGAAAGAAAGAAAGAATAACGTTTATTTGGACACAGTTCGTGAAACACAGAATACAAATAACAAAATAAAACGTATTCTAGCTCGCCCAAGACGAAGACACCTTTATTACCGAAGAGAATACTACTTTTCGTACCTATTGTGAGGTAGGTAATAAAAACCAATTCGATTTCGAATTACCTAGTAGCTAATGAAATCCGGTACAATATGAATGCCCGGCTAGAGGGTGCGCCAAAGTTCACCTAAATTTTCAACTCCGATAATTGGAAATCCGAAAATGTTCTTCCTAACATTTTTCATCCTAACAATCACAATTCCTAACTACTCTGTCTCTAATGTTCATAATTCCGAAGCATTCAACTTCATAATGTCAGTAGCAATAAACATCTATTATACTTTTATTTGTTTCCCTATATTTTCTCAACATAACCATCTTTTATACTATTATTCAAAGTCATATCTTTTTTGTTTAGATTTCTTTTTATTCATAATAATCAGTATTATATACATTAATCATTGTAAGCCCTAATTATCACATGCCATAATTATGATATGCCATAACATAATTTGCCATCGACATCGGGTGTGTAACGGTTGTTTATATCAAGAGAAATTGGATGCAATTGGGACTTTAGGGCACCCCGACTCGGACAGGTTAGGTTAGAAGGGGATGGCGGGGTCGTGTGAGCGAGCGAAGCGAGCGAATAGACCCCGCCATCCCCTTCGTGGTTATTTTTTTATAAACCACACGGAAGTAGGAGCCCCGCGAAGCGGGGCTCCGTCGACCTAGCCCACCATCAACCATGCACAGAAAAAAAAACCTAAAACTATAAATATCATCTTCTACCCACATATATTTTTTATAACACTTGGTAAATGTTTCTTTCTGAGTATGAGTGAAAATATTATGGTAATTATGTTTAGGGATAAAAGCGTTATGATAAAAAACAGTAGGAGTTTAAATATATTTACCTTAATGATATTATTAATTACAATTTTCGGAAACATGAGTGTTATGAACATCGCCGGTAGCACTACAAATAGTATGAATGAAAACTTTAGGATGAAAAATTTTAGGAAGAGTGATCATTCGGATTACAAATCGTTAGGAAGAACAATTTCGGGTAAAGAACTTTAGTTGAGCCAATATACCCCCGGCTAGAGCCTAGGGCTTAAATTACTTGCTTTAGGTTAGGTTTGCATGACCTGAAATTTTAAATTAGCGAGCAGAACAAAAACATGTGTGGCACCTACAGTTTAATATTATTGACATTAGTTGATACACTTTTGTGCATGATCTGATTTATTAACTGTCTACCAATTTCTTATGTGTGCTCGCTCATGAGCTTATTCATCGTGACATTATTTGTTAAATTTTGCATGCCAACGCTCAGGCAGAATGTAGGTAGTTCCGGCTCACTATATTTTTATAACAACTTTAATGTACAATACCTACATTCTTTGCAAATAAAAAAAATTATAAAAAAAAAAAAACTATTAATGTAGGTAAGTACAGCTCGACCAAAGGGCACTTCATAGGTTTTAGTTGCCGTCATGCCGTAGTAAAATAATTTACTTTCGCAACTGAATACAGATTTTATAGTAACAATAAATGCATATTATATAAATAAAAATAATTACCTATAACAATAAAAAAAACTATTGTTTTCTGTATATGGCCAAGTTCAAAATTCATGATACTTCCTATCCTACTTACTATCGTTACATACTCGTAGTAGGTATAAAACAAAGTCACTTTTTTGTATGTATTCTCAACGGATTTTAATGCGGTTTTCACCATCAGTTAGATATTTTTTTACTATATCTTTTCAGGCGTAAACCACTGATGGATTTCGTAAGATTTTGGCAAGGAGATAGATGTAGCACGCTCATGGGATAATTTCCGACATCCACACTGGCGAAGCCACGCTAGGAATATTATAAACGCGAAAGTTTGTTAGGATGGATGGATGGATGTTTGATACCCTCCGGCAAAAACTGCTCCACGGATTTGGATCGAACTTTAAAGTAATACAGCTTATACATCAGAATTATACATAGGCTACAATTTATAATGATTTTGTGTACCTAATTTGGGCATAATATAACGATAAGTATCAAGTAAGTCAGATAAATTCCTGCACTCTGAAAGCTATCTTGGCGTGCGCTACCTAAACCATTAGACTTACACGAAGATAATGTATCGTGGGATTGTTTGTCTTAAACAGTTCTTAATAAAAAGTCCGCGACAGTATACACATATCTACCTTTTATGTGGATGCCATTATAGGCAAAATTATAAGAGCCATAAATACATTTAAATTGGATACTTTTTTACATTGCACATTTATAGTATGTAGTTAATATTGATAAGATCAAAATGAATACCTTTATCGCTTTCGGTATTTAATGTAAGTAGATAACATTTGTCCTTTACACTAAATAATTTGAACGAATAGTTTAAAAGTTACCACGATGACGCTTTCTATTTCTACTGTATTTTATTTTATTTTATTTATTATGGGATAATAAACAACTACAACATATTTAATACATCAGGTTAACAAAACTTTAAATAGTAATGTTGCAGTCAACTGCATTATCCGCAGATAAGACATGGTTGCCACTACAAAAGTCCTCGCGCACGTTTGGGAGTGGCACGAGGAGGCGAAACGCCGGGGCGTAGCTCCGCTGCCGCGAGAAATCACGGTACAGCGGACAGAGCTCCGGCGGGATCTCAGGGCGGCATGGAGAGTGCGATTGTCGCAACCCAGCGCTGGGCACGCCACAATTGCGGCGATAAGTCCCCTCTTTGAGGAGTGGCTAGAGAGGCGCCACGGCGTCCTCACCTTTCGCCTGACGCAGGTCTTCACCGGACACGGTTGTTTCGGGAGGTTCCTGTTCCGGATAAGGCGGGAGGAAACTCCCGGGTGTCACCATTGTGTGGATCGCCCGGAGGACACGGTGGAGGTCTGCTTGGGCTTGGGCGGAGCACCGCCGTGTCCTCGTGGAGGCGATTGGCGGTGGCGATCTCTCGCGTCCGGCCTTGGTCCAGGCCATGGTACGGAGCGAGAGGGCTTGGGAAGCCGTCACCTCCTTCTGCGAAGCAGTAATGTTCGCGAAGGAGGTGGCGGAACGCGTGAGGGAGAGGCAAAATTTGCGCCCTCACGCCCCTAGCCGCCGCAGGAGACGCCCTGGGCGTCGGGAATCGCAGGCCGATTCCCGGCCACCGTAGGCGCGGGCTTGCGAACGGCGAGCAATGGGCAGCTCGCCGTTCGATAAGGACCAGGCCCAGGTCGACGGCGCGTTGTGTTCCACGAGCGCCTCAAAGAGATGTCAGCACCAATGACGGGGTTTGCTAGGACCGATGCCTGCTGGGGTTGCGGAAAAGTCCAAGAGGGTTACCGTGGCCCCTGGCAGAGGCAACTGAAGGAACACGGGTGGGTTTTAGTCAGTAAGAGTCTGACACGCCCTCCTGCTCTGCCCAGAGCGGGAGAAGTTATTTGATGATTTCACACCCACAAAAAAAAAAAAGTGGTTGCCACTAGACGAGCATTACCAAAACTAACAAATATTTTGAAATAAAGAAGTAAGTTACTATAAAGCTAGCTATAGCTACAAAACCAAATCAGATCACAAACAATTTCATTTACTTAAATTATGCAATAAATAAATAATAATAATAAGATTACAATCAAGATAAAAAATTTATAATATTAGATTTAAATTAATTTTTCGAGCATGCAAATATATCAATATCAATGAAATTTGAATTATATGATTCCAACATTCTATGAATAGGGCAGCGCAAGCCAGAGTTCGTACGACAAGAATTTAGCGCGAACAGAGTACGTGCATGAACCTGACACACATGAACTGTTCGGGGGACAGAATAACAGCGCACTCGTTAGATCAATGGCATCAAAGTGATTGTGAACAATATCATGAAGCACGTTAGCCTCCAAGTATTTACGCCGGTTCTCCAAGCAGATAAGCTTGTACTTATCAAGAAGTTGGGAGTATGACAGATAAGTCTTAGTCCCATAACATCTGTAGTACTAGTACATAGAACGGAAGTACTCGCGTTGGACCCTTTCTATACCAACTACGTACTTTAGACAGAAGGGGTTCCAAATAGGGACCGCATATTATAACTGAGAGCGAATGAGCGTCTTATACAGATAGAGATAGGTTGAGGTACGCTTAAATTCTGTTGAAGATCTCATTACAAATCCATACATTTTAAAAGCACTATTGACTATGGCTTCGATATGCTAGTTCAAGGACAGTTTGCCATCAAAGAGAACACCTAGATCCTTCACTATAGAAATATTATTTAAGGGGATACAGTTAAGGGTGTAATTGAAGTTGAAGATGAAATTATTCTTAGTAAAGTGTATATAGTTACACTTGGGGATACTAAGATGCAGCTTATTGGCAAAACAGTAGGCAGTTAGTCTGTCTAGGTCCAACATCTGCTGTTCGTTGTTTGTAGCGTGTTGCAGCGTCTGCCTAGGTCATACTTCTCCACCATAGGCTCCACCCTAGCCACTGATATTCCCAAGAATTTTCATGATAACCTTATCCATGCCCTTCCCCATTCCTTATTTTCCTCCGAATTATCCACTCATGAACCATGCTTAGATGGCATCAACACCAAAACCATTAAGAGTATTAAACACTTTATTGTCAATAACCTAACCACGTGCATCAACAAATTATTACTAAATGGCGAGTTCCCCAACACTCTAAAAATACCAAATGTAACTCCAATTTATAAATCAGGCTCTAAAACTGACCCCGGAAACTACAGACCAATCTCATTACTCCCTGTACCTTCCAAGGTCCTGGAAAAAGTTCTACATAAACGTTTAGAAAAATACCTCAATGGTATTAAATTAACTTCTTTTTCGAACGTCAGTATGATTTCCGACCTGGAAGCAACACCCTTGCAGCTACCATAGACCGATTCACCAAAATAAAATCAAATATAGATAAAAAAAATATTGTACACGGCGCACAGTGGGCTGAAAATCGGCTTTCATAGACTTGGGGATTTCTATCTGCAAGTGCCGGATTTTTGCTGGATATTGCTTCTATTAGTTGTTACTATATTCAAAAATGACACCCGAGTTAATTCTGGACAAAAACGAAGGAATTATATTTTTTTTTACGAAATTTGTATGAAGCTAGTATGAAAAAGTTAATTATCTCGCAAACAGCAAGGAAAACCGTAATATCCTTACAGGTGGTTATAGTACTAATTATTTATGATTTTTTGACATATGTCATGCAACGGTTATCGCTGCTAATTTTTTTTTTTAAATCGTAAAATATTTTTACTAATTTTTACATTATGAAACTGTTCCTTTTGATTTTTAGGTTGAGGAACACAGACTTTTAACAACACGTAACATAAAATAGCATCACCCCTATTTTATGATATTAAAATACCCTACCTGCATATACAAAATAAAAAATAAAACGAACGACGAAAGTTCTAGTAATAAGCACTATTGTATTGTATTTCTCATGTGAGTGTATTCTTTTATAATAATAATAATAAAACATTTATTTCAGGCTACAATGGCCATAGACATATATACCTTACAGACTAATATTTGTATTTATATATTATATATAAAATACTTAAATAAAACAAAACTTGTGTTAATAATAGCTTAAAACTATGTTAGTAGCACTTCACTAGCTTGTCCTTGAGCTGTCCTGTGGTACTTGTCCGCGGAAGCGACGGAACACCACGTCCTACGGCCAAAAGTCTTCTTCCATGACGACGGGCAGATAATAATTCGGTACTTATGCGCACCACGAACGCCTTGAAGTTGACGTTGCGGTGCGAGTCCAGAAACTGCACCCTCGGCATGTACCTCGTCTTCTGGCGCTCGTACCTACTCTACGATGTTTTCCGCCTTAGTGGAGTAGTGTAGGCGGAAGATGTACACCGGTGTGTTCGGCTTAGCGGCGCGCAAGCTGACTTCGGGCACCGTAGGAGCTTTGCCGCAGCGGTTCTTGTTCGCTCGCAATCGGCTTTTATGAGGATAAGTTGGATTTAGGTGTCATATTATAAAGCTCCCAGTTTGCATGGTTTATTCCGACATCTTCAACAATCATCGTCATAATATTTCAGCCAATTTACACAAAACCTTAATGCATTATACCTACTCTTTAACCTTCCTCGTGAACCACTCTGTCTATTTGTGGGAACCGTATGGACATCCGTTCGGTAGTTTTTAGGTTTATCGCATTCAGACAAACATACCCACAGACGCGGCGGGGGAACTTTATTTTATAATAATAAGTAGGTATGTAGTGAATGTGTTTTTCATGAAACTGCATGAGTTAAGATAAAATAGTGTATGAAACTGCACATAACTAGGTATTCCACGGTTATTTAACAGTTTCATATACTACTAATGAAAATCGAATTGGTTTTATGGCTCGCAGTAGGTACCTACCTACGTGCGAAAAGTAGGGTATTCTCCTGGCGGATAACGGTGTCTTTGTCTCGTGGTTGTGTTCGGGATTCAAAATGACACTGCTTTATCCCCTTAGGGCCGGTTTTTTGATCCGTAGTTAGCTTACGTACTTACGTTTGCGTAATTAGTTGTTGTGTTAGTTTTGGTTCGTTTTTGCAATGGTGATGTTGTCTTTTGTTTAATGTTGTATTCCACTGTGTAATAACAAGATCACTACATAATTATCTATACATATAATGTAGGTAGGTACCTACCTATATTGTTTTTATTGTTGATGGAATTAAAATTTGCAATGACTTATTTAACAATAAGTATGGACATTGAATTGTATTAATAACGTATAATAAGTAATTATGACTATTATACTACTATACTTATGTAATTTTATACTTAATGTAATTTTGATAAATATAGTCGCGGATAGTGCCCCATCTCTTCTTACTAATTTGTAGGTACGCCGCAATACGTGGCTAAACATGATAAAATATCTTGCATGCAATGTATGTACACCATGTTTATACAATTTATATAAACTATACAAATAAATAAACTTACTTAACTCAACCATTAGTGAAAAACAAAAAAAAAATGGCAGAATGTGTTATTTTTTTTTAAATTTAAGTACCTAGGTACTCGTGTGAACCATTTTTTAAAGATAGTAATTATGGTAAAATTTTGGCAAAATATGTTCATTTGGTGAACATATTTTGCCAAAATTGAACTATTAACACAATTTTGGTTAAAAGATAAGATTAAATTTTGGTGAAATGTGTTGATTAATAAATCAAAACATTTTGCCAAAATTGAACCATTCGTTACTATTTTTAGCTAATGGTTGAGTAAAAAACCGGCCCTTAGTGAATAATCTACTAATAACTATCTACTAATAAACTACTAATATCTATCTACTATAATGGGTAGCGCAGTTTCGGAAATCGGAGCCAAAATTGTTCAAATCCGCGGAGCACAAAACCAGTTTTTGTGCTCCGTGTTCAAATCAAACTAATAGAAGGCACCAATTTCCGAAACTGACATAGGTAAGTATAACATACTTAAATGTATATTTATAAGATTGTACAAATGCTATAAAGTTTGTTTGTAATTAAATGTTCTACCTACGCGGTGGTTAAGAATTTCACTTAAAGTTTTAGATTTAAATGATAAGGTAACGTGAGTTTGATATTGATCGTGACGCGAATCGATTTTGCTTCCAACAAGTCGGTACCAGCTTGCGAGTTTTACACAAACGTAAACTGATAGGTAGGTCCTTACCTATATGTTCAGTTTATTAAAACTTTTAATGCATTCAGTTATAGTACAGTCGCCAGCACATCAGGTTATACGAAACTGTCAAATTTCTCCAAATGATTTTAAACCTTAAAATGTTGAAGGTTAAGTTCAAAGTGAAATGAGAAAATTTGACAGTTCATATTAATATTCATATTCATATGCATTCCATAATGTTTAAGAGATGTTACAATGGCTTAATACAATGGTTTAATGGCTTGTTGACTTGGTTTGGTTTGTTATGGCTTGTCGTAACTTGACCTGCTGCCTGTGTGTACAAACAATAATAAATTCTTAAATGACTATTGAACCGTTTGAGTAGGTACCTGTTTGTGGTTAATGTTAGACTCACTTCCGCTCTTTTTCTCAATTTAAAGGTCAACTTTTTATCAATCAGGTTTTGTAACAGTTTCACACCACTCGTGAATGTTATCAGTAGTTCAGTGCATTACGAATGTGTGCAGAAAACATGTTTATCAATCAACATTTGTGATGGTCGGTGCTCGGTGGGTTTGTATTGTAGGTACTGAATTGAAAACACCTTTTCATTATAAACATTTCTGTATTTAAATTCTTGCAAACTTATAGACCTGGACAGCAATATTGTCCTCAACATAATTATATCATTATAGAATAGACATCTTGAAGACATCCTTTTGATTTCGAGGCTCGAAGAAGGTTTCTTTGTTTGTAGATAATTAGGTGCTGCTCCAAACATCATAATTATTTCCATTCCGTTTTGTTATACTCGTAAAACCAGTACTTTATCGGTAACTGTCAAATGAGATACTTTTAAAGTTCATGACTACACTACACTTATACAAAAATCATTTGAGTCAAATCACATACTTTCAATTTTATAGGTATTTACTAAATACCTATAAAATTGAAAGTACTAAATACTATTTAGTATTTAAAATCACTACAAATCTTATTAATATTTGGAAAACATGACAGTACCTATCAGCAGTAGAGATACACCAGCAACCTTTTAATATCTAAAAACCTTAATTTTATTCAGGCTGTGCATAAGGTTGGTCTAGTTTTTGTGGGAACCTAACTTAGTGACATCACAGAATAAATAATACGGTGACATGTCGCATGCACTAATAGAATATTGACCTAATAGAGCTTGAGTTAAAAGTTAGGATTTTTGCATTTTGTTTTACAAAAACCATTGATTAAATTAATGGTTTTTGGAAACGTAGGATTGTTTATGATAGCTGTTCATTACATGTTTATTATATTGGCTATTAAGCCGACTAGACCTCGAAAGCAAAACAATAAACGGCGATTTCCCAGAAATCTACTTCTTTGAGTTACGCCAGTATTCTATTAGGCGTGCTATGTGTGTTTTATCAAAACACTGGCTTCATTCCGGTACCTGTTTGTAACTCAGCAGATTTAGCAAAAAAAAAACCTAAGTTACATTTTGATTATATTTATAGACAATTACGATAGATTTTGCTTTGGTTTGATATGTTAATTATTTCGTGAATCATGAGCCTAATTTTATTATTATAACAACACACATTATTCAAAAACATCATAATTACTGTCTCCAAAGACGGCACGCTTGGCGTAGTGCTTAACCGACTGACTACTGCGCCGCGTGTCGCGGGTTCAATTCCCGCACGGAACAAATATTTGTATGACCTACAAGTACTTGTTCCGGGTCTGGCTGTTTATGTATATATTTTTTTTTACTTTAAATGTTTGTAAACGCACCCACAATACAGGAGAAATTCCCAGTGTGGGGCAACGTTAAAAAAAAAGCAAGAAAGAGTTTTCTACTATTCAACAAACAAGTAATAATTAGCGATTTTTCATACATAAATCTCAATTAAAACCTTGTACCGTGTTAACCTACTTTTTTGTTGACTGTACCTACTGTACCGTAGATTTGGGGATGACCTTTCCTGAAAATATTGTCCTTTACCGTTGGGTCCAACTCCATACTGATAACGCTAACGCTGATTGATAACGCAGAGCTTGTTTAAAACATTATGAGCACTGTATGGGATTAGTATTTAAATCCGGAGGTCACTTGTTTTCCCTGCGTGTTTGACCTGCGTCAGGCGGCAGGTGAGGACGCCGTGGCGCCTCTCTAGTCACTCCTCAAAGAGGGGACTTATCGCCGCAATTGTGGCGTGCCCAACTGGGCCTGAGAGCCTTCTGGTTACGGAGATATTAAAGGAAATGTAAATAAAAGTCGTTTCCCAGCAATTATTTTTGTACATTGTTACTTAGTTTGATGTACAGAATGCGTAGACGACGGCTTTGTGATGGTTCTTTTTACACCCTGTCTCCTTACCTACCGATGGGTGTAGGGGAGAGGAAGGTCAGAGGGCCCCTGCAGGTACAAAAGTCCTCCTAAATAATTTAGAAAGCAAAAACGCCATATCTGATTTAGTGGTGTCATGAGAAAGCCCTTCATGCTCATTCTCTTCGTCAGCGTACTCAACGCCCCCGTCCACGTGATCACTGTTTAACCAAGGAATGTTTGTTTTTCCATGTATTGATAATCGGGTTGGCGATGTTCAATCGACCTACAGTTTGCTTTGGCTCGAATGATAATAATTATGTTCTGGCGGTCTCTGTATGCAAAGTGACTTGTGATTGAACTAATATCAAACTATGTGGACGATAGCAACCTACGCATTAACCAGCACAAGTGTTTGATGTGGTTTATTAAATGCAAAAAGGCAAAACGGATCGGTCAAATAGGAAGAAAATAAAAAATAAAAATGTCAGTTTTTCCGACGACAAAAACTTGTTTTCGAATCAAGTGAGGGTGCAATGATATTCGTTTATGGGTAAATTGTGCATGCGCTGGTCGTGACGAAGATGATGATGGGTTAGTGGTTCCCTGTGAACAAAATGTTCTGACAGTTTTTTTAAATGAAAGACCTTCACAAAAACTTTTGAAACACATTTGATTTATTCACAAAAACTTCTTGTACTAAATAAACTATTAACATAAAAATATAATAACCTTAACTAACTAACGCAATTAAAAAATTAGAATAAGCCGTCGAAAAATTCCTCAGCATCGCTGTCGAGCTGTCGACTGGTAATGTACCCAAGAGAATGGCGTCATTGCCACGTTGTAGGGCAATATTTAGCCTCTGGTATAGGTAAAAGCCAGCCCTTGGGTCACGAGAAGTATCAACAAGCCGTTTGTAGATTTCGTTGAACACACCGTGAGCACTCGGACCCCACCCACGGCCCGAGGGTTTCAACACCAAACGGCTCGAAAATATAATTACCGATAAGGTTAATACTTTCTCCGCTCGAGGTTTTCCGCAGCCGCAGCAGCAGCGTCAGCACAGTACGCCAAGCCGGGAATATGTGATGGCGCAAGAGTATCGAACAAGTGGCGTCCCACACTAAAGGCCTACCCACCTTCCAAGGAAATAAAGACATGCCGTCCGGTCTCTTGCCATCGACGAGGGCCAAGCCATTAGGTTCTAAAACAGCTGGAACGCCGGCGGTGACAAGAGCTCGTCGGATGATGTCATTTATGTTCGCGAACCGAGCTAAGCGGCCCGCACTTCGGCTGCAAGACAGGCCGTGGTGTCCGAGGCTGTTGACAACTTCGCCACAGTGACAGCGATGAGGAGAACAACAAGGAGCAAAAATAAAATAAAACTTTAAAATGCGTTAGTTACGTTTATTGTGTTATCTGCTAACTGTGGGCAGTGGCGTGCATTGCTTTTCAGAATGGGTAGGCAGGCACTAAGCCGCGTGGTCTAAGTCTAGGCAGACAGCCGCGGTCACTAATCAGAAACAAAAGTATTTATTTTGAATGTTCAAATTATTTTCTTACTCATTATGATGTGCCAGTTCCGCAGTTTGGCTTCTACCGAGAACGGACGTGTATCTATCGCGCGTGGGTACTCTACTTTAGAGAAATTCGCTGGCGCATGACAATAACACCGTCATCGCCGCGATGCGAAATCGGTTTATGAAGGGCGCCGCGATGACCCAGTTATTAATTAAGTGTAAACAGTGCAATTAAATAATTGTGAAGGTGAAGTTTTTACTTACCTTACTATGTCTTCAACAAAGGTAAACATAAGAACTGATCTGGAAAAGCTGTTGTATGACAGTTACATCCAAGAAAAATCGGAGAGAGAACAGCTGGGACTTCTTGTTAATGATCAGAAGATCCAAATAGAAGGCCTTCAGCGACAACTTCAAAGCTGCCAAGAAGAAAATCCCAACTCAAAAGGACCAGGAAATAATGACCCTAAGGAGTTGGAAGCCAAGAGCAAAATACAATTTGCTCAATCAGAAAAAGAATATGTCGAGTACTGCACAGACGAGGAAGAACTCGCTAAAGAGACCGAGTGTATTAGGGCAAAAGTAGAAATAAAAAGAAGCTAAACATCTCCCTCTCTCCACCACAGCAACCCGGAACTAGCGCCCAACAACAAAAAAAAAATAAGAAAGAACAGACATTAGTCAAAAAAGTGCCTCCACCACCGCCAATCATAATATACGGAGTTAAGAATTACCAAATGTTGTACGACTCACTAACCGAAACCCAACCGACTGAATCATTCACCGCAAAAATAATGAGTGGAGATTGCGTGTAGATCAACGCCAAAATTGAGGACTCTTATAGAGAGATTGCTAGGCTTTTGTCAGAAAAAGAATATCTTTGACATTCATACGAGAACAAATAGGCTCGACCAATACGAGTTGTAGTGAAGAAAATACATTCTTCTTGCCAGCCAGATCGAATCAAAGACGATTTAATATCGCAAGGTCTAAAAATTTAAAAAGTTGACAAAAAGTTGAGCTGGAAGACTTATCATTTAATAATGCCGAAGATGTAAAAACTCCGTTAGAAAATCAGATTCAGCTGGACTCAGAAGTAAACAAATATGTTGATAATATCCAACAATGTGCGTGGAACAACATGCCACATTTAAAACGTAATTATAAGGGACATAATATATATCCCAAGGAAATTGTGAATTTACTATCTGCGAAAAGAAAGCAAAGAAAGCGGTGGCAGCATACAAGATGCCCACGAGATAAAACATTATTAAATAGTCAAACTAAACGATTAAAAAGGAAAATTCTACAATTTGAGGATGACTGTCTGAATACTAAGCTTGTGCTGCTAACTAATGACCAATCAACGGATTTCTCTCTTTGGAAAGCGACAAGAAAACTAAAAAGACCGATTATGCAAATACCGCCCATCAGGCCATCAGAAACAGCGACGGAAAATGGGCCATAAGCAATGAACAAAAAGCGTTTAGGTTTGCCCAATACTTAGAATACACTTTTCAACCCAATGAAAGCTCCATAGAATTACTTGAGAGTGAAAAGTTATCACAAAGTCAAAGAATTCGGCTTGTGACTCCTAAAGAAGTTCTGAGAGAAATTCAAAACAACATAAGCTCGAGGAAATCCGCGGATTACGACATCGTAACAGGAGATGTTCTAAAACACCTCCCTCGCAAAGCCATAATAAAGCTGACCAGACTTATTAATGCCGCATTTATGCAAAAAAATTGGCCTACTGCTGATTGCTGAAGTCATTATGATTGGGAAGCCTGGATAACCACCCCATGAAGCATCATCATAATTATAGACCCATTTCCCTCATGCCAATATTATCGAAACTATTTGAAAAACTTATTAAAACTGTAAAAACCTATAATAAAAGAAAAATACCTAATACTAAACCATCAATTTGGCTTCAGGGAAAAACACTCTACGATAGACCAAGTACACAGGATAACTAACATCATTGAAAAAACACTCGAAAACAAGCAAGTCTGCGCCACCGTATTCCTAGATGTCGCGCAAGCTTTTGATAAAGTTTGGCATGAGGGTCTGCTATATAAACTTAGACGCATGCTACCTCCAGAATTTGCAGACATCCTAGAATCATATATAAGTAATCGAATGTTTAGAATAAGGCAAGAGGATGCATTCCGAGCTTAAACCCATAAAACCTGGGGTGCAACAAGGAAGTGTGTTGGGCCATTGCGACCATTGCGACAGTGATATTATGGCTACTGGATCAAGCCACAAAGAAGCAGTAGAAAAAGTTCAACTATCTGTGAACAAAGTTTATGACTGGACACAAAAGTGGAACATCAAACTGAATGAGTCAAAATCATTCATATTGACTTCACTAACAAACACTGCGATTACCACCCAATCTATATGCATGCAAGTGCCTTATGCTAAAACAGCCAAATATAACTCAGCATAACTCTTGACGCCAACTGAAACTGAAAGAAAAGACAGGAACTCGACCTCAGATCATAATTATATGATCTGAGAACTCGACATACGTTATAAAAGTATGTATTGGTTACTCGGAAGGAAATCCTGCCTATCAATACATAATAACATTATATTATACAAGCATATTCCTATGCCAATTTGTACGTATGGCATCCAGCTTTGGGGCTGTACTGTAACGTTAAAATAATCCAACAATTCCAAAATTAAGTACTCAGGGATGCTATAAATAAACCATGGTACATTAGAAATGACGACCTCCACCGTGACCTTAAAATGGAACTCGTCACCACCGTCATCCAAAAATTTGCTGCAGCTCACGAACACAGACTCAACAGACAGTCGAGGCAATTCAGCTACTAGACAACACGGACATAGTGCGTAGGCTAAAGAGAACGAAACCATTTGAGTTAGTGTAGTGTTTAAAAAGTGAATGAATAATATGTAGTAACAATGCTGTGCTTTATATGTAACACATGAACAGAGTGTTTTTATTAATTATCAGATTCTAAGACAGTACTACGCAATTGTGCAAAAGTGCAAATTGACACTATTCTTAATTATAACGTAAAAAGCTGCTTGGTCTAAGTCTAGGCAGACAGATGCAGTCACTAATCAGAAACATAGGGAAGTATTTATTTTGAATGTTCAAAGTATTTTCTTACTCACTATGATGTGCCTTCTATGAACTTTAACACCAAAGAATCTTTATCGGTCGGACGAAAGGAAACTGCTTGCCACCAAAGGTATGTTAAAAAAAAAAAATTGCAAATGATGACACATTATAGAGCGTAATGTGTCACACATGCACTTTAATGGATGTTTGTAGTGGCTTTGAAAAAAACAAAACCGTATTTGTTCTTGTGAAGTTTTTGGGTAATAATCGAGTGTTTAAGGCGAAATTAACTGCCCGCGCCCTTGAGCGAGTGGGAGGAGTTTGCGTCGCGCCCCGCGACAAAAGTCAGACAATGTCAGCGATACACTGCCGCCCGTCGCCCGCCAGAGCCCCGCTTCAACGCGCACCAAGATTATTCGAAAAAACAACCCACCTTGATTTATCAAACACAATACAAATAAAAGCCGTATACTAAAATATGGGTCATTAAATTGTCTTTTATATGATTAAAGTTTCATGTAAATACGCCCCATAGTTTTTGCGTGATTATCGTTTTTTTGTCCACGTTAGACAATACTTTACAAATTAATTACACTATGTTATTAAAATATAATTTCACATTTTCACATATCAAATTATGAATAAAATTGTCTAGTATAACATATATTTTTTTCAAAGAAATAAGACTAGAAGTTTAGACGTGATGTTCAATATAAAATCATTAAAAGTCGTTTATCTGCGCCTTAACAGAAGCCGGTGTCTGTCGCACGTTCGACGAGTGAATACAGAAATAAATGTTCTCGGGTCGTCTCAATCACTTTACACTTTTTAGTTAGGTACATTCGTCAGCACATCAGGTTATATAAAACTGTCAAACTCCAAATGTTTCTTCGAAACCTTAAAATGTCTAAGGTTAAGCTCAAAGTCGAATGAGAAAATTTGACAGTTTGTGGTAACTTGACCTGCTGCTGTGTGTAGCACTAGTAAAAAGTTATTGGCACTGGTAAAAAAAAAAGAAATTACCTTGTCAACATAGGAAAACAGTCCGACAGGACTTTTCCGCAAATTATCCAAACAATACTATTGATCGCCACAATCTAAGCAGTCAGTTTATCCATTACTTTAATTTACACACACACAGCACCTCAAACTTAAACGCAGCAATTTATTTTAAATTTCAACACGAATTACCTATTTCAAAATAAATAAACAAATAACGTATACTTTAAAAATAAATAATCGCTTAAAAAAACACGCTATAACCTAACTAAAAAGTAGAAAATAATTTTCAATACCTAAGTCTAAAAGAATAGTGTGACTAAAAAATAATAATGATAAATGATAAATTATTTTTCTGTAAGTAAGTTTGAACAAACACTTTTACACGTCAATCATATTTTTTTTTAAACTAGATGAGGTCGGCGTTTCCTATCTGACTACTCTGAGAAGAAAGGCCGAAACAAACTCAGAGGTCACAGTCTCTTAAAGTCCAGAAAAAATCTTGGTCAGATCATGTGAAGGCTATGTAGATCGGTGTCTGCAATGGTCTTTTGAGGAAAGAACCACACAGATTGAATGGACCTGTCCAGTCAGTGCACGCAATTGTCAGTAATCGTGCAACTCAACTTAGACTCAAGGAGCTCAACGATTCGACGAACAATACCAAAGAAAGGACATTTGAGTAGCCCGCATAAATTACTCAAACTGCCAGATCATGATTACGCTGACAAGAATAAATATAAAAAAAACCAATGACCGACATAGTTCTCACATTCACAATAATTAGAATAATATCATAATAATCTTTGAGGACCATGTAGATTTGTGCCTGAAATGGTCTTTTGAGGAAAGAACCACACAGATTGAGTGGACCTGTCCAGTCAGTGCACGCAATAATATTTTATTGTAAAAAAGCGTGGGGTGCTTGATGTCAATTGTTGTAAATATTTTTGTGAATAGATGTAAAATTTTCGTCATCATGAAAATATCTGCTATAGCACCGCAGGATTTTTTTTGAACAAAGTTCTTTTACGCGGCTTACAGTTGAATTAGATTGAACTGGCAGAAATCGCCATTTCATCCAGTAAGAAGCGTGGGGTGCTTAAGAGCGTTTATACCACAGTGGCAACGTCGCAATTTAGTGTCATATTTCGTGGTTTTCAATTTTTATCATTTAATCGGAGCTATATTTTAAAAATCTGTTTAATAAAATTTTTAGAATTATGTGAAAACTGTGTAAAAGGTAAGAAATCGTTGCGTTTACAGTTCTATTTATATGCAAATAATACATTGGAAACTTGCAAGGCGTTATTTTCATTGTAAAATAACTGTAAGCATAACGGTTACTTACTTTTTTAAACACTTTCACGTAATTCTAAAAAGTTAATTAAACTGATTTTTAAAATATAGCTCCGATTAAATGATAAAAATTTAAAACCACGAAATATGACACTAAATTGCGACGTTGCCACTCATAAGGTATAAACGCTCTTAATGTCAATTGTTGAAAATATTTTACTGTTAGATGAAGCGTGTTTTTTTTGTTTTTTTTTTGGAAATGTTAGTTGTTTATTGTTAGCTGGCAGAAATCGGTTACTTTTTGCTGATCGTGATCGCTGATGCTGATGATTTATAAACGTAGTGGCCACGGCAGATATTTTAAATGTCTGCCTGATCAACTGTCGATGGTCGGTTCTGTGGCTAGCCGGGTTAAAACGAGTGAAATTACCATTCTTACCTCTGCGGCTTCATTCGAAAGAAAATCGTGTGCGTGCGACTCAGTACGCACGCAGTGAGTAGATTCCAGTTCACAGTGACAAATAGTCGAAGAATGTGTGATTAAATAAATTAACTAGAATTTTATCCACCTTATTAATTAAAATGCGATGCACTGTGGATCTTGTCAAAGGATATCTTATGAGAGCTTATAAAACTCAAACTCAAAGCATTTATTTCAAATAAACCAATTTCAGGCACTTTTGAATTGTCAAAGGGACGGTCAGTCAGAAAGATGAAGCTAGATGCCCATTCCAAAGCGTAGTAGGTACAAGGAGAAGAACGGGCAAGAAACTCCATGGACACTCTTTTAAATCAAAATATTGTTACAAAATAGTGGTTACATAATTCATGTTGAAATTATACATGTGAGAACGATGTAGAAAGATTTGCACGTTAAAAGCGTCCGTAATAAAAAGATAAAAACAATTCAGGAATCAAAATAAGCCGTGGCAGCTAAGACATGACCAGTGCCTACTGACGGCGCCCGTTCACGAACATGACGTATGCATCAGTATCATTCAGCTCAACCATTTGAGTGAGCATGACATACTCTCAGCCGCCAGGGCTCACTCAAGTCAATGAAAGATGAACCCAGTAAACCTTTATAGTAGGTACATAGTGCTCACACATGTGCTATGCAATTATACAATACTAAGAGATTGAATTTATACAATGCAAAGATAGATTGTACATCCATCATCAGCTCCAATAATATCTTCGAATGCTAATTAATTAGTTTACGCGCCCTCTTAGAGCAGGACCAGCCCTGAGCCAAGCATTTTTGTCAGCGATGTAATCCCCGAACTTATAATATGCTTGGCTATAATTATCTTCATGAGAGCTTTCTGATATTCTGAAAGTAAGTAAGTTTACGAACAAAGAGTTTTGCCTAATTGGGAAGCTGCACGGATGGACTTTGGAAGGGAATTTGCGAAGATAGGTCTATGGCTAATTACAATGTATGCAGCTTAGAATAATAACTAAGTTATTATTCTAAGGTATGTAGGCTCTGTAGTTACATCATACTATCGTAGGTCAAACTATGGAAATTTGTAACATCTAAGAATTTTTGAAGAACATTTAGGTGGAACAAATTTCCAAAGTTTGACGATTGATATGAAATTGATGATTATTATTCAATAAATGTAGATATTATTCCTACAGTCACAAATCGCATTTTGATTAATATAGGTACGACGTAAAACAGAGCTGCAATTTGCAAAAATCCAAAGAAAATTTGTATTTGGCGCGGGCTACAAACTACTAGATCCACCCATTGTGTTTTGCATTAACTATAAGCTTCTTTTGACATAATACAAGTACCTATGTAGTTCAGATTAGATATGATGACATAGGTTATTATGCGAGACCAGAGACCTAACGCCAAAGTTTGTACATATTTCACACATCAAAAGAGTTATCAAGGTATTTAAAAATAGTTATTTGTTATACAAGAGTGCAAAGTTGCTTTTTAACCGCGTGTTCAATTTTGATGACCGAGCAAGCGAAGGATTCTAAAATTGAATCACGAGCGCAGCGAGTGATTCAAATTTAGAATCCTGAGCGTTAGCGAGGGAATCAAAAGAGCACGAGGTGAAAAATCTTTGCACTCGAGTGCAACACGTAACTTTTCATTCCACCTCAGCGAGGAAATGACTAAATGCAAAAAAAAAACGTTTACAATCACAAGATAGGTACACTTTTATTTCAGTTTAGGTATTAATTACTACATTATGACAGGTAAGTATTACAGAATAATCTTTAAATTATAACAAAATAATACTAAGGTATAATTAAGAAAATTTTAAAGTAACGTTGCTACAGTTATTTAAATTGAGTGTAATATTTTTGTTTGGTAGTGTAATATTGGTGTTAGTCACTTGTGTACTGTTTTTCGGTAAACTATCTGTCATACTTAATAGTTGTACCGATTCATCGGATTCCCTTGGCGTGAATGTTGGAGAGAGAGGGAGATGGTTAGGTGTTTCATAACGGCTTATTTTTGATGTAGAAGGGCCAGTCCAAGGATCCGATTGAGGCTCTTTCAGTGTAATGGCTCCTACGATGCCTTCACATATTTTAGACTTATTTTGGATGGAATCCTCTATGTATCCCTCTACAACTGCATTGGACTTCCAGCCTCCGTGGCGCTTAAGGGACAGGAGATCAGCTCCGGAATCAGCCAAAAGTGTGGCTGAAGTTCGTCGGAAACAATGACCCGTGTACAACAGGGGTTCTGGAAGTTCAAGAAATGTTGCTATTTCTCGTGGGATACTGCCAATTTTATTAGTACCCATAGGCTGTCTAACACACTTTCCATTGCGATACTGTAGAAAAAATCGATTGATTGGAGTGTTAGGCGGGCGTAAGGCTTGATATTTCTCAACAATCGTTACGTATTCCTTGCGAATGACGAAGTTGCGGTCTCTTTTTGTCTTTGTATTAGGTAAATTAATTAATAGTAAGTCATCTGAATGTTTCTCAATGTTTTTGACATTAAGTTGTGTTAGTTCATTAGTTCGACATGCTCCGTTTATTCCAATAATAAGAACAACCTGTAACGTAAAGAGTATTGTAGTAGATAAATGAATAAAATTGATATGAACGCATAATTATGCCTATCAACATCTACTAAGTATACTATTTAATTGAGATTAATATACTTAAGTAGATACTGAATGTGCAACTGACTTACTTTTGCCGCCAAATATACGGAATCGGGTGCTTCGTTAAGAAACTTCAATATCAGATACTGTGAAAACCTTCGATTTTTTTGGTTGATGACCAGATGAGGCTCTTTTTAAAAATGCCACTAATTTAGGATAGGTATCGATATGTTTGTCTTTTTTCATCTTTATTGTTGCTTTTAGCATCGAATACGTACTCCATAGAGTGCTTGCTTTCTTGTTCTCGGATAATTCTATAAAATATGCCAGCAAAACGTTTTCTGAGAAAGTTTTGGCTCCTTTTGCTAGTCGCCACGTGTTGAACATATCGTACTGTTTTAAATACTTCTCGCGTGATTGTTGAGGGAGAAAGCTCATTTGCGCATTATTAACAGTTTCAGTCAATTCTGTTGGCGTCAAGCAAACTTCCTCGTCGCTAGAATCACTCATTTTAGTTTTTTCACTTGTTTTCAAGTTTCTTGTTTTTAATATAAGGTTTAACAATGACGTGAAAAAATGCCGCGTAAAGAACCGCGTACAAAGCAAATTGAAAAAAGAACACCAAGAAGGTTCCGAGTCTGAGTTTTTAACAAATTAAAAAAAAGTTGTATGATATATTCGGCACCATAGAGGTAGCAGTAAATAGGTTTAATGTTTTTTTTAATTCACAAACTTAGTGCACACGATGTTCTAAATTCAATTTACTTTATCCTCTAGAGAATAAAAACGGCTTTTCCACTCAGATATTGAAGATTAAAAATACTCTTTCCGAGATGGTGGGATGAAAATATATTTTATTGTCCTATTGAAATTAACTATATGTCTGTTTATATTGTTAAATAAAAGGTTTTCGTATACAGTGTAGTTCGACGAAGTACTCTCTGCTTTCGAGATTTTTGCGTATGCAGGATTTCGATAACATTTAGCAAGGAGATAGATGGCTGCCTGGGGAAGGAGATAGGCCAATTTTTATCTCAAAACTAATCCTAAAAGGGGGTCATATAGGGAGTGAAAGTTTGTATGGGAAACTTAACATTTCTTAAAATATGAAAATATAATTATAGGCTATCGTTATGAAATAAAAAAAATATTTGATACAGCGTTTTTGAAAAATTATTCCCCAAGGCGGTTAAATAGCTGAGTACACCACAATTGCGGCGTTAAGTCCCCTCTTTGAGGAGTGGCTAGAGAGGCGCCAGTGAGGACCTGCGTCAGGCGGAAGGTGAAAACGCTCACCTTCCGCCTGACGCAGGTCCTCTCCGGACACGGTTGCTTCGGAAGGTTCCTGTTCCGGATAAGGCGGGAGGAAACGCCCGGGTGTCACCATTGTGTGGATCGCCCGGAGGACACGGTGGAGGTCTGGCCGGCTTGGGCGGAGCACCGACGTGTCCTCGTGGAGGCGATCTCTCGCGTCCAGCCCTAGTCCAGGCTAAGGTATGGAGCGATAGGGCATGGGAAACCGTCACTTCCTTCTGCGAAGCAGTAACGCTTGCGAAAGAGGAGGCGGTACGCGTGAGAGAGAGGCATAGTTCGCACCCTCACGACCCTAGTTGCCGCAGGAGACGCCCTGGGCGTCGGGAATCCCAGGCTGATTCCCGGCCACCGTAGGCGCGGGCCAATAAGGACCAGGCCCGGGTTGACGGCGCGTTGTGTTCCACGCGCGCCTCAAAGAGATGTCAGCACCAATGACGGGGTCCGCTAGGGCCGATGCCTGCCAAGGTTGCGGAAAAGTCCGAGTGGGATACCGTGGCCCCTGGCACAGGCAACTGAAGGAACACGGGTGGGTTTTAGTCAGTAAGAGTCTGACACGCCCTCCTGCTCTGCCCAGAGCGGGAGAAGTTATTTGATGATTTCCCACCCTCAAAAAAAAAGGGGGCCAAATAAAATGGGGGATGATTTTAAAATTCATATGATTATTGATATTTTTGTGACTTAAGGAATTGGAAATATAATCAGAACCCGTATCTTGAGGTATTATTTATTTCCATACTGAATTATTATTATTTTAGAATCATAAAAACCTGTTTAGTAAGATTATTTGCATTCATTATCCGTCGGTCTGTTACCTTTTAACGCTACTGTTATTATATACTTTATTATTATTATATACTCGTAAGTTTTCACACTTTAATGGCTGAATGGATTTGGATGATAGTGTATTTATCCCGGTGGCAGGTTCCCGTGGGTGTGTTTTTTTGATGCCGCGATCTGATGCTATTTGCTATAAATATAAGTTCAAATTGTTAAATGTTGTTGATTCCTTTGATAAATATAACAATATTTTTGTTTTACCTTTAATTTTGGTTCAATAATAAGTACTGATTATTTTAGAATCAATAAAATATTAAGAAAAATACAGTAAGTATACTATTAAAATCACACGATCTCTATCAGGGTTTGTTACACAGACACTCAACTCAACTTACGCTCGCCCGATTATTTATGGATAAAATTTAACACTACGTTAGCCCTATTTCACACAGCAGGGGCTAGTGTTGCTGATATAGACATTATGACATGCATAGTTTGTGGCATGCATCCTTTCTTAGTACTTTTATAAGATCCTCAATCTTAAAATAATAAAATAAACGGCATTGTGAATTTAGAAGGCAGAAAAGGAGTCAGTTTTAGCTGACAAGCAATGTCATGAATATAAAATACCTATGTAAAAAAACGTAAATCGATTCCTTAATAATCTGAAAGATATTGTTGATATTGATGTACCTCTCCTACAGTACCTAGGTAGACCGTACCTCTTGAGCATTTCTTCATAATGAGTCTATGACTATCGATGCTGTTTACGTATGCTTCCTACTTAGGTATGTACCCCGTAGGTACCTTTTTCGAGGTGCCTATACGGTAATTCACGTTATTACGTTACGTTACGGTGTTACGTTATTCACGTTACGGTGTTCATTCACCGATGAAGTTACGATGCCGATGCAGTTGCAGTTAAGTTCAAGTTTGAGTGTTCAACCGTATTCTTGCAATCTTCGAACTGCGCGTAGCAGTAGAATGCGCTCTTATTGCGCTCGCGTGACGAGAACTTGACGCAAGCGTACCTACGTATCTATCTAACAACGGCAGAGAACAGGGGGCTTACTCCCTAAGCACGAAGTCCGTCGTTTCGGCCGAAGTTACGGACGTTTCTTACTCCGTATCACTGACGGACATAAGATTAGTCCGGGGCCCGAACAAGAAATTAATGACGAAACGTTTAGACGGTTGTCCTTACTCCCGATGTGTTTTTGCACGTCGGGAAAAGTTAGTTAATCGGGAGTAGGGTTCACTTTTAAGTACCTATCGAACTACTTTCGGACGGGCCCGTATCCTCGTTGACGGACTTAGAGAGTAGGCGCCCTGAAACAGCGTTGTTTAGAACGAAACTTAACTGCATTTCTTTAGTTTCGTAAATTAGTCCGGGTGAGTAGGTACCTACTTAGGTACACGTGCACGAAACACATAAGCGCGAATCCACTTGCGCGAAGGCCAATTGTATCGCAATTGGTTTCGCTTCCTTTTATGTGGGTTTTTAATTAAACGTAAATTCAACAGATGTTTTATAAACCAAACAAAAACAGGCAAGCAGATACGAATAGTCGCTGACGTAAAAAATTAATCAGACTCGTCTGTTTGTTTACTTGAATACTAAGTATGTAAGTAGTTCACAAAATTTATGATTGCAATTCATTCTTAAATTCGGTTCAGTTTCAGATTATGTTTTCTGTGGTTTCAGTTGTGTTACTCTGTAGATCTGTGTCTTATTTAATCCGAAACGAAGCCAAACGCTAAAGAAAGTCTTGTCTTGAGTTCTTAACTCAGGGTTTCTAATAGTGAGCTAGACCAGCCCTTAGTTAACGTAGCGCTTTTGCACCGCCGCGGTAGCACAACTTTTTGTAAGTGTTGTAACCTAAACAAATTCCATGGAATTGCTAGCGTCATCTAGCAAAATTGCGCCAGTGCGAGGTCCTATTAGTTGAGGCATATTTTCCGGGCCATTTAGCCTACCTACACACTAAAATGTTTTTTTTTGTGTCTGTCGTTAGGCTAACTAGAAAGAATCAGGGTTGATCATTGTAAAGCTGCTACATTTACGACATTTTCAGCCTCCAATACCGATCACACTCGATCTCGATTCTTGTTCAAGAAATATTTTAGAGAGGTTGTTCCTTGTTATTTCACGAATTAAAACAAAATCAATCAATGTTTGCGCGCTAAGGCACATAAGTAGGTAATACATCATAGTACAAAGCTATGGTTCAAAATGTTCTTATTTCATCTGCCTCTGTCTGTTCAGGTGGTTACCTATGCGTTAAAGGTATATTGGGTATGTATGGGTTTCAATTCTGCAGATTAGATAAAACTGTATAGCGAGGGCAAACAGAACAGATTAATTTTGTAGGCTCTGTGTAGATATCCAAGGCACGCCCTCGTTACTAACGAAACTGCTCATTTGTCTCTATTAATTCCCGGCCATGATAATAAAACTTTATTACAGCACGAACGTATCACGTTGGATGCGCTAGTCAATTTGTGACAAATAACGAGCAGCATACCTACAATATCTACTTCGAATTTATTCTTTTTAACAAGTTGTAGTTTCATTAAATAGTTTCGGTATCTATGTTGGTATTGCTGTACCTACTCACCTCGGTACACTTTTTATCTCTGAGAATGTTTTAAAGGAAACCTAACCCGTAACCAAAAGAAACAAAATAAATTAGGTATACTATCATTAATTTATTGATTGGTGTTGCCTCAGCAACGTTGTTAAAACAGTAGGTACGAGGCGTACTGTTATATCTTTTTAATTAATAAAATAACTGCCTGCTATCGCTTCCACACGTATCTGGAACAGAATCTAATTGGTCATAAAATATATCCCTGCGGTACGCCTACGATTATGTTGTACTAAATAGAATGTAGGCCGATCCATTTTCATCTTACATGACTAAGGCCCGAGTTCACCAACTACAACATAATCATTGATTACGTAACAGTTCTGTTAGCATTTAACAGACGTTTAAACAAAGCACGTTTTTTTCGAGTTCACAATTTATTTGTAACCAACGGTTAAATAACCAAACGTTTTTGAATGAGTGAGTCGAAAATGACTGAATGATCGAATGGTATAACATTTTTTTGTGAATGTTGAAAGTCAACGTCAATCAATTTCCATTGTCAAATTGTGTGATCAAACTCAATTCATAATTCTTTCGTGCTGTCGCGTTAGTTTTCTTTTATAATCAGTAAATATGCAAGATAAACGCAAACGTACTGTAAATTATTCGTACCGTAAATCCAAGAAATCGGTAGTAACGGAACTTGTAATAAAGTACAGAGACATAATAGAAAATAAAAAATCGGACGCTAACAACAAATGCCGAAAAAGCAAGTGGTTGGAAGCATCCGGCCGACGAATTGGATGCTCTTAGCATACACTTCAAACTTACTTTCTGGGAAAATATCAAATGCCAAACAAAAAAACAATCAACAAGTCGGAAACGGGAGCTATTTATGACTGCTAAGCAAACGTGGTAATTAAATTACCTAATACTTTGTAGTTACGAATTGTCGCGATATTTATAACGTAACACGTTATTTTTAGGTGGTGGAAGACTACCTCCACCTCCTCCGAATGCCAAACTTCACGTCAGGTAGCATAAACCAATGGTTAAACTGAGTTGGCTAGTTCGTTTAAGTTAATGATCCGATTACAGCACTTAATCAATGGTTAGTGCTTGGTGAACAGCAAAATATTGTTAAACACCCGTTTATGGTTTAAACACGTGTTTAAAATTTAACCATCTGTTGGTGAACTCGGGTCTAAGTCCTTCAGGGAGAAGTCATAATCAGAGAAAAGACCAAGCAACAACATACGTGTTGTTTTTTTTTATACTACACTTTTTTGTAGCGCGCAGTCAAAAGCCTTTCTAATACCTAAAAACACTGATACCTAAATTCATGGTAATAAGTATGAGGTTTTCCTTTTTTTTCGTCCACTCCAATCGTTATTAATGTCAATACAAATAATATATTAGTGGTAATTGGTACCTAATGTCTCGCCCGTACCTGCTCTCCCCGGACTACCAAAATAGATCAAATTAGTCATCATGTAAAATTTTGGGTGTGCTGTTCGTTGAGTTTCTTTGTCCGGGACTCGGGAGTTTCTCGGAAATCTATGAGCCGGTTTTATGTATGTTTTTTTTTTAAACATAAACCATTTTATTGCAAAACACGGTCAACTTTAGCCCGAGCCAGTTTTTGTATTTCGAACTTTATGCCGACTTTGGTAAAGTTCTTAATACAAAATTGACAACCTAAGACCGGACTAAAATGTAAGTTTTGTAAAAGGAAGTGTATTTCGATTTCTGTTAGGTTCTTATTTCAAAAAAACCGGCTCCATTAAACCATGTCTAAAGAAAACCCTTGCTTTGTAATAAGACCGTGAATGTTACTGTGGGGCTTGGTTTAACTGGGCTCTACGGTCAAAACTTTGATTTGATTTGATGATGCTGAATAAATGACAATGAAGCACGTAAGAAAAAAATCAAGAGTCTTGTTGAACTTTGTTTCTAATCTCTAATATGTTTCATAATTAAGGTCAGTTGTTTTTCATGTCTATATTATGCAGCTTTGTAGACAATGCATAAAAATAATGTGGTCTATAATTCTACACGTAAGGTATAAAATAAGCTACAAATCATACTGACATAACAGAGCTTGAGTCAAAGTTAGGATTTCTGTTTTTTTTGCACAGATTTACTTAATGGTTTTTGACCTACTTAATACAATTATTTATATTTAACTGATCATTACATATTTATTATATTGGCTAATAAGCCGACTAGACCTCCAAAGCAAAACATTAAACGGCGATTTCCCAGAAATCTGTTTTGTGACTTTAGCCAATAATCTATTAAGGCCCGAGTTCACCAACTACAACATAATCATTGATTACGTAACCGTTCTGTTAGCATTTAACAGTCGTTTAAACAAAGCACGTTTTTTTCGAGTTCACCATTTATTTCTAACCAACGGTTAAATAACCAAACGTTTTTGAATGAGTGAGTCGAAAATGACTGAATGATCGAATGGTATAACATTTTTTTTGTGAATGTTGAAAGTCAACGTCAATCAATTTCCATTGTCAAACTGTGTGATCAAACTCAATTCATAATTCTTTCGTGCTGTCGTGTTAGTTTTCTTTTATAATCAGTAAATATGGAAGATAAACGCAAACGTACTGTAAATTAGTACCGTAAATCCAAGAAATCGGTAGTAACGGAACTTGTAATAAAGTACAGAGACATAATAGAAAATAAAAAATCGGACGCTAACAACAAATGCCGAAAAAGCAAGTGGTTGGAAGCATCTGGCCGACGAATTGGATGCTCTTAGCACACAGTTTCTGGGAAAATATCAAACGCCAAACAAAAAAACAATCAACAAGTCGGAAACGGGAGCTATTTATGACTGCTAAGCAAACGTGGTAATTAAATTACCTAATACTTTGTAGTTCCGGATTGTCGCGATATTTATAACGTAACACATTATTTTTAGGTGGTGGAAGACTACCTCCACCTCCTCCGAATGCCAAACTTCACGTCAGGTAGCATAAACCAATGGTTAAACTGAGTTGGCTAGTTCGTTTAAGGCGCGGACCGACTACGATTTTAATCGCTATTACCGCACTCACACAACCGCATCTGCGCGTTTTACGGTAATTATGCACACACTCGCAAACGCTAACACGGGCGTTTGTGTGCTCAAGGAAAGTTGCATAGTATACGTAAGGAAATCAGATGTTTTCTGTTGAATATACTTACTTATGACGTGCGTTCTAAAATTCGATGTAATTACAGTGTCGGTTCATAATATGATACAATAAATAATTACACATAACAATTTAAAAAAAAACATCACTACTGTTTATTTTTATTACAGTACATGATAAACAGGTCAAATATAAACATTCCGAATTTTACCCGACTGCTCTAGAAGGGGAATTATGTTTTTCGGGTGTAAGTCAGTATCAGGGATGGAAGGGTTAATTAAATGGGTAGTTATGCCATTTCAAACTAATGTTTGTGTTTTAGATAGGTACTTAGTGGGTGCGGTAAAAAAATAGAAAACAAAACCAACATAAAGGCCCTCGGACCACTTAAAAATCACATAAACTATAAATAAATGCAATAATATCACAGCTCCAAAGTGACAAATGCCATAATGTTTCTAAGAAAATGCGGAGCCGGGACGGAAGCTAGAATTCTGAAAAATTTAGACGATAGAGGGATCATCCACGGGAATGGAAGCTGCTGCTGGCTGAATATTAGTTGGTATTTGCTAAAATTGGTAAAACAGTGCGTGAATTGAACTAAAGTTCTGTGGCGGACTACTAAGGCTACTCACTGCCTAATACCTATTGAAGTGAAAATTCAGTCTCAGTGGAAATATGGGCAATAAAAATAAAATGTTGCGAAAGAGTTTTACAAGAAAAAGACGTAAAACTCGAAAAAATGATGGAATGTTTGGGTAAGTAGGACGATTACGGTATTGTATCATAACATTTGAAATTTGTATTTAGTTTAGTTTACTTACGAAACTGTATAAATCTATAGAAACGGCATTGACAATTTCTACAAACATTTTGCTAAATCCAAAAACAAATAGGTGCACTCTATTTTGATGTCTATAGAATGCATATTTGAATGCGCCTAGTGCAAACGTCTCTGGTCGAAGCAACCATCGAGGCGATAGCCATATTGCAATAGTAGGTATAAGTAACAAAAACAAACTTGCAGATAAATCAGAGTGCGTTCGTAATTATTATAATAATATAAATACTGCACACTAGTTATATATAAAGCATTTTGATTCTTTTGTAAGATTATTTTTATAATATTTATTGAGTCATTAGACCAGTGCCGATAATTTTTGAAAACGAAAAAAGTCACAGTAGGCTGAAACCCATTGGAAAAGAAAGAGAATATAACAAAAATGAAAGGAAAAATAATTTACGGGCGATCCGAGGTCGGGAAGTGGGGGTTTAAGGGTAAAAAGCGGTTTATCTCGATTTCCGGCAAAACTACAAGTCTTATGGAAAAAAGTGTAATAGCAAAGTTGTAGGTAATAAAAAGATCTACAACTTTTGTATTCACACTTTTTTCAAGTAACCTCAAAATTTATGTGAAAAATTCAAATAACCAAGTTCTTGGTTTTTATTTTTATCTTTTACACAGCAATTATTTTTTTTACCGAGTTTTTAAAAAGCAGATATTTTCACGTGAGAATTTTCGATTGAAAATTAGGGTGCTTTTTCGATATTAGGTCAAATTAGGTGAAAAAAACAAATATTTTAAATCAATAAAAATACAGTGTGCTTGAAACATATAAAGGTAAGTATTCGGCAAATTTCGCGAAAAAAAAAATGCCGTGTAAAAGATAAAAATATAAAACCAAAAACTTGGTTATTTGAATTTTTCACATAAATTTTGAGGTTACTTGAAAAAAGTGTGAATACAAAAGTTGTAGATCTTTTTATTACCTACAACTTTGCTATTACACTTTTTTCCATAAGACTTGTAGTTTTGCCGGAAATCGAGATAACCCCCACTTCCCGACCTCGGATCGCCCGTAAATTATTTTTCCTTTCATTTTTGTTATATTCTCTTTCTTTTCCAATGGGTTTCATCCTACTGTGACTTTTTTCGTTTTCAAAAATTATCGGCACTGGTCTAATGACTCAATAAATATTATAAAAATAATCTTACAAAAGAATCAAAATGCTTTTTATATAACTAGTGCAATATTTATATTATTATAATAATTACGAACGCACTCTGATTTATCTGCAAGTTTGTTTTTGTTACATAAACCTACTATTGCAATATGGCTATCGCCTCGATGGTTGCTTCGACCAGAGACGTTTGCACTAGGCGCATTCAAATATGCATTCTATAGACATCAAAATAGAGTGCACCTATTTGTTTTTGGATTTAGCAAAATGTTTGTAGAAATTGTCAATACCGTTTCTATAGATTTATACAGTTTCGTAAGTATACTAAACTAAATACAAATTTCAAATGTTATTATGATACAATACCGTAATCATCCTACTTACCCAAACATTCCATCATTTTTTCGAGTTTTTCGTCTTTTTCTTGTAAAACTCTTTCGCAACATTTTATTTTTATTGCCCATATTTCCACTGAGACTGAATTTTCACTTCAATATTAGGCAGTGAGTAGCCTTAGTAGTCCGCCACAGAACTTTAGTTCAATTCACACACTGTTTTCAGTCATAAATTACTTGAAAACTACAATCGAATTATGCACAGAGCGTCCGGTGCCAACCATCCAAGTCGAGCGCTGCCCGACGACTAAAGTATGACCGCGTAAACTATTGTCACCACTATGGAGCGTCAATAAGATTGAAAATTGAAAATGATATTTGTGTTGAAATGTGACGTAAGCTGCGAATGGGCATTTATTTTACTGCTTTTCTTTAGATTATTTAAAATATAGACATAAAATTAAATAATGGTTTGGTTAAAGTTTTAAAAAAATGGAAAACCTACTAAATTCTTAAAAAAAAAACTGTTGTTATCGCTGGAAATACAGAGATCTTCGACGTCAAAGTTTATTTTTGTGCTACAACTTCCCAATTTTTTATTGGGAATATCAAACTATTATTTATTATTCTGTTCGGTTTAAATTCTTCTTTATACCCTTCTCTGTTCACTGTATTTTTCGCGTTACTTATTTTTATTACATTACGTCATACTCGACGTTCTAAGAAACCAATTTTTGGGAATATTGAGATAACACCCCGCCTTAAATTAATGATCCGATTATAGCACTTAATCAATGGTTAGTGCTTGGTGAACAACAAAATATTGTTAAATACCCGTTTATGGTTTAAACACGTGTTTAAAATTTAACCATCTGTTGGTGAACTCGGGTCTTAGGGCGCGTACACATAGAACATCCGTTTTACAGGTCCGTTTAAACGTATATGTTATTAGCGTATGTAGTTGTATGAGCGAGTTCATACAGAATACAGTATTCCGGATCCAGTAAAAAATACTGATCCGACAAAATAAGCAGCAATCCGTTTTACAGGTCCGTTTAAACGTATATGTATTAGCGTATGTAGTTGTATGATCCAGTTCACACAGTATTCCGGATCCAGTAATACTATACTAATCCGTTTTATCGGATTGAAACCGCACGAGGCTTTGCACGGGGGTGCGCGGGGTGCGATGTGCTACACACAGCCGCCATTTGCCGGTTTCATTCCTAGAGTAGTGCACGTGTCCAGTGCTATCATAATCATGGCAAGCAAGGCGTTTGAAAAATATGTTGAGCAAGAAGTTTTGATAAATTGTGTTGAAAGTAGACCAGTTCTTTGGGACAAAACACTGGAGATTTATAAAGATAAAATTGCAAAAACCGCAGCTTGGCGCGAAATATGCGGTATTCTAAAGGAGGATTTTGAAGCTATGGAACAAAAAGAAAGACAAGAATTTGGTAAGTATTTATTTTATATTGTAATGGAGACATTGTTTTTTATTTTATATAGCTTCATTCTGCCAAGAAACTGACCCAGATTCGGACACGAAATAGTTTTCGAATTCCGTTCGAACTGAATTTGCAGTTCGACCACCTCGTAGCGTTTCATCATCAGGTAGGCTATTGAAATGAAATGCTTCAGATTCGGATGTGTTGCCATCCTTTAAGCCCTCTTTTTCCCTTACAAAGTTGTGTAGAACGGTACATGCCTTAACTATCCATATAGCTGTTGTTTTGTTGACGTCTAGAGGCCGGTGGAATACTCTCCACTTATTAGCAAGAATACCAAATGCACATTCAACGTATCGTCTAGCTCTGGTCAAACGATAGTTATATATTCGCTTATTTACGTCTAAATGCGTCCCGCTAAATGGCCTCATTAAATTTTCGTGTAAACCGAAACCTTCATCGCCGATTATGACGTAGGGAACTCTCGTTTCTGAGCCTGTTATTAATGGGCAAGGTTCTGGTATTTGTAAACTGCCATCTAGCATCATTTTCCAAAATGTCGACTCCTTGAATATTGATGAATCGCATTCTTTTCCATACGACCCAATACTAACATATAGAAAACGATAGTCAGAGTCTACGATCGCTAATAATATGATGGAAAAAAAGTCTTTGTAATTTAGGTACATTGAGCCACTTTTTGCTGGTTTTCGAAGTCTGATGTGTTTACCGTCCACTGCTCCTAAACAGTGGGGAAAATTTGCTTTTGTGTCGAATCCATTTGATATATTATGCTCCCATTCACTCACTGTTGTAGGAAGTCGCATAAACTCGTCATTCAAGTTGTTCCATATGCATCGTGTAACTTCCTTAATAATGTTGCTTATAGTTGACACACCGACACGAAAGACGTAATAAAGTTCTTGAAATGTACACCCAGACGCTGCATACCTAAAAAAAATAAATTAATCAATTACTATATTATTACACATATATTGACTTCCCATACAAAGTAACGTTAGTGACTGTAAGGGTTTAGTTTTAGTTAATTTTGTCTATTACTGATTATGTATATGTCTATGTTTCGTAGAGGTACTTCTCTATGGTCAGACTATTAAAGATGGCTTGATGAATAAGTCTTGTTTTATTAAAAAACTATAAAATATTATAGTGACCAACAAATTTTGTATGGAAAGTCGAAATTTTTATGAGAGTTTTTAGCAAAGTCGTAAATCAAAACTCATACTTATATATATAGTACATAAATAAAATAAAATTAAACTGAACTGAACTAAATTATAAAATTACCTAATTAAAATAAATTGATTTAAACATTAGTAATACTTTTTTGCTTCCCATTATTTACTGACCGATTAGTTCTTGCACTGTCAATTTGACTTATCCACTGACCAATATGGTAATTAATTACTGACAAGTCTATTCTACCTTCTTATTCGCCTTTCACTTACTAAGCTATTGACAACCATCTTATATTATTATTTACTTGCTTCAGGAAAATATGTTATAAAAAAATGGAATTCGACTAGAGATGCCTGGATACGAACATTGAGTGAGAAAAAGAAATTGAAGAAATCTGGAGCTGCTGCCTCAAATACCAAGCCTTACAAATATCACAATCAAATGTTATTTTTGAAAAAAGTTGTCACCCCAGGTGATACACACGAGAACGTCCCTGCTAATGACAACATCACGGAAACAGTAGAAAGTAATAAAGACAACGAAGATGAACCTGATCAGATTACGGAACAAAGTGGTAGTGACAGACAAAAGGAAAGACAAAATTTAGCCCCGCCGCAACGCAAGGCAATCAAAAGAAATGTGAATGAAGTAGACGCCAAAATGATTGAATACATGAATGATCAGTTAAAAAAAACTAAAAATGAGTTTGAAGATCCCAATTTATCGTTCTTCAAAGGTATTTTGCCGCAACTGGCTTCACTTAATGGCGATCAAATTTTAGAATTTCAGTCTGGAGTGATAAACCTTTTACAAAATATTAAAAGTAGAAGATATGGTCAGTCAAACTACGAGTGGCCTCCATATTCACAAAGTTCTAGCACTCCTCACTACCACACCCAAGGTTATTTTAGTAGGCCACATCATCTTGACTCTACACCATCAGTAGAAGGTTCGCCATCAGTAGAATCTACATTCAGCCAGGAGTCAGACTTGCCAGATCTGTCTATGTTTTGAAATAAATCTTCATTTTTGTAAACCTTTTTGTCATTTTAAATTTTAATTGATAATAACAAAAATTAAAGTTCTTACCTTAAAAATATCGCTAGTTTTACTTCAGGGCACAAGCTTTTCCTCCAGTTTGTGTCTTTCTTTTTTAAATCCTTTTCTAATCGTTTAAGAAGGTCATCAAAAGTAGACGTCGTCATTCGGAAATAAGTAAAAAATTTAGATTCGTCTTCTTTCAGCTGACGCACAACAGCACCACGACAAAATCTTTGCCTTAATAGTGGATGTATCCAATAACGCCGGGGCTTCCTCCGCCGCAGACGACGATAGTACCAATACAACACGACAACGTCCATTCTCGTAGAAAGTAGGCGATACACTGAAGAACGAAAGTCCAGTAGCGTCGGATCTGTTAAAATCGGTCCTGTAAATGCTGTGTGAATATTACCTCCAGTAGCGTCGGATCTGTTAAAATCGGTCCTGTAAATGCTGTGTGAATATTACCTCCAGTAGCGACGGATCAGTTAAAAAGGATCCTGTAAAACGGATGTTCTATGTGTACGCGCCGTAAGCGTGCGAAATTCTATTTCCTACATAGGTACATATTTTTCTAATTTTGTTACAGATGGAGCTTTAGTCTATTTCGTCGTGGTTTCAAACATGGCCTTACCGTGGATGACCTGTGGAAGGCCCGAGACGGCGACCACTCCGGTCGGCTGGGGGACCGCCTCGAGCAGGCATGGCAGGAAGAACTCGACACTGCCAAGAAAAAAGGAATCAAGCCTTCCTTCTCGAAGGCCATTGTACGATCGTTTTGGGTGGAGTACTTATTGTGTGGCCTGATTGTCGGTTTATTATTCATATTTTTATGGTGAGTCCTGTCCTGTCTTTTGCTATACAAGAATTTCTTCAGGCATTGGACATTACACAATTCATACTCGACGAATACCACAGACCAGGGCGCCTACTCTCATAAGTCGGACGGACAATAACACATTAAAGTACATTCATTCTGGTACCAGAAAGTAGATAGAGTTTGCGAAGTACCCACATTCTACATCTACGAGAGAGTAAAATATTTTCTAGATTACATAACACACATCACACACATGTATTCAGATGTTGGTGTATAGATGTATTAGATGTTTGGTATTTTGTTTAGATTTGTTTCCTACTATGAACATAATTCTCTGGTTGTATTGTAAAGTAACTGCACAGTACAAGGCACATCGGCAGCGGGCAAAGGTCGATCTCAATCAGTGTCTGTGCGTTCTCAATGAAGCGGTTTACTGTGTACTGTGTAGGTACACCCGTACATCAAGTCACCAAGTCATGAATCAAACATGTGGACTCATTGTGATAAACAAACACAACATTATTATTATAAATGACATATACAAGCATGCTGATTTTGTTTTTATTTTATTTTCAGGCCTTTAATTCCATTCACTCTAGCGTTATTCATAAATTATTTTTCTGAGGACAAAACCCCAGAAAGTTATAGAAATGCACATATTTACAACTTTCTTATGAATGTTTTGAGTATAGTGACAGCCTTGATGCTCAATCACATTCAGTTAAGTCAAGGACGCGTAGGAATGAGAGTTAGAATAGCTAGCTGTTCATTGTTGTATAGAAAAGTAAGTATACCTACTGATTAATTTCATACCTATAACTACTTAATTTGACTAAACTTGAGAGACTTGAGCGTCTCACCGCTACAGGTGGGACACTTGTTCCATATAATTTAATATTATATATATACAATCATGGGAGACAAATAACTCAGCTCTAACTTTTATATGTTTTCTATTTTAGATATTAAAACTCAATCGTACGGGGTTAAATAAAACCGAGCCAGGGCAGGTGATCAACCTAATGTCCAACGATGTGAATCGTTTTGATATGGTGGCTCTATTTCTGAACTACCTGTGGGTCATGCCCATCGTGGTGCCGGTAGTGTCGTACCTCGTGTGGCAGCACGTGGGTTGGGCCACCCTCGCCGCGCTCACCGTCATATTCCTACAAACTGTACTCGTCCAAGGTAAATGCAAATCATGGTAACTACATAAGTACCTACGATGATAACATTTTTATTGCACCCCGACTAAGATAAACACCCGTCGGCGTCGTGTGCAAATGAAGAATAAATACAAAAGGTTGCGTGATAATGATGTCGGATGAGAAGCATTTGCTTCAAAAACGTTTACACAATTGAATGAATGTGTAGGCACAAATAATTAAGTACTTTATTCAGTCGTGCACTCACAAATGACTTCCTATGCAATTAGTTACGTAGCTACACATACACTGAAAACATTTTTCTAATCGACTTATTTGTATCCACTTATTTCTAGCATATTTAAGTAATCTTCAAGGAACTCTACGAGGAAAAATTGCAAAACGTACAGATGAAAGGGTAAAGGTTATGAGCGAGCTGGTGAACGGCGTGCAAGTCATCAAAATGTATGCTTGGGAGAAGCCCTTTGAAAGGCTGGTAGATAAACTGCGGAAGTAAGTAAAGACAAAATATGAATAAGATCTAAGTACTTACCTAATGTTGCCCATTAATACCTAATTATGTATCATGTATTGTGTATATATTTCGTAGGAGATCCTAAATTAATAAAGACTATACTTAACGATGATAATGTTTGTTGGTAGGTTAGAGGTGAGCTTCGTGATGCGCACGTCTATGATCAAAGGGTTCTCCACGGCGCTGAGTGTTTTCACGGAACGCTTTATCTTGTTCTCCGCCATCGTCGCGTTCGTGCTCATAGGCGGCGACATCCGAGCAGAAATCACATTCTCCCTCGTCCAATACTTCAATCTACTTCAACTCGCCTGTAACATATTTTTCCCATTGGCGCTCGCATTTCTGGCAGAAACGAAAGTCTCCATCAGACGGCTTGAGGTAAACCGCAAATGACGTAGGTACCGAATATTGATATTGAAACACGGATGTTCTTTGTTTATTTTTAGTAGGTACGAATGATAGGTAAACGGATAATTCAAAGGTTTTATGTTCTGTTTAGGAATTCCTGTTGTTGGACGAACTGACGCCCGAGAAGTTAGTGCCAGCTATGGATTCGAAGGCTATAATAAGCAATGGTACTGAGAAGGAAAAGCCGAAGCATACAGGGTTGTTGCTGAACGGGTTAAGTGCGAGCTGGCAACCTGAGGCGATAGTGAACACCCTGAGGAACATCACGCTTACTGCCCAGCCTGGGGAGTTCGTGGGCATCGCCGGATTAGTGGGCTCTGGAAAGGTATTACTAGCATGTATTACTAAAGCTCGTTTAAATGTGATTTTATTTCTGTAAGTAGGTTTGAACAAACACTTTTACACGTCAATCATATTTTTTTTTAAACTAGATGAGGTCGGCGTTTCTTAGCTGACTACTCTGAGAAGAAAGGCCGAAACAAACTCAGAGGTCACAGTCTCTTTTAAAGTCCAGACAAAATCTTGGTCAGATCATGTGAAGGCTATGCAGATCGGTGTCTGCAATGGTCTTTTGAGGAAAGAACCACACAGATTGAGTGGACCTGTCCAGTCAGTGCACGCAATTGTCAGTAATCGTGCAGCTCAACTTAGACTTAAAGAGCTCAACGATTCGACGAACAATACCAAAGAAAGGACATTTGAGTAGGCCGCATAAATTATTCAAACTGCCAGATCATGATTACGCTGAGAAAAATACAAAAAAAAAATATAAAAAAAACCAATGACCGACATAGTTCTCACATTCACAATAATTAGAATAATATTATAATAATCTTTGAGGACCATGTAGGTTTGTGTCTGAAATGGTCTTTTGAGGAAAGAACCACACAGATTGAGTGGACCTGTCCAGTCAGTGCACGTTTAGTTAAATGAGAAGGCCTTGCACCATCTTTACCGTATCTATTGACGTATCTATATAGTCTGAATATCACTACTCACTAGTACACAATAAAAAACTACGAGCAATTCAGTAGTTACTCAATTATGTACTTATTTACGGGTGTTATGTCAACAATAATGACTCATCGTACTATTGCCACTTATTGTCCTCGACATTCCGTCGCCACTGTACTAATACAAAGAGATCCATCCTTATGTGTACCTAATTTTCTTTTTCTTCTTCTCCTATTTAGTCGTCCCTTCTCCAAGTAATTCTGGGTGAGCTGTCTCCGACGCAGGGCACGATATTGTTGGGCGGCGCAAGAGTTTCCTATGCCAGTCAGGAGCCGTGGCTCTTCGTAGCTACCGTCCGTCAAAACATTCTCTTCGGACTGCCATATGACCGTATTCGTTATAAAAAGGTGAGTTCATTTGAGTACAATGTTAATCAAATAATGTCATACTCTCGTGAAATCTATTATTTAGGAACTTTGACCTTATAGCGTGCGTAACGCCAGTGTTGCAAGTTGTATAAGTAGATAATAGTCAAAACACTATTGAGTATAGGTAGGTACTATCTAGGTACCTAGCTCAGCTAGTTTGTAACCGCTAATTGTATATTTGGTTATAAAATATATACCTATTTTCCTATTAATAATCTGGTGGAAATTTAAAGGTAGTCAGTGCGTGTGCACTGGTGCGTGACTTCGAGCAGTTGCCGGCGGGCGACTCGACGCTGGTGGGCGAGCGCGGCATCAGCCTCAGCGGCGGACAGCGCGCGCGCATCGGGCTCGCCAGGGCTTGCTATAGACAGGTAACTAACGGTTGTAAAAAGAGGCTTAACGAAACCGAGAGTCATTCGATCTTCCCCCATACCGGGGAACGGTTATAAGGATATTGAAGGTTAGAATTGCAATTTTTCGGACTTTTTTTTACAATAACAAGTTTTAATTTTTATAACTTAACTTTAAACCCACGAATCCCGTACTGACCGTTGCATGCACCCATAATCACAATGTTTTGCGTGCGTTACATTGAGGCTTCCTGTACATGACGCCGGAGCCGCGCCGCCGCGGCCGGAGTCTGCGGCGGCGCGCGGCGGCGGCAGCGGCGCCGCGCCGGACCCCATGTTTGTGTATACTAATGAATATCGCGCATGATCTATACCACCCCGCCGCAAAGTCGCCTCGCCGGAACCACGTGTGCACCGCATTGATGCCGAGCTTTCAATAGTAAAGCAACGATCACAGTTCAGTAAAGCATTGCTAACGAAACTATAAAGACTATACAAAAGTTTTTACACTCATTCTGAGATATTATAAAAATGCTGCTTCATAATTTCTTATTTCTTCAAAAAGCACGTGAAATTCACCTTGGTATTCTCTGCAGGCTAAAACAGGATGTTCCCAAAACTGTCTCTTACGTCTTTGAAATTGTTTCTGTCTGCGTTTATAAATTAAGTACACAAGTAACACTTTGTATTTTTTTTGGTTATAGTTACTGTTAACAACATAAGGTATGTCAATATTAATTTGAAAATCTTCACAGTTCCGTTGGCAGTGCTTTACTGAACTGTGATCGTTGCTTACTATTTAGGCGATTATCACACTGCCACGCATCACGCTGAATGTTGCGTGTCAACGCACCTACGCGTGTACTTGCGGGTGCGTGTTTACCATAGATATAATAAAGCTGTGGTGTTTACTATACAAGTATCTCCGTTTGTATAGAAAACACGCACCCGCAAGTACGCGTTAACTCGGCATCAATGCGGTGTACACGCGGTTCCGGTGCGGCTCCGGTGCGTTGGCGTGGCGGTGCGGCGCATACGCGATATTCATTCGTATTCACAAACATGCAGTCCGGCGCCGCGCGCCCGGTACGGCTGAGCCAGGGAGGAAACCTAGAGTGCTACCGTAAACAGCAATTTTTCATGTAAAAAAAAACCTTTCCCAGCAATTATTTTAGTGCTATGTTACTTAGTTTGGGTCTTGTTACCCCCTAATCCAACGCACTACATAGTACAATATAATTATCTTGTAATACAACGTTATAGTTACAGAAGGTCATGCTACCAATTTCCATTTTAAAGTCGACAGACTTTCGTTGCTGGCCGTACCTAAGTGTGCGTTGCTGTACTTGTAGCCTAATGGTTGCAAATACTCTGTCGTGGGTGGGTGCTGTTATAGTTTCTAAACAAAGTCGATGACGCATGGCGTAACGGTAAGGGCGGTTATTGGTTAGGTACTTGTTTTCCAAGTTGTTTAAGCTAGGGGTTGGTACAGCTTATAAAATTCGCTATTTAACTTGCGATGTAGGAGGATTGCGTCAGTGTTTGTTTACTACACTCCTCGATATATGGACTAAAATATCAACAAAAAGGGGAATTCAGGCTAAAGATAGGATATCTACAATATTAGTATTTGCTTACCTTAAGCAAATACTCAACAATGAATTGTTTGTTGATAATAGGTAGTATTTGATCTACGATAATCGTTGAATAATAACTTAGTTGTCGAAGCATTTATGGATGAAAAGTGTTATTTCAGTTTTGGCTTCTTCACGGCATTCGTTAGTATAATATGAAAATCAAGTGTCTACCTACCGCAACAGAAAGGAAGAATAATACAGTCGAAAGGTAAAGTCCTTGAGCTCACAGGTACAGTCGCCAGTACACCAGGTCATACGAAACTGATAAATTTCTCCCAATGATTTTAAACCTTAAAGTATTGAAGGTTAAGTTCAAAATCGAATGAGAAAATTTGACAGTTTGTGGACATTCGAGTTCGGGTCATCGTGATAAGATTTCCTCATTATTCGTGTCTAAAAACTGTCTGCTGCTTTATCAAGAATTGATATACGAAATAGTTCGATAGAGAGAGAAACTAATTAATATAGAAAACCTTTATTGTAGATTGATAAGTTCTCTCTAGCGCCTCGACTAGGATGTAGGTACCTAAGATATAGCATATCATAGCTACGATGCTGCTAGAGAATTTTGAAAAATCATGATTGTGATCTGGATGCGATCTTATCCTTAACCCAAATGATTTGGGGTCGCCGCAAAATTGCATTTTCTTCCATAGGTAGTTACTTCTTTTTTTTTTTTTAGACAACTTCCTCACAAGGTCTTCAGGTGCCGTACTAGGTAGAACCTGTACTACGGTAACCTGATGACTGATATACATATACACACCCAGACACAGGTCAAACAGACATGTTCATGCACACAAATGTATGACTTGTCCGGAGATCGAACCCGGGACCAGCGGCTCAGAAGGCAGGGTCGCTACCAACTGCACCAACCGGTCAGTTAGTCGTCATCTCGGTAGTCACCCCCATTCTAGCCATATCATCTTTGAATATGCACGTTATTTAAATTTGGTTCAAATATTTTTATTCCGAATCTTTAATGGCCCAACATTTGAACTAAATCATTATTTTAGTAATTAATATATTTTTAATTACTTAAAATTAATAAATAAAAGTGCAAATTAAGCGAGGGAATTTCAAATTTGTAAATCGCAATACCATTGGTTAAAACAAAACGTGACGTCAAATACTATTTCAACAAGTTCGTATTGCTTACATTTGTATGGTGTTGGAGGATTTTGATTAGAAAACATAGTAATAATGTGTCTGTTGTGAATTCATTTACTGTTTAAGTGTAATTTTTGTATACTAGTGAGATTAGAAATCATATAAGACAATGACTGAAGAACGTGGTTTTGTAAAAGCTCAATCAGATAATCTGCCGAGAATAGATCCATTCACGATGTCGTCTTATTTTCTTTCAAATCCCAATTTTACGTAAGTACTTGAAGTAAAATGTGTGAAAGCTGCAAAGTAATTATTCTATAAAACACATTAAGTACGTTATTTTAGCCATAATACAATCCTAAATATATTGAGGAGTAAACATAACCTATAATTTTTGATTCACAACAATGTAAGCAAGTTATTGCCATCGATCACTAATAAAGAACTTCATTCGTGATCGATGGTTATTGCAGATACTTCATCTCTTTTGATAATCTTACACCATTCCTTGTGTATAATTGCTCCTATCGGAACTGGAAAAACACTTTATCACTGTGCACTTCCGATAGTGTTTCTGCATTCAGGCACAATGCAATTACTTAAACCAGCTTTTAAGTTTTTTTCATGGTGTAATAAGTTAAGAACGAGAACACCTGTAGTAAACAATGGGCTGGTTTGTGACTGGACATAGTAATTGACGTCATCAATACAGCGCGCGAAAATGGCGGCGTTTAAACAGCTCAAAATTATTCTCTACTTTAAATATTTTTTTAAAACCTAATTACAACATTTTTAAACAGTATTTATATTTTTTACTATGTTATAACGGTGTAAACAATGAATTAAAAATATAAAATAAATACATGCATATTACGGAATTGACTTTTTGAATTTTATTTGTTTATTCTGTCCGCTAACAGGCTGACATCTACCTGTTGGACGACCCTCTCTCCGCCGTGGACACCCACGTGGGCAAGCACCTGGTGTCCGATTGTGTGATGGGGCTGCTGAGGCACGCCACGCGCATCCTCGTCACGCATCAGCTACACCACCTCAAGACCGCGGACAAGGTCGTCATCTTGCACAATGTAAGTCCCCAAACAGCTAATATAAACCCTAAGATTGGTCGATGCCCATCAAATATCAGCGTATGCGACTTAACGCAGCACCATCATCTCTCAACAAAACTGTCGTCCAATGAGCAATTGATAGATTGATACCTAGTCAATCAATAACATACGCATTGGCAAATAATGTCATGCGCAGTGTCTTATCAATCCGCTCTATAATTATTCATTACCAATGGACGTACAAAAAAGTTGGACAGATTCACGCTAACAAAAAACTGTCACTCAGAGTCGGCCAGCTCGCTGTACTTACAGGCATGCAGACATTAGTCAGCCATTACGCGTGCAAACGTTATCAGTATCACAGTCACCACGCCTTTTTTATTATTATTTTTATTTATTATTTTTAAGCCTTTTATTTCCCAAAAACTTAAAATTAATTACATTTTTCAACTGAATAATAAGTTAGCCGTGCATTTTAACAAATAAATTAATTGAGTATAAAAATAATAAATTGATTTTATAAATTGAATTTTAGAAAAATAAATATTAAATTGATTTTATAAATTGAATATTAAAAATAAATAGTATCTTCTTAATTATTATTGGGTGCCCAATTAAGGGCGAAGGCCTCCTCCATCTTTCGCCATTCTTTTCTATCTTGAGCCATTCTAGTCCAGGTAGGGCCGGTCACGGCCATAATATCATCGCACCACCGGCGCCTGGGTCTGCCTCGGGTCCGTGGTGCATCACGGGGGTACCAATGTAGGACCTTCTCACTCCAACGTCCATCTGAGGCTCTGGCTACGTGTCCTGCCCAACGCCATTTCAACTTGCAAGCTAATTCCACAGCATCTATTACTTTAGTGCATAGTCGTATCTATGTCTTTGCTTCTTTTACGGTCTCGGAGTTTAATTCCTAACATACTCCTCTCCATTGCTCGTTGGAGTGCTTGAAGTTTGTTTGTAACTGCCTTTGTTAGTGTCCAACTTTGACAACCGTAGAGTAGAGTAGGTAATATAATGGTGTCCATAGCTTTCTTTTTCAATCGACACGCCTACATGCAGCCAAAAAATATAGGTATAAAAAATACAGCATGACTTGTGTGGTGAAACGGTGTAAAAACCGTAAAAATTGGAAGAAAAATAAAACAGGAATCTCATTTCATAGAATGAATAATTCAATCACTTAGTTCCCGATTGTATACATTAAAATCACATTTCATTCACCAGAACAAAAGAATTCATCACAAGGTCAGTGTTGCCAACGTTCACGTGTGCCTATTACCCGAAATATCGGAAATTTATAGTTTTATATTAAATTGAAATTATTTGGGTTTAGTATTCATTACAAGGTAGGTATTTTTTTTTCAATTTTTTATTGATTTTCTAAAGAAAATGAAGTATGGAGAAATTATTGGATTCAAATAATTAGAAATTGTAACCGTGAAAATAATTGGATTCCAATCAAATACAGTGTCATTCGCAGTTTAAATTTTGAAGCTGTACAACCTATCCATGTTTGTATTCAACTATAGAATGACCACGGCGTGTTGTTACACATGCTGTATCTCAAAAGGTTAATATTAACAATCTACGCTAATTCATTTTGAAACTTCGTAACTTTTTCTTATGCTTATTAAAGCTTTTTTGAAACTTTTCCTCGTACTTTTTTGCCAAATCTACATAGACCTATAAGTGCCGTTACATTCAAAAATATTGGTCGAAAATGACATTCCATCTCCAATTCGTTAAGTATATGTTTTTAGTTTTTGTTGGCAATTAAAACGTTTTTTTAAACTTAGAATCTGAACACATTCGCTGGCGTAGAACACAATATAAGACTTATTAAATATACAATAGCGGAAAAATATTTAACGATTCGGTTTCCCCACATCTCAAAATTAGAGGTAATTTCAAGAACCTCTCAAAGTAAAAGACACTATTATAAAAAATAAATACTCAGCATTTGGGATGTTAAAAAAGCAGTAGCTGTATGTACAGTAAATTATTGAACCATTCAAATATGTTCAATTATTTACTGTGTTTTCATTGATTATTTAATTCTTTTCATGGGGAGATTTGGTACTTACCATTAACCTTTTCAAATGGCATGGTATAATTCTGCTTACTTTTCCAAGAAACTTGTCTGCCGACCTGTGTTTGTCTTGAAATAAAAGAACAATAAATGGGTAAATTTGGCTAACATGGCAACGCTAAATTCATTCACATATAAATAGTCGCCGCCATTACGGGACACAGTTTTGTCATAGCGTCTGTTCAATAAGTCAGTGTACATGGGTAAGTTACATGGTATTTAAAAATAGTCTATAATAGCAACACCGTGAAAGATTATCGATGACTCGAAGATTTCGAATAAATTATGAGAAACAATCCAATACTTAACAAGTACTTGACAGTAAGTAATGGTGTTGCCAGAATGCGATTTTTCCTAAAATTACCACTAACTTATTGAACAGAACCTAGCGGGAGTTCCGTCCGACATTTTTTTTACGTCCATGTCATTACTCCTCTATGTCTCCGATACAGTTCTTTAGGGATTATAGTCCGAGCATATTTTTTCGCACATTGTCTTCGGCGCCTTGGAAGCCTCCTAGAAAATCTGATGGATTACAAATGATGAGCACACGTTAGCTGTATGTACACTGACATATTACGCTTGCAGCTATCACGATTGCATTTTGTACCCAAATATCACTGTCCGTTGTTTTGCTTATGTTCGCACTTCATGTGAAGCGTTTGCACAAACCCCTTAATCGGTATGCATTATTGGTGCATAGGTACTACACCCGATCTACTGAGTCTTGTCTGCGGTTAATTTGCCAGAATTGAATCGTTAAGATGCGGGGACATGCCTCAAACGAGATGGTGTTATACGATCTACTTAATGTGGAAAAGGGATGGAGATGAGACCGTCATATTTATTAGATTTTAATTTCATAAACTTGATAACTCCACGTGTTCCTGAGAAAAAAAGCCTTCTTTCCTTTTTTTTTATAACGATGCCTCACACTGGGAATTTCTCCTGTATCGTGGGTGCGTTTACAAACATTTAAACTCACATACACAAACATCCAGACCCGGAACAGCAACAGCAAGCTTGCATGTCAGACAAATATTTGTTTCGTGCGGGAATTGAACCCGCGACACGCAACGCAGCAGTCAATCGCTTAACCACTGCGCCAACCGTGACAGACGGACAACGAAGTGATCCTTTAAGAGTTCCGTTTTTTCCTATTCAGGTACGGAACATTAGAAATGAATGATCGGGTTTGCCGATTGCATGATTTAGATTCAGTAATCTGCCGCATACTAAAAGATCTTCTCTTTATACGAAAATTCACATTTCAAGGAAACTATTTTTATATAGGTACGTAGGATTAATTTGTAATTACTTAATTTAATGCTATCTTGTCTTCGATCAACAACGTTGTTATTGTTGATCGAAGTATCTTGTTAAATAAGTATTTACGGAAAGATTACATCGTTTCTCGGTACTTACACGGTAATGCTTGAAAGCGCAGTGTGATTTGTTGATTTAATTATTTTATTAGTCAGTCTTGTCTTTACGTCACACTCATTGAGACTAATAATTTGGCTATTTATAGCAGAAGTAATTAACTCGTGATTTTTTTTAGTGTTCCTTCCGTGCCAAAATTTATAGGAGAAGTAATTAATTTGTGATATTTTTTAGTGATCCGTCCGTGCCAAGATTTATAGCAGAAGTAATTAATTAGTGATTTTTTTAGTGTTCCGTCCGTGCCTAAGTTTGTGAAACGTATCAGTAGGTTTTTCGAAACGAAACACCTACTCATTGCTAGGTGTACCGTGTAGGTGTAGGTACCTACCTGATAATATTATATTATAAACACCGAGATAATCTGAATGATGACATTTCTGTGCCGTGTTTTAAGAAAAGAAAAGTATTTTTTTCTATTTAATTATATTCATTTAATACTTATCATGTGTGTTCAAAAACATATTATTTATAAAATGCGCTTTACACTTTTTATTTCTGAAACAGTTATGTAAACAACAATAAAAACCTGCCAACACTTTTATTATTTCCTAGCTTTTTCAAAATCAAAATCAAAAGTCATTTATTGAAACTAGGCTGTGAATCAGCACTTTTTGAACGTCAAAATCACATAAGACAGTCCCCTCAAACGCCCGCCCTTCACCACTTCCAAGTGCTTTAGCAGGGAAGAAGAAGTGGCGGAACAAACTCCCCAGCAGCACTGCTGTCTGTTCAGTTAGAAGAACTGGATTCTATATAGTAATAAGTAATTAACATTACGAAACACAAAAACATTAAAATTATTTGCCATAAACAGAACTTAATACATAATAAAAAGCCTCCAGGCATAAAGGGCGTGCCCGCTTACATATGCAATGCTGCATTATGTTTATACAGGGTGGCCGGGGAGTTGACGTTCAAACGTAAAATTTAGATACTTTATGATGAGGAGTATCCGAATCAGCCCCATGTATGTTCTACGATTTTTCGTAGTTTTCGAGATATAATTTTTTTAATGATTTTTTTCGTAATTTTCACCTAACATCAGTTTTCGATTTTTTTCTCGTTCTGTTGAACATTTCTGGTTCAGTTTTTTTGTGATAACTAATTAGCATAGTCTAACCTAACACCCTAAAAAAATATGGTTTATCTAGGAATTGCAGAACTTACTTAGAATTTGTTCGAAAGTTCAAAATTAAGATTTGATTGAACCCAAAATCTCCCCATTTTTTTTTGATACATTGAAAATTGGTCAGTACTGAGCTCAAAGATGTTGGCGAAGATGAATTGTGAGGCCACCGTGAGAATACCAATATCTTTAAAAAAATCTCTCAGAGTAACTCTAGCACCTAGCTGGTAAATTGCTCGAGCAGCTCGTTTTTGAAGAAGATATTTTGAAAATCAGCGGCTTTGCCCCATAGCAGAATGCCGTAGGACATAACGGTATGAAAATAACTGAAATAGACTAGCCGAGCTGTATCAACGTCAGTGTATTGTCTTACTTTCCTGACGGCATAGGCGGCCGAACTGAGCCTTCCCGCTAGGCATGGTATATTATGTGAACCCCACTGAAGCTTGGCATCAACTGTTATGCCCAGAAATACGGCCTAGTCTACAGTTTCAAGCACCTCTTTATCTAATACGATGTTGGGTCCTAAATTTCTAACATTCGGTAAGGCGAACTTTACACATTTCGTTTTACTTGCCATTGAGAACCAGGTTATTTGTGTTAAACCAATCTGTAACCATTGATAGTGCACTGTTTACGTCGTCAAAATCTTGTCTATTCCTGTCTACTTTAAAGATAAGAGAGGTATCATCAGCAAATAGTACAACGTCACAGATACCCATTAAATAGAACGGTAAGTCATTGATATACACCAAGAATAAAAATGGGCTCAGTATAGAGCCTTGAGGTACACCTAACTGAACTGGTAGCCCGGAAGATTTCACACCATTAAGAGCGTTTATACCTTATGAGTGGCAACGTCGCAATTTAGTGTCATATTTCGTGGTTTTCAATTTTTATCATTTAATCGGAGCTATATTTTAAAAATCTGTTTAATTAACTTTTTAGAATTACGTGAAAGTGTTTAAAAAGTAAGTAACCGTAATGCTTACAGTTATTTTACAATGAAAATAACGCCCTGCAAGATTCCAATGTATTATTTGCATATAAATAGAACTGTAAACGCAACGATTTCTTACCATTTACACAGTTTTCACATAATTCTAAAAAGTTAATTAAACAGATTTTTAAAATATAGCTCCGATTAAATGATAAAAATTGAAAACCACGAAATATGACACTAAATTGCGACGTTGCCACTCATAAGGTATAATATAAACGCTCTTAAAAATCTACACATTGGTGCCTATTATGTAAATATGAATTTAATACGTTAAGAGCTTCGTTTTGAATACCGTAATGAATTATTAGTTTACGCAAAAGCGTGTCATGGTGCTCGCAATCAAAGGCTTCAGAGAGAAAGGAATCAGAGATCACAAAAAACTCCAATAGCATTTTGCGAGGTCTCCCATGCGTTAAATATGTGTTTCAGCAGAGCAACACCCGCATCTGTAGTCGAACGACCTTTTGTAAAGCCTTAATGTTCATCATGAAGGATGCCATTTAAATTAAAATGTCTTAATTAAATTAAAAGACCTAAACAGATTGAGAAGTCTAATACGTAGTGGAGTAACCTCTAAAATATTAATATTAAAATGACCACATAAAATTACACTTTTATTACTTGATTTTAATTAATTCAGTGAATCCTCCATTACCGATTCGAAACGAATAAAATCTTCAGAGGGGTGTTTTACCCGCGGCTTCGTCTGCGTGAAATTGTACCCCCGTCCCACCCCGTCGCGTCGCATCGCCCGCCCGCGCGATAACATCGTTTTCACATATTTTTCTTTCCGACTCTTTTTCTTTCTGCTCGGCTCCTAAGGGTCGTAGCGTGATGTTTAATAGCCGAAAACCTTCCTCAAAAATTAGGCTATCAAATGCAAAAAGACTTTTTGGAATCCGACCGCGAGTTCTAGAGATAACCCCCCTACAACCTCACAGACTTTACCTCTTTTTTATATAATTATATGGGACAACATCCACACAAGGTCTTCAGGTCCCGAACTAGGCAGAGCCTGTATTACGGTAACCTGATGACTGATATACATAATATTAGTATAGATGAAACTATAACAATGCACAAAACTAAAACACAATTACGCTAAGTAGGTAACACATGTTACTACGTAAAGCAGTAAAGAAAGCCAATAAACACCGAGCCATTGTATAGCAATAACGGCATGGATCCACAGCTTGAACCTCTCAGCTGATTCAACATCTTTTAAAACCAATTTATTTGTGAGCGGATAACATACCTACTCATGATTCCTGTATAAACTACTTGATTGTACAAGTAATTAACTCGACAAACAGTACCTAAGTACATTTTACTGTAGATAACTAGGTAACTATAAATTATACTTACTATTCTAGTACGGTCGGCATCACAGACTATTGACTTTCAGTTTTTTTTTAGAGAGCGAAGGTTAATTATAAATGAAACGGGATAGGTGTAGGTATCTAAAATGTTAATATCTGCTCAATAACTCTAATAGGTACCTAGGTACCTACAACCTATACGAAGCTGAGAAGCAAAAGTCTCGAATCATTTCGGGTCAATTTAGTAAATACGTAGGTATAAGGGGTTGCTGTCCGTACACCTACATATTGTTAAACTTCAATAAATGGTAACGAAGCAATCTCTGAAAGTGACATCACATTCTGGGCCTTTACATAGATCAGAGAGAAGTCATCTGACTCGAAAACATCATATCGACGCTTTCTCTAAGACGGTTCTTAGATACATTACATTACAAATAGCTTATAACTAATGCATAAGTGGCTTCTAGCATTAGGTACGGAATCATTTTCTGGGGCAATTTCACTGACAGAGACATTGCTTTTAAAGCTCAGAAGAAATACTTGCGATCCTTTACCAAATTACAATCGATTGATAGTTGTAAACCATTGTTTAAGGAACTTAGTTTGCTCACTCTACCGTCTATCTATGTAGAGCATATATTAAATGGGAGTGTTTGTTCGCTGTAACCTGCATTTATTTGAAAAACTAAACTAACTCTCGCCGTTATCAGAATAACATTCATGTTACCTCTCATAAAACCGCATTTTTCGGCAAAGGTGTGAAGTGTGTGTGTGTGTCCTAGTACACTTGTATTATATTATAATAGTACTTATACCAGCAGCTATTCAAAATAAAGAGTGTCTGGGATCCTATAAGAGCTCTTTTTCCTTTTGGATAGATGTTACTACTCCATCACTGAGTTTACAACAAAGTTTTGACGATTCCGACTTGCTAATTAAACACTTATGATTGTATTTATATATTTGTTTAGTATGGATGTGTTTATTTATCTAAAATTGTAATGACCTGTTTCCCTAACTGACATAATTATTTTTTAATGAATTATTTTTTTAATGTAATCAATTTGACATGCCACATTAATTGTAATTGCTTGTTTTTGTTAATTTTGTACGCCATTTATTGGCAAAACACAGTGCACATTTATTTTAGACAATAGACTATCCGTACTCGAAATAAATGATTGATTGATAGGTTGAAAAACCACATCTTTAACTCATAATATATTTTGTTTATAGATAATTAAGTAGGTAATAAAAGAAACCACCTCGTTGCTGGTTAAAACTCGAATTATTTATTGTAACTAACAAATATCTAATTATAAAACAAAACATAAAAAATCGAAATCGCTTCGTTTGTTTTGGAGCTACGATGCCGCAGACAGATACATACATACACAGATAAGTAGGTACACAACACACATAAAAAGTCTGGTGATCTTCTTATTTTAAATGATAATCTAGCTAACCTAATAACACATTCTGAATTGAACAATTATGATATTGTTGTTTGTTTGATTGTAAATTAACTTCACTGCATCAGACAAAGACAGCAATTTATACCAATAGTAGTCGGTGCCGAGTTAAGGCTCCTACAAACAGGCGCGACACGCGCCGCGAAGCGTACGCGACACAAAAGAACTGCGTGTCGCGCGACGAGCGGTGCTTATGTGAAGCGCGCGATTCGCGTCGCGCGTTTGAAGGAGCCTTCACGAAGTCTGTAAATAAATAAAATGTCCTTATACTTTGCTCTATTTACTGTGGCTAAAGTCAAAGGGCGACGCGACTCTTTAGAATAATTTCTATGAAAATGGAAATTGTTCTACAAGAGACGCGACGCGCTGTCGCGTCGCGGCGGTCTTTGGGACCCTTAACAATACAGGCTCATAACAAAGCGGTGGCATGCTTTGTTCATTGTTTCGGACTTTCGGTATTCACAGAAATTATCGACTGATAGAGTTGAACCTTTGTAGAACAGAGTTTCCGGTCTAATAAAGAACCGAAGTGATAGAAACCGAAATACCATTTGGGGACAAAATACAGTGGATTATAAAATGGCAATGTAACATTTTTGTTTTTAAAACTTTCTTTATTATTGGCCTTGCAGTAGTAGGTACATAATAAAGTTTGAAAGAAATACTTAATAGTTTAAAAAATCACGCTTTTGTAGATAACCGAACTAAAAAGTAAAAATAATTTTCATTACTTAGGTACCTAAGTTTAAATTAAGAATAGAGTGATTAACAAAAAAAATATTTTATTGAAAAAAAGCGTGGGGTGCTTGACGTCAATTGTTGTAAATATTTTTGTGAATATTTGTAAAATTTTCATTCTACACCAATCGATGCAGATTTATTTGAAGATACATCTGTCCAAATTTTTAAAAAATCCCAATAATACGCACTTGGCGAAAGTACCTACTACCTTTACATTTTTGCATTGAAAAAATAATAAAACATAACATAAAATAAACAAATTAGAGAGAGAGTTGAATAAAGAAGGATTGCTCTTTTTGGTGTGACAAGAATATAATAATATAACCAATCAAAATCTACATTGGTGCCGATTCTGTTGTACACCGAACTAAACTAACTAAACTATCACTAAAATTCCTTACTTTTGGCTATGAGAATCTTAACGCTATTCTGCAAAATAAAATCTCTAAATTTAAAAATAATTTTGACACATCTAAAATCAAATTTGACAATTATTGCGACTCCACGTGGTACTTGTTTGCCGTACCACGTGATCTTTTTTTAGAGCCGTAGGCGCGCATTATGTGCGGCCTCGACTTGTTTTGTATGGAATTTTTTACTTTTTGTATGGAAAATAAAAAAAAATATTACCAACACGTTGAGTTTTATAGGTTTGCGGATTGCAAAGGGGGTCGAAATTTTCATTATTTTTGCGATAGGACACACCGTTTTCGAGATATAAGCAAAGAAAAGAAAAAAAGATACATTACTGTTTTTGCATCTGAAGTCGAGGTGTTGGTGTGAATTTTAGTTCATGACAACTAATTTTATTCCACACCTTTTTAATCGCGATTAAAAATAGTCAGATTTAGTTAAGACACTCAAAATTTTTGGTGAAAAACGTAAAATTCAGAATAGCAAAATTGCCATTTTCACTAAATTATAATCTCAGTGCCATCTTAGTGCTGTCAAACTAAAATTTAGTTAATTTGTGTCACTTTAGTCAATTTCAGAATGGGAAATCGTCGTTTGACAGGAATAAACTAAATTTTGGTGATTTTTAGTCTAGTTTAGAGAATTTTGTGACAAGAGAATCGGCACCATTGTAAAACAAGTTTTGAGATTAAAAAAATTCGCAAAGAACTTCGTCCCTGACGGTGGTCCCCCGACCGCACAATTTTGTTTACTTAAAATTTTTGCATTGTCATCGGTACCTACTTGATAAGTGTGCGAAGTTTCAAATCAATCCGACGACGTTCTGAAGGGGATGAAAATCGAGTTTAAAAAATCCGTTACTTATATCCATAGATAGGTACATACCAAGCTAATAAAAGCGTGTTAAAAAGGCATTTTGATAAACACTAAGGCACGAGCAATAGCATTGATTACCACCACCACGTTTGCTACGCTTGCTCATTTCCGTGTTGGTGATTTCAAATATTCGTGACAATAATTTGATACGACTGCCGACTGTTTTGACATCCGTCGATCATCAGATTTTTGACCGACTTCTAAAAAGGGGGAGGTTTTCAATCATGTACAGACGCCAGCACATCAAGCTACTACAATCTGTCAAATTTCTTTAATAGATTTTCAACTTTATCGCTAAAGCATTAAGGTTCAAGGTTGATTGGGAAAACACAGTTTGACAGTTTCGGGTAGCTTGACCTGCTGGCGTCTGTACCTACGAGTATGTTGTGTTCTCATCATGCATATGAAAGAAAACATTAACAGTTTCATTGTAAAGATTTAAAAACAATATCTTACAGCAATCACTTTTAACTTTCAAGAAAGCTCAAGTTGGAGTTAAAAGCATTTACCCAAACACGGGTTATCAGTGTTAATGTAATCAACTAATTGAATACGGTACAGACAACAGTTATCAAGACAATCGGTACCTTCACTTAAAAGTGTTAAATGTTAAAATGTGACTTACATAAGTGTCGTAAGAAGTAAAAGATGATATGACTAGAAAAGAGGGTGATTAGCGAGATGACGACTAAGTAATAGCATGAAAAAATATGTTGCGCCGACCCCAAATAAATTTGGATAAGGGCAGGAGACTGATGATAATGGTAATGTGTCGTAAGAAGTAAGAATACCTACCAGTTATTTTTCACATAAATTTTTCAAATTTTTTCCTTACTTAGGTAAGTAGGTACCCACTAGCGATGTTTTCTTTATTGTTACGTAGGCTGATCGTGCAGGGCCACCTCGAGTCCCAATTGCCGGATCCTCTCGACGATTGTCGCAACCCCCGCGTGTCATTAGTTCGCCGCCTAGTGCGACCTCTCCTGCGCCAGGACCAGGCAGCGTGTCGTCAGCGTAGCAATATTGGAGGCCTGGAGACTATATTTAAAAAATATATATTAGGCGAAAGTAGGTACGGTGGGCTGCATCAATTGGGTACCCCAGTTGTATTAAAATTAACTTTGAACGGGGGTACTCACATCGTGACGCTGGCTGTACTATATTATTTACAAGAATTTTTTTAATAACATTACATTATTAAAATAAGTGTAAAACGAAACGCAGCTGTAATCTGTTTTTGAAATTTGAATTCATAAATAAATCAGTTCTACGTAATTCTAAAAAGTTAATTAAACAGATTTTTAAAATATAGCTCCGATTAAATGATAAAAAAATTAAACCACGAAATATGACACTAAACTGCGACGTTGCCACTCATAAGGTATAAACGCTCTTAATACCATTTCTCATCAAAATTGTGTTGCTTAATCTACTGCTGAAAATGGCAACAAGTGTTGTTCAGTTTCAGTTTCTTATAATTTTAACATACTATCATTTCTTCTTTCTATACCAGCAACTTCAGCTCTTTCTGAACGCATATTTATAGTGATGAATATAAAATGGCGAGATGAGCGCAATAGGGCCAGTATTAATCTAGTAAAACGTGAAATAAAGGTATTTTTTTGTCACCATAATTTATTTTTAGAGTGTACCTACATAAAGGTACTGGAAAGTGTTTCTAGAAATAACAAATTAGAGCTTGAATTTAAAGTAATTTTTTTTTACATAGAAAGGAAAAATAACTAAGTTGAGTAATGTATTTTTAAAGGAAAAAAAACTAGTTATGACACATTAAAAAAACATTGTTTTTTTTTTAATTTCTGCCTAATTTTTTTCTCCATCTACTTTATTTTTACAGGCAATGGCTTCGAAAATACTATAATAATTGATATAAAAATGTTGGCAACCCTAACGCTAATAGAGATTGCGAGTACTTACCTACCATAATGCAAGTTCTAGCAATCTATAAACAAGTTATAAAACTTGAGTCAAAGTGTTCTCTGTTACAAAATATCAATAGGTATGAGATAACATCGGCAAGGACGCGCGACGTTTCCTTGCGTATTTGTATTTCCTCTAGCAACAAGCCTAACCAAGTTGGAATAAATAACGGTTTGGTATAACCAACCAACATGTCCAACCAACCAACGAACAACCTACCAACATGTCACTATGCCCTAAAATGCCATTTTGTTTCTCTCAGGGCGAAGTAGAGACTTCGGGCAGTTTCGAGGATGTGTCGCGATCACCACTGTTTGCTGAGCTGCTCCAGGAGGAAGACCAGCCCGATGAGCCGAAAGCACAGCACCTTCGACAGAGAACACTTTCTATCCAGGTGGGCAAGTAGGCAGTGCGTGCACTACCCATTTCGAAACAAGTACTGCAAAATTCTGTAAAACTGCAACAAGGTTTTTTTGCTGACTGTACTGTACAGTGATAATTTCGGTATTTCTATTAGATAAGCAAAGTTTACAATAACATACGATGACGGTTTACCTATTTTCATTCATCTCTTCAGAAAATTGGTATAGTTTTGTTTAATCTAATTTTGTCGGTGACTGTACGTGTTTACCGAACGAAACAGAACAATTTAGTAGAATTGATCAAGTTTTCATTATTTATATAACAAGAGATATTATTCACTAATCCACGCAATACGAGCAGCGGTGGGACAGTGCTAACGGCCGCGACTTGACAAGTTGTTGGTCGTAGGTTCGAACCCAGACTGGCGCTTTACTTTGTGTAAATTATTTCGTCACTTTCAAAGAAAATCTGCTCTTTCATAGAACGATGCATTACCTACGCGGTCAAAATGTACCGGACAGCAATTTGTTTTTGATAAACAAACAAAAATTTCAACGCTGGTGGGTTCAGAATCATAAACTGAATCCATGATATCAGGGTGCGCGTTGTTATTCGTGCCACCCTATATAATAAAAAATGAAATGCTGTTTTTGACTTTGGCTATTTTTTGTTCTAAAATATTTGTAATAGTGTGAAACAGGTTTTTCTCAAACATGCTTGGAAATTTGAGCATTATTTTGACAACCTTCTTTGAGATACATAGAAATTGCTGTACTTGGGCCGTACTATGACGTGTTAATTCCATCATTGTTCCAGCGTGGAAGAGAGACGGAGCTATACATGACCGATAGCACTATCTCTTTTTCTCAATGGAATCATGATGGCGTTAATAGGTCATGGTACGGCCCCTGGCCAAATACATGCGAGCAGAGGCCGGCAAAAGTTGTATGAAAATCCATATCTGTCGTGGTTTAGGGCCAAATAAATTAGGTACATAGTAAACTCGTATCTTCACACTCTATCTTACATAGTAATATCTATCGTGTAATTTAAAAATGGAACGTTCTTTTACTCCGAAACACGGCATCCAAGGAGGTAACTTATAAAAAGGTTTTTTTTAAATTTCAAACAAACTTGCAAATAGAAAGAATTTCCGCGCATTATTTGAGCAGAGTACTTAAGCCTTGGCCACAACTAGGCATTGATGGACTTACGTAATTTATGGAGCGTTAAAATGAAAGAGTCTCCCGGAAAATCTTCAATTTCGGGAAAACCTGAATGTCCTTTTTTCTATAGGATTTTGTATGAATTATTGAAATGAAAGAACGACGTTTGTCGGGTCAGTTTATATTATTAATGCAGTACTTTTTGTTGCAGTCACATACAAGTACTACCAGTACTTTACAAGACGGTGGTTTGCCAGAGGAGGTTGATCAGGAGGAGTCTGCCGAGTTAACAGGAACAGGTAATTTACACAAAAACTAACTAAAGAATACGATGGACTAAGAGCAAACCACAGTGACATGCGACACGGAGCGTCGTCGCGACGACGACGTGCGGCGACGCAACGCATGCCCAGCGGACAAGGAGACTAGAGAGATGAAGTGGGGAGGCATGATGCGGTGCGCAGTATTGTTTTTACTATATAAAAGGCTGACACACCCTTTGATTAACAATGGCACTAAATTAAGGATTAGGAACAAACACTCATCGTTTAAGTGGACACGATTGCATATAACTTGATCATGGGCGCCGGTAAGTTTATTTTCAGGAGGGTGCATCTTCAGCTAAACGAAGCGAGCTCGATAATTTTTGCACTTCACCTCGGATATATTAGGTTATCGTTTGTCTATTCATACAAGGGGTAACTTCGTCGACTTATGCGGAAAAGAGAATGTAGGACGCAAGAGCGAGCGAAGCGAGTTCAATAATTTTTACATCTCACCTCTAAAGGCTCAGATTACAGAATAAAAGTAATTATCGCACCTTTAAAGTAAAACCGTTACTAAACGAAAATTTTCTTGAATTGAGTTATCAATGCGATCTATGTAAAATATACGTAAACTGCAACATAAACTTGTAATTTTTTTTAAATATTGTATTTTACGCCATCTAGCGGTAAATCAAAGCGTTACTAAACCGAGTTATGATCGGCTCACGAAATACAATATTGTGTCTATACCAATAAGAACGTGTTCGTGGAAGAGTGATAACGGAAATTTAAAGTAAAAGTGTTATTATTTGGATAAACACGGCTGTATGTCACAAAAAAGGTAAGATGTTAATTTGTTTTAATAGGAAAAGTGTTTCAATTTGTTTAAACACAGTTTTTGTGTTATGAAATTACGCAAATCATAATAAAAGTACGTTGATAAAATGTTTTTATATAAGGCATTTATTATAAAACTTCCTATTCAGATACAGATTTCAAAGAAATACAATTCCGTAACAATCGTTCGTCTCGAACACGTACTAGCACTGATCTTCAAGATTTCCAGTTGAAGCCTTTATATCAGTCTAGATTGAAATTAAGTGATAGAAAAAACAGCGATATAAAGAGTTTAATTAACAGTAATATAATACCACAGAGTTACGCATTGTCATATTACAACAGCATCTTGTTTTAGCAATTATATTATTATAATAAGACAAGTTATTATTGATGATTATTGATTTAGAAAAACAATAACATTATTTTTAAGTTTTTTACGAGATTTATTTTTTATATAAACATTTTATATGGCAATAGGATTGCCTCATTATACTAATTAAGTGATACAAGTCAACATAACTTTGATTAGCCCTGAGTAGCTTTCGTGAATAGGGAAATAATTATGTGATTGTAACTTTGTTAAATTTAAAAAAAATGCTATTTTCAATCGGTTTGTTCCTAGTCAAACTGATTGTTAAGTGACTGAGTGTTGTTGTTGTTGTTGTTTGTAGTAAGATACTTAATAAGTATGTAGTTAATATAGTAAGATACGTACATGCTGTGATTTGTGACGACACGGTTGGTGCAGTGGTTAAGCAATTGACTGCTGCGTTACGTGTCGCGGGTTCGATCCCCGCACGGAACAAATATTTGTATGACCTGCAAGTAGTTGTTCCGGGTCTGGCTGTTTGTGTATGTGAGTTTAAATGTTTGTAAACGCACCCACGATACAGGAGAAATTCCTAGTGTGGGGCAACGTTTTTAAAAAAAAAAAAAAACAAAAAAAAAAAAACAAAAAAGATACAAATTTCTCAAGACTGATTGATAAATTAATAACTATGCCAAATGATTGTATGGATCTCTCATTTAATTTTAATAAAACATTGTTAATTTCTAATGTATTTTTTTATTTGGTAATATTATAACACCACAATAAATGCCAACTTTATAATTTTGAATTTAAATGTTGAATAATATTATTGTATCTATGAAATTTTAATAGTTTTCTATTTAGTAACATCAGTTGCATTGTAATTTCATAGTAATATACCATAATTAACAAATTATTAATGGTAAAGTGTTACTATAATAATATAAATCAAAATAAATAATACTGTAAATAAAAATAAAAAACTTTTCTAAATCACGTCTCATAATGTAAACAGAGATCTATAATAAGACCTCATTAAATGTCTTAAAGAACCCTGCATTCAGATTTTATTGACAAAAAATGGTGACTTTATTTTAATATTGGCTCTCCTGTAAAATTTTATAATTTCGTTTAGTAACGGTTTTACTTTAAAGGTGCGTTATGTTCTGTAATCTGAGTCGAATGGGATAGTTTTTATTTTGCCCATTCATACAGAAACAGGACTAACTACAAAGAAGCTTGTAGGACGCAAGAGCGAGCGAAGCAAGCTCGACAATGTTAGCACCCTGCCTAGGGTCGATTAGACTTTCGGAAACAGGAGTTCGGTACTTTGCCGACTAATGCACAGAAGCTTTAGAATTGAGAGATTACAGAATGCAAGATCGAGCGAAGCGATCTCGAAAATTTTAGGATCTCGCGTCGAGTAGGTTAAGTTCTCCATTATTGTATTAGGCGTTTTCGGATAGTTATTATGTTAGATAAATAAAATAAAGGTGTTTTCACTACTACCTACTTACCCTTGATTTGCGCGCGTAGCATGACCATCATAGAAACGGGTTTTATCGACGGAAGAATAGACAAAATGACAGATTGTAGAAAAAATTTTTTAGAAATCTGTGTGCAATGTGTCATTTTGTACGATTATTTGATACGATTTAGACCATAGTTTGATCGTTTAAACTAGGGGCCGCCGAGGTTTATCGTTAGACCATGATATGGTCCACGGTTTTTCGAAAAACCACGTTTTGTAATATCATTTTGGTTTAAACCGTAGTTTACCTATAGAGCTTTAAACCGGGGTTATCAATTAAACCGCTTTTTGTAATAACACTGTAAGAGTTTGTGTGACTGTAGTAGTGTGTGAAAGTGGGTGTTTTTCTTAACATTATACAGATAATAAGCTAAGTTCGTAATTGTTTCCCGTAAGGTCGCGTGCCTGGCGCGGTGTACCGCCAATACTTCCGCGCCGGCGCCGGGTGGGGCCTGCTGTTTGGTACCACCGTCAGCGTGATCCTGGCACAGGTTGTCACCTCCATCAGCGACCTGTGGCTCACGCATTGGTAAATATTATAAGTCGTTATTCAGTTAGGTACTCCATACCGTATGGGGTGGTTTCGCATGAGCACTATTTTGTTTGGTAGTAAAATTCAAAATGATACATTGGTGCCGATTCTGTTGTACACCGAACTAAACTAACTAAACTATCACTAAAATTCCTTACTTTTGGCTATGAGAATCTTAACGCTATTCTGCAAAATAAAATCTCTAAATTTAAAAATAATTTTGACACATCTAAAATCAAATTTGGCAATTGCGACTCCACGTGGTTTGCCATACCACGTGATTTTGTTTTAGAGCCGGAGGCGCGCATTATTTTGCAGCCTCGACATGTTTTGTATGGAATTTTTCACTTTTTGTATGGAAAATATTTCTTTTTTTTACCAACACGTTGGATTTTAGAGGTTTAGGGGTTTTATAAACGGGGTGGAAATTTTCATTATTTTTGCGATAGGACACACCGTTTTCGAGATCTATGCAAACGAAAAGAAAAAAAGATACAGTACTGTTTTTGCATCTGAAGTCGAGGTGTTGGTGTGAATTTTAGTTCATGACAACTAATTTTATTCCACACCTTTTTAATCGCGATTAAAAACAGGCAGATTTAGTTACGACAATCAAAATTTTAGGTGAAAAACGTAAAATTCAGAATAGCAAAATTGCCATTTTCGCTAAATTATAATCTCAGTGCCATCTTAGTGCTGTCAAACTAAAATTTGGTTAAGTTGTGTCACTTTAGTCAATTTCAGAATGGGAAATCGTCGTTTGACAGGAATAAACTAAATTTTGGTGATTTTTAGTCTAGTTTAGAGAATTTTGTGACAAGAGAATCGGCACCATTATGTTATCATCTGACTAGGTTTTACCCCAAGAGAATATAACCAAGTCTTTGGTTTTACCCGACTATGTTGGGGTCGGATCACAGTCTAACCTAATGCACCTAAACCAGTATTTTAAAACAATATGATGAATGAACGTATTGAACGTGCATAAACGTTATCGTAACATGTAACTTTGACTTTTTCAGGATGAATGACGTGGAAACTAAACACATACTAGACAAAGATAATTTAAACATTACTCTCTTCAATAGCCTAAGGAATGGCAACTCTTCCAGTGACGGTAATGGTACCAGTGGAAACTTCACGACTGAGTTGCCGGCACCACTGTCGACAGAGCTACCTAATATGACTGTCATTGATACGATGGTGAAGACCGTGCTAGCTATGCAGAACATAACATCGACTTATGAACCACTAAACCACGAGTATTATATTTATATTTGGGCGATCGGAATTTTGGGATGTATCCTACTTACTACTGGAAGGTAAGGTCAATTTTGTAATTGTAGGTACTAAATGAATTCCATTGTCAATATAAATTAACGAAAAAAGTGCTAAAGTGCTCGACATACAGAGCTTGGCTGTTAATCAATGAAATAGACATCTATGATGATGCCTAGATAGAATAATCCAAGTAGAACTCATGATAAGTGATGTAGGAACTCTTAAAGGTGAGCGTTTCTTACGTTACGCTAAAGTAAAAGTTCAGTCATTAAACAAGTGACCAGATGTTACTCACTTCTTAAAAATAACGTCAATTCCAGATCAATGTTGTTCCTGTGGGTATGCATGCGCAGTTCCATCAAGCTGCACAACCAGATGTTCAGCAACATCCTGGCGGCGACCATGCGCTTCTTTGACACCAACCCCTCGGGTCGTATCCTCAACCGGTTCTCCAAAGACATGGGCGTCGTCGACGAGATCCTACCCAGGATGTACTTGGACAGCATACAAGTATGTTACAACCTCTATAGTCATATCATATTTATTCCAATGATTTTGGAGCCACTTTGAAAACGGTTATTTTTTCTTCCACAGATTTTCATGGTGATGTTAGGTATCCTCGTGATGGTAGCGATCGTCAACCCTTACATGCTGCTGACGACGGCGGTGTGCGGAGTTCTCATGTACATTTGGACGGTTATATTTCTAAACACAGCACAGGCTATCAAAAGGTGATTTCGCTTTTAAGAATTATAGCGTCAATTGTCCAACTGTCTGAAGACTTGTGGCTCAAAAGACCATTTCAGACACCAATCCATATGCTCCTCAAAGATTATGTCCGGATTTTTATATACACATTGACATTGCCGAATTTTATTTATATGTACTATGACATGAGTATTTACTTTATAAAGTATTATAATATTATTTTAATTATTGTGAATGTGAGAACTATGTAGGTCATTGCTTTTTTGTATTGTTCTCAGTTAGTTTAATCATGATCGGGCAGTTTGAGTAATTTATACGGCCTACTCAAATGTCCTTTCTTTGGTAGTGTTCGTCGAATCGTTGAGCTCCTTAAGTTCTGAGTTGAGCTGCACGATTGCTGACAATTGCGTGCATTGACTGGACAGGTCCACTCAAACTGTGTGGTTCTTTCCTCAAAAGACCATTTTAGATACCGATCTACATAGCCTTCACAGGATCTTACCAAGATTTTGTCTGGACTTTAAAAGAGACTGTGACCTCTGAGTTTGTTTTGTTTGTTGGTGTGAAGCATATTCTTTTATTTTCTTAATTGCCTCTGAATGTTAAACCCATGGATCTCCAAAGAGACTTCTCATACTCAAAAAATTAACAAGAAGCAATAATATATTTACCTTAGGGTGGAGGGTACGACCCGCAGCCCAGTATTCTCGCACGTTTCGGCGACGATGGCGGGACTCAATACGGTGCGCGCTTGCGGCGCCCAGGAGATGCTGCGAGACCAATTCGACGACAAGCAAGACGTACACACTGCCGCTTGGTAAGTAACTACTCTAAGAAAAATTGTTAAAAATAACCCTATAGAAGAAATAATGCACGTCTTGTCAGATGCAACAAAAGAAAATATTATACTTACTAATAATATAATATAATACTACGCCTCCGTAGCAGATAATAACGATCGTAGCGGATCGACTGTATGTGCTACGAAAGCGTAGCGGTTACGTAATCGCATCTTCGTCGTAGCAACACAACATTGGTCTCTATATTGTCCTCAATCTCGACACCAAACTCATCACATTTTTTCTATAACGTAGTTAGGATGTTCTTGTACGTACGGTGAATACTTATTTTGCTATGGGTTACGTTATGAATTGGTTCTTCTTGTTTCAGGTACTTAACAATCGTCACAAATACTACATTTTCCATTTGGTTGAGTCTTATCTGTGCAGTTTATGTAGTCGTCGTAGCCTACACATTCTTGTTCCTGGATGATGGTTAGTATCCTCGCTAGAAAAATACAAGTTTGCGTCAGTTTAAAAATAAACTGTACTTATATTTAGATCAGTATGTGTTTTATCTATGTATTGTATTATGTAAATGGTACACCAGACTTCTTGCAGTATATTGTCTCCTCCCTTAATCCATCCATCGAAAGGTTGTTTAAAAAATATTCCGTTTAGTGAAAAGTCCGCCCATCGTGTCACCCTATGTAAAATATGTACCAATCTGTATTTTTTATGGAGTACATAATAAAGAGTATTCTACCTTTATTTTTCCACTGTTTGTTTATTTCAATAGGAACGACACAGTCCGGGAACGTCGGCCTAGCCATAAGTCAGGGTCTCATCCTGGTGAACATGGTGCAGTACGGTGTGAAGCAGGCCACGGAGGTGATCTCGCAGATGACGAGCGTGGAGCGCGTGGTCCAGTTCACGTCGCTGCCTCGGGAGGTCACGGACGGCCCTGCACCGCCTGCCGGTTGGCCACAACGCGCGAGACTTGTGTTTAAAGACCTCTCGCTAAGATACGATAAGAATGCCGACCCAGTGCTCAAGAAATTGAATATAGTTATTGAAAGTGGGTGGAAGGTAAGTCTTGACAATTCCCGTTTGTTATGTCTGCAATGACAAGCAGGCTACGCTCACCTACACAAATGCGGAATCGTAGATGTGAGCTTCCAAATTAAGTAAACTTATTCAATATTTTACAGGTGGGAGTAGTTGGTCGTACGGGAGCTGGTAAATCTTCACTCATATCAGCACTGTTCCGATTGGCGCCCATTGAAGGAAACGTCTTCATTGATGACGTCAATACGGGTGACATCGCACTAAAGGTATGAAGAAAACTGTTATTATTTTTCTTTTTAATGTTTTTATTCCATTTAGAGGCATTTTTAACAAATTAACGTTTTATTTATTTTTTACAGGAGCTGAGGTCAAAGATCTCCATTATTCCTCAAGAACCAGTTCTATTTTCCGCCAGTTTACGCTACAATATGGATCCATTCGATAAATATACAGACGCTGATATATGGACGGCATTAGAACAGGTATTTCTACAATTTTCACGCACTGTTAATTTGTTGAAGTTGATAATACAAAAAAAGTTGTTTTCACTAGTCGATGATGCACATAAGGAGCACATAAGGCACTCTATTATAAGGATTTTTTATTTATGTTAGGTGGAGTTGAAGCGCAGCGTGACGTCATTGTCGTCTACGGTGCAGTCGGGAGGATCAAATTTTAGTGCCGGCCAGAGACAACTGCTCTGCTTGGCGCGAGCGGCTCTCGGGCGTAACAAGCTACTCGTGCTAGACGAGGCTACAGCCAATGTTGATCCAAAGTAAGATTCTTCACTAACATAATTATTAAAGAATTATTAACACAACATTATGCCTGTACAACCTGATGGGTTGGACAAAGGTATACAATATGTAACATAATTAACGCAAGACCTCATACACCCCAATAAATTAGAGTATTGAGCATAATACAATGACCAAAACAATGTTTTTTTAAAGCTAACTATTATTATTAAGAAAATCGTGTTCACCCTAGCATTACTTTATGCATTTGAAATTGAGTCTTATTACCTTGAAATAAGATTTAATTCTCTTTGGCTCAATCGGCGGCCAGTGTTGCAAAAACCATAATTTTTGAAAAAAATACCTGTATTAACAGTTACTGAAATCGATTCAGTAGTCAATTATGTGCGAACTACTTTCAGGACTTGCGTTTATTCTGTTACACCTTGTATACTATACTCCGTATAGTAACACCAACGCTTCAACCGTTAATTTTATGTACCGTGATTAGGGCTGCCAGCAACCGGTCACAAACCCAGATTCCGGGCTGCTACGCCTGCTACTGAGGAAATTCCTACTAGAAAAACCCAATAACATTTCGACCGACCTAGCAAACGAACCTAGGACCACACGCTCAGCAATCTCACTTGCGGCCACTAGACCGAGGCAGTCATAGATGTATTAACTGCAGGCGCAGCATGACGCTTTCTATTTCTACCAAAGACATTAAATTATTTTGCTATCAATTTAATCTCTTTGATTTCTACGAAGAATAGACATAGCTTTTTCTATACAAAGTTTCTTCATTTTTGACATCGCACTGTAGAAATCCTTCTACAATCTGTCATTTTGTCTTTAATTTCTAAATTGATTTCTGATGATCTTTGTCTAGGTCTTTTTATAATGTAGGTAGACTATTTCGGAAGAAAGTTTTCTATCCTTACTGTCAAAATCACACTGACAACTGACATTTGTCTAAGGTAGTGAAGACAATTTGGTCTTGGAATCGCCAGTAGTGAAAACTTTCTACTTGACGGCCACAAAGTATAAACGGTTATCTTCAAAATCATGATTTTACAAGGGAGCGTTATTTATTAGGATTCTTCCCATTTTGACAAAATTTTATCTAGTGTCCATTTGTTAATATATACTTATTATTGTTTTTGTCTCTCCACAGCACGGATGCACTTATACAAAAATCAATTCGGACTCACTTCGCGGAGTGCACGGTGATCACGGTGGCTCATCGATTGCACACTGTCGCTGACTCTGACAGAGTTGTTGTGAGTTACATAATGTTTTTGTTTTAGATTGTAAAGCGAAAAATAATAAGTGATTTCTGTGACCCGCCTGTGATTCAGGAACATCAACATAATCGTCGATGCTTTTGAAAATTGTTTTGAGAAATCTATCAGTTAAATAGTATAACGAACTAGAGTGGAGTCTATTAGGATAGTCGAGCCGTACACGAGCAACCCACATGCCGTTGTTGCGTATAAACTGCTATCACGGAGCGGTCTTGGCTGTACTCATCACTAATACATAATAAACTTTATTGAATTTGTTATAGTGTTTATTTTGTATTGGTCAAATAACGCAAAGATTTTGGATACTTATAGAGTTGCTTGTTGTAAAACAGGTTTTTTTAAAAGTCAAACTGTTTTGTTAAAAATAAAGATAATAATGATGCAGCTAATGTACTAAAAGCCAAAAAATAATTAGGTAGATCCTAGGTACTAGTCATCACCCCACTCTCCTCATCAATATAGGGCACTGATCAGACTCAAAAATAAAATCGTGGGGCGTAGCGTAACATGAGTAAATATGTAAATAGAATTTATAATGATATGTGCGGTTGACTGTTAATATAAATTTCACGCGCCCTACGGTTTTATTTTATATTTCGTTACTTACTATTTCTTATTCTATTTAGTTAATTTAGTGCATCATTAATTCATTATTACAAATTTTCTTTCCTGTCAATTTGTTGCAGTCTATCTCCTCAATACATAATTCTTCCTTAAACTTTAATCGACTCAGTGCCACATAAGTTTGTCGTTCCTCGAACAAGTTCGAGCCTAAATAAATACACAACTGCGTAGTACAGTGCTGCCTTGCATTTTGTACAGTTGAAGTCTAATTATTTTTTATAGACTGTGTCTAAGCTCTATGATCCGCCATGCACTGTGTTTTGCACTTTCATTAGATATCCATTACCTATAATATGGGGATTAAAACAAATATTAAATCCGCTATTTTGTACCGGCGGCCATCTTAGATTAGGATTTTTTTCTTGGTGCACTGTATTCTACTAGTCAAGCCCTTTCATTTAATACCCTTACTGAAGTGGTTGTGAAAAAATATGTAATCCGCCATTTTGTGGCGGCAGCGTACATGGAATTACAATGACACTGAATATATTCAATTTTATTATCATCGAAATTAAAGGTGTGTACCAAATATCAGATCAATCTGTCAACAGAAAAGGGGTAAAATTTAATTTACTAAATTTAACCCAAATCATAAACCGGGCAAGCTAAATAAAACCGTTAACAAAAAAGGCAATGACTTCAAGGTCCTACAAAGGACTAATCATATTAAAATAACCAACCACTACAACTACAACAAACCTATCCTTCCTATATAGGTGATGGAAGCAGGCGAGATAGTGGAGTGTGGTCACCCGCACGAGTTGCTGCAGAAGTCTGAGGGTCACTTCACGCGCATGGTGCAGCAGCTGGGCCCCGCAGCCGAGCAGAGTCTGCGCGACCTCGCCACAGCCGCGCACGCAGAACACATCAAATATGTGGACGCAGACGAGAACAACCAGCAATAGGACCTACTTACCAGTGCAATTTTTTATTTGTGCCTGATTGACATTGACAGGAAGGAGGGGAGGGGGGTTGTTGGTATTTTTTTTTTTTTGTGAAATTGTCACTTAAGACGCGGACCAACTACGATTTTAATCGCTATTACCGCACTCACACAACCGCATCTGCGCGTTTTACGGTAATTATGCACACACTCGCAAACGCTCACACGGGCGTTTGTGTGCTCAAGGAAAGTTGCATAGTATACGTAAGGAAATCAGATGTTTTCTGTTGAATATACTTACTTAGGACGTGCGTTCTAAAATTCGATGTAATTACAGTGTCGGTTCATAATATGATACAATAAATAATTACACATAACAATTTAAAAAAAAACATCACTACTGTTTATTTTTATTACAGTACATGATAAACAGGTCAAATATAAACATTCCGAATTTTACCCGACTGCTCTAGAAGGGGAATTATGCTTTTCGGGTGTAAGTCAGTATCAGGGATGGAAGGGTTAATTAAATGGGTAGTTATGCCATTTCAAACTAATGTTTGTGTTTTAGATAGGTACTTAGTGGGTGCGGTAAAAAAATAGAAAACAAAACCAACATAAAGGCCCTCGGACCACTTAAAAATCACATAAACTCTAAATAAATGCAATAATATCACAGCTCCAAAGTGACAAATGCCATAATGTTTCTAAGAAAATGCGGAGCCGGGACGGAAGCTAGAATTCTGAAAAATTTAGACGATAGAGGGATCATCCACGGGAATGGAAGCTGCTGCTGGCTGAATATTAGTTGGTATTTGCTAAAATTGGTAAAACAGTGCGTGAATTGAACTAAAGTTCTGTGGCGGACTACTAAGGCTACTCACTGCCTAATATTGAAGTGAAAATTCAGTCTCAGTGGAAATATGGGCAATAAAAATAAAATGTTGCGAAAGAGTTTTACAAGAAAAAGACGAAAAACTCGAAAAAATGATGGAATGTTTGGGTAAGTAGGATGATTACGGTATTGTATCATAATAACATTTGAAATTTGTATTTAGTTTAGTATACTTACGAAACTGTATAAATCTATAGAAACGGTATTGACAATTTCTACAAACATTTTGCTAAATCCAAAAACAAATAGGTGCACTCTATTTTGATGTCTATAGAATGCATATTTGAATGCGCCTAGTGCAAACGTCTCTGGTCGAAGCAACCATCGAGGCGATAGCCATATTGCAATAGTAGGTATAAGTAACAAAAACAAACTTGCAGATAAATCAGAGTGCGTTCGTAATTATTATAATAATATAAATATTGCACTAGTTATATAAAAAGCATTTTGATTCTTTTGTAAGATTATTTTTATAATATTTATTGAGTCATTAGACCAGTGCCGATAATTTTTGAAAACGAAAAAAGTCACAGTAGGCTGAAACCCATTGGAAAAGAAAGAGAATATAACAAAAATGAAAGGAAAAATAATTTACGGGCGATCCGAGGTCGGGAAGTGGGGGTTATCTCGATTTCCGGCAAAACTACAAGTCTTATGGAAAAAAGTGTAATAACAAAGTTGTAGGTAATAAAAAGATCTACAACTTTTGTATTCACACTTTTTTCAAGTAACCTCAAAATTTATGTGAAAAATTCAAATAACCAAGTTCTTGGTTTTTTATTTTTATCTTTTACACAGCAATTATTTTTTACCGAGTTTTAAAAAAGCAGATATTTTCACGTGAGAATTTTCGATTGAAAATTAGGGTGCTTTTTCGATATTAGGTCAAAATAAGGTGAAAAAAACAAATATTTTAAATCAATAAAAATACAGTGTGCTTGAAACATAAAAAGGTAAGTATTCGGCAAATTTCGCGAAAAAAAAATGCTGTGTAAAAGATAAAAATATAAAACCAAAAACTTGGTTATTTGAATTTTTCACATAAATTTTGAGGTTACTTGAAAAAAGTGTGAATACAAAAGTTGTAGATCTTTTTATTACCTACAACTTTGCTATTACACTTTTTTCCATAAGACTTGTAGTTTTGCCGGAAATCGAGATAACCCCCACTTCCCGACCTCGGATCGCCCGTAAATTATTTTTCCTTTCATTTTTGTTATATTCTCTTTCTTTTCCAATGGGTTTAATCCTACTGTGACTTTTTTCGTTTTCAAAAATTATCGGCACTGGTCTAATGACTCAATAAATATTATAAAAATAATCTTACAAAAGAATCAAAATGCTTTTTATATAACTAGTGCAATATTTATATTATTATAATAATTACGAACGCACTCTGATTTATCTGCAAGTTTGTTTTTGTTACTTATACCTACTATTGCAATATGGCTATCGCCTCGATGGTTGCTTCGACCAGAGACGTTTGCACTAGGCGCATTCAAATATGCATTCTATAGACATCAAAATAGAGTGCACCTATTTGTTTTTGGATTTAGCAAAATGTTTGTAGAAATTGTCAATACCGTTTCTATAGATTTATACAGTTTCGTAAGTATACTAAACTAAATACAAATTTCAAATGTTATTATGATACAATACCGTAATCATCCTACTTACCCAAACATTCCATAATTTTTTCGAGTTTTTCGTCTTTTTCTTGTAAAACTCTTTCGCAACATTTTATTTTTATTGCCCATATTTCCACTGAGACTGAATTTTCACTTCAATATTAGGCAGTGAGTAGCCTTAGTAGTCCGCCACAGAACTTTAGTTCAATTCACACACTGTTTTCAGTCATAAATTACTTGAAAACTACAATCGAATTATGCACAGAGCGTCCGGTGCCAACCATCCAAGTCGAGCGCTGCCCGACGACTAAAGTATGACCGCGTAAACGATTGTCACCACTATGGAGCGTCAATAAGATTGAAAATTGAAAATGATATTTGTGTTGAAATGTGACGTAAGCTGCGAATGGGCATTTATTTTACTGCTTTTCTTTAGATTATTTAAAATATAGACATAAAATTAAATAATGGTTTGGTTAAAGTTTTAATAAAATGGAAAACCTACTAAATTCTTAAAAAAAAAACTGTTGTTATCGCTGGAAATACAGAGATCTTCGACGTCAAAGTTTATTTTTGTGCTACAACTTCCCAATTTTTTATTGGGAATATCAAACTATTATTTATTATTCTGTTCGGTTTAAATTCTTCTTTATACCCTTCTCTGTTCACTGTATTTTTCGCGTTACTTATTTTTATTACATTACGTCATACTCGACGTTCTAAGAAACCAATTTTTGGGAATATTGAGATAACACCCCGCCTTAAGTATTTATTATTGACAAAAGAGATGACTGCATTGGTTCCGATTTGGCCACGCGTCAAAACAACCCGAAGGCCAATTCCCGTAATTAACAACGTTCAAAATCAAGTCGCAATTTTCATCTCAGCGATAGTCAAAATAATATCAAAAATTTAGGTAAACGCTATAAATTATTTGACAGACTGAGATTAGAATGCGTACGTTCTTAAAAATACGGGAATTGCCCCTCTGGTGGCTTTGTAAGTAAAGGTGACTTCGTATCTATTATGGAGGGTAGAGACTAGGAGAACTATCTCTGTGTATGAAAAATGTGCTACATAAGGGTGGCGCTACAGTAGCCACCGGGTAATGCAATAATTTTAGGTTATGTTTACAAAATAATGTTGGACTACGTTAATTGTTGAGGTATGGTGTTTTGGATTATCACTAACTACTCTAGTCACTAAAAATCTACTACTAATCCGTTAATTTTCTAACTCGGCATACTTCAGTCCGATAACAACTGCTACATTCATACCACACAATTTGCCTAAACTAGCGCCATTTTGGAGGGTTTTTGAACTATTATTTACTGTTTAAGTTGGACACTTTTTCAACTTTCTCCCCATAAGAGATAGTTCTCCTTGTCTCTACCCTCCATAGTATCTATACACTGATTTTTAATTTGGTAGACTAAAATGACAGCTGCGATCGACCTTTTTTGTCAACATGACAGATAAGCGATAGTAACAGTCAGCTGTCATTTTGCTCTGGCAAGTTTTTTTTTTCTTAAGTTAACCATCACAATTTACATAGGGTACATTCCGAATTAGAGTCATTCCCGCTCGTCCACGCCCCGTCGTCCAGACTGCGGACGACTGGGAATGTTGCGTTCTGTTCGTCTACACTGTGGACGTACAGAACGCATTATTCCCAGTCGTCCACACCCCGTCATCTCACGTCTAGTCTGAGAGTTAATAAAGAAAATATGATGATAGTATTTCCTTATATAATAAACATACTTTCAAAATATTATGTACTTAACTTTATTACTTTAGTAAGGCAAATACTTTAAAAGTACATACCTAGTAAATCTAAAGCTTTTTTTGCGTATTTTATACTAAATAAGAATGTTTCACATTTTAATTTTACACATTGGGTATTGTATCATTATCAGTTTAAATGCAATTAATATGTAAAAAGTTTTAAAGTTACAATCGCCTGGTTATACTCAACTATTATAACTGCTCCCTGTCGATCCTCCAACAAAAATAGTCTTTGCTTATCAGTTTTGACGACGCTTCCGGGAATGAACAATAGATACATGGCCTTGAAATAGCCAATCAGCTCGCTGATTGCAAGCCCACGGTATATGGCAATAAAGTGACGATGAGCTTTTGCATTCGGGATCATGTCGGGGTTAAGTGCACCGGCTGGTGGTTCAAGTGACCAAACTGTGCTCGTGTATATAAAAAGAAAGCACGGGACTGTTTTACTTCGACGACGACACGGTTGGCGCAGTGGTTAAGCGATTGACTGCTGCGCAGCGTGTCGCGGGTTCGATTCCCGCACGGAACAAGTATTTGTATGACCTGCAAGTAGTTGTTCCGGGTCTGGCTGTTTGTGTATGTGAGTTTAAATGTTTGTAAACGCACCCACGATACAGGAGAAATTCATAGTGTGGGGCAACGTTTATTTAAAAAGAAAGAAAAAGAAACTTCATGGAGGTCACCAATATTACGTTAGAAGAGCACATAAAAGTGGTTGAAACGTTTGGTGTTGTATTAACAGCAAAAAAATTAAAGTGCGACGGAGTTAAGAGTAAGTAACTTAACTTAATAGTTATGTTGTTTTTAAATTAATTAAACCGTTAAATCATTTATTTAATTTAAAATTTCTTTACAATGGTGCCGATTCTGTTGTACACCGAACTAAACTAACTAAACTATCACTAAAATTCCTTACTTTTGGCTATGAGAATCTTAACGCTATTCTGCAAAATAAAATCTCTAAATTTAAAAATAATTTTGACACATCTAAAATCAAATTTGACAATTATTGCGACTCCACGTGGTACTTGTTTGCCGTACCACGTGATCTTTTTTTAGAGCCGTAGGCGCGCATTATGTGCGGCCTCGACTTGTTTTGTATGGAATTTTTTACTTTTTGTATGGAAAATATAAAAAAATATTACCAACATGTTGAGTTTTATAGGTTTACGGGTTGCAAAGGGGGTCGAAATTTTCATTATTTTTGCGATAGGACGCACCGTTTTCGAGATATAAGCAAAATAAAAGAAAAAAAGATACAGTACCGTTTTTGCATCTGAAGTCGAGGTGTTGGTGTGAATTTTAGTTCATGACAACTAATTTTATTCCACACCTTTTTAATCGCGATTAAAAATAGTCAGATTTAGTTAAGACAATCAAAATTTTTGGTGAAAAACGTAAAATTCAGAATAGCAAAATTGCCATTTTCACTAAATTATAATCTCAGTGCCATCTTAGTGCTGTCAAACTAAAATTTAGTTAAGTGGTGTCACTTTAGTCAATTTCAGAATGGGAAATCGTCGTTTGACAGGAATAAACTAAATTTTGGTGATTTTTAGTCTAGTTTAGAGAATTTTGTGACAAGAGAATCGGCACCACTGACTCTTAAACTAGACATGAAACGAGGTGCGGACGACTGGGAATGTTGCGTTCTGTTCGTCTACACTGTGAACGAACAGAACGCATCTTTCCCAGTATCGTTCAGAAATAGCGATTATCATCATATCCACAATATTTACATATTCGTAAACCTGAGTCAAATCGCACAATGAAGTGCGGTATTCTTCAGCGTGAGAATAATTAGATAAATCACTTCTACCTAATTTAACTAATAATTTTACTGGATCAGGAACAATAAACCACTGAAAACCATCATGTACGAAATATTTAGAACAAAAATATATTGAATGATTATATTTGAAAAAAATTGACTCTAGATTTAACAATGTGGCACACCACGAATTCATGTCTTTAAATTCACCTCGCGTTAGCAACCAACTATCATCCCCTGCGAACATTCCAAAATAAACATTACTCATATCAAACATTGTTGACACAACAGCCATTAAAAATCTTGTGTTTTGACAGAAGGTCGAAGCATCCCCTGACTTTCGCTGATAATCCACTTTATATCTAACCCCATTCTGAGCATCTGATAACACCGTATGAGCATGAGATTTAAACCACAAACCGACGTAGAATTCCGGTACACCCATCTTTTTCATCATCAAACAGTCAAAAATCAAAGTTGCTAAACCTTGGCTTTTATCATATTTAGATATGTCAATTTCTAACATAGCAGCTCCCTCACTAAGTAATTTCTTTAACATCCACGGAGGAATTTGCTCGTTCATTACTTGTGCGAAATCTTCATTTGTTGTTCTCGTGAAAACCCTAAATTCTTTCTTATAAATCATTTCCATCCTGCGACCTATTTCCCTAAAAATTGGACAAAATATTGCGTTATGATATTTTTCTTGACATGCTATTGTTTGAAGAGCGTTATTCACGTATGGGGCTGTCAAATCTATTGTCGGTTTAACTGTTGGTTTGATCATACATTTAAATTGATTCCAATTCCAATCGAGAATATCAAAATCTGGACCCTCTATTAATTTACGAACTGCTGGTATTTGCGTTGTTAACCATGATTCTAAAGCTTCAGAATTCGGAGTTATAGGATTGTTTTCGAATTCATTGCGCATCCACAAATTACTATCGTCGACATATGATCCAAAAAATTGCGTTATCAACCTTTCACCTAAACAATGAGCGTCAACAAGCCCGTCCAATTCAGGAACCGCCATATTTCTTTTATTCAAAGCAATAATTGATTCCAATTGTGAAGGTCTTCTTGATGCAGGCATCATTGTCTCTAATACAGGTTTTAATTTATCAAATCTACTTTTGGTTGGGACTTTCTTTGTCCGTTTGAATGTCATCAAGTTCAACATCCAACTCGTTGTTTAATAAATTCTCACTGTCGAGTCTATGCTCATGTCTTGAGTTTCCAGGTAATATTAAATCGTGCAAGTTCATTAGAATCGTGGCGTCTGGTGTTGCGAATTGTTTTACTATAGAATGATACATCCTATCTTCATATTTAATAACATCATATATTGGAATAATTTCTATACAACTACTTTCCGTAATTTTAGATAACAATTTATTAACATGCGGACAATCACTTGGGGTAGATGGTTGACGATCAAAACCCAAAATACTACCACCTCTTATTATTAATTGTGTTTTCTTAATTTCTTCGGTTGGGATTCTACAATCTACAATTTTCTTCAACACATCATTTACAGGAGTATAATAAATTAAAGATTGTGTATGTCTACTAATAGCAACCAAAACATGAGATTCAGATGAATAAATCGCCTCTTTCGCTTTAGTTGATAATCGTACAATCACAATATTCTCGGCTTGTTTCCCTTGAAATTCGTGTATGGTTGAAACATTATAACCCGCTTTGACTAAAATTTCTTTTTCAGATTGTTTAAAAACTAGATATTTATAGATTTTATTGTCTTTAATTACGTTTATTAAAGATGTGAAAATTTTTGACACCATACTTCTCTCTACTTTCGAAGCCGATTTAACATCACTATCATATTTATTTCTAATAGCAACCATGACATCAACAGGGCACCTATACGAAATATTGAGAGTTCGGGAGGGTTTAAAAAATTTACTAAAATTACTATAACTGAGAGATATAGATCCAACCCTATTAATATACCCTATTTGACTAGGATCACCTAATAGGTGTAGTGTTTTACATTCAGAATATAAACAAACTAAGAAAATCTCTCCAGGATGCTTCATAAGCGCTTCATCTATCCAAACTTCATCATAAGTTTTCCGACTATTAAGTAAATATGAATCAACAGTCCTGTAAGATTCCCTAAAATCATTTGGAGACTTAGCATTTCGCAGTTTACACAATCTTTCCCTCATATCTGTCGCTCCCTCAGAAGTAGATGTTAGTACCAAATCACCGGGTTTGTGGTTCGTCAGAATAAATGATGTTTTCCCACATCCAGGAACTCCAACGACCATGTCGATATTTGGTAATCTGAAACCAGGATACATATTCGGGGCGTTTCGCGTAACTTCTAAGAAATTTGGTTCTTGAATCAAAACAGTGAATTTACCACACAGCAATAATCTATCTTGAGCTGATTTTAACTTACATTGTTGCTGCATTTCGTCCAAATCGAAATCGATGAATTGACTACCATTAAAAGCATATGAATATTTCACACCGTGTGAAGGAGAAATTAACCACTTGTTATCGTAAGAATCATATACAGCAAAAGACTCTTTTGAAGATTTTAAATATCGTAATGCATTGTAAGACAAAGGACTGGACAATTGAGAATACGCTTCACTATATGTGGCTTTAGCAGTTCCAACAGTTACCTCCCAGATTTCCCTGACCTCTATTATGGCATTAACAGCACTATCGTTACCAGTTTTTTCTTTGATGAATTTTGGTTGATATATCGGAGCCCTGAAATTTGGATTTTTAATAGGTTTCCAAAAAGCATTCGTTGGTTCTTCATACTTTGGTTTATTCAGACCTACATCAAATTCTTCCCCAATTTCGACATCAGTTAATACATACACTATAGATGAAAACTCTTTAGGAACTAAATCTTTCAATTGAAAAAATTATGACCTTACTAAATCCGCATCAACAATATTTCTCAGATCGATAACTAATTCCTTAATCACAGCACTAATTTTTGAATATACTTCTTTAATCACACTAATAGATGTTGTGATATCCGAGAAATTTACTATTAAATTACCACTAACGACTTGAAACAGTTCGTCCGGTAACAGTTCTCCATGTCTGACGCAACTATCTGAATTTTTTTCTTTTATTACCACAAAGGAGATGTTTGATTTTGGGCCACCACTATGTACACTACATAGATAAATAGGAAAAAAATAGGGGAATTTCATAAAAATACTAAAAAAAATATTTGAAGTAGGGTACAGTGGTTCAAAAATGATAATTAAAAAAGTTTTTTAATAAGATAACCCAAATTTTAGGGCAGCCATGACAGTTGTGTTTGACATGACGTTTGACAGTTTAAAGCACAGCTCACTCCTCTCCTATGAACTATCGAAGTCCAGGGTATATTGATAGGCACTACAGAATGAAGCAGTAGGACTGTTAATAAACAAAACGTTCAAGCCTTCGTTACGTTGCTTGCTCCTCTTGACACCGATATAACCAATCTCTAACTTCCCGAATAGGTGATAGAAGATGTGCTGCCGTAGTCGAGTAGAATACCCTGTAGTCTTATTTTATCGAAACCGAAACCCAACCCAAGGTTTGCGGAATTCGTATTGTTTTGTTTTATGGCAGCTAATACACATCAATCAAATGTCATTGTCAAAATGACATTTTTCGCATGCTGCTAATCTGATCCACCATGTTTAATTTTATGTTGTGTTGCTCTCCTTGGCCAAGTTAATTTGAGTATACTTTGAAACGAAGTGAAATTAAAGAAAATTAACAATAAAAAACGGTTACTGTAATACATAGCGATATTTACATATAGTGTACATAGTGCTGGCCCAGGCTCCATACATTTATGGAACATCTCCTTTTACGTTCTCATTTTCAAGTTTAGATCTACTAGGTAATAAATTCACAAAGTTATTAATATTTTCAGAATTCGATAATTTCTTATCAGTATTTTCAACTTTTTCTAATGCGACTCAAAACAAAACAGCCAACTGTAATTTTTTTCAGCGCTCACGGTGATATTAATTTAGGGCGTTATCGCATGATGGCGCATGTCATGACGTCATCTATGACGATTCACGGAACATCGTTATCGCGCTCACGCTAATTCGTAATGGATAAGCACGCTTAAATCGATTACAGCGTAATTCGGGGGTTGTTCCCGTTCGTCCACACCCCGTCGTCCACACTGCGGACGACTGGGAAAGATGCGTTCTGTTCGTTCACAGTGTAGACGAACAGAACGCAACATTCCCAGTCGTCCGCACCTCGTTTCATGTCTAGTTTAAGAGTCAGTGGTGCCGATTCTCTTGTCAAAAAATTCTCTAAACTAGACTAAAAATCACCAAAATTTAGTTTATTCCTGTCAAACGACGATTTCCCATTCTGAAATTGACTAAATTGACACAACTTAACTATATTTTAGTTTGACAGCACTAAGATGGCACTGAGATTATAATTTAGTGAAAATGGCAATTTTGCTATTCTGAATTTTACGTTTTTCACCTAAAATTTTGATTGTCTTAACTAAATCTGACTATTTTTAATCGCGATTAAAAAGGTGTGGAATAAAATTAGTCGTCATGAACTAAAATTCACACCAACACCTCGACTTCAGATGCAAAAACAGTACTGTATCTTTTTTTCTTTTCTTTTGCTTATATCTCGAAAACGGTGTGTCGTATCGCAAAAATAATGAAAATTTCGACCCCCTTTGCAGCCCGTAAACCTATAAATCTCAACGTGTTGGTAATATTTTTTTATATTTTCCATACAAAAAGTAAAAAATTCCATACAAAACAAGTCGAGGCCGCACATAATGCGCGCCTACGGCTCTAAAAAAAGATCACGTGGTACGGCAAACAAGTACCACGTGGAGTCGCAATAATTGTCAAATTTGATTTTAGATGTGTCAAAATTGTTTTTAAATTTAGAGATTTTATTTTGCAGAATAGCGTTAAGATTCTCATAGCCAAAAGTAAGGAATTTTAGTGATAGTTTAGTTAGTTTAGTTCGGTGTACAACAGAATCGGCACCACTGTAAAGAAATTTTAAATTAAATAAATGATTTAACGGTTTAATTAATTTAAAAACAACATAACTATTAAGTTAAGTTACTTACTCTTAACTCCGTCGCACTTTAATTTTTTTGCTGTTAATACAACACCAAACGTTTAAACCACTTTTATGTGCTCTTCTAACGTAATATTGGTGACCTCCATGAAGTTTCTTTTTCTTTCTTTTTAAATAAACGTTGCCCCACACTATGAATTTCTCCTGTATCGTGGGTGCGTTTACAAACATTTAAACTCACATACACAAACAGCCAGACCCGGAACAACTACTTGCAGGTCATACAAATACTTGTTCCGTGCGGGAATCGAACCCGCGACACGCTGCGCAGCAGTCAATCGCTTAACCACTGCGCCAACCATGTCGTCGTCGAAGTAAAATAGTCCCGTGCTTTCTTTTTATATACACGAGCACAGTTTGGTCACTTGAACCACCAGCCGCTGCACTTAACCCCGACATGATCCCGAATGCAAAAGCTCATCGTCACTTTATTGCCATATACCGTGGGCTTGCAATATGCAGCGAGCTGATTGGCTATTTCAAGGCCATGTATCTATTGTTCATTCCCGGAAGCGTCGTCATAACTGATAAGCAAAGACTATTTTTTGTTGGAGGATCGACAGGGAGCAGTTTTAATAGTTGAGTATATCCAGGCGATTGTAACTTTAAAACTTTTTACATATTAATTGCATTTAAACTGATAATGATACAATACCCAATGTGTAAAATTAAAATGTGAAACATTCTTATTTAGTATAAAATACGCAAAAAAGCTTTAGATTTACTAGGTATGTACTTTTAAAGTATTTGCCTTACTAAAGTAATAAAGTTAAGTACATAATATTTTAAAAGTATGTTTATTAATAAGGAAATACTATCATCATATTTTCTTTATTAACTCTTAGACTAGACGTGAGATGACGGGGTGTGGACGACTGGGAATAATGCGTTCTGTACGTCCACAGTGTAGACGAACAGAACGCAACATTCCCAGTCGTCCGCAGTGTGGACGACGGGGTGTGGATGAGCGGGAATGACTCATTACACATACTCCTTTTCCTGTTTTTTCTTAATGTCAAGCTATTTCGAACTCTCTATCAAAACCGCTTCTCATAAAAATCGAATAGTGGTGGTCCTTTTTCAAAAGAATTTCTTTCGTTGCCAGTCAGTTAACTTTAGTTTTATTAACGTACATCTTTCTGTTTACTATAAACTTCTCAATATCATTTCAGCTTAAAAAAGAATCTGACTTCATTCTCACTACCTGCAAAGTATTTTTTTTACAGTGCTTCATGACGTACATGTACTCTTATACCGTGTAAAGCCTTTGTATGCCTTTTAGTCGCGTCTCAATTTCCGAAAAGTCCGTGTCATTTGGTAAAAATGTATTTCCGGGTTCTAAAAAGCTTATCGAAATGGTCTTCAAATTATTATGAGAGTGTAGAGCTGCTTTCATCATTAAAGTCAATTTCATATTTCTGTTCTGACCCCGCAGGAATCACTCTATAGTATTAGGTGTTCCTGTCTCTACTGATAGTTTATTATCGATGTGATGCAATACTACTTATTACTAAACCAATTAAAGACTTGGCTAAAAGGTCCCAGCAACCAGGCCATTAAAATTATTAAAAAAAAGATGTGATGCAATGCAATAGGCACGAGCCAACTTCCTGTGCTCTCCTCCCTGCTTCGCCTTCAACCCATTACATAGGTACATAACAATATCCCTTGTCGTCTGATGCAGAATGTATACCGCTATTGTACACCCATAGTTGTCGTTTATAAAAGACGATGTTAGTAGGGATTCTAGGTAGAGGGAGCGTTTTCTCTAAGTCAAAGGTCATTCTACATTATTTTCTTCTTTCGCTGTTAGGAAGTCTTTATTCATTTGCTTCCATAGACCTTGAGCAATTTAAAATTTTTAGCAGAAAAGTTCCAAGTAGTGTGGATCTCGTTTGTTTTCCATTTTTAATTTGTAACAATGTTTCAAGTGTACTTTAATCATATTGGCAATACCAATTAATATTCATTCGTCACAAACATTTTGTTCTAAATGGCATGAATCCTTACTGCACTTTATTTTCCATAAGTCCCATAGATGTGGGTTGGTATACATTAGGTATATCTTTTCCTAGGGAACAGATACCAAAGCGAGTCTTTGCTACATGAAAATAAGGCTCATTTTAGGTTGGTTGGTAAAGATAACTCGATAGTGACAAATTTGTGGGTTGGAACATTTTGGCACAACTGGGTCCAATTATAATAGGTACTTTATCCATAGTTTTCAATGTTATGACGAAATAAATATCGAATTACTTATTAATTTTAAAATAATGTTCAAATGGTGCAATTAGATTCCTGTAGATCGATGTCGATCAGTGCCCTACACCCTCTTGAGTGATGTAATCAATCGACTGCTATCTAATTGCACTTTTAGGGTGATATTGCGACAAGTACTACTTACTGACGATTAACAAACATTTATAATCGTTTTAATGTTGATTGTTGTTAAATTAAAGCCTATAGCTTTGTGTGATTATGTGTGCCTTCATGGCGTAAATTTGTGAATAGAGATCTTTGAAATTGACTAGATAGACTTGATGTTATTTTTATATTAAATAATTTATCACAAACAGGTACATGCACGTAAAACCTGGATTGTTACCTAAAAACTTTATAAATAAGTTACATAAATACTGATAATGACCTCAGTTATGGAGCTGTGACAATATTACTTACTTAAATTATCTTTAAAAAAATGAAAACAACTTTTGAAACAACAACTGTGTACTTACTTAAGTTAGCTAAATATGTGGTTAAGTATATACTTTATTATTCCACAGTCTGTACTTAAAGGTTAAGTAGTGAGAATGGTCACAAAATATTACATTCTGTTCTGATTAATCACATACCAGTGGCCCTCTAACTTATTTACTTATGAGGGCCACCGGTGCGTGATTAAACAACATTCCAGAAATCTATTTTTATAGTTATATTGCTTTAACTGATCGAAATTATAGCTCCAAATAGAATTTATAGTATATTTATAAAAACAACTGTACTTATAGCATAAAATGTATGTATCTAAATAAGTTGAATATTGTGTACCTACTTAGTAAGTGTGACTTTGCCTTAATTGAGAATAAACTTAATGAAACATTGCCTTAAAGATTGAGATTACTGTTTTATTATACATCAGTGTCAATGAAAATATATATCATGTTTTCTGGATATTCTTTTTATTACCTTTTCTCCCAAATAAGTTGTGGATTAAAATTACCAAAAAGTTCCAATACAGAAAGTTTTTTTTAACTTTTCATTATAAATTTGTCTTCAAAACAGTTGTATAGCCCGGATAACCCAATCAGAACACTATATAAAGATAGATTTGGTTATGATGAGAGAAACAAAATAAACATTGTTGTGATTTTGGTTTTATTTCATATAAGTTGCACTTTTCCATTCTTAACAAGATCAGCAATAGGTTTGTACTGCAAAATATGTTGTGATCCCTCTGCAACAAATACAACAAACAATGGTTACAGCAAGCAATATTATGGATGAAATATTTTCAGTATTGTCACAACATAAAATTAAATTGTTCATAATCTACAAAAGAACATAAAGCATACAAACCTTCCAAGTCTATCTCTTCATCCTCGCCAGCAAGGTCTTCTAGCACAACTCCATTTACTGTTTCATTGGCTTTCAGAAACACATGGCTTTGCATGTTTGGATGCTCTGCCATTTTATTATTTTCAAACATTTGCATATTGCCAGGCATTTTATCTAGAACAACAGTCTTCATGTGATTTTCCATATTCAATAGATATTCTTGAGCATACTTATATTCTGACGGGGTAAGAAAATTAGTCCCTGACTCCACCCGTTGTCTTTCTTCATTTAATATTGGTATACAAAATTTCTCTATTTTACTTAACCTAGTTTTAAGATAATTGCATATAATAAATTTAATTCTACTCAATTCCATTTTGTGTATAGTAGCACGAAGGTCTGTCTTAGGAAGTTTGTTTATATTGCGCTCCATGTGTTGTATTTGACCCAGCATGCATTCGACCATATCATTACGGTGAGGCAATATTTCGGGAGCTAACCTTTCGTTCTGCCAGGCACTTTGAAGGGTTTTTAGTACGACTTCAGCTGTAATTTCTTCTTCTTCGTCTTCGCTAAGTTCAATGTTTTCGTCGGTTAGATCCATCACTAATGTATTTATTCAGACAGTAGCTACAAAGAGTTTAAAACTAGTTTATAGCAAAATATCTCTATACCAATCTACCACAATGTAAATTAATAATAAAAAAGGTAAATAAAACACGTAAAACAAAAAAAAATACGGTAAACGGGAGCCTAATTCAGTTCACATTTAATTTTGACATTTTGACATTATTTGACAATGACTTGACATGACCACAGAGTACTTTTACCATTGAGCGTAGACCTCAGACCATAGATAAGTATAAGATGGCGGCTTGCGGTAGAGCTGCGCGCATTTATTGTTCTGAGTTGTTCTGAGTATAATATCAAAATTTTCTTCAAAACACTGAAAGAAACAAGTTGCTATGACAACTGATGTACTTGTTGGCTGTGACAAAACATGGCGACCGGCCGCAGTGAGATTATGCTGTATACTGTTCGTTATGCCAAGTCCTTTCTTTTCCTTAGACTGAGGCGTAGACAGATTTCTCTGTCTACGCCGGTCTACGCCATTGAGCTATAAGCACAGACTACAATATAGTATAATTATGGCTATATTGTACACAGACAATTTGCCATTGACAGTTGACAAAAAAAGCTGTTTATTTCAAATAATCCTCTACCAAAAAACTATACACCTTTCATCACAAATCTTCGTCATTAACTTAGACCACTAACCTCGTCATCTTCATTTTGTCTGTCACGGTGCCTGGATTCATTTCGTTCCATAGGAAGATGGTGCCATGTGCCATCTTTCCAATGATGCTCAAACGAGCACATTCTTTTTTGTCTTCCTCACATGGAAATAAATCAATCACTACCAGCACCACAAAGAAGAAAAACTTGCCTCCCACACCATCAGCAATGATCACCATCGTAGACAAAGAAAAACTGCTTAGCGTGTAAGGGACAGAAAATCAAGTACCTGCAACTTTAGGGTTACCCCCTTCAAGGTGATTTTACCCCGAATATTCACGTTTTTCAATTTCTATTATCTACTTTGTACAAACGCACAGGCTTTATAAATAGAAATAACACATCAAAGTCAAAATAGTTTATTCTTAGTAGGAATTCTTTCACCTACGGGAAAAAGGACATTTAAATAAAACCTGAGATATGTACAGGATAAAAAAAAACTTTTTATTAGGTACCCGATTTACAAAAAAGGTATAACATTATTATAATAATATGAGACAACATCCACACAAGGTCTTCAGGTCCCGAACTAGGTAGTGCCTGTACTACGGTAACCTGATGACTACTGATATACTTAGACACACCCAGACACAGGTCAAACAGACATGTTCATGCACACAAATGTTTGATTTGTCCGGGGATCGAACCCGGAACTAGCGGCTCAGAAGGCAGGGTCGCTACCAACTGCACCAACCGGTCAGTCATGTTTCATTAAATCTAAACAAGTAAAACATATTTTTTAACCGACTTCAAAAAAAGAAGGAGGTAATCAATTATTCGACATGTATGTATGTAATATTATTGGAATTGCAAGATATTGACTTACGCGGATAATCGATTAGGGCTTCCAATCAAATGTACAAAATTATATACAGTATGTATGTTTGTACGTATGTTTGTCCACGCATTTCTCCGAAACTATTCATCGGATTGTGATTGTGTTTTTGTATTGGCTTACATTTACTTCAACTTGGGAACCGTGTAATTTTGTTCAGTCTCTCCATTGGTACCGTGGACGTAGACGCAACAGTGCTTGCTGATGGTAAGGCCTTTATAGAAAATAATACCACAATATTATCAATAGGTGATGATTTTGATGAGTAGATATTTTATAAATAATCACATTTCTTTCTTACCTCAACAGGAATAGCTTCAGGATGTAAATATGTTTTATTTCCAACTTTCTTAAAAGAAGAGTTTTGAAAGCGTTGGCTGCATATTTTAGAGCTTTTCTTTGGTACCCAGTTATTTCTTTTAGTTGCTTTTATCCATAATTCCCGTGATTCTGGTTTGGCTGGAAATCTGAAAGTTTTTGACACTTTAATTAATACCTACTTATTAGCTATACCTAGGTACTTATATTTAATACCTACTTACAATATTTTATACTATAAATAGGTACTAAAAGGTAAGGTAAGGTCATGTACTTTAACAGTTTATAAACCATATTAGTTGAAAACTTCCACGGTCTTCCACCGAATAAACCGAAATATTTAGCTACTTACGAATGAAAGGACAATGCGGCAATTTTCTTTCCATTATCACTTTTGCAACCAAGAACACTACACCGTACCATTTTGCAGCAATAGCTAAAGTCAATCCTCAACAATAAATACAAAATCGTCCGTATTTTTCGAAATAACAAATTAGATAATTTAAAATATCGTCGCAACCTTTTTGAATGCGTATCAAACGTCAAACTTTGTTTATCATTTGAAGCGCTCACCTTAAAATACGTGACACGCGATAAGGGACAAAAAATGTTAGGCTCTGTCTCTTTTCTTTACAAGCATCTTGTATATATTTTTCTTCTGTGAGATAGAAGATGACCAGCAGTCTATAGTTTTCTCTGTCTACGATCACCATAGAGGATGATGACAACAGGTGGGAAGACAGGTGATGTCATCATGCCACAAAATACCAATGACTAAAGAATAAGAGAGGACATGAACTAAAAGATCGTATCGCGTGCCCGCGTGGAAAGTAAAATGGCGTAGGCTCCGCCCATTACCTAGTGTTGCCCTCTGCTCATTCTTTGCAATGATTTTGTTCATCGTGTTGATTACAAATCGATTAATCGAAATCACATACATTAAAATAAGGTTTTTGATTTTAAGTAGATAGTAGGTAAGTAGGTTGTTATTCGATTCTCATTCTAGGACGTCGCATTATGGATTCAGTACAAAAAAGCCTGTTGTTGCGTAATCTGACTGAAAAATTGCAAAAATCATCAATTTGGCGGTTCATTTAAAATTAATTGTACTTGATATTATTTACTCTATGATTAATAGTTGCTCGTGATAATCAAGCTAGAAGAAGAGTAAATTAAACTGCAACAAGGAATTCAAAACTACACCGATTATTAACAAAATAAAACAACAGAAATCGATATTATGCATTTAATGGGAGAACCGTTTTATTTCAAATAGATACAATAATATCAGTTTGTAATTAGTATTAAGTACACCAATAATGTGAAATACAATAAAGTCTGCCTGTCTACAATAAATGTACAGGGAAATAATAATGTATTATGACTCAAACTCAAAGCATTTATTTCAAATAAACCAATTACAGGCACTTTTGAATTGTCAAGGGGTCGGTCAGTCAGAAAGATGAAGCTAGTTGCCCATTCCAAAGCGTAGTAGGTACCTATGGAGAAGAACGGGCCAGAAACTCCATGGACACTCTTTTAAATCAAAATATTGTTACAAAAAAGTGGTTACATCATTCATGTTGTAATTATACATGTGAGAACGATGTAGAAAGACGTGCACGTTAAAAGCGTCCGTAATAAAAAGATAAAAACAATTATGGAATTAAAATAAGCCGTGGCAGCTAAGAAATGACCAGTGCCTACTGACGGCGCCCGTTCACGAACATGACGTATGGATCAGCACCATTCAGCTCAACCATTTTGAAGGGAACTCAATGATCCAATACACACGCCACCACCAGCGACACATTTGAGTGAGCATGACATACTCTCAGCCGCCAGGGCACATTCAAGTCAATGAAAGACGAACCCAGTAACCTTTATAGTGGGTACATAGTGCTCACACATGTGCTATGCAATTATACAATACTAAGAGATTGAATTTATACAATGCAAAGATAGGTTGTACAATCTTCATCAGCTCCAACATTATTTTCGAATTATGGGTAAATGTAGGCTTACAATGAAAATGTGATAATTTACCTTAGGGAGCCTTGTCGGTATTGCATTGTCGTGAAGTCTCACTATATCAAGACTTCTATTAATACAAGACTCTTCAAAATGTAGTGAACAAACAAATACTTTTTCCTGGCTGGAGTCGATATTTTCTTGACCCAATGATTCAAGCCACTAACTTTTAAGTTTATCATTTTTTGGTAACCTAAAAACACAAACAAAACACGCAAACTAACATAAATGTGTATATTCTTTCATGCTAAATATTCAAACGAAATTTGGTTTTTATCGATGCAAAATCGATTCGTTGTGCAAATTACACAATCACAACACTATATTTGTCAATAAAAATACGTAGTAAACAAAACCAAAATAAGGAAATATATCGTTCCAAAGACTATGAATAGGCAATAATCTATGACCGAACAGTAATAAACATGAATTGAGACTAGAAATTGGTATAAATTTATATAGGAAACTTAATAATCTATGAATTCTTTCGACTTACTTGTGCAGGGATATCAGAGGCGCTTTTTTACTGTAATTCGAGCCACAGCCCCACACACAACACTTAGGCATGGTTTCCTCTATCACAGACAGCCTCAGTCAATTTTACAGCACTCAAAATGTTCTCAAAATGAAAAAAAACTTAATATTTAGTCGCACGATAACGCCAAATGACACTTCATGTACACTCTGAGAAGTACTCAAAACCAGAAACTAAAATGGCGAACCGGCCGATGGGCAGGGCTTCCGTGACGTCATACTTCAATATTGCAATTTTAGAAAACTGACAAAATACGGTTTTCTCTTTTTGACACTTGCAGAATTGCATAAGTTAGAAAGAAACATGTATATTTTTTTATTTCTGTATAGAATCGTGTGATATTTCCATAATGTATAATTTATATAGATCTTTTAGTTCATGTCCTCTCTTAGTCTAGTCATTGCAAAATACCCACACAACGCAACCCAAAAAGAAAAAAGCTATCTAATAGCCCACCTTCTACGGAAGGACATAAGAATCCATCACAGAACTTGCAAAGCTAAAATCAAAAAATAAAATGTAATTTATTCAAACTAGGCTGAGAATCGGCACTTTTTGAACGTAAAAATTACATAAGACAGTCCCCCAAAACGCCTGCTATTCACCACTTCCTCGTGCTTTAGCCGAGAAGAAGAAGTGGCGCAACCACAGGGCGCAACAAACTACCCAGCAGCACAGCTGGCTGGATTCTATACAGTAGAAACTAATTAACATTACGAATGATTCATTTGACAGGACTAAACTAAGGGACTAAACAGGACTAAACTTAATGAACTAGAAAGAAAAAGATGCAATGAACTTGGTTTAGTTTGTAAACAAGGGAATCGGCACCAATGTCAGCTAGCACACACCAATTCTACCTGTTGGGTTTTGAGAACCAATGAAAGACACAGTTATAATTTCAACTGATTAATTTATTATATTTACAAGCTGTGCCCGCGACTTCGTTCGCGTGGATGACGATGATAAGTTATCAATGAGTTTTTTGTGTAAAGTGCTATTTGTGTAGAACGTTATCTATCGAGCATACCGGTATTAAATGATATCTTTGCTCGCGGCATCGTTCGCGTTCTGCAAGATTTTTGTAGTAGATTTCTACTTTGGTACCTGTTTAGCAGGATAACCGATAGCGAAGCTGATGTTCATTGCAACGAATGCTCACAAAGATAATGGTAACGACAGATAGTCACCGTACGACATCAATTGAGAGCTTCAGCATACACGACATTGTCAGTGAGCCCGTCCGGAATATGAACATAAAGGTTCCTTGGACTGCTCACACGGGAAAGAGCGACGTAAAGCTGACCATGTGAAAAAGAACTCACGCAGTTCAATTGACTGAGAAGAACGCGAGAGTGCGTGTCGTTCACTATCAGCACTTAACCTCAATTCTCGATCGGCACTGGTTTCGCGTGCTCTTGCTTCAGTCATGCTATCCCGCATGCGGCTTTAACCGGGATTCTCGCTCCTCAGCTGATTCTTGTGATCTGGCTAGTCTCATTCGCCTAGCGTGTCTCGATGTAACAGAAAGAGATGGTCTCTTTCTTTCTGTTATAAGTATATCCGTATTCAAAATAGTATCTTCGTCGTGTGTGATACTGATATTCCATTGAATTGAAAAAAAACCAAAGAAAATTAGATTTTGGCGGGTTACAACTGAGGATTCACCTTAAAATTTTATGAAAAGGAAAAAAAAATCCTAATCTACAGTACCTACACATCTGTAAACTAGATAGATACTAATGAACTGCGATAGGTGCAAATCGAATTTGCATAGTTAATGACCTCTGTGAACGAGTGCGTCGAGTCGTATCCGTCAGCTGATTCAAAAATCTTACCAGAGATAGGCTGTCGTGGTCATATGGTGGTATGGTGGTATTGTAGGTAGGTACACGCTGTTTTTGAGAATTTCCTTAACTAAAGAAAACTCAATGTCGTAACCCAACCGAACCGGAGGAATCACAACACGATCGGCACTCGCGAGGTAGGTACTTAGTGCCTCCCAATGATACTTGTTATTGTAGCACACCACTATGTTCTGGTACTCCTGGTTGGTATACTTATAATTTGGCATTGTTGCGTTTGTTGCCCAAAGCCCGAAACGTGTTAGCAAAGGCGCGTGCGATGGAATGGATTACGTGGATTGTGCGGGACTGAAAAGGCGTGGGGACTGGCAGGGGAGGGAGGCGCGCGCGCGGCACATTCGCGTTCTACCCTTTGATCATTCATAAAAACCGCGCGCCGCCTTTAATGACAGTAAATACAACGTAGAAACTAGCGTAATGGATGTTTTAAAATAAGGAGCCAGTACTTAATGTATGTCGAGTCTTTTTTTTTTAAATATCATTTAGATTAAAAAGAAAAAAAAATCTTATGGCTTCTGTACCAGCTATAGGTGTACCTCTCAAAATATTTCGTGTATGAGATACACCTTAAATAATTACCACCCTTTAGACCTACCGACTGACTTTGAATTATTTTAGTATTCTTGCAGAGCGATGAACATGTCAATGATGGAAATCTCGAGTTTCGATTATTAACAGCCACTGTAATGTGCCTGCAAAGAAGGCGGTGTTCCACCCTGAGAGGTATCAGTCTCGTTGGAGAAACCGCTTTTGAACAGTATCGACAAGAGGAAGTTCTCCCAAGGCGCCGACACCGCGCCTCTCTTGCCACTGCGACGTCGTGACTCTCCATTACTAAGATAGCTTATTCGAAACGAAAACATGTACCATTTATTATAGATATTTTTTATGAAACAAGGTGAAGGTAAACATCCAGAGGAAAGCTGAAGCTATCTAATACTATTTGTAGTCATTTTCAATACTGTATTATGATGATAAGGCTTTCGTCTGCTGTCGGGCTCGTTGTTAAAAGCTGATAAAACTTCTTTTTTTTACTTTTCTAGTAAGACCTACCTACCTATCATTTAACCAACATCAATCTGCCATAATAACGATTAGACTACATCATAAGAGGGTTCCAATGACATAATAGCTTATATCCATACCCATCTATGGATATGGGAGGGCAAACCAGGGCCAATACAACATGCGGACTTTCCGCATGGTTTTTAATTACGGGGCTGCACAGCGTTCCTTTTTTTTATGATTTTGATTATTAAGCCTTATTATTATTATTAAGCCTTTTTAAATCGTTCAATTTATCGAATGTTTTTACTGAACCAACTAGAGTAACTGCAAGATCTGCTACTTGTATTGATAATGTCTTCTGCGATTGTGATTATTTAGTGAAAGCCATCGTAAATTATTTGCCATCTGATCATAGTGGACAAACGGTAACTTTTAAGTTTAAAACACCTTTGCAAAAAGTGCAAATACAATTTAGACCAATAACGACAGGCAAATTAAGTAGATTTAATAGTACCTTAAACAATAAGTTAAATGTTCTGAGTCATAATATGGACGATGCAAATAAATTGTATGAGAATTTCTTTTCAGTAGTGCACAATGAATTCAATAAAACTTTTGAAAAGAAAACAAAAAATATTTGTCCTAATTTTATTTTTAGTGACTGGGCAACTAGAGGTATTAGGATTAGTAGGGAAAGACTGTTCGATCTGTACGGCCTTAAGCCTTACATTAACACTGAAACTTTCAACAAGTATGTTGCTACATATTCAAAAATTTTTAGGAATACCTGCAAGATAGCTAAAGCCCAGTACATTAGCAACAAGATTAAATCAGCAGAAAATAAAATAAAAACAGTTTGGAAAGTTATAAATAACGAAACTAGTAGGAAAAAAATACGAAGCACAGATTATACATTGGAGACTTCACGTGGTGCCATAAGCTCTAACTTAGAAGTCGCTCAAGAATTTGTAAATTTCTTTACTAACATACCAGCTAAAACGACGGAAGCTTTAAATTCCTCACCTGATGTCTCCATTGATTTATTAAGAGCGAACGTTTTAGGCTGCCCGGTTGAATTTCAATTTAAACATATAAACCCTATGATAGTTATAAAAGCTTTTCGGCAAATAAAAATCAAATTGACCGAAGATCTATGGGGAATGTCTATCAAAGTTTGTACATCAATAATCGAGACTATAGCACCATACTTAGCTTTAATATTTAATTTGTGTGTAGATCAAGGAGTCTTCCCGGATTTAATGAAATACAGTAAGGTTATACCACTTTTTAAATCTGGGGACAGCAAAGACACCAACAATTATAGACCAGTATCTGTTTTGCCAGTATTCAGCAAGGTGTTCGAAAAGGTAATGCTCAATCAAATGCTTAATCATTTTAACACCAACAAAATCTTACACGGTCAGCAATATGGTTTCACCAAAGGACGTTGTACGACTGACGCCGGTGTCACTTTATTAAAACACATATTTACAGCGTGAGAGGAGGCCCAAGATGCCATAGGGATCTTTTGTGACCTCTCCAAGGCATTTGACTGCGTTGATCACGAAACCTTGCTCTTAAAACTTGAGCATTACGGACTAGGTAAACTCGCGCTTAGTTTAGTACAATCTTATTTAAATGATAGACAACAAAAAGTGCAAATAAATGGTGTCAATTCACCTCATTTAAAAGTACAAATGGGTGTTCCACAAGGATCGATATTAGGTCCCTTCCTCTTTTTAGTATATATTAATGATCTACCCCATTTATTTAAAAACCAACCACAAATGGTGTTATTTGCTGACGATACTTCTTTAATCTTTCTTTCTTTCTTTAATCAAATCTTGACGATGTAAATAATGCCCTACTGCAGGTACATAATTGGTTCACTGCTAATAATTTAGTATTAAATGGGAAAAAAACGAAATGCATAAGATTTGCTTTACCGAATGTTAAAAGTAGTGATTGTGACATAGTATTGAATAACGAGAAACTAGAATTTGTCGATGAAACTGTTTTCCTGGGGATAACGCTCGACTCAAGGCTGCAATGGGGTCCTCATTTGACATCTCTTGCAGGATGGCTAAGTTCAGCAGCTTATGCTGTAAGGAAAATCCGTCAATTTACTAATGTAGATACCGCGAGGCTAGTCTATTTCAGCTATTTTCATAGTATCATGTCTTACGGTATTTTATTATGGGGACGGGCTGCCGATATTGAGTCTATTTTTATTCTGCAGAAAAGAGCTATCAGAGCAATATACAGCCTACGCAGGCGCGATTCTCTAAGGGAACTGTTTAGAGACATTAACATCATGACAGTACCTTGTCAATATATTTATGAAAACATCATGTACGTAAGGAAAAATTTAAATATTTTCAGTAAAAGAGGTGAAAGACACAACTATAGGACTAGAAATAGGGACCAATTAGTTCAACCAGGTTTCAGACTGGCTAAAGTAGACTCATCCTTCATGGGGTACTGTTTAAAATGTTACAATAAAATACCTCCCCACATACTCCAACTGAATGAAACGAAATTTAAATCTTGTATAAAACGCACACTATACAGCCAAGCATATTATAAGTTGGGGGATTATATCGCTGACAAAAATGCTTGGCTCAGGGCTGGTCCTGCTCCACAAGGGCGCGTAAACTAATTAATTAGCATTCGAAAATAATGTTGGAGCTGATGAAGATTGTACAACCTATCTTTGCATTGTATAAATTCAATCTCTTAGTATTGTATAATTGCATAGCACATGTGTGAGCACTATGTACCCACTATAAAGCTTACTGGGTTCGTCTTTCATTGACTTGAATGTGCCCTGGCGGCTGAGAGTATGTCATGCTCACTCAAATGTGTCGCTGGTGGTCGCTTGGATCATTGAGTTCCCTTCAAAATGGTTGAGCTGAATGGTGCTGATCCATACGTCATGTTCGTGAACGGGCGCCGTCAGTAGGCACTGGTCATTTCTTAGCTGCCACGGCTTATTTTAATTCCATAATTGTTTTTATCTTTTTATTACGGACGCTTTTAACGTGCACGTGTTTCTACATCGTTCTCACATGTATAATTACAACATGAATGATGTAACCACTTTTTTGTAACAATATTTTGATTTAAAAGAGTGTCCATGGAGTTTCTTGCCCGTTCTTCTCCATAGGTACCTACTACGCTTTGGAATGGGCAACTAGCTTCATCTTTCTGACTGACCGACCCCTTGACAATTCAAAAGTGCCTGTAATTGGTTTATTTGAAATAAATGCTTTGAGTTTGAGTTTGAGTTTTTTCTATATGTCGTTATTTTAATATTCACCTTCTTTTGAACATCATCTTTCCCCCAAGCCATACATTGTTTCCCTGGTCCTCCCCTTCTCCGTCTTTCATCATTCCTCGGCAATACATGACATGCCCGTTACATGATAACCGATTTCCACAATACTTTTCGGTAATCGACGTCACTTTCATACTTCCTCTTCCTTCTTTTATCATTCACACCCCTCTTAACATTCTCACTTGAGCTCACCTTTTGTGGTCCAACATTCTGATCCACCCATTGCTTTTTAAATCTTCGCCAAAAGTTTAAGACTGAGAGAAGCTGCAAACTGAAACCATCCACACCAAATATCGTTCTCTTCTTTATTCTAAATTAAATGTAGGTAGGCAGGTACTAGGAGTAGGTAAGTAGGGGAAGGTGCGATGTAAATGCGACGACAGCTAGCGGCTATAATCCTGTTAACGTTTTACAAGGTACTTCTTAGTGACCTCATAACGATATTAGCCAAGTAGGACATAAGAAATGCAGGGTTGAAATGTGTACTAATTTTACCCCTAGTATTTATTTTAATGGATTGGTTGCATATTGCAGACTCTGTAAAAAGATAGACCAAGTAAAATATGGAACTCCGAACTCCGTTTCGTCTTTGTGGAAAAAGCAATAAAGCACCCATGCAAGTGCTTTGATTTCCCAAATTGTTAGATTTTTTTGATTTTCTAGTAACTTATTAGTTACTTACCTACTTTTATAATATACTTTAAGTTCAGATAGCAAAATTTTACGCCTTCTTACCACTTCTGAACCTGAAGCAAATGGTCTGTATTATTTTGTAACACGACTCCATCCCTGTATAAAAATTGTCTCCAAGTATTGTGTAGGTAATGTGTTCACCTTCTTAGATACGTATCGTATATCTCATTATGAATATTGATTTTCTCCGCGACGTCATTGGTAATCCTAAAGGTCTCTATATAAAAGACGTTGCAAAACCTGAGACCGACGAGTAGCCTCCACAGCCACGGCAGCCCTGCCGCACCACGAGATTGGTTAAAGTTCCTACACTTAAGACTGGAGTAGTTCGTTTAACGATTTTCTTCAGTATTTTTGTAATAACCATCTCGGAGCATTCCTCTCCTAATTTTAAGTAAGCACAAAGTAGTTTCCACGTTTTTTATTTTTACTGTGTGAGTGATTCTTGGCTAACGAGTGCACAATTCTAAGGTGAAGACAACGAAGATGTCACTGACGCTGGATCCCGGGCCCGGAATAGCTGCACTGCAAGCATGGGGTGGCCAAGTAGCGGCGTATGGCGCCTCCAACCAGACCGTCGTGGACAAGGTGCCGCCAGATATGCTTCATATGGTCGATCCTTACTGGTGAGTCTAAATATTTTTAATGTTCTGTTTGATTTGAGCGCTCGTTATATCTTAAATTATTTATATATTTTAACACGTTTTATTATTTATCATAATTCGAATGTTTTTGTAATTCAGGTACCAGTTTCCTCCGATGAACCCGCTTTGGCACGGACTCTTGGGATTCACTATCGGCTGTCTTGGATTCGTCTCTATCACTGGCAACGGAATGGTCATCTACATATTTATGTCAACGAAGGTAGATTTTATTTTGAATTTGGGTAGATAATTTCTTTCATGTATTTTTTAAAATTAATTTCTTTGTTTTTTTTCAGAGTCTTAAAACTCCATCAAACTTGCTAGTGGTTAATCTCGCTTTCTCCGACTTCCTCATGATGTGCGCTATGTCTCCGGCTATGGTGGTGAATTGTTACAACGAAACATGGGTATGGGGTAAGTTCTGCGTGATGCTCCTTTATTATTATTTTTTTGTTACTTATCATGTAGCAAATAACAACTCTTCTTCGTCTTCCTTATTCAGGTGCTCTTGCATGTGAACTCTACGCTTGTGCGGGCTCACTATTTGGATGCGCATCGATTTGGACTATGACAATGATAGCTTTCGACCGCTACAATGTTATCGTGAAAGGTATCGCCGCCAAGCCCATGACTAACAACGGAGCTCTTCTACGTATACTCGGTATCTGGTTGTTCTCACTTGCTTGGACTCTCGCGCCATTCTTCGGCTGGAACCGGTAAGGACTCCTAAATTCCGTTTAAGTGTTAGTCTCACAAAAAAATAATCACTTGGTTACTAATTTATATACGTACCTATTACAATATTACAGATATGTGCCTGAAGGAAACATGACAGCGTGTGGCACTGACTACTTATCCAAAGATTGGTTCAGCCGAAGCTACATCCTTATCTACTCCGTCTTCGTATACTTCATGCCTCTTTTGCTTATCATCTATTCTTACTTCTTTATTGTCCAGGTAACTCAGAAAATACATTTCGGGCTTATTAATTGTCTTGGTTCTATTTGTTAATTATTGTAAAATAATGGTAAATTATAATGTTTTTCTTTTGCATTCAGGCCGTAGCAGCTCACGAGAAGGGAATGAGGGAACAAGCTAAAAAAATGAATGTGGCTTCCCTTAGGTCTTCAGAAGCGGCTAACACTAGTGCTGAGTGCAAATTGGCAAAGGTCTAATACATTCTAATTGATCAATGTTAGTAAACCCGTTGGAATTTACTCAAATTCTTGGTTAATAATCGCAACATATCGTTTCAGGTAGCACTGATGACCATTTCACTGTGGTTCATGGCGTGGACACCATACCTCGTAATCAACTACACGGGTGTATTCGAAAGCGCGCCCATCAGCCCTCTAGCGACTATCTGGGGATCACTCTTTGCTAAGGCTAACGCCGTCTACAATCCTATTGTATATGGTATCAGGTATGTATTCTACCTTTACTTTCTCGGAAAAATCGTGCAGACCTATAGATATGTCCCCGTATGCCCATGCCCATTTTTTGTAATAGTCAACCGCGCTCGCCGCGCATCTGCCGACAGTACAACCCAGGCTTATTAACTTCTAATGCATAATTATCGTTCTAGCCACCCGAAGTACCGCGCTGCTCTGTACCAGAGGTTCCCGTCGCTGTCGTGCCAGGCGTCGCCAGACGAGAGTGGCTCCGTGGCATCCGGCGCCACCGCCGTCTCCGAGGAGAAGCCGGCCGCCTGAACACCACGCTCACACCTCGTCCGACGACAAAACTTCCACGACTCGGCCTCGCTGCTCTATGGACACACGATTCTGCCAAAGCGATGTTATTTATTATTTTTATACGCAAACATTTACATTTGTACAAAGCTATTTAAACTCGAGCACAGACCGTGTGCTGGTTGCAAAATATTCAGGCTGTCCACCTTACAAATCGGCACTTGCGTATTTTGAGTTCACGTTTTGGGTATCGAGTTGAACGTTGCACACTTTTCTTATACCTTACATTTGCTTTAAATATCGGTCGACGACATATAAAAAAATCCAAAAAAATATATAATCAGTAGTATGTCGCCAGGCCACCCCTTTATCCATGAGACTGCTCCTCTTAGATATAGGCATTGCTATAGATATCTCTACCTTACGATGAAACAGGCTCTGTATCTTGGACTAATAAAGTTAAGCAAGCAAAGTGGTTAATGATCACATAACAATTTGTTTTTCTTTCTTCTAAGTAGGTACACATAGTACCTAACCCCTTGACCTCAACTAAAACGTACATACATAGATAAAATAATTAACGACATTGATGTTGTTTGAAAGGAATATAATTATGGAAACCTTGGTAAGCTTACATACGTTGAACCATTAAAAAAAAAACATTGATATTTAGAAAAATACTAAGTAGGTAGGTACTTAAGTAATATAAATAACACACACACAACATCCGCGAAGGGTTAGACACAGGCGTATCCCAAATCCACATTTTCCCAGCAGAAAGGAGAATGACCTTTGTAATGGAAAAACCTAATAACACTTCGCCTGACCCGAGAATCGAATAACACGCTCTGCAGTCGCACTTGTGACTACCTACTAAACCAACGAGACAGTCTGAAACACACAACACAAGCTGTTCGCGACGGAGCGTCACCATACTCAGATTTGTTAATGTAAATAGTAATTTCTTAATTTATTTATTCCCTAATTTCTTGAATAGAATGTATGTACGTGTCGGAACATCGCCATACTTAATTATGTTCAAATAATAGTAATTTACTGCTAAGAATGTTTTAACACGTAATGGACAGCGGACGTACCACTACTTGCGCCCATGTACCCAGATAGGGTCTTGAGTTCTGAAAAGTTCTTAGTGAATAATTGGTAGTAAAACCTTTTAAACGTTGTGTTTTATAGCATAATAAGATAGAATAGGTATAGTTCTAGCCTAGACCTCATATTGTATGTACTAGAATGCTAATAAAGATGAAATTGAGTCGTTTTTCATTTAACCCACTGGTCGCATCCTTGTGAGCATCAAAAGGGTGGGACGTATATAGTTTCCCTATAGTTTTTTGGTACGTCCAGGTAGCCTGGACCGAGACCTAGCCCTGGACGTAATTTTTGGACCTGTGGTCAAATGGGAAGTCCACCTTTTTGATGAACACAGGTTGCGAGCAGGGGCAAAATAGTACGTTTTTTCATACAGTCTTCAGAGGCACTTCACGCCCTGAAAAATCTAGATGTAACTATGAAAATACTAGATTTCTATAGTTCGATAGACCTACTTTGAGTACCCGTTTAGAAATTGAATATCGGTTCAGGGGTTTCACAGGAAATTCACCTGACAAACTGGATAATAGTAATTTTTCACCCGTTTTCCCCTTTGTAATGAAATAACTTTTCAGCTGAAAGACACACAGTCGCTCCTGTAGTGTCAATAGATAGGGGATTACGCAAGGAATCCGGTTATGTATGATATGTCTGGATAGGGTGCCTAACTAGGGAGGTTTAGCTGTAAGAATGCTTGTAAACGTAACAAAAATAAACGAAAAATCAGGGAGAAATTCGCGGTCCTCGTTACGGTAAAGCTTCGAGCCACTTAACCGGGCGCGTCACGACCGCTAATTTCGTAGTCATCAAATGAACCCCTCAAAAGGACCCGAATCGCTCCCTGAACACTTAAAGAACTTTCAACTTGGTGTTATTATTTTTCAAACCCTTTCATATAAGTAAGTACCCCGGAACACGAAGACATCAGTACGAAGCCACAGTCGGGAATCTTGAAGATAACTGGAACTTATAGGTGTAGGACGTCAGCGCCGCTGTGGATTGGGAGACGCCCGACCTCATACCGGGATAGCCCTGGTTGGGTATTACAACCTCCCTCACCCTGGAGCTCAGCGATCACGCCCGTCCGGCACACCTGCTGGTCCTGTCGAGCCGGATATTTTCAAGACTCCTGAAGAATTGTTCTGGAGCACATCTGCTGGTCCTGTCGAGCCGGATATTTTCACGATTCCTGAAGAATAGTTCTGGAAGACCGAAGATTTATATGGAAAGTTGCCCCTGAAATAGAAGATTTGTTCCCGAAGATATGTTCCCGAGGGACTATTACACACACATTCCCGAAAACTTCAAGATTTAGTATGAAGAATTGATGACTGATGATCCACTAATTTATTCCTGGAGAGATATTCCTGAACTCACGTTCCTGAAGGATTATCCCTGAATCCTGAAGACTTATTCCTGAAGACTTATCCTTTGAAGATTTGTTCTTGGACTTTGAAGATAGAAGAATTTAATTTGGAATTTGAAGTTTCGTTTTTAAAGACTGAAGGATTATCCCTGAAACCTGAAGACTTATTCCTGAAGACTTATCCTTTGAAGATTTGTTCTTGGACTATGAAGATAGAAGAATTTAATTTGGAATTTGTAGTTTCCTTTTGAAGACTGAAGGATTATCCCTGAAACCTGAAGACTTATTCCTGAAGACTTATTCCTGAAGACTTATCCTTTGAAGATTTGTTCTTGGACTTTGAAGATTGTCTTTGAAGATAGAAGAATTCAGTTTGGAATTGGAAGATTCGTTTTGAAGACTGAAGGATTATCCCTGAAGCCTGAAGACTTATTCCTGAAGCCTTATCCTTTGAAAATTTGTTCTTGGACTTTGAAGATTGTCTTTGAAGATAGAAGAATTTAGTTTGGAATTTGAAGATTCGTTTTGAAGACTGAAGGATTATCCCTGAAGCCTGAAGACTTATTCCTGAAGCCTTATCCTTTGAAGATTTGTTTTTGGACTTTGAAGATTGTCTTTGAAGATAGAAGATTTGTTCTTGAACTTGAAAATTGTTTATGAAGATAAAAGAACGTAGTGTGGAACTTGAAGTTAGTGTTGAACATTGAAGGATTAACACCGAAGATTAAACACAGGTACGTCTTTGAAGACAGTGACATATTAGTGTGAATTTAAAGTGTGCTGTGAACATAGATGACCTGCCTTGAAGTTTGAATACCTGAACCGAATTCAACATGCCGATTACAAGGTCACAAGGCAGAGCCCCTGAAGCTTGGACAGTGGATGTGGACAGATCACACAGTACTACAGCTATCAGACGCCAGCTGCCTCCACGTTCACCGTCCACCACTGAAGGGGTCGAGCAACCGCAGCTGCAGCCACGCCCAGTCTCTACAAAGGAGAGTGAAGACGTACCCGTGACGACACAGCCTATAGAAAAGGAACAGTTGGAACAAGAAGCAGCTACCGAGAGCACAGACAGATTAGAAGGGACATCTGATAGAACAGTGAAGCCTTCACATTGGACAGTGAAGCAACCAAAGAAAGCTCTCAACAAGACGTACAGCCGAACCTTGCCGATGACTACCCGGGGTGACGCCCGTAACGAACATAGAAGGCCGCCGTCGACTGCGAATAGGTCGACGCGGACAAATAGTAAAATTTCAAGAGCACGTGAAAACCTATTGAAAATTAGGTTGGAACTTGCTCATATAGCACTTCAAAGAGTCGAGGAAGAAGATTCCGATGGCTATATGGATGATAGAAACTCAAACGAAGAGTACGTGCGTTCCTGGCTTGAAGAGGCACCCGAACCTGAGCCATCGAAGGAGGACAACGCCGCCGAGGGGGACAATAGAAATAGAAGCCAAGTGCAACAGGACCCCGTGGTGGACGTCAACAGTATAGCGGATCTCCGAGCGCAGCCTTCGTCGAATCCTACAGAAAATGAAGTGAAGAATACAGAGGCAACGAAGCCAATAGAAGACACCAAGGGGGAAGGCTCACTCCGTTCCTTCATAACGGAGTTGACGTCCGCTATAGCGTCGCTCGCCGACAAGAAAACAGAACCGTGGACATCGAATAGCCCCTCGGCGTCGAAAGTAATAATGACGCTCCCGAATTTCAGCGGGGCGCATACAGAATGGCTTTCATTCCAAGCCATCTATGAAACAACTCGAAGATACTTCAATGATATTGAGAATACAGCGAGACTCAGAAGAAGCCTACAAGGAAGAGCATTGGAGACAGTGAGTTCGGAGCTTATCGGACATGCCAGACCAGATGACATCATGAAGGAGCTCGAGCTACAATTCGGACGTCCAGACTCAATCGCTCAAGCGGAGACAGACAGACTACGCGGTCTGCCACGCTGCAGCGAATCGCCTAAGGACATCTGTACGTTCGCAAGCCGAGTAAGAAGCGGCATAGTCACTCTTCGCGCATTGAAGAAGGAACACTACCTTATCAACGCCGAACTCATGCGACTGCTGACGGAGAAGTTACCGAACTCCCTGCGTGTACAGTGGTACAGAACGTACACAGAGAAGCATCTGTCACTGCCGGACCTCGCTCTCTTCAGTGACTTCGTTACCGAACAAGCTCGTTTCTGCAGTGCCTTCGCTCCACCTGAGAACATCGGGGAGACTACGGCTTCCAAGCGCGTCACTCAGAGGACCCACACAGCAACGGACAAGACGGCCCCTAAATGCCGTGTCTGTGACAAAGAAGGGCCTCAAGCAACCGACTGCTCGAAGTTCAAAGAGGGATCCAGTGACAAGAGATGGGAGCTAGCGAAGAAACTCAACCTCTGTTTCCGTTGCCTGCGAAGTCGTCGCTCTGGTCACACATGCAGACCAAAGAAGTGTGACGTCAAGGGGTGTACAGCCAAGCACCATCGGCTTCTTCATTATAACAAGAAGCCTGCTGTAGAGGGCGTCGATAGGCCCGCTGCCCCAGAACAGAAGAAAGAAGCAAAGGAAACGGTGGCCAGCTCACACACAACTTCTAGTCAAGCATATCTCAAGATGGTACCGGTTCGAGTCGTCGGACCGGCGGGAGAAGTATCGACGTTTGCGCTTCTCGACGACGGATCAACCGTTTCTATAATCGACGAAGATATAGCGAAGCAAGTCGGGGCAGAGGGCCCTATCGACCCTCTGAAGATAGGTGCAATAGGTGACACATGATCGACACTCCTTGTTCAAGAAGGATCACGATCACTCTGGCGAGCTCGTTCAAGAGTAAGGTGCCGTTCAGAGCGCGCACCATACCGAAGCTCAACCTGTCAACGCAGACAGTAAGCGAAGAGGACGTAGCAAACTGCAAACACCTGGACGACCTAAGACATCAGCTGATTTACGACACAGGCGCACCGAAGTTCCTCATTGGTCAAGATAACTGGCACCTATTATTGGCCAGTGAGATCCGCAGAGGACCGAAGCACCAACCCGTCGCTTCACTTACAACGATGGGCTAGACATTACACGGCGCGCACACAAGAATACTGGGTCAGCAGGTGCACTACGTCAACCGACTTACGTCCAACGATGAAGATCTTGACGGAGCAGCTTCGTGAATTCTTCGCCCTGGAGTCGCTGGTTATTAATCCGAGGCGACCAGACTCAGATCCGGAGAAGAAGGCAGAAGACATTTTGAGTCGTCACACTCAACAATTAGAAGATGGTCACATAGAAACAGCAATGCTGTGGTAGAATGAAAATAGTGAAATGCCAGATAGCTACGGGACAGCACTCAAGAGGCTCGTCTCAATAGAAAAGAAGCTCGGCAGCAACCCTGCTCTTCGAGACAGATACGTGGAACAGATGGACTCCCTCACACAGAAGGGATATGCAGAGAAGGCGCCCAAAACGAGCACACCTGGAAGGACGTGGTACCTACCCCATTTCGACGTGTTCAACCCCATGAAGCCAGACAAGCTCGGAATAGTTCATGACGCTGCAGCGAAATCGAGAGGACTGTCACTGAATGACTTCCTTCTCACGGGACCGGATTTGCTACAGTCGCTGCCCGGCGTCATGATGCGTTTCCGCCGACACCGCATAGCCATTTCCGGAGACATAGCGGAAATGTTTATGCAGGTGAAAGTACGAGCTCAAGACAGAGACGCCCTCCGATATTTATGGAGAGGCAATAGAAGGGAAGGAGCGCCTGATGAATATCGCATGAAGTCCATCATTTTCGGTGCGGCAAGTTCGCCGTGCACAGCCATTTTCGCGAAGAATTGGAACGCGAAGAGGCACATAGATGAGCATCCAGAAGCAGTGGAAGCCATAATACGTAATCATTACATGGATGATTACCTCGATAGCTATAGGTCGGAAGAAGAGGCCACGCGCATCGCAACTACGGTGAAGAACATACACCTACACAGGCGAAGTTCGAGCTTAGAAAATGGGTGTCAAATAGCGCGCGAGTAATAGAACATAGACCCGACACAGGCCCGAGCTGAAGTTGTCAGTATCGGGAAAACAGATGTCACTGAGAAGATACTCGTACAGGTCGTACAGCAGCAGTCGTTCGCTCTGGAAATAGCGAGACTGCAAGAAGAGAAGACGTTGGAGAAAGACAGTCGCCTGAGGCCGCTGCAAATAGAAATCATAGACAACGTCATACGGCTGAGGAGTCGTATATCCGCGACCAGCGAAGTGGCCGACGATGTGAAGCGACCGCCGATATTACACGGCGACCATCACATAAAACAACTATATATAGATTGGACACACCGCAGTTTACAGCACAGTGGGCGTGTTCACCGATCAAGACATAGACAGAAAAAACTGTGGCGGCGATCACAAATACTCGCCAACATGTTCTGGCGCCGCTGGGTCAGAGAGTACCTGCCGGAGCTCCAAAACCGGCGGGAGCCTCACAGCCGCGGGCCCGGTCTGCAGGTGGGGGACCCTATCCTCATCGCAGACGGCCAGCTGCCTCGCAACACATGGCCGCGAGGCCGCATAGTCACCGTGTTCCCCGGGGCCGACGGTGAAGTCCGGACCGCTGAGGTGCGCACTGCTGGCTGCACTTTGAAGCGTCCGGTGAAGAAGCTCGTCCCACTACCGAAGTAACGCAGGCGTCGAGGCGGCGAGCGTCGTGACTACAGTCGTCGCTCACCGGCGTGATGCAGCGCCGCGCCGACGTCGCTACGAGTCGACACTGCACTGCACGGCGGGAGAGATGTTCGCGACGGAGCGTCACCATACTCAGATTTGTTAATGTAAATAGTAATTTCTTAATTTATTTATTCCCTAATTTCTTGAATAGAATGTATGTAGTTACGTGTCGGAACATCGCCATACTTAATTTTGTTCAAATAATAGTAATTTACTGCTAAGAATGTTTTAAAACTTAATGGACAGCGGACGTACCACTACTTGCGCCCATGTACCCAGATAGGGTCTTGAGTTCTGAAAAGTTCTTAGTGAATAATTGGTAGTAAAACCTTTTAAACGTTGTGTTTTATAGCATAATAAGATAGAATAGGTATAGTTCTAGCCTAGACATCATATTGTATGTACTAGAATGCTAATAAAGATGAAATTGAGTAGTTTTTCATTTAACCCACTGGTCGCAACCTTGTGAGCATCAAAAGGGTGGGACGTATATAGTTTCCCTATAGTTTTTTGGTACGTCCAGGTAGCCTGGACCGAGACCTAGCCCTGGACGTAATTTTTGGACCTGTGGTCAAATGGGAAGTCCACCTTTTTGATGAAACCAGGTTGCGAGCAGGGGCAAAATAGTACGTTTTTTCTTACAGTCTTCAGAGGCGCTTCACGCCCTGAAAAATCTAGATGTAACTATGAAAATACTAGATTTCTATAGTTCGATAGACCTACTTTGAGTACCCGTTTAGAAATTGAATATCGGTTCAGGGGTTTCACAGGAAATCCACCTGACAAACTGGATAATAGTAATTTTTCACCCGTTTTCCCCTTTGTAATGAAATAACTTTTCAGCTGAAAGACACACAGTCGCTCCTGTAGTGTCAATAGATAGGGGATTACGCAAGGAATCCGGTTATGTATGACATGTTTGGATAGGGTGCCTAACTAGGGAGGTTTAGCTGTAAGAATGCTTGTAAACGTAACAAAAATAAACGAAAAATCAGGGAGAAATTCGCGGTCCTCGTTACGGTAAAGCTTCGAGCCACTTAAGCGGGCGCGTCACGACCGCTAATTTCGTAGTCATCAGCAAGGAACTTTACGGCTCAAAATACGTCATCAAGTGAACCCCTCAAAAGGACCCGAATCGCTCCCTGAACACTTAAAGAACTTTCAACTTGGTGTTATTATTTTTCAACCCCTTTCATATAAGTAAGTACGTGGTAAGTACCCCGGAACACGAAGACATCAGTACGAAGCCACAGTCGGGAATCTTGAAGATAACTGGAACTTATGGGTGTAGGACGTCAGCGTCGCTGTGGATTGGGAGACGCCCGACCTCATACCGGGATAGCCCAGGTTGGGTATTACAACCTCCCTCACCCTGGAGCCCAGCGATCACGCCCGTCCGGCACATCTGCTATACAAAATACACAAGAAAAAAATTGTAAAAGTAAAAAACTTTATTGATAAAAGAACAAACCTTACATACAAATCCCAACAATCCTGAGATTTGTGTCTACTATTACACATACATATAATTACGTATATTACGTATATTCACACTGACCTCCGTTCTAGTGAAAACTGTATTACGGCAGGTCAGTCTTCCTCGTTCACAAACACTCACACAGTTCCACACAATTACAATTCAGGCGTCCACCCGTCTGCCAGGGTTGCGGGAAAGTCCGAGAGCATAGAGCAACACGGACCGGAGGGGAGTAGCCATACGCAGGCGTTCCCCTCTGCCAAAGTACAAGTCCAGGCGGTCCTATGCGTACAATAAAACTAGTTGCAGCCGCTCCATTCACTAGACTAAATCTAGTTGCGCGGCTGAATCGACGTCCCACAAAAATGCCGAATTGTTCAGTTTTTTGCTGCAAAAAGAGGTCTGCCACGTCAAATTTACAAAAAGATGGCGTTACCTTTCATATGTAAGGAATTTTTAATCAAATTATTACAATTTATTCCTTTTTAAACTTATAATTTACAATAATAACGGTCGTGCTGTTTCGGATTCGTCTACCAACACAGGCCGCTCGTCTTCGTACAATATGCGGATCGGTCGAGCGACTGATCCGAGTGTTTTCGCTGTCACCGAGCGATAGTGTTGTTACCGGTTAGATATCGATAAAAATGGCAAATGCAAAGGACTCATTAAAGCTATATCTCTCATGCTTATAATCATTTTTGAGATTATGCCTTCTGATTTAATTATTATAATTATGTATATTGTGAGCTTTATTTTGATATTGTTTAATATTAAAATTGCGTCAAATTAAATTTAATACAATACTTACGAGTATTAATAAATTACATTAAAACTACTAAGTGTAAAGTTCGACCATATTGTTTTTATTTATTGCAGTTTTCCTAAAGATTCGAGTTTAAAGGATATATGGAAGAACTTTAGTAATAACCTGGATACCTACAAGAAACAGTGTCATTTGCTCAGATGATTTCAAGACCTCTGACTTTCAAGTGTTGGCGAACAATAGAAGGAGATTGGTCGAGGGCACCAAGCCAACTCTAATACCACTCTGTACTTGTTCCGTAAGTTTTTTTTATATCATGGAGAAGGCAAAAAACCTAGTCCACCCGATGTAATGCCTCGTGCCACCAGTAAAATGTTGGTTATGTAGTAGGTTAGTCATAGTTGTTAAATGAAGCTTATATTTTTCCACTTCAAAAAATATTTTTATATATTTTTTATATTTATATTTTTTAGTTAAAGGCACAATTGCTAAGTTAAAAGCTCAGCTTATAACTAAAGCATTTGAACTAATACATGAAACTGGAGTGGAAATAAAAGCATTAACGTGTGACGGCGCAAGAGCAAATTTAACGATGGCAACAGAACTGGGTTGCTGCTTAGTTGCAAATAAATTGCAAACTACCATATTAGATCCTACAACGGGGCAACGAGTTTACTTTTTTTTAGACCCGAGTCACATGTTAAAATTAATTCGAAACACTTTTTGTGACTACAAATGTTTTTACGATGACAATGGAAAAAAAAATTAATCATAATTTACATCATTTGTGGAGGCATTACATAAAATCCAAGAGGAAGAACTATTTTTTATGGCAAATAAGTTGAGAGCAAATCACATTTATTACAAAACAAAAATAATGAATGTTCGCCTTGCAGCACAATTGTTCAGCGCAAGTGTTGCTGGCGCACTTGTTTTTTGTGAAAAAGAATTAAATTTACCGGAGTTTAATGGATCGACTGCAACTTCAAAGTTTATTTCACTGATAAACGACGTCGATAAACGACGGTCACGTCAAAATGGTTATAAGAGAGCAATAAACTCTGAAAACTATGAGAAAGCTTTTAGAAAAATGGACGAAGCTCTAATGATTTTATTGAGCTTATCAACCTATGTAAAAAAACGAAATGGAGAGTCTACTAAAATTAAATTATTAGATTCTCCACGATACATAGGTTTTTTGGGAATTTTGATCTGCATTGAGAGTACAAAGTCTATCTTTCAAGATTTAATACAAAACCAACAAAATGGCCTGAAATATATGCCCCTCCACAGGATCAGTCAAGATCACATCGAGCTGTTTTTTCGATTGTAAGAAGTCATGGTGGTTATTCCGATAATCCCTCAAGCTCCCAGTTTGAAACAATTTATAAAAAAAATCTTATTAACACAGAACTAACACAAACTGGAAGCGGAACGAACTGCATTCCATTGGAAAAAACTGAATTGCACATCTGCATTAGAAAAAAATAATGCTTCAACCGTACGACAATACCTACAATACGAATGACGCCACTGACGAAGTCAACTTTACCAATTTTACTGACGATTTGATTGATGAGATTGAAGCTCTAACTTTTTTATCTCCTTTTGCCGAGAAAGTAGTGGAATACATAGCAGGATTTGTTATTTTCTCGACATCAAAAAAAAATTAAGTGCAATACGTGCATCAAAGGTTTGCTCGGGCCGATTGATGAAAAAAGCTTAATGCATCAGAAAAGCAGAAGAAAGTTGCTGTATGCTTCAAAAGAGGTAATTCTTTTATGCCGGATTTGTGAGAAAGAAATAAGACATCGTATAAGTGACGACAATAAACCTACACGATCATGTACCACACACCAAATCGAGCCAAAAGCTTTAAAAAAGTTTATTGGCAAAGACTTGTTTCCCTCTATCAGTTACCATTCACATGAAAATGATTTTACAAATCATAATTTGGAACTAGCCAGATTAATAATGGAAAAATATACTGATACAAGAATTTCTTTCTTAATGGAAAAGGCAAACCCACAAAAATGTATTCGACATATTTATAAAAAAATAATCCATTTTAAAAACCAGTGATAGATAAAACTATCGCTGGTTTTCAAAATGATATAAACATTAAGTTAAACTGTCCTATGATATTTGTTGGATGAATAAATAAAATCCTATCTTTATTATAATATCCACCTTTGTATCACTTTTTAAACCTGATTTCCCTAACAGAGTTCTCGAATTTATCGATCATGCATATCGACAGTTGTTACAGCCACGGCTGTTCGCAATTTGTCAATGTAGTTGTGTCACTTCATTACACTGTTATGACACCGAATGCAGCTATGTGTGTGTGAAATTGTTAGTGTATTGTTATAATTGTTAAGTGTGGGTTTCGTAGTGACAGCCGATTGTTTTTGTGTGGGAGTCTGAGAAAGTGTGCGTGGCGCAGATTTCCCCCCCCAAAAAATGACAGACAATTCTGTATCGGGAACACACGCTATGGCTACTCCCCTCCGGTCCGCCGGTGGTCCGTGTTGCTCTATGTCCGAGAGGGATACCGTGGCCCCTGGCACAGGCAACTGAAGGAACACGGGTGAGTGTTAGTCAGCAAGAGTCTGACACGCCCTCCCGCTCTGCCCAGAGCGGGAGAAGTTTTTTGATGATTTCCCACACTCAAAAAAAAAAAAATGGCGTCCACCCTTAAAATATGGTTTCACACCCTGAAGCCTGTTACACATGTAGCTATAATATAAAAATAATAGCGATTAATGACACGTGTGTGTGACGGGCTTCATTCTACCACGGTAATAATACAACTCACACACTTTTCAACTCTACAATGTATGTTACAACGTTGCTAGGCAACGAATAAAAACAAACATTGGCACCTCATTGTCAATCAACGAGATATAGAATTATTTCATCACTTCTCATGCTTATAAATAATAGTAACTTATTTAATTTAACACCATGGCGTGCAAAACATCGTTTGAACTTCATCACCATTTTCCTAAACTAGCTGAAGAATCTGGTTTTACTTTTAACACACATCGACCTCGTATTCATATAGACTGGAATAAAATTAGTGAGTATGTTATTTATGATATTAAAATAAAACAAGCATGCATCCTACCTAGGTACCTACCTACCTGTGAAGTGGATGCTTGGTTTATTTTAATATTTCTCAACAATCGTACCTACTTATTGATTGCATGCATGTGACATAAAGCAACAGCCTGTTTTTATGTAACGTAACATTATAAAGTTTCGTATTAATTAAACATTTTTTTACAGGACTGATAGATATAGAAAGTTTAATAAAAGAAAGAAAATTTGTTATCATCGAACAACATTTGAATGACGTAAGGACATAATATTACTTTTTAATTTATTTAAAAAAAAACAAGAAATACGTAGGTACTTAGTCTTTAAAATCTTGAATAGTGAAACAGTAATAATAAAACCGATGTTGTATAGTAGGTATCATTCGAATCAGCCGGTCGATTCTGTAACAATCTCATCGTGATAACTTAGGGTGAAGTGAGCTATCACTCCACCTGATGCTAGGGATTGACTTAATTGACACTATCGACAACTCACTTCACCTAAGTTTTCACGGTGAGATTGTTACAGAATAGCTCGGCTGGAAGAGCTTTAAATTAAGAAAGAAATTAAGAAAAAAATTAAATAATTTAAATTTAATTAATTTTAAATAAAAAAATTAAATTAAGAAAAAAAAGAAAAAAAAAAAAACTTTAAATTAAGACATTGCGATGACAAAAAAACCAACTCATTTTCTGGAACTCACTTGTTGCTTTATTCCAATCAGTTTTGCGAAATTTCTACCTGAGCTCAGTAGCATTTATAAAAATCCACGGGAACAGGAAGGTCTGAGCTATTGCTTACCAAGCACATATCCGACTAGCTTTTACCAGCGGCTTCGCCCGCGTGAAGGTCGGAAATTATTCCATGGATGGGAATGGACTACCGGGATCAACAGTGTCCTATGTCCCAACCCAGATCATGGTCTACCCGTGTACGAAATTTCATCAAAGGCGTGAAAACGGAACAGACTAAACCGAGTTACTTTCGCATTTAAACTATTATATCTAGGTACTGTCTTATTATGTATGTAGGAAATTTTGGAGGAGAAAATAGATGACATGGTATAGAATGGTTACATTATCGTACTGTGAACTGAGGACCACATTTTTCCAACCTTAATTTTTAGTAATAGTTGGCCACTTTTTACATCCTGTCACCTATAAATACTTAGTATAAATTTAATTAAAGCCGCTTCTCGTGTCTGTCTGACGATATATGAGCGCGTTTTTCTTGTAAACTACGCATTGAATTTTGTTGCGGTTTTTACATAATTTAAAGAATTTGTTTCGGAAACTTAACATAATTATTACCTATAAGAAATCTCGATGTTTTGAAAAGTCGTAATAATCGTGCGAAGCAGGGGAGGGTCGCTAATTATTTATAAGTAATTCTAATAAAAATAACTTTGTTGAACAGATATTAGATTGCGTGATTGAATCTGAGTTCGATGTACGCATACTTGACGAAGGTGTCCTGAAACTGTTCAGACTTGCACAACTAGCTGTTGAATATCAACAATTTTGTCGTCATTACCTAGACCGGAGTGTCTACGTGTTGCGGGAGGAAATAACATCTCTAGCACAGGTACCTAGATCTAGAAAATTTGGTTTATTATGTACCTTAAGTTTTCCGTAAATCTCACAAGTAAATATTTAATCATTTTAACAGGACCTAGATACATGCAAAAAGGATCTTCGAGAAAAGGACGAAGAAATACGAAGACTGAGGAAAAGATCGAGGCATAGTTTTAAGACTCCTCTGCCATATGGAAATGACAACATAGCGACCATGATTTTAAAAACCCTGTCTCACAAAGGCGATATATTTCCATCGACATCGAACGATGGACTTCAGTACAACAAATGTAATTATTGCGACAAGGTATTTCTGAATCAACTTTACTTGAAGAGTCACTTATCTAGACGACATTCGAATGTAATTGAGACACCTCAGAAAGGTAAACAAGAAAATACTATGAACAACGAAAACAGCAAGTTAAGTGTTGAAGTAAATGAACTCAAAAATAAACTAAAAGAAATGGAAGTAATTATTGCTAACACAACTAACCAAAGTATTCCAACAAAAACAATCATTAATGAAGCTAAATCGCATACAGATACTACCATCCAAGAAGTAAAAAAAGATATGAAAGATGCTGAGGTTTCTATCAACAACGAAGAATACTTATTAAACAAAATTGAGGAATGGAAAAAAGAGGAACATGAAAATTATAATAAGGAAATGGATAAGTTGAGAAACCAGATCATTGAATCTATAAACATTTTGAAAGAAAAGGAAACGGAGAAACCTGCCCCAACCGAAACGAATGTAATAATTCAATTACATGAAACAATAAAACAACAGGGTGCAGAAATATTGGCACTGAAAAAAGAACTTAAAGAATCGGTAAGTATAATTTGAGAATACAGCTTAGACAATTAACTTATAAAAAATGTACAATCATAAGTAGGTATACTTATTTTAGAGAATAAGAACAGAAAAAGACAACGCTGATCGAAACATAGAAGCCGATGCTCAAGTATTACTTTGGTCAAATCGCGCGGAAGCTCAGTCGAAGCAATACGAGCAATTGCTTCAGAAGTTAAACGATGTTGCCAGGGATTCTAAAGAGTCTCGGGCTCTCGCAGAAGCAGAGAGGGAGCGAGCGGCTCAATTACAAGTATTATTGCAACAAAGTGTTAATGTTAAAACAAATGGACATATCGACACAACCGATGATACACCAGTAAGTCCCCTGGCAAATCCATTAGAATGAATAAAAATAATTAAATAATAAAAAATAAAAAATTAATAAAAAATAATTATGGCACGTTTCATTACCTACTTGAAATATTTAATATGTCATATTTCAGACTCCGACGAAATTACCCAGCTCTTCCAATATCAAGAAGAAATTGGTAAAAAGGAAATTAAATTCAAATAAATCAGACCAAGAAGCTGACCGCAAAACCCTTGAAAAGCTTCATCGCAAAGCACAAGAGTTGCTAAATATTGGTTCTATAACTTCCAGTTCCTCAGATATTTCAAGTGTAGAAAATGATAAGCCATTGCAAACAAAAGCTGTGGACTTAAAGGGAACGACGAATAATAAAATCGAAAATTCAAATAAGATAAAGAATGTGGAAGAGAAACTCCAACATACGCCAAATGCACGTGATTCACAGATTTTAAATGCAAAGGCACCAAAAATAAAGAAAGATAAACTGAAAACGAATTATATTAAAAAATCGAAAGAAGGAAACTCTCCTGCTGTCATCCCTGGAAGGTAAGGTATTGTTATTAATTTATAGTTAACACACGTAAAAACACCATGGAATTACAGCTTATTTTATCATTTTATTTTGTTTACGTAAGTATGGAACCAAAGTTTTATAAATTGTGAACTGGGTTGTGGAGGTCAGTTAGGCAGTGGCTCCATGTAAAATACTGGTATTTAGCTGCATCCGGTTAGACTGGAAGCCGACCCCGACATAGTTTGAGGAAAAGGCTAGGCAGAGATTGAGGTAGGTAAGAGTCTGACGTATCGTACACACGGCTACACATCAAACTATACATTTCCAGTTTACACTGACCTCTCATTGTAAGGAAATCCTATACAATGCGAGATCAGCTTATATTGGAAATGGATAGCTTGATCTGTAGCCGTGCGTACGTTCCCGCGACCCCCGGCGTAGGTGTGAGATGGAACACCGGGGTGGTTTTCAGTCAGTAAGAGTCTGACAAACCCCACCGCCCGCTCCAGGGCGGCGGACATCCATGAGGATATTCAAACCAGGAAACAAAAAAAAAAGGTAAGTGTCTGACAGACCCCGCCGTCCGCCCCAGGGCAGCGGACATCCATGAGGATTTTCCACCCGGAAACAAAAAAAAAAATTACTATACTAGTATGTACACCAGATCTGCTATTGCATATGTAAAACTAAGACCTGCCTATCTATTAATTATCGTAGTTTCTGCATGTGATTACAGTCCGATGAAAGTAGTAAGAGCCAAGATAACGGAAGAAGTAAATAGTCGTTTAGTGTCGGTTGGTGTGGACCCACTCAAACCTAGACTACCTCGAAGTGTCTTCCAAAAACAACGTTTACAAATACACCAGCAGCAAGAATTGAAAGCTAAGGTAGTAGTTACAACAAATCCTTGCCTATAACTTTGTCTTACCAAATGAGATGTGTAATATTACTTGCGCATATTTCAGAAAAATTCCGCTCATGAAAAAGTGAGACACACAATTCTGGCATACTTGGATTCTAGTACAACAGACTTGAAAAAGGATGTTCCCCAAATACAGGAATACATATCTCCAACAAAGGCATCAAAACCTTTTAGACACCTGACAACTGTTATGTCGAATGTCAAAACGAAAGCATTATCATTGGTGAAAATGAACGATGCGAATGTAAAAAATAAGCGAAAATCGCTGAATGCTGAAGTAGCAAAGCGCGCCATGACTTTATTGAAAACTCCGCCGGGATCCGCAACTAACAGTCCTGTTGCGGCCAGGCGTAGTCCGTTTAAGGCATTTAATATCACACAAAACGTATCGCGTAGCTTATTAAATATAACTACACGAACAGATAACCAGGATAAGGAGGACACTAATGGTAAAGTCAAGAATTCTGTACACGATTCTCCTAAAGCACTACAAGAGGTAACTGTTATGAGTTCCGGAGACGGATCGGATGAAAGCGATCATAAATATTATAATACAACTAATGTACAACAGACATCAAAATCTATCGAGAGCTTGATTAAGTCCCCAGCACGAAGACCTGCTTCTGCGGCTGCTGATTATAATCACACCGTCAAAAATTATACAATTAATGATGATAACTTGCTGCGCACACAATCTGCTACAAGTTTAATTGAGCGTTCTTCAAACTCCAATGAGATTACTAAATGTCTACCAGCTAGAAACAATGAAGACAGCAGTGATGATGTCGAATCACTATTGGGTATTCCAGTAAAAAAGCATTTTTTGGGTAACAACACCCAAAATACAACAAAACAAACTAAAAGTGTTCTGAAGAATGCTTCATCAGCATCGTCTTTGAATAAAAAGAAAGTACTATTCGATATGGATGCAATTCAAATGAAATCCGTGAGTGCATCTCCGTCTCAAAGCATTACGGAGAAAAGCGATGGTAATGAAAAATATGAATTAGGTTTAGTGAACCTCGATGCTGAAGAATGGGATATTTCCAGGTATGTTTTGATTTTAACTGACAGGTAATTTTAACAATGCCACTGTAGACTGTAGACTTATAGGGCTAAGTGGCAATGGCATTTAACGAGTAGGTACATCTCGATTATTCTTAATCCACTTATCAAATGTATTGTTTTGTTTACAGCATTGAAAACGAACCACTAAAAAATGACACAAAAATACAAAACATAACCCGCACCACTAGTCCAAAGATTGCAGAATTAAAAGAAAAGATAGAATCTCAGTTGGCACGACGTAACGACACTCCTACGGCCCCGCTTGTCGGAGCAGTAGATGTTCTGGCTGGTTCGATGGCCAAAGCTGCCAGCATAACTGGCAGCAACACTAGTCTCGGCAGCTCAATCCTAGACGACTCTGAAAGTGTTCCAGTCGTAAATCACAAGACATTTGTAAAACCCAAACCCACGAGGGTTGCAGCTAAAGATGAAAGTGACATAGATTTATCGGAATTCAGCATGGATGGTTTAGTTCATAAGAATGAGTCTTTTTAATTATACCTATACATAAGGGTGAATGTATGTTTATTACGGTAATTGATAGTACAAAAAGTACCTAAGTGTTAATAATTTGTAATATAAATGTATTTCTTATAAAAAAATTGCCGTTTTACTATGCAAATATCCTAAATACCTACCAAACTCCTTTATTATTAATTTCTTCGATCAATCATTAATTTGTTTAAATAAAATGCATGACGTTTTAACCGATAAGTTGACGCTGATCCACTTTTAGGTTTTGAAAGATTTTGGTGTTAAGAATAAGTGCTACATGAGCTTTATAAGAGACCTAACCTGTGTGTGCCCGACAATTATGTGTTGCGAAGGCGACAGCCACGTCTATTGGCGGTACCCAGTAGTAGGACCAATCTACAGAGTAGAGCCCCTATAACGCGTACCTTGCGTGTACTTAATGACGTAGCAGACAGCATATATCTTTTTACTTGTTCTCTGAGTGAGTTCACAAAAACCACGATGTACATAATATGTTATAGTAAATAATGAAAGTGTAATTATGGCCACACTATTGAATTAGGAGATTCCTGTAATGATAGTGATGATGAGATAATAAATAAATAAATAATTTTTCATCCCACCATCTCGGAAAGAGTATTTTTAATCTTCAATATCTGAGTGGAAAAGCCGTTTTTATTCTCTAGAGGATAAAGTAAATTGAATTTAGAACATCGTGTGCACTAAGTTTGTGAATTAAAAAAAACATTAAACCTATTTACTGCTACCTCTATGGTGCCGAATATATCATACAACTTTTTTTTAATTTGTTAAAAACTCAGACTCGGAACCTTCTTGGTGTTCTTTTTTCAATTTGCTTTGTACGCGGTTCTTTACGCGGCATTTTAAAAACCCTTATATTAAAAACAAGAAACTTGAAAACAAGTGAAAAAACTAAAATGAGTGATTCTAGCGACGAGGAAGTTTGCTTGATGCCAACAGAATTGACTGAAACTGTTAATAATGCGCAAATGAGCTTTCTCCCTCAACAATCACGCGAGAAGTATTTAAAACAGTACGATATGTTCAACACGTGGCGACTAGCAAAAGGAGCCAAAACTTTCTCAGAAAAAGTTTTGCTGGCATATTTTATAGAATTATCCGAGAACAAGAAAGCAAGCACTCTATGGAGTACGTATTCGATGCTAAAAGCAACAATAAAGATGAAAAAAGACAAACATATCGATACTTATCCTAAATTAGTGGCATTTTTAAAAAGAGCCTCATCTGGTCATCAACCAAAAAAATCGAAGGTTTTCACAGTATCTGATATTGAAAAGTTTCTTGACGAAGCACCCGATTCCGTATATTTGGCGGCAAAAGTAAGTCAGTTGCACATTCAGTATCTACTTAAGTATATTAATCTCAATTAAATAGTATACTTAGTAGATGTTGATAGGCATAATTATGCGTTCATATCAATTTTATTCATTTATCTACTACAATACTCTTTACGTTACAGGTTGTTCTTATTATTGGAATAAACGGAGCATGTCGAACTAATGAACTAACACAACTGAATGTCAAAAACATTGAGAAACATTCAGATGACTTACTATTAATTAATTTACCTAATACAAAGACAAAAAGAGACCGCAACTTCGTCATTCGCAAGGAATACGTAACGATTGTTGAGAAATATCAAGCCTTACGCCCGCCTAACACTCCAATCAATCGATTTTTTCTACAGTATCGCAATGGAAAGTGTGTTAGACAGCCTATGGGTACTAATAAAATTGGCAGTATCCCACGAGAAATAGCAACATTTCTTGAACTTCCAGAACCCCTGTTGTACACGGGTCACTGATCCCGACAAACTTCAGCCACATTTTTGGCTGATTCCGGAGCTGATCTCCTGTCCCTTAAGCGCCACGGAGGCTGGAAGTCCAATGCAGTTGTAGAGGGATACATAGAGGATTCCATCCAAAATAAGTCTAAAATATGTGAAGGCATCGTAGGAGCCATTACACTGAAAGAGCCTCAATCGGATCCTTGGACTGGCCCTTCTACATCAAAAATAAGCCGTTATGAAACACCTAACCATCTCCCTCTCTCTCCAACATTCACGCCAAGGGAATCCGATGAATCGGTACAACTATTAAGTATGACAGATAGTTTACCGAAAAACAGTACACAAGTGACTAACACCAATATTACAGTACCAAACAAAAATATTACACTCAATTTAAATAACTGTAGCAACGTTACTTTAAAATTTTCTTAATTATACCTTAGTATTATTTTGTTATAATTTAAAGATTATTCTGTAATACTTACCTGTCATAATGTGACTAACACCAATATTACAGTACCAAACAAAAATATTACACTCAATTTAAATAACTGTAGCAACGTTACTTTAAAATTTTCTTAATTATACCTTAGTATTATTTTGTTATAATTTAAAGATTATTCTGTAATACTTACCTGTCATAATGTAGTAATTAATACCTAAACTGAAATAAAAGTGTACCTATCTTGTGATTGTAAACGTTTTTTTTTTGCATTTAGTCATTTCCTCGCTGAGGTGGAATGAAAAGTTACGTGTTGCACTCGAGTGCAAAGATTTTTCACCTCGTGCTCTTTTGATTCCCTCGCTAACGCTCAGGATTCTAATTTTGAATCACTCGCTGCGCTCGTGATTCAATTTTAGAATCCTTCGCTTGCTCGGTCATCAAAATTGAACACGCGGTTAAAAAGCAACTTTGCACTCTTGTATAACAAATAACTATTAATAACCTAAAGTCCTATAAAGGCACTAGAATTTGGTGATATAGCGCGTTTTAACTGTCTTATAACCCTGATTTGGGCCCACGATTTTAGAGCTTAAAGTGTCTTAATAGTTATAGAGTAGTGATAATTGAGCGACAATAAAGAGCTACAATAGTGCTATTGAAGCAGTGCTTACCACTTCAAGTGTATTGTAAGATATACACAGGTTACAACTGCAAGTTAAAGTAGTAATATATATAGTTGTGAAATCCACATAAAAAACTTAAACTTTACTAGTAACATAATTAGTGTTTCCTCGATATAATATATAGCTTGAGAATATATTGTAGGTATTTAGTAGCAATGAACATCACCCAAAGCGCCAACATTTTCACTTCTTTTCATAATTTTTGTGCGTTTGTTGACGTCAATAGCGTTAAAATATTTAGCAGTACGCATATTCATCCCCGATATAGTGATATAAGTGTTAGTGTTTGAAAGTGACTTTATGTTTAATAAAATAGGTAGGTAAGTCTATTATTATATGATATAAATGAATATAAATGTATTATAGATTAGTGGTGTTATAATTATTAAAGCTCACTGCAACGGTAAGTTTTCCGTAACAATGTATATATGTTTTCATCTCAATTTTGAAGCGCTTCAAAAATAATCTGCTTTTGATGATGTTATGTAGAAAAAAATTACTGCCTCAGTTATTTTATCATTTTAATTGTGGTGAATAATAGTTCCTGGTACTGTCTATAGATATTTTAATGGAAAAGAGACAATAATATAGTAAATAAGTGACAATAATATAAGTAATAAAACCTTTACATTTCACATACTTGACTAAATAAATCAACGAATTCAAAAGTCTGTTATTTATAAAATTATTCAAACAAAAGCCTGTACGAACGTAACCTAGTTAATAATTATGTTTTGAATTAAAATATGTCTTTAACTATAATACTGCTTTTTTTCTGTATTTTGTAAACTAACTTTTAGAAGATTAACTCTTGTATGATGCTTACATTATTAGGCCATTAGATTAGGGATACCTTTTCATGAACTATCATAAGAGTTTAGGCCTTAGGCTGCCGCAACCTACACGACAGTGAGTAGCAGAAGGGTCGTAACTACACGTCTATGGAATTGATCACGTGGCACGCGCCAAATCCACAGTCTCTGTCACCGCCGCCGCCGCGATGCCCGCTGGCATCAGTCCACCTTGGTTGGGAGCTCATTGCAAATTAGCATACTTAACACAAGCTCTTTGAATTTTGCCAATGTTTTGCTCACGATCTTTCCTTAACCGTTCAAAAGTAATCGTGTACAGGTTTACTCTAACTAGATTTTTTTTTGTAGGTGTAGGTATCCCGCAGTCGTAGCTCCTGTAACAGGATCCAGTGAAGTGATTGCTGAAACATGCACAATACCAACTGCACCCCTGTCGGATTAGATAATGATGTTTACCAATTTCATATCGATCAGACAGCATGATCCGTAAGCCACGCCCCCGGCCCCTTACAGTCTAGCCGACCGCCCGCGCGCCCCCGCCATTTCTAATTTCTTATTCCTTTCTAGTATTGTCTCGCGTTTCGTTGTATTAGGTCACGCACGCGCAACCTAATTACGCGCCAAAAATTGGAGTTTTGGGCTATGGTAGATTTTTATGTGACATGGCGAACCATAACTTAGAAGAGGCCAGACGTTTGTATGCTCAGCCGGAACACCTGAACTCACTGCGCGCACGTGGAATCACTGACCCTCAAGTTCCCTTCACCTCCACCATCCTGGCTGTAACCCAGCGCCTCCTCGATCATGGACAGTTTCGAGCGCCCACACACGCGCAGGGCCGCGGTAGGTAGACTACCAACTACTCGGCGGAATTGGAGGAAGACTTACAGGAATACTTCGAACGCGACCCACGCGGCCACGTCGTAGTACCAGCGGCGGCCAGGCGGCCAGGCGATTCAATGTTAGCCAATATTATGTATCTCTCTGGCGCATTAACGCGGTCTTTTAATTATTGTGAATGTGAAGAATATGTGGTTTATTACTTTTTTTTTTATTTCTTAGTTAGTTTCACGATCTGGCAGCTTGAGTAATTTATGCGGCCTACCCAAATGTCCTTTCTTTGGTATTGTTCGTCGAATCGTGCTCCTTAAGTTCCGAGTTGAGCGGCAAGATTACTGACAAATGCGTGCACTGACTGGACAGGTCCGCTCAATCTGTATGGTTTTTCCTCAAAAGACCGTTTCAGACACCAATCTACATGGTCTTCACATGATCTGACCAAGATTATGTCTGGACTTTAAAAGAGACTGTGACCTCTGAGTTTGTTTCGGCCTTTCTTCTCAGAGTAGTCAGATAGGAACAACCGGCTTCCAAAAAAACACTACAAAGTGAAAAATTACTTAAATTTCGGAAGTCGGTGTCTTTGTTTTGTATTATCGTTTATTGTACGAAATTAAGATTCAAAGATTCAATTCAGATTAATTTCGATTTTTAAGATTCTTGATAGGTCCTCTCCAAATATCTTACTTTTGCTGTGCCCGACAGGGTCCATGATTGTTACTAAAAATGTTTACCACCTAAGACCAATGACGTATTATAATATAGGTAGTTTATACAGCGTGGCGCTGCTATGGTGACCTTAATTTAACACACATATACGTTTTCACATTTTCGTTTCATGACAATTTTTTATTTCCATTAAACGTTATTATTTACAGATTTATTAAAGAATTTAGGAAATAGCATCTTAGAGCAACCTGTACTTAAAGAACTGTCGCGCAGCGGTCATTTCCCTCGGTCACGGATCATAACTTCGCATCAATGAAATTAAAACGAATAAGCAATACTATTAGGATGAAACAAATGCATAGAGTAGGCGAATTTAAGGAAATTTCCTTTGTTGGCGAGCAGCGCAGGCGACGCGCGCTCTCCCTTCCACCCACCCGCCGCACCGAACACGAATTCTTTTTTTGCTTTTCTAGTGCTAGTCGAACCCGTGTCCTTGACGCACTTATTTACTCTAGTGCGCATAATTACGTCGCGAAAAAGACTCTTAGCTATTGTTTTATTTATTTCTTTTTGTGTAATTAGGATAGTAATTAGATCATGGTACTGCGATAAAGACACTTTGATTGGTTTTCGTTTTCTTATCTAGTAGGTACGTTTACACCTCTTGCGATACGGACGCATTTATTTGTGCTATTAGTGCTTGTGTAAACTTATGATCGTGATGGCAGTGATTAGTGATGACAGTTATTACTAATAGTAACAAGAGAGGTTTATGTGATAAGTGTTTGTACCACTTGCGCCGCTCGGTTTCTTTGATAATATGCCGTCAAAGAATCGGACCGATCACGAGTAGGTACAAGACGCGATGCGCGGTTGCCAGCCCGCGAACCGACACGTTGCCGCTCCGAGTTAACGTAAGCGAGCTAGGTAAGTAATTTCATGAATGAATTTTTGCAAGGGTGATCCCAATTTTAATGACTTTTTTATTATTTAGTTTGTTTGAAAAATTTTTTTTTTCAGTTTACGTATTATTTTAACCTATCAATATTTATATGGTTAATGGGCACTAGCCCTACCCGTGTATTAAATTAAAGTCACCGTTGTAGCGCCACATTGTATATCATTGCCTAAGACTACATTGTGGAACGCAAAAAATAATTGAGTATTGAGTATTACATTTGTTATTTTTCACTTTATAGTGTTTTTTGTGAAGTCGGTTGTTATTTTTTATACAAAAGTTTTTATTTTTCACTTTTTAGTTGCGGTACCTACCCCACAAAAATTCGTTTACCACATCTTGCTATGTAATTTTGTATAAATCAAGCTTAAATACTATGTGTAACGTACTATGTGTACGCGAAAAAATATGCAACCACCTAGGTACTACTCACTAACTTTGATAGAAAATGTGAGTGTAGGTACTCTGATGTACTGAATACATCTGCGTAACCCTTTCGAGTGTACAGGCGTGGTGTTATGTTATGTGATTGCGTAAACATTGTATATTTATGCGATAGAAGCTGAGGATAGAAGCAATCGCGTTTGATTTGCTGTCATTTTTTGAAGTATCGTTGTCTGTCTCCGAAACTCATCATCAGATCTTTATGAAATTTAAATGGGAAAAAAAGTGTGCTGACAATTTTTGTAGATAATTATATGCTCTTCAATTTTTGTCCGATGTAGGTATTTTATGATAAAACTTAGGTTTGGCTGAAAAATGCGAAATACCCATATTTGCGAACTTTGACCTTGAATAACTTTTTGCACGAGCAGCATCGATGGGGACTTGGCCATTTCTTTTATATTGATGATAATAAATAATCAAACCGAGATTCAGCTCTATGGGGATTAACGTAACCTTGAGAATGTCTATTTTGACCGGGCCTATACGAGACGACGTAGGCCAGAGGAGAAACGAGAAAGGGGCGGGGCAGACCGCGCCGCAACGCATTGCAAAAATCCTACATGCATCACTTAGGTAGGTACGTAGGTACATTATAATTTTCTATGAACCAATGCACACTACAGGCGGGCCGCACCGCACTTTGTTTGAAAATGCGTTGCACTGCGGCTGTAATGTGCGCTTTGCTTAACCGGTTGAATGCCGTAATTACAAAACAATTATAAATCCATTGTCTCGCGTGGACCCACACACTTCACAAGTTGTTTAGTCCCTTCAAATCTATCCAACATCAAAATATTGCGGGGGACATTGTGTTGCGTGATTATTGCTCAGCATTGTTTCCGGTGAATACGGAGCTAAATAAATAAATAATAAATAAAAAATAAATAAAAAAATAAAAATAAAGAAAAAAAATTATAATCAATAATTTTATCATATAAAATAAATAATAATCAAGTAAATACTAGCTTTAGACTTCTTTGTAGTTGAGAATGGCGGAAGCCCATGAATGAAGAATTGGCATTACAGTTTGTAAGCCACTACTTAGGTGCGGTAGGTACTGACTCAGGTGAATATTTTTTTAGAATACCTGAAGGCAAATTCCCGTAATTAAAAACGTTCAAATTCAAAGTTGCAATCTTATCTCAGCGACAAATGTGACAATCAATTTTTAAAAATGTAGGTAAAATATATAACATTTTTGACAGATTAGAATGCAAACATTATTAAAAATACGGGAATTGCCCCCCCTCAGGAGTGGCACAAGATAACAAGTAAAAAAAACGAGAAATTTTCATGGATACATTACATTATTTATTTATTAAAAATACAATTCAATTATTTCCATCAACAAACAAGACGAATTCAGTTTTCAGCCCGTGAACATCCTATGTGACCTAACAATGTTTTACATGATTATGAGTTGGTGTCTGCCATTGGTCGCTGCCTACATACGACCAGCATAGCTGATCACCATGTACTTGCTGTGCAGGTCTTCAGGATACCTGCGGAATGATAGAGATTTTAGTAAATAAATATATAAAAATATTTGTTTGTTACAAGAGTCTAATATTATAATCCTCAGAAAGAGCCTCTTGTGTAATCAAAGATTTTTCAGAGTAGGTAAGTGAAAATCATCATGAACAGAAACTGAATAGATATCTTATTGCTGTTGTTATGTGATATTAGCAAGGGATAGTTATTACTTATTAAATCACCTAAGCAATTATTATTGTGGTGTTGGATCTTTAGTAAAATAGTATCATTTTACATTGTAACAAGACACAGTTTTGCAGGACAAAAAGTAAGTCACTGTAACAGTTACAATGACTAACTTTTGGAACGAAGTTCCATAACGCAGTTTGCGGTAGGAGTTGACAGAGAAGAAGTCGTAATGTAAGCAGCCTAAAGGAAATTTTACTTACTCATTATATTGGTGTTTGCCATAATAATGCCCCTTGGATGCCATTGGGCGCTGCCTACATACAACCAGCGTAATGAAGCAATGAAGTTGCATTGCTGATCACCATGTACTTGCTGCACAGTGTTAGTCTTCAGGATACCTGCTGAACAATGAGTAGGTTTTAGTAAATAAATGAATAAAAATATTTGTTTGTTACGAGAGTATAATAAAATCCTCAGAAAGAGCCTCTTGTGTAATCAAAGATTTTTCAGAGTAGGTAAGTGAAAATCATCATGAACAGAAACTGACTAGATTATTGCTGTTGCTAGACTATTGCTGTTAAGTGTTAGCAAGGGACGGTTATCATAAAAAGGTAGGATTGTACACTGTACAGGACACAATTTTAAAAGTAACAATGGTCAACTTTATATTTGAACATATTCATATTCTTCGTAATCATCTATAGGTAAATCATTTGGACCTGATTTTATAAGAATGAATAAAAATTGTTACCTCTTTTACTCCAGAGGCAAGTGTCCAACTTGAGTAAACATCAAGATTTAGCCAAAAGCGATGATGGTGAATGCAGAGAGATTATCTTTCAGAAGGGTTGACAGTACCTTAAAAGAAAAATAAAAAATTGTAAAGGTATGGTACTCATGTACATACCAGTATATAATTTTACTCATCGGTTTTTTTTTAATCTCACTCAAACTCACCTGTTTTTTGAGAAGCTTCTTCAGCTTCCTGTAGATAAACTTACCATGAAGAATTTTTTGGGGCAAGTATGGATTCTTTAAGAACTAAGTAGCAGTTAAACAAGTAAGAATGGAATTTATGGATTTTATTTTGCATAAAAATATGTCTACGTCTCCTTCTTGGTATCGGTCTTGCCACCACGGATTCTTCCGGTCCTGCGGGCGGCGATGAGACCGACCTTGCGACCGGCGGATGTTCCTCTCTTGACAGTCGAAGCCTTACCTGTGACGAAAATAATGCATCATTTATAGATTATGCAACATTTATTTTTTACTTAAATCCTTTCTTAATCAATTTCCAAAAGGTAAATCCATCAATTATTATTGAAGGTAGTACTCACCAATATGTTGATGGTTACCACCACCGTGAGGATGCTCAACAGGGTTCATGGCCACACCACGCACGTACGGCCAGCAGTTACGCTTCACCTTGTACTTGTGGTATGCACGACCAGCCTTCAGGATGGGTTTGTCAATACGACCACCACCAGCGACGATACCTGCACAATGATGATGAAGAGTTAAAACAGAGATAACAAAATAAAATTGGTTAGTTGCTAACATTTAAATCCTCAGAAAGAGCCTCTGTGTAATCAAGATTTTTCAGAGTAGGTAAGAGAAAATCATCATGAACAACTCTATATAAATATCAATAAACTACCTCTTGTTACAAATCTAAATTATGCTAAGTTTATAAAAATAGTCAATTAATTTAATAGAACCATACTCACCAACCATGCCCCTGTTGCTGGATGGCAGAACTTTCTTAGCTCCTGAGGGCAGCTTAACCCTGGTGCGCTTGGCATCAGGATTGTGGCCAATGACAGTGGCAAAGTTTCCAGAGGCACGAGCTAGCCGACCTCGGTCACCCATTTTCTCCTCTAGGTTGCATACAATGGTACCCTCAGGCATAGCACCCACGGGCATGACATTGCCTGAAAAGTAAAGCAAATATCTTAAAACACTTATGGCAAAATTGTTCTAATTATTAACCTGAAGGACTAAGTGCGGAAACCAAAACCCCACACATAGAACATCAGCTCATTAAAATTACAAAATTACAGGCTGATGCTTTAAAAAGAACAAATACTTAAAAAACAAAAATCAACAAAATGAACTGAGCAATGGTGATGGACTCCTGCATCAATATCCAAAAGGAAGTATCAATTGAAAATTATTTCAAATGGTGTAATTATTACTATTATTTGGTAAGACACAGTAGCAGCTAATAGCTGATGCATGTGTTAGTAAAAATGTTCTGACTAAAGCTGGTGCTCTACAAGCAAATATAAAAAAAGCTTAAACTTACCAACTTCAAGGGTAGCTTTCTTGCCGCAGTAGACAAACTGGCCAGTGTACAGACCCTCAGGGGCAATGAACAGTTCTTTGCGAGTCTTGAACTTGTATGGGTCACGGAAGTGAACAACTGCCAGAGGAGCACCACGGCCAGGGTCATGGATGATGTCCTGGTGATTAATTAACATATTAAAAAAAAATTAAGAACACCTACTAGCTAATTAGGGACGGTGTGTAGCTTAAAATCCAGAGTATTTTTAGAAACTCACATGCTAGCTGCAAATAACATGTTGATATTTAGACTTAACATTTATAGGTTAAGTTGCCTAAGGATTATTGGGATATTGTAGGTACACTTTTCTGCCAGCTACGACCAAGTTATGATACACACAGTCCAAACAGCAGGGAACCATCTATCCATGTGTCTCTTTGGACAACGTTTGTGTATGATACATACAAATGTTTTTATTATGAAAAGTACAAACGTACCTTCACGACTCCCTTGATGTAACCATGACGTTCAGCATAGTCCAAGGATCGAAGTTTAGGCGCTCCTTTCCTTTTCTTAGTGTGTGAAACGAACACTGAACCGGCACCTTTACGTTGAGCACGAATCACACGACCCATGATTACGTCCCGTCACTGAAATTTATCCAACGATCTGTTACAAATGAAAATTTTACCATTTTCCGAAGAAAGCTTAAATAACAATTGTTATTTTATGATTTCCATTATAAAATCTACTATATTCATAGCGATACAATACGATGAAATTTTAGAACCCAAAATTTTACGTACATTTCTCAGACGGTCACTTTTGAAAGAACACACAAATGTTGCCATATACTGAAGTCGCACAGTTTCAATCAGAGGTATTTTTTTCGCTTGCAATATTGTTTAGGGATAATTATGGTCCCACCACCCCGTGACAAAAAGGAAACCTCGTATTCTAGTTGTTATGAAGTGCCCTACAATATTGTAGTGATAGAGTTCAATTGAATGTGCGAAGTTTTGGATTTACAAAGGCATGACGTGAGTTCAAAGCAAAATTCAAATGACAAAAGATCCCAATTCTGGGGATACTTTACGCTGACGATGTGTGTCTTATATCCGACAGCATGGCGCATCTCATCATCTAGATAGCTTTGAACATTTTTTATTTATAATTTTTTTATTGTACACCACAAAATACATAACAAAAAAAATTGAGCCGTCGCGGGACGCCTGGCAAATGTGAAACATCGAAAACCATTATTTCATACTTATTTACTATAATTACTATACAAAATAGTATAACAAGTATGAAAGAATGGTTTAAAATCAAAGAAAATAAATATAGCTCAAAACCCAAATATTCAGTTTTTTTTAAAGAAATAAATTGTTCTTTATTTAAAATATAGCGTGACGACGCGTGGCCACGGAATGCGTCGCCGCGCCACGTCAGCAATCGGTTTTACGTGCGGCCATAGAGGTTTCACATCAAAATAAATAAATTGAACACTACAAAATGTCTTAGAATTAATTGAGTCGTACCTAGTCAGCAGAAAACAAATAACTAAAATAGCGAAAATATGTCACAGAACTAAAATAGAACAAACCTACTTAACGAAACAAAGATTAATAAATTACGGCGTACCACAGGGGAGTGTACTTGGTCCTTTGTTATTCCTATGTTAAATAAACGATATTCCCAAAACCATAGAACACCCCATGACTCTATTTGCCGATGATTGTATATTTATAGGAAAAAACTTAGAAAGTTATGAATAGGGCTCGGATAAATATGTAAACACATATTTTTAATTTGAATCATTTTCGTTCATTATTTGGTTTTCTCCATAAATTATGATGAATCGAGCTGGGAAACGAGGGTTTTAGAATCCATATTTTTCCATATTTCAAGGTTAAGACCATATTTTTAGAATTTAATTACATTAGTCCATATTTCTTATCTTTAATAATTAAACTGCATAATTTTTGCTTTCATAGCGCCGCGCCGCGGGAATAAATTGTCGTTGCGCGGCATACACGAATGTAGGTAGTCGTGCGGGACTCGTGCGCCATTTTTCTATCGATACGCCGCCCGCCACCCGCCAGACACCTCTGGCGCCGTCGCGTCGCGCAGTGGCCTGGCCGGCCAGTCACAACCTCCGCTAGGAGTAATAGTGTTCTGTGGTCACAACTTGTAAGCCGTCGTACGTGCATGTGTTTGTGTCGCATGACTCGTGAGCGCTGAATGTCATTTTGTGTTGCGTCTTCGTAATTTAGGTACGCATCACAGAGCATGTATGGTACGCATTTTCCTACACATCCGAGTTATTTGCTTGTCGCACAAAGAAATAATGCCCAAGGATAAGCAACCTCTACGGTTTAAATTGGAAAAATATATTGAAGATTTCCCAAATCAGTCGCTTAGTACAGATGGTAAAGTATTGTTTTGTAATGCTTGCTTGTGAAAAATCAGTTTCGATGGAGCAGCGTTTTTTAATATCACAGCATGTAAATACCGCAAAACATAAGGTAAACGTCTCGAGGAAAAACAATTTCAAGCAGCAATTTTTTTCCGAAGCTGTAGCCGGCGGTTCTCAAACTAATACTTTCTCGAAAGATTTGTGTAATGCCATGATGAGTTCAGACATACCTTTGTGGAAAGTGAACAATCCTGCGTTTAAAAGCTTCCTTGAAAAGTACACAGGCAAATCTATTCCCGACGCATCCACACTTCGAAAAAAATTCGTAAATGGTATACTTATATGAGGATTGTTTGGCATTGATTCGAGAAGAAATTCAGGATGGCCCTATATGGGTTGCGATCGACGAGACGACCGATGCTGAAGGCCGCTGCATAGGCAATGTGATTATTGGACTCCTAGTCGAAGATAAACCCAGTAAATCCTTTTTGTTGGCGTGCGAAGAACTTTCTAAATGCAACCATCAAACATCAGCCAAGCTGTTCAACGATGCTATGGGTGTTTTGTGGCCAGATGGTATCAAACATGAACAGGTTTTCTTGTTACTTTCTGATGCTGCTCCTTACATGGTCAAAGCCGGAGATGCCCTCAAAGTTTTGTACCCTAAAATGATTCACGTAACATGCTTGGCACATGGAATCAATAGATTAGCTGAATGCATAAGATTCCAGTATAAAAAGGTTGATAGCTTAGTATCAAATGTGAAGAAAATCTTTCTGAAGGCACCAAGTCGGATTTTGAAATTTAAAGAGATGTATCCAGACATTCCTTTGCCACCAGAACCTGTGCTGACGCGTTGGGGTACGTGGTTAGCAGCTGTTGAGTACCTACTATTGTGAGCATTATATTGAGATTAAAACTGTTGTTTTTGCATTAGAAAACGAATCCGCTAGTATTTTAAATTCAAAAGAAATCTTCGAAAACGATACTCTGCGAAATGATTTAATCTATCTAAAAAGCAATTATTGTTTTTTAACCCACCACATCAAAGCGCTAGAAAATCCGACAACACCATTAAAAGACAATATTAAAATAATTTCAACCATTGAAAAGAAAATAATGGAGGTAGAAGGCCCTGTTGCTGAAGTGGTAAAATTGAAAATAAGGTCTGTACTCGAAAAAAATAAAGGATTTACGACGCTACAAAAAATTAACTGGTGCCGATTCTGTTGTACACCGAACTAAACTAACTAAACTATCACTAAAATTCCTTACTTTTGGCTATGAGAATCTTAACGCTATTCTGCAAAATAAAATCTCTAAATTTAAAAATAATTTTGACACATCTAAAATCAAATTTGACAATTATTGCGACTCCACGTGGTACTTGTTTGCCGTACCACGTGATCTTTTTTTAGAGCCGTAGGCGCGCATTACCTATGTGCGGCCTCGACTTGTTTTGTATGGAATTTTTTACTTTTTGTATGGAAAATATAAAAAAATATTACCAACACGTTGAGTTTTATAGGTTTATGGGGAGCAAAGGGGGTCGAAATTTTCATTATTTTTGCGATACGACACACCGTTTTCGAGATATAAGCAAAAGAAAAGAAAAAAAGATACAGTACCTACTGTTTTTGCATCTGAAGTCGAGGTGTTGGTGTGAATTTTAGTTCATGACAACTAATTTTATTCCACACCTTTTTAATCGCGATTAAAAATAGTCAGATTTAGTTAAGACAAACAAAATTTTTGGTGAAAAACGTAAAATTCAGAATAGCAAAATTGCTATTTTCACTAAATTATAATCTCAGTGCCATCTTAGTGCTGTCAAACTAAAATTTAGTTAAGTTGTGTCACTTTAGTCAATTTCAGAATGGGAAATCGTCGTTTGACAGGAATAAACTAAATTTTGGTGATTTTTAGTCTAGTTTAGAGAATTTTGTGACAAGAGAATCGGCACCAATATCCTCAGTGGAACACCAAACGGCAATCCAGAGGAGGCATATTCGCCTACAGATTTGTGCAAATTTAAGTTTGCGCCAGTTACTTCCTGTGACGTAGAAAGGTCATTCAGTCAATATAAAGCGTTTTTCCGTTCAAACAGAAGGAGCTTCAATTTTGAAAATTTGAAGAAACATATCGTTGTATACTGCAACAACCCGAATAACGAGGCAGACTAAATTTTAGCTAAACAATTTAACTTCGTTGATTTTTATAAATTTTTCAAACAAATGTTAAGTACAGACGCCAGTACATCAAGCTACTACAATCTGTCAAATTTCTTTAATAGATTTTCAACTTTATCGCTAAAGCATTAAGGTTCAAGGTTGATTGGGAAAATTTGACAGTTTCGGGTAGCTTGACCTGCTGGCGTCTGTACAATAAAGTGTTTTATGTTTGGTAATAGTTGTTTTTTTTATTTAGTCCATATTTTTCCATATTTTTGTTTTTTAGACCAATATTATATGTACATATTTCGGGATTATAAGCACATATTTATCCGAGCCCTAGTTATGAAAATGAAATAAATAATAGTTTAAGCCTAATTATTCAATGGCTAACCGATAACAACCTAAAAATTAATTTTGGAAAAACCCACATCATGAATTTTAACCAACGAACAAACTCTATTATTACAAATATTAAGTATGAAGATAATAAGATTGCTAAAATAGACAACACAAAATTTCTAGGGCTTTGGTTAGATCAGCACATGACATGGAAAACACACATTGATCATATAATAAAAAAATTATATCGATATTGCTATGTTTTACACAATCTAAGCAAGGTCGCCAATCGCAGCACCGTTCTTACCGCATACCACGCATACGTCTCCACCACACTACGGTGCGGTGGTGTAATATTCTGGGGTAATTCTACGGATAGGGAATTGGCATTTAAAGCCCAAAAAAAGTGTCTTCGTGCAGTATGCATGATCCAAAACACTGACAGTTGCAAACCTTTTTTTATTAATTTAAAATTATTAAATACTTTCAAAAATTCCCTCCATAGGTTTCTGATACAGAAAGCATATTACACTATAAATGAATATTTAGATGAAAAATAAAATCCGTAATAAGTTTCTCAGATTTATTTATTACCTACTTACTTTAGATAATAAGTTTAATTAATAATTTTTGTTACCTTAATTTGTTTGTTACTATTTTGTTTATGTTAATTTTATTACTAAAGATTTAAGACGGTTACTTAGCATTATATAAAATTATATAGGCTATTATTACCTGTATACCTATTACCAACTGTGTAGTAATATTTGTACGCCTTGCAAGGCAGCACATAGTGACTCAATATTTTTCTATTTTTATAACATCGTGTACCACTACATTATACTTAGGTGTACAAATAAATAAATTTGAATTTGAAATATACAATGGGCGGCCTTATCGCATTAATTCACTACATCAATCCTGTAAGAGGGAGTTATTCGCGCTTCCAAGAAGCAATTCCTTCAACAAACACCACCGAGCTAGGAGTAATAGTGTTCTGTGGCTACGAAGCTGATAAAGTTACACTGAACCTAGATGGAAGAGTCTACACTAGAAGTCTCTAAGTTATTCATTTTGCAGGCCACCCTTGACCCTGGCGCTTTCCTAGTTGCTGGTATGCCACTAGTGGTCCTAGCGGCAAAAAGTGCAAAACGAACATTGTTTTCACATGGTGTTAGGTCCAAAAAGTCATATTGATGGAGGATGAAGAATGAAGTATTCTTGTTGTTCTTGGATGAAGTCTAGAATTAAGGTGTTATAATTGTAATATAAATAAATGATATATGGATATGAATATGATGGATAAAAGTATTTGTAATATTACTTCTGGATCTTGTGCTAAAAGTTCACAAAAAAGCTTTTCATGAACACAATAACCACACAGGTTGGTGGGCTATACAGCTATACACACTGTCGGACTAAAGGGTGGAGAAGGGACAGCAGGGGTGCTGGTCCCCCAAAATACGAGAAATACATTTGAATTTAAAACAACACCAAAATAACATTTCACAGTTTGTAGTTGGGGGCCCCCTACGCATGCTAATTAAAAATGCATGTTGTTAAAATATTTGAGCTCACTTCGCTCGCTCTTGCAACCTACATTCTCTTATTGCCGGAGTTATTTGCGAAAGGTGACAAAATAACTACTATTTTAGTACGAAAAGTCAAAAGAATACCTTACCAATCCGGAAAATCTAACACGCCGCGTTAAATTTTCGAGCTCGCCTCACTCGCTCTTGCATCCTACATTTTATTTTTTTTTCTGAATAGGTTGGCAAATAATTCATTAAATTAAACAAAGAATAATTATGTAAACTATGCTAGTGCAAAAAAATTCCATCCTGTAGCGTCTGATGCTCTAGCTTTTCTGTTGTTGACAAAGTATCTCCTATTTCTGTATCAATGGTCAAAAGAAAACCTAACCTTTTTTTAGGTGACAAATATCTCGACGTTTGTTCCTAGGCAAACAAACCCTCCATTTAGTTTTTACCACCTCGGGCCTTAGGCTTAGTCCGCCACTGGTTAATTTCTGCGATTATTCCAACTTTTCCGGACTCACTTTTACAATGTCACTTGGACGTAACTGTCATTCATGTCATTGTCAATGTCACTGCGATTGTTTAATTATTGATCATTAATTAGCGTAGACAGAGAAACTAATAGATACTCGTAGTCCCGTAACACTTTAAATTAAAACTGTGCTATCCTTTTGTCATTTTGCTATTCTGGTTTGCTACAGAACATTAACATCTAAAGCCTTACCTAAAAAGGTATATTCGTTTGTCCGATATTTGCGTTTATTACGTCTTGGAAAAGAAACACAGTAGTCTGTGTGTGTGTGCAAAATACAAACATAAAAGTCACGTTGTGGTCACGTTGCAAGTGGCGTGGACGGATCTGACATTTCTATAATATTCGTATATTTCTCATAATTCAGTCGATTTGTACGCCACTTCTTTGATTACCTCCTCCCTTAGATCGACGTAATATATTCTAAACGTTCTAGAAGGAGTAGAAACCTGTTGCACAGGCTATTATTGTGTTTAATTAAATACTTGTAAAACCATTAATGTTTTGGAAACGTTTCAGTCGGGCATAATAATATGAATCTGTAGGACAGTGGTAATGAGAAGTTATATTTTGTAAAAGCTAAGCTGCTTTGAGTACAGTACAGTAATTGTTCCCTGTTTAAGTTTTTGAAAGTTTGTTTTGTGTAACAATAACTTACTGGACTGTGACTTGATTTTTTTTTATGGAAATTGATAAAGGTGAGTGTATTATTCAATTATTCATTTTATCTGCGAACACATTCAAAATAAGTAACAAAATTATATTGTTTGGGTGTTACTATACATTTGAATATATTTGTCATGCTTTTATTAAAAATGTTTTTTTTTGTAAATTAATATAAATATAAGGAGACTTCTCCATATATATCAGCATAGTTAAATAAATTCAAAAGTAATTTACTGTGACATGTTATAGTTTGCTAAAAATATAGCAAAAGTGGTGAGTTAAATTCTTAATATTAAACAGGAATGACATGTAAGTATGTTTATTTGACTATACTATATTACCATCTAAATATGATTTGTACATGTCACTATCTCATCTATTCACCATAATTATTAACACTTTGAGGGACACTAAACACCCCTTGACATAATAACAATAAAACTTCTATGGTGTCTTGTCTAGTGTCCTTCAATGGGTTAATCATTCCTTTGATATTTTGTATCATTTGTTCCTGAATCATAATCACCAACATCATATCATAATACAGTACATTATCTGTGCTATAAAATAATCAATTTGCTGGTCTAATAATAAATAGAATATTTAAAAAAAAAGTTGTTTGTGTAATAATAGTCTAGCCTATATTTTTTATTAAAGGAAAGAAGAACTTAAATTCATGTTGTTTCCAGTCTCTACATGTGTAAAAAGATACATTTAATGCAGTAATTATTGTTATTAATACTTATTACCTTGTCTATTTAGATTACAATGACCACTAGATTTGTACAATATTACAAATCTAGTGGTCATTGTAATATAATCTAAAATTTTACCACACCTCATAATTTCAGATGAATGGTTTAAATCATTTAATTTATTTATTTTCTTCTGGGCTAGAATTCTCGATTTTAATAATATTTTTCTCTAGTGTGGACCAAACATTTGTGTTTTCTTGTCCAACTTTAGTAATTCCCTTGTCAACCTCCTTGCCACTCCATCCCTCCTAAAACTTTTATAACTATCAGATTTACTTCTATTTGTGCATTCATTCCCCTTTCTTTACTTCAGTGTGTACTTTGGAATAATTAATTTATGGGCCAAACCCGAGCATAAAATTATACAGGTTGAGTTTCCAAACCCGTCTCTACAGGATCCCAAGAAATAGAAGGTATTATTCAACCCTCTAAGAGAGAGAATATCAAAAAATCTGAAAAAACGTTTCTTTCTGGCTTAAATCTATTAAATTACTACAATTACAAGGATAGCACTTGTTTTAAGATAACAGTTCTCATCTTCTTGCAATAATGGCGCTGTTATCATTTTTTTGATATCGCATTTTTAATGCGTCAATACATAATTTGGTTCACACAGCAACAACTGCCGTGATAAACACACAATGCGTGTGCTGCACGCGTTCAAGAATGTCGCTGAACACAACGAAGAAACAACAAAATAGTAACATTATTTATTAGGTCGTGCAGTAGTTGTGGACGATCAGGAAGTTTACATAATATACTTATTGACTACCAACTCTCATAAAAGAGTAGGTATGCAAGTGACGTGCGTCTGTTCTCACTCACAGATATCGTGTTTCCCAACGTCGCGGTATTCATGATATATAAAATGTGTAGGTTTAAAAATGGTTAATACAGTCTGAATCTATAAATACTAATCGATATACTTACATACTAATAATAAAGCTAAAGAGTTTCTTTGTTTAGCCGCGACTTCGTCCGCCTGAAAAAATATTTTTGCATTTCATAGTCCAATTCTTGAGGAAGGATAAATAAAATCACGCTACGACCTATAGAGAAAAAAAATCTGAAAGAATGCGACTAAGCGAAAACGAAGTACCAGCGAGCGGGCGATGCGACGCGACGCGGTGGGTCGGGGGAACAAGAAATTTCACGCAGACGAAGTCGCGGGAACGTGCTCGTTATCTTATAATTGTTTAAAGGTAACAAATGTAGGTATAGGTAGGTAAAGACATCACAAGTATACGTTTCGGGAATCATCGTTTTTCTTTGGAAGACGAACGTGCGATGATGCGATCTAATATAGGACCAGTTACAACCATGAAAGTACTTGCCTATTTGTATTACCATGATTATAACTCTATCATCATCATCGGCCTATAATGTTCCCACTGCTGGGACACTGGCCTCCTCTCGGTGAGAGGGAATGGGTCATTCATAATCCACCACGCGGACCCAGTGCGGGTTGGTAGATGTCACATGTCGTCGAATCTTGGTTCTAGGACATGCCGGTTTCCTCACGATGTTTTCCTTCACCGTTTTGAGAGCAGTGGTGATGAAATAATTTACACAAAGTAAAGCGCCTGTCTGGGTTCGAACCTACGACCTACAACTCGGTAAGTCGCGGCCGATACCACTGGGCCACCACTGCTCGATCTAAATAACGGTAGCATCTGTACGTACCCTTAGACGTTTTGCTTCTGCGACGCGACGTTCGGGTTAATTCGGAAACATGAAGATTACTGAAGCGCATACCTTTTCCGGTTTAAATGTTTCTTATAATAGGTGCGGGTCGTTCGGCAATCATTATATTGTCAATTGAATAGGGAAGCTTTAGCCCAGGTTCGCACGGGCGATTTTTTATCGTGGCGATTATTTCCGAGCACTAGATTTTCAACTTTCGGTATAGAGCTCAATGAGAATCCAATAGAGCGCGTCTCAGCGTGTCAAGAAAACACCGTTGGATTTTCAACTCTCAGCTCAAAATAGAGGGTTGAAAAACTAGTGCGCGAAAAGAAATCGCCGCGATAAAACCAGTGCGACCTGGCCCTGCAGTCTCGACATAGTTAGCAATCGTTTTCGGTTGCTAAGTCCTAACAATCCAGATGTAATGATATTTGGTGGTCTTCACACTCAAATTTATCGGTTGTTACTGGTATTTTAGGTAGGTACCGGTAGGTAACAACCGATAAATTTGAGTGTCGAGACTACCAAACATTTACATCAACATTTACATCTGGATTGTTAGGACTTAGCAACCGAAAACGATTGCTAACTATGTCGAGACTGCAGGGCCTGGGCTTATTTATGAATCTGCAAATACCTAATTTGCCATATAGCAATCGGCCGCACGTCGGTGGTGACACTTTGAACAACATAATACGAGGCCAGCTTGCCTATATACTACGGAGTAATTTCGTAACACACATAAAATGACAATTGATCGTTCGAACTTTTTCAAACCTAAGAAGCTATATTTTCCTTCAAAACCATCGGATTATGATTGAAAGTGTGTACGCAATAATAGGATACTGGTTTTGTTACCACTGACGTGCGGCCTGCAATTTTTTTTTTTCAAAATCCGTAAACAATAACAAACAAAGTCTGCCAAACTGTATAACAGTTTGTCGGCAGTTGTTCTCGTCTAGCAATGTATTATACAAATTTTAAAAATTATGTTGTGCTAACACTTAGTATGCTAAGTAAACTATACATATAATAATAAACCTACAGTCGAGTCGAGATCAAGAATCACATAGGTATTAAACAAAAAAGTGTTTTCGCCATCGTAAGTGTTACTGACTGCTAGCAGATTTTCCTAATTTTTATAGTTTGTACAACAATAAAAATCCGTCATTCAGTCAAGCATTTTATTTGACAAGTGCACGAAAGAAAAGCCTATGAAAAATAGACAAAATAAAACAAAAAAGTAATAATATAAAAACATTGACAGTATAAAGAAGGCTCCATTCGGCCACAGTAAGGTTTGTTACAAACATATCTATGGACAATATATAAATATAAGCTATACTCGATAACCTTTGCAAACTTAGAGCCTACCGACGGACGGCGACGGCGACGTTGGTTTCTATTTTAGTTACTTCACGTGGCTTAGACGGCTGTAGGTTTTATCGGAGTAAGGTACTAAAGTATTTTTCAGACGTAAATTATCGGGTAATTTTAGGTAGGTAGGTAATTTTACGGAATAGCTGATAAAAAATCAAGTCACAATTTTAACATTTACAACACGGTCACATTAACTTGACGCATCTCTGGAATGCGAGGCCCCGCCCGCTTCCCCCCGCATGCCCTTAGCTCGCGCGGCAAGGGTCAGTATGGTCAGCATCTTTGTTACCGATACGCGCGTCGATAATTTGGCTAGATTTCTGTTGTTGTTATATTGTTTTTGGATATTATTGTTACGTTTTCATTATTGTTTTGTTAAGTTTAGACTATTTTTGTTACTGTTAATTGTTTGGACTGTTGTTTGAAACCCGTAAAACATGGGGAAAACTATACACAGTGAAGGGAGAAATCTCGTTTTAAAAGTGCTACAGTTTTTCGAGAATGAAAAGAAAAATGGACGTTTTTGCATACCTGTGGATCAGGTTGAAAAACGAACCTGTGCCGCAACCGGGATTTCAAGAAGTACTCTTTTTAAGTACTTTAAGATTAAATATTTTTGACAATCAACATAAAATAGTTTTTTTACTAGCTACACTTCCTGCAAATAAAGATTAGAAAATATATAGGTAGTATCTACTACCTACATACATTTTTTTTTCTTAAAAAAAAACGCTGCCCCACACTAGAAATTTCTCCTGTGTCGTAGGTGCGTTTAGTTGTTGATGCTTTTTTGTCACACCGTACCCGAGTGCCAAAATGACGTCATCAACGCCAAGCGTCAAGTTAATGTGACCGCGTTGTACACACTTTTGAATTATAAACAAGAACCTTCGTTACCTATTAGATAGATGCCTTGCTTATCTAAAAGAAACCGGCCAAGTCCGTGTCGGACCACGCACAGTAAGGGATTAGTAGTCGGGATGAAATTACCGATCGCAAAAACTATGAAAAACAAAGTTATTTCTAAGTAACATTGTTTTTCATAGTTTTTTCTTTCCTATACAATATAATTCCTATAGAATATGGCATATTTTCGGTTACAACTTGTAACCCACCTTGAAAGTATGCCATATTAACTCGAAATGAAATTATGTTTATTTTTTTTCAAGTGTGTGTGTGTGTGTGTGTGTGTGTGTGTGTGTGTGTGTGTGTGTGTGTGTGTGTGTGTGTGTTATATATGTTTATTTCTTTGGCACGCTCTGTAGCCTAAAGGGCATGATCGATTTCAGCTTGAGAGCTGCCGTTATATTCGTCTTAATTATTGTGAGTGACACGGTTTAACAAAAATGAAATAAAATTAAAATGGCCGATTTTTGGCTCCATTTTGTGTCTTCAAAAAATTGTTTTTTCTCAGAACCATTCGAGTGGGGTATCAAAATATAGAAATATAGGGTTTCATAAATAGCTTGCAAAAATTTATGCAACTTGTATGTTTACATATAATTTGGAATTAAAAATGCTAAAATAAAAGGTCAGGCCTATGTTGCTTTGAGCAGAGTTAGGACGCTCGAAGGCTTGGGTTTTTGTGCACTTGATCCAAAAAAGCTTTTAAATAACCCACACGACCAAAACTCATTGCAAGAACTAAATCGTCTACGAAATCTTTCACATTTGAAAACTAAACGGTTGGAAAAAAAAACAAACCGCCTGCTTCCAACTTTTATTTAATTTAAAACCTAAACTTAGTTCAGTTCAGTTAGTATAGTGTAAGAGTAAAATGGCACTGTCACAGACAGACATGACGACATTATAGGGCTCCGTTTTTTCTATTTGGCTACGTTTACCGTAGCATGTATCATGTTTTTTACAGCAACCTAGGTTTATGCGGTCAGTTGGTATTTGATACCGTCTGAAATTAGATTAAATACATATTACCATTACATCGATTTAAGTACCTATGTATTATGTGCCCAATATTGCTATATTAATGATAACAATATAAACTAAAAGGCCTATGCCTTATAAAGTACCTAAACCTGTCTTCTTCGTAATAAGTAAGTACTTTTGGATATTTCTATTTTCCCTATTACTTAAAAGCACGTTGTTGGTAACAACGTAAAATTTATTTGTAAAACGAATGTCTGAGGAAAATTCCTTTCAATTTTAACGTTACGACATCAGCGTGAACTTGTAAGCTTTCATGAATTTTCCTTTTCGCAAAATGTCTTTTCCCGGCAGCAAAGTTGCCCGCCGCCACGTTTCGCATCTCCTACCACATAACATGTTTCAAGTTAGTGCGAATAATTATGACTTTTTATTTACGTAAAATGTGTTATTGTTCTTCGAGGTAAAGCTATGTTTAATTTTGTTTTTGTAGAAATGGTATAATTATTGGCCCCAAATATAAATGTTACATAATAAGTATATCCGGATTCGATCCGGTTAGACTGAAAACCGACCGCGATGGCAGATGATGATGTTGCATGATGCAGGTATAAAAAGTACCGTTTAAACGGTTATCTACTGAATCATCCTAGTGTTTGTGTAGTGTATTTACAAAATATTATTATCTCATGGAATGAAAAGCTAGCTGGTAGTAGGTAGGTACTTTAACACTTAGGTATAATAATGTGGGTAGACTGCGTAGTTTCAAGTATAGGTAACCTACATACTTACCTATCTACCGGTAAGAAGCCGATAAATCAGCTAGGTAGGTACCCATTACTTATATTACTCTTTGCAGCTACTTATAAAAGCAAAAACTGTAAAGTTGATGTAGGATTCCAGTTCAGAATAACATTATAGTCATTACACAAATATATATAAAGTATAAAATCAGGCTATAGGAAACATAGGACCGGAAGAAGTAGAAAAGATAAGAAAATAAATAGGTAATCATTTACTAATAGATGTGTAACGCTATTACTACATCTACCTACGGAAGTATATTACCGGTTAGTAGCAGCGGGAAAAACACATATTGTGACTAAATTAAATACCTACAAACACACACGTCTAGGTAGGTACCTATACCTAACTACCTACCTATTATCATCTAAAAGCAAGCAGCATCAAAGAAAGTTACAGTATTTGGAGGGCCCCCCTAGCTCTCCAAATACGGCAACTTTCTGTATACTTACAGTAATAATCACAATATCGTCGCGGAAACCCTGAAAAGGAAATTCCTTTTCCAGTCTCGAGACAGCAGTACCTACCTAATATTGCAGAGTCTAAACTGGCTTACAAAAACTTTCTAAGAACTTAACCTATGTTGGTAAAAGAAAGCCAATTGTATGACCTACATTGAAACAAAGATTGGCTAAGATAGTTCAGGCATTCGTTTAGCTTTCTATGGATTTCAATACCTACCTACAGCTGGAAATTCAATATTATGCTCGGTATAATCACGAGCACCACAATAATAAATTATGCGACTATGACGAATCACGAGCACGACAGCTAGATACAAGCTACAAGTGCTTTAGAAAATTATACACCTCAGCAAAATGTACGTAAACAAAACAACATAACACGTAACAGCTAGGTTATTGTGTCAGCTTATCTGATAGATAATCAAATAAAATCTAACATGTTATACTTTTGTTTGATTTACTTAGGTAAGTAGGTATTATGCTGGTACAACATTATAAATTTGAATATATGGGTTAACCTACGACGTTTTAGGCGCATCCCTTCCTCATTCCTTACCTCTTCATCCAGCCACCTTACTAACCAACAATCAATCAACAAATGTAAACGTAACGTTCCATACTATACCCGCCACTACTTAAGGCAGATTTCACGAGTTGTCAGTCTCGTGTCAACATTTTTGTGAAAAATTTACATTGACGGCTCTTGAACGCAGTTTACATGTGCTGATCGCCGTCGCGTAGTTTCGTTGGTGAAATTGGCACTTAACAATTATTCTGTTAAGTATAAGAAAACATACGTCGAAAGTATTTACAGACTAAGGCACATAGTATTCACAAAGTGTGGTGAAAATTAATGTGCTTTGCTCCACGAGTAAGTACCTACAAGGAATATTTTGTAATAACTAGTGTGAACTTCAAAAACTAATTCCAGATATCAAAAGTAACTTATTCTACACCAGGTGCGATGTGGGTAAATACATGAAGATGTCAGCTGCCGCGGAGACGTTGCCGGCTCCGAACGTCCGACCGCACGTGCCTCCCGCCCCTGCGCCTACGCCGCCATCGCCCGCCGCTCGCCGGCCTGGCAGCAAGCACATAGTGCACTGGTTCCGAAAAGGCCTGCGCCTCCATGATAACCCAGCGTTAAAGGATTGCCTAGTGGACGCAGCGACGTTCAGATGTGTATTTATTATCGATCCTTGGTTTGCCAGCTCTTCTAATGTTGGCATCAATAAGTGGAGGTAAAGCTTTGAATAAGAAAACGTTACATTACAATATTTTCCTGCGAGCGAAATCAATGTTATAATGACTTAATCAATGCACGAGATGTTTAAGTCACAGCGCAGTCCATGCACACGTAGGCGACATACGTCATACATACTTCGCGTATTACGTAGGAAGTTGCTACGCTCGACATTATGTAGTTTAATTTATCCAATCGATAAACTTATCTCTCTACAGGTTTCTGCTGCAATGCTTAGAAGACTTAGATAGGAGTTTACGGAAACTTAACTCACGACTGTTCGTGGTTCGAGGGCAACCTGCCGATGCGTTACCGAAACTATTTCGAGAATGGGGCACCACCGCGTTGTCTTTCGAGGAGGACCCCGAGCCCTATGGCCGAGTGCGAGACCACAATATCATGTCAAAATGTCGCGAAGTCGGCATCACCGTCACATCTCGTGTTTCTCACACGTTATACAAATTAGACCAGTAAGTTCATTGAAATGTAATTTTCTTTTCCATTGGAGTCGTATTTGGGTCGTAAATAATTTAATTACCTATCTAATCATTTTTCAGAATAATAGAACGAAATGGTGGCAAAGCACCTCTCACGTACCACCAGTTCCAGGCGTTGATCGCTAGCATGCCTCCTCCTCCGCCAGCGGAGGCGCCAATATCAGCCCAAACGCTCAACGGCGCCACTACGCCTGTAACCGATGACCATGATGATCGGTTTGGCGTACCTACTCTCGAAGAACTTGGTAAGTTAACGACAAATTAAGTTATTATTATGATACAAATGAAATTATGACGTCTTAATGCATTGTTTTTAAATTTAATAAATTCAGGATTCGAGATAGAGGGCTTAAAACCTCCCGTTTGGATCGGAGGGGAAAGTGAAGCTTTAGCCAGGTTAGAAAGACATCTCGAAAGAAAAGCTTGGGTGGCTTCATTCGGGCGGCCAAAAATGACACCACAGTCACTGTTGGCAAGCCAGACAGGCTTATCACCCTACTTAAGGTAAGGACTACAATTCTTTTGTTTCAGTTTCGTCACTTTTTGATAAGACTGTACTGAACTAAAGAAATACCTCTCTTACAGGTTTGGTTGTTTGTCAACTAGATTATTTTACTATCAGTTGACGGAATTGTACAAAAGAGTTAAACGAGTAAGACCACCGCTGTCTCTTCATGGGCAAATACTATGGAGGGAATTTTTCTATTGTGCTGCAACACGCAACCCTAATTTTGATCGTATGGAAGGAAATCCCATATGCGTCCAAATACCATGGGAAAAGAATCAAGAAGCTTTAGCGAAATGGGCTACTGTAAGTACCTACAACTACTGCACGTCGGAAAACGACTACCAACCCTTTGATTAGGAAAGGCAATTTCAAAACGGCGCCTACTTTATAAAAACGCTTCTTTATCTTATTATTATATTACAGGGCCAAACCGGATTTCCTTGGATAGATGCGGTAATGACACAATTAAGAGAAGAAGGATGGATTCACCACTTGGCCAGGCATGCAGTGGCTTGCTTCCTTACGAGGGGAGATTTGTGGATCTCATGGGAAGAAGGAATGAAGGCAAGGAGAGCTTCGTTATTTCATATTTTAGTGCCATTGCATTCATTTTGGATAGAATTTAAAAACTCGAATTGCGATTCGAATGATAATTGTTTTTCATATTGAAATACATTTCACTACAAGAACAGTACTTGTGCACAATTTTCCAGGAAGTTGTCATATTTCATAATTTCAATCCGTTTATAGCAACCGTAATAGCAGCCGTATATAGCCGTATTTGCAGTAGCTATTTGCGATTGCGATACAGTGGAATCACTTTTTGTATGAGCATCGGTCGACACAACATATTAATTTGAAGAGAGTCCCCGTTCTTACAGGTGTTCGACGAATTGCTTCTCGACGCCGACTGGTCCGTCAATGCGGGCATGTGGATGTGGCTCTCTTGCTCATCTTTCTTCCAGCAATTTTTCCACTGCTACTGCCCGGTTCGGTTCGGGCGGAAAACTGACCCTAATGGGGATTTTATAAGGTATGCCACTTTGTCTGAGTAATGATGCTTATTTATGCTACCATGAAGAATGGAAGTTATAATTATTATCAATCATTTTAATTACAGAATAAGCCTATCACCTAGCTTTCGCCTTTACAGTCGCACATGAGACAGGGCGGTGACAAAGGCGCAATCTTTTCAACGAAAAGATTCCGGCTTCGTTAATACATTGGCACATATAAAAGCATATCTTCGTAGTTAGTCATGTACTATAACGAGTATATGACCTGATGATGATTTCAATGTGTTCAGGGTGGGTCATAGCTTGTTGCACTATTGAAATTTTGTTAATTTTTTTTGTTGTGGTTGTATTAAAATACATGCATATTTAAAAGACGGAAACCAAACGGGAAACTCGTTTATGAAAAATGATATCGTCTAAATGTTCACTATTACGCCGCTGGTATTCCTCAAATGTGGCACCAAGAAAGTAGACAATTTTTTGGCTCGAATTGCGGGGTTGTCGGCTCTCTTAAGAAGAATTTCTTCATAAGTTGAATTATTGTCGCAGTTTAAATCGGGGGATTTTCTTGCAACTTTGTTTGTTTAGATGCCGTTTGGAAAGGGCTTAGTCCGTAATAAAAGTTGTAAGTGCGTGTGGTGTAAGGGCCACTTTGTTAAAACTCTTTGAAAATGTGCTTAGGATTTAGTGAACATTCCCAAAGAATTGTGAAAGTTGGAATCAGATTTTGTGAAAGTCAAATAACCGAGTTATAGACTGTAAAGTTGGGCCCTCAGTTCTCACATAGAGCATTGAGGGCCCACCTGAACCTGATAAACTATGGACACTACAGAAAAAGTCTTTAAACCAAACAAAATTTGTGAAAACAAGTACTATCGCAAAACACTGTCCTACTTTGTTTACGTTCGTACAAAATGGGCCCTCAATTCTCATACACGTAAAAGTTTATTACGCAAATAAAATGAAATCATTAACTTACGAGTACAGCTACTGTTTGAAATCCTTTAAGCTACTAAATAAATTGTGAAAATTGGTGAAAGCAAGAACAGGTCACCACTTTTTGTTGTTTGAAAGTTTGATAAAATTCGGGCCCTCAGTCCTCCATTTCTTTTGCTTTCGTTTTATTACGCTTATCATATGAAAGATAAGACAAATACAAAATTGTCTCTTTTTGTGAAAAAAATTGTTCGATCTCGCATCACACGCACATAAAGTTGTTTAAATTGATGAATAGCTATCGACGATATTTTTGTGAAAATTTTATCACTTTGTTGGAATCTTACACGCCCTGCTCCGTGGGGTGTGTTTAATTTTGTTGGTCCTATTGTCTTCGTAAAAATGTTTTAACCCATAATTTAATTAACAACAGGAAAATAGGTAAAACTAAACTACTAACCTATACTGTAAAATTCATAATGCGGCCAAGATAAACCACGTTATTATTCATTGTTTTTATAAAAAGATTTTACACCTAACCCACCCTCGTTATTCAATCGTACAAACCGGTCTATTGTGCTTTAATTTCCAAGGACCTAGGAGCCGCGTATTTTTAGGCCCATTCCAATACCCTGTACGATAACACACGAGAGCGATTTCAAAAATGCAAAAACTTGTGGCCCTCCCTGTTTCTTATGTAACACGTACTTGTACATAACTAGTGCACTGGAATACGTATTTGACGATTTGTTGCGCAATTTCGTTCGAAAGGTGTGACGCATTGTGGGTGACTCGTCAGTGATGCTTGCATGATGTTTGATGTAGGTACCTATGTATACCATTCTTGTACCTTCACGCCTATTATGCGAAAAAATGTAAATTCCCAAATGCATACTTTTGTATTTCCCTGCATTTATTGGCGAAGAGTTGTTGCTATAAATCTATTCATTTACAGGAGATACATCCCAGCATTGAAGAACATGCCAACGCGGTACATCCACGAGCCGTGGGTGGCGCCGGAGGCGGTGCAGCAGTCGGCGCGATGCATCATCGGCCGCGACTACCCTATGCCCATGGTGGACCACTCGAACGCGTCTCAGCTAAATATCGAACGCATTAAACAAGTGTACGCGCAGCTGGCGAAATACAAACCACAAGGTAAATAGTAACAGATTTCGAGTAAAATATTCGAATAGGGGAAGAACGCTGAAAATGTTATTAAACAAAGTTCTTCGAGTTCAATCGGTGTTCTGTGTGGCGATCTACGGACCTTAACATTTTATATCAGAACCTAGTTTGACGCCAATCCGTCACGTGAACTTTGATCAATGATGTCACACAGTACTTGTCGCACATGTATGCGACAAGTACGGTGTGACATCATCGAGTAAAATAACCATGCAAGGTTATTTTACTCACAAGTTCGATGATAACCTCATCTTATGATTATAAATAGTTGTGCTAAAAACTTTGATCATTTTAGAGCTAAGTAATAGCGCACAGCTTTGTAGACAAAATAAATAAGCCCTATCGTATGGAATATATAAAAGGCTTTTTGAACTTACTACTTATGTATAACTATTTTCCAAAACTCGTTTTCGGAAAATGTTAGGATTAGATTACCTCCGAATTGAATACTACTAAACTTTTATGAGATAATCCGTGAGACCAGAACGACGCAGCATTGCAGCAATCCTAGTCATTACTTATGGATACTTTTTTTTTTAGGTACATTGAATCCTAACGCTGTGCAACGACCAAATGTGATGCAATCATCGCCGAGTCCAAATTCAATAATTACCAGTATCAATCAGTCTACGTTCTTGTGCAGTCAAGCACCTGACCCACCGACCAAAACACCACAAATAATACCGTATAAGGATAAGGATGTCGTATTCCAAAAGCCTATGAACCACCAGTCTATGAAACCTTCATTCAAACAAGTTGTTATCATACAAAAAAAACAAAATACCAATGTCATACAAACCGTGACACAATCAAAGGAGAACTATGTCGTCAATGGGCAACTAGATGTTTCCAACAAAACGCCAAGCAATGATAGCTTACAATCAGCGAAACAAGAAAACTATGATTTCAAAAACTTAGTCATTAATAATCATGTTCAAGACTATTCCAATGGTCAAGAAATCAACAGTTTTAATTATGAGAAACAGAAGTTCTTTTTGTCTTCTCTTAATGATAACGGGGTGCGTAGAGCAGCCGTGCACAACGAGGTGACCCCACCCTTTGATGTCGGGCTCGACCACGACACCAATATGACTTTCAACAGGGAAAACCAAAATGAAAATGTAAAAGATAAGGCAAATGACAGCACTTGCTTACATCCAATGTCGATCAACGATGATAGAACAATTTCAAACAAAAAACGTCAGAATAATAAGTCTAATGAATGTGGAAATTATGCTTCAAATGAAAAGTAAGTTACTTCAAATATAGATTAATTAGTAGTCTATTTTACTTTGGCCAGTAGATAAAATAGTATGTACTATGATTGCCATTTTATCTATAGTACTTTACACAATGCTTGAGCTGTGTTGTACAGAATCTTGCCTGACAGTACAGCAAAGCTATTGCTGCAAAAACTAGAAAAATGTACTAGAAGTATTACTTAACATCAAATAAGATGAGGAGCAAAGTAGGCACATTTGAAATGGAAACATCCAATAAAGTAATCTGGTAGATCTCTAAAAATACGGTGAATTATTATAATTATAAGATTTTTAGCTAAAATAAATGTTTCTATAAGTACAGAATTTTGTTTAATTCACATTTCCGTTTTTAATATCAAGGTTACAAATCTGGTTTAGCTTGGATTGATGTAGTCACCATGCTAGATTAGCCTAGAAGTAATCTTTTAAGATATAATTAAATCTCATGATTATGCCTAAATGTAAGCAGCTGCTTAGTGAGATAGGTAAACCCTGGTGGGCTGTTATATTTCGAATATTCCCGATCAGTAACACCTTGTCTGACCCTGCCGTCAACTAGGTATGTTGACGATCGGGAAAAAGTTTCATTCATTCACAGTGTTGACAAACGGTACTTTTTTTCGGTTATTCTCAATCGGTAATCCCCGCTAAGTACCAGTACAGAAGCTGTGTCTTTCGGTACCGGTTCCAAGCCCTGCCTGATTAACTAAAGTAAGTATAAAAATATTATTATTGTAATCACTGTAAAACATATATAATTATACTGATTCTAAAGTAAAAAAGAAATAATTCTCTTCTCTCTCTATCTTAAATTGAACTCTACTTTTCTAAACCTGGACTCTATTTTTTGGGGTGGGAAATCGTCAAATTTCATCCCCTGCTCTGGGCGGAGCGGGAGTGCGTGTCAAAATATTACTAACTAAAACCCACCCGTGTTCCTTCAGTTGCCTGTGCCAGGGGCCATGGTAACCCTTTCGGACTTTGTCGCAACAAACTTTGACTCTTGAACTAAGCTTTTATACGACTGGGAAATAAAAGTCCCGTTCGTCAACACTATGAACGAATGAAACTTTTTCCGAACATCAACATCAAGTTGCCGACAAGGTGATACTCATTGGGAACATTTGGTATATTTGGAAAAGGCTGCCAGACTATCAGTCTGGTTCAAATAGTTACGAAATACAGTACCTACTATGTCAACACATTACTCATTCATTCCCAAAGAAGCCACCGTTTCCATGTGCAGTCTAAGTGCCTTTTTCACCTTTCTGGAGGTATTGACGTCTTTCTTGTCAGGACGGGGCTTTTTGTTTCCACCTAATTCATTTTGTATTGTTGATAATATAGATGTCTAAAAATAAACATACTCAAAATTTTATAAATGTAAATTGCCTTATTTACCAGTATTATATCCAATAGGAACAGTGACATACTTACAGTTTCAGGGACATGTACATATCTAATATTACGGGCATGTAAAAACAAATTCATAAAAAGATATTCATTTCCTTGAGGATCACAGTACACTGCATTGGAAAAAGAAATGTTCATGAAACTGTAACAAAAATATAATAAATGTTAAACCTACTGGATTGCAGAGCCAATAGTTAATATTGGTGGTTTTTGAATTCTTACCCATCCACACTGTCTACATGTCCACAGACATATGAATCATCATTACGTAGGTCGACTGTTATATCTTTTCCTTCCATTGCTCTAACAAGGCACAGTAAAGTGTTGTGATAGTGGAATTTTTCTTTTGCAGACCCAACAAACATTGTTAGCTTGTAAAAATCTGAAAGTAATTTTTAAAACGGTGGAACTTGCTGAGTATGTTAATATTTATTAAAAATATGCTCAAAAAATCTATACATAAGCATATAAAACAGAGTGGGAATTAGTAGCTAGCAATAAGGGGAAAAAAAACTATTATGTATATTACGCAGAGTAGTAATATGGACAGCATACTTCACTTTAGCTTGAAATAGTATTTACATAGGCCCTAAAAGTAGATGACCATAACCATAATTTTGGGGTTATGGTCATCTGCATCTGTACTGATTTGACAAAAATGTTTCAGTTATATTCATTTATCAGCCAGTAAGTACTTAAGTGTTTTTCAATTATTTTGATGTTCCTGTTTTATTTAGATTGTCTCACTGTCTAGCAGGTCAGTATCTCAGACCAATAAAAAAGTCAAGACAGCACTGTCAATAGTGAGCCGAGGCCAGTTTCTTAAATAAAAAGTTGTAAATGTGTGCATGCACAGAGCAAGGTGTAGTTTTGCATGCTTCACTGTATTGTTTGCAGCGCTATGTCTTGATTTTTTATTTGGTCTGAGGTCAGTAATAGAAAAAAAAACAAAATGAACTTTGTTTCAACAGTAATTGCCTGACAACAGAAATGATTTTAGCTTGATAATTATTTTACCATATAAGTATGTTACTTACAACTTAGAGATTGATAAGCAGAAACATTTTTAACAGTTTATGTAATTTATTCTAGAGTTTATTTTGTTAAATACATTTTCATCATAATAAATTCACACTACTTTAGTTATTAGGTACTATTTTACTATTTCACAATAAGAAGTCTTTCATCTTGCTTTGATTTCAATTCTAACTCTGCTCCAGTTATTTTCCATTCTTCACTATCTCTTTCAGCCCAAAAATAGTAAGTCCCTCTATCTTTAGGTCCAGACACAGGTATTCTAAATCTAGCTGTCTTGCCATCAGAAAAGTTATTTATTGTGTCACTCAGCTTGAATCGCTTATCTTTGATCGGCTCTCCTAGATAGTAGACGGCACCAGAGTGACCTCGTAACTTTTTCAACGCACTTTTATAGTAATCATAACCTCTTACCCTATCGATAATTCGGTTCTGTAAATAAAGCCCAGTACCTCCGACGACCAAGCCTCCCCATGCAGCAATTTGTACAAGTGTTCGTGTAGTAATCGTCATATTAAAAAGATTTTATAAAATATTTGAAGTTTATCAGTAGGTACCTGTGGTCTCCAAAATTAATTATTTGAATGGATTACTTCCGTAAGTTACTTGATAACGTTTAGACGCTCCGCCCCTACGACGACCCACTGACCGTGGAATCTGCTACCCACTATCCAGATAGATTAATGTCAGGAAAACCTACGGTATTTCGATTTACTCCTCTCTTCAATAATAACAACATATTACTTGTCAATTTTTTTTCTCCAATCCAGCCCACAGAACACTATTACTCCTAGCGGAGAAGAACGTCGACTTCAAACCACAGAACAGTGAACACTATTACTCCTAGCGGACACAGAGCATGTAACTTTAAGATAGCGGAGAAGAACGTCGACTTCAAACAAAAAAGATAAAACGGAAATCGCTGCTGGCGACATCTAGATTTAGCCCTTAAGAACTATCTTGCACCGCGAAATTTAAAACGCATGTGTCCTACTTTCTTTTGGGCAGTCGGGCACTCTCGCTTGTAAGAAAACTCGAATCGCTACGTTTCGAGTTTTCTTACAAGCGAGAGTGCCCAGAGGTACTATAAGAAATAGAAAATAAAACAACTACCTATATTAAGATTAGTGATGCGACTCGAGTCAAATTTTACCACTCGAGTCATTCGAGTCATTTTACAATCTCACTCGAATACCACTCGAGTAGTCGAGTCACTCGAGTGGTTATTTCACTCGGATGATTCGAGTCACTAGAGTGGTTCACATTAAGTTAAGTCAAAATAAAAGTATAAGGTTGATTAATAAATGAGAGGTTTATTGCAAGTATTGCACAACTGGTCCTTTTTTCGAAATCAGTATAAATAATAATAATATTATTCAAATAATGGAAATTTAAATAGAATATTCTATCAGGAATTAGGTACAACAAACTCAGTAATGTTGCATTATATGTATACCTATAGTATATACCTAACTTTATGGATAGGCAGTCTCGTGATGAATAACATTAGTTGAAGAATGTACATATTAAACATAAATTTTGAGATCAAAAAATAGCTCTACCTGTTTTGATTAATTTGTTGTCTGTAAAAGATCGCCTTTAGCGATAAGACCACCCGTTATGTCACCCTATGTAAAATTTCTACATTTATATCTGTAATTTTTGGTGTACCTACATAATAAGGAGTATTCTATTCTTTTTCTTTCAAAATAGTTCTACACTAGAGATTTTTTCGTTACCCGAGTTTTGATCGTCACTCATTGTGGTTATCACGAGACTACGTCTTTCTTTACAAATAAGTATGTTGTTAAACACCGCCGGTAATAGAATTAGAGTTAGACACCAACACAAATAACAACAAACACGCACTCTTTACCTCAACTCGTCGTTACGTACGCCGCGGCGGAGCCGCGTGCAGGTTGAAACCTGTTTGTCTAGTTGAGTTATGAGCTAGTGACTCGAGTCTGAGTGAAAATCCGAGTGAACTCGAGTCCGAGTGGACTCGAGTCAACAATTTTTTCACTCGAATACGATTTTTTCCGCTGTCACTCGAGTCACTCGACTCAAATTGGACTCGAGTCGCATCACTAATTAAGATACTAAGTTATAATTATTTACTTTTCAATCAGACAGATGACATCAACACACAAATTGAGTTACGTATGGTTAAATTCTCAGAAATTGAGATACGTAGGTATGGGGCATCGAAACAACTTCATCATAGATGAACTTCACGCCGTCTTTAGCAGGCGAGCAGCCGCACTTAAAACATTTTCTTTTGTTTTCCATTGTCACAAAATACTTAGTCACTTTCTCACTAGGGTCAATGTCTCATTCAAAACAATTATTCGCTGGAACGGAGAAGCATTAGGTCGACTCGATGTTGGTTAGATCAGGTGAAGATCTTAAATGTAGATACAAATCCAAAAATACCACGAAATTAACACAGAGACAACAAACAAAACAACCGGTGCTATATTGATATTGTATTATGTGCTATTTTACTCCGCTAGGAGTAATTAATAGTGTTCTGGGAATGTGATTCATTGTACTCTTTGATGTGATTTTTGAGATTTTTCCATTGACTTGACTTATAGATTTTTCCGACGCCGCCGACGCCATTGTCAACTTGGTGTTTTATATATTGAAATAAAAATCCTACTATAAAAAATAATATCATTCCATTTCATTGTTGGACCCATCGTATCGAATGTAAAACATGACGGTTTTATTAATGTTTGTCATTTTCAAATATGTTTTTATTATAATTCCAATAAAAATTAATTCATGAAGTATGGATAAAAAACTATTACATGGAAGCAAGCAGTGACGTCGTCCGCCGTTTGTTCCACGTCCGCGGAGGTGGTAACAGGCCGAGTCGGCGTGGTGGTCTCTACTTTCTCTACGAACTTTGTCCAGTCCGTTGATCGACGTGGCGCTAGTGGCTTCAGTCGGGCCGGCACACCCGATAGGACGACGAGTACAGGTTGGTGGTCGGACTGTAACTCGTCGTCAATCACTTGTTGCGTGATCTGGCAGTGTAGCCCTGGACTACGATGTCCAGCACGTCTGGCACGTACCTCGCGGTGTAGGGGTAGTGGGTCGGCGTCTCCGGGCCGGACACCGTATAGCCGAAGGCTTCCGCGTCCGCGAAGAGTCGTCTCCCCTCGGTATTCGTTTGTAACGAATTCCACGCCAGGTGTTTGCTATTAAAGTCACCGGCGAGAATGGTGGCGCGCGTCGTACCGTCCACAAGCGCCCGCAGCTCGGCCATGTCTAGTTGGGCCGCGGGCGGCTTGTAGCACGCATAGATGTTGATGTCCTCGCCAGCTACATGTAGCTGCACACCCAGCGCGTAAAACGTCCGGAGTGACGGCAAGGGGAGCTCTTGATGGACGACTCTCCGCCTCACAAGTACCACCAGACCACGATACTGCTGCGAGTGAGCCGACCTTTCATCTTTCCTGTAAGCAAGGTATCCCGGGAACCTAATCCTGTCTCCAGGTCCCAGGAGCGTCTCGCTTATGAGCGCCACGTCGATGTCTTGTTCCCGAAGGAGATGGCGGAGGGGGGCGACCTTGCCCCGTAGGCCGCGGGCGTTCCAGTGTATCACCCTTAATGGCCTAGCCATGGTAAAGGGTTAAAAGGGTGGCCAGGCCATCAAGGATGACCGTCTCCACATCCTGGCCCTGCCTGATGGCCTTGATCAGGTCCATCAACAGCTTAATGGCGCAGGTTGTAAACTCCTGTTTTTGTTTCGTAGCGACTGTTTTAGCGCCGGTGGCGCCGCCGCTCGGGCATCTCTTGTCCTTTTCGGGTTGTGCATTTTGCCGCGGCGCTATGCCGGCGCTAGCTGTACCATGCGTATTTTGCGTCTGATCTTTAACAACCTGCGCCCTGTTTATGGCAGGGTCGGCCTTTGGGATCTCTTCCTGGGTCGCCGGGGGTTCGGGCATCCTTCTCTTGCCCTGACCCCCGCGTCGCACTCTGTGCCTCTTCCGGCACCACTTGTGGCCTCTCGGTGGCCACTTGGGGCCGGCGCGAAGCGACTGTGATGGCGGCAGTCCCCGCCCGCTTGTTCCGGGTTTCTGCCTGGAACACGGGGCACTTGATGTTGCACGCGGGGTGCGGGCCACCGCAATTGGTGCAGGTGGCCGGCTCCTCCCGCGGGCGTGGGCAGTCTCGTGCCGCATGCTCGCCCCCGCATCGCACACAAGCGAGCGGGCGGTGACACTGGTGCGAGCTGTGTCTGAACCGCTGGCACCGGTGGCACTGGGCGGGCCCACGTTTTCCTCGCCAAGCCTCTATCTTGACACCACGCATGTACATAAACACGGTGGTGTCATAGATGGCCCGGACGTCTGGGGTCTTCTTTAGAATGGCGTGGAACACGCAGCCGGGTCTTCCTTGTGCGCCCTTAATGTGGCGCACGTACTCCGGCTGGTACCCCAACGCCCGGAGTTCCTCCTCGATCTCCTTGGGGTCCGTGTCTGCTGGCAGCCCCCTGATGGCGATCTTTAGGCTCTTGTCCGCCGGCAGCGAATAGGCGAACCAGGAGACGCCGCTTTCCTTCTCCAGGCCGGTCAGGTAGCGCTGGACCAGCCGATACTCCTCCTCGCTGTCTGGGGTGAAGCGAACTCCACCCCCGTATGGACGAGCGTTGGGAGGCCAGCCCAGCTTGGCGCTGATGGCCCGGAAGTGAGCGGCCCAGTTAGGCAGCTTCTCCACCACCAGCGGCGGGTACCGGAGCCTGCGTTCGGTCTTCTTCCCCGGCTGTTGCTTCGCCGACGTCGCGGCGCCGGGGGGGGGGGGGGGCATCAGGGGTTGCGGTAGAGGGGGCAAGGGGTAAGGAGACACGACTTACCCCTACGGTTGGTGTCGGCGATGATGGTGCCGATGCTGGAGGCGAGCGGCGTGCCGCGTCGGCGAAGGTGGCCGACGCCGGCGAGTCCCGACTCCGCGGCGCGCTTTCGCGCTGTGGCCGCGGCGGGTCGGGGCGGGGCCGCTTCGGCTCCATTATGGCCTCGCCGGAGCTCCTCCTACGGCGCTGGGGTCTGGGGTCGAGTTGGAACTCGAAGTCAAACCCCAGCGACGGGGTCGGTGACACCGGTGACGCCATAGTGTCCATGGCGACGGCTCCTCCCACGATGGACCGTCGTTCGGATCGTGGGGTCGTGTCCCTAGACACATCTCCGCGTCCGGACGCGGCCGAGCCCGTGGACGCCAGCGACATACTCGACCCTGCACGGGAAGAGCATGCCGACAGCATCGCGGGCGAGTCGCAGGTCGAGGCTCGGGGGGGCGCTGGTGAGTCCGGCGCCGCACGGTGGATCGAAAATCGGCTGTAGAAGACATAGGATCTCGATTTCTGAAATGTTATTTTTTTTGCTGGAAATGACTTCTGCTGATCATTACTGTTCTATAAAATGTCATATGAAGTAATTGTGTGCACAAATGGAAGAGTTATAATTTTTATAAGAAAAAAATGTATGGAGCTGACATGAAAAATGAGGATATCTCTGGAATCGCAAGGTTGGCCGTTATATCTTTGCACACTGTTATAGTACTATTTATTTGTGAATTTTTGACATACTTAATATCGCGGCATCACTTGCGATTTTTTTTTTAAAAATCTTCAAAATTAAAAAAACAAAAGAAAAGTATATGATACATTTTAATGCTTAAATATGACTATACCAAGTGTAATTTACAATATTTTTTATGCTTAGACCAAAACATTCTAAGAAATCACAAAGTCGTATTACCTACTTTGTGATTTTCATTTGAAATGACATGGTAATTATTGCCTATAAAATTACTGCCTCTTAAAATACAGGTATATCCTAGTTTAAGAGGTAGAGTATAATTTTTGTACAGAGCTTGCAACACAAACTTTAAATATATTTTAAACTAAATATCAAACTGTATTTAAATTCTGTATGTTTTTGGATAAAATAAAGATTATTATTATTATTATTATTAATTATGAATTACGTAATACGTAATCTTGTCTAATGCCTCAAGTCCACATTAGCTAACGATTAATAAAACTTAATACCTATATACCTAGTTAAAAGGATATGTACCAAAATAATTTAGGGTACTCGCTAATTTTGCAATTAGTGCAGGATTAACTTAATGAAAGTAATTAGATAAATGTGATACCATCATTAGTCAATAACAATAAATAGTCAAACATTGGATTCACAACTTCAGTTCATTTAGAGCATTTCTAATACTAACATCTATCCTACCGTGTCTTTTTACTCAGTGATCGTGAATAATGGAAAGCATTATTACAAATTTGGATTTGTTTGTTATTCTGAGCAATCAGGATGCTTCGTCTTTCGATCACGAAATATTGTTCAACACACTTGTTATTCGACTGGGCTCTAGCCTTTCAGATGAAGACAGTGTTACCGTGAAAGAATTTTGTCGAAGATTTACACGGGCAGTTCAAAAGAGATGGTTACGATCCCACAGGAAAAGTGAAGTTATTAGACGTGATTACAGTAATTGGCTTGAGGCAAATATTGACTGGCCAAACTGCGTGCAAACCAATTTGCTCATTCAAGAATCAACAAGTGAAAATATTTCTACTGAACCTGTACCTGAACCTGTACCATCAACTTCAACAATGAAATCAACTTCAACGATGACAAAAAGATCTCGAAAGCCGTTTGAAGATCTAAGTAACAAGCAGAAGAAGAGACGATCTGATGAACATATAGGCGATGACCCTAATGAAGTAGCTTATTCAGCTGCAGCACTTTTGAAAGGAGATGGTCGTGAGGATATTGCATCTGTTATTGAACATATGCTCCAAAATCCAGCAGCAGCAAAAATCAAGGAAATGTTGAACAAACCAGCTCCTTCAACAATATTTTCACCAGAAAAAGCACTGGGTTTGCTACTTTCATTAATACTATCGAAATGGCAATATATCACATTAAGGGAAACGACTATTCGAGAAGGTTCAAAGGAGATATATCCGTCTTACTATAAAGTGCAAAAAGCTAAGCTACAGTGCTACCCTCCGAAGACATTTGTGACTGTAACGGATTCATCTGCTAAGATTGCACTACAAGCTTTACTAGATTTAACAGTGAACAGAATTTTTGAAACTATTCGTAGTCCTGATGCGATACAAGATAAGCAATTGATATTAATATCAAAGTGGGGATTTGACGGTGCATCTAACCAAAGTAGATATAAGCAAAACATAGAGAGTGGTCAAGATGATTCCAGCATATTTATGACCTCTTTGGTTCCATTAAAGTTGACAGCTGACGGTGATACCGTATGGGTGAATCCAAAACCCTGCTCACCTATGTATTGCCGTCCAGTCCAGTTTAGTTTTGTGAAAGAAACCAAAGACGTTGTCATAAATGAAAAAACTGCAATGGATAACGAAATTGAAGCTCTCGTTCCCTCAAAATGTCAAGGACATGAAATTAGTCACAAATTGATGATGACGATGATTGACGGCAAAATTTGTACATATCTGTCTGAAGCTAAGTCAAATGCGGCCTGCTACCTGTGTTTGGCTAAGCCTACAGAAATGAATAAGTTAGATGTCATTGCGTCAAAAACCATTTCTTCTGGTATGTATGAGTTCGGATTATCATCACTTCATGCCCGCATTAATGTGATGGAATGTCTTCTACACATAGCGCATCGTCTCGACTTCAAAAAGTGGTCTGCAAGAGGAGAAGGTCATCAAGAGTTATTGCATTCACGAAAAAAACTCATTCAAGATCGATTCAAAGATGATCTCAACCTTTTGATTGACATCGTTAAGCAAGGATCAGGCACAACTAACGACGGGAACACAGCAAGGCGGTTTTTTGAATTTCCTGATAAAACTGCAGCGATCACTGGATTAGATGAAGACCTAATACGCAGATTTGCTGTGATTCTGCAAGCTATCACATCTGGAGAGATTGTAGACGTGCCGAAATTTAAAGAATACGCTAGAACAACCGCTGAAAAATACGTGGAACTGTATGATTGGTACTACATGTCATCAACCGTCCACAAATTGTTGATTCACGGAGGGGACATAATTGCAGAAAATGCTATTGTACCAATTGGAAGTCTTTCGGAAGAAGCTTCAGAGGCCCGAAACAAAGACTTTAGGAGGTTCAGAGAACACCATTCGAGGAAAAAGAGTAGACAAGCATCAAACGAGGATATCCTCAATATGCTTATCGTCTCTTCTGATCCTCTAATTTCTTCCACAAGACCAAAATTAGATGCCCACAAGAGGCAGACATCTTTAAGGAAACAGTAGAACTACTGAAACTTCAGGATCAGGAAGCTCCGACAGAGTTCTTAGAAGAAAAAATTATTATGTAATTCATAATTACCATGTCATTTCAAATAAGTAGGTAATACGACTTTGTGATTTCTTAGAATGTTTTGGTCTAAGCATAAAAAATATTGTAAGTTACACTTGGTATAGCCATATTTAAGCATTAAAATGTACATATAAACATTTTTAATTTTTTAATTTTGACGATTTTTAAAAAAAAAATCGCAAGTGTTGCCGCAATATTAAGTATGTCAAAAATTCACAAATAAATAGTACTATAACGGTGTGCAAGGATATAACGGCCAACCTTGCGATTCCAGAGATATCCTCATTTTTCATGTCAGCTCCATACATTTTTTTCTTATAAAAATTATAACTCTTCCATTTGTGCACACAATTACTTCATATGACATTTTATAGAACAGTAATGATCGGCAGAAGTCATTTCCAGCAAAAAAATTACATTTAAGACATCGAGATCCTATGTCTTCTACAGCCGATTTTCGATCCACCGTGCGCCGTGGACATCGCCCTTGACGGCCGTCTATACGACCCGGCACTTGCTGGCCGCTCCCGCTCAGCCACCGTCGGCCCCGCCAGCTAGAAGCGGGGGCTGGGTGTGGCTGTGAGCGAAGCTGGCACAGCTGGGTCGCGTGTCACTCGGGCCGCAGGCCCGGTGGGCGCGGGCGGCGACGCGAACCGCGGCGGCGCGGCGGTGCGCGCGGGGGGTGCGCGAGGTCGCGCGGATGGTGCAGGGGTGTGCGCCGGGGGCGCGGGGCGGGCGAGCGGCACGGCAGCGCGCGCGGCGGTCCCAGTGGCGCGCACCGGCGCGGGAGTGCGCGCAGGTGGCGCCACGGCGCGCACCGGCGGCGCGCGGCCCGCGCTCGCCGCAGGCCCCGTCGCCTGTATCGGCACCGGGCGGAAAGCTGCGGGGCGGACGGGTACCACGTGCTGTCGGCTCGTCGACGGCGTCGGCGCAACGCGCGCAGGCGCCGATGACGTCGGTGGGCCGGCAGCAACAGCGGCGCCCGATCCCCCCCTCCTCTTCCTTCTTCTGGGTTCGTCCCTCCTCTTCGGGACGTTCCAGCCTGTCCAGCTGGCGGCGCACCGGACGACGCATCGCCGATATTCGGCATAGACGTCGTCCGGTCCAACGCCGGACGGACCTCCTTGGCCCCGGCATCGCGGCCAAGCGAGCCGCGCTTGCCGGGCTTCGGCATCCCGGGGGCGTGGAGTGCCGCGACCGCTACGGTGATTGCTCACCGAGCAGCACGGGGGGGCTCCCCCTGTGTTTGCACCAGTGTCCGCTTGGTCGCTCGTGCAAACACAAAGAGAAACAGTTTTTAAAATTAAAATAAAAGTAAAAACTCACGCGGTCCGCGCAGCGATTATACACAGGTGTGCAGGCCACCTGTGCGTTCCACGAGCCGATCCCCAGCACAGAATATCGCCACACCACAGATTTATACCTACACGATGGACGTCGCAGCACTCGCAGCACACTTCACGTCGCGCAGAAAGTGAAACGCAAAGTACTTCACGTCGCAGGGAGAAAGGGACGCGCATATACAGTAAAACAGAACAACAATATAGATGGCCCAGATATATTGCAGTATTTTCGATTGCGAGGCGATCGTTCGGCCACACGCCGGCTACACATAAAAACATTTTGACATACCAAAAAATATGTGGCTATAATGCCGGGCCATCCTTAAAATATTGCATAGTGTGGCTGGTATTGCTAGCAATGTTGCCGGCCACAGTATTGCAGCCACAAATTGTCGTAAAATATAGCCCGTTTAGACGCCCCTTTACCTACAACTGTCCTACGTCACGACAAAATGTTACCATAATGAGCCACAACACATTTTATCACATATGATTATTTCATTAGAAAGAATGAGACAAAACGATATTTCACAGTCTGTATCGTATTTTAGTTTCTCTGTCTACGTATTTCACTCATATTTGTATGCAAAGTGTATGTCAAATATAATGCGGCGCCTCCATGTTTTTCATAGCTCAATGTTCTGAGGCCACGACAGACCAACTGTCAATGTCAACATTGTCAACTCAAATTCTTCAACACGATAACATAACCTATTTTAGATTTAGATAAGCACTTATTGCGGAGTGTTTATTAGAGTTGTGATAATTGTTATCCTCATAATACAAAAGGAAATCATAAATTACATCGTTTCAAATTTATTAGCCCAAAAAATATGAGTACTTCAAAAGGAAGCAATTTACGGAAACGACCGCAGAAACATCAAAATAGAACTGCGTTTAAAAATGATCTACATGATAAAAGCCATAAAACTAAGTTTATAAACTCTTTGGATATAACTGGCGTGTGCCAACGTTGCAAAGATATACTTGAATGGAAGATTAAATATAAAAAGTACAAGCCATTGACTGCACCTCGTAAGTGTGTGGGTTGCGAGCAGAAAACAGTAAAACATGCCTACCACATGATATGTACTAAATGCGCCTTAGACAAGAAAACATGTGCTAAGTGTTGCAAACCAGTCGAGGTAAATAAGTTAGTGCTAAGCCTGTGTCATGTTTTTCTTTGATTTTATGTATGTAAGAACAACATAAATATTAGTGAACACCAATTATTAGCTTAATAATCTCCAAATTTTAGAGTCAAGACTCACCAGCTGTGGAAGAACCCCAGAATACAGATTTGAAAGCAATGTTAAAAGACTTACCGGAAAGAAAACGTCGAACAATAATGAGGTCTGTACCTACTAACATAATTATGTACTCAAATACCTATTTAGACCCACTTGCACCACCAATCACTAATTTGGATTTAATGCTAAACATATTTAAAATATTACTCTCATTTTCAAATGATTTACAGAAACGGAACAATGCTTTAAAATTGTTTAGCACTAAATGCATTTAGTGTTTTATGGTGCAACTTGTAGGTTTTAGAGTTGTTGCTGGCACTGATTTGTTATGATGTAACTGAACCATGTATAAAATGATAAACATTGTTTTTTTGTAGGATTATAAACAAACAAGAAGAAGGACAGCAAAAGTTAACACCAGAAATAAAAGCACAGATAGAAGATATGTTGATGAAAATGGATAACATTGACTTGGATGATGATTTCAATTTTACTGATGATGATGCAGAGTATCAAGCGGAGAATGAAAATGAAAGTGCATAATGTTAAGATTAAATTGTAAATACTGTTGGTGCACATCAAATAAAGATTTTTCGAAAAGGTTTGGCTTCAGTGTGACCTGTCTCATACCTATGTGGCAGTCTCTTACTCAACTTTGATGTGCCATACCATAATGCTCTGGTACAAACAATCAAAGTGTGTATAATAATTATTATACAATTATATTGTTTTATTTTATTTGGGAAAATAAACGGTTACACATTACAATATCGCTAAGAACTTAAAACTAATTGGTATTACAAATGTACAACCAACAACATTTTCCACATAATATAAATATTGTTAATACAGTACTCTGTAAAATCAGCTATTTTATTTAATAGGTACTACTTTTATGTAATATTCATTATAAACTAGGGAATCGCCACCTACAAAAACAACTGTGAAACCACAGATGGTGAAACTCTTAGGTTAAAGACTGGGTGAAATATTCACTTTAACAAAAATATGTCTGTAAGGATTGAGGAGCCACATCAGATTTGATCTCACCATTATTTAGCAGCAATGTAGCTGATTTTGCAGCACGAATTCTAGATTTAGCAGCAAAATATATCACTAGTTATATTCAATGCAAAAGTGGCTCCTCAATCTAAACGTCTGAATTGAGGAGCCACCTGGAACTCGTTAAGTAATAGATGAATATTTTTGAAAATTTTGTATCATTTAGTAGCAATTGAGCATATTACTGTCTAAAAATGTTGCTTCTGTAGCACTTGTGAAAGAAAATACAATACTTTTAGTATGGCCCCTCAATCTACACTCAAAGAGGTGAATTTCTATTCGATGTGAGCGATCAATTAATATATTTGACATATTAATCATTTAGCAGGCATTATTTTTTTTTAAATTTTTGTAAAAGTTGATTCCCAAAACCATAAAATTGCCAAAGTTATGGTTTAAAAGTTATAAGGATTTCAACGTTGCCGCGCCATTGAAACGCGGAGAACCGTGCGGCCACGGAGATCTTTAAAATTAAGCATTGCAGAGACCTCAAAGGAGATGGGTAAATTTCTATTTACCCATCTCCTTTGTATGGACGACTCCCAGCAACGTAGAAACATGGTACCTAGCAATATGTAATGCTGAATATTAGTATTTAACATAAAAAAAAGTTTCAGGAACTCTTCATACCTTTACAATCCTGAAAATAAAATCGTGTAACTCCTACGTCAATAGGCATAAAAAAACTGCAAACAAAGGACATTGCTATGAACTTTTACCTAGGCGTTTGGATGTATCTGCGATGATTTGATTAGTGCCCACCCCGATTTCGCACGGTGGTACTTGAGTAAATATCTACAAAGGGGTAATTGCACCAAGAAACGTGATGCAACGGGCATTCTACAATCCGCGCAAAAATCACTCCCCGCCAGCGTGAATTACTCTTGTAAATCCTAAACTTCGTAAAAACGTATTTGAAAATAATGATTAATATTGACCGACCCAAACAACTCTAGGTTTTTGTCTTAAACCAAATCCCTATAGTAAATGGACTCACCCAGAACCCGCCTCTCGGGCAGGATTTTTCTGACTTCGATTTACATTTGTCAATAAAACTTACACAAATGTTTACCTAAACCTTCCGGAAGAACCAATCTACCTACTAGTGACAACCCCATCAACCCTATCTGTTTGTTGATACATCCGTACCGTACAATCTATATTACTATACTCTTTGACCGTACAGTACAGACTGACTGACAGACAAACGTGCCGGGGCGATTTAGTTTAATTAGTATGTGGTGATTGTTAAATCCTGCCTAAACTTGATAACGAACGCACTGAGTAACCAAGGACGTAGAAGGTATTGAAATAAAACAACAAAAATGCGATTTATTTATTTATTCGTTATTCACAGAATAATCTTACAAGAACATTATCTAAAAATGAAGCCGGAGCTGATAATGTGTTCTGGTGTCTCGCCCACCCCAGATACGGGGCTGCAGTCTCGACATACATAGCGATCTTGAACTTGATTCTACAGAACCAAACGGGTATATGGTCAGGTCATGTATGTTAAACATTACAGTCGGTGTGCCTCAAGGATCAATTTTAGGCCCATTATTATACATATTGTTCACTAATGAATGAGTAATGACCTAATCAGTTTCATACATAAACTTTTACCGGACATACAACTTGTTGTCTTTGCGGATGACACAAATGCTATAGTTGCAGCTAACAATATTCAAGACCTAACTGTTAAGGTGAATGTAGCTCTAGATGCCTTTTATTCCTGGTTTAATGCTAATAAGCTTATAATAAATACAACCAAAACCAACATTATGTTATTTAAAACTACTGCGCGTAACAAGGACAATATGGACATTGAACTTAACAAAGTTAAAATTGAGCTTGTCAGGGAAGTCAAGTTTTTGGGTATTTATATTGATGAATTGTTAAATTGGAAGAAAGAATTAGCAACATTGGATTCGTCTTATATCATCTGCTTGTTATGCCTTAAGAAGTCTGAGGGATGAAGTGAGCATAACGCACTTAAAAATTGTATATTATGCGCTGATAGAGTGCAAACTTAGGTATAGCATACAGTTTTGGGGAAACAGCTACCATTACAACTGGCATAGGGCATTCATTCTCCAAAAAAGAGCGATACGAACCATATGCATTGTCCACATTTCTCAACGAGACAGCTGTCAACCATATTTTAAAGAACTTGGAATTCTCACAGTACCTAGCCTTTACGTAATAGTAGGTACTTAAAAAAATATGTGTATGACTACGAAACAGATGAGGACAGGCTGGTAAGGGAAAAAAAGCGTAGAAAAGACCTTGAAAATAAAATCATCCCGCGTTTTGGTATTGTTAAACATAGTCCACAGTATCAGGCAGTTAAGATATTTAATAAGTTACCGCTTGAGTTGAAAAGCTTACTGTACGCACGGCTACACATCAAGCTATATATTTCCAGTTTACACCGACCTCTCATTGTAAGGAAATCCTATACACTGCGAGATCAGCTTATACTGGAAATGTATAGCTTGATGTGTAGCCGTGTGTACACAGGCTCATTTAAAGCAAGACTCAAGGCATTCCTGTTGGAAAGATATGTCTCTATTCATTAGACGATTTGTAATAGTCTTGTTGCTCTTAAAACTGACATGTAATGTAATTATTTGTGCATGGTGATTTAGTGTGTTCTAGTCTTCGATCATAAATACCCTAGATACAACATCTCCTACAAATTCACGCCGAAAAAGTGTCCGACTCGCTTAGTTATAAGTATGCACGTATAGTAGACAAATTCACAGTGTATAATGTACTAAGACTATATTAATAAAAATTAAATACAACTTTATTCCCTACACAAAAGGTTTTATTTGTAATGCACGCGTTAGGCGGTTACGACATTACAAAATGCGATAATCGCGCAAGTCGTAAAATTTTAACGACCGTCGGCCGTAGGTGTACGAATGTACACCTTAAGTCAATCAGAATTAAGTATAATTCAGTTTACGCTGCGTGGGGATCGTAGCCTTGAGTCTTGTAGCAACACGCGCGGGAAAGGGACAACCGCGTAAGCGATTTACTTCAACTATTTTAGAAAGACAATGTTTTTACTTAGTTAGAAGGTAAATTTAGCCACAAATCCATTACATTATGAAATCTTGAATTAATACTTACCGAAAATAAGAAACCCCATCCTTTTTCAAGCTATTTGAAGTATTCTTTTTGCACTTTTTCACGGAGCACTGCGGCATGTTGACCTGACGGTGACCGGCGCGCGACTGCGAGCGCAATTGTGCTACAACGCGTTTTTAGCACAATTGATTCATACCGCGCTTGAGGCGTTGTTAGTGTATCTAGGGTACCTATTTATGATCGAAGTTGCATTTTGTTAAACATTTTTTTTTTAAGTAGTTATTATTTTCTAATTTAAATTGAATTCCATGTATCCTTATACAACATGTAACGTAATTAACGCACACCCTCAAACACCCCAATTAGAATATTATGTTATAATCATAATATATACACTTAATTTTTAATTTAACATGTATATGCATTGTTATTTATTAAATTAGTTATACCAATTCTGGGAGAAATTTATGGTCATACTACTACGCACGCAGCGCACACAGTCGCACAAGCAGTTACCGCGCCGCTCGACACAACACAACGAAACTACGGAAAAAGCCGACAATTTGATACACGATTGTTTACGTTAAAGAAATATTATGAAACATTAACCGACGACGTCCGAGAAAAGAATTGTTTATTTACGGTCTATGTCTAGTAAACATTATGATTGCGTCTTTCCATCACACTTTTCAGGCTTTGGACTGTCGATTCTGAATAATTTCGTTTATTGAATATGATACAATGCCAATCGGCAATGAACTGCTGAAAATAAGAGGCGGTACGACAACATTATTCAGAGACGGCATGTTTAAAAGATTGAATCAAAATATTTAAAGTAATTTAAAAAATCAAATAACTTACATACTGATGGCCTAAACACTCATACGACGTTGTCTTTTTAACACACTTTCAAAATGTCCACCACCTTGTTCAATACATTTTAATGCCCGTTTTCTTAATTGATGTTTTAATTTAGAAAGCACTTCAGTGTCATTTCTCACTATTTCAAAAGCGTTCACTATCCTATTTTTTAGGTCCTCGGCACTTGTTGTATCACTAAAATAAACTAACGATTTAATTCGTCCCCACAAAAAAAAGTCAAGAGGCGTCAAATCAGCTGATCTGGGGGGCCACTGGATAGGGCCGCCGCGACCGATCCAGCGCTCTCCAAACTCTTCATCAAGGTGCTGCCGAACACTTCTAGTGAAATGGGCAGGGGCACCATCGTGTTGGTAGAATACCTCTTGTAAATTATGAAGAGGAATGTCTTCTAGCAGCGTAGGTAGAGTTTCTCGTAAAAACAGTAAATATACGTCTCCTGTTAATCTTTGTAAGAAGACTGGCCCCAGTATGTGTGTACCAATGACACCGGCCCAGACGTTAACTGAGAAACGGTGTTGGAAGGAATCCACTCTGCATGCGTGAGGATTTTCGTGCATCCACAAATGTGTGTTATGTTGATTGTACATCCCCACGCGTGTGAATGTACTTTCGTCAGTCCAAATTATGTTCCGCTGCCAATTTTCTAATAACCAGCGGCTGAACTGCAAACGTGGTACGTAATCGTTTGGAGTCAACTCCTGGCATCTTCTGAGGTGGAATGGATGTTCTTTATCACCACGAAGTGTTCTCCACACATGCATATGACTACATTCAAAGTGTGGCGCTGCTTCTCGGGTACTGGCATGGGGATTCTCATCGAAATAGTCCAGGATTTCGTTTTGAAGACGAGTACGTGTACGCACGTTGGCTCCCCTATCGATGGCTGTGTTTGGACGGAACGTTCCGTGGTCGCGAAGCCGCTGAGTAGCAGCTAACATTGTCCTGCGGTCCACTCTTGTACCATACCTTTGGTTAAATGTTCTGCAAGCTAGAGCCACATTATCATCACACGTTGCCAAAGTCCTCACCATTTCGGTATACTGAACATTAGTGTATTGGAAAGACATTGCGCGCGAAAGAATTATTTGATAACACTAACTACGTAACTTCTTTCCACTAATATTGCCCGCGCGTGACTAATGTTGAAAGTTGACTAAACTTGAAAGGGAACGAAAGTAAGTAGGTGGTTTATCCACGGAGCAATTGTATTTGCTCCGTGGGTTTATCGGTGTCCTTTGTCCAGTTCCTGTTAGTGTGTGCGTGCGGTCAAATCGCTAAGTTTACAATGCATTTGTTAACGTTCTTGGAATAAGGTTTATTTTTCTTTATTTTGTATTGAATGATGGAATTTTTATGAATACCAATAAAACTGCGATTTTAAAAGTCTTATTACTTTGACTTACGGTCCATTTCAATTTGTTTTGATTGTACAGGGTTAATATGACAATAATATCCGTAGTTTTAATTATTTTTGGGATAAAAAATTACCTATATTAAAAATTATATAAATCGATTCAGTAAACGATTCTGAACAAACTATTTTCAGGATGTGCGTTAATTAAGTTACATGTTGTATATTTGTACCTACCTACATATAATAATGTTGTTAATGTTTCATGCTGTATTATATTCGAACGCAATGTGAATTGTTACTGAATAAATAAATTGAATTGAATTGATCGTTAAATGGTTTGCTTAAGTCCAAACGATCCGGATGTAACGATATTTGGTAGTCTCGACTCATGACAGACAGTAATTTTACATAAACACATGGTCCCCGCTGTAATTCATCGATCTTTGATAGTCCGTACAGGTCGCCAGAAGCATGAAAGTCTGACAACTAGTCGGTAAAACCAAGGGATATTGTATTACCCAGTAACTAGGTTGTGGAGGTCACATATGCAGTCGCTCCACGTAAAAAATACTGGTGTTCAGCTGTATCCGGTTAGACTGGAAACCGACCCCAACATAGTTGGGAAAAGCATCCCAAGTTGTGCTTGCATTCAGTAAAGTATAATGTACCTACCTACCTATCTGTAAAATGTGGCCTACATTTATACCTATCTGTAATTTTAATGGTGTAGGTACCTACATAAGAAAGAGTATTCTATTTTATTCTAATTAATCTGTAATAGTAGCTACACCGTGTTAGTTCACACGTGTAGCCTTACAGGCCCATTCTATTGCTGCACGAGCCAAACTATACTTACACCATACGATTTCGCAGAGATGTACCTACATACTTATCTACCGGCCATGTTTTTACAGCTATAGAGAATAGGCTCAGATTTCGCTAAGTCTATATCGAAAAATGTGATAGTTTTAGTAATAAACCTTAATTTGTATGATTTCGTGAAATTCAGAATGAACAGATAAGACGTTCTACTTAAAATTATTTGGAATACGTGCTAAGTATTTCTTAGTGTAATATTTTTGGAGATGACTACCGTCCAGAAATAAATGTGCCTTAACAAGTGAAATCTGTTCTCTTTTTTTTTTATGCGAGCCAGTCACCAACCGCCATCTTCTCAATCTAATGTAGGTATTATATTGGTCCCGGGTTCGATCCCCGGACAAGTCAAACATTTGTGTGCATGAACATGTCTGTTTGACCTGTGTGTGGGTGTGTGTACGTATATGTCACTGACCTCTATTAAAATTTTAATAGAGGTCAGTGATATAAGTATTTATGTAGGTACTACCCAATGCCAGAATACCCATTGTGTGAAATAATAGCATGATTTTACAATTACGTTTCATTAACATTGACCAGTTTTTTTACCTCTGCCTGCCTGTACTGCGAATTTCTACTCCCACAAAAACTGCCATTCAAAATCGCATCACCGAAATTCAGATTGTCCGGGCTAATGTTGTATTTCTTGTAATATTCGTCAATTCGTAGCTCCTCCTTTCTTATGAAGTTAAGGTACCTATTATTATCTAGTCGCTATTTATTTTTATTTATTATTATCTAGTCGATGTCTTTAACAAGTTTGAGCACCAACCGATATCGATATGGTAGGTACTTACGTACTTAGATAAGTACCTACGTAAGTACCTACCATATCGATATCCGTGGTATCTACCTACTAAACACATGCATATATAGCTACGGGTCTGATACTGCAGGAAAATACATGAATTAATACTTATAATTGTAGTTTTTATTTTATTTTTATTTATTTTTAATTAAATGTAAGTACTAACATAGGTACGTAAGTTGTATCACTAACAAAGATCTATGGAGCAAGTTTCCGAAATAAACGTTTTATTATTATTATTATAAACCTCTATTAGCACGAGGCGTAGATTTTGTTTCATCCAGACTGACTCATGATCAGCGCTTTCCGAGGCTTTCAACTCCAGGGTTGAAAGACACTGAAAGCGCTGATCAATTTCGTCCACGTAATATTTATCAAAGTACCTATGAAACAGGCCTGTTGCAGTTCATAACTGCATATTGGTAGCATCGGATCGAGTGCTTAATCCCATCTACATCTTAGCCAGTGCAAAACGCTGTAGACAGCCCTTAGTGGACCACAATAATGTAGATACTAGTACCGTGTTATCCATGGGAAAACAAATAGTAGGTACCTACCTATATTACTGCAGCGCCCTGCAAAAGATTCATTGATTGACGAACGTGAAAGTGTGGGCCGAGGCATATAGGTAGGTACATGTATTTGACCAGTACAGCATTATCGATTTATCTCGAGAAAGGATGTCAAAATAATACTCGAATTTCCAAACATTTAGGAGAAAAAACCGCTTTATTGTAATTAAAGCCACGCACCATACCGAGCATAAAACCTAAAATACGGTAAGCTTTTCTGCAGCAGCTTATGACGCGATCACGAAACGTTAGCCCAGTGTCGAATTTCACCCCTAAGCCCCTATTATAACTTCTGTCTAGCCATTGACATCTGTACCTAAGGTACTTGCACCCAATAAGGACCGGCACCTATTAAGGGCCGCTTTAGAAAACTCACACTTGGCATTTTTTCAACTGCTTCAAATTTCGCGCGCAGCATGCTGTACCACCCATTGGTTAAATGCAATCGCGTGATAACACGTAGATGCCGCCATTTTGTCGGTAGCGTCCAGTTTGTGCAAGACAGCGGTTAGAGACACCATTTTATAAAATTGATGCGCGTTATTTTGTTAGTTTTGGTGAAAAAAGTAGTGTTTTTAAGTAAATTTTTATAGAAGATTGGATTTAAACATTCAGAGATAACTCTGCAAAGGTAAATACATTGTTATTTTTAATTTATACATCTTTAATGGTGTTCATCTATCACGATACCCAAATCCTAATAAGGACCACAATATGAGTTCGTATTAAGGTCCGGTCCTTATTAGAAGTATGAATTCGGCGTAAAATTTTATTATTTAGGTAATTATAGTTTTTTTTTTAATTTCTTATTTCTAATTATGAATGTAGGATAAAATGAAGTAAGTAAATACATATTATTTTGTATTTATAACAAGGTAGTCCAATAATAAAAACCATTAAAATGGTTTCTTCTATGGTTTATATGGAGCTTTTCTTTTTAAACTTTCATTTACCTATTAACATGTTTCCATCATTTATTCTGGAATCTTTGGTGTCCATTATTTTTGAAAATAATTTAGGAAGCGAAAACTTATGTAGGTAGCACCTTTTTACGAACTTGTTCGTAACAAGTATATCTGTGGGGCGATCAAGTTTAATAATTATAGTTAAATTTGGTTGGCTAGCATCTTGGTTTCAGCTAAATTGTAGTTTATTGTTTAATATGTATTTCCTTTTTTGTTATTAGGGAATTCACAATGGAGGCGCTATCAGCTAGGAAAAAACGTGGCAACTGGTCTGAAGATGCTCTTAAATTAGCCATGGATGTAGTAATGAAAAACGAGATGTCAGAACGAGCGGCTGCGACCACATTCAAAATACCCCGGCGTACATTAAAAAATCATCTTGTTACTGGGAGTTAAAAAAAGAAATTGGGTAGAAAGTGAAATTATTATTTTGCGAGAAAGTAGTTGTTTTTATTTGATTTATTGTTTTATTTGATTTTTTTAAATTTGTTTTATTGTTTTATTTGATGATTTTAATTTTGTTTTATTAGATTATTTTGATTTTGTTATAATGTCATGTTTGGTTTTAACTTAATTAATAACAAAAACTTACTAATATATTTTAGTACTCCTAATAAGGCCCATCACAATATTGTGGAAGAAATTAAGACTGATTTTCCTTAAAATTATGTAATTAATGACTGAAGAAAGAGTAATTATTTACTAAAAAAATAAATATATGTTGATTACTGAAATAAAATTAGTTTTATTCTTAATTATCACTTTGATATACTTATTAAGGCCCACATTCAAATTTTTGGCAAAATATTGAACATTTGCTAATAATATAATAATTAATTAGTTAATACAATTGAATATGTTAGATTAAAAGTAATATTATTACAAAATAATCAAAATATAATAGATTTTAGTACGGTCCTTAATAGGAACATAGGTGCTCAATTTGGCCTATCATAAACCTTTTCAAAAACTGTTTTTTTGCCAGTTTAACAAAGCAAACTGTGTATTTTTTGTCATAATTAAAGATCTTCACTAAATTTTATAAACAGCTTATGAGCGTTACTTTGTATAATTCTATAAATTTTAAATTTATAAGTATTCTAATAAAGGTGGTCCTTATTGAGCTCAAGTACCTTATTGTAAGTATTACCTACATAGGCAATGAATACGTAAGCGCGAGAGCGAAAGCTATTGTTACATTTTGAGATGTTGCACAGCAAGAGGTTATCCTTTCTCCAGGTCACCACTCTTGTCTATGCCTCTGTGAAGCCTGTTACAGTCCTCCAGCGACAGCTTGATGTCATCAGCAAATAATTATCTTTTGGCGTCTTTAGCAACTTCTGCAAAAGCCCAGGTTACTGCCCTGACTCACCCCAGACCTGGTATATTAAGGCTCTGACTTGTGTCCCGCATATTCTACTTATAGTTTATTGCCTACCACTCACGTAACTTGCAAAAATCCTTAGCAGATGTGGAGTGAAACCAACAGCCGCAATTTTTTTTAACAAAACGTCATCATTTCTTGGATCGAATGCTTTTAATTTTTTTTTAAAAACACTGTTTACTGTTGGCACATGATTAGCCATGTAGCTGAGGAGGTTGCTAGTTGTGCTTCTTGCTGGTAGAAACCCATGCCGCACTGACGTGCGTATTTCTGTTGAAATATGCTCATATGAATAGCAGCTTCAAAAACCTTTGCGGGAGTCGACAGAACTGCGACCGGTCTGTAACCATCCACCGTCATCCCTGACCCTACCTTTGGCACCGGAACGAAGCGGGTTATAAAAAAATATATATATTATATAGTAGATTATTAACCAAGGGGATAAAGCAGTGTCTTCTGTCGCGGGTGATGATTTAAATCGCGAGCGTAATGAAGGACTCGAGGTTTACTCCCGAGCGTAGCGAGGGTGTTATAAACTTAAATCACGAGCGAAGCGAGGGATTTAAGACGAGTCCTGAGTGTAGCGAGGGATTTAAGTTCACCCAAGACTAAGACAGCTTTATCACCGAGGAAAATACTCTACTTTTCGTACCATTTGCGAAAAAATTAACACAATAATAATATGAGATAAGCATTTATTAAAAATAATGACAATTAAACGTATTTTTAGAACATTAACTTATTTATAAAAATAAATGAAAATTGACTTAACGTTTATGTATTTGAAAAAAAAAAAAACGCGGCAAATTCCTAGACTAATATTTTTTTGTCGGAAAAGCAAAGGCATCAAGCTCATACGGCCTCGTCGGTTTTCGTAATTTTATTTAATAATCATAACTGCATAATAAATGCGTATTCCTTTTTCAAAAAGATGTATAATGCTTTATATACAAATTGAATGGTGTAAACACAGATGTAGTTCAGTATAAATTTCGGTAAGTATTCCAAATTTAAATCACATTCTCCCCCTAGAGGATGAATGAAATTCAGTACAATTTTCTTTCCCTGTTTTTAACAGATTAAAAATGACTATTGTTATGTTCGCTTTTTGTGGCATAGAATGTCACTTTTTTGAGCAAGTGGTACGAAATAGTAGATTATTAACCAAGGGGATAAAGCAGTGTCTTCTGTCGCGGGTGACGATTTAAATCGCGAGCGTAATGAAGGACTCGAGGTTTACTCCCGAGCGCAGCGAGGGTGTTAAAAACTTAAATCACGAGCGAAGCGAGGGATTTAAGATGAGTCCTGAGTGTAGCGAGGGATTTAAGTTCACCCAAGACTAAGACAGCTTTATCACCGAGGAAAATACTCTACTTTTCGTACCATTTGCGAAAAAAATAACACGATAATAATACGAGATAAGCATTTATTAAAAATAATGACAATTAAACGTATTTTTGGAACATTAACTTATTTATAAAAACAAAAACGCGGCAAATTCCTAGACTAATATTTTTTTGTCGGAAAAGCAAAGGCATCAAGCTCATACGGCCTCGTCGGTTTTCGTAATTTTATTTAATAATCATAACTGCATAATAAATGCGTATTCCTTTTTCAAAAAGATGTATAATGCTTTATATACAAATACAATGGTGTAAACACAGATGTAGTTCAGTATAAATTTCGGTAAGTATTCTAAAAAATCACATTCTCCCCCTAGAGGATGAATGAAATTCAGTACAATTTTCTTTCCCTGTTTTTAACAGATTAAAAATGACTATTGTTATGTTCGCTTTTTGTGGCATAGAATGTCACTTTTTTGAGCAAGTGGTACGAAAAATACATATATTGCAGCGGTTTGGCTACCACCGACCGACAATAGGTACTTAGAGATGTAAGGCGGAATGCCGTCCGGACTTTTATGGTTCAAGTTGTTGAAACGCGCAATACAGGGTAACATCCCCATCGACGCGCAAACTGTAACCATGAATTCAACACATGATTCTAAACCCCCTAGAGCAGAAATTTTTCAGCGGTTATCAAAAAAAATCTCTGTTGTTTCATAGAAAAGTGCAATACCTACGCGATCAAAATTTTTTTTTATTTTTTATAAGCGACTAATAATTCAACACAGGAGCGGTGTACTGAGTCCATGCGTCGATGTCACTGGTCCCTGTACCCGCGCCGCTCCATTCTCCCCGCCCGTCCCCGTCATAGCCGCACAACATCCAACTCGGCCTAGCTCTGTACAAAACACCGAATAGAAGTATGTACTCTGCAAACTCCTGAACACACTGTTCCAAAACGACTGGGTCTTCCATTTGATTTTGAACACGGTGCTCATACTGTTCCCGAGCACCAATATTTTTTTCATTTAACTTTTTTTCTACACTGAGCTAACGCTTCGTTATCTCATTGTAAAACGATTAAAAGTTTTAAAATTATGTAAAATAAAATAAAAGGTGCATTGGTTCCAGTTCTCGCTACGGTGTTACGTTAGGTATACCATACAATGCAGAAAAAAACTCAACATGAATCCCAAAAATACATAAAAAAAACTAATAAGTAGATAAATACCAAAAAAAAAATGGTGAGTGAACCATCCCTACTCGTGGTTTGGCAGCCCTCCACGTAAACTGATTGCGGTATTTGAGTGTTAGTAGGTATGGGTTTATACCAATGACTAATACGGAATGGATTTTTGAAACGGAGCATTATGGGTAGGTACGCAATCATATTTTAATCAACATACGTGACACTGACCTATAAATTGCAAAAAAAACGTAAGTAATTTTGAATTCCGTGTACTACTTAAGCGCACTCCTTTAACAGTTATAGTATCTATAAAAAGTACTCTGCGAGTTATAGTTACAGAAAAACTGTGGAGACTGTCATTTGAAAAAAAAAAAAACTTTGTTTTTGAGAAATTTTGATCCTCTTTTACAGATTAAAAAAAATGTAGTCTAACGGCCGAAATTAATAACCAATCTAATCCAATATCTCTAGATTTAAGATAGAAAATTCAATCCAGATTTGTAGTAAAGTGTAGCTAAAAACGATCCACGGATTGCAATAGCAATCTTTTCAACCAATCGATCTTTGAGAGGACGGATCGTAGACTACAGATTGCGCTCTGTTCGAAAATGACAGTTTGAGTGTGTCAATAACAACCTATCCGTTGAATTTGACGTCTGTTTTGATCGGTGTAAACAATCCAAATCTTAATCTTAGAATTTCGTAGGATATCAGATTAACTTCACAGATTTTATTTGAAAAATGGCACTGTCGATATTCTCCAGTGATAGTGACAGCGATATGCAGGTTCTGGCTCAATTATCGGATTGGGATAGTACTGATAGTGACGCTGGTTAAGAAATAAGACGTCAACGCGCTTCTTCGCGGAGACTTAAAAGGGTGAACTACATGCAAAGTCTGGATGATGCGGAGTTTACCTTTAGGTTTACAAAATTAGCAGTAAATTTACTGTTGACTGAAATTATGCCTCTCGTCCGTGTAACTTCATCAAGGTAAGTTGCAAATAGTACTTTAGAAAAACTGCTAGGTAAGTACGTACTACCTACCTACCAAAGAACTTTGAATTTAAAGTACTTATGTATAATATTTTTTTCAGAAATCATGGTGTGCCACCGCTTCATCAACTAAAAAAAATGCTTTAAAAAAAAAACTAGTTTCTTTGGCGGCGGCGACTTTTCGCTTTCGCTTGTTTGACAACAAAAAATACCACGCCACAGATAATAAAACGCATCCTAGCTTTAGCCGTTTCGTGACATTCCCTTTTTAACCAACACGTTTTGAATTTTAGCACGTCTTTTTCGTATTAATAGAATTATTACGTCGTCGGTAAATATATGTATTAAAAGTCCTTAAAACAAAATTGTAAAGCCTATTTATGCTTAGTTTTTTGATTGTTACAAAAAAAACGAACCATGTCTATTTTTATACATTTTGCTTACAACGGATTGACGAAGAGGGAAAGGATTTCAAAATATCTGCGGATTGAGCGACCGCAGGATCGTCTTTTTTCGTTATTGGGACGCGGTTTGGAGATCGATCCATAGATTGGTATATATCGATGATCGATTTATATCTTGGATCATGGATTCAATATTAATTTCGGCCACTAGTCGGCAAGAAAATGGGCAATTTTCGCAAAAAAATCTGTGAATGCAGATCAAAATATTCTCAAATTGTTAAGGAAAGTTTCCCAAGTCCATTTTCCTGTAGCTACAATGGATAAGGTACCTGCGTACGTAGCGCAGGTACTTACTGCCTCATCTCAAAAATCCACCTGTATATGGCGAAAATTTTCGGGGTCGAGTTGTCGGGGTTAAGTTATCGGGGTCGAGTTGACCTGGGGTCGAATTGTCTTGGGATTGAGTAGCCGTAGAAACGGTTCAACGCCGAGAGTTAAAAATCCCGTGCGAATGTGGGCTAGTGTTAGTTTTCACTAACACTAGGCGACAACTAAATGGAAGTTGGAAATCCATACATACATCAATCCCATACACTATTCTATCCAAATAATTGGATCAGTTTAAAATATATTTAATTCAATAAACATAACATAATTTATTAAAATAACAATAATTTACAATTAATAAGAAAATTATGAACTGCTATAAAATTTACATTTTATTATTTTTCTAAAGAAACGATTTAATAAATAGTTTTAAAAAGGTAACAAAGCATCTTATGGTTGGTTTTGATTTCAGATAATGCCAAGCTGTCGCAACTGAAACAAACAAATAATTTTTAATACAATTTTAGTATGTGATGAGTGAGATGACCCCCTCCCAGAGAAGAAAGTGTAGGTAATAACATTGTACACTTAGGGCAGATTTTTCAAGTCCGATATCTTTTTCCAGATAAATAAAAATTGCGGTTTGAGGCTTTTGTATTGCAGACTATGTAAAATTTTCATAGTTATTCTTCTGATAAAATATATCTGATTATTGAAAAATCGGCCTGTATTACTTTTCAAATAGAACAAATATTATATACTTACGAATCCTTGTCTTTCTTTCTCTTTCTGCATAACTAATTGTGTTTGCATGTCGTCAAACTTGACTATGGCTGATAGCACTTTAGCTAATGTAACGGAATGTATTCCTGAGCCTGTAAGATACTCATAAAGTATATTTCGCAAATATTCAAGCTCAGTGTTTTCTTGCAATGCATGCAAATGTCTTAGACTAACGAGCGCCTCATCAAGTCGCCTTTCAAGCTTCTCATTTGACAATTTTAATTTCTCGTTCTTTTCTTGCATTTGTAACATGTTTCCATCTACAGATTTGTTCATTTCTTCCAAATCATTCATTCGTTTTTCTAATGTACTGTTTACTTGCAACATATTGTGGTACTTTTCCCTTATTACATTAGAGTCGTTTACATTTTCATTCAATGCCTTTATTTCCGGATTGGGGTAATTTTGGGACTGTACTTGATCTTTGAGCTCCAAATTTTCCTCAACCAATAACATGTTTTCTCTTAAAAGATCATCAATTTTCTCTTTTCCCAACTGAATTTCTTTTTTCAGTTCTGCTAAATCGCTTGAAATATCATTGTTATCAGTAGAATGTTCACTTGTGGCTATTAGCTCTCTGAGCTTGTCATTCAAAACACTGTTTTCTTTCGATATTTTTGTTAAATAGGTTTGTAGGCCTTCAATATCAGACTTGTAACGTCTGTTTTCTTCTTTTAATATCTCAAAATTATTATTTAATAATCTGTATTGGTTTGGAAGCTCATCACCTGTACCGATGCTTGTTTGTGAATTAGCCCCCTCCGAGTCAATTACTCTCATTTTAGAAATTTCGCCTACATTTTGTTCAGATGCTGATTGTTCTAATGAATCATCTGTTTGACTATCATTATCTTGAGTGTTTTTAAACGAACTATTTTCCAATTTTTCAATTATTTCGTTCAAATGATTTTTTTCTGATTCAATTACGGTATGTGATTCTCGTACGTCATTGATTTCAGTTTCCAATTTTTTATAGCTGTCGGCAATACTTTCAACTTGACTCTTTAAAGATATATTTTCGAGTGTTACATTTTTGTTATCATCTTGTAGTTTATAGATGCAAGCAATCTTTTTATCTAGTTCTTTTGCTTGAGCTATTAAATAGTTATTTTCATTTTTCATGGCATCAAACTCTTCCAAAGTTTGACTATGCAAATCCTTAAATGTATCTAACTCTTTGCTTGTTTTATTGTTTTCGATTGCCAAGCAATCAAGTTTTTCTGTTAATGTTTGTTTCTCGTTTTCTAACGATTTTAGTTTTTCATTATAATCTAAATGTTGTGTTTTTTCAAATTCCTTAGCCATTTGTAGGTTTTGAAAATTGTTCTCATATTCATTAATCTTATTAAGTAAATTTTCATTTTCCTCTTTAACAAAACTTAATTCATTTATAGCCACTTTGTAGCGATCGGTTATATTTTTAACTTCTTCATCAATAATATTTTTCTGTAATTCAAATTCACTAACAGTTGATTTCAAATTAATATTTTCGTCCCGTAAAACAATTAGTTCTGTGGTCAGTGTTTCATATTTTTCGATACCTGTTTGTAATTCATTTTGCAACATAGTATTTTCCAGTCGTAATTCATTTAGTTTGTTGGTATTTAAATTAGATTCACTGTATGAAATATTATTCAATGTATAACTTAATTCCTTCGCGAGAGCGTTATATGCTTCGTTATTAATTGTTTGCAAGGATTTCGCCTCTGTTGAAATTAAGTGAATAATTTTCTTCATATCCTTAACTTCATTCACAAGTCTCAAACAATTTGTTTTCATTTTGGTATTTCTCACAATTTTTTCATGCATGATGGCATTTTCTGTTTTCAAATCAGTAACAACTTTACGAAACTCAAAATTTTGATTTTGCAGTAACTCATGGTTTACTAATAGTTTTTCGATTTCTGATTGCAATTTTATTAATTCATCTCTTTCTTCTTGTATTTCTGATTCTAATTTTGCGTATTTATCTTTCCATATACTTAATTCGTCAAGAAGTTCGTGTTTCTTTGACTCTTCTAAAGCTTGATCTTTTAGATATTTTTCCCTTTTCTGTAGTTCACTTTCTAAATGCCCTATTTGTGCACTTTTCTTAGTGTTTTCTTCACTCAATTGAGAATTTCTATTTTCTAAATACGTGTTTCTGTCAATCATAGCTAACTTCTCTGCAGTTTCTTGTTTCATTTGTAACTGGAGACATTTATATCCTTCATTAGCTTTTGCTTTTATTTGTTCTAAGGTCTGACATTTTTTAGATAGTTCCTCTATTTGGGACTCCAACTCTAATATTTTAGATTTTGTTGAGGTCAGTTCAGAGCTATCATGACTAAGCTTAGACCGGTCTGCTTCCAATAATGAAACATTATTTTTATAGTCATTTACAACTATATTTAGTGATTGTATTTCTTTCTTACTTGCTTCCAGATGATCTTTAAGCGATTTTATTTCTGCTTCTTTACTTTCCAATTCTTTGTGAATACTTAATTTATTTTCTGCTAAGGAAATAGCATATTCTTCTTCTCTCTTGCTAAATATTTCAATCTTGCCACGTAATTCTACTATTTCTTCTTGAGCTTTTTGAAAGTCAAGTTCTAGTGTTGATAGTTCTCTCGTTTTATTGAACTCAAAGACATTAATCTTATTCTGTAGTTCTTCATTGATGTTATTTAATTCCTCAATCTTTTGCTTCGATTCTGTCAATTGTTCAGTAGCAAGCTTGAATTGATCGATTTCTTTGTTTTTATTTTCAAGATCATTTGTCAGAATTTGTATCTCTGTATTGATTTGGGAATTTTTTTCTTTACTTGACTTTAGCGACTCCTTATACTTGTTGAGTAACTGTTCCATTTTTTCAATCTTATTATTCAGAACAAGTATTTCCGCTGCTGAAGATTCTTCATTGGTCTGATTTACCTCATTATCATTAGATAGATTTATTAGTTGTACATCACCATCACCTTCACTTGTTTTAGTTTTGTTCTCATTTGTATCATTACTGCTAGAAATATTTGAATTACTTTGTAATAATTGCACTTTAGTATTAAGTGCATCTATTTTCATACCCTTTTCTTCAATATCAATTCGGAGGGCTTTTTCAAGGTGGGCCTATAACAAAGAAAGAAAATTATTCTTCAATCGCACACTTCATACCTATCATATGATGCGTGGAGGAAACATTGTCGAAATCAATTATAATTATGAGATAAGGTGTCAGATGATGATTTTATCTGGCACTTGAGTATAGTAGAAAGTTGTGGCTGGAACCATTAAAAAAGAAAAGCTCCAAATCTAGGACAAATATTACTACTCTAAACGCATTCGAATAATCCAAACCAAAACTGTTAAGAGCGTTTATACCTTATGAGTGGCAACGTCGCGTCGTCGCAATTTAGTGTCATATTTCGTGGTTTTCAATTTTTATCATTTAATCGGAGCTATATTTTAAAAATCTGTTTAATTAACTTTTTAGAATTATGTGTAAACTGTAAAAGGTAAGAAATCGTTGCGTTTACAGTTCTATTTAAATGCAAATAATACATTGGAAACTTGCAGGGCGTTATTTTCATTGTAAAATAACTGTAAGCATTACGGTTAAGTACTTACTTTTTAAACACTTTCACGTAATTCTAAAAAGTTAATTAACAGATTTTTAAAATATAGCTCCGATTAAATGATAAAAATAGCAAACCACGAAATATGACACTAAATTGCGACGTTGCCACTCATAAGGTATAAACGCTATTAAGAGCGTTCATCCCGCGCGGGCTGGCAGCTTCGCATTTCTAGTGGTTTTTCGTGATTATTTTATTAAATTTAAATCAATCTACTATTTTTTTTCAGCCAAGCACTAGATCGTTGGTAATTATAATTATTTTTAGCATTTACTCTTATTTGCATACAAACTTATAAAAAACAACGATCTAGTGCTTAGCTGAAAAAAAAGAGTAATTTGATGTAAATTTAAATAAATAATCACGAAAATCCACTAGAAATGCGACGTTGCCAACCCGCGCGGGATGAACGCTCTTAAGTCCAGTCAGGAATCTGTTACACCAGGAACAATCCTGAATAGTTCGAAGTATCAAACGCCACCAGACGAGAAATTACAATGGGGACCTCATATAACATCTCTTGCGGGGCGGCTAAGCTCGGCCGCTTATGCTGTTAGAAAGATAAGACAGTTAACAGATGTAGAAACCGCGCGTTTGGTCTATTTTAGCTACTTCCACAGCATTATGTCGTATGGCATTTTACTGTGGGGTCGGGCTGCTGACATTGAATCCATCTTTATTTTGCAATAGAGAGCTGTCAGAGCCATTTATAATCTACGTCACCGCGAATCTCTCAGGGAACTATTTAAAAGGATTAATATTATGACGGTACCTTGCCAATTCATTTATGAAAATATTATGTAAGTACCTACGTAAGAAAAAATCTACATGTTTTAAATAAAATAAGTGATAGACATAATTTTAATACAAGAAATAAAGATAAAATAGATCAACCATTTTTCAGATTAGCTAAATTACATACATCTTTTATGGGGTACTGTGTTAAATGCTACAACAAAATACCTTGTCATATATTGCAATTAATTGAAAGAAAATTTAAAACCCATATAAAAAGTTCACTGATAAGAATGCTTGGAAACATGCTGGTCCAGCTCCATAGGACAATCTAGGGTCTAGACAAAATTAAACAAAACTAAAAAATAATTAACTATACAGTTAAAGTAACTGTATAGTTAATTATTTTTTATGACATTGATTTACATTCTGTGATTACTGGCCCTACGCGCCGATGACGCCCTTAGGCCCTTAAGGCCCGCTGGCATTCCGAAAGTGTGACGTCATTCTGACCTTGATTGACCTTGACCTTGACAATGTTGTTTGTATGCACTTGAGGCTCATAATGTAAACTGTTTTGATTTCGTGAATAAACAGACCATATTATCTATCTATCTATATCTATATCTATCTAGCCCGGCTGTCCAACATGTTGGACAGCCGGGCTAGACGGCCTGGGCGAAGTGACGTGCATGTGCGTCACCACGGGCCAGACCGGTTAACTCACACACCGACATATTACTTGTTTACATAATTTGGGAAATCATATACTTTTACAATGTTTGTAAATATGTGAACACCATGTATCTATCACTTAATTAACTTATTTATCATTGCTACGTTTATTAAATTCTTTTTACCTATTGTAGTAGGGTAATTTTTATTATAGGTGCATCGCCTTCACATATAATTAATGTATACAAAATATTGTAACACATTTTAAAAGAGTAACAGTGGAGTTTCTTGCCCATTCTTCTCCATACGAAACTACTTTTTGGAAGGGGCGACTAGAATCAATTCTATTTAAATGTAAATGTTGACGTTCAAAAGTGCCTTTTATGTGCCTATTTGAAATAAATGCTTTGACTTTGACCACCCAACTATAGGTAAGGGTAATTGCGAAAGATTGGACGCGTTCAAATGAAAGTTTGCACCAGAATAAAATAAAATAAAACTATGTTTTAACTTACCTTTGCACTTTGTTCCAAAGCACACTGTTCACGAAGCTCTGATATTCTTCTTAAAGCTTTGTCTTGGGTTTCAACTAAAACACTCTGAAAGTACAAATTAGAATAAGCTATCTGGCATTTAAGGCCTAAAAGAGAAATGAAAAAGACAGCTTCATGCTTGTAGATACTTACTCTTGCTTTAGCATTTTCTCTTTCTAGTAATTTATAGTGACGAGCTAGATCGCCATATTGTGTTCTGTACTTTGTGTATCGTTCTTGTGTGCGTCGGTATGCAGCATACAGCTGCTCCTTCGTTACCCGATCTAGACTTACATTACCACTCGAGAAACCTCGCTCTTCAGCCTCACTCGCCGACACCTCCATATCAGACTAAAAAAAGATGATTGGTATTAAGTAGAGTAACACCATAAGCTAATATTATTTTAATGTAAATATAACTTACTTGTAGATGATACATAGAAGGAGTTTCATAGCTTGGTAATCTAAAAGATACATCACTTGCGAATGAGCTATTTGATAGCCGTCTCTGTCTTTGATTGTCCTGCAAATAAAAATTGAAAATAGTATTTTAGTGTTAAGATATATATATCACAATTTTTCTTGTATTTGAGTGTTTGAAGAGTCATTTAAGGGGTCATTGTACTCATAATTATTAACAACTTTTACTATGAGACCAAATATAAAATCGCGAAAGAAAAAAAACCAGCTGTTCCCTAAATTTATGTTTGCAGAACTCGTCAAAATGTAGGGACCAGCTGCTTTTTTTTTCGCGATTTTATATTTGGTCCCATAGTAAAAGTTGTTCATAACGATGAGTACAATAACCCCTTAAGAGGTTGATGGTGTTTTACCAATAACCCTGTACCGTCAAATGGGGTTACTTTGATACTACGGGGTTACTTTGATAACAACTTTAGGCTTATGAAAAACTTAATTTTATAATAACTACAACGCTATAATACAAAGAAACTATCAGTAGTGCCAAGTACTGATAGTTTATTTTTTAACTGGTGTTGTAGATATTATAAAATTAAGTTTTTCATAAGCCTAAAGTTGTTATCAAAGTAACCCCGTAGTATCAAAGTAACCCCATTTGACCGTATATCAAAAAGGATATAATAAAAAGGTTTAAGTTCATTTAAGTGCCAAAGTATATGTTTCTAACACATGCTCCCAAGCCATGTTAAAGAACTAAGCCTCAATAACTTTAATTTTATCAAACAGAAACTCAAAGTCAAAAAGGTTTAGAGTTGAAGATTACTTGGATGACAAAAACGTATGGGATTAAATATTTAATTATAAAAATTAAATGTAGAAATTTTACATAGGGTGACACAATGGGCGGTCTTAGCGCTAAAAGTGATCTTTTACAGACCTTTAGATGGATTAAAGCGAGAAGGGGAGAGAATACTGCAGTGATGTACCATTTACATACATATACAATAAATACAGATATAAATAAAGCATACCTATATACTTACATATATACACACACACACACATACAACATATTTATATATATATATAAATACAATAATAAAAATTAAACAAGAGCAAGGAACTATATGTAATGATGATGAGTATGGAGAGAGGAAGTGTTTTATTACCAGAATTTTAAAAGTGGACATTGATTGATAATATTATAAATAAACTTACAAGTATGTCATGTGAAGACATGTAGTCTAGCGACTCATTAGGCTGTAAGGGCTGGATAAGAGCAACATCTTGGAATGTATTTGGCTGACTACTTTGTGGTGATGACTGTACCTTTCCAGAGCGAGCCTGCTGGCTATCTGGAAAATAAAAATATCTAATAGGAAAAAAATATCAATACTGTTTTATCAATTCAACATTATATTCTAACTACTGAAGGCACAAACAAGTTATAAAGTAAATTATATATTATTGACTCACCACTATCTCCAATGGAGAATAGATCACTATTTGTGATATCAGTTATACTACTGGAGGCAGATGTGACAGCAGCCTGTACCAACACAGTCATATTAAAATACACAGCATACAACAATAATAAGTTTTCAATCTAATTCTAATTACTTGCAACTTGTTTTATTTGGAAAAAGTGAAAGTTGACCAAATAAAAGAACCTAATAGGGTTACGGAATATTACCTACGTAGAAATAATAGATAATACGTTGTACCTATGTATGATGCAGGTCTAAGCAATAAGGTCACTGGTAATGGTACTTATGTTATTGATTGTTTACGATAAATGTAATCACCTGAGCAGCTTGTGCAAATTGTTGAATCCTTTGAGGCGATGACTTCACCTCCTCAGCCAATTTGTCCTTTAGCTTTTTGAACATTTTACTATAACTAACTTGACACCATTTCACATAAACTCATTATAGAAATTTTTACGAGCTATCAGTGCATTGGTATGTTGCACGAGCATATAGATAAGAATAAATAACACACCTATAACATTAACTAAGCCTGGAGGTAAAGCTGCGGCAATAGCTGTAATTAGTGGTGTCATGTATTTTACTTCAATTTGCAAAAAGTATTTTGTAATAAACTTTAGTGTTGTTCGATCCACAGAACACTATCACTCCTAGCGGTAGCGGTTCGATGATTCGATCCGTTCTAGGTTCTAGTACTATACTATTAGGTACTTTATTTTCACTATGGTGCCCGTGCCCAACCCAATCTCTCAATGTTTTTTTTTTGTAATTTGTTTTGGGCAAAAAGAGAGTCCAAAAAAACTTAAAGATACACAAAATGCGTAAAAAATGAATTTTAGCAAAACAATCCCAAACCCAATAAGAAAAAAACTCGTATTTACTTCTGATTATTCATAAATAATAAATGATTTTATTTCTGTAGGTAGGTTTGTAAAGGTGTTTTTTAGAGGTTTGGTTTTTAAATTGGCAACAGTTTTTCTAGTGATTGTCAATTCAGTGGATGCGTTTTCTCCACTGACGTATAACGTCAGTGGTTTTCTCTGTCTACGACATTGACTTATAACAATGACTAAAGAACATTGACTTATAATAGTATGGACTGGAAATATCAACAAAAAAAAGGTGCCTACCTACAACTCATACCGTCTTATTACAAAACACGATCTAACTTTAGCCCCAACCTACACATTCGATTTAGTTTTTGTATTTGGAACTTTATGCCGACTTTAGTAAAGTTCTTAATACAAAATTGACAATCTAAGACCGGACTAAGTTGACAGTTTTGTAAAAGGAACTGTATTTCGATTTCAGTTATGTTCTTATTTCAAAAACAGGCTCGATGGTTTAAACCATGTCAAAAGAAAAACCTTGTTTTGTAATAAGGCCGATAATGTCTCATAAAATGGCTGCCATTGCTAGGGTTGTGGCAATCAAGGAATATTGGTGTTACTATAACGAGTATCGATACGAGTCTTACTTGATATCACGTTTGGTTCATAATTATAACTTACATAAAATAAATGTTGTAACAGAAAAAGATGAGTAGTTTACTTACCGTCTGTTATCTGAGAATAAAACTCAAATCAAGTGTTTTTTTCTGTACAGAATTAAAAACTTTTGTATACAACATGTCTGTGTAACATACCTAACTATTTATTAAAAAGTGAGTTGTGGAGTAAAAATAAAAATATATATTTTGTTTTACTTAAAATATGTTTATTGGTGTGATAATAATTATAAATGATAAATGATTTTATTTCTGTAAGTAGGTTTGTACAAACACTTTTACACGTCAATCGTATTTTAAAAACTAAATTAGGTCAGCGCTTCCTATCTGACTACTCTGAGAAGAAAGGCCGAAACAAACTCCGTGGTCACAGTCTCTTTTAAAGTCCAGACAAAATCTTGGTCAGATAACGTGAAGGCTATGTAGATCGCTGTCTGAAATGGTCTTTTGAGGAAAGAACCACACAAATTGTGTGGACCTGTCCAGTCAGTTTCTTCAGAGTATTTTTTTGGTGCGGGTAAACCTTTGGACTTATTAATTTGTCTTTTTAAGAAGTTTATTGGTCCCGCCAATTCTTCTATTACAACAGTCTGTTCCATGTTGATACAATTTTTTCTTCGAAGGTCTTCTATAATATCTTTCAAATTAGCATTTTTTTTTTTTGTTTTTCTTTCGAATCATTTCGATAAGGCGTACTTAACTTTTTGTTGTTGATTGACACATTTTTCTTTTAAAGCCTTATTTTTTTCAATTTGTACAACCTGAAAAAATAAATTAAAATTAATTCAATCATCAACTTGCGTCGAAAATGCTGCTTTGTAATATTTGTTTCATGCTAAGTCTATAGATCCTAAAAAATCCAATTGTATATTTATACTTTAGCACGAAGATCAGAAAACGTGCTGAGAAATCACTGACAGGTGGACCTGTAGTACAGCTACGGAACAGAGAGGATACGTCATTGGTACCGTAACCTTAACACCTTAAATAAGAGAGAACAGCTCATTTCATCCCCACATTTCATTTTTGATAATTTATCCCCTGTGGGTAGATTTTGTTCCAAAAATACTTTATTTTTCTACTTTGTAAAAATGTCTCATTTGGATTTCAATGTTTTCTGGAGACTTAACTTAGCATTATTTTCGTAATGTTATAAAATTTTAATTTTCGTAAGAACCTCCTGTAATTTTCTAGCATCAAAAACGTTTGAGTAGATACATACCACTTTGTGCACTGTTTCGTCTGTTTCCACAATTCGGTGGGGGAACTGTAATGGAGGCATTACAGTAGATGTGATGATACGTGGAGAAACGTCCGTATTTTGAATGTTTCCCGTTTCACATAATACAGATGACTCGTGACGTTGCTTTTTGCCAGGTGCCTGAAAAAAATAGATACTAATAAGCAATAAGCAATTTACAATATGATTTATTTATGTAATTAATACATCTATTTATTTATTTCAGGTCAAAGTGCCGGGCTATTATTAATTAATTATTATTTACACTTACCGAAAATAACTATGTTGATATTATGATAACTATGTTCCCACAGTGGAACATAGTTATCATGTAATCTCATTACATCAAGTGTTCTATTGAAACCGCTTTCTTCAAAGTGAAGTGAACAGAGGTACCATTCTTTATGTCGCGGATTAATATTTTCTTCACCAATAGCCTCTTACCACTTTTTCTTTAATCCTTCATTTTTAGAAAACCTATAAAAAAGGTAAGTATTTTGATCAATAAATCATTTTGGTTAGAGCTGCTGTTAATATCTAACTAAAATAAATAACAAAATGTCTATGTCTTATTTTATTTATCATCATTTATAACTCTGTGGAACGGTCTCCCGGTGCTGTGACCAAGCAAAGTCGCTCGGGCCGATTAGGACACGCAGAACGATTTATGTTAACATCGCTGATTGTACCGATATCGTTTCAGCGGAGGAACTAGTTTCGGAAACTATCACAGCAACGGTACAACACTATTCCACTATGACATATTATTGTAAACAAACGAATGAAATAATAAATAGGTCTGTTATACGAAAATGACTCCAAATATACCTCACCAAATATACTTTAGCCTTAAAATCACGATTGAGTAACAATTTGTTCATCGAACGTGTATGAATGTATGTAATATTGCATGAAAACCGGCTACTAACCTATGCAAAGACAATTGAGGTTGATTTCCATTCTTTCTTGCACCACACTTCACAATACAACACACAGGCATGTTGGTTTGCTGTTTTCCAACATTTCCATTCATTTTTAAAGGTAAACTCCTCGTAATATTCTCGCAAATCTCAATAACACAAAAAATAAACAACCATTTGACAGCACAACTACCACGAAACTCGTCTCCACAGAATAAATAGAATGTCGCATAAGATGGCGGATAGGGCACTTACCTACAACTGTCCCTACGTCACGACAAAATGTTACCATAATGAGCAACAACTTAAATATTGTTGTCTCTTTTAACACATATGATTATTTCATTAGAAAGAATGAGACAAAACGATATTTCACAGTCTGTATCGTATTTCACTCATATTTGTATGCAAAGTGTATGTCAAATATAACGCGGCGCCTCCATGTTTTTCCCAATGACTAAAGAATAAGAGTTTTTCCTATCTCAATGGTCTACGATTTGTAAAAAAGTACTCTGTGGTCAGTACGTTTAGGTTTTGCCTTTTGCCTTTTCACCCCGTATAATAAAAGTACTCTGTGCATTTCACAATGAATAGACTTACTTCTGAAATGATATACGACTGCTCAGTATGAATATTTCTATATTTTTAATATCTTGTACACGTACAAACTTAGTAAATGTAATATAACAGACTGACAACTTATAGTAGACAACCTTTCGGTTCTGAGGCTCGATGAGAACTGCCCTAAAAAAAGTACTCTGTGGAACTGCCCTAGGAACTAGACGACACTCCAAACATCATGTTTCCATTCCGTTCCGTTAGAAAAATAACCAGTACTTTTGGCGGTAAATGTCAAATGAGATACTTTTAAACTTCATGAGTACATTGATACAAACTTAGTTTTAGTCAAATCAAATACTTACTTTAAATTTTATATTTACTTAATTTTATTAAAAAAAAAAAACTTGATTTAGCTTTGTGATCAATAATACAACAACAAAACATTACACTGCCTATTTATAATATACCAAACATGACAAAACACTATAATATAATTAAGATAATATTTAATAACAAAACTAGTTACTATTATCAGAGCTACTTTCGTCGGAGCTATGTAGCTCTAAAGCCTTTATGTGTATCCACGGTCGGATTCTATCGAACAGTTTTGTAAGGCTTGCCCTTCTTAGCAAAACCAGGGACATCAGTTATTCGATAGCGGTCATTGCCAATAACTTCAGTAACGTTGTAAGGACCCACAAATTTCGACAGAAGCTTTGTACTTTTCTTATCATTATCAAAATTATTTCGTGAAATTTTAACTAAATCACCGATCTCATACTTAACTGCGGGGATTCGACTTGCGTCATGTCTATTTTTTTGTCTTTCTTGGTCTTTTTTCGTATTATATCTAATTTGTTCTCTGATCTGTTGTAACTCTAAATTACTACTTGAATAATTTTCAGCGTTAAGCTTATTCGACAAAAATCCCGCAATTTTATTCCAAACATAGCTTCTGTCACAGTTTTCTGTGTTGAGGCATTAACTGTGTTGTTAATGCCCCATTGAATTTTTCCCAGACACTTGTCCCAGTCACGTTCATGGCTTGAAAAGTTTTGAGATGACAATGAATTTAAGATGGTTTGATTAAACCTCTCTGCCTGGCCATTAGCTCTGGGACAAGCGACTGCGTTCAAAATGTGCTTAATTAATACCATGTGTATGACAAAAAGTTTGAAAGGCTGTTGACGTAAAACTCGTGCCGCGGTCAGACACAATCCTAGCCGGAACACCGAAGTCATAAAATATTTTCTCTAAAACCTTAACCGTAGGTAGTTTTTGTTTTCACATCTTTAACCGCTCTTACGAAGACATACTTTGTGAAAGCGTCTACTACCGTTAAAATGTAAGTATTACCGTCTTTACTCCTAACAAAAGGCCCAAGGTGATCCATATGAATCGTATGAAATGGTATTTGTACTTTTTCTATTGGATACAGATGACCTGACTTTTGTTTTGATGCGTTATCTTTATTATAAGCGCAGTCTAAGCATGCCGCAACGTATTTCTTAATAAATTTTCTTAGTTTAGGGAACCAGTTTAAATGTTGTATTCTCTCTAGGGTTTTTGCATACCCCAGATGACTGATTTCATCGTGGTTGGCTCGGCATATTTGCCATCGAGCACTTCACGGTACAACTAGACATAACCTATCATCTACCCTTTTATACACGGCATGGTCTTTTAGAACATAGTTTTTGCGAATTTCTCTACATTCCTGAACATTTTCGGGCTTAAGGATCTTAAATATACGAGATATTTCGGGGTCTGCTAATTGTAATGATAAAAGCCAGTTCTCTTTGCCTATTGTATATACGCCTACAGAGGGGCTATCATCTGGTTCCGCGGATAATCTGGTATTTCTACTTAACGCATCGACGTGTGACATCTGAACACCGGGTCGGATTCAATATCAAACGTAAACTCGCTTTTTTGTAGCCACCACCTCGCTATCCGCGGAACGAGATCCCTTTTGGTTAGTGTAGTGCGAAGAGCAGCACAATCGGTATAAACCTTAAAATGAATGCCTAACAGATACACACGGAATTTTTTTAGAGAACATACAACAGCTAGTGTTTCTAATTCGTTGGAACACAGGTGTTTTTCTTCGGGTGTAGTCTGTCGACTAAAATAAGCGACCGGTTTTAAGACCCTAGAGTCTTTTTGCCATTGCATAAGTATGCCTCCTATACCCAGAGCACTAGCGTCGGTATGGAGTTCGGTTTCAAGAGTAGGATCATAAAGAGCCAGGACAGGCCAACCAGCCAGACTGTCTTTTAAAATTGAAAATGCCTGGTCTTCCGTATGAGACCATTTCCATAAAGAGTCTTTTTTTAATAAAGATGTTAACGGACGAGCGATGTTTTCGGAAGTAACCAGTTAACTCAAGAAATTGTCGGACCTCATGGACATTTCATGGTTTCGGGAATTCCTTAACTGCTATAATTTTCGCTTCACTCGGCTGAATGCCTTGTGGAGAGATTTCGTACCCAAGGTAGCTAACAGAACTATCAAAAAATCGACATTTGGTCAGCTTTAAGGTTAACCCATTTTGCCTAAAAAGTATTAACACATCTTCTAGTCTATGAAACATCTCATCTATTGTTTTTGCGGCAATTAATACGTCATCTAAATAAGCTAACGCGTATTCGAATCTTCTGTTCCCAAGAACTTTGTTAATCATTCTCTGGAACACGGCTGGGGCATTTGCTAAACCGAAAGGCATTTTTTTGAACTCTAAATGACCATCGGGTGTAACAAAACCAGTAAGATGTTGGCTTTCTATAGCCATGGGTATTTGATAATAACCTGAAGTGAGGTCCAGAGTCGTGAAGAAAACATTGCCACTGAGGTTCGATATTTGGTCTTCTATAATCGGCAGCGGAAAACGATCTTTTATAGTTTTATTATTCAGGGCTCGAAAGTCTACGCATAATCTCTGCTCACCAGTTTTCTTTTTGACCATTAAAATCGGACTGGCATAGTCAGATTTCGATTTGGTTGGTTTGGATTGGGATGGTTTGATTTCTATTCGACGGATCAAACTCCGGAATTACATTAGTAAGATTGTTATTACTCCAGGAGTTCTTCGGAGCGTCTCTTGTAACATGCTTAACTAACTTTAGTATATCTCTAGTAGAAAGTTTATTTGCACGCTTACGTATTTTTCTTGGTACAGCCTCTTCACTTGAACTAGATGACGACGGGCTTCTCTGCCTCGCCTTCGTCATCTTGGATTTACGCCGACGTCTCGGAGGTGTACTAGGTGGGGTACTACTAGGCGGGGCACCAGGCTCGACATCTGACGTCATCGTCACACCTCTCTGAAACATTATACATTACTTGGGGCGTAATCCATTCACAATCCTTACACATTGGATAAACTTAAACTTTATCCAAATTCAAAGTTAGTTATGACATTAAGAACTACATCATAAAAGACTTCACTAAATTTTTATATCAATCACCTATTTATAAAATCAGTTTTATTTCTTTGATTTGTTCATAAGTTTGAATTCTTAGTGAGAAATAAATGTCATATACAGTATAAACAATGTAGGAAAGATCGAGCACAATAAGCATGAAATATCATAATTTTCATAACATAAAACGGTGTCATAAAATCAATCATAGTATCATATTGCATATCCATTTGAGATTATCATTCATGTAAATAAATTCAAGCGAAAACAAAGTGTTGGCCAAGTTCGTTAACTCAATCAATTAACAATCAATCAGGCAATCGCAATATCCTAATATCCAGTTACTACGCTACTACAACAAATTTATCCGACGACTAGTGACTCACTCAACAACCAGTAGGAACCATACCCACTCAAAACCAGTGAAATCACAAAGTACGCCTAGTAACATAATCCGACGACTAGTGACTCACTCAACAACCAGTAGGAACCATACCCACTCAAAACCAGTGAAATCACGAAGTACGCCCAGTAACATAATCCGACGACTAGTGACTCGCTCAACATCCAGCAGGAACCATACCCACTCAAAATCCAGCGAAATCACAAAGTACGCCCTAACATAATCCGAGTGAACAATCATAGTTCACTTATCAAGTATGCAAATTATCACGCCGTTAACAGGAATAATCATAACCAACAATTTGTTTATGCTCAACACCACCGTGTTGCTTGTAAATAATCATGAAATTATGTTCAAATGTAGCTCATCCTATAAAGAGGCTTATGGGAATATAGTCAAAAGTTAATAAAATTAAAAAAAATAAAGAAACATTATGAAATGGAAAATATTGCTTCATTTAAATAACCCCCAAATTCATGACTCCAAGGCACCATTTTGGCCGGAACATAACCCGCGCTATCAAAGAGTAGCTCTGACCAAGCACGCGACCAAGTCCAAGTCTGACCAAGTCCAGCTGCAGTGTACAATATTTCGCGCTATGGTACTGCCAGAGAGTGGCCCTGGCCACGTACCCGCACCAATATTATACACATGTGTATTTCACCGCACACCATCAGAGAGTTACCCTGACCTAATGTGCGGTACCTACTATATAGCGCCCCGAAATCACGCTCATTGGATTCACTTAGGCAACCAGAATACATCCCGTGCTATCGGGGAGTCGCCCCGATCAAACACACGATTTGTCCAGTCAGTATGTGCATTAATGCGCGGTAAGGTACCGCCAGAGTGTAGCCCTAGCCACGTACCCACACACAGTATTACACACAACCTACACAATATAACACATCATCAGAGAGTTGCCCTGACCTGATGTGCAGCGTCATGCAGCCGAAAAATGATAGCAATTTATATAGAAAAATAGAATAATCCTTATAGATACAGGTACTTAATTGTTCTCATAAGTCTCTGAATAAGTTATTCAAAAGTGAGCGTTTAGCAATCATGTTTAAATAGCATTCATTACAATCAATTATTATCATAGTTTTTCAATAATAATGATCTACGTACCTTTTTGGTTTATCCCACTTCTGAAGTGAAATGATATACGACTGCTCAGTATGAATATTTCTATATTTTTAATATATTGTACACGTACAAACTTAGTAAATGTAATATAACAGACTGACAACTTATAGTAGATAACGTTTTAGTCAAATCAAATACTTACTTTAAATTTTATATTTACTATTTAAAATCGATAAATCTTATTAATATTTGGAAATCATGACACTTCAGAACAACGCTTGCAAGCTGTGCAAAGGATCATGGCAGAATTTGTACAAAAAAATTAAGATATTTAGAGAAGTTGAAATTCTAGCTCTTGTACTCTTGGGTACCTGAAGAGTATCTTCAGGAATTTACAATATTTTTAAAACCCCGCAATAAAAATATAATGTTAAAAGTAAATAGTTTAACTAGGAGCTCTTTATTTTAGAACGAAACAGCCGTTGTCAGTGTAAGACCGCCAGACCGCTTTTATTTTAATCTGTGGGACAGACTATCTTTGATCCTTGCTCCATAAAACTAATATTTAAAAATAAAAATTGTTCCTTGCTACTAGTTTAGTAATCTGTGCTTTGATCGTCGACCTCGACTGTCTTGCGTGTATTCTTGCTTAGCGATGGGCGATTCCGAGATGTTTTAACAATCGAAAGAATCGGAGTCGTTAAAATAAACCATCGAGTCAACCATCGACTCGCCGTTCTACAAAACAATCGAGATATTTTTCGATTGTTTCGAGTCAACGGAATCGACCGCTAGTTTTCAATTGTTCGAATCAGTCACTCTCACTCACCGAGTCTCGCTCGCACGTCACCGGGGTCAGTCGATTGCATGCATCAAGTCGAGGTGCATGTTATGTTAGTTAGTTAGAGGCGAGAGCGTGCCAGACTCGAGTCGAGCGAACCTTTGTGAAAGTTTACCTTTTTTTAAATTCGTTAAAATGCCCCGAATTCTAAAAAGATCAATAGTGTGGGAGTTTTTCGCAATCACAACGCAAGTTCAGAACTCGTGAAACTCTAAACCATCGAGGAACAACTGGCGAATGAACGTCACAGAACACTATTACTCCTAGTCCTAGCGGAGATGAACGTGCCATGCACCAGTCGCAATAGCAGACCGAGTTGGACTCGAGTCCAAGTCGAAACAATCGAGAACCATCGAGATGTTCGAACAATCGAAACAATCGAATAAAACCTCTCGCCATCGCGCATCGCTATTCTTGCTTCGTTGTTATTTTCGCTACGCTTTCTTTAACGGTTTTTAGCTACTTTCTTGGACGTTTGATTTCTGCTTTACCCTGAAACCTCGGCTTCTACCACGGACTTTTGAATTTCACGCTTATCTTTGACTTTGTGCTTATATTCTCGACACTGGATTTTGATTTACACAATGAGGTGTATCAACTGTGACCTCGATCTTCACCATTCCCGGCGTATACTCGTTTTAGAAGAGTTAGACACAAGAACAATCTCAATGATAGCAGAATGGATTTCTCCTGTCATAGTAAGTACCTATTTTCATTTATTCACATAGTTCCCCACGTGTTAGGTAGGTATATGTCGCGATGGCTCGCCCCCTATTACATGGGACTTAAACATAACTGCCGAAATGTGGGTGTACTGTAGGTACACCTCTGCCCAACCCTTCGGGGAAACAAGGCATTTTATGTTATATATTGTTATAATTGTTGTAATGTTGCAGGTAACTGAGATGGACTGCATTTATGTGTTCAGTGCTGGGAAGCAGCTATGAGGGCTATCAATGAATCATTGAATACTATGGAAACTGCTACTGACAGTCATCCATCTGAAGCTAGCTCTAGCAGCGTAAGCCAGCCTCAAAGAGTTATTGGACACTCAAGAGTCTGCATTACATGTGGGCGCTCTGTTTTAAGGATTCAAAGTGAACTTGTAGTGCGTACAAACCCAACTGCAAGGCAACAACAAATACAACTATTGATCTCAAACAATATTGCACCTCATCAGGTTAGTTCTTTACATAATTATAAATAGTAGTAGTGTTGATTCTGTACTTTATGCTTACCACCATGCAAAAGGCGTGAATTTAAGCATGGTATGAGATTATACTGATCTAAGTACATATTTATAGTTATTAGTAAACTATAGTGGCAAACTATACTTTAAAGGATGTTGGTCTTTAGTTTTGAATTATTTCTAGGTGAATCCATTGGATCGCTTGTGCCACAACTGCTACAGAGCAGCTGGATGTACTGTTGCCCGGATGCCGCATCAGACCCCGATCCTGAGCAGAGCAGAGCCAGAGCAGCAACCGCAAGAAGATACAGTTGTAGTACCTGGGGCCGTACTATGAGCTGTTAACGCCATCATGATTCCATTGAGAAAAAGAGATAGTGCTATCGGTCATGTATAGCTCCTTCTCTCTTCCACGCTGGAACAATGATGGAATTAACACGTCATAGTACGGCCCCCTGCACTGCACTTAATTTCTGATCAGGAGTTGTCATCACAGCCCAGCTCTCCACCATCGTCAGGTTCAGAATGGATACCTGCCAATGTACCAAATGTACCTCAAGAAAATACGCCTACCATTCTATTACCTAATTACAAAAGGGCAACCGGAAGCCCATATAACTGTGCACTACCACAATGCAACAACATAGATACACTATATCAGAGTCATTGAGTATTAGGTTGCTACAAGATATTTCCAACCCATATTAGGATTTGTAGTACTCATCTTATAACCAATGAGTGGGATGCACTGTATAATTCCAGTACTTCATATTTCAACTCGCAGCAAATTGAGCACATATTTTCTTATATAAATCACAATCAGACTATATTTCAACTCGCAGCAAATTGAGCACATATTTTCTTATATAAATCACAATCAGACTTACAACTTTGAAGAAATTCTTAACATAGATGACAATTTGTTGCAATATTGGGTCGGGTTGACAAGACAAAACTTTAAGTTTGTTGGACCTGGTTCCAAGGCTTTCTGAAGAAAATATGAAGACTGGTTTATCGGCCCTTTTAATTAAATATAGAAGTGGTGAATCTGATGAAAGAATAGCAAGCCTCATGAATGTTCCGAGGCGTACACTTGAGGGCTACATGAATAATCATGACAGAGGAGTTTGTTCCTAGACATTTAGGTCTATCCCATATTACCAGACAACAGATGCTATCACACAATGTATTAATTCCTAATGGCATTTATGGCCATAACGTTAAACCCATTTTTATTTGGGATGGCACCTATAATTTTACTTACAAAAGTAGCAATTACAGCTTTCAAAAAGACTCTTATTCTTTGCATAAGTATAGGAACCTATGATGGTAGTTTTATGTGATGGATATATTTTGGATTGCCTGGGTCCATACAAAGCTACAACCTCAGATGCTGAGATTATGTTGTCCCTTTTTAATGATGACAATGATGCAGTAAGAGCATATTTCAGAGAAAATGACGTTTTCATTTTGGATAGAGGTTTTAGGGATTCAATAATGTTATTAGAACAGTGTGGTTATGAGCCCCATATGCCACACTCCTTAATGCAAGGAAACAATCAATTAACCACACAACAAGCTAACCAAAGCCGTTGCGTCACTATTTGTCGCTGGGTGGTAGAGGCAGTGAATGGTCACATGAAAAGAGACTATAAATTATTTAGGCATGAATTTAATAATAAAGCTCTGCTACATCTCATGCAGGATTTCAAGATAGCAGTGGCTTTGTACAATAAGTTTGCTGTGCAGTTGAAAGATCGTAGTGATGCTCAAAATATTTTAAATGTTATAAATTGAACGATTTCAATTGCATACTAACTTGTCAGATGTGGTGGTCTCATTGAACCTTAATAGGCGCTCATCTGACTTTATAAGTATCACAGCTGATCGGGATAATATATTATTCTCCCTCCGATTGGCCTATGATGATGTTTGGTATTTGGGATGGGCAAGGTATCAGGATAACATTTTATTACCAGCTCAGCATTTAAATCATGTTTTTGTAGAAGAGGAATAAATACATTAATCAAGATGTTGTTTTTTATTTTATAAGACGTAACCTGATGTTATTTACATAGATAATTTTTCATATGAACTTATTACACTTTCAACAGATTAATGCCCATCAATATTTACACAAGCTTGATATTAATTTGACGTCTTCTAACGGTAGACATAATATATACAATATCAATAAATGCACCCTCAATGTAGACGGTTGTTGTCGTACTGCTGCTGCGGCTGGCTTCTTTCGTCCTTATCGCAGTTTATAAGTTAGTAGTGTGCCTAATTTGTCTGTCTTGACTCTTGGATGCCCCGTAGCCTTCATCACAGTAGTCACACCCTTTCTACTGATATAATGATACTTTTTCAACTCATAACGCCACTGTAAACGTTATATTCTGTAAACAAACTATTCTCTGCTGTGCCGTAAACAAACTATTCACATGACTCATCTGAAGTTGTCTGTCAGTTTGACAGATCCGTCATTGTCACGTCGTTTTTTTTTATTAATACAGCAAAATGGGCAACGAGATTGAAACGAAAAACTGATATTTTCATTTCGAAATATTTTAATTATGCGGGGTTTTAAAATTATGATAAGTAGATCAATCTACTCCTCGTAATGTATTCTCAAAATTGGAAAATATTTTGAACCCTCTAAATGAATTATTTTTTTTGTACAAATTAATGTACGGACCTTGCCATGATTCTTTATCGTATTCGTATGTATATCGTATCGTATTGAGTTTGAGTTTGAGATCATTTGTCATTTATCAGTTTGATCCTTTTTTTCAATGGAAAGTTTTGTACAGCGATGAAGCTCATTTTTGGTTGAACGGCTACGTCAATAATCAAAATTTCCGAATTTAGAGTGGAGGAAACCGCCTTTGTTAAGATGCCCTTACATCATTGACTTATAATCCTAGCTCAATGCCTTACATCCATTAAAAGTCACTGTTTTCTATATATTTTTATCACATATTTTTATGATGATGCCGGCCAGAATGTTACCCTCAATGGAGAGCGCTATAGAGCCCTGATTGCCGACTTTTTTGTTCCTCAGTTGAATGTTAGTGATGTGGCAGAGCTTTGATTTCAACAAGATGGTGCAACATGCCACACAGCTCGCGACACCATCAATTTTATGCGGGAAACATTTGATGAGCGCATAATTGGACCTGACCTCCACGTACGTGTGATCTCACACGTACGGATTACTTTCTTTGGGGATATTATGTAAATTCACTCGTCTACGCAAATAAACCACAGACGTGAGACCACTTGGATGACAACATTCGCCGCGTTATTGCCGATATACGACCCAAGTTGCTCGATAAAGTGGTCGAAAATTGGACTTCCTGATTACGCTTCATTCGAACCATCCGTGGCGCAGATATGCCCGAAATCATGTATAAGCACTAATGACATAAGAATATATTTCAATTACAGTCAGTACCTACATAAATGTTGTCTTCGGTCTCTGTTGATGACATAAATAAAGCCAATACAATGGCAATCAAATTTATTTTTACGTGTTTTATTTAGTTTTAAAAACTAAACCTCTAAAAAAGGCGCAAACAATTTCAAAATTTTAAATTAGCATAGCCATAAGCAGTGCAAATGTCGAGCGTCTTTCTGCTGAAACTATCCTATACTATATTGTAGTCTGTGGCTGAAACACTATCAGGCTTACTTTTAATGAAAAGTGGTTTAATAAAAAAACCGCGCGTCTTTGCAGGAATATATCAAACATTTGAATATTTTTTTTTTTTTTTGAAAATGACATGAAAATGATTCTGGCCTATGCGTTTTTCTAAATCCGAGCTGGCCACACTGGTTCCACCTATTCTGTGCATACTATACAATGACTTAAGTTACTATATTGTAGTCTGTGGTTCTGTGGGTTCCACTGTCAGGTCCAGCAACCATGCCATTAAAATTAATAAAAAAAAAAAAAAAACACTGTCAGGTCAGGTTTACGATTTGATATGTTATTTATTATTTTCTTTCTAGTAGTTACCTACTTGATGTAACTACTAGAAAGAATAGATAAGAATATAAAAGTAATAGTGTTCCGTCTGTGAACAGTATTTTAAGGTGCTCTGTGTCTGCGAGTTACATCTCCGCTAGGAGTAATAGTGTTCTGTGAGTTACATGCTCTGTGATTTCTAGGAGTAATAAGTAGTGTCAATATTGTTCTGTGATTAATATAGTTCAGCGCTTAGTAAAAGTTCACGGTGGTTCAGCAGCAGACTTATTAACGATAACGATACAAAAGAAAAAGCGCGGGAATCATTGAATTTGGCGGACGTGATATTTCTTTCGTTTTCTTTTAAAAATTAAAAAAACGCTTAAATTGGAGATAAGTTGTGTAAATATATGTAGATATTCATTAGATTAGTTAATTTCATTCTTTGTTTATATCGTTCTCCATATTTAGGGTAAGTTTTTTGTATTTTATTTTTTTTCTGTCCGGAATGGACAATGAACCGCCTGATCCCGGGGGCACAGTCCCCTCGGTTGGGCAAAATATAATAATCTACGAATCTAGTATGGATACCGATACATCCTTAACTAGATCAGAGCGGAAAAGGACTAGAGCTCCACGTAAAGTGTGCATAAATTGCAACAAAAGAAGGCGAAACAGTCACTCACACAATACAACAGAAATAAATAAGGGAACACATTGTCATTGCGACAATGATTCAGTCACATTTACTTCTAAAATAGCATCAAACATACCGGTACATTCCATTTTAGTTCACCAAGAAACCACCCCACATTCTGTGGATGGTCCCCAGACTGAAAACCTCATAAAGTCAGATCTTCCCCAGAAGGCGCCACAGGTTGCTAGGACTTTGTATGAAGCCACATACCTGTTGTCATACGTTGTACACATCCAAAAAAATTTTGACATACAAAACTCTGCTCAAACATTACACCCACTAACTTTAGGGCACTTTCTTAAAAAACGCAGGTTCAACAATATAATTAACGGATCATTAAAACGCATTGGTCGTAATAGAATTACATTAAGCTTCTCCCATTACATAGATGCCAACTCTTTCTTAAATGACCCAAGTTTGGCCAAAGAAAAATTTAAGGCATTTGTTCCATCAATTAATGTGTGTCGCATTGGAATTGTTAAAGGCGTACCTACCGAATGGTCTCCGGAGGAAATAATGGAAAATATATCTGTCCCCGCTGTATGCGGGAAAGTCATCAAAGCAAGGCGTCTCAATTATAAAGTGCATGAACCAACCCCTTTTTTTTTTTTTTTTTTCGGGTGGGAAATCATCAAATAACTTCAGACTCATACTGACTAAAACCCACCCGTGATCCTTCAGTTGCCTGTGCCAAGGGCCACGGTATCCCTCTCGGACTTTCCCGCAACCCTAGCAGGCATCGGCCCTAGCGGACCCCGTCATTGGTGCTGATATCTCTCTGAGGCACGCGTGGAACGCCCCGGCGTTTCGCCTCCTCGCGCCACTCCCAAATGTGCGCGAGGACTTTTGCCTCCAGATCCCATGGCGGTAATCCGGCAAGGAGGCTCGCCGCCTCACCGGAGACCGTACGGTACCCCCGGACCAGCCGGGTGGCCATGACCCTTTGGGGCGCGTTCAAGGAACGCGCCCACTCCGGTGCCCCGTAAAGGGCCATGGACCGCACGACCCCCGCGTAAAGCCTCCGGCAGGAAGCGTTTGGCCCCCCTAGATTGGGCAGGAGCCGCTTCAAGGCAGCCCCGGCCCTTTCCAGTCTGGAAGCCAAACGTAGGAAATGCATGAACCGACCCCTGTGTGGAAACCATCGCAAACAGTCGTGCTCACCTTTGACGGACAAATTTTACCAAAACGTGTGTTTTGTTGTTACAATTCCATGCTAGTGGAATTTTATACATTCCCAACAATTCAATGTTTTCATTATGGTCGTTTTGGCCATACAAAGGTACAATGCAGGTCGAACCCTCAGTGCTTCAAGTGTGGGGAGAAACATTCTGCTGACACTTGCAGTAATGAAGATGAGAGTAATAGTAAATGCTGTCATTGCAATGGCATTCATTATGCCATCAATAAAAAATGCCCAGAATTTGAGAGACATAAAGCAATTAAGCATTATATGGCCCATAGCTGCGTGTCTTATGCTGAAGCGTCACAACTACATCCACCAATCTCAAAATTGTATGCAGATGTGGTAACATCTGCCCCATCACATACCACTAAAAATTCTTTCTCTTCACAACCTTCGCCCCAATCACGTAACACACCAATCGTTTCCTCACAAAGAAAAACCATATTTCGTAAACCTGGGATCCCCCAAAAACCGCTAAGGGGTATGACTGGGTAGCTCATCAAGGATTAATCAGTAACAAAGTTTCTGTGTCAGGGAATGGTGTTGCATTCCAAAATAAAACAACAGATAACGAGAGCCAAATTTAAAATTTGATAAACATGCTAACTAAATACTTTATCTAAAAATAATAATATTGAACCGTCCAACATTGCCACTGTAATGGATACTCTGTCTAACTTATTTAACCTTAATCATAATGGATCCAAATCTTCCCAAGATTGTCCAGTGGAACAGTTGCAGCATTGTGAATAAAAAATCTGATCTGTCCTACATACTGAACAAGTATGAACCCTTCGCAGTCGTTCTCTGTGAGACATGGCTTAAAGCAGGGTTCTCCTTTAGAATGCCTGGCTATGCGTGTCTAAGAACAGACAGAAGCGATGGGTATGGCGGTGTATTTTAAACACAATGTCTCCCAACACGCCAAACGAATCCAGATGAGGGAATAAGCGCCCCTGACCTCTCAATCTGCACACCTGAGTTAGCATCAACATTATCCTGGTCTCCTTTATCGTCTTCTTATGGTAGTGATCATTACCCTTTAATAATTTCTTTTCCACATAAAAAACCAGCTGCTTGCAATCATAACACCACGATTAAAGTATAGACTTCAAAATGCAGATTGGGATACATACAAAAATGATGTAGAAGAAAGAATTCTTGGTTTAAATAATTCCTTACAACTACATCATGATCCTCAGGTATTATCTAATCAAATAACAAGAATTTTAATAGAGGTGGCAGATAATACTTTCACTATTAAGAATGGTGCTACAGGCAAAATTTCTTGACCACCTTGGTGGGATGCTGAGTGCACTCAGGCCATTAAAAAAAGAACAGAAGCAGAAAAAAATTATGGTCGTACTATGACTCGTCACAATTTTGAAATATACCTAGAAGCTTCTCGTACAACTCGTAAGCTCCTTAGGAAAAAGAAATTTGAAGGTTGGCAAAGATTTTGTGCATCTATCTCGCCAGAGGTTAACGCATCTCTAGTATGGCAAAAGATTAGGCGATTCAGGTCAGCATTTAGTGAAACAAGGGCCTCAAAACTGCCATTAGAATTAGCCAATGAGTTTATGGATCATTTAGCTCCCCCTTCAGTCCCAGAACAGAGATATTTAATGCACTATCCCTATGTTCCTATTCCTAATTCTGAGTTGAATTCCCTGTTCACACTAGTTGAAGGAAGTCTTATCACATGTTAAGGATTTAGCTCCTGGTGAAGATGGTATACCATATTCATTTATAGCTAATTTGTCCGACTGTTCTTTCAATATATTTAATCCCATCAATACAGCTTTGATTTCTGGCTACATTCCATCAAGTTAGAAGTCTCAAACAATTATTCCCATTCTGAAACCAAACAAACCTTCCTCTAATGTTACATCTTATCGACCAATTGCACTTTCTATAGTTCTTGCTAAAATTGTTGAACATCTCATTAAGAATCGCTTGGAGTGGTTTTTGGAAAGCAAAAACTTGCTAACTACATCACAGTTTGGTTTTCGGAAGGGTAAAAGTACGATGGACAGCCTTAGTGTGTTCACAACTGATATTCGTTTAGCCTTCTCATCTAATAACTCTGTAATTGCTGCTTTCCTGGATATTAGCTCAGCTAACGATAATGTCCTGGTATCAATCCTAGAACAAAAGCTGAATTCATTACAAGTTCCATTAATGATGTCTAAGTTCATAATTAACATGCTTTCAGAGAGATCTTTAAATCTTCATATTGAAGGGTACACATTTACCCGTATAGTATGGAAAGGTCTCCCTCAAGGTTCTGTAATTAGTCCAATTCTCTACAATATTTACACTTATGATTTGGAATCCTCTCTAAATGAGTCACTACAAGTTCTTCAATATGCAGATTATTTACTTCTTTATTCATCTGGTCATTCTGTTGAGAATATTTGTACTTCCTTAACCTCTTCTTTATGTTTACTGAAGACTTGGCTAGAAACCAATGGTCTACACCTGTCAATTGATAAAAGCAACATTGTCTTGTTTACTAGAATGCGTAAGCCCCCTATAGTTACAGTAAGGTATAATAATATCCCCATGCCCGTTAAAAACCAGGTAAAATTTTTAGACCTTATTTTGGATACCCATCTTAATGGTTTACCACACTGTGATTATATAGCTGCTAAATGTGAACGAAATATCAACATAATTAGATGTCTTGCTGGTATTTGGTGGGGAGCACATCCCTTCTCATTAAAACTATTGTACAACACCTTGATTAGGAGCGTATTGGACTATGGGACTTTTTTGCTGGAACCTGCTAATGTTGCTGGTCTTAAGAAACTTGACAGTGTTCCGTCAAAGGTACTTAGAGTGGTTTCAGGTGCAATGAAAAGCAGTCCTATAAATTGTCTTCAGGTGGAATGTGGAGTGGTGGTGTGTGTGTCCACTTCATTTAAGACGTACATTTTTAGCTGATAGATTTATGGCTCGGTGTTTGCAATTTACACGTCATCCTTTGCGAAATAAACTTTCCATTCTCTCTGAAGAAGTAATTTCATCCACTTACTGGAGGCACAAAGCTACTCCGTGTTTAGTTAAAAGGTTTAGAAAATTCAATTTAATTGAAGCTCCCTGTCACCAATCTCAATTTCTTCCTTTATTTCACTGTAATTACAGTTCATTAATTATGTCACCAAATATACATTATATCCTTAACATTTACCGAGATGATGTATGTCATAACCATAACTTCAACATCACTATGGATAGAGACTGGAAGGGCTGTCAGCTCTTATTTACAGATGCTTCGAAGCATGGAAGAGACTCATGTGTGGGAGTAGGTGTATACCACTCCCAATATAATATCGTCCAAAAAATAAAATTTCCGCCCGAATCATTTGTATTTACGGGTGAATGTTACGGTCTATTCAAAGCTGTCGAATATATACTTATGATGGGCTTACGGAATTCACTCATTTTAACTGATGCAAGGAGTGCCTCACAATCTTTGGCCAAATTCCCTTTCTATTCTCATAATCCTTATATTATATTTGAAACACGTGAACTCCTTTATAGGAGTTCTATTAAGGGGTATTCAGTGCATTTCGCGTGGATACCCTCGCATTGTGGCATTTTAGGTAATGAGAGAGCTGACCAGTTTGCTAATGATGCCGTATTGTGTGGAGACGTTTTTCCGTCCAAAAATAACACCCCAAGACCTGGCAGCTCTGCCCAAGGTTTATCTACAGGAATCCTGGGGTGAGCTTTGGTCCGGGCAATCAGTAAAAGGGAAATTTTATCGTAATATTCAGCTATCCATTTTTGTTAAACCTTGGTTTAGCAAGTACAAACTAAGCAAAAAGATTACAACAATATTCATACGTATGCGATTAGGTCATGTGTGCACTCCTGCTCATCTTGCCAGGCTTGGCATTGTGCAGAACCCTGAGTGTGAATGTGGCGCTGAAGTGGTAGCGTGGATCTGAACCACCTTATTTTTTCCTGCCCCCTTTATGACCAGTCCTCACTTTTCCAAAGTCTTGTTTCCCTCCGAGTCCCTTTTCCCACTTCTATTGCATGTATTTTATTTTATTTTAATGTAGCTATCTATAAAACCATAGCTCTTTTCCTTGTAAATAATGATTTATCAATTTAAACATAATTTATAAACCTCATTTTGTACATACCATGTAGTTCTTAGTTTACGCACCGAGTCGGCCTTTTTGCTGGGCCACCCTGTGGCGTTAAATTGTTAGTTTTCTGTTAAATTATATTCCTTTAGTGTTAATTTGTTATAATTTATAATTTTTATTAAAAACAACTAATCTCCTTCCCATTTCCAAAGGAGAATGACCAAATTAGTATGGGCACTGGACCAAAAAAAAAATTGCTGCCCCCAGGGTTGACTCTTTGTTGGTGGGTTAATACTGTTGAACTAACTATGTGTGCAAATGCGAATCAAATTCCAACCCACAGTTACAGAGTAATTCGACGTTATATAATACTGCAACAATACACTTTCGCTTGCACCAATTTTTTTTTGTATATTATTTCTGCTTGTTAAAAATGTTGTTATAAGGATTCACTAAATAAATAGATGAATAATGAATTAAAAAAACGACATAGTTATTTAATAATTGTTTATTTTCGAACAATTTATTTTAAATGTTATTCATGACACTATTCTGCACAGATGGTAATATAGAATGCGTATTATAAATCATTTTCATCTATTACAATACTGTCTAAAAACTGTGCAGGATGGTCAATATTTTCGTACCGCGCATATGCCAAAAACCATACTATAGACATTACATGAGCACATGTGCCCAAAGTACGTCTGCCACTCTTACACGAACAATAATAATGATTTAAAGCCTCCAACCCAAGGTGGTCTGAGTTTACAAGTATATATATTATGTGATAAATTCGGCTTCGGGTATGCCTAGATTGGACTTTACCTCTTAATAGCCAGAAGTTATTACCAGTTATATTATAATTATTTAAAAGATTATTCAAATCATCATTTTCTCTGTACACTTCTATTGTATATACGCCATTACGAGCGTGTTCACTATAATAACTCCTGGCTAGTTTTATTTGGTACGTTCCTAACGCAAACATAACTAGTTCTTCCTCAGACAACCTTGGAAATTCTCTTACATCAGGTAACTCGGCAGACATACTTTGAAACGGAATCCGTCGGCTATTAAGATTATGGTCAATGACATACTGTGCGAGACAGTTTTCAATATTGACTCTATTATTAATTCTCTCCATAAAACCAAAAGCATTAACATTATCAGTGATTGGGTCGTGGAAAGCATTTGTGATGGCCGCGGCATTCCTAAAATCGTCCTGCATGTGAGGCAGAGCTCTGTTAAAATAATCTTGCCTGAAAATCTTAAAATCTCTCTTGAAGCGGCCATTTACTACTTCCACGACCCATCGACAAATCGTCACTAATCGAGACTTATTGGCGTCAGCCGTTGTTAATTGAGTTTCGCCCCTTGAAACAGATTTAGGCATATGGGCATCATAGCCACAAGACTCTACGTTTGGTACGGCATCTCGGAAACCTCTATCCAAAATGAGAACATCTCCTTCTTGGAAAAACCAATTAAAAACACTGTTCGCACCATCAATTAATTTATTTAAAATGCTTGCATCGGATGTAGTCGCTGAATAGGGACCTGCTACTTCAATTATATAGCCATCACAACAGACTATTAGGAATGGTTTTAGTAGATTTAAGAACTTGTGATGGCTATACGTCAATCTTTGGAAGAGGAAGTTGCTACTTTTTTGTATGTATACATAGGTGCCATCAAGTATAATTATACATTTGTTTTGTTCTCGGTTTCCGAACAGAGTTTGAGGTATAAAAAGGTTTCGCCTAAGCACTTGCTCCCTTGTGATGTGATCCCAACCCAAATGTAGAGGTGTAAATTCTTCTTTTATACAGTCTCTTGCGGTTTTCATTTCTCTTTCTAAAGTTGTTCGGCTTATGTGAAACATATCTGCCAGTCTTGTATTGGCTTCACCAGTTCTTAACTTAATCAAATATGCTGCCAAAGCGGTTTTGGGTCTTTTGCTCCTTCAAGACAAAGATGGCGTTTCTACAAACATTCTGTTGAACTGTTCGAAACTTCGACCAGTCAGAAAGTAAACTTCATTTGGATCCATGGTTTCTATATTTTCAAAATCCACCCTTCCCTCTTGCGGCATAGTTTTCAAAATCTGCATCATGTCCATGATGTGAGCTTCGTTAAAGTCATGACTTACATTTCTGGCTGACAATAAAATCTCAAAATCATTTAAAAGCAAATGTTCTTCACAAACGCGTGCAAAAGGTGGTGCGTAGTAGTTAAAATCTTTCAACAAACGGATTTTCATGTGCTTTGGTATTCGATGCCTTGTCTCGCCTGTACATCCGAATAAAATGCAAGAGTTTGAAGTATTCGGTGCCCGACTAATATGTGGTAACTGTATAATAGAATGTTGAATATCTTGTTCGTCAACTACTGCTCCACGTTGATCACCAGCATGCGGTACCACAGCTTGATCTGGTTGTACCTCGGCTTGATCTGGTTCTATCACAGGTTGATCTGCTGGCTGTTCAGAAGGGCGTACTGGTGGTTCTTGTTCTCGTTCACTGGACGCACGACGTCTTGGTGGGTACGCCTCGCGTCGCCAGCAAGGCTGACAGATAAACTCGGCGTTGTTAAATTGTATCTGAAACAAATAGTTTTAGATACAATTACACATCACACATACACATCTTTTTAACAAATGTTATTTAGTACATGAATAAACCAATGAATGAATAGCGCCGCTACTGAAGTCCCTTTGACGCAGCGCTAGTGTCTATGTCATTACATTACATTGCATAAAAAAATGTAGTACCACAATTTTCTGCGGGCTTTCTTTCGTGACATGCACTCTATGCATTGTTACATGGTTAAATAAGTCATTATTGCAATCATTTAAGTATTTTATTTAGTTACTCACAGAAGGAAGAACTCGTTCAGTTATATTGTTTGCAGCGATTGGATATTCTTCAAAAAGCTGCGTAGTTAGTGTTCTTCTTCTGATCGACCGCACTGATCTACCACACACTAGACACACTTGTCCAGCAGATGCACGAAACATCTTTAAAACAGTGTATCCAAATCACAGGGCTTAAAATCAGATCCAGGGAACGTAATGCAAGGGTCAAACACGTAATCACAGGATATCCACAGAAAATATTCGCACAGTACACAACTATAAGCGAAGAGTGTTACAGAAGGACTGCACAGTTGCAATGCAAAGCGCATACATGTGTGAGCGAGAAGGTGGCTCAATCGCCTTCTCGCTCACACAACTATTGAGCAATGTACAAAGAAAGCAAACTCGCGTGTAAGCTAATTATCTGCGATAAGAAAAGGTCACCTACCTGTGTAAAAAAGTAAAATATGCAACTTTTTCATAAAATCACATTTTAGGTTATATTTATGTTTCTGTGGGACAGATTTTTTCGGTTCCATAGAATAAAATGTTGCATTTGAACTCTTATTTCAAATGAGTTATGTGGCAAATCTGGGGGCAGACTTTGACTTTTTTTACCAATTTTTGGTCCAATTTGGTCATTCTCCTTTCCCGTTGTAATATTTAATCATTTCGCAAATACTTGATTATTACGTTTTGTTATATCAAATAAAATATTGTCAGTGGCCATATGCACGAACAGTGCAACGCCGAAATGAAAAAAAAAATACGGTACAAAAAGTAACCATTATTCAAAAGTTGGCAAAATCGCTACATTGTTCTTCACAGGTCTGATGTCTCAGTTTTATAATGTGCCTTGCAAGAATATAAATTTTGTAAAAATCTGCTGTTACTCCCTGTAAAATTGTTGTTTTGTTTGAATCAATACAAACAGCACTCATCAAATTAAATATGCTAGTAGATCTTTTACTGATAAAGTACCTATAGTATACGACAACCTAAAAGTGCTGATATCTAATTGGTTTTCTTATCAAAACGGAAAGTGTGAGCGAAGAAATCCAAATAGTGCAACGTTTTAGGCTCTTAATAAGTATGGAATTAGATGGGTGTGTTAATAAATCTGAAGACACTTACGACATAATATGGCAAGATGAAAAATCTGCAGGGCCTGAAAATGATGATTTTAGGTAAAGTGGTTGTTTTTTTGTTAATAAAGTCATGTTCTTATTTAACTTAACATGTTTTTCAGTCAAATAATTTATGAAAATGATTACACTATAGTTCATTCACGTTAAGAATGCAGTGAGTCATCAGTGCAACTGCAAGATAAAGGTGTATTCACAGTGGTGTTAATTTAACACCACTGTGAATACACCTTTATCTCTGTTAAATTCAAACAAATTATATTTTAAAATATTAAGTTTAATGAAAGAATACTATAACTTTTCACTAAAAATACTATAAACTGTTCTCTCGGACACACCGCACACAGCTGCCGTTTTTTGTACTATGCTGTCCACAGTCACATTTAAACGACACTGTTTAAAATACTTAAAAACATTGTAAATTACTTTTCTTTCCCCATTATGAATTATCGAACCACTTTTATTTTGATGAATTTGAGATGTATTCATTTTTTTAAATTGAAATCAGTTAACTCAAATGACAGGACACAACTGTTGCCTTCGAAACAATGCCTTCAACTGTCATTGTGAACTTGACTTTGTAATTTGAAAAGATTTGTTTGGTTAGGGGGCGGGGCTAGGCCGACGAACAATGATGACTTACTGCATTCTTAACGCGAATGTACTGTAGATGCATTTGTAACATCATACATTAAAAAAATTATAACTTCTATAATATACCCCGCTCCCACGTTTGACCCCTGTTTAAAGCTCACACTGTACATTGATAGAAAAAAACTATTATTTTGAATCAAAATATATTTTTCAGTGATTACATATTCCATGGTCAAGGTGATTCTAAAACTGGACGAAGTTATGGCACAAATGCTGCACAAGTTTTTAGTGAACATAAACCGTCTCAGGATCCTAGATCACATTCCTTAAGGAGAAGACGTTATGGCCCTGCAGGCCCCCCAAACCTGCAGAGATTTGTCATAAAAAACAACACTGAGAGCTTCCTAATAAGTAAGTTTTCTGTGATCATGTGGACCCATTGCGATTTACCTTCAAGTTCCCATTGGAAATGTGCCTCCGTACTATTATTTTATCTCTGTTATGTAGCAATTATTTCGTAGGCATCCATGTACTATCAACAAAGTTGACGCATGACCACCTTAAGAGCGTTTATACCTTATGAGTGGCAACGTCGCAATTTAGTGTCATATTTCGTGGTTTTCAATTTTTATCATTTAATCGGAGCTACCTATATTTTAAAAATCTGTTTAATTAACTTTTTAGAATTGTGTGAAAACTGTGTAAAAGGTAAGAAATCGTTGCGTTTACAGTTCTATTAATATGCAAATAATACATTGGAAACTTGCAGGGCGTTATTTTCATTGTTAAATAACTGTAAGCATTACGGTTACTTACTTTTAAAACACTTTCACGTAATTCTAAAAAGTTAATTAAACAGATTTTTAAAATATTGCTCCGATTAAATGATAAAAATTGAAAACCACGAAATATGATACTAAATTGCGACGTTGCCACTCATAAGGTATAAGCGCTCTTAAGGCTTATATTTCTTTATAGCGACTAGACCCCAACCCCCGCCATAACCAATTTGACCAACCAATAGTGATCAAGGAAGGAAGTACCAAATATTTTTTGTCCAGGCAAAAGATAAAAACATGTGCTTCTTATAATAAAAAAAATATTTTATCAATTTAATACAAAATTGTGGGCGGGACTGAGCATGGTCACGTGCAAACGAAAATTTTTAAAAGTCATGTATAGTTGCTTATTCTGCAACAACCCAGATATTGCAGCAAATGTCACGAAATTAAATTGTTACTCGTACCTCCTGGTGGTGGCATCGTAATAATGTTTACCTATTTCTTTCACCTAGAATGTGGTGTACTGAAGTCATCTTTGAAAAGGCTTCCCAAGGCCCTACTTCGCCTTATGGATTCTGAATATTGTGGTGTATGTGCTCATGAGTTTATTAATTTGGATGGAGGTGAGTGATACTTGTGTGGATTTAACTTATTATTACATCAACTGAAGGAACACGGGTGGGTTTTAGTCAGTAAGAGTCTGACTCGCGCTCCCGCTTCCGCCCAGAGCGGGAGAAGTTATTTGATGATATCTCATCCCAAAAAAAAAAAAATGGTGTGTCAAACTCGATTTTTTATAGGGCCATCTTCAAAATTAACGATAATGTAGTGGGACTGACTCAAAATAAATTCTGTTAAAAAAAAAACAAATTCTTGACAATATTTGTCATGACTCTGTTGGACTCAAAAGACGAAAACACTCATTGAGCGAATTATCAAAACCATAATATTTAGGGTCCACTCAGATTCGAGGCTTTCCTCAGGAGACCACATTTAACCGACATGGTTCTCATATGATCTGACCATTATAATAAATTGTAAGGACTTTATTAAATAAAAAAACCTTGACCTCTGAGGCCCTGTATAGCCTACAGGGCCTCAGAGGACAAGGTTTCTTTTTTCATTCTTTATTCACGTTACCTATTTATGAAGTTAGTTGTTTTGATGAAACTAATGCAGTCAAGTGGGAGTTAATCTCCTATCAAAACAACTCTTTTCGTATTCTCTACCGCTTTCGGATACCCTTTTTTTTCTCTTTTTTTAGAATCAAAAGGGAAAATTAGGGGACATTTTTTAGGGCAAATCCTCAAATAACTTCTCCCGCTCTGTGCAGAGCGGGAGGGCGTGTCAGGCTCTTACTGACTAAAACCCACCCGTGTTCCTTCAGTTGCCTGTGCCAGGGGCCACGGTATCACTCTCGGACTTTCCCGCAACCCTGGCAGGCATCGGCCCTAGCGGACACCGTCATTGATGCTGACATCTCTTTGAGGCGCGCGTGGAACACAACGCGACATCGACCCGGGCCTGGTCCTTATCGAACGGCGAGCTGTCTATTGCTCGCCGATCGCAAGCCCGCGCCTACGGTGGCCAGGAATCAGCTTGCGATTCCCGACGCCCAGGGCGTCTCCTGCGGTGGCTAGGAGCGTGAGGGCGCGAATTTTGCGTACTCTTTAAAGATCTGTAGGCTAATTGCTATAATATACTTGATGTTCTTTACTAGCTTTGATCCGAAGTTCGCCCTTTTGTATTTCAGTGTCAGCTACGAACGGCGATCAACACTTAATGGTGATAGGTAGCTTATTGAACAAAATATGTATTAAATCTAATTCGGTACAGATGTCAAAAAATAATACAAACTCATAACTACCTATTACATAAAATACTGAATGACAGTGTATTGAATATTTTTTTGGCAATTTAGATGATAGTCTGTCTATTGAAAGCTGAAAGTAAAAAATAGCGGAAAATTTAAAAAAAATTGGTTGGGTGTCCCTGGATCAAATAGGAAAAAACTTAAATATTTGATACTTGAATATTTTTATGCAGAATATTTATTTTGTTTATCACAGAATAGTAGGAAAGCATAAAGCAAAAAATTGTGTAGATAAGCTTTTATGATTATAAAAGGTTTATTGTGTAATATTAAATATTAGGTCATATTTTTTTAAATATATGATTACTTATCCCAATTCTATGCTTTAATACTATGCTTTCTATTATAAAAGTTTCCATAGCAGGAAACCTAGGATTTTAAACTGGATTACATAAATAATTTAACAAAAATAATAATAATAATATTTTTTTTTTTGATTTTTAATTTTGTGTGTGTGACTTAGCTATTGCATTAGGTTTGTAAGACCTGTAATGATAGTTTTAAGGCATTTAAATAAATAAATATAACATTTTTTATACAAAAAAAAATGATGTTTTGCTTTATGCTTTCCTACTATTATGTAAAAAAACAAAATAAATATTCTGCATTAAAATATTCAAGTATCAAATAGGTAAATTTTTTCCTAGTTGATCCAGAGGTACCCCACCTGTAGCTCACCGTCCGATCAGGATCAGGCCCGTGCCGGACGGCGCGTACGTGTTCCACGCGCGCCTCAAAGAGATGTCAGCATCAAAGAGGGGGCCCACTAGGGCCCAAGCCTGCCGGGAAAGCGGGATTATCCATAAGGGGTACCACTGACCCGGAACATAAAGGGTCAAGGAAGGAACACGGGTGGGTTTTAGTCAGTAAGAGTCTGACACTCCCTTCCGCTCCACCCAGAGCGGGAGGGGTCATTTGTTGATTTCCCATCCTCAAAAAAAAAAAAAGGTACCCCACCTAATTTTTTTAAATTTTCCGTTCCTTTTCACTCTCAGCTTTCAATAGACAGACTCTATTTTGTAAGTGTTAATCGACTTTCGTTGCTATAGTCCAGTGCAATTAGTCATAATAAATGAAAAATTATGGAATCCAGTTATAATGAATGGATTTGAATGATATTTTTTTGGATTTCTAATGCCATAAACTAAAAAGTTTACCCATTAAAAATTACAGCAATATTTTTTTTTCTAAATTTTTTCCTTGCTTTTTAGTGGCTTCAATGTAATTTTTATTAATATCTTTCTGCCGACATTATGTATGAGCATAATTATACAACTTCACACGTATATAAATATTGTAATAATCCATCATTTCTCTCCACAAAAGCTTGTTTTAAAGTTGCCAATCCTCTTTTAATTACAACAATGGAACCTAGATTATTACTGCTCTGCTGAGATCCAAGTTTTTCGGAAAGAAAACAAAAATTTTCTTCACCATCTGCTGAATCAATATTCCCACTGAGACTACTCAATCATACTAATTATCTGTACCTAACAAGAAATATTAGATTTTTTTTATTGGTAGGTAAACGGAAATTCGAAAATGAAAAAGATGAAACAAAAAATTTACAAAGGACATTTGTTTTTCTTACTTTGTAATATTATCGCTGTAAAAACACACGATGAATATGTTTTTATTGGCAAATATAATTGAGAATTTCAACAAACACTGCACAAAATATTCAAAATAACGTTTCACTAACGCACTGGCAACATACTAAACTGTTTTCAGTTCTCTGTCTACGGTTTTCAGAGTAGAATAACATCTGCCACTCGTGCTCTCCACTATCCCCTCTATCACTCCCTACTTCCTTTTCAATACCGGCAATACCTACTTTTCAAGGACGTTTGCTGTCCCTTCGTATAATATTATATATATACAAACTTAGTTATTCTCGTGAGAAAAAATAAATAAAGCTGTAAAAGGAATGTAACTACTAATCTGGAACTGGCATCGTTTTCATGGGGCAGAACTGGAAAAAAAAAGACATTAGCGTAAGGTTTCAAAAGGTAAACTGTTTACTTTTTAGTAAGTAAGTACTTATAAGAAATTAAAAAAATCCTGTAAGATCAAAATCCAATCATTATAGCTGGGTTCCGAGGTATAAACCTAATTGCACTGGACTTCTAACCATACAAAAGTTCTTTGTTGTCTGTTGAAAGTTTTTTGAATTTTTGCAGCTCGTTTACACTACGTTTCAAAAAATCATATCAAGAATCAGAAAAAATGGCTAGCTCAAGAAGCCAAACTTGGTTCCAAGCGTCCTATAGAGGTAATTGGGAAATTTGACAATGTAATGTTTCATTAGGTATTCTGTCGACATTATTGGTTCACACAATTCATGTGATATCCTACCAAAAAAAAAAAACAAAAAAAAACAGTTTCTATTGTTATCAATAGAAACTGAAATTTCACTTCTTATCATTGCAGATCTTGTTCTTTCTTCAGAGAAAAGAAATGTGAAGTTATTAGTGAAAAGTGACAACGCAATTGTTTTTTTTTGTTTTTATAATGGGATTTAGAGAGTTTTTAGGATTAATATTGAATGATACCGTGATAGTCAAGCCGAGCGTACGATAGTCGATAGTCAATATTGTATAGACTAGACCTTCGGAGACCATGGTGTGAAAAGTCGATTAAGTATTGCAAAGAATATGTTTGTGCACTTTTGCTTGTGATGTTGTCAGCACCAGATGTTGCATGGATGTTGACAGTAAACACCAAGCAAAATTTATGTGAAAATCGTCGTCCGAATAGAAGATTACATTGTAACAAATTGTCCGGCTCCACGTTTTAAACGACGTGTAGTCATTATACTCAATCCTATTTGTGAAAACTTGTAATTGGCCATATTTATGTTATTAACAAATGCACTGTTGCACATGCCAAGCTATATTTTTTTATTTAAACTTTTTGCATACAAAAAAGGTATAAAGGCGGACTTAATGCCTTAAGCGTTATCTACCATTCATGTTTCAACCAAGGGCGTTGGTTTTCAAAAAATGATAACATAAATAAAAAAATATTTCCATAACCATCAACATGACTATACAAAGTAAAATTAAATTAGCTGGCGAACCTTCACAGATTTGATGGGTACCTATCGATCGGTACTTATCTAATGTGGATACAAATAGTAGATTATTAACCAAGGGGATAAAGCAGTGTCTTCTGTCGCGGGTGACGATTTAAATCGCGAGCGTAATGAAGGACTCGAGGTTTACTCCCGAGCATAGCGAGGGTGTTAAAAACTTAAATCACGAGCGAAGCGAGGGATTTAAGACGAGTCCTGAGTGTAGCGAGGGATTTAAGTTCACCCAAGACTAAGACAGCTTTATCACCGAGGATAATACTCTACTTTTCGTACCATTTGCGAAAAAGATAGCACAATAATAATATGAGATAAGCATTTATTAAAAATTAGACATTAATTTTAGAACATTAACTTATTTATAAAAATAAATTAAAATAAACTTAACGTTTATGTATTTGAAGAAAACAAAAACGCGGCAAATTCCTAGACTAATATTTTTTTGTCGGAAAAGCAAAGGCATCAAGCTCATACGGCCTCGTCGGTTTTCGTAATTTTATTTAATAATCATAACTGCATAATAAAGGCGTATTCCTTTTTCAAAAAGATGTCTAATGCTTTATATACACACTCAATGGTGTAAACACAGATGTAGTTCAGTATAAATTTCGGTAAGTATTCCAAATTTAAATCACATTCTCCCCCTAGAGGATGAATGAAATTCAGTACAATTTTCTTTCCCTGTTTTTAACAGATTAAAAATGACTATTGTTATGTTCGCTTTTTGTGGCATAGAATGTCACTTTTTTGAGCAAGTGGTACGAAAAATATATTTTCTAAACTTATGAACAAACACTTAAGTAATTAATACAGGTTGTTATTAAAACGGCAAAGCTTTTTTTTACGTGTAGCATTTGAATATTGCCTATAGAGATACCTATCCTAAATCGTGTAGATATACATATGAGGCAGTTCTTATACTGTATGACGATAAAAATGGCAGTGTTTAATAGTGGAACGTATTTTAACTTTCAGGTTCCTCTGAGAGAAAGAGAGCTGTACTGCGAGCTGTGTGATGTTTACATTACGTCTAAGACTCACGCGGAGTCGCACTACTCGGGAAAGCCACATCGCGCGTAAGACAACACCCACGGTTATACATACGTAACTCATTCTTGGATAATTTTCATAATCTTGTTCTATTTCCCATACTTATCAGGATTGTCGAAGGTCACAAGCTTCCGAAGAACCCTTTCCTGCTACAAAAACACATGCGAGGTCGTGTGTAAGTAATGAAAATTCAGCAAATTAATAGTTATTTGTTATACAAGAGTGCAAAGTTGCTTTTTAACCGCGTGTTCAATTTTGATGACCGAGCAAGCGAAGGATTCTAAAATTGAATCACGAGCGCAGCGAGTGATTCAAAATTAGAATCCTGAGCGTTAGCGAGGGAATCAAAAGAGCACGAGGTGAAAAATCTTTGCACGAGTGCAAAGATTTTTCACCAGTTTGAGAGGCAGGGTTTTAAAGATTTTGTCACAGATTTTACAACAAAACCTAACATAATAAATGTGTAAACATCTACCCATTGATTCTGTAACTACTTATCTGTATTTTTTTAAATGAAAAAACATATTATTATTATTATTATACGACCACGCATGCGACTCACCTTTGGATGAAATTTTAAGGCGGGGTAACTGGAGAGGATCTACAATAGTTATTTGTTATACAAGAGTGCAAAGTTGCTTTTTAACCGCGTGTTCAATTTTGATGACCGAGCAAGCGAAGGATTCTAAAATTGAATCACGAGCGCAGCGAGTGATTCAAAATTAGAATCCTGAGCGTTAGCGAGGGAATCAAAAGAGCACGAGGTGAAAAATCTTTGCACTCGAGTGCAACACGTAACTTTTCATTCCACCTCAGCGAGGAAATGACTAAATGCAAAAAAAAAACGTTTACAATCACAAGATAGGTACACTTTTATTTCAGTTTAGGTATTAATTACTACATTATGACAGGTAAGTATTACAGAATAATCTTTAAATTATAACAAAATAATACTAAGGTATAATTAAGAAAATTTTAAAGTAACGTTGCTACAGTTATTTAAATTGAGTGTAATATTTTTGTTTGGTACTGTAATATTGGTGTTAGTCACTTGTGTACTGTTTTTCGGTAAACTATCTGTCATACTTAATAGTTGTACCGATTCATCGGATTCCCTTGGCGTGAATGTTGGAGAGAGAGGGAGATGGTTAGGTGTTTCATAACGGCTTATTTTTGATGTAGAAGGGCCAGTCCAAGGATCCGATTGAGGCTCTTTCAGTGTAATGGCTCCTACGATGCCTTCACATATTTTAGACTTATTTTGGATGGAATCCTCTATGTATCCCTCTACAACTGCATTGGACTTCCAGCCTCCGTGGCGCTTAAGGGACAGGAGATCAGCTCCGGAATCAGCCAAAAGTGTGGCTGAAGTTCGTCGGAAACAATGACCCGTGTACAACAGGGGTTCTGGAAGTTCAAGAAATGTTGCTATTTCTCGTGGGATACTGCCAATTTTATTAGTACCCATAGGCTGTCTAACACACTTTCCATTGCGATACTGTAGAAAAAATCGATTGATTGGAGTGTTAGGCGGGCGTAAGGCTTGATATTTCTCAACAATCGTTACGTATTCCTTGCGAATGACGAAGTTGCGGTCTCTTTTTGTCTTTGTATTAGGTAAATTAATTAATAGTAAGTCATCTGAATGTTTCTCAATGTTTTTGACATTAAGTTGTGTTAGTTCATTAGTTCGACATGCTCCGTTTATTCCAATAATAAGAACAACCTGTAACGTAAAGAGTATTGTAGTAGATAAATGAATAAAATTGATATGAACGCATAATTATGCCTATCAACATCTACTAAGTATACTATTTAATTGAGATTAATATACTTAAGTAGATACTGAATGTGCAACTGACTTACTTTTGCCGCCAAATATTATACGGAATCGGGTGCTTCGTTAAGAAACTTTTCAATATCAGATACTGTGAAAACCTTCGATTTTTTTGGTTGATGACCAGATGAGGCTCTTTTTAAAAATGCCACTAATTTAGGATAGGTATCGATATGTTTGTCTTTTTTCATCTTTATTGTTGCTTTTAGCATCGAATACGTACTCCATAGAGTGCTTGCTTTCTTGTTCTCGGATAATTCTATAAAATATGCCAGCAAAACGTTTTCTGAGAAAGTTTTGGCTCCTTTTGCTAGTCGCCACGTGTTGAACATATCGTACTGTTTTAAATACTTCTCGCGTGATTGTTGAGGGAGAAAGCTCATTTGCGCATTATTAACAGTTTCAGTCAATTCTGTTGGCGTCAAGCAAACTTCCTCGTCGCTAGAATCACTCATTTTAGTTTTTTCACTTGTTTTCAAGTTTCTTGTTTTTAATATAAGGTTTAACAATGACGTGAAAAAATGCCGCGTAAAGAACCGCGTACAAAGCAAATTGAAAAAAGAACACCAAGAAGGTTCCGAGTCTGAGTTTTTAACAAATTAAAAAAAAGTTGTATGATATATTCGGCACCATAGAGGTAGCAGTAAATAGGTTTAATGTTTTTTTTAATTCACAAACTTAGTGCACACGATGTTCTAAATTCAATTTACTTTATCCTCTAGAGAATAAAAACGGCTTTTCCACTCAGATATTGAAGATTAAAAATACTCTTTCCGAGATGGTGGGATGAAAAAGAATAAACTTTACTGTTCTTGATTATTATCGTTGTATCGTAGAGAGCAACTTATTCGACGCGAAAAGAGAAACCTCCAACCTACCGAAAAGCCTGCGGCAAGCGAGACAGCGAAGTCAGTTACTATGCCCATCCCGTCGGAGTTGTACTGTGGAATCTGTAAGGTACTGTAGTCGAGCTACATACTCATCGTTCCATATTATGTAGGTTCTTACTATTGGCGTTTACCTAATTGCCCTAAGATATTTCTGGAAATCTGTAATAACTACAAAACTAAATTATGAATTTATTCAGAATGCTACTTGAACAACGAAATGGTGTTCAAATCTAGCGTTCTTATTGTTTTGTGACGACTGTCAATTACAGCTGTTTTGATCTCCCGAGTTCGTGAGTCCGTGACGATAGAAAATAAAATGGAAATGTCAAACCTCGAATTAAAAATACAGTTTTCATTTCAACCAACATCGACCTTTATTCATATTTCTTAATAAACGGATTCATAGCAGGAAAATTGTGTTGGCTCTCCAAGTTCACTGATTCCGGTTAGATAGTCGGATTTAATCTACTCAGGTTCTGACAGGCATTTACGGTTTACGACTGCAAGTCTTACTTTTCTTCCCCTATTGTGTCCGAACGTACAACGTACGATAGTGAAAATGAAAACTGCTGCTGCATACCAAAAACCTACATGATTCAAATGTTTCGTTTCAGACTTTAGTTACTTGCACGGATCAAATGACCATGCACCTAAACGGAAGAAAGCATCTTTCGAAAGAAAAACGACATATCCTTAATATGATGAAAAGCGGAACAACTATACGTAAATATAAAATATAATAATATTATTATTCAAGGTGTATATTCATCTGAAAATAAGAACAAACAAGCCGCATAATAAGAGCTAAAATACTCCGTGAGTCTTGGAGCCGATTTTGATACGAACTATAACGGGGACATTAGATTTTTGAAAAACACGTTTCCCTTCCTGGAATTGACACTGTTACATTAGTTAGAAGAAAAAAAAAATAGAGACTAATGTTGCACCAACCAAGAATGTCGCTAATAAGGATCAATTTCCGAGAGTATGATATACTTACAGCATACCAAAGGATAGTATTGATTAAAAAAAATCTGATACTTACTTACATATTTCCAAATATTGATACTTACACTACCAGCTGGTAAATTTTTTAAGTTCCAAAATCTAATGATCCGGTTTTAGTTTTTATCAAAAATAGAGTGAAAAACTAAAACCCAACTACGACAAAAATGCCTACCTAAAATATATAGTTAACTAACAAAATAACAACCGTTTTCGCGGAGACCAGACTGACACGTCATTACTAAAATATGGCATAAATCGTATAGATTACGTGTTTTTATTTAAATAATTTTGGGGATAGGGATCAACGGACAAATGGAATTTGATACCTTTGATTAGTTATGCAGTCTCCATAACATTTTAGAAGGGTTTCTAGTGCTATTGAAAACAGTCAAAATTGAACATATGTAATTGTTTTCTTGATTGGAGTTTATGTACCTATGTATAATTAAATAAAGAACCAATATTTTCAGAAAGTACTACTTGTTAAAGCCCCATTTACACGGTGCAGTTTCTGGAAATAAAGCACGTTCCATTATTGCCATTCAAGAATTGCATGCAAGTGATTACACGTGTGCGATTTCAATAAAATGGCATACAATAGTTGAATGCAGATTTTGCCCGTATTTACGCTGCCAAATATTTCATTCAATTTTATTGAATGTAATCTCAAGATTGCATTTTTCTTGTTTCGTTCACTCTGTGAATGAATGGTACCTACATCTTCATATCAGAATTGAATGCCATTTTATTGTACGTGCTGTTTACACCTATACCAGTTTTGAACGGCAACTAACTTGCCCGTATCGTGAACCGTAGACGGTGTCAGTCAATTGTTGCTTCAAATTAATTGTATGCCTCAGGCAATAAACTTGCACCGTGTAATTGGGCTCGTTGGGCCCGCTCGACACCCGTCATGTTGACAGATTTATGACCCGTCAAGTACCGCAAGTATAAGATCTTTCTTTAAATACCTTACTTACCAAAGATAAGTTTTTTTGTTGTCGGTAACACTTGGCATCCGCTATAAGCCACCATATTGGATTTAATGTGACGTCATCTAACACATAACTCGCGGAACAACAATCAAAACGGGTTTTAAAAAAAACGAGACTCCCACTTTTTTGGATGTAACATCCATCATATATTTATTTTGTTAGTATACATAAAACGTAACCTATGTCACGCGGACCATAAAGACGAATCGACTGACATCTCATTCAACAAAATCGGATGAGTAGTTTAGGAGCTACGGTGAAACATACGCTACACATAATATGTAGACAGCTTAAAACAAATTCCTTCCTTTTTGGCTTTGTCGTAGTCGGGTTCAAATCGGCCCCGACACTCCTTTTTCACGCACACAATATATTGTATTAATTTATTACGAAATTGAGATTGCTATTAAAGAATGAGCATTTGCGCTTACAGCAAAACCTGCCGAGCTTGCAGCCACTACTAAAGGTAATTGCCAAATATAAAAACTTTTTACTTTAATAACTCTTCTTGTGCCTGTAGTCGAGTGAAATTGAAATAAAACCGAAAATACCAAAAAAAAAACTCGAATGAAGTTTATAATGGACAGATTCCATTGGTTTTTTTTTGGTTGAGATTGGAGGTTTTAGGAGAGCAGACCTAAGATACAAAATTTTTCGAAACTATGCCTTTCCTTTTATAGCCGCCAGGTTTAATAGTAATAAAGTTATTTTAATTTATTTATCTTTAATAAATTGGTACCGCCTTAACCAATTACAGGCGTACGCACTATTATGTCTGCGGCCAGTATATCCATCATTATAAAACTAAGTTGTAGGAACCCCATTTCCTGCGAAATGTCTGAAACAGTTTTTTAATTTTTTTTTTGCGATATCTGACTTTTCTAGTAGGTACCTACTCGAACCTCAGCTGGTCCGATAGTGTTTTGATCCTTATAAGAAACGGGATCGATTGTCATCAAAGAAGTTTTTGTGAAAATTGACAATTTTCTTGCTCATATTTTTTCGATATCTGTGAATGCAGATCAAAATTTCTCAAAAAATTTGGAACAGTCTCGTGTGACTGTTTTCTGGTAGCAACAACGATCAAGGTGCCTGCCCCATCTCAGAAGTCTACCCTGTACATTGCTGTCAATCGTTTGAAGTCGACAGGCAGAATGACGATTTATGTAAATATGTTTAGCGCTGAATGTATTTAGTGATTAGCGGTGCAAGCATTGCGGACCCACCATACCACTGGCCATACCCCTGGTGGTATGGTGGGTCTAAAACTATACCACTGAGAAAATAGTGTTGTGGACTACAAGGATCTGGCGTTCGGCGGCCGCTGCTGCGACACGCTCGCTTCGATCGCTCGCCTTCGCGCTTTAATGCTCACAGTTCTAACCTAACCCAAATGGTTCACTAAGTAATTTTTCTCAGTGGTAGTATTGTGGGTCCGCTCACCCATACCACCAGGGGTATGGCCAGTGGTATGGTGGGTCCGCTCACCCATACCACCAGGGGTATGGTGGGTCCGATCACCCATACCACCAGGGGTATGGCCAGTGGTATGGTGGGTCCGCTCACCCATACCACCAGGGGTATGGTGGGTCCGATCACCCATACCACCAGGGGTATGGCCAGTGGTATGATGGGTCCGCTCACCCATACCACCAGGGGTATGGTGGGTCCGCTCACCCATTAATTACCTTCCGTTTTTATAGATGCCGATGCTCAGGATGCAGATGGTTGGGAAAACAGGGAGACAAATTATTATGAAGATGAATTTGATTGGGGCCACGGTAGCGGTACATGGGATGATGATCCCCAATAAATATCAAATCACGATAGGTATACACGAAAGTTCAATGAAAGTAGATATAGATACCAACTCCATTATTTATTGTTACAATTTACAAGATTTCAGAGTTACAGAGAACCTATTGGTTGATTGATATTCTAACGTTTCTCAGTAGGTAGTCACAATGTAGGTATTTGGGTAATTGTTCTTAGAGACTCGTTTATTTTCAGGATGCCCGTGGTATACCATCAGCTGCCTTGGCGTGAGTTTTGAAAAATGGCTTCATAATTTTTTCTGCGTCTGCCAAGTGCTGGTATACTGAAACAAAGTGTGTCTTTAATAGGTGCAATGTTACTTGACGTAATTCATTCCAATAATAAAGGGATTTAACATTTTAAAAGGACTTCATGGTTTTAATTCTATCACAGTAGGTACCTAATTAAATACCCAATAATGCAAGGGAACCGACCTCAGTAATGCATGAAACTGGCTACGTAATAGTACATAAGTCTACGCGCACTGGATCTTCAACGGGTGTTGACGCGAGTGTCCAACAGAGCGCATCCCAGCACGTCCAAAAATTCACACAATTCTCGGCGCTAAGCAGTGCGCTGAAAATCCAGTTGGCGATAAAAAGTCGCCGCGGGAAAATATCGCCCGTGCGGGTTTATTCTGTAGATTTCACCCGTGCGAACTGCGAAGCAGGAGCGGTCCGCTATTTTAACATAACTTAAACATTTTTTTTACGACCATAAAATAATGAATTTAGTTCGTACTGGAAGTCCTGCCCAGAGGGTTTTTAAGCAAGCTTATGCAGGGCGAAAAGTTGATAGCTGAGTAGGTTGGTCTACTCTAAATCGTAGGCAACGAAGAAGACGTCAACAACAAAAAAAAAAACCGGTCAATTTTCTAATTATTACTATCCTATTATGTATTTCGTATTATTTCTGTATTATACCTAATTTAACTGTATAAATAAATAAAAAAGAATACCCAAGACTAAAATTCGACAAGTCAAAGCGAAACCTCATTAAATACCATATAGTGTCCTCATTGTCCTAGAACCTTTAAACGAAATGGAATACAACGGCATATGCGCGCCGCCCATAGCGTGAATCCATCTCCAGCAATTACCCAGACCAAACACACAACATGCCTAGAAGATGCTTATGGATCCCCGTTTTTTAATGGAATAGGATCGAAGACATGGGAAAAAGTGTGCACTCTCCATGGGAAACTATGACCTCTACAACACGTAAGTAGAAGATTGATTCACAGATTAGCCGAAGAAATGCTACAAAGAAAAAAGAATATTAGACAAACAAAAGATATAACAAGATTACTTTCCCGAAGAAAAAAATTATGGGCTGTAGAACATTTCGATATGCTAATAACCGAGGCTATCAAAGCAGACCACTCTCTCCGTAGCTTCTACAACAGATTTTTTTTTATGGATAACAATGACGATGTCACAATAATAATAATAATAATAAAGCCTTAAATTGGTTATTGAAATGAAATGAACTTTTACACGTCAATATTTTAAAACTAGATGGCGCCGGCATTTCCTAGCTGACTGATCCCTGAGAAGAAATGCCGAAACAAACTCAGAGGTCATGGTTTCTTCAAAGTTCAAACATTGCATTATTAGGATTTTATGTGAGTAACAATGCAGGGACATGTCTGGAAGGGCCTTTTGAAGAAAGAGCCATTGCAGCTTTGAGTTGACCTGACCTAACAGACGACATGCATGCATCAGTCATCGTGTAGCTCAACCCTATTTTAGGGAGCTCAACGACCCGTCACACGACGCTACCAGATCTGCAGGACATTTGCGTAGACCATATAAAATACTCAAAACCGCCAGACAGCTATAAAGTCATGTATTCTATCTAGGCTGCACGGTACTCACATACACAGTAAATTTCTCTTTAAATTGACAAAAGATACAAGCCAAATCCTTAAACCTGAAGACGAAATTGACGTAACGGGAAAAACTGTCATGGATGTATTGAATGAAAAGCATCCCCGTGGATTTAATCCTGATTCAAGTCTACGGCCTCCCCGAATTTACTCCACTATTAGAAGTAGATATAACTAGTGAAAATGTGGAATTAGTTGCGAGGAAATTACACGGCGGTGGAGGCCCAACAGGCACCACATCAGAAAATTGGAAAGATTGCTTGTTACGATTTAGAGAAGCAAGCAAATTTACAATTTGAGGATGGAAGTAGCCCAATTAATAATGCATTTAAATAACAAATTTATACCATGGAGCCAAATACATGCCTTATGTCAAGTCGACTCATAGCCCTAGACAAATGCCAAAATGTCTGAGACCGATTGGCATTGGCGCAATGCCTACGCAGGATCCTATCCAAATGCATGATTTTAGTCACCGGGTCTGAGCCTCTGAGGTCACAGCAGCCTGTGCTCAATCGCAACTCAGCAGTGGATTAAGCAGCGGTATCGACGTCGATCGTCATAATCAAACTGGAGTTTGATTAACAAAAGAAGAGCGATTGAACGATCAATTACGACAAAAATGAAAACAAAATCCTCCAACTGGCTATCTATCATACCGACAAAGAAATACAATTTCTATCTATCCCCATTAGAGTTCAGAGACGCACTTGCATTACGGTACCACAGATTACCAGTCTATGCCAAAATCTTGTGATGGCTGTGGCGGCGATGAATTCAACGCTGATCATATTCCATGTTGCAAAAAAGGTGGTCTAATCTAATCACACGTCGTCATAATGAAATTACAGACTTATTCTGTGACTTGTGTCAACATGCATGGGGAAACGTAGTCAAAGAACCCATCATCACCGAAGGAGACTGCGGACTACGCGGAGACCTTTCTTGTCGGGGCGTTTGGGATGCTCAGAGGGAGGCGTTATATGATGTCCGTGTCGTAGACTAGACACTGACGCTCCTTCTTATATGTCACGCCCTGTCGCCTGTGTACTAAAATCCGCCGAAGAAGAAAAAATAAGGAAATATTCAAACGCTTGTGAAATACGACATAGGTACTACATTCACCTCTACTAATGTCTACCTTCGTAAAACATCTTGGGAGCTGCAATCGCTGACCGCTGGATTAGGTACTTTGGTATAGTGATGGGTTGGCTATCATCAAGAAACATCATCTCAATAATCCGTGCCACTGGCATGTTCATTCGTGGCACACGGCATACATTTAAACCAATAGCCTAGTTATTCGGTTTCGACGATGGAGCAGCCCTATCTAGAATAGACTGTTGCGGATGCGGCCGACGAACTGACAAGACGTCGGTTGCTATAAATAGCGATGGTTAAAAAATGAGCTTATTTTATTAGTTAATAAATCAATAATTTTACAGTAGGTACTATAGATTAGGATTGGGTTAGAATACCTATATGATTGTGTATTGTATTATAGTACATAATATAACTAGTTTTGGAATGTAATTTGTCGAGATAAATAAACGGACACTTTATTACCAAAAAATCATTTAAGGTTAATGATTGTTTTTTTGAAGTACCTAACAATTCTGTCACGTGTCTCCGTACATACCTACCACAATGTTGCGCTCAAAAGTTGTTTAGCCTTAACAACTCTTATACACGGTTTTGCTGTGGGCGGGGGTTTGTTCATTTAAGACCAGGTAGTTGGTGAGATTTCTTCCAGAGGCTTCCAAAGTCGTAAAAAAATGTGCCGCCTTTAACTTTTGAACTAAGTACCTACATACTCATAAGTAGAATAATTCTTTATCGTAAAATAATAAATGTGTTACATTAAAATAAGTTTTACCTACATAGGTACTTACAAACTATTTAGCATGAGCGCCTTCTACGCCGCATGCGGCTGTTGTAAAGCAGACAAAGAAGAATCATTACTATCACTAGAACAGCAGCAAGCGCAGCTAGAACTTTGGGGTCGGAGAGCTTGTAACAGTCTTGACCAGAGGTATCACCGGAGGTGCCGCCTTTTGATTTTGACGAGCTTTTTCTCACGGCCGTTGCACTTCTTGCCATTTTCGTGGATGATCTCGTCTCATCTATTTGACCCATTTTTTTTATAATTCCTTTAGTTGTCCAATAAACGAAACCATTGTTTTTGAAATTTTCTAATTAGGTGGACTATTTTTTTCTTAGCAGTTACATTTTTTGGGAATATTTTGTTTGTAGGGACTGGAACTGCTGGAGTTTTGACATAGACTTCAGTCTTTCTGACAACAAATTGTCAATTTGATAGCTAAAGAATTTTGTGAAAGAAAGATAATAGAAGATTGATATTCCTACCAAAAAGGTATGTAGGTAGCTATCATAAAGTCATGATTCACACGTATACTAAGCAGGCACCTATGAGAGTGAAATGACGAATATTTGCAAGCCCTAATAAGTATTAGGCAGATTCGGTTCTTCCCAATGACTAAAGACTTAGTCATTGGTTCTTCCATAGTAACCAAGGAGGGGGGGAGGGGGGGGGGACCAGAGGCAGAGAGCGCCTCTGGTCCTAAAATTTTAAGAACATACTATTACCTATGTTTGAAATTTTTCTTGTGAGTAGGTATCGGGCACCGACGCGACGCCACGGGGCAGCCTGCCCCGTCCGACGCCTGTAAGCGGATTCTATATTGTATTGATTGGTTGCTGGGTTTTAAAAATGGCAACAGATCGTCTAGAACTGCATTATTTTGTCAGCAAACCAGTGCTAGACGATAACAGAACTGTGCCCCAAAGGCGTCCCACGAAAATCCATTTCAATTTTACAACAGAAGATCTTACGTCTCTAGTTTGGTGCATGATCGATCGATACAATTTGAGAGGCAATAAAGCATACACCAGGTTGTAAAAAACTAACACGTAAATTATATTGCTGATATCTAAAACTATCGAGCTCGCTTCTATAGCTCTTGCATCCTAGGGTCTTTGGGAAAGCTAATGTTTTAAGTTAAGTCTAAGCTGATCTGTTTCCGTGAAGAGCATAATGTGTAGATGAAGATGCACCCCCCTGACTATCGGCCTGCCGGCGCTCATGTTAATCTGTGTCCGTGAGTCGTGTCTGTCCGTGTAGATTGTTTTTACAGTTGATAGGTATAATGCGCAAGCATGCAACATCAATGGTGGTACGTACGAGTGATGGCCAGCTGACAAAGTGGACTGTCCATACCTTTATGTAGGTATAATTGGCGCTGCTGTCCTGTCAGTTACATTTATCACCGTATCGAGTTGTTTACTAATAATGTTACTTACTCTTTACTCTCAAGTCTTCGCTCGAAATAAAGATTTATTATTATTAACTACTAGCTTTTGCCTGCGGCTTCGCCCGCGTTGATGTCGTAAAATATCCTATGGCAACGTACTACCAGGATTAAAAGTACCCTATGTTTTATTAAACCATCTGTGTGCGTAATTTCATCTAAATCCGTTCAGCCGTTTTTGCGCCAATCCGGAACATACACGCAGACAAACGGACAAAAATGATAAAAAACTATATTTTCAGCATCAGACTCATTCCCACACCTCGTAGCAACTACATTAAAAAAAAATATTCAATGTACAGTTTTGACTTCGTTACTATTTTATTGTATGTATAGTTTATCTACCCAGTAACTGGGTTATAGAGGTCGGATGGGCAGTCGCTTCATGTAAAATACTAGTATTCAGTTGCATCTGGTTAGACTGAAAGCCGACCCAGAGAATTGTTGAGAGTTGGGAAAACATAAATAACATTGAAGAAAACAACTAACAATGAAGAACTTGTTGCGTAAATGAATTCTCTCTTCTTTCCTTATGGCATTTACCGATAAAGGAAGGAATATAAAATATCGATATCTACATTCTACGGTAGCATATTGTTTTTGAGTAAGGTGGCAGCATTATCTACCTCGTCCTCCACCAAAGGTGAAAAACTTTCTTGTTCGTAGAACTAAGTGCGTCACAGTCCCTAGGTGTCTAAATAATGGTCTAACCTCGCGTCCTAACCAAAAGCGATCGTCGCGTTCATTGCAAAATGCGAATAAAGAAGTTTTCACTTAAAAAAAGGGACATATCTAATGAAGACGATGATCGCGGATTCGCACGACGGCGACGATCGCTTTTGGTTAGGACGCCCGCCTAAGATTTACCGAAACGATCAATATTTTAGGCATTATTTCGGTATCACACTGTTATCACTTAAAGGGTGGGTCCACGGAGCAAATGCAAAGAGGAGACGACCTAAGCAACTGTGCACTGTGATTCTCAACTAGGTCCTGTGACGTCATCATGTAGGCGTGGCCTTAGTCAGTGTATTGTTGGCGTTCGTCCTGTGCACAGCTCTGTAAACGTTCCGTTTTTACAGCATATTTGCGCTAGAAGAAAAAAAGAATGAAGTGTGGTGTTTTATCTTGTAAAAACTACTCGGATAGACGTTCTGATGCTATGGATGGCATCACATTTCATTTGTCAGTAATTTTATGCGTATTTTATTAAAATAGTTCTTCATTCTGCATGTAGTGACATCTAGTGTGAGATAGTTACATAACTACAAAGTAAAATCAACAGGACGAGCGAATAGTTTTGCTATTGACCAGTAGATGTAAAATAAAGAAGTGGGCGGGATCTGATCACCCCTCACCCCGTAAAGTGTCACCCGTTGTTTCATACAGAAACCTTATTACAACATCTCCTCTTTGTATTTGCTCCGTGGGTGGGTCACTGTAATTCTTATCAGTTTTTTTTTTCACACTTGTGAATGTGTTTTTATTTCAAAATGAATCGATCTAACCCCGATTTACGGTTTTTTTAAGCTGAATCTGCCAGCATAGTACGCGCCTTACGCTCCGCATTTAGAACTTGTTGTATTAAATCTTATGGAGCGGTCTCGTGGCTAAATGATAACGGCCGTACGGGTCGATCGCAGGTTAAGCTACGCTTGCCATGGTCGGATCATGGGTGGGTGACCGTCCATTACATATCGAGATCCCTCCCACCGTGCCGCTCGGCTGTCATTCGTAGACCTTTTACAGTCGTTACGGGTAGTCAGGATGTTGTAGATGATGATGATGTCAGTAGCCCAAGTGGACGTCAAATATTCAACTGCAGTAATTGCCCCCCAAGCGTGCCTATTCTGCAATTGTCGCCAAATCAAAATCTGCTGTGTCGCAAAAGAAACGACCAGCAGACAAATCAAATGGGGGAAACCAGATGAACCATAAGCAGCTGGTTCCGCCGAAGAACACATGCGATGAGAACGGCTTCATCAAGGTGGAGAAAGAAGAGGAAGCATCCTTATCGCAACCAGTGTGGGTCGGCGCTGGCAGGAGCTAACATGCTGCTGCGTCCTGCAGTACCAGCGACGCTGCTATACGTGTCCCGTTTGCACCACTCTACGAAGACTCAGGACATCGTAGAGTACATACGGGTGAAGACCAACTGGACCTTGAGGGTGGAGAAGTTGGAGGGGCGCCACGACACCAATTTCCAGTCGTTCGTGGTGCGCGTTCCGACTCACTATTTGATGACCTTCCTCAAGGAAGAGTTTTGGCCGAAAGGTGTGCTGTATCGGCGTTTCCACGGCCGGCTACGCGACACCTCGCAGTGTAACACGACGCCGCCCCGTCAAAGTCAAAGTCAAAGCATTTATTTCAAATAGGCACATAAAAGGCACTTTTGAACGTCAACATTTACATTTAAATAGAATTGATTCTAGTCGCCCCTTCCAAAAGGTAGTTTCGTATGGAGAAGAATGGGCAAGAAACTCCACCGTTACTCTTTTGTAAAATTGGTTACAATATTTTGTATACATTAATTATATAATTTTATGTGAAGACGATGCACCTATAATAAAAATTACCCTACCACAATAGGTAAAAAGAATTTAAATAAACGTAGCAATGATAAATAAGTTAATTAAGTGATAGATACACGGTGTTCACATATTTACAAACATTGTAAAAGTATACGTCATTTCGTATGCAGTAGTCTTTAATTTTGTACATATGTATTAGTTTAGGTATAGTTATTGTTTTATGCTGATTTAAAATGTATTGTGTTTTATGGGCCTTAGTTGCCTGAAATAAAGGATTATTATTATTATTGCTCAGGAGAAAAAACACATTCAACATTCAACATTCTCGAGAGTACTTACTTCCAAGAAAATTCTCATGCATGATCAGCCTATAATGTTCCCACTGCTGGGTCACAGACCTCTTCTCGACGAGAGGGAGTGAGCCGTAATCAACCACGCGGACCCAGTGCTGGTTGGTAGGTACCTAGATGTCGCATGTTTTCGATTTTTTGGTTCTAGGATATGCCTGTTTACTCACGGTGTTTTCCTTCACCGTTATGAGAGCAGTGGGGATGAAATAATTTACGCAAAGTAAAGAGCCTGTCTGGGGTAAACTATGACCTACACCTCATAAGTAGCGGCCTTTACCAATGGGCTACTACTACTCTCTGCCACAAATTAATATATAATAGGATTTCTGTACCCATACTGTTGCCCGCGACTTCTTTTGCGATCCAGGTTTAAAAGTAGCCTATGTACTTCTTCTTAGAGGAGAGGGCGCCACAGAGCCACTATAAACATCTAGTCTGTATTTAAAGTGAAATATAAAATAGAAAATACACAATAACGAAGCAAAAAGTGAAAAAATCGTTGAAATTGGATAAAGTTTCACCAAGATAATATTACCTAAGGACTAAGTGAAAACCCAGTGAATAAGATAAAAGTTTTCTTTTTTCAAATGGTAAACTGTGCAACGATCAATAGCTGTGATGTGACAAATGAAATTGAACACTGAACCAAGTCATTACATGAATCGAGTGGAAATGAAACATTGGGCTGAACTCCGATCATAAAGTGCGATATACGAACAATTTTACAAGTGAAGCATTTAATGATCCAAAGATAACCTAAAAGTGATATCAATCGAAAACTTTCCATATCATAAACTCCTCTACCACAATTAATGCCGACTATCAATAATCTTCATCACTACGATAACTAAACACATCGATTTTGATCGTTCAACAGCAGTAACCGAGCCAGCTATCCAAGTAACAATTATACTCAAAACAGTTAAAATAAAGCATTTCAACAAACTTATTGCCACCCCACTACAATTAATGTGGATGAAATAAAAACTGTGTTGGAAAACATGCAGGAGATGAAACAACAAAAAATTTATATGCGCGAAATGAAGGAGGATATAAAGACTACCATTAATAAAAGAACGGCCTCATGTGGTCTCGGGTAAAGGGTAGCACCAACACGCCAGTATGGGGCCCCGGTGTGGGCCTCTGACCTGATGGCCAGCAGCATCGCAGTTTTGCGAAAGCCGCAGAGAGCGATGGCCGTACAGTCATCAGGGGGTATCGCACGATCTCCTACGAGGCGTCTTGCGTACTGGCCGAATCCTCGCCCTGGGACCTCGAAGCGAAAGTACTCGCGTCATTGTATCGGTGGCGCCAGGAAGCAAAGACGAGGGACCGATGCAGCGACACATGGAGCCTTCGCGAGGTCTTGGTGGCGGAATGGCGGGACAGGCCCTTGCGCCCTGCCGCCGGCCTCGTCACCATCGAGGCGGCCCGGCCGGTGCTCGAGCGCTGGCTCGGGAAGAGGCACGGCTCCCTGTCGTTTCAGGCGACGCAGGTGCTCTCGGGGCATGGTTGCTTCGGGAAGTACGTGTGTCACATAAACAGGAAGTGAGTTTGAGCGGCATACGCTGGCAGAGTCTGCCGCTTGGGAGGAGCCGCGCCGTGCCCTCATCTCAGAAGTAGGCAGAGACGTGTCGCTGCCGGCCGTAGTCGAGTCGATGGTCGGCAGCAAAGAGTCCTGTGACTCGGTGGTTTCCTTCTGCGAAACAGTCGTCTCGCAGTAGGAGGCTGCGGAAAGAGAGAGGGAGACCTCGTCCACTCACTCGGCCCGCAGCAGACGCACCGGGTGTCGGCGCAGGGCGGAGAACGCCCTCTTCCAGCCCACCTAAAACCCCCCACACATCAGGACCCGAGGTGGCGGCGCGTAGTGTTTCACGCGCGCCACTCTTAGACGTCGCGGGGGGAGTCAAACCACCCCCCGTCCCCCCGCCAGACCCGAGGAGACCTGCAGAGGCGGGCCGACACCAGTCGGGGTTTGCGGAAGGATCGAACGTTCCCGCGACCCCCGGCGTAGATGTGAGATGGAACACCGCGGTGGTTTTTAGTCAGTAAGAGTCTGACAGACCCCGACGCCCGCCCCAGGGCGGCGGACATCTATGAGGATTTTCCACCCCGGAAAAAAAAAGAAGGCCTATACCCAATAGATGCCTTAACTTAAATGAAATATTAGCTACTTAATGATATTAATTTGTATGTATGTTAAGGAAATAAAAAAGGGCTTTATTATTATTGTGTCTTTGACATGAAGTCATAGTCAAAGCATTTATTAGTAATAGAAACATAAAAGGCACTATTGAACGTCAACATTTACATTAAAATAGAATTGATTCTAGTCGCCCCATCCAAAAGGTAGTTTCGTATGGAAAAGAATGGGCAAGAAACTCCTCACTCATAATCTCGGGACCCTGGGGTCTCGGCCCTTTGGAAGGTGTAAGAGGGGCCGAAGCCAACTCACAGAGGCCCGTATAGAGGCTTTCAATGAAATGAGGCACTAACCGACGATTATCCCTGTACGCACTATGCAAGAGCACCCAAGGACAAGCCCCGGTTGGTGTAGGACTATTGCAGGAAGGAAAATAAAGGACTATGGATTTGGGTGGCTTAAGTGGACTGGTTACCTTAAACTATGGAGAGACTATGGCCTGACCAATGTTTTATACATAAATTACGAATAAAATGGCAGGGGGTAACTTGCCTGCCAGAGATGCGGGCAAGTCCGAAAGGATTACCGTGGCCCCTGGCACATGCAACTGAAGGAACACGGGTGGGTTTTAGTCAGTAAGAGTCTGACACGCCCTCCCGCTCCGCCCAAAGCAGGAGAAGTTATTTGATGACTTCCGACAATAAAAAAAATAAAGGGGGTGACTTGCACACTCATTAATGGGCCCCCAAAACGGTCGCTAGCACATAGTGACGTAGCGACAAGAAGGCAACATATCCTGATGTACTTGAGGAGTGGAGAGGTATTCCACGGGTATCAAGACAGTCCCGGAAGTACGGTCAAGATCCCTACCAGCGTCTTACTAGAATACTTCCTTCCTCCGAGCACGTTTGCTCTTGCGAATCTCCACTCAAGCCGGCCAACAAAGGCAAGAGTGATGTGGGAGCTGTCCCTCGTCAGTGTTCACTCCAGCCAGCCAATTAAAGCGAGCCATAGATGAGGAACGTGACTTCATGAGATAGGGTCCGTGGGGTCACTACTGCCCAACAGCTCGCCACATGCTGCCCTGCGCTTTTATGTATTTCTCTTGGTCTGGCTCCTCACCCTAGACTTGTTTCGGCAAAGTAAACTTTACCCGCACAGGCCTAGAGTTCGGAGCACGCAAGCCCCACCACGGCGTCAACGTAGAGATACGGCGGTGGGGTTATTATTATTAATATTATATACTTCTTCAGGTCATGGCCTACCCATATGCAAAAAAAATCCGTTCAGCCGTTTTAGTGTGAAAGCGTAACAAACATACAAAAGTCAAGTATTTTCTCTTTAATATTAGTTTAGACAAATAATCAGCTTTAATAAAAAACATTATAGAAAAGGTACTTATCTACATAATTAAAAACAAAATATCAATCACGGTTTCTATGGAACAGACTTTGAAGACGTTTTTGTCGTTATTTGGTATTGACAGTTACATGTATTGCCTCCTGCCCATCATAATAATAAACTACCACTTTTAAATTATTTGGATTTTAAATTCTCCATCTTCCGAGAATATTCTCCGTTGAAAAGAATATTGCAGAATATTCTCTCGACCCGCCACCCCCCCTGGTTGCACTACAGAATACAACATTCTGATGTGTATCTTGAAAGCACCCAGGTGGAGAAGAAGACTCTGCGCCGCCGCCGCGCCGAAGTGCTTGCTTTGGATGAAACACAAATAAAAAACACAAAAATGAAGTCCTGACGTGTTTATGGTTTTGTGTAAAATCAATAAATAGAAAGGTAACCTTTCAGTCCCGAATTAAGTACCTATTAAGTAAAAAGAATCGGGCATTATTTTTTAAGGTGAGGTGGAATTATGGAAATACTTACAAGGTCCGAATGTTATTTAGGTACAGTCGGCTGCACGACAGTGGTACCTACATACCATTCCGGTAAAATCACTTGTTCTTCATGAATATCCTTGCTGACGGTTATTTTTTGGTTGGCATCAATATCAAACTTCAGTGTTATGGGCTCTTTAGACACAAAATCATCAGAAGTTTCTTTCAGAGACTTCAAACAGTTCTCTACATACGTTAGAAAATAATCTAAATAATTTATAGCTATTTGCGGTTTCCATTCGTCCTGAAAAGCGATAGAATTTTAAGAATAATTTTGTAATATTTACTGTACATAATACAACCAACCGCACGTTTATGGTTACCGTTTGACATTGACAGCGTCTTGATTTCGTAGCAGTCTAGCAGTAAACGAGTGTACAACTGAAGTTCGACAGGTACTACAGACATGGAATGCAATCTCGAGTCGAGATTAGCAACTCATGATCTCGCATCTCTCGATAACAGTTTTAGCGTGAAAGCGTAACCAACAAACTAACAAATTATCAAATCTTTTCTCTTTATAATATTAGTTTAGATATTAAGTAATCATACCCGACAATATTTTACGATGTCATCTGTATCGAAACTTTGCACTCTTTGTATTATGCCATCATCGTTTCTGTAGCCTACAAGTAATCCCTTTAGCCCAGCTAGGTAGCACTGGCACCAACACCGAAGCATTTTATATCTTCTGCAAATTATATTAAGGTACTAAAAATTATAATTTTCAAAAGCTCGCATATCAAATTGATATAAAGCAGTCAGCCAAAAATTTTGCATCAAACCTTATAAAATCGAAAGATTAAATTACCTAATGGCAAACAAATATATTTTAAGTAATTTTTATTTTCAAAAACTTATATACAGAATGGATTTTAGAGACGGCAGTAACGGCAGGTAGGGTCGTTGCGCCGGTTTTCGGCCTTTTAGCGGAGTTGTCAACTTTAAGGCACTAGAAAAAAATACTGCTATTATTTTAACCTAGTGCTATTGCGGTTAATTTATAGCTTATATAATGTAGTTTTCGTTTTTATAACTCATTGGTTCCTACAAATAAACCTCTTTTTTATATTATTTTTTAATGTGAAAAATGGGTAAAACGCCGGTTTTCGGCCACATATTTTAGATTTCGGCCTCCAAGAATTTGGTTTTCGGCCACTGGATTAGATAGAATAGAAAGGTAATAGAAACTAAATAAAATAACAATTAAATGTATTTCTTCCTGTATTTTTTACTTACAGTAACATTAATTAAAATATTATTATTAATCAGGTACCATCATAATTGACAACAATGCAAGTATTATAATAACAGTCTTCTCTTATTTAATCATAATAATTATAATTTAAGTAACAACCAGTCGAAAAAAAATTGCTCAATAAAGAGTCATCATAAAGTTATTCTAATCATTTAAACTAATACGTATAATAATCTTTGATTAATAAAATATTTGGTAACGATCTTTTTAAGTTAGATAATATCAACAAATGCTTCGTTTTCATACAAAATAATAACTATACCTAATCATAATCAACATTTTTCTATCAATAAAAATCAATCTGCCTAGCCTTTCCTTTCTTTACTTTTTTTCTGTCAATAAAAATCTAATAACAAAATCTTAAATATGGCAGCTTTTGGCAAAATAATCTGCATTCGATTTACTTAATTATAATTGTAATTAAACTGATTACAAATGCAAGCATTGCATTTGAAGGGCTTGTCTTGTACTTCTTCATACTTTAGTCCAGCGAAGTCGGTGCATCTTAAATGATACCATTTGGTGCAAAAATCACATCCAATATTTCTTTCAGGATCTTCTTCTGTATCACTTATTAAAATATCTTGACACAGGGCGCAATCTACTTTAACTCTTTCGTTTTCCTTCATGGGTTTCTTGGACTTCGCGATTTTTCGTTTTGTAACTTTAGCATTCTTTAACTGTTCTTTTTCTATTCTTTTCTTTATCAAAAGTTCTTGTCGTTTTTTTCTCAATTCTAACTTCTCAATTTTAACTTTTTCTTTATCTTCATAAAATTTTCGATACTCCGCCGATGAAATTGCCGCAGATAATGGTGTACGTGTAATGTTAGTGTCAGATTTTTTTGCAGGTTGCGGTTTAAATAAATGTTTTTCTATAATTTCTGTTTCCTTTGTTTTACTAGTTTGTTTAGGTGTACTAGTCTGTTTTATTGGAATATCAACCAGCACATTGCGTCGAGTTATTGTATTTTCCAATGATTCAGAGGTGTTGTTTGATATCATGGGTGTTTGTGGCAGTAATACTGTGGAATTGGTGGTTATTGTACTACATTGAGTGGTTATTATTGCATCGTGGCAATCTTTTAAGCTTTCAGACATTGGCAGTGCTGTTGTTGTTGGCAGACTTATTTGAGTTGGTATTATAAGAATATCATCCAATGATACTAAAGAACCAACATCCAAATAACTTCCTGACAAATGCAATGTGGAAATGCCGTTATCAATCAACGATTCTGATGCTTCGATAGATGAATCCTTATCTGAGTGAGTTACTATAACACCATGACTTACTGGAACACTTTTATCTTGGCTTAAGTTGCACAGACTTTCTGGAGTTTTGAATGGACTAAGCGGTCTTCTATTTCTCAATTGGAGAAACAAGTCTTCGTCAGCGTGGCTTTGTGGAATGGTTTCAAAGGACACCATTTCAGTCATGTTGATATCATCTAATTGGCTGGTCATATTATTATCTTCTTCGACTATTTGAGATGTTGTAATATTAACTGTTGAGTTCGTCGGGTCTTCAGAGCATGTTTCGTATAAAACGTCACCAAATTGTATCTGAGAAGACTTTCTTTTCAGTTTATTCATCTCCTTTAATATAACAGACACGTTTATGTTTCTTTCGGCCAGAGTCGATTTTAAATGTTTCAAAACCTTTCTTGTGGAAACTAGGTCTGCGTTGGTTATTACTTTAGAGTTTCGTTCGGGTGTCTTTGAATTGTTTAATCTTTCCAGGGTATTCTGGACACATTTCGTGTAATCCACAGCATCAGGGTTAAATGGATAAAGTCCGCATTTTCTGAAACCATTAATTATATTTCGCAGCATATTTGTATTTTCCAGGCAGTCTTTGAAAAGAGCGCAAAAATTAGTTTTGGTGACAGAAGAGTTTATGTTTTCTGGCTTCGTCAAAAACTTCCTCACAATTTTTTTCCATTCTGATTTCAAAGGCCCAAAAACACTGACATCTGCCGGTTGGAGTATGTGCGTGGTGTTAGGAGGCAGAGCGTAAAGAATTATTTCCAATCGCTCGCACATCGCGCTTAACTCAATTGACATATGGGATTTGTGTCCATCTACCAGTAAGAGAATGGGTTTTCGAATTTCGTTACTCACTATCCAATTATTAAAATCATTCGTAATGTATTCAAAAAATACATCAGTTCGCATCCAACCACTCTCAGACCTCCCGAGGACCCAATGTGCTGGCATGCTATCTGCTATTTGTTTTGGTGGGCGAATATATGGAAAAACTATTAGTGGCGGACATACTTGTCCGTTAGCATTAAATGTCACCAAAACAGTTAAATTATCTTTTTCACTGCCATTTTTAATCTGGTAAAGATTGCGGTACCCTCGAGGACCAAGTACCTTTCCTGTTTTAGGGCAAAGGGAGAACCCACTCTCATCTCCATTGAATATGCGTTCCGGAGATTCCAATATATCACGATGATTTGATTCTACCAGAAACGCTTCAAGTTCTCGAAACCAGAGCTTGATTGACTCCTTCGTTACCCTAGCTCTCGCCTTGTTTATTCCTTCAGCGGACCTTTGTGAAATTTCCGGATGCCTTTTCAAGAATTTCAAAAACCAGGTTTGTCCAGGACGGTCGTCTTTGAAAGGGGTCTTCATGCCTAAGTCTTTTATGATTTTCTGAACAGTGTCTAGCAGTTCCGATTTTTTTACAGGAAAACCACACTTAGCGATGGCAATTAGCCATTCCACTACTTTTGTTTCGATTTCATGGGTAAGTATAGGATCAGGACCTCGAGTTTTAATCGAATCACTACTTCTTCCAGATATTCGATCTTGTATAGTTGCCCTAGGAACTCCATAATTTCGACAAACTTCTCTAATGGAAAGCTTTTTTTCGCGAATATCTCTAAGTGCCTGGTTAATGGTATCTTGAGTATACGGTGCATGTCTTTTTCTCTTACTCTTTGGAGGAGCCATCTGAAGCAAAAAAAAACTTAAGTATTGAAAGATCTTCCTAAAACTGCATTGTGAAATACTTTATATTTCATCAAATGGCTGAAAATCAGAGCGCCATTCGGTTTTCGGCCACCCCATTTTTCATACAATTTTAAGTTGGCCGAAAACTGAATAATAATTATAGACTTACTCTAGTTTTCGGCCACTACCAAAATGCGTATTTTAGTTTCATCAATAACCGTTAAAATTGCAGTATTTTGATGGCCGAAAACTGAAAACTAGTGTATTCACAAGAATACGGTTCATTATAAACGAACAGAAGTCTACTTTCGTATAACCAATTAAATAAAAGAGTCAAAAATATTTAGGCTGAATGCGAGCTACTTTTCGGCCGCATGGCCGACAACCGAACATTTGGAGAATTTATTATGTCACTTTTCGGCCACCTAATTTAACAACTATTTCAATAAAATATTGCACTAATTAATGTGAAAATACAATACTAAGTGTTTTATACAGTGGAATATATGCACATTGTTAAATAATCATAGTCAAAATAGCACAAAACTTACTTTTGAGTAGGACACGCGCCACTATATTTTTTGCTCGTTCCCACACGTCTTGACAGCTCCTGTACTGGCGTCGTACTAAATAATTTATTTAAAGTCGCGTGTTGTGTTTACCCGACCAAGTAATGTTGCCTGATATAATGCAACTTTCTGGAAATGTATCTAACTTCATTTCGTGCGATAATATTTATTATAATCCTTATTTAATCAAATTTACTGCATCACCTAGTGCTAAAGGCCGAATACTAGACCCGGCCGGCAAACCGGCGCAACGACCCTACACTCAACCGCACATAAGTGGTATCGCTTGCACTACGAAAATCGGATACCCACTGGGCATGCGGAATCCATATTTTTTTAGTAGTTATTTTGATAACTAAACTTATGCAGAAAAGCTTTAGAATTAAGAAATTCCACAATGCAAGTGTGAGCGATAGTTTTTTTTTTTTGATGGTGGGAAATCAAATAACTTCTCCCGCGCTGGGCAGAACGGAAGGGCGTGTCGGACTCTTACTGACTAATACCCACCCGTGTCCCTTCAGTTGCCTGTGCCAGGGGCCACGGTATCCCTCTCGGACTTTCCCGCAACCCTGGCAGGCATCGGCCCTAGCGGACCCCGTCATTGATGCTGACATCTCTTTGAGGCGCGCGTGGAACACAACACGCCGCGCCGTCGACCCGGGCCTGGTCCTTATCGAACGGCGAGTGCCCATTGCTCGCCGTTCGCAAGCCCGCGCCTACGGTGGCCGGGAATCGGCCTGCGATTCCCGACGCCCAGGGTGTCTCCTGCGGCGGCTAGGGGCGTGAGGGCGCGAATTTCGCCTCTCCCTTACGCGTTCCGCCTCCTCCTTCGCGAACATTACTGCTTCGCAGGAGGTGACGGCTTCCCAAGCCCTCTCGCTCCGTACCATGGCCTGGACCAGGGCCGGACGCGATAGATCGCCACCGCCAGTCGCCTGCACGAGGACACGGCGGTGCTCCGCCCAAGCCGGGCAGGCACCGTGTCCTCCGGGCGATCCACAAAATGGTGACACTCGGGCGTTTCATGCCGCCTTATCCGGAACAAAAACCTCCCGAAACAACCGTGTCCGGTGAGGACCTGCGTCAGGCGGAAGGTGAGGACGCCGTGGCGCCTCTGAAGCCATTCCTTAAAGAGGGGACTTATCGCCGCAATTGTGGCGTGCCCAGCGCTGGGTTGCGACAATCGCACTCTCCATGCCGCCCTGAGATCCCGCCGGAGCTCTGTCCGCTGTACCGTGATTTCTCGCGGCAGCGGAGCTACGCCCCGGCGTTTCGCCTCGTCGCGCCACTCCCAAATGTGCGCGAGGACATAAAGTGTGAGCGATAGCTAGCTCGAAAATGTTAGCAGCCCGCTTTAAAAGGTTATAATAATGCAACCAAAGTAATAATGTAAATAATTAGAGCAGCAAGTTATGAAAAGTGATATCCGTCAAAGCCAGTTGATTGATCAGCTTTGATGTCTATGCTCATGGGTGGCCTACTTTCATACTTTATAAAGTCTAATTTCATTACTTACTTAAAATTCTGTTCTTGGCGTTTACTATGTATTTCTCTATTTGTTTTCAACTCCACAAACTTGTTGTTCCTTAAATATGCTAGGTTGGCATTTAAATTGTTTGGGTCTGGAGGTTCTGAAGTTGTTCCTGTGGCTAGCATTCCATCTATTTGGGCACCATAAAACAGCTTGTGCTTTCCTAACTGAGAGTTGTAATAAATAGAAAACTCTTCATTTTCAACAACAGGTTTTTCTATGTTTGGTCGTTGAATTGGTGAATCTGTAAAATAAAAAATAAATTATAGTGATAGCTATTCAATCATGTTAAATGAATAGTTTTTGTGTATCAGTTAAAAATAATGTGATAAGTAGCTAATTAAGGGATAACAATACTTGTCTGTAATAACAATTTGTTTGTCTTTATGACCTACAGTGAACAGCTAGAGTCCAAAGGTTTTCAAGTATAACTAGATGAATAATTATTTGCCTATCAAAAACAATGAAAATATATATATATTGATTTATTAGTTACCTGATAACATATATTGTTCAAATTTATAACCCCATGCACAAAACTTGGCATTCCGATCACTGGGAGGAATACTTTTCTTAACTTGTATGTTTTCAATGGAACACAAGTATATGCAGTTATTGAATAAGCTTGCCACAATGCTTAGCGGTTCATGGTTATAACTCGCACACATCACACTTATTAAACTTCTGCGATAAGTTATAAAAGTTGTTTCTAGTTGGCTGCTCAAAAATTCTAAGCGGGATTTTTGGTCAAGTAGAAATTTTAGCATTAGAGATATTTTTTCGTTGTTGTCGTCAGTAGTACGCTTGACTGCTTTTTCAATGTTGTGGTTCAAGTTGTAACGAATTTTCCCTTTCGGAATTGATGTTAAAAATTTGAGTTGGGATAAATCATGAAAATAATTGCGTCGGAAATCGACGCTCATATAACCAATTATGTAGGGATAATCCACTTGAAGATTTCTCTCATTATGTTGATTTCCATCCATTTTTTGTCTCGTAGGAGTATTTTATGAAAAAATCTAAAACAATTATACAGAAATAATGATGGAAAGTAACTTTAACATCAACAACAGGGAGTCGCCAATATTTTACCAATATCACGTCACGTATAAACGCTGTGTTAGGTAAACAAACAAAACTGTCAATTAATGAAAACAAAAACACAACATGACAAGTGACAACACCGACGGGCACCCACAGACTATATATATAGAGAACTACGGGCACCTATTAAATCTTTGGTAAAAGTAGAGTAGGTAGTGTTTTATCCGGTTTTATCATTGAGATATTATACGTCAATCGTAGACAGAGATTCTCTGTCTACGACGTCAATGGGTTTTATCTATGCCTTGATCCGATCCACAGACTATAAAGAGAAATTCGATCCGTTACTGTCCTAAGGCCGAATCCGCCAGGAGCTGTGGGCCAAAATGCAACAAATTGAACCCCCATATGTATGGTCGAAATTCAATAGTTTCGAGATATTTGAATTATAAGGGTTTTTCGTTAGTTACCCAAAGTTTGACATGTAATTCCAAAAGAAAAAAAAAACTACATATTGAATGGGTACCATCAAAAAATTATATTGTAGCATTAGTATAAAATATTGTATGTGTGTGTAATGATGAAAAAAAAAGATGTTTTAGTTATTTGTTCATAGTCGCCCCTGACGGATATACGTCGAATTACAAGTACTTAACCCTGAGGGTCTACTCCGAAGTGATATAATCGAACATTCGGGTCCGACCGAAACACGACCGATCTCTTACTCTTTTATATGTCTGTTTTATTTTATTGCTTAGGGGAAAACAAACAGTAGTATAGTAAAAATACCCTACATATTATGTATGGCCGAAACACAATAGTTTTCGATATATTTGAATTTTAAGGTTTTTTTTTATATTTACCCAAAATTTCCAAATCAAAATCCTTTCACTCAGTGTTCCCACAGAGTGGCGTAGCTAAGCGTGGGCGAAGTAGGCCCCCGCCCACGGCCATGCACTTAAAAGGGCCTGGCGAGGCCCCTTTAGATGCGATTCCCCCAGACTTTACCACAGATGACTAATATTATTAATTAAATCACTTTTTTGTTTATGAACTGGGTATTCCCTGATCTTTGTTTGAGTCTCGCTGTCTCGCTCACATTCGTCTATTTATTTATCTAATTATTTACTTTTACTTGTGTTAGATTGTTACTGAGTATACGGATTGATTTAAAGTCATTAAACGTGTTGGTTAATTTCTTTGAATCTTTCTGTTTTTTTATCTATACACGTGTGCTACGAAATATTAAACCGCGTCAATAACAAAAGTAAGATCTGGCAAAAAGTCAATAAAAGTATATAGGCATTGACAATTTGCGTAATTTTCGTGACTGGATCCAAAAATTTAGGGAAACAGGCAGGTGTACTGCAAAAGCCTACGAATTCATAGAAAAGGGCAGTTGTGAGATTCCAACGGCTTTTAAAGAGAAAAGGGTTCGCATAAAAAGAAAATGTTTAAATATGAAGCTGCAGATAAGCCTATTGATTCCGCTGAAAGTTGATTCAGGGTTGATTTTTTTATGACGATGGTTGACGCCTTAATACAAAACATTATCACAAGATATACCTACTGCACTCACTGAATATTACAACAATTTTGGATTCTTGTACATACGACATAAATTAAATATCTAATTTAAAATCTTTGCCAAATAACGAGCTTTTGAAGCGCGGTAAAGATTTAGGTGTAGTACTACAAGACGACGAAACCAAGAAATCAAACTCAAACTCAAAGCATTTAAGTATTTCAAATAAACCAATTACAGGCACTTTTAAATTGTCAAGGGGTCGGTCAGTCAGAAAGATGAAGCTAGTTACCCATTCCAAAGCCTAGTAGGTACCTATGGAGAAAACGGGCAAGAAACTCCATGGACACTCTTTTAAATCAAAATATTGTTATAAAAAAGTGGTTACATCATTCATGTTGTAATTATAAATGTGAGAACGTTGTAGAAAGACGTGCACGTTAAAAGCGTCCGTAATAAAAAGATAAAAACAATTATGGAATTAAAATAAGCCGTGGCAGCTAAGAAATGACCAGTGCCTGCTGATGGCGCCCGGTCACGAACATAACGCAACCATTTTGAAGGGAACTCAATGATCCAATACACACGCCACAACCAGCGACACATTTGAGTGAGCATGACATACTCTCAGCCGCCAGGGCACATTCAAGTCAATGAAAGACGAACCCAGTAAGCTTTATAGTGGGTACATGGTGCTCACACATGTGCTACAGACATAATGCAGACATAATCTTATGAGCTTTACGAAGAATTTATTACAACTTTTAGTGCCTAATCTACCAAACTCCATTAGAGACGCCAATCAGATGATTCAATACATAATTACAAATGAATTGAAAGACATTATATCCTAATGATTGCATTGCTATTAGAATTATATTGACTATGCCTGTAAGTACAGCTTCCGCAGAAAGAAGTATTTCTAAGTTAAAAATTATTAAAAACTACTTAAGAAACAGTATGAAGCAGGACCGACTGTCTGCTTTCAATCGAAGCAGATTTAGCTGCAAAAATTAATTACAAATCTTTACTATATGACTTCAGTAAAGCAAAAAGCCGGAGCACATTAGTTACCTACTTTTGTAAAAAATTAAAACACGCAAGTTACAAAGGAAATAAAACTTTTTTTCAAATCTATATGCTTTTCAATATTCTCCCACCGCGCTTATATATTTTTTCGCTATCATGAGTAGGTATGTCGTGTCAAAGCATTTTTGGTAGGATAGATCTACCTATTCGGTAGATCTTGGGAATGAAAGAAAAGCTAGGGGCCTCGCTGATGCGACTTCGCTCACGTCTATATTAGTCCACGCTACGCCTCTGCCACAGAGCCGCAAACATTCTAACATTATCGTCTTCCATTCATCAGCAAATAATTCCAATCCAGAGATGGTCTCTACGAGCGCGTTGAGCGGCGTCAACATAGGTATAGGGATGGTGGATCGAACTATTCTAACTACATACAGTACGACAAAATGGACATAATTCGAAGCATCGGTGCAGGCAGCATAATTTCACAGGCTGTTGTCATTTGGTCAACAACTCGCCTTACGTGCTTTTCTCTCGCCTGGCCTATACATGCTTAGCATACATACTAGCTTTTACCCCGCGGCTTCGCCCGCATGGAAGTCGAAGTTATTCCACGATAATTTACCATCGCGATAAAAAGTGTCATGTCTTAATACAGATCATGATAGGTATACCTACCTTTTTTTTTTTTTGAGGTTGGGAAATCATCAAATAACTTCTCCCGTTCTGGGCAGAGCAGGAGGGCGTGTCAGACTCTTACTGACTAAAACCCACCCGTGTTCCTTCAGTTGCCTGTGCCAGGGGCCACGGTATCCCTCTCGGACTTTTCCGCAACCCTAGCAGGCATCGGCCCTAGCGGACCCCGTCATTGGTGCTGACATCTCTTTGAGGCGCACGTGGAACACAACGCGTCGTCGACCCGGGCCTGGTCCTTATCGAACGGCGAGCTGCCCATTGCTCGCCGTTCGCAAGCCCACGCCTACGGTGGCCGGCCGGTCTCCTGCGGCGGCTATTTGTGCGAGGGCGCGAATTTTGCCTCTCCCTCCCCTTTCGCGAACATTACTGCTTCGCAGAAGGAGGTGACGGCTTCCCAAGCCCTCTCGCTCCGTACCATGGCCTGGACCAGAATGATAGGTAGGTATGCCTGAGTGCCAAACATCGACATCCGTTCAGCCCTGAAAAGATAACAGACAGACATTCAGAGTTACATTCGCATATTTAGCATTAATAATAAGTATGGATGACGTCAAGAAAAATACCTAAATAATCATTATTCCATTACTTAGGTACCTACGGTATGATAACTTGATTTTGCCGGGGGAGCGGGAGTTATTCACCGCACCTAGGTATTGTCTAGAACCCACCAGATGTGTAGGCGGGCCCCGTGTTCACATACTGTATGCATGCATGACCGGCCGCACCCGGTTTGTGCATTTGGGACGGTAGACATCCCATGTCCGCCGCCGCCGCTGCCGCCGTGGCAGGTGATCATTTGGGTTCCGTGTTGAAATAAATCGTTAGTATTCCGAGGAATGCAGTCACATTTTTGCCCTGACCCAAAGGATGGTTTCAGGAGTTTTCAACATAATTATCTGTTATGGTAGTAGGTACAGTAGGCCGCACGTCAGTGCTAACAAAATCGAAAATCAGTAAGTTGGCCTATTATATTGAAACGACTTACTACTACGCTAGGCACGATTTATTTTCTTTCATAAATAGTATGTTTAAACGGGGAGGGTTTGTCGTTTGCAAATTTATGTTTTGGCTTCCAACAACAAACTTCGCTTGCTTGCTTGCTTGGCTTGGTTTTGTAGACGCAAACCTACAGGGTGGCGTGGTCTTGAGGGAGAGCGCAAAAGTCGTGTAGATCCTCAAGGCAAGTCTGGTGATGTTCCTTCTCGAGGTTGCCGCCCTGTTATTGGTCTCATTCCATATGAATTAGACGTAACAGAAATCACTGGACGATTTATCTCAGGGGTGGCGAGGTCATGCCCCTGGGTGTCCACCATCGAACAAGAGCAGATGATGGACAGCAATGACCTCCCGCGTGTTTGTGCCGTGCGCGGGGACCCGTACAGAGGGATGAAGGAATCCTGGTGGTTGAGTGGAGCAGGTTGCACACAACACATCACTTTGGCTCGGATTTCCTCTTACACGGGAGGTCGTGGGGTAGCTACCCACGATCAATCGGCTGAGGCATCCCATAAGCGGGATGTCAAGCGAGGGTCGGCTTAGTGGGGGGGGGGGGGGGGGGCAGCCGGCGTGGCGTGGGGTCTCGGGATGAGTTGCGGCATAGTCTCGTGTCGTATACAGTTCCGTGATCTTCCGTCGCGTGCGGGCTCGTCAACTTCCTACTAGGTTGATCCTATACCGAAGGAGTAGCTCTGGCGTACGCTCGTTGAACGGGCGACGTCCCCGACTGAGGGCTCCGTGGCGAGTGGAGAGCTCCAACGGTGAAGCATAAACGTCCAAACCTATGGATAAAGAGACAAATCGCAAAATAAACGAACCACAAGCTGCGTCCCGCTCGTCGGATGCGCTTACACAAACTAACGCACCAAAGGCCGCGTCTTCAGATGCGCCTTCCACATCTAAAACAAGGGTTGCGTCTCAAGATGCACCTAAGCAGCAACTGCCCAAGAGTGCATCCACAGATGCACCCTACAAAACAAAAAAACGCCCGGCTGCGTCCAAGGATGCGACGAGGAAGGCACCCGTAAGGGATGCGCCACAACAGGCTGCGTCCCGAGCGATCCCAACCTCGTCTGCGTCCATGGATGCGCCTTCTAACACGACCCTGACCGAAAGGCCAAGGACAGCTCTCGCTCATGGCGACTCGAGGAGTACTGCAAATGTGGATGCGCCCAAAACACGGGCTGCGTCAACGGCTGCGGACCCTGAGAGGGACCTGACGAGTCTGGCCAAAGCCCCACTGGCAGGAGCATCGAAAGCCAAAAAAGGGCACACAGTGTCCAATAAAAACACGTCCCTCAAAGCGGTGTCGACAGCGGCAGAGATGCCAAAAGACGAGGCTGCCACCGGCGCTAAGATACCGTCACACCAACTGGGGTAGGCAAGAAGAGCAAGACTGCTCGCTCGCTCCCGTATGGTGGACGGAACTTTGGTGAGCTACGCCGAAGCGGCCGCGTCTTTCAGGAGCAATGAGCTATGCGTTGCCGTCATGACCGAGCCTTTTTTGGAAATGACGCAGGAGCAAGCGGAGGGGATCCGTCAGACGATCGAGAACCAGCTCCGGGCTCTGCTAAAGGCTCCTTTTTTTTTTTTTTTTTTTTGTCGCTGAGAAATGACATTACGCGTCTCCGCTCGTCGGGGGACGAGACGGAGTATGTGGGACTCCCTGCCAGAGTGGCAGTATACCCACTAAAACTCAGCGGTGTTCCCGCGACGCCGTGATGGGAGGGCTATAGGAAATTGGCTCAGCCTCTGCTTTCACAGCCCTCTCCGTATGCTCGCCTAGTTGGCGGGCCCCCCATGCCCCCCATTTAACTGGGGGGCTACGGGAATGACCGGGAACACCTGGCCATTCCCGTCCGACACTGGTGGAGGCCTGTGCAATACAGGCAAGGGTGCCCCCGCACCCGTTGCCTGCTGGTCTCCACCTGGGAGGAGTCGGAGATGACCGTCATACTGATGTCTTCTCCGACCCCTCCTCCGTCTTCGGAGCGCCGCCGCGTGAGGGTCGTCCTCCCGCGCGCGCTCCGCCGCCTCCTTCTGGGACATGACGTGTTCGCAGAAGGAGGCCACTGCCGCCCAGGACCTCTCATCGCCCAGCATGGCGTTAACCATGGGAGTGAGAGGTCCGGTCCGATCACCGCAGTGAGACCGTGGCGCGGCTCGGACCACGACGGGCACACCGCGAGGGTGTGCTGCGCCGCGTCCTCCGCCGCGCCACAGTCGTGGCACGACGGTGTCTCCTCCCGTCCGATTCGGTGCAGGTACGATCCGAAACAACCGTGTCCGGACAGCACCTGCACCAGACGGAACGAGAGGAACCCGTGCGACCGATCGAGCCAGTCTCGCAGGACCGGCCCGATCGCGTCGAGGGTTCGGCGGCCGAAGGCTGCGGTGGCGAGGTCCCTCGTCCAATGGACGACGATGGCGTCCCTCGCCTCCCGCCGGACGGCCTCCCGCTCTTCCGGGGCGGGGCGTTCTCCTCTCGCCCTGCGCCCCGCCGTCCATTCGTATACTCTGGCGAGCACCCACGCCTCGAGTTCCCAAGGAGGGGTGCCAGCCAGAGCACACGCTGCCGCGAAGCCCACCGTGCGGTAGGCCCGCGACACCCGCTGGGCTATGGCCCTTTGGGGGGCCCGCAAGGCGGCGGCGTTCTCCCGCCTTTGGAGGGAGTCCTCCCAGATAGGGGCCCCGTAAAGGGCCATGCTCCTCAAGATGCCGGCGTAGAGTTGCCGGCATCGCGCGCTGGGCCCCCCCAAATTGGGGAGCAGCCACGAGAGGGCGCCCGCAGCCTTCAGCAGGCGCGTCGACAGCCCGCTAAAATGCGGGCCGAAACGCCACCTGCTGTCGAGTACAAGGCCCAGATATTTCATCTGGGCCTTCACCTCGATTCGGACGCCCTCCACAAATATGTGGGCGTCTGGTGGTTGGCGCTGCCGAGGCCCGTGGAAGAACACAGCCTCGGTCTTGTGCAGCGCCACCGTCAATCCTAGGCGGCGGATCCTCCCTGCGACCAAGGATCCGCCCGCCGAGGCCAAGTTGGCCGCCTCCCTGAAACTCTCCCCCCGGGCGGTGAGGAGAGTGTCATCCGCGTAGCAGACGACACTCGTACCTCGGAGGAGAGTTCCCCGCAAGAGCCAGTCGTAGCCGACGTTCCAGAGGAGAGGTCCCAGGACTGACCCCTGTGGAACGCCGGCCTCGACTGCGTACCGCCGGACTTGGCCAGGCCTGTTCACGAGGACGATCGCCCGATCCTCCAGGTAGCTGGCCAGTAGACGCCGCATATATTGAGGCACCCCGTGGAATCGGAGTGCCTCTAGGATAGTGCTGTGGGGAACAGAGTTGAAAGCGTTAGCGATGTCGAATGACACCGCCAACAATCCGTCCCCCACATCCATCGCCTCCTTCACCTGCCTCTTAAGGCAGGCCAGCGCGTCCACCGTCGAACGCTCATCCCGAAAACCGAACTGAGCGTCCGACAAGTCCGGCCCGATACGCCGCATATGGCCCTTTAGGCGGGCAGCGATTATCCCCTCGAACATTTTTCCGACCTCATCGAGCAGAACGATGGGCCGGTATGCCGAGGGGGAGTCTGCAGGGCGGCCCTCCTTGCGGAGGAGGCACAACTGCCCCTCCTTCCACGGTTTGAAAGGAAGGAAGGCCAGACGCAAGGCATGCGCTGAAGAGGTCCCGAAACCGCTCCTCCATTTGGGTGGCGGCAATTGCCACCACCCTCGCCGGGACACCGTCGGGGCCCGGAGCCGTCTTCTTGGCGCGGATATGCACAATCGCTGCGCCAAGTTCCGACTCCGTGACAGGAGAGGGAGCCTCCTCTTCCTCCTCATCCTCCAGCGGGGCTCCACACATCACTGGCGGGGTGAAGTTGTCCCTGCACGGAAACAGGGACTGAACCACCCCATCCAGAAATGTGGGCTCCAGGGTCTCGACAACCGGGGGACCAAAGGGGCGCAATTAGTTGCGCGCCGCCTTATACGGTCTCCCGTAAGGGTCGTTGTTGAGACCCTCCAGCAGTCTGCTAAAGGCTTTTTTTTTTTTTTTTTTTTTTGTCGCTGAGAAATGCTTTATGCATCCCCGCTCGTGGGGGACGAGACGGGGTATGTGGGACTCCTGTCGAAATCCGCAATCGACAGTATACCCACTAAAACTCAGCGGTGTTCCCACAACGCCGTGATGGGAGGGCTATGGGAAATCGGCTCAGCCTCTACTTCCACAGCCCTCCCGGCGCATGCCCGCCTAGTTGGCGGGCCCCGCATACCCCCCATTTCACTGGGGGGCTACGAGAATGGCCGGGAACACCCGGCCACTCCCGTCCGACACTGGTGGAGGCCCGTGCAATACAGGCAAAGGGCGCCCCCGCGCCCTCCGCCTGCTGGCCTCCACCCGGGAGGAGCCGGAGGTGACTACCAGACCAGCGTCTTCCTCGACCCCTCCCCTCCCCGGAGCGGCGCCGCGCGAGAGAATCATCCCCCGCGCGCGCGCCGCTGCCTCCCTCCGGGACACGACCGCCTGTTCCGCATCGGCGGCCCTGCCCAGTCTACGCCCACTCACCTCCCTCTGTAAGCAGAGGAGGAGTGGACGTATCTGCCCTCTGTAGCCCGGTTCCCTTCACCGACCATCAAGCATGATCGGTGATTGGAACCGCGACCTTTCCCCGCTTGTTGAAGATTAGCCGCCAGCCCCAATTGTCCCCCAAAACCGCACTGGGAGAAATTGGAGCCGACGTTGCCCAGGGTGCGCCACGAGGAGGCTCTTCAACATGCACCCCTTGCTAAAGGCTCCTGAACCAACCGACACAACTGATACCAACGACAGCACCGCGATCCATTTCAGAGGTCGGGCCCACTTCGCTGAAGGCGTCCTTAAAACATGGTGTGAGGACGACTTCACACTGGCCTGGCTGAAAAGGGTCATACACAACATATCGTCCCCGTTACCGGGGACCGAGCTAACCGTTCGACCTCAAGCCGACATACCGAAGAAGGTAATGTGTATGTTGTTTGTTCCCGAGAACAGCGAGAACACAACGGAGCTGCTCAGGATGCTGGCGAGGCAGAACCCGAACCTAAAAATTAACACCTGGACTCTGACACATGAAAGGGCTAGACAGGAGCCCCCGGGTACCTGTCTTTTCTTTCGTGTGCCGGAGCCCATGGTCAAAACCATTAAAGATCAGCAACGGCGAGTATACTACCTCATGGGTAGTAAATATATACATCCGCTTCCTGGACGAGGGCGGTGCCAGGGAGGATGCCGCCGCGCCAACATCATGTACAGCCTCGGTTGCGCCCCAGGGGGAGTCTGTTCCGCCGCTTCCTGGACGCTCCGCGTCGCCTCCCGCGATGGGGACTGTTGGGGAGGCGGTGGATCTGGCGACTTCCATGGCAGCAATGGAGGTTGTCTCAACAGCAGATTCAACAAGGGATCCACCCTCGTCCAGTCTGACTTCGGATGAGGATTGCTTTCCGCCGGGGGAGAGAAGTGAGGGCGAGGACAGCAGCCTCTGCTCCTCTCCTCTGCGGGACTAGGATCCTACAGACTAACCTCCAGCACAGCCAATCTGCGTCGGCTACCTTGCGCAGAGAGCTGGAGAACCAACAAGGAAGAACCATCGCCCTCATCCAAGAGCCGTGGATCAGGGGTGACAGAATATGCGGTCTTGGCAACATCGGGGGTAAGTTGCTACTAGACAGACACCTCCGCAAGTAACCCGCGTACCTGCATTATTGTCCCAAAACATTTACCTAACCTTTTAATCAACGAATTCTGTTCGAGGGACTTGACAGCAGTCAGGCTTTTCAGAACCGAACAGGAACTCCCGGACATTGTACTAGCCTCGGCATACCTGCCAGGCGACGAGGAGGTGCCTCTGCCAGAGCTCGCCTCACTGGTTGAGTACTGCGAAAAGGAGAAACTGGAACTAATCATCGCGACAGACTCCAATGCGCATCACACGCTCTGGGGTAATGTCAAAACCAACAACCGAGGTGAGGTAATGCTTGATTTTATTCTTAGTAATAACCTTGTTTTACTCAATAAGGGCTCCGAGCCTACCTTCATAAACGCGAGATCGCAAACAATAATAGACTTAACTGTAGCAACCATAGGTATATCCAACTCCATACAGGATTGGCATGTGTCCACTGAGATGTCAATGTCATGCTCAGACCACAGATGGATCCGCTATACCATTAACTTCAACCTAACTAAACCACAGCCAAGAAGGGTTCACAGGTTGAGAAGGGGACACAGGTTGAGAAGACTGTTCAACAGAGCTAGGAACACACGGGCGCCAGTAGATTGGGACCGCTATACAACAGCTCGTAAAACCTATAAAAAACTGATACGCCTCAGAGGAAAGAATAGCTGGAGGCGTTTCTGCACTAACATCGAAAGTAACAAGAACAACCAGGCAACGAGGGTCAAAACTTGTCTTACTCAAGAGACAGACCACTCTATAGGATGCCTGAAAAAAACAGATAACACCTACACAACAAACGACGCTGAGACAAGCGAATTACTCCTAACCACCCACTTCCCAGGATGCCAGATTGCCACCCAGCAAAGCTGGGAACCACATATGGAAAGGGCCACGAGCAGCCTAGATTGGGAAGTGGCGTTGGAAGTAATCGACAAAGATAAAATAACGTGGGCAATCAACACCTTCCTACCTTTCAAGGCAGCAGGACTGGACGGTATTTTCCCGGCTCTGCTCAGGTGGAGCCAAGATGTACTGGCTGACTACCTGGTTAAGGTTTTTCGTGCCAGCCTGGCCCACCGATATATCCCCTTGAAATGGCGGGAAGTAAAAATAATCTTTATACCGAAACCAGGTAGGGGCGACTACACCCAGCCCAAATCCTTTAGACCTATAAGCCTCTCCTCGTTCTTCTTGAAGACACTGGAGAGGCTGGGGGATAGGAGGATCAGAACCCAAATTTCGGTACAGAGACCTCTACATCCGAATCAACACGCCTACTGTGCAGGCAAATCAACTGAATCAGCACTCCACAGCGTAGTCTCACGCATTGGAAATGCTCTTAAAGCCAAAAACCCAACCCTAGGCGCCTTCATTGATATAGAAGGTGCTTTCGACAAAACAAACTTCGTCAGCATCGAGCAGGCACTTGCCAGGCACGGTGTTGCGCGAACACTCATAGAATGGATCAATAACATGTTAAAATACCGTGCCATTCAGTTTACCGTGAACACCACCACGCGAGGTATCGTGAGTAGAGGCTGCCCACAGGGTGGGGTGCTGTCACCACTGCTGTGGAATTTAGTCGTAAATGAGCTCATTGCAGAGCTCAACGCCAGCAGTCTGTACTCGGTGGGATACGCGGACGATATAGCAATTCTGATCTCGGGGAAATTTGAAGGCATCTTATGTGATCTCATGAGAAGGGCTTTCAAAATAATCGAGAGCTGGTGCACGAAGCACGAACTATCGGTTAACCCCTCGAAGACAGAACTAATAATGTTTACTAACAAGAGAACTTTTGGACCCCATAGGCTTCCAAAACTCTTCAACACTGAACTAACACTTAAAGACGAAGTCAAGTACTTGGGGGTGATCCTTGATAGCAAACTTCTCTGGAACAAGCACCTTGACTACAAACTTAATAAAAGCACAATTGCACTCTACCAATGTAAAAGAATGTTAGGGAAAACATGGGGGCTTTCTCCGAAGATAACTCTGTGGTTATACAAAGCGGTAATCAGGCCAATGTTGGCTTATGGCACTCTGGTTTGGTGGACGAGGACTGAACTCTCGACCACCATTACCAGACTACAACGCTTCCAACGACTGGCCTGTACGGCTACCACTGGCTGCATGAGAACCACCCCAACTGCAGCCATGGAGATAGCCCTTCAATTAACTCCCCTTGACCTGTACATACAGCAGGAGGCGGCGCTAGCTGCCATCAGGCTAATGCATCTGGGCATATGGGGCAAAAACCATACCAGTCCACACGCTAACATCCTGGACCGGGCGATTGAGTACCAACCGCTCATCGCTGCCCCGTGTGATAGAACACCAAACCAACCCATGCTCAACAAAAACTATATTATACATACAGTTCAGGAGGAAAGGGATCAGTCAGGAGCCCATGAAGTGCGCATCTACACAGACGGTTCAAAAACACAAAACGGTTCAGGTGCTGGCGTACACTCCCTTGACCTCAACATTAACCTTCACATACCACTAGGCACACACAGTTCGATATTTCAATGTGAGTGTGTTGCCTTAACACTAGCCGCAACAGCAGTAAAGCGCTTAGGCATCCGGAACTACGGCATTAAATTCCTATCCGACAGCCTATCTGTGCTCAAAGCTTTAGAAAACAAACAAACTAACAATAAACTAATTTTTGAGTGCCATTTAGCTCTGGAGAGGTTATCGACGTTTAATCGCATTACCCTCCAATGGATCAAAGGGCATAGTGGATCCTTAGGCAATGATGCCGCTGATGAACATGCGAAGAGAGGCTCTGATATGGAAGTGCTAGGCCCGTACCCACTTCTCCCTCTGCCTTTCTCACAATTTCGTGCGTGGATTCGCCAAAGATCGACCGAACTCCATAACAACAGATGGTCACGGGCAACAGACTGTAGACAGTCCAAATTGGCTTTACCAATTGTAGACCCGCGGTTAACCAAAAAACTTCTCAACCTGAGTAGAAATAACCTCAGAATAATAATTATAGGAACAATTACGGGCCATAACCCCCTTTTTTTTTTTTTTTTTTTTTGAGGATGGGAAATCATCAAATGACCCCTCCCGCTCTGGGTGGAGCGGAAGGGAGTGTCAGACTCTTACTGACTAAAACCCACCCGTGTTCCTTCCTTGGCCCTTTATGTTCCGGGTCAGCGGTACCCCTTTTGGATGATCCCGCTTTCCCGGCAGGCTTGGGCCCTAGTGGGCACCCTCTTCGATGCTGACATCTCTTTGAGGCGCGCGTGGAACACGTACGCGCCTTCCAGCACGGGCCTGGTCCTGATCAGACGGTGAGCTACCCATAATATTATTCACCGCCCGCAGGCCCGCGCCTACGGTGGCCGGGAGTCGTCACGCGGCTCCCGACGCCCGGAGCGTCCACCGCGGCGGCTTGAACGGGAGACTCTCTCCCTCTCCCGTCCCGCCACCTCCTTAGCTAGCATGACTGCTTCGCAGAAGGAGGCGACTGCCTCCCACTCCCCCTCGCCCCGGACCATGGCTTGAACCAGGGCCGGACGTGAGAGGTCGCCGCCGCTGCCGATCGCCTCTACGAGGACACGGCGGTGCTCCGCCCATGCAGGGCAGGCCCCCATCGTATGCTCCACCGTGTCCTCGGGGCGATCATCGCAGTGGTGACACCCGGGCGTTTCCTCCCGCCTGATGATTTGCAGGAATCTCCCGAAACATCCGTGTCCGGTGAGGACCTGCGTCAGGCGGTAGGTGAGGACGCCGTGACGCCTCTCTAGCCACTCCTCAAAGAGGGGTCTTACCGCCGCTATCGTGGCGTGCCCTGCGCTGGGTTGCGACAGTCGCTCCTTCCATGCCGCCATGAGATCGCGCCGGAGGTCCGTCCGCTCCGCCGCGATTTGCCGCGGAAGCGGGGTTTCCCCCCGGCGTAGTGCCTCCGCACGCCACTCATACAGGCGCGCGAGGACTATCGCCTCCAGATCCCACGGCGGCAGTCTGGCAAGGAGGCTTGCCGCCTCGCCCGAGATCGTGCGGTAGCCCCGGATCAGCCTTACGGCTACCACCTTTTGGGGCGCGTTCAGATAGTGGGCGGCTCTCCGCCGCAGTAAACGCGCCCACACCGGGGCCCCATATGTAGCCATGGACCGCACGACCCCCGCGTAAAGCCTCCGGCAGGAGGCGTTTGGACCCCTCAGGTTGGGCAGGAGCCGCTTGAGGGCGGCCCCAGTCCGTTCCAGTTTGGGGGCCAAACGTCGGAAGTGCTCCACGAAGTTCCACCGGCTATCGAGCACGAGTCCTAAGTATTTCATCGTGGACTCGACGCCGGTGTGAACCCCTCCTGCCGTTAGTTGGGATCCCGATGGTGGCCTGTTCCGGGCCCCATGGAAAGACATGGCCTCGGACTTGTGCAAAGCCACCTCGAGACCCAACTGCCGGATCCTCTCCACGACTATCGCAACCCCGCGTGTCATCGCGTCGGCCGCCGCCTGATGCGACCTCCCTTGCGCCAGGACCAGCGTGTCGTCAGCGTAGCACACCACGCTGACGCCATCAGGTAGGTCGGCCCGCAGCACCCAGTCGTAACCGATGTCCCACAGGAGCGGCCCTAGAACCGATCCCTGTGGGACACCGCACGACATCTCTCGCCGGTTCCACTCCCCATCGCGACCGGGGTAGATGACGGCTCTGTCCGTCAGATATGCCTCGACTATTCGACGGAGGTAGGTTGGCACCCGGTGATACCGGAGTGCCTCCCCAATGCAACTCCAGGGCAGGGTGTTAAATGCGTTGGCGATGTCGAGTGACACCGCCACGACAACCCCGCCCCGAGACACCGCGTCCCCCGTCGTGAGGGCTCTAACGCGCATGATGTCGTCCACCGTCGAACGCCCCTTGCGGAAGCCGAACTGACTATCCGCAAGATCCGGCCCCGTCCTCACCAGGTGCCCGACGAGGCGGCCTGCAATTACTCTCTCAAAGAGCTTGCCGACCTCGTCGAGCAGCACAATGGGCCGGTATGCGGACGGAGAGTCCGCAGGGCGCCCTGGCTTCCGAATGAGGACCAGCTTCCCCGTCTTCCAACGGAGTGGAAACTGGCCTCTCTCCATACATGCGCTTAAGAGCGCCTCTAGTCGAGGCCCAAGAGCCGTCGAGGCCAGGACCCAGGCTTTCCCTGGCAGGCCGTCGGGTCCTGGGGCGGTATTTTTGGCCTTCAGCCTACCTACCGCCACTCTCAGATCTACCCCGGTCACTTCAGGTGTGTCGTCGTCGTCCGCGTGGTCCGCTTCAGGCACCGCGAGCGGCGGAGCCATGGGCGGGGGAGTATGCTCCCCCCGTGAAGGGAACAGAGCGCTCACCACCTCCTCCACCAGCTGGGGGCGGAGACTCTGCGTCAGCGGGGGGGCCCAGGTGCGGAGTTTATTCCGCACCATTTTGTAAGGGCGCCCCCATGGATCTCCGTTCAGAGTCTCGGCCATAACCCCCTTAACAAACATCTTTTTAACATAGGCGCCACAGATAGCCCCCTTTGCAGGGGCTGCCTTGACGCCGAGGAATCAGCCGCCCACGTTATCCTGGAGTGCGAGGCTGTGGCTTCTCAACGGGAAGAAATCCTCGGAACAGTGAGGTCGCTCCGCGAAGCCTGTGAAGCCCCCAGGAGGCTTCTGTGCTTTTGGGCGGAGCTAGGCTGGCTGTGTTAGCCAGTATCCCCACGCACAACGGACCAAATGAGAGTCTAAGTGCGGAAAAGGGAGTCCCATCATCATCATCATAGTATGTTTAACCTTGGTTTAACCTAACATAACCTAAAAAATTCAAATCGAATGATGTTTTAGTAGAAAATTTCGTTTAATAATAATTTCGTTTATTTTGCACAAACAAATTTAGTTATACTCATGATAAAACTGTAAAGGCTTTATTAATTTAATTTTGTCTTTTCAGATTATCAGTATGGATCATTGAGATAGGAGGATGAATCTGTTTGTATAATCTGCAATAAGGCAGATGATAAGCAAGTCTATGAAATAAAAAAATCAGCTTTGAATCGTTTAGTGGGGTCTAGCAAGAAAAGAATCGATAATAAATACAAAAAATTTGAGACTTTGACATCAGCTTGAACTTCAGCATCGAACTTGAAAAAAAAAGTTTTCGGATTCGAGTTTTTTTAATTATTTGCATTTTCTGAGAACATTTACCATAGTAATGTATATTTTTTTTTATACCATCAGAAAGTAGAGATTTCAAGGAAAAAAAACACCAACTTTTTTAAAAAAGCAGATATTTTGACGTGAGAATTTTCGATTGAAAATTAGGGTGCTTTTTCCATATTAAGTCAAAATAAGGTGAAAATATGAATATTATAAATCAAAAAAATTACTGTATGTTTGGGACATACAAAGGTAAGTTTTCACCAAATTTCGTGAAAAAATATTTTTTTTTGCAAAAGATAAAAATAAAAAACCAAAAACTAAATTTGAGGTTATGTGAAAAAAGTGTCGATACAAAAGTTGTAGATCTTTTTATTAACTACAACTTTGCCATTTAACTTTTTTTCATAAGACTTGCAGTTTTACCGGAAATCGAGATTAACCGTTTTTTACCCTTAAAAACTCACCCCCTCCCCCTTCCCGACCTCAGATCGCCCGTAATTTATTTTTCCTTTCGTTTTTGTTATATTCTCTACCTCTTCCAATGGGTTTCATCCTACTATAATTTTTTTTGGTCTCAAAAATTATCGAACCTGGTCTACATAGCCTCCGACTTGCTGAGGGCCACCTCCATTGCAGGCCTAGGCGACGTATGCGGCCCACCACCTGTGAGACCGCAGCCGTCGCCAGCAACGCTGCCTCCCTGTGCGAGCTCCCCCGGGCAGTGACCAGCGTGTCATCTGCATAACACGTCAGGTCTACGCGCGGTTGGAGCTCGCCCCTCAGCACCCAGTCGTACCCTTAGAGCATTTATGCTCTAAGGTCGTACCCGATGATCCACAGGAGCGGCCCTAGGACCGAACCCTGCGGAACACCACACGACATGCGGCGCTGGTTTCCGCCATCACGTCCCACGTAGGTGACACACCTCTCCGACAGATAAGCCCCAACGATGTGGCGGAGGTAGGGAGGCACCTGATGATAGCGCAAGAGTCAATACCCTAATTAAACCTCTTTACCACCACTATTTGCTGCTGGTTGTGTTTTGACAGCACCAGCTGTCGCTGTATCTCGGGTCCATGGAGGCCCGGTCCTTTGGAAGGCGTACGAGGGGCCGAAGCCAACTTGCAGAAGCCCCATAGACAATTTTAAATGGAATGAGGCACCGACCGACGATTATCCCTGTACGCTCTATGCAAGTGCACCCAAGGACAACCCCCGGTTGGTGCAGGACTATTGGAGAACATGGGAATAAAACATATTGGGCTATGGGTTTAAGTGGCTATACTGTATTGGTTACCTAAGAACTATGGAAGGATTATAGCCCCTGCCTGCCTGATCAATGTTTTATTATACACGGAAAAAATGGCCGGGGGTGACTTGCACACTCAATAATAATGGGCCCCTCGGAAACAGTCGCTAGAACTTAGTGACGTAGCGACAAGGGAGCATCATATCCTGAGGTGCTTAAGGAGTGGAGAGGTATTTCACGACTATCAGGACAATCCCAGAGCCCGGAAGATGGTCAAGATCCCTACCAGCACTTACTGGAATACTTCCTTCCTTCGAGCACGTTTGCTCATACGAATCTCCATTCAAGCCGACCAATAAAGGCATGAAAGCGGTGGGAGCTCTGTTCCTCGTCAGTGTTCATAACAGTCGGTCAATAAAGGCAAGCCAGAGATGAGGAACAAGACTTCTCCCGGGAGGTAGGGTCCGTGAGATCGCTACTGCCCAACAGCTCGCCACATGCTGCCCTGCTGGTTTCTGTATCCCTCTTGGTCTGGCTCCTCACGGTAGACTTGTTTCAGCAAAGTAAAGTCTACCGGCACAGACCTACAATTCGGAGCGCGCAAGCCCCACCACGACGCGGCGACCTCAACGTAGAGATACGGCGCGGGGCGATGGGGTTATTATTAAAATATAATGTACATGTTTAGTATACTTACCTACTATTAAGTAAGTTTACTGTGTGTGTGCTATATGCTGGTGAGAAATAAACAATATACAACATACATACATACATATTTTATTTTATTAACTAATATTTATGTAACAATGTAATTTAAAAGACTGTCCATGGAGTTTCCTGCCCGTTTTTCTCCATAGGTACTCTCGCTTTGGAATGGGAAACTAGCTTCATATTTTTGACTGACCGACCACTTGTCTTCAAAGTGGGAGTGAACAGGCTTCTTCCGGGTAAGCTCACTCCATCTACGACTCTCGTCTTGTCACCACTGAACTAGACTACAGTCAAGAGAAAAACATAAAAAGTGCCTGTAAATGGTTTAATTGAAATAAATGCTATGAGTTTGAGTTAAGCTACGCTTGCCTTCGTGCCTCGGAAAGCACCTTAGCTGTTGGTCCCGGCTGTCATTCCTGGGTCTTTGACCGTTGTTACGGGTCGTCAGAAGCCCGAAAGTCTGAAAACCAGTCCTACCAAGGGGTATAGTGTTACCCAGTAACTTGGGTTGTGGGGGTCAGATAGGCCATGTAAAATACTGTTATTCAGCTGCATCCATTTAGACTGGAAGCCAACCACAAAAATAGTTAGGAAAAGGCCAGGCAGATGACTTACTACGCTAGGCCAGCTTAAGGTCAGTTACAACCGACGTGCGGCCTACTATACATTGTAAGATACACGCACAACATGGGTAGCATGCTGATGTATGATGCTCTGGTCTGATCCCACAATGCGTAGCGGTGCCGCCGCACAGCACAGATTCCGCGGTGCAGCATGACAAAGCATACTTACTGTACCTGCCACGTCAATACTTTCGACTTTATTGCCACAATAAAGTAAATAGTTATACTTTCATTCAGTACATCAAATAAAAAAAATTAAAGATGTCATATTATAGTACATAATTTAATGCATGATGAGATTTCCTTTATGACATAATTATATTTGCAAGGCGCAAGACTAAGAAAACAAGCAGATTTGGAAAAAAACATGCACTTAATAGAACTAGTAGGTGGTTCTTATAAAAACAATACAGTACATTGATACAAATTTTTAATATTATGGTGTACACAACATATTCATTAAAAAAAAAAACCTTATGCATTAGATGCCACATTGGTATCATGGGTAACATAGCAAATGTACTCAATATGGGGCAGCTGAGAATGCTTAGGTCAAATAAAGAGACAAAGGATTTTTTAGCAGCCATATAGTGTTCTATCTTTGGAATGTACATTGTTGGTTGGTGTTTTAAAAATAAAGCTGTTAAGTTTGCCTTTTACATTTAATTAAGATTTTTGACAAATAGCAGTTTTTGCTGAGATTTTAATTTGTTATAATATTGTGTTTTGGGCACTTGCTAGTGCATCTTAAAAGAACGTAATTTAAATTGAATTACAAGATGAAGTGAGTTTGTTTATATTAATGATGTTTAATTCTATTTTGTTCACAAACATAATATATTAAACACATGAACAAATGAGCACAAATATACTAAAGCTGCGCTTACACAGGCAATTATTGCCAGCAACAGGAACTATTGTAGCAATCTAGTTTATTAAGTAATTCCATATAGCTAAATATGGTAGAGCAGTATCTTAAGCAACAATTGATTCATGTTGGCATCACAGTAAATCGTTTGCTTGAAGATGCTGTGATGCCATATTGGACCAATATAAATTGAGCAATTAAGTTCCCCGTGTAAGTGCACCTCAAAGCATCATACTAAGGTTACTTATAGTATAGGCCTTTGAATGTTTAAATTCTTCATTTATAATAAATGTTGTAATAAAGTATCTAACCACAGACAATTTGTTATTATATATTTTTTTAAAGACATCTTATTTAAGTCAAATTAAATTAAATTTGCAATTACTGCCAAATCGAATTTCAAATTAAAATTAATTCAACTTTCATGACATTAAATTAAAATAGGTATCTGTTGCCCCAATTTACTTGTTAGTAATAACAATAACAAAAATGAATGCAGTTATGCAGACCACACTCCTGTTAACCTTATTATATGTAATACTTTTAGGAGCTACCACTACCACACTATTCCTTGTATAAAAGCACAAATTAATATTGTCCAATATTACAAATTTCTAAATCTAATTGAATTTTTTGGCTATGCAATACATGAGATCTTTTACTCTATATCAGGGAGATCTTCCTCATCAGATGAGCTGGTGGTCTCTTTCTCATTTTCATCACCAAAGTTTCCCAATTTGCTTGAGAACATGTCATTCATATCTGAAAACATGTCATCTCCACTCTCATCCTCATCTTGCCAACGGTTAAAATCCAATTTTAGCCAGTGGTGCTTCTTTTTGTCACTGGTTAAGGCAGGCCAGTAAGGATCGTCAATTTTATCTTTAGCCAACACTACCTCGATTAACCTCCCTTTATTTGTGTAAGAACTTTTGTCTGGATCAATATCTGAATATAATGATATGACAATCTCATGTAACTGCTGATCCGGTGCACATATCCCTTTAAATGAGACTGTCTTTTTCTCAATTTTAATATCTGGTTTCTCACATTCTACGTTAAACGTCAAAAACACACGAGTACTTTTCTGCGCCCATGAAACCGATGGAGGGGTAGCAAATATTTCGGATGTCATTATATCTGAAATAAAAGTTTTATGTTATACCTATACAAAATCTAGTAATCACGCTATTAGATAAGTGTTTTACTTACAGAAATATAGATTTCTAGAAGCTTAATCACGATTGGTTTCACTTGACAATAACGTTCGCTTTTCGTTGAGCGGCTCACGCAGGCGGACAGGCAGGACAGGACCACCACAGACCAATTAGGGCAGGACGTATCCAAAGAGTACAATATGGATTTATCTGTCACTTTGACAATGTCTGTTTGTCAAGCAATCAAGCAAAGAGTTAGGCTGCATTCCGAATTAGAACGTGAGCGCTCACAGCGATCACATCGATATTTTGCGTTCCGTATTAGATTATAATTATCATGATTATGACAGTTTAGAACTGTCATCAATTCGGAACGCTCGTGAACGCGCTCACAGTGGTCGCTCAACGTCAACCTCAAACCTTGCACAAAAAAGACCGATTATTCTTCTGCAAATGAAAGTTTAACGCATTGGCACTTCTATTTTGTTGGATTACTCTATCGACTCGGATAACTCAGATTTTGAGTTTGAGAACGACAATTCGTCCAGGGATGAAACGGACATCGAAGTACTTATATTAGCGTATTTACATGCCCCCGGCAAAGATTTACCCCGAAGTAAAATACCATGTTCATATTCATTTAATTATTGTTTGTCACAGGTGAAAAGACAGTTCTTACAGTTCGCAATAGTGTATCACTTTAAAACATGCCCATGGGGTTCACAATATTTATATGTGTGTCGATATTATTGGCTATGTTAAAAATAATTAATAAAACTATAATTACACTCTTATTTGTTACCAAGAATTACAAATAACATAGATGCAACAATAATTAAAAACACAATGCGCATGAGTTTAGAACTCATTTCTGGTATTCTGTTACGTCTTGGATTTTACAGCATAATTTCGAAAATGCCGCTTTAGTTTACCATCCTTTTTGACAGCGCTCACGGTGATATTAATTTAGGGCATGGTCGGCGTTATCGCAAGATGGCGCGTGTCATGACGTCATCTATGACGATTCACGGGAAATCGTTATCGCGCTCACGCTAATTCGGTACGGGTGTTAGCGCGCTCAAATTGATGACAGCCCTTCTCGGAACGCTGCCTTAAGACCATAGACTCATAGAGATCAGACACAATGTTGCCAACAAGTACAGCCGGCAAGTAAATAATCTAAACTTATACAGGTGGCGTAAATAGTGGTCCAACGTTATGAGATCAAAAGACCGTATCTCCATCACATACCACAAATTGAACCATTTTATACAGTAGGTGACAGCTTTATTAAATTAAAAAAAAAAAAAAATTATTCCTTGCTTTACTTATTACATAGTTAATTTTGTTTTTTGTTTATCATTGTCAGCCTACAGAAGTCCACTGCTGGACATAGGCCTCTAAAATTGCACATCATTTAGCTCGATTCACGGCAACTCTCATCCAGCTGCAACCAGCCACGCTGCGAAGATCTTCGTTCCACCTAGCATAAGGGCGTCCTACCTTACATTCGCCAACTCAAGAACACGTGTACCCCAACGGTCATTGGTTCTACGGCTAATATGGCCGGCACATTGCCATTTCAGCTCAGTGGCGTAGCTAGGCGTGGGCAAAAGTGGGCCCCCGCCCACGGTCTCACAATTAAAGGATCTCGCGAGGCCCCTTTAAATGCCATGCCCCAGACTTTGCCACAGATGACTAATTAATTTGATTACTTTTTTGTCTATGAACTGGGGATTCCACGATCTTTGTTTGAGTCTCGCTGTCTCGCTTACATTCGTCATAATTTCGTAATTTCACTGTAAGCGCTATTGTGACTACAATACTACATCATAAAACAATACCTACATATCTTTAATTATTCACTTAAGTTATTGACGCGGTATAATACTTATTTCGTATCACACGTGTATTGAAATAATAAAAATAGAAAGATTCAAAGAAAGTAACCAACACTTTCAATAACTTTAGATCAATCCGTAATACTCCGTAACAATCTAACACAAGTTAAGTAAGATCTGGCAAAAAGTCAATATAATTATAAAGTTATTGACAATTTGCGTAATTTTCGTGACTGAATACAAAAATTTCGGGAAATGGCTTTAATGAATGTACTGTAAAAGCCTACGAATTCATAGAAAAGGGCAGTTGTGAGATTCCAACGACTTTTAAAGAGAAAAGGGTTCGCATAAAAAGAAAATGTTTAATTATGAAGTTGTAGATGACCCTATTGATTCCGCTGAAAGTAGATTCAGGGTTGATTTTTTTATTACAATTGTTGACGCCGTTTATAAAACATTAATACCAGATTTACTGCACACACTTAATATTACAACAATTTTGGATTCTTGTACAACATAAATAATTTAAAATCTTTGCCAGATAAAGAGCTTTTGAAGCACTCTAAAGATTTAGGTGTAGTAGGTACTTCAAGATGGAGAAAACAAATACATAGAATCTTATGAGCTTTACGAAGAATTACAACTTTTAGTGCCTAATCTACCAAACTCCACTCGAGACGCCAATCAGATGATTCAATACATAAATAGAAATGAATTGGAAGACATATCCTAATGATTAGGTACATTGCTATTAGAATTATGATGACTACCTATGCCTGTAATTACAGCTTCCGCAGAAATAAGTTTTTCTTAGTTAAAATTATTTTAAACTACGTATGGAGCTGACAACTGCATATCTGCTGATCACTGCATAGAAAAGAAAGAGAAGCGCGATGACACAAAGCTGGTAATTTATTGCAAAATATGAAGCAATTCTCTATTTACAAAAAATCTATTGATTTCAACACCCTATCTACTTAACTAGTTTAGATCCGGAGAAATATCATATATTTTTCTGATTTTGTTTACTGCAGTGGATCATATAAATAACCAAACTGCACAGTTTGCTCGAGGTAAACGTATTCTCGAACAACCTTAAGAGTACCGCCAGTGACAGCAATAAATTGGTCCCGGAGTGACGTGTTCGTTGAACCTAACATAACCTGGGGTTTGTCTAAGTTCATCCGGAGACCAATGCGTAAAGAAGAATCAACTAGGTCATCCAGCATCTGCTGCAAATGATGCAGCAATTCAGCCAGTATGATAATGTCATCTGCAAATCTCGCAAATCTCAAGTGTGAGATGTACTCACCGTTGATGTTAATGCCGCATCCTTCCCACTCCAGCGTCTTAAACACATCCTCCAATGCGTTAGAGAACAATTTGGGGGAAATGACGTCCCCTTGTCTTACCCCTCGACGCAGGAGGATATGTTCAGTTTGCTGATCATAAGTTTGGACATATTGTCGCGTTTTCATAAAGATATCTCAGCACTTGGGTGTATCGCCAGTCGACTTGGCATCGCTTCAGAGACTCCAAAACAGACCAGTCTCGATAGAGTCAAAAGCCTTCTCATATTCCACAAACGCAAGACACAGGGACAGATTATACTCTTCGTATACTTTTGTATAATTTGCCGCACTGTGTGGATGTGGTCTATAGTGCTGTATGAGCTGTATCTTCGTCAAAATCCGGCCTGCTCCGGTGGCTGAAACTCGTCGACTCTTCGCGTTAGACGATTCGTGACGACTCTTGAAAACAACTTATATACGTATGTTACGAGCGAAATTGGCCTGTAATTCTTTAAAAGGATCTTATCTCCGTTTTTAAAGAGGAGAACGATCGCGCTCCTTCGCCACGCCTATGGAGTTCTCCCAGAGAACAGGCCAGAGTTGAAGAGCTCCCGAAGCTCTTTAAGTGCAGGACTTCCTCCGACTTTTAGGAGCTTCGTCGTAATCCCGTCCTCACCAGGGGCTTTTCCATTTTTTAAGCTGTTTAAGAGCCGCCTCTTATTCGTCTCGGCTGACTTCTGGCAAGTCATCCATGAAACAGCGGATTAACGTGACTCTAGAATCCACATTTTCGGGATCAGGTCGAGATACATGCGATAGAAGTTTTCGACTTCCGAAAGGATCTCCGGCTTCAAAACGACGATATCCCCACCAGATTTTGTCAATTTCGTCTATTTTGTCTGGTGGCTCCTCCCAAGTGAAAGGACGAACACTTTCGACCCCCGTTTTTGCTCAATCGCTTCCACTATAGAGTGTGTATTGGAACGGCAGAGGTCCTGTCGTACCATTGTTCTAATATTTTTGTTAAGCGCCCGTTATCCTGACGAAGTGTGTTGGTTTTCACGTCGCCGTCGTTCCGTCTTAAGCTCCAGAGTCTCTTCTTAAAGTTTGGACTTCCTTCCCGTACGTCGCATTTTGCATAATCGCGTACCTTCCTCCCTGAGGATTTTCACCACTTGGTCGAACGCCTGGTCGACGTCATTAGTGGTTTTTACGGCAGTGAATCGGTTCTCCAAGTCTGACTGGAACGCTTCAGATCCTAGCATGGTTTGGAGCATATTTGGACAGAGCCTAGACTTCATCAAACGAGTTCACTCAAGCTTGAAGTTCATATTCAGAGAGCCTCTAACAGGTCTGTGGTTACTGCCGGTATTGAACCTGTTGATCACCGAGACAATCCTGAATATATGCTTTTTATCCGCTATGATGAAGTCTATCTCATTTTTCGTCATAGTTTCGGGACTTCGCCCCGTCGAATTCCTTTGGGGGTGTTTTTTAAAAAAGGAAATCATCAAGAAAAGCCCTTCCTTCTAAAGGAGGTTGATAAGCATTTTCCCCCTATGATTTCTGCTGCCAAACCCGTAGGATCCTACTACCGATTCGATGCGATCCTGTACTCCCACTTTAGCGTTAAAATCCCCCATGAGAACGTTGTAAGTGCTGGAATGCAAGGCCTTGGAGATGACCTCGAACTTTTACTCCACTTCGTCTTCCGAGTGTGCTGAAGTCGGTGCATAAACCTGAACTACCCTGAGGCTATATCTATCGGTTAGATTCACTACGAGGTACGCTATCCTGTTCGAGACACTGGAGACTTCCACAACGTTGTCACAAAGGGATTTGTTTACCAGAAACCCGACTCCGCCTTGGGATAGCTGGTCTCCCTTTCGAAAATACAAAAAGTAGCCCGATTCAAGGGTTATTGTGTCTTCCTCCTCTCTTCGGACTTCACTTAACGCAAGAATGTGCCACCTTATTTTGCCGAGCTCTTCTAGGTGTTCGTCGAGCCGTAACGGCCTTCCCTTATTATATACGTCGCCAAGGTCAGTCGGGTTTGGCGGCCATTTGTAACCCGGGGATTCTTCGCACCCCCTACCTTGCCGTTACCATGACCGCCGCCAAAATCAGGAATAGCAAGGCGGCCGGGATCTGGGGGCCGTGGTTTATTCTGGCTTGCTATTAGAAGTTTTCGCTGGGCATGCGGGTTGGCGATCGCAGATCACAGCTTCTCGGCACTAGTGACGCTGTTGCCCGTCTCTAGCCTGGGCCATTTAGCTGCGAAGTTTTATTTTGAAATGTTTATACCGCCATTTGTCGGTTGTTCTGAAAGCCCCGTTTGTTATTCAGCAGGGTGCACCACGAGCAGGTGAGGTTGGCTTGGGGCACTGAGATAGTAAATGTGCCCCCCTAAACCCCCGTTGTTTATAACAGACTGTTGAATTACATTTACAGTAATAAAACCGAGGGGCAGGGCAAGGGCGGAAGAATCTAAAACAGTGTTCCGCCAGTGAGCGACCAGAACCTTGTCAGTCTACTGAACCTAGGACCAATAATGGATTTGTCATGATCCAGAGAGGAGACAACGTTGTTGCCAACGCAGGTTAAACTTGGATGAGTGGAAATTGTCGTAACCGAAGAGGAAGAGGTAAGAGAGGCCAATGCCTAGCAGTGAGTAAAGTACATAATGCTGTGCCGATGATGATTAACTGCTTACAATCGTCCCGGCCACGATGACGATGTTACCTAATCGTTTTATTTCTATTGTGACTCGTTTTGTGATTCAAGATTAATATGTCAAGCAAGGCAGACGTGCAATTCTTCATTAATGATCACACTAAACAACACAAATACCAAATGACACCACTTTAAATTTTCATTCAATAACATAATATTCGAATGGCAATTTACTCGAAATGTCAATCACATTGTCTGATGTGGAGACATTGAGCTAGGAAATATAAGTCAATGTGTGGAGAGTAGTCGAGAAATCTAAAGATCGTACCACAGACTACAATATAGTATGGATCGTACGCTAGCGGACTTCGGCGCATATCGTCGCAACTCGCATGCCTTCGCATCCCGCCGCGGTATCCTCCAACGCGCTCTTCAATAACGCATAGAGAAATCCGCTTTGATGCTCCGTGGTCAGTCTATTAGTATCGTAGTTAGTATATCTTGATACGTACGAATTTACGTTGGTAAATTTAAAATTCCCTACCTTGCCGTCCGCCGATGTGCACTGGCCTTTATTGAAATTTGGAGTGAATAGGGGAGATGGGGGAATTGGGAGTCACTTAAGGAAAAGTCATTATTGTAATCACAAATGATCAGTCTTATATTTTTTTCATATTTACTAATCTTTAAAAACTAATCAGGTATCAAGATATATAAGTCTTTTTTGACTATCATTAACATAAACATAATTATAATTAAGAAACAAAAAAGTAGTTTTGACTCCAATTACCCACATGTAAGGGAAATGAAAGTCAGCTCATGGGGGAATAAGAGTCAAAATTATAAAACATATAAAAGCAACAAAGTTATTATCTGTTTTTACAAACAATTAGAAATCAACAAAATTAAGCATTAGAAATGATTACCCAATGGAATCATAACAAATAATATTATAAATCGAGTTAAATGCAAAAATCACAGCGATAGCGACTTGGATCATCACAACCTGTACATGCCTCATGGGCCCACCCAGCACAGAGACGGCAACGGTACCAGATTTCTCTCGGTTTTCCCTCTTCAAGGCATATTGCGCACACAGAATGTTCACGCTCGTTCTGGGAGTTTTGCTGGATATTTAGTGGGATTTCAATATTTTCAGCACATTGAAATGTTATTTTTCTTAGTTGATTTGTCGTCAAACCATGAAACATGTTACTTAATTGTAAAATACGCTCTGTAAGTATATTTTCTTGGTCTTCATTAAAAACCGTATGCCTTCCTAGTTTTGGAGGTTTGAATTCATCTTTCTTTATCCTTCTTTGTAACGTGCTGAAAGGTATACCGGTTTCCTCGGCAACTTTGCGTATTGACACACCTCCTCTTATACGTACAGCAGCTGCCTGCAGGTCACCTGCAGTCCAGCTCGCTTTAGACGTTTTCCTTGTCCAGTTCCTTGGCATCTGAAATTAACAAAAAAGTTTTATCATAATAAAAAACGATGCGGGGAATGGGGGTCAATTGACTCTTATTACCCCAATGACGGTTTGTTTGCTAGATTTGAATAATTACACAAAAAACATCACAAAATCTAATATCTTGCATTAATAAACATAAGTTTAGTTCTAGTACTACATTTTAAGATTATTCTATTCGTAAAATTAACAAATATAGATACTCACGTTTTCGATCGAAATTTCGGAAATTTTACAACGGCTCCTCCTCTGTGACACGTGTGTCGCTCCCGGTGACGCGAGCTTGACTAGCGGGTCGGCGTATTGGGGAGTGCGGGAGGGGTGCCGAGCTAAACCCCGTGCGACATAGCCGTATTCTGTAATGCTTTAGGGTCATTTCTTTTTGAATTGACCCTCATTGCCCACTGACTCTCATTCCCCCCGGCTCCCCTAACGTCTGTCGGGTCAGCTAAAAGCATAGGATAGGATTAACGTTAACGTTAGTTATTATTTTCTTTATAACAGTTTTAGCAGTAGTACCTACCTATTATACTCCTGCTACATCTGCGTTAATGTTCCGACTGCCTGAGGTAAACCGCGATATAACTATGGCGTTGAAAAACGAAGGGCTACATTGCGGTTCAACTCGAAAACTAATTGCTGTTATCTTTGTGTTAGTGCGTTTACAGTCTCAAATGGATGTAGAAGCTGCTGCGGTACTTTGTGGTTCTTTTTATCAGCGTGTGCGGCACTTAATAATTTATGTAGAATGAGACAGTTTATGTAGTCAACGCTTTATTTGACGGGTCTTTCAACGGGCTAAAACCCGTTCACGTGTCGATATAATCGAATAGTTGCTTCTATAAGCCTTAAGGAATTTATAGAACATAGACAAAGTTGTTAAGTGATGAATTAGTTATTGTTTATGAGTAATTGGACGGATATTTGCATATAATGCTAGTTTTCATTAAATTATAATGGTTTTTCAAGTAATGTAATTTGCACGCTTGCTTACAGAAAGAATACAATAACTTTTAGTCTTTAAGACCTTTCCTTGATGAACAATGTGTTTTCTGGCAAATCAATATTTTTGAATTTGAAATTTGAATTTGAAAAAAAAAAACTGTTTCTGAGTTATCGCAAAAGGTCTAACGTCATTAACAATACCCACCTTTGATTAACGTTTTAAATATTGGCCACATCTGCGTAATGTGTTATATTTTAACATGTTACTGTTAATTTACGTTTAACGACGCAAGCGTACCAGTAGCATCAGACGGCGGGAGTAGCAGAAGAATAAAACAAGATTTATAAAGCTTACGTTTTATTTTTCGAGGGTAACCTCTATGGCATTTGTAATGGTCATTTTAAACTTATAAATCATTAATGATATGATACAATTTCATAATAAAATAAATAACACAGTTTTTTTCCTGCACTGTACTTAACACTATACTCACATTCTTATAAATTCTTTAATCTGCATTGGAATAATGCATCGCTAAGATTTCCACTTATTCTGTATTTTATAGGTTCGGACGCCTGTATGAATTAGCTATACCTACCCCTTAACGCGTAGGTAGTTACCATACCCACAACATTGTTGGTTAAGAGGGTAACCATTGTAACCAATTAATAAAGGCGTGTGTATGTCTAACTTCTATCATTACCTACTAGTGTTAAAAAGTTTTATAAGTTATAAATTAAAACAGAATATTTCATTGACCGACAAATTAAAGATAATTAAAATACCTATATTTTTTAATGATGATTGATAAATAAGTTCTCGTTCACTTGTTAGAACATGCTCCTTGTCAAGGGCAGATTCGGAAAGGGGGGGGGGGGGGTCAAATGGTTACGCGGTTACGGTTTAAAAATTTTAGTCATGGGTGTCGTTTTCATGGTTTTTGAGGGTGAAAATCCATGACGACGACAACTTGATGACAGCTTCTAAAAACTTTTACTAGATGGCTCTGCATTTAAAACGCGTATTAAATTCACACTTTCTCTCTCTCTATCTGTCTCTTTCTATTATATACGAGTGTGTGTGCGTGCGAGTATCGCGTAAGGAACTTCATTCCTGACGGGGGTCCCCCGCCCGACCGCACACGTTTTTTTTGTAGTTATTCATGTAATTGAAAAATAATGAATCCCAAAAACAGCATAGTGCAATACTAGATGTGGGAGACACTTCTTATCTGTCTGGCCCACGTGCCCCTCCCAGAAATAAATCCTGGATCCGCCCTTGCTCATTGTAATACATAATCAATAAATCATATAGGTTGCTGGTTGGTTGTTGATGAATGTAACGATATCGACAGCACTGCAGCTCCTACAGGATACGGGGCAGTGCCACATAGGCGTCAGTCGTCAGTCCATGACATGTACAATATAGTAGTTACAGGTAATAATATTATATCATATTTGCCAAAAACATTATTCCAACACGATGACAATTTAAAGTACTTACAACAAATAACTTACATTACTTATAGAGAGAGGCACTGTTATATAACTCCGCCATTATTAAGGTATGTGTTCTTTGCTATCTGGTATAGTTGCGCGGACATTTTTTCACTGGTTTCTTTGACCATCTTTGTGAAGTGTCCCTCAGGCTTGTTGAGGAGGAGGTAGGGGTGGTCGAACTCAACCAGCCGCCCGGAGTCCATCACCATGACCCGGTCCGAGTCCATGATGGTGTTCAGCCGGTGCGCCACAGTCAGCACGGTGCAGTCCGCGAAGCGCGTCCTTATTGTTCTTTGGATAAATTCATCCGTTCTGAAAATGAGAATTCTGTTAGCCATTGCACATTCATTATTTTAGATTCAATTCATCATTGATATAAGTAGGTAGGCCGTAAGTATACAGTCAAATCGATGTTTTTTTTTTCATTTTTAGTTTTTTTTAATACCTACTATAGAAACGAACCTAATTATTGTAAAAAAAAACTTTTTCATCCCACCATCTCGGAAAGAGTATTTTTAATCTTCAATATCTGAGTGGAAAAGCCGTTTTTATTCTCTAGAGGATAAAGTAAATTGAATTTAGAACATCGTGTGCACTAAGTTTGTGAATTAAAAAAAACATTAAACCTATTTACTGCTACCTCTATGGTGCCGAATATATCATACAACTTTTTTTTAATTTGTTAAAAACTCAGACTCGGAACCTTCTTGGTGTTCTTTTTTCAATTTGCTTTGTACGCGGTTCTTTACGCGGCATTTTTTCACGTCATTGTTAAACCTTATATTAAAAACAAGAAACTTGAAAACAAGTGAAAAAACTAAAATGAGTGATTCTAGCGACGAGGAAGTTTGCTTGACGCCAACAGAATTGACTGAAACTGTTAATAATGCGCAAATGAGCTTTCTCCCTCAACAATCACGCGAGAAGTATTTAAAACAGTACGATATGTTCAACACGTGGCGACTAGCAAAAGGAGCCAAAACTTTCTCAGAAAACGTTTTGCTGGCATATTTTATAGAATTATCCGAGAACAAGAAAGCAAGCACTCTATGGAGTACGTATTCGATGCTAAAAGCAACAATAAAGATGAAAAAAGACAAACATATCGATACCTATCCTAAATTAGTGGCATTTTTAAAAAGAGCCTCATCTGGTCATCAACCAAAAAAATCGAAGGTTTTCACAGTATCTGATATTGAAAAGTTTCTTAACGAAGCACCCGATTCCGTATAATATTTGGCGGCAAAAGTAAGTCAGTTGCACATTCAGTATCTACTTAAGTATATTAATCTCAATTAAATAGTATACTTAGTAGATGTTGATAGGCATAATTATGCGTTCATATCAATTTTATTCATTTATCTACTACAATACTCTTTACGTTACAGGTTGTTCTTATTATTGGAATAAACGGAGCATGTCGAACTAATGAACTAACACAACTTAATGTCAAAAACATTGAGAAACATTCAGATGACTTACTATTAATTAATTTACCTAATACAAAGACAAAAAGAGACCGCAACTTCGTCATTCGCAAGGAATACGTAACGATTGTTGAGAAATATCAAGCCTTACGCCCGCCTAACACTCCAATCAATCGATTTTTTCTACAGTATCGCAATGGAAAGTGTGTTAGACAGCCTATGGGTACTAATAAAATTGGCAGTATCCCACGAGAAATAGCAACATTTCTTGAACTTCCAGAACCCCTGTTGTACACGGGTCATTGTTTCCGACGAACTTCAGCCACACTTTTGGCTGATTCCGGAGCTGATCTCCTGTCCCTTAAGCGCCACGGAGGCTGGAAGTCCAATGCAGTTGTAGAGGGATACATAGAGGATTCCATCCAAAATAAGTCTAAAATATGTGAAGGCATCGTAGGAGCCATTACACTGAAAGAGCCTCAATCGGATCCTTGGACTGGCCCTTCTACATCAAAAATAAGCCGTTATGAAACACCTAACCATCTCCCTCTCTCTCCAACATTCACGCCAAGGGTATCCGATGAATCGGTACAACTATTAAGTATGACAGATAGTTTACCGAAAAACAGTACACAAGTGACTAACACCAATATTACAGTACCAAACAAAAATATTACACTCAATTTAAATAACTGTAGCAACGTTACTTTAAAATTTTCTTAATTATACCTTAGTATTATTTTGTTATAATTTAAAGATTATTCTGTAATACTTACCTGTCATAATGTAGTAATTAATACCTAAACTGAAATAAAAGTGTACCTATCTTGTGATTGTAAACGTTTTTTTTTTGCATTTAGTCATTTCCTCGCTGAGGTGGAATGAAAAGTTACGTGTTGCACTCGAGTGCAAAGATTTTTCACCTCGTGCTCTTTTGATTCCCTCGCTAACGCTCAGGATTCTAATTTTGAATCACTCGCTGCGCTCGTGATTCAATTTTAGAATCCTTCGCTTGCTCGGTCATCAAAATTGAACACGCGGTTAAAAAGCAACTTTGCACTCTTGTATAACAAATAACTATATTTATTAGAATCAAAATAATGTTTAATATAGTTAGTTGTTAGAAATCCTTCGCTTGCTCGGTCATCAAAATTGAACACGCGGTTAAAAAGCAACTTTGCACTCTTGTATAACAAATAACTATATTTATTAGAATCAAAATAATGTTTAATATAGTTAGTTGAGTAGGTATGTACCTATAAGCACGTTTTCTTAAGATATTTTTAACCTGCTTTCTTGATTTTTACTGGTCTAAATAATGCTTTTGGTCATAATATTCGAAAAAAGTTTGAAAATCAATCATTCGTTGTTAAGGGGAAGCGACGCGCGCTTTACTTGTGGTTACCAAGTGTACACGCTTCGTGAGATAAAAATACTGCAAGTAAAACTGAAGGTTTAAATCCGACCATGATATTATCTTAATGATTGTGGAATGGAATCTGTTAAACTGGTGTTTAAACTGGCGTTATTGAGCATGAGAGAATAAAATAATCACAGTAGTATTTGAGCGGTTAGGTGCCACAAGTCAAGATGGTTGATGGTGGTTGTGGTGATAGATGGATGGTGATGGTAGTGGGTGTTGACATACTTGGGGTCGACGTTGGCGGTGGCCTCGTCGAGCACGAGAATGCGGTTGGCGCGCAGAATGGCGCGCGCGAGGCACACAAGCTGGCGCTGGCCCAACGAGAAGTTGGAGCCGCCCTCCGACACCTTGAAGTCCAGCGCCGGCACCGCACCCTTCAGGTCCACCTGTGGAAACACACAACTTCATATAGAAATGTTCTTTTTCATGAAAACATGGAAAACTGGACAAATCGATCTATGAACGAGCGACCGTAGATCTATAATTGCCTTTAAAAAAATGACTAGGGGCGGCTGAATGGCAAATCTTTTCATATCAGCACGAGCTGTTTTCGTATGGTGATGGAAAATGAAACAATTATTTTTAGGTAGCAGGACACTTGCGCGAAAGATATTTCCGCGAAAAACACTTGCGCGAACCCACTTGCGCAAATTCATTACCGAGAAACAACAGTTGCGGAAATAAGCAGGTGTTCAGTTGGTACAATATGTCATATATCTATGACTTTTGCGCGACTATTTTCTTATTTATGTACACACAACAAAAATAAGAAAATAGTCGCGTAAAAGTCCATTCATGGAAATGTCTTTTCGCGCAAGTGTCCCTTTGCGCAAAAGTCCATACGCGGAAATGTCTTTTTTTTTTCGCGCAAGAGTCCCAGATCCAATTTTTATACTTTAGACTGTGCGATGCGAATTCACAATTCGTTTTTGGGTTGGCGCTATGCGGCGTGCCTTGGTGTCGTCCAAAAGGAATGCAAGAACTATGTGGACCATGGGTATTTTTATCACGAGGTTTGGGTAAGATGGTGTAAGTAAAATGTATGTTTAAGTGAAAGCTAAATATTTACTAGTTTTTTAAGCCTATTTATAGGTAAACAAATTCCAAATAGTCATATTATTAGATTCGTAGAGTAATATAAACTCACAGCTTCCAAGGCCTGCCAAAGTTGATCATCGTCGTAGTTGTTGAACGGATCCAAGTTGTAGCGCACGGTCGCTGAGAACAGCACCGGCTCCTGAGGTATGATGGATATCTTCGACCGCAGCTCCTGGCCACACACAAGGGAAGCAATTCTTTTAATTAAAGGTAACTGTTCTTAAAGAGATCTAATCAAACAAAATATTATGCGTCTCTTTGGTAGAACCAGAACTTTGGAGTGTGGGTGCTTGATTCAGAAAGCGTTCTTTCCACTAAAGCTTTACTTTTTGTACCTATTTTGTTACCTTGGAGAATTGTTAAATAAAAACATTATAAGACAATATGTTTACCTGTAGAGCTAAGAAGGACGTGTCTACGTCATCAATGAGCACTTGTCCCTCTACGATGGCGAGCCGGAACAGCGAAGAGATCAGCGACGACTTGCCGGCACCCGTCCTACCTACGATGCCCACCTACGAACATGACGAACATTATAGGTACAGGGGACAAGTTCGAACAGATTCTGGAGGGATAGTAGTTTCCTACTCTAAATATTTTTTATCAAATGAAATATTCCTCTTTTTTAAAAGAAAATACAGTTGCATTCAAAAAGTTGCTGTCAGTTTTTTTTACTTTACTTACCGAGTAAAGTGGTTATAAGCCAAAAAATATAAATAAAATAGAAACGTCTATGTAAGTATAATTTCTGTAATAATAAAAGCGGCCAAGTTCGAGTCGGGCTCGCACACGAAGGGTTCCGTACTACCGTACAATATCTAACTAAACATATTTTAGATTGAGCAAAAAACGCCGAAAAAAATACGTTTAAGTTCATGTTTGCGGACCCCCTATACTTTTATTTTATAATTTAATTTTATTTTATTTGGGAAACTTACAGCTATAATATACAGTGTACTAAACAATATGCAACTGAAGGCCATTTACAAGTTTCCACAGATAAACACCAAAATTAAAATTAAAAACGAGAAAAAAATACAAATGTCGGTACAAAATACCTTTTACATAAATTAGGAAAAAATAGTATACGAACGACATATACAAACTAAAAATAACTTAGACGTAAACGACGTCGTCGTCGTCGTGCCGTCGTTTTGTTGTTATAGCGGCCATGGTATAATAATATGCTTCGCCTATTATTATACCATGATAGCGGCCATAGTAGTACACACTCTCTTATTACGGTTCAAAAGATCAGCCCCGTGACAGATGGACGGACAGACAGCGGAGCCATAGTAGAAATAAGATCTCGTTGGCACCCTGTGGGTCAGAACCCTAAAAATTATTGTAATTTTACCTTCCATCCACTTTCTATAACTAAATTGAGATTCTTAAGCACAGGCAAGTCTTCAGGTGTGTACTTCATGTAACAGCTCTTGAACTGAACGCGCCCGCGCGCTGGCCAGCCTTTTGGAGTCTCTATTTCTGTGAAATAAAAGTTATTTATAATTCTGGACCTCTACAGCTTCATATCTTTCTATAACTGAGAAGATGTTTAAATCTAAGTTATAGGTAAGTAGGTACCCAATTTTACGTCTTCCTTATATCCTACTGCTCAGCTGTTCTGAATCAAGCTGGAATTGGTGAACGGATTGGAGAAGGGCAAGTTATCAGCTTTCTCTTATGTTACATATGCATTATTATCACATTGGGAACGCTTTTTTCTGGAAATGGTAATTAATTGAGGACTCTTATGTATTTATTTATTTATTGACACACCAACGACTTATTCACTAAAACATTACATTAAAAATATTCATGACATACATACATATGTAATACCTATTAGCATTCGTTTTAGGGATTTTAACTTTATTCAACCTATCTAGATTATCAATATCTTAAGCGGATGTTTGATAAGGATTTAACAAGCATCTGGTTCAGAACTTCCATCCTTTGAGTTTAATGGGTAGGCACCCTTATGCAGATAACGATAGGTATAGGTACCTAGTTGCGACATTATTAGTTATGTTTATTTACTCGTACTTGATAACGTTTTTAACATTTATTTGTATAGCGCTAAAGTGCCCAATCTTGTATCATAGCTACTTCTCATAAGCATTATTAAAAGGCAGAAAATAAATTCAGACTGAAGGTGCCAAACTCGTAGTCAGATTCTGGACTTACTCCGCTAAGATTGTGATCGACATGTTAAGAAGAAGAAGAAGGAAGTCCATTGCGATGTTTTTTGTGATAGGCCTTAATTGTATCATAAAATTATCTCCGTGAAACATGGTAAATTTATCGTCGTTTTGGGGCCTTTGTATCATTATACTCTACTAATTCTGTGTAATATCATCCACCAAACTAGTTGTAATAAGAAAAACATTCCTCGATATTCTAGTAGTAGGAGACAGGTAACGAAGCGCCTATGAGTAGATAGACCCATTTCAAATATTATTTGTTTAGTTTTCCGATGATTATTTACGTAGTTTGGGAGACGTCCTTAATACTCTCAAGCCGCTTCAAGAAAATTTTTATTTTATCAACCATTAAATATAATATAACCCTACATTGCTTTTTTTCAAACAAATAAACCAACTACAAACAAAACAGTTTTTGCCTAATGATGCATTGACAATATAAAACACAAACCTCCTTTGTCCCACTTGGGTTCTCGTTCGATGTGGGTGTACTGCAGTATTCTCTCGACGCTGGTCATCTGCGAGATCACCTCCGCGGTCTGTCTCACGCCAAACTGCAGCATCCCCGTCAGGATCAACGTCTGCGATATCGCCAGGCCCACGTTTCCGGAGAATATCGTTTCTGTTCAATGAATCACGTTGTAAGGATATTATGTTGTTTCCGCTGATTGCTGCTATTAGAACGTCTGTCGTATGGCTTTTGTGGTTTCTATTATTAGATTTAATGTGGTTGTGATTGTTATGTAGACGTCACGTCGTTATGAGTATTATTCTGTGCTATATATTCATGTTTAACGGAGTCTGTTGTGTAATTCATTTCAAGTACTTATTGCCTATGTTTGTGAACTAGCTGTTGCAATCCGGTACCGAAGGTGATTTCAATAGGTAATTCGTTAGCACCTCCTTCATGAATGTAAAAGTCGTGACTGTTATAGAATTGACATTCCATATTTCATTAACTCTATTACAAGAATCGATCGAAAGTTGAAACCATTTCTGTCATTTATAAAGTCGGTTAAAAACAAGTAGTAGTACTCACTGCTATCAATGACAAGGAAGGCGACGATGACGATGGCGAGGTAGATGACGCAGATGAAGTCCAGCCAGAAGCCCAGTGTCACTCCGCTCGCGAGGTAGCTGCTCCAAGTCGACGTGTGGATGTCCTGTGACGACAAACAATTTATGATAAGATAAGAGATAGCTTCCAGCTCTACTGCATAACTAAATGTAGCTGTATACACAGCATAGTTACTCGTAAGTATATAAGGAAGTCAAAACAATTAAAGGAAATTGAGAATAGGCTACGAAGGTGAACATTTCACGATTCACATGAGCTCTTTAGTGGCCACTTCAATAGAGGTGCAACATCCTAAGGGAATTTTATTAATTATTGCTTTACTGATATTTATGAGAACTTAACCACTTTAGTCCAGAAGGTTAATGAGTTTGAGACTGAAGAATATGGTAACTTAGAAATCAAGATTTACGTACCTGGAATCTATCAAATTCTTGAATCAGTCTCTGTTCTGCGCCAGCCGACCGGATTGTGCTAATACCGTTGAGTGTAGCCGACATATGAGAGAATACTGGACTCCGAGCTGGAACGAAATCATTTTATTCCTTTAAAAAAAACGTTTATTTTTAGGCGACAAAGTACGTATTAGAGATACACGACAGCAGTTTAATTGAAGACAAGAATATGCAGATCTAATTTACTTAAAATGTTCATGTATCCAAGAATAGTAGGACCCAGTGGAAATAATGTCTGTTGTGGTGCTGTACCTAGCAGAACTTTGGGTTTGTGATGCGTATTTATAATAATTTTATCAGGTGGTTCTTACTTGTGCCTTCCAACCGTTTGATACCCTGTGCTGACTTGAGGTATATTTGGAGGATTGTATAGAACAATAGTAAGATGATGGTGGTAGGCAGCAAGGTCCAGATGAGGGCAGCAGCGTTGAGAGCCAGGATACTGAACATCACCAGGTATATTTGGATACATTCTAGCAGGAAACGAGGTAATAATTCGTCGAGCGATCCTATGTCTTTGGAGAACCTGTTCAGTATACGGCCTGTGAACAAACATAAGAATGATAACTTGTTTTAAAAGATAGGTAAAGGATACTGAAGAGTCCCACTCAGTCTGGAACCCAATTTCGGTAGTTTACATAAAACCAATAAAACGTAACAAATTGGCCTTAGCAATAAAATTGTAGGTACTTACCGGAAGAATTAGTGTCAAAGAACCTCATGACGCCTCTGAGCATGGAATGGAACATATCATTGTGGAGGTTGCGGGAGGCCGTCATGCACACCTTGAAGAACATGAACGCACGCGCCGTGATAAAGAAGATGCAGCACACGATCAACGCGGAATACACGTATAAATATTGTGCCGTGTCTAGAGGTCCTATGTAGGCGTGGATGTTCAAGTCTGCCAAAAAATATACAATATTAAATCTTTCTTAGTAAGAAACATAAAAATCCAAGTTGAAAAAGTAACAAACCAAAAATAACCATCAAATGAATTTTAGAACAATTGCGGAAAATCTTGCACAAAGTAACTTTTGGGACTTATAATCGAGTAGGAAAGGATAATGGCAATTATTCTACCTGGCTGTTGGTGAACTCCTGAGAAATAGCTGGACAAATTAAAAGTGCCATTGTCAAGAGGCAGCGACCGATCGAAGTGGTAATCCTTTGTTGTTCTGTTATTAGCTGCTTCCTTTAGCGTCGTGACTTCGTTTGTCCTGCGAAAGAGTTCATTTTTATTTATTTATTTATCTATTTATTTAACCATTTATGTACACACATATACATAAACAGATAAGAAGAAAAGAACAGGTTTATTCTGGTTGATCCTTATTGTTTTACGATCACTTAATTTTGGTAATTTTGGATACACGTCTAAATGAAGGTCATCACCAAGAATAAATATTGCTTTTTAAATCTGACCAAATCTGCTTTTAACGCTCCTACAATAACTTTCCATACTTAGTTTGCTCATCATTGATCGCTTTGTTCCATCCGTTGTTGGAAATCGTAACGCTGCTAATAATGATGATGACTTAGTTTACTAACTAACGGCACTTACAAAGAAACTGGTCTCCAGGAATGGACTGCGATAACCCTCAGTCAATTTGAATAATAATAATAAACATTTATTTCAGACCACAGAGAATCCAAACAGTATCGTATCGTACAGTATCGTATGTCATGTATAGTCACGTATAGTACAGTAGAGTATAATAATATGGATCCTCGCGAGTCTCAATAAAAACAAATTCAAATTTGATGTACTAACTCTGCCTTCTCTTTATATCTTAGAGAGTGTTTTGTATATTCGCAAAAACTTAGGACTTAAAAAAAAGCGATTTCCTTAATATAAATACACGTAGTAAAACGAAATTGTGATACCTACCCAAATTTAGATTAACTTAAACAAGTCAGTAATTTCTTATAAACAGTATTCGTTTATAACAAGTTGCCAAAGTCGGTTACAGAACTTAGCGATAGGAAGTTCAAAAAACACACCCACATCGAACGTATCCTTATCAAATAGCATATTATAAGGTTAAAGACTACATTGAAGACGAGGAAGTCTGGCAATAATTTCTTCTTTTATTTTTTTACATACCTACTTCTTTGACATAATCCAGATTGTATTATGAGAATGTGAGAATGTTGTAGGCCTAACTTGTAAACTTAAGATTTGTATACCATTTTCTATCTTATTAAGTAACAGGTACCTGTTGACAGGCCTACTCTGTCCTCCCATACCTATAAACACTGTAATTTGAAAACATTGTGAAAGCCAATTATTTTTAAAAGAGTAACCGTGGAGTTTCTTCCCGGGTCTTCTCCATAGGAAACAATCAATTGGAACCGTGCAACTAGCTTCTGACGTTTCATAAGTTTAGTGTCCATGTAGGTTTTTTGTGAAATAAAATATTTTGATTTGACTTGATTTGAGTAGTGTTAGTAAAAAAAAATCTTAGAATGAATGTTAGTATCCAAATAACAATCTTTTGCTAGTTAATAATATTAAAGGTGGTATTAAACTCACCAGAAGGTGACCCAGTAGTCACACAGCGTGGCTGACAGTTGTCCGACTACAAGCAGTACGATCATGAAGAACAGCGGCGGCGCACGGCCCCCGGCCCGCAGATAAGCGCCGTACACTCGCCAGCCCATCGAGCCCGTCTCGCGTTCCTCTTCCTCCATCTCCTGCGCTACCTCGCAGCCACCCATAGACTCGCACAGCGACGGACGACGCGTTGTTGATAGCTGGATAATGTTTAATGGTTATTATACCAGAGAGATCACAACTGGTCCGGTCTAGCATACGCGACGTATCTGCTCATAATAGCAGCCTCGGTGGCTTATTATATTCTAACTTGAATTCAATAGCGTCGTCATAAACCTCCAATTGGAAAAATGCCAGGCAAGTTATTATTAGGAATAGGGGCTCAGTCGATGGAACCCTTCAACTAAGTTGAATTTGCTTTTAATAGCGTATATCGTCAATAGTGCAACGAGTGGTGATTGAACTCAAATTGGAAATAAGTAGGTAACATAATTTTTAGGTCAAGATTTTACAAAGTTAATCTTATTTGTTGCAATGAAATTTCATTAAGTCTCTATTATGGTGATAAATACCGATTGCCAAGTACACTATGCAAAATCAAAATGGCTCTATGAATACATAAAACCAAATTAGGCATATAAACCAAAAGCAATAAGTAGTCATAAGAATTTACACCGCATATGACGACACCATTCCGACCTTTTCCGAGGTCCTATCAATAAATTTAAATTCAATCAAGATCTTGCTTCAGTATGCGTACCTATCGGAATTGAAACTTATGAACAAATATTTAAGGTTTGATTTTAAGTATGTGGTCTTAGAATTTGAAAGGGGTAGAAGCGTAGTTCAGGATACCACGTTCTTATTTGAACTGAAAAAATCTTGTCACGTACGATGAATAGAGTTGTGTGGCGTATCGGATTGGCGAATGCGTGATGGGATCCGAGATCTTCGTTACACATTTTATCAGCAAGTGTATCAACTGAGTAAGTTGTAATTCGCCTACAAGACTCATAATAACAGTAAAGTTAATATTTTTGTGTCAATATAAAATTACATAATAACTTAAACTGAGTTAATTACCTACTTTTCAAATTACTGACTATATTGTCGCTTTAACTCTTGAGTTAAATCAGGAACCAAGGCTACTTTTAATTGTCACATCATATTATTTGCCTTCAATTATACGTTTATTTCACTTACTCTGGCAGAGGTTCGCCTGGACATAGGCGGTGGTTTCTCTACGTCTTTCTTGTCTTCGTTTTCATCATGACTGGACGACAGCAGCTTCGCGAAGTCTTTGCCCGTGCTCACCAACTCATCGTATGATCCTTTAGCATCCACATACCCCTATTAAAACAAAATCGAGTTAAGGCAAGTGATTACTTATTACTTTTCTGAGGTCGTGAATGGCATTTAATATAATGTCCATCTAGGAATTCTCGAGCGGTGGCATTCTGATCATACATCCTGGCGCGTCACGTTTGAATAATTTATCGCAGGGCGTAAATGATGTGGTAAACTAATGGAAAATAATTGTAATTAAAATTACTTCAAACAAAACATTGATTCACTAAATACGTCGTGCTCCAGAGGCACTAAATTAGCAACAATCCGCCAACAATCTATAATTATAGTAACGCGAGCCTATGGCATAGGTAAAGAAAATGTGTAGAGTTCAGTGACATCAGATACATGCATGCAAACGTTACGTCTTCTATGAGGTAGACGGCGACCTTGAGGTAGAGCAGCTGTTGCGTGAGTATATAATAATGCAAGTGATATGCCACAGGGAGCTGTTTTAGGATCTAAACGAATTCAGTCATAAGTGGTTCGAAGTAAAATAGAAGATAAATGTAGTCTCCGAGATATTTTAAATGTTTTCTCGTACATACGTTGATAAAGAAACCCGCTAGAAGTCCATGCTGTCTAATGACAAAATAAATGAAAAAAAAAAACAAAAGTAAACAAACATAAACGTAAGGTAATCATATTGTTGTTCCGCTGTTAATGTTGATGATGTAAATTGTAAGTAATCATCGCCCTTGAAATAGTTCAGATGGTGCGTGACGAGTACGTGTATGTTGCGCCGCGAAGTGATTCCTTTTGCCAGTTAGTTCTCATAAACAATAATACAGATTAGCAGTCCCTATATACACTGCTACATTTTGGTCATTGTAATCCTTAAAAGGGGTCATTGTACTCATCATTACGAGTATGCACCACTTTTACAATGGACCTACACTGAAAACATGAAAAAAGGTAGGATCGAAGATGTACGGAGTCTGGCAATTCTTTTATTTTATTTTATTCTATCTGGGGTTTATCTAATACAAGGAAAACGACTATAGCCCCTATAACAGGCCACATTACAAAAGCACCGAACATTGATAAACATTTTAAATATAATATTGCAGCTAATGTGAGACACATGTATTGACTGACTTACTCAATTCGTTATTGGTTGAGTCATAATAATAATACAGACGGAGATAAAACGAGGAAAAAGTAGCTGGAGACAGATACAGAGAGTGCTAGGGCAATGCCTTTGGAAATAAATGTTGACGTTACATTATTAATGATAACGATGCAGTCGACGGCCTTGAGAAAGTGCAGCTGATGCGTGACGCGGACGCGTATGGCGTGGCGCGAGGACCTATTTTCCTACCAGCAATGGTCGAATAAAAAAACGCAGCCAATGCTCTCCGTAGCTCCTAGAGTGGAGACAGATAAGAGGGCAATGGCTTTATAAATAAATAAATGTTAGGTTACATTATTCATGATGACGATGTAGTCAGCGGCCTTGAGGTAGTGCAGCTGATGCGTGACCAGCACGCGCGTGGTGTGCCGCAGGTAGCCACTGATGCACTCGTCGAAGAGCTGGCGGCCCACGTGCGCATCCACGGCAGAGAGGGGGTCGTCCAACAGGTAGATATCGGCCTGGTAACAAAAGTGAGCGTTTATTATGACTCCATGAAAAATAGCCGTAGCTGAAATATAAGTGCCAATGTGGATCATGGAGGTTTTCCCTAAAAGCCTTCGTAAGAAAGGTTTTTTGTTTTTGTTTGTTTTTTTTCACACAAATAATAGTAAAAGTACATCACCCTAAGGTTTACTGGCAGAAATTGCCTCAGGCATTAAGTCCGCCTTTGTATCGTATTTTTTTACTTGTGCATAAAGTTTTAATAAATAAATAAACTGAAGGACCTAATACGGCGTTCCTCATATTGATGATCGAGTTCAACCGTTTTATTTTCAAAGATTTGACGAATTTTAAAAGGATGATGATTATGACATTAAATGCATTTCTGTTACTGCATTTTGCCTAACTTACATTAAATAGTCAGTTGCTTTTAAGGCGTCATACTGGAAATTAAAACTTAGTTCATTAGCACGGCTTAAACTAAGTGGTAGTAAAAGTTTATGGTAAGCTCTGTCGGTTAATTTTCAGGGAAGAGCGTAATTTTATTGGAGTATTACCGCGATGTCGCTAGAGTGCAGTGCACGCTGGGATTATCTCAGGGTGTAAAATCTTAGCATTGCCTATCTAGAACCGGAGAGAGGATATCCAAGTGTTTCATTATGGTATTTTTGCTAGATTATTTGCGTTTCTAAGTCCGACAGAAGCAATATCATCTAGATTTTGGTGTGGTCTAAAATATCGAGCACTAGAACTTTTATGTTCACATTTTCAGAAATACATTTTTATTTTCCTTGCATAGCACAAAAGTAAGCAATAAGCATTGTATAGCGAGCTATGACATATCATTGTCATACATACCTGTCTGTAAACTGCTCTGGCAAGGTTGATGCGGGCTCTCTGACCGCCCGACAAGGAGGCTCCTCGTTCACCGACGAGCGTCTGGTCTCCGTGAGGAAACTGTTGGAAGTCCTTCTGGAGAGCGCACACTCTTACCACCTGGAAGATTAGGAATTGAAATTAGATATCAGCATCTGGAGCATGATTTAATACTCAAAAAACGGTACCTAGCATAAATATTTGACTCAGAGGTAACAAATTAAAATTGAATTAGATTGTGCATTACTATTCATAATAAAAACAATGTGTTTATTTCACAGATAAAACTGTTATTTAAATATTTTCAGCAGTATTTTCAGAGTATACTTAAACACTAGTGAGTATATCTAGGCACTTACTTCTTTATACTTTTTGGAGTTGTAGGGCAGGCCAAATAAGATATTTTGTCTGACAGTAGCCACGAATAGCCACGGCTCCTGGCTTGCGTAAGATAGAGGCCCAGACAGGTAGATTCGGCCATTGGTAGATCGAAGTTCATTCAGGAGTAATTGAAGAACTGAACTCTACAAACAAAAAGGACATTGATTATTAGGACCTAAGTAGGCATATAATAATAATATGTTAATTTGCACTTGAAACTTGATAATTATCTAGTATTTTGCAATAGTGTAAATGGAACATTTGTCACACAATCATTCATATTTGGGATGAGCTAAATATTCGTGTACTTGAATTCATATCGGTCATTTGATTCGTTTAAATTGTTGACAATTTAAAACTGGTATCGTTTTGATATTTTTAGTAGCACTGTTTTGTTTATCTAATGTTTACTGTGAATTCACATCCGTTTAGTAGCTTTTAAGGTACTTGTGAAGTGCGGAAATAAGTTACGCATATTATGTTTACAGTTGCATAAGTTTACCTAGAAGTCTCATTTGGCTGGTGATTGATGATTTTCTCACGTGTTACATTCAGCATTAACAGTTAATAATGTTAAGTATCTACCTAGTAAAGATATTTCTGATCAAGGTACAGGTAAAATGAACAAGACCTGTAAAAAGAAACATTCTTTGTGAGACAACAAACCTTTCCAGATCCAACAGAGCCGATGATGGCGCACAGCTTTCCTTTAGGCACCAGGAGGTTTAGTTGGTTCAACGTGATCGGGCCGTCGTCAATCCAGCTGGCGCTCACGTTTTGGATCAGAATACCCACATCTGGATTCACTGGCATCGGGCATAGAGTAGAACTCATCAAGCCTTTTTCGTTGCACTCAAATCCTAAAACATGAGGAAGAAAATGATCGATTAAATGGGGCTCATAAAATTTCGTTTATGGAAAAGTTGAAACGTCGCTCTAAGTCGTAATAAACCATTATCTTAGCAAACCCGTGGCTCATAGGGTTGGTTATGTTTATATATTAAATAAGTTTAACAATGCAGTGTAAAATACTGTAATTGAAACATGTTTCGAATAGTTTGTAAAATCGATCCGAATGTCCGTGATTGCACAACTAGACTACAAAGGATAATAGTAAACCATTGGATTGATAATACGAGTCTCGCCGCCTGATTCAATCCGTTAACCCCTTCAATGCGGCAAAGGCCGGTCACAGTGTTTTTTGTTGATAAACTCGTGCGGCAGATCGGCGTAGAATTGTAACAAGTGAATATTTTATCAACATTTGCGTTTTCGGAATTTTCCTTTGCGTAATTTTATTTTTGTTTGGGAAAAATTGTAGGCAAGTGACGATAACGCCTCTTGAAGGCTGTCCAAATACCCAAGTCGCTAATAATCGACCCCCTATTTTATTAATATAAACTCACACACAAACAACAGTAGCTTAGTGGTTAATTGATTGGCAATAATAGACAAGTCGACGTATGTTCGACGAACCATATCCGTTGTGTTATATATAATTGCTGTAACTCCTAGCACATACTTTGTTAAAAAATTGTTTGCACCTCAAAGAAGATCAACTTTTTTTGGGTTTGTATTTTTATCGCAACTACGACGACATAGGAAAATAAAACGAGGTTTAAAGAGATAGCCTGTACCTAACCATTCATCATCATCAGCCTATATTCGTCCACTGCTGGACGTAGGCCTCTCCTAGTGAACACCACTGAGCCCGATCTTCGGCTCTCCTCATCCAGTCTCTGCCAGGCCAGGTGGAGTGATGACTTGCTTTTGCAAGTCATCACTCCACCTGGCCGGCGGGCGTCCCACACTACGTTTGCATAAACGCGGTCTCCACTCTAAAAATCATTTTCCCCAACGATTCTCGGTTCTACGAGAGATGTGACCAGCCCATTGCCACTTTAGCTTGCTTAGTCTTTGGGCTATGTCGCTAACCTTGGTTCTCTGGCGGATCACCTCGTTTCAGATTTTCGAACCATTCTAATTGGTGTTATTCACCGGGTAAATACCAGAAAAAAAATAAGAAAATTAATGAAAAGTCTGCTGCTACACTAGAGGCTAACCTAGAGGCTCACCAGGTACTTACTTATCATTATTTCATTCTTTAAAGTACCTACTCAGTTGTACCTAATCAGTACTAAATGTTACTTGTTAGTATTGCTCCCTTTGCCTCAAAAAAAAGAATTAAGTATGTTAGGTCTTTTTCCTCGCTTTCCAAAAATTTAATTATGTAGGTACCTATGTTAAGATTAGCCACATTAGACGTTAAGGGGGCAGCGCCAGGGTAGCCCGCGAAATGACATACAACCTGACACTGACAGTGACCTGCAAATAACTGCAAGAAACGTTTTTGAATTTCGGGGGCTGGCGCTTTCCTCCTTAAGGCAGCCTTCATAGACTTTAACTTTAAAACTTCTGCACTATTTTGCTGCAATTTTGCCAACATCATGGTGTGAGCACAATCAGGACCTTATGTAATTTTAATACAGATGTAGTTAAGATTTTTTTTTTAAACTATGCCCCACACTAGGAATTTCTCCTGTATTGTGGATGCGTTTACAAACATTTAAAGTGACATACATAAACAGCCAGACCCGGATCAACTACTTGTAGGTCATACAAATATTTGTTCCGTGCGAGAATCGAACCCGCGTCACGCAGCGCAGCAGTCAATCGCTTAACCACTGGGCCAACCGTGTCGTCATTATTATTTTATTTATTATTATTAATTAAATCTACTCTGTATTTTCAGCCAAATATTCAAGTACAAAATTAGATATAAATCTACCCTGTACCTACAGGAATGTCTGGCAGCCATATTAACTGAATCAAAACACCAATCATCCCTCACCATTTTTTACTTAAGTCGATCGATTCAGAATCTGAAACGTCAGATTCTTTAAATACTGCTATATTATGCGCTATTAATGTCGGTGAAAAGTTAATTTCACCCTCGTGTCGGCTTTCCGACAAAACCGGTGACAACAAAGGTAGGCTGGCTGAAAATATGTAATTAGGTAGATCCAATGACTAAAGGTCATTGGGTAGATCATATTGACCAAAAAATAAATTTTTCATACAGAATGTCACAAAACTTTTTAGATATTTTGCTATGATTGAATTACAAATTATATTGCACGATTGTGGCCAGTTTGATATAGAGCAGCCCTTTCAGGATTAATATCTAATTGAAAAAGTACCTAGGTATGTACAAGTTATTCTACGTAGTTCTACAGACAACACCAGAGTTGTTCTGAATTTTATTTGATATGAAATAAAATGGCAACTATAGGATCTGTTTTCGTGCACTTCCGTTGTTTTAGAAACAATATAATTCAACGGAACTGTAATGGAACTATATGACTTGAAATGGCTCTATGGATAAATGCAGTCAATAGAATAATTCATTGAAAAAATCAATACTAACGTATTATTCAAATCAGGACAAATACCCTCGCATCATGCATCTATTTTTCACAGACGGTAAATGAGTGTATGTGGTGCTTATATTTAGCAACATAAACAAACATTAAAAGATGACAAGGAGAAAGCTAATGGTGGGTATGCATAATAATACGTGGGTCACACTGAAAGTTTTTAGGAAATAAAAAACGGAATGATGTAGAACCCTGTTAATATTTTATTGCTTCTCGAAGTAGTCTCCGTTCCTTTCTAAGCACCGTCGCATGCAATGGAACCATTGACTGAAACAGTGGGCCCACTCTGCTTTGGGGATTTGTTCCACGCCTTTTTCAAACGCACCTTCAGGGTTCATAAAATTAATTCCTCTAAGTTTATCTTTTATTTTTGGGAATAAATAAAACCCACAAGGTGCCAGGTCAGGACTGTAAGGAGGATGACCTTGCTTCTTGGGCACTGCTGTCTAACATTTTCCAAGATAACTGGTTGGTAAACAATGACTGACATACCAATCGACAGTAGCAGTCTTTTTATCTTCTTGGACAATTGTTGTAAAATCGTAATAAATCATAAAAAACTGCCGCCAATTGGTTAAAAACAAATGAAATACAGATTCCCAAATAGTTCCTAATTCAAAAAAACAGTATATTTTTCATGGGCTGCTTTTCTTACTGGCCTATTCTAAAAACTTTCAGTGTGCCCCCGTATATGTATGTGAATCGTTATAAACGCTGAAACAAATAGTTGATGTGTTACATTTCATGTTGCATTACACTCATCAAACGTATCTAAGGATCAAGTACGTTTTTGCTAGTTACTTAAAAAGTGATTTTTAATTATATTTTTTGTAACTCATATGGAATCTTTTTAGTAAATTGCGTCATTTGAAATGGAAATATTTTTGAATTTCGGTCAATAGATGAAAATTTTCTGTCAAGTCGTATTCCTATATAATCCTGCAACGGGTTTGAGGCCAAATCAGTAAATTTTTTGCCATATTTCTGAATGTAATACAAAAAGACGTTATTATGGAGAGAAGACGTCATTTGAGCCGAGAAGAAATTATCAGATCCGTGGGAATGTTCGAAGCTGGTTCTCGGCAACGTGCTGTGGCAATCGCTCTGGGCACTACGCAAAGTATTTTAAGTCGACCTTGGACACGTTACCGCTAGACTGGGAGCGTGGCAGAGCGACATGGAGGACGACCTCGCTTTATCTCACGCAGGCAAGATCGTTACATACAAATTACTGATCGATGAAATCGTACAATGGCCGCAATGATGTTGGTTACGAGGCTACATAGCTCTTCAGGGATGTTAATAAGCGATCAAACCATAAGAAATCGCTTGCATGAAGTCCGTCTCCGTTCCCGAAAGCCGCTACGTGTCCCACATATTGAGCCCCGCAATCGCAGAGCTCGTTTACAATGGGCTCGTGAACACAGAAATTGGGCAGAAGAAGAGTGGCCTTTTGTGTGTTTTTCTGACGAATCTGGCTTTGGTATGAGGCCAGATAATAGACGGACACGGTACTGGAAGACCCCTGGACCCAATTTGGTGCTTCGTTTATGCTTATGCATGATAATGCACGTCCGCACACTGCCAGAGTCGTTCCAAAAACACATGCCGCAGCTAATATCAACGTCCTACCATGGCCTGCTCAATCGCCAGACTTGAAACCCATTGATCACGCATTGAGTAAGCTTCAAAGAAGAGCTCTGCCAAATTTGGATGCCGTACACACACCAGAAAATCTTTTTCGCCTGTTACAACGGACTTGGGCGGCCATTCCGCAACGTGATTTGAATGATGGGTATCGCTGCGATTGTGTTATACGCGTTAACGGCGGAAAGACAACTACTAATTGTTTATTTTACGCAACAACAACCTTCAAAACTTTTATCTACATACGACGTCAATTTACCTACACATACGAAATCAATTTATTTAATCAATCTAATTAAACATTTTTATTTAGCAAAAAAATCAAAAAAAGTATATTCTCTTCGCCACTGAACACGTTTAATTTATCTTATGGATTAAGTCCGAATGTTAAAAAAATCAAAAGAAAACCATATAAAAAAGTTGATAATACAATAGCCCGTAAAGTAACTTGTGACTTTACACACGGGTTTATAAAAAATTGAGAGAGATAAGAAATAGTTTAGGTTTTCATACCATAAAATATATTATTAAGATTAATTGGGCAAAGCGAGAACCTTAAAAATGTGGTTGCAACCTAAATTTGTCACTACGTCCACGAGACTGAAATTAGGCGGCGTTTTTAAAAGGTATCGAACCTGCTGCATTCAGTTTTATTAAAAAATTCGTAATTACAAAAAAATATCAAAGACCGGCTTTTGAACCGCAGGATCGTTAATTAGGATAAACTAGACTAATAGTAGTAAAAAAAAAACTATTAAATATCTGCCAAATCTTCTCTTGGAAGTTCCAACGTGATTACGTGACTCTGTTAGTAGTCGCGGTGCCATGTTGAGGACCTCCTAAGCTTTAGGATTGGAAGGTTCAAAACTGGTCGATCTTTGTAGCGGTTCTCTCAGGTGTAAAATGGTAGTAGGCTGGAGTTGAATGGATTGGATTGCAAAATCTTCGGACTTAAACCAGAAAAACGAAAAGAAGAATTCACGCTTTGCTTTCTTACTGGAGTAACGACTCGCCGATTTTAGTCGAGGAACGTCCCCGATTCAATAGAACACATGAACACATCACAATATGGAAGAAAACGCAGAAAAAAATCTTAGGAATTTGAACGTGTAGATTTCAATTTTCAACCAGTCCTCCTTGTTTATTGAGTCAATCCTAGACGTAAAATCAATTCCTTATTTGAAAATATTAAAAATCAATTTTCTAGTAAAAGAGTGACAAAAAATGAGGTTGCATATATTCAAAAAGATAGATGCATGTTAAATAAATAACATGTAGTATTACTAATACTACAGTATTATGTACCCACTTATCGAAGCTAGATTTGTGTGATTTTGTGATAAGTGTCTTGTATTTGGTTCGGTAATTTCTTACTTACCAGGATTGTAAATGCCCTCCTCATCGATTTTCTTGAAAGTGTTAGGACGTAGGTCAACTTCGCTCAGATTATTCTTTTTCTTCTTATTCTCTACCATTTGTACTAATTTAGCGATGTCTACGTCCGGAACGCTGCGAAGGTCCTCTCGCTCATCTGTTGTCATACATAATACGAGTTTACATCAATTGAATATATATACAGTCATTATTATTCTACATATCGACATATTTAATGATCATAATTGTTATCTTAAGGCATGTTTCGTTTATGTTTTATAAAATGCGAAGTGAAAACCTGTGTGTATCAAATACCTGTAGTTCTTATTCTATTCTCTTATTATTGAAATACATATTTTTTTGTTTTAAAGAATTCAAAAACATAAATTCATTTTTATTTGATTCGCAGCATAAATTAAATTATAACAAAAAGCGCCCTCCTTAGGTTAGTTTATAAGTGATTGTTAGTAGGTATATGTAGGCATAAGAAGCGAGAGTAAATGACATCACAGGATGCGTGTTAACACAATAAACGTAGGTTAATCAAATATTCTTTAGAACAGTAATGACGCATCAAGCGCATCATTTACGACATTTACACCCAAAACTATTCTGACTAATCTCGTACCCAAAAGTAAAACTGCCTCAATACGGCGAACAGAGGAAAAGGACTCCATGGTCATTGAAAGGCTTGACGGCAAAGAAACAGCAAGAGTCATCTGTAGTATGTTGAACATTTGTGCCAACGGGAACGCCTGTGGAAATCATTGATATTGTTGACTTTCTTGATGACTGATAACAGCAGCGTCCATCAACTAATGCAGTATTAAGTTAATGTTAGTGATATACGAGTATATAACCTCTTTACTATCACTATCATTGTCATTTTATACCTCTAACATTATGTGATAGAGTTTAAATTGAAAACTATAACTTGTGTTACACATAACATAAGACGTTCATTTTAGTTGAAACCCTTAACCAAACGCCACCAAAATGTCATGTCCTTACACGGATTACATTCTAATAACTAATTGAGTCGAAATGGTTAGAAGTAGTTCTTGACTAAATAATTTAGCCAATACAGGCAGTAGTGCGGAATAGACACGTTAATAAAGTTTGAGAGTTAGATAATTTAAGTATTAGTGTTATTATTAGCATCGAGTCTCAGTTATAATTTGGACTCGTAGAAGAAGGATAGTGTCGATAGGGCATGCACTTAGTGCGAGGTTGAGACCATGTGGTCTCACGTACCGAACAACATGAATGCCTCGAGGCGCTGCACTGATATTAGCGCCTCTGCCAAAAATGACACGGCATTCGACATGATTATCGATAGCGTTCCTTGTAGTGTGTTGAAGAATTGCGCCAATGGAAACACCTGCAAATTATACACGTATACTGGACGGGTCCATTAAAGTTATTAAACAATCAGATAACTCGGATATTACAGGGCTTTTGAAAGATTAAGCTTTTGCCAAATGTGTTTAACTGTGTTGATTAAAATTTTTACATTTCGCAGTTCAATGCAGTATTAGTCACGGACCACGAACAAATTCTAATAGAAAATATTTACTGTCCACGTTATACAGTAAGCAGGTTTACAGGCTAACAGCAAGTTGAGACGACATGAGTAGGTTAAAATTTTACCTACAGCTAGGTTACACTATATAATTTTCCAGTGAATCCCAAACTAGACAGTTAGTCTATATCCTGGGGCTTGGGGTACAAATTCCAGAGTAGAGACTAGAGTGGTGATTTTAGAAAATTTTAAAATATGTAATTTAATAAAACATTCTAAACCTAGAAACTACCATAGGTTTGTTTGAGGTACTTACAATGTCTGCAGTAACTTGGTAGCCGAACAGCGAGTAGGAGAGCAGAGTGATGTACAGGGTGAGCCTCTCGGTGAACACCATGAAGCTGAGGTATACCCCTCGGAGGTAAGACGCTGACGTGATCTGCTTGATTTCGTTCTTTCGAGCCAGAGCTACTACCTGCTCAAATGGCTTCTCCCAGGCGTACATTTTAATCACCTAAAATTATTTACTTGTTTAGTTAAAATCTATTATGAATTAGATTTTTTCTTTGAATGTCGGCAAAAAAAAACTTGAAGATGACATTTGTATTGAAAACCCGAAACCCCATTAATTGAAGATACCTATTGACGTACTTAGTTAAAGTCAGGCATTCATACTTTGTTATTCTGCTGCGGTTTCTCGGTAAACGTGCAAAAATACGTTTCGGTTAATGACTAAACCAAACTTAATGACTAAATACAGTTGTAAAAAATGAAGGGCGCCATGTCACTTAATGGCATTAAATACGCGGAGTTTTCCTTATGTTGGCGTATTCGAGCAGAATCGAAAGCTCTACACATATCTAGGTTATGAGGGTCAAACATTTTCGTGAAATTAATTCAAAAAGGTGATTGGTGAAGCGGAGTGTGTATTGTTGTGTGTCTCGTTGTATTGTTAACTATTGCAACTCTGGTAGAAGCTTAAAAATCGTATCTCGATACGCATATAGGCCACTACAGCCATCAGTCTCACATCAAATGGAGATGATAGCCTGATCTATCATTTTGCCAAATTCACGAAATAAAAATAATGGCAGTACTGCATCAGCATTTTTATTAGTATTAACCTAGTTCAAAATTCAATATGTGTAATTAGCACGTTAGAATATCGAGATCAACATACCTGCATGCCATTAATAATTTCGTCCATAATTCGCACGCGCTCGTCAGTTTTGCACGCGGTCCTCATTCGCAACCTTGCAGCCAATTTGCTCATGTAAGCTGCAAGAATAATAATAAGGTTTCATATGTTTATTGCCTCTCTTACAAGATGCACTGCCCACTGATTGGATCGGGCGACAGGAATTTATGGGCCTTATATTTCTTTTACTGTTATCGCATAACCAGGAAGCTGTAGCTTTGGAATCCATAATATATTTTTTATTCATTTGTGGTGTTATGTTTTGCTGTTTATATTTATTTGGTATGATTTCAGTTATGTCAGTGGGATCTTTTGTTTTCATGGAGCCAGCATTCGAGTTGTTACAATTTACCACGTGATAGTGAAACTATCACAAAAGTAAGTTCCGCTACTGATTCGGTTTTCCTTTGTTGTGCCCATTCTCAGTTCTAAAAGAACCATTGCTTCAACGTCCTGGTAAAACGAGCATCAAAAGTATACATACATTGAACCGGTATTGTCTGCAACACAATGCCGATGACACCAACGATGGCTGCGTAGCCTATCTTCAGGTATATGAGGTAGCAGACGACGATGACTTGGAGAGGGAGTAGCCAGATGAAGTGCGTGTAGATGAAAGCGTAGTCGAAGCGATTCACGTCGTTTGATAAGAGATTGACGACTTGTCCCGCTGTGGTCTGCGCCAGCGCACCGGAACTCATGCGCATTACCTGATGACACGAAGAGGAAAATTATAATTAATTATTTAATAAAAAAATATATAATTTAGTTAAAATTAAATTGCATCGTCCTCCCCTGAATAGTTTTTCTCCAACAAAGTGCGATTTTTCAAAATTTTACGGCCATTAGGGGTTTACCTACCCCGACTGGTCCGCGGATACCGTACGGTCTCCGGTGAGGCGGTGAGCCTCCTTGCCGGATTACCGCCATGGGATCTGGAGGCAAAAGTCCTCGCGCACATTTGGGAGTGGCGCGAGGAGGCGAAACGACGGGGCGGAGCTCCGCTGCCGCGAGAAATCACGGTACAGCGGACATAGCTCCAGCGGGATATCAGGGCGGCATGGAGAGTGCGATTGTCGCAACCCAGCGCTGGGCACGCCACAATTGCGGCGATAAGTCCCCTCTTTGAGGAGTGGCTAGAGAGGCGCCACGGCGTCCTCACCTTCCGCCTGACGCAGGTCCTCACCGGACACGGTTGTTTCGGGAGGTTCCTGTTCCGGATAAGGCGGGAGGAAACGCACGGTGGAGCATACGGTGGAGGTCTGCCCGGCTTGGGCGGAGCACCGCCGTGTCGTCATGGAGGCGATTGGCGGTGGCGATCTCTCGCGTCCGGCCCTGGTCCAGGCCATGGTACGGAGCGAGAGGGCTTGGGAAGCCGTCACCTCCTTCTGCGAAGCAGTAATGTTCGCGAAGGAGGAGGCGGAACGCGAGGGAGAGGCAAAATTCGCGCCCTCACGCTCCTAGCCGCCGCAGGAGACGCCCTGGGCGTCGGGAATCGCAGGCCGATTCCCGGCCACCGTAGGCGTGGGCTTGCGAACGGCGAGCAATGGGCAGCTCGCCGTTCGATAAGGACCAGGCCCGGGTTGACGACGCGTTGTGTTCCACGCTCGTCTCAAAGAGATGTCAGCACCAATGACGGGGTCCGCTAGGACCGATGCCTGCTAGGGTTGCGGGAAAGTCCGAGAGGGATACCGTGGCCCCTGGCACAGGCAACTGAAGGAACACGGGTGGGTTTTAGTCAGTAAGAGTCTGACACGCCCTCCCACTCTGCCCAAAGCGGAAGAAGTTATTTGATGATTTCCGACCCTCAAAACAAAAAAAAAAAATGGGTTTACCTTCGTCAAGCACTGCAGGTAGCTAGGTATATCTTATATAAAGTTTAAAGGTTAATAATTATGTTTTATAGACTCTGAAAATTCATAAAAGCTGGTTACCATTTACGCATTTACTTGAAACAATCCTGATAAAAACTTATTCATTTAACGTTTAACAATTATGGTTTTCGTAATTGTACCTAATTTAATAAAGCCTCAGGCCTATTTCCTTATGAATAAAAGATTTTTATTCAAATATCTCTGTATTAGATCGATGGTCGTCCAACTCTCACCAGTCAAATGGTCATTCAAATTCAAATGGCCGGATGAATTTTCTTTTGTTTTAAATATACTTTCAAAGTTTTACACCCAAGCGTTTGTGAAATCTTGCCCATCGCGTCCCACTATCATGTACCATTCAATAATGTTTCTCAGAATATTATAGTGCAAGGTGATATTGTCTCATAATTTTCGGATCAATTTAATAACATAATTGGCCTTCTCACTGCACAGGAAATTTTTTCCCCAGAAACGATTTCTGTTAACAAAAAACACCTAAGTGCTTATCACGTTTGTGTCCTACGTATGAGTATATTTGAGCAGTCACTGTATGTAATTTGAACGAAAGTTTTCAGTGTCAATAGACTATTCAATTAACGTCAAGTCAATTTCTAATTTTGTAATACCCGCGCAATGCTGCGGTTAATGCTAGATCGCTTTACATACAGCCATTAATTATGTTAAAACAAGTCTTTCCGCTGAGATAAGTAACTACATAAGGTCCTGTTAAAGTAAATTTAGTCTTACCTTTCTATAAATAAGTGAGCAGGCGGCGATGCGGACTTTCATACCGAATTGTTGCGTGGAGTAGGTGCCGTGGTGGTTAAGGAAGGCAATGACCAGCGACATCATGATGACGGCCGTGGCGCAGTACACTGCCTGCTCGTAGGTCATGGTCGAGCCTGGCTCCCAGTATGTAAGCATCAAGCTCAAAACTACCGGCTGAAAAGGCCTAAGATAGAAAAGAACTTAGTTATACAATAATACAATTGTGTGACATCGTTTAAAGTTATGTTTACTGAGTACTGAGAGTTACGCCGTCTATGAGACGGAAATGATTAAATATCCATAAACAAACATCCTGTAATAAAAACTTTTTCAAATTAAATATCTGTTACACTTTCAAGATTTTAAATATAGCCTGTAAAATTTTCCAGGTGATACCCATGACACGGGAAGGTCACAAATACCACCAGATGATTAGTAATTGGCATAATGTGACATTCGCGTGACTACTGCCAATAGTTAACAAAATTGCTCACTTGAGTACGAGTGCTTGTATGAGGAACATAATGCCGGAAGGAGCGTAACTCATCCAGAAAGCCTTGGTCATTGCACGAAGTAAAGATGGTTTACGGCCCTGCTTGCTCGCTAGTGCAATTTCTTCCAGCCATTTTCTGTAACAAAGTGTCTCATTAGTAATTAGAAGAGCAACTAGTCTATAATATAGTGTTTCATTTTAAAAATACTTTCATTTCCGGTCTTAATTCCAAGTTTCTGTAATGTTTCTCTTCGTATAAGATCACGTGAACTGCTCAATGTCACTTCGGTTGTAACATCCAATTCCAGCCATCAATTTTGCACTTAAAAATTTGGCAAGACTCACGTGACAACTTAACAGGGAACCCATTACCTACATTGTTGATACGATATCTTGACCTTATGCTGACTGACATAGCATCGTACGTACTTAGCATTTGAATATCAATACCGTTTCTAATCTTCAATGATATCATCATTACACATCTTACGAATTGGTATTTTGATGTTCTTATTTGCATATTTGTTTCCTACTTTACATGATTGTAACGTTCTGTTTGATACTAAATGCATCGAATGGATAGGACGACTTCAGTTAGTTAGATCTAACGGAATAGTTAGTACTGAGAATTACATTAGGTATTGAGTTATTTTATCAAGCGAGTACACACTCTACTACTGGTACCCGTATGGCGTCATTTTAGAGTATCCAAGCAGCTAGACTGGTACAGTCACTAACATAAGGTTGCGTTGGTGCCTCGTCTACAGAGTACAGACAACGAGACAACTTACTACCTAAGCCGCGGGCCACACATAAGGGACATGAGCTGAAAACGGGACGCAGACGCGGCGCCCTTTCACGTTTCTTAATTATTTTTCATACAAAACGTATTTACGCGCACGAAATGTTGAAGATGTTCTCCATAAATATTTTTATTTACCTACATGTAAAAAAAAAACACTTAAACAGGGTCCTAATTAAAATAGCTAGGGAAACTCCGCAAACTTGGTATGTATGGGTATCGATATCTAAACACGATAAAAATAAAACTAAAATTTGATGTCTTTTTTAGGCGTCAACGACCGTTGGTCGTGTTGTTACATCCTGATATAACAACACTACCTACTACTATGAGTTGCAAAAAATTGTTTTATCGTGTTAAGGTACGATACCTATCACGTATGTGAAGTTTACACAAAAAACCAGATTTTTTAAAACTGAAATTGCAACTGAATAAACTAAGATTTGATTAACGTGTAAAAGTGTTTGTACAAACCTACTTACAGAAATAAAAACATTTATTATTTAAGTGCGGTAATTTAATTTTAGCTAATTAAATTTGACCCTTTAAATTAGATTCTAAAGTGTTCGTAAATCAAAGTAACTCCACTCAAATCTGTTTATTTAAAAAAAAAAATTGTTTCGTTTTTAGAACATAATCGTTACTACCCAGCAACGTAAAAGGTGGCAAAAAAGAAATGCCGGTAACTACCATTCTAAGCGTAGACAGAGAAAACTATTCTAGCATTCTCTGTCTACGATTCTAAGGCTTTAGTATGACGTACTTACAATTTCCTAATCACCTAATGAGAAACACGTGAGTAAACCTCTGTGGTCATTGTAAGATCAAGAGAAGAGGTTGGAAGTATTTACTTTAACATGACGACCAATAAAATAATACATTGTGTGGAACTATCGATATAAGTACTTACAGCGACAATGTTTAGATACAACTGATGCCAATACAATGTAGCACACCATAATACATACCCGAGATAGATGTAATAATTGGTTGATTCTAATGAAAACCTCTGTAATCTAATAAATTAAAACTGCCATTCGGAACAATTTCAACCGTTTTCCAGTTGACGTCAATCATGTAACAAATTATCATGCGGGTTGTCTAGGAAAAGAGGATGGCGCTTGTTATGATATTCCCACTATGACAATGGTGTCAGAATGTCACGTCACACCATGGTGGCTACCATGATGGGTAGGCACTAAACTATATTTTATATTGGATTGGATCGCGTTTGACCACACCACTATCCCTATCTCACCTAAAGTAAATAATGACAGTACGCTGATAATAGTATCGAACCTCATGTCAAAAGGATCTAAGCTAACAAATTAAAGATTTAGAAAAGAAAGAAGAGATAGGTATCAATTCTTTACGAATGGTCATGAAAGAAAGTTGACCCTATGAGCACAGAGTCCTGAAGCACCAAGGTGGAACTATTTTATTATTCCGGTCTTACTGGTGTGGAAAAGACGCATCAAAAAGACACCTGGATTTTTTTTTTAAACATTTCGGCATTCCGCAATAATAACTTAAAAAATATAAAAAAATTAGTAGACATCTTTTTGTAATAAAGTACGTAAAGTACTATCTTATAGATAAGAAACCCTTTAAATGACATGCAATTAAGTATAAGACAAGTGAAAGCACATCCGATGTTCTTGAATAAAATCGATAGCTAACCGGTACGCATGCGCTTGCACACACTCCCGTGTCGATCGTTGACATACTAACGCGATCTGCGTCACGATGACACTCGTGGTACTACCACTATTGCCAGCCACCTCTTTGTAAACAAGACAGTGCTGAATGTAGTGAACAACTTACATTGCATTAACCTTGCTTATAATATGTATGATTAACCGTATGTAAGTCTGACTGTCTTGACTGTGAGGTGGTCTAAAAAACCAGAAGTGGTAATTACGCACCTACTAATTACAACTTATGTACGTTGTTTTTATACGTAATCAAATTGAATCGTACAAAGACCACAGTTTCTAAAAAAAATTTTAATTTCGTATTAAAACCCAAAACCGGCCGGCGGTTGTGTCAATTTGAAGGCTCCATGAATCAATTATTTATCTACCTAATGATGACGCTGACTTGCATTTAACCGGTTCTCTTAATAAAGTAGGTGTAAACTGTGAGAGATAACACTCTCTACGTTCGGTATCATTCATTAACAACTGTGAGTGATATCTCTGTGGCATTCCTATGATAATCAGTTAATGGTTTACGGTTGACTTCCTGTTCCGGTGATCTTTTCACGTTCACACCTTGAAGTTACGGAGTTATTTAAACATCATTTTCTTTTGCAATTTATCTTACAATGACGCCTGTGAAAGTGAGTGAAATTGATACAGGATGGACATAATATTGTACTGGTAGGTACACAATACGTGTTATAACAATGACTGAATTGAATAAGCGCTATCAAAGGGTGTCGTCGTTCAGATGCACAATGTGATGGAAGAAACTCGATGGAACTCACGCGCAGTTAATTCAGTTATAAAGACCGATGCAGATATCTTATTTCTTGTTGTGAAGAAATGTTTTGTAAATAAATAGGCAAAACTGGGTTCAGTTATTATGCAATTCAACAATATTGCACTCATGGTTATCTATTCTGGTTAGAATTTTGTGAATTACATTGTGTTTCATGTTCAACTGGCTTAAAAACTGAAAGCACACAAAAGTAGTAATATTAAGGGACGGTTTTTTGATCTGTAGTTAACTCAACCATTAGTTAAATTTTGACAAAATGTATTGATTTGAATTGACATTTTGCCAAAATTTAACCATTAGTTACCATTTTTTACTAATAGTTGAGTTAACTACGGATAAAAAAAAAGTAATAGGTAATCATAAAGGCCCTTAAATCATAAAAGCAAGACACAAGACGCGAATCGCTCGCGACACAATCACCCCGCACGTCGCGCGACGGGCGGTGCGTTTGTGTCGCGTCGCGTGTCGCGCCTGTTTGCAGGAGCCTTAAATAACCAGTTGCCTATACATTGGCTGTCTACAATCCTAGGTACAAATATTAGATTTTTCATGCAACTGGCCAAATATTTCTGTAACATACACTATTTACATGGCGGAGCTGAATTAGGCATTTGGTTAAATACGAGTATTTTTTTGTCAAAACACCAGGCTTTTTCATTAATGGTGTGTTGTATCACATGGAGGTATATGGAATGTTCATAAAGGCCATGTTCAGAAGGGCAAGAAGGCGCGAACAATATCGATGATGTTTTCATAGAAATTGTTCTACTAGACTCGCGTTCCGCCTGTCTTAGCCTTAAAATAATTATGCAGCCATATGTTTGGGCACGACAACTCAGCTTAATCACGGGTCACATTCATTTCATCACTTTTGTTACAATATACGTAGGTACTGTAGGTAGCTACAGTGACCATAAAACAGTTAAAAAATACAGCTCCTGAAATAAAAACAGAAATTGCTAGAAGCATTCCTAGGTTTTTGAAGCTAACTGTGTTACCATTTTGTGGAAGGTATAAGGAATCGATAATTTTCGAGTGAATTCAGTGTTATAATAGAATAAAATACTCAAACATAAAATTAAAGTATTTATGCGAACCGCACTAATACACAATTATGTATGAATAAGAATATCAAGACTGCGGAAACACAATTTACAGTAATTAAATATTCACGATGCATTGGCTGGTTTATTTATTTAAAGTTTCATTTTGTTTATAATATATTGTTGGTTTATTGAATAAAATGAACCTTCATGTGAACGTCTCGTCTTGTATTCTTTGATCTGTGGGTCTCGTGTAGGGAAGAGTACTACGATAATCTTTTGGCTCCGGCATGATATTGACAGGAGGGCGTTGTTGGTAAACAAACATTTGTCGCAGAAATTATATTAAAAAGTACTACAAAAATCTTTTGGCGCCTAAATAACATTGACAGGTGCCCACCTGTCAATGTTATTTAGGCGCCAAAAGATTTTTCAACCAATAACGCCCGTTATTGGTAAACATTTGTCGCAGAAATTATATTAAAAGTACTATAAGAATCTTTTGGCGCCTGAATGACATTGACAGGAGGGCGTTGTTGGTAAACATTTGTCGCAGAAATTATATATAAACTAGCTGTTACCCACGGTTTCGCCCGCGTGAATGTCGGAAATTATCCCAATGGAACGTGCATCCTACCTTAAAACATCAGCTATCGCCCAGTGTCATTCCTGTCAAAATCGGTCCAGCCGTTTCGAAGATTAGCCGGAACAAACAGACAGACCGAAAGACAGACATTTAAAATAAAATGATATTTTGTTTTAAGTACCGTGCATTTGGTAAAAAGCTGTTATTTTGATATTACAAACAGACACTTCAATTTTATTTATTTGTATGTATAGATTTAAGATGGCGGTGTTAGTTCCAATTTTAGCCACGCGTTAAAAGATCCTTGTACCGTCGCGTTGTAATAAAGGTTTTGATGTGTTGATCTATGTTCGCAGTAACATGACCACGAGAGTCCGTCCTCCTTACGATCTCGGGGCCGTCACCGCGGCCGTGCTATGCGTTTCGCCTTGTCCTTATTTCAGCCCATCACAAGCATCAACGTCGCTTTACACAGCCTGTCTAATGATTGATTATTATTATTACAAGGTACCGCGACTCTTGACACTTCCTTTACTTGGTAGAAGACTTTACTAGGTACGGTCAGCAATTAAAGTCGATTAAAACTTGCACCCGTACATTCTGTAATGTCAATCCCTAGCATCAGGTGGAATGACAGCTTACTTCACCTATGTCTGCACGGTGAGATTTTTACAGAATAGAACGGCAGTTTTTTTATACTTGATTATCGAGCAAAATATTCATAAACAATTTGTACTTACTGATATATAATTTAAAGAGTATGAACTCTTAGCCATTACACGAAATGATTAAAACCATATTGCTTTGCTGCAATTCAATGCGATGCACCATCGAATCATTTTGTATTAATGTAGATAGTAATATGCAAAACTGCAAAAGATACAGTGATAATCAACTTTTTTTACAGACTGTACCCAAAAGACAATATTTGACCTTATTAAAAAGAAATCAACATTTAATGTGCTTTTCATCCGCACCTAGATTGAAATGTTAATGAATGTGGTTTTATTGTAATTTGTCAAAGAAGGAACGATTTTTTTTTAAGATATTGAAACTTGACTCTCGTGACACGTCATCGCTATATCATAAAAATATACTCACGTGAAGTCACGTGCTAAGTAGTTAAAGCTGAAGTCTAAACTTATAATATATATACGGGGGTCACGCTGAAAGTTTTTAGAATAGGCCAGTAAGAAAAGCAGCCGATGAAAAATTTATTTAAATTTCGAATTAGGAACTCTTTGGAAATCTGTAGATTTATAACGAATTCATATTATGTCATTTGTTTTTACGAATTGGCGGCAATTTAAAAAGTGTCGGTCGTGCGTCGAAATGGATTTGACTAGAGAAAATTTTCGTTCAATGATTTATTACCACTTTCGTTGCGGTCTTACTCAACAAAAATCTTACGATAGACTTCGATTAGCATTTCATGACGAAGCCCCATCCCGGGCCACTGTTTACAACTGGTTTAATGAGTTTAAACGTGGTCGAAGCAAACTCACTGATGTTTCGCGAGAAGGTCGTCCTTCTACGGCGACTATTGAAGATAACGTGAGTGCTGTGTGGCTAATGATAGAAGCTGATAGAAGGGTGACTTATCAACAGATTCGGGCATCCTTAGGCATTGGTATGAGTCAAGTACAAAAAGTCTTACATAAACATTTAGGCGTCAGAAAGCTTTGTACTAGATGGATACCTCATAATTTGACGGAAGATCAACAACGCCGTCGTTTGGATTGGTGCCGCTCAGTGCTTGAAAAGTATGACGGAGGTGACTCGAATGCTTTAAATGACATCTTCATAGGTGATGAAAGCTGGATAATTATATTGTTACGAACCCGAAATAAAAAATAATCTGCGCAATGGCGGCTTCCATTCGAAATTTGCCCACAAAAGTAAAAGTAAAAAGGGTACAAGTCAAGGGAAAAAGATGATTGCCTCATTCTTTGGACGGACGGGTCATTCCGCAACAGTTGTCCTAGAAGATAAAAAAGACTGTTACTGCAGATTGGTATGTCAGTCATTGTTTACCAGTTGTCTTTGAAAATGTTAGATCCTGCTTCTTGGTCGCTTTTGTCGAAAATTCGATAGTCCGTCTAGCGGAGTGAGCTGCAGTTTGGTCGTCCAAACTCGAAAGTCTGAAATTAGTAAGTCACCCTCCTTACAGTCAGACCTGGCACCTTGTGGCTTTTATTTATTTCCAAAAATAAAAGATAAACTTAGAGGAGTTCGTTTTATGAACCCTGAAGATGAATGGCTACGTTTGAGAAAGGCATGGAGGAAATCCCTAGAGAAGAGCGGGCCCACTGCGTCAGTCAATGGTTCCAGCTCATGCGACGGTGCATATAAAGGAACGGAGGCTAAGTAGTCTCCGTTCCTTTATATGCACCGTCGAAGTCGAAACGCAATAAAAATATTAACAGGGTTCTACATCATTCCGTTTTTTATTTTCTAAAAACTTTTTGTGTGACCCACGTAATATAATAATAATAATATATACGTGGTTATTTGTCAAATTACTCGGAAATGGTTGACATTTGCATAGGGGTCAAACGGGGTAATACGGTTGCAAATTACCTCCCCTACATCCCCTTAAAGGATTGTCGACATATTACTAATAACCCTGTGTATAATATTATAAAGAGAAAAGATTTGTTTTTTTTTATGTTTGTAAGTTTGTTTGTTACGCTTTCACGCTAAAAAGGCTGAACGGATTTGAATGAAATTTGAAGAAAAAATTGGTAGAACATGACCTGGATAAGTACATAGATACTTTTTATCCCGATATTTCTACGAGATCGCAACTCATGCGGGTGAAACCGCGGGGTGCAGCTAGTTTATAATCAAATCTGAAGGTATCGCACGTTGACAGATTAAAGATCTTAATCTATCGGCTTATGAATATCATTAAAAGTATTTAATAAATAAAAATTATAAACTACAAACACACCTAATTGCCGTAGATCTAACACTACAAGAAGGTTAATTTTGAAGTTTTGACAGTTTCATTACCAATGTCTTGTAATCTTGGCCAAGGTCTGATGGAAGCACTGAACAACACATAACACATAATATAGTATCCTTACCTGCACTAATCATGTTATTAGGTACCAATCGACTCACAGAACAGATAATTATCTGTTCTGTGAATCGACTGATACATAATATCTTAGGAATTTAAAATTAATAATACATTTATAGTTTCATGGACATGAAATGGTATCGTTTTTTCCCAGTGAGAATAAACTTCTTGTACTTATGTATTTAATGGTAAATTACAAGGCATATAGCTTCTAAAATAATCTGAGTGCTTATTTTTAACGTTTTGCATTATTAATTAAAAGCTTTTGATAATTTTAATCATCCTGATTAATTATCAGTGAATCGCAAGGTTGCCTCGCTTTAAAAGATGTAAACAAGGATATGAACACCACAGTATGAACTTGCTCGGTCCGAAGGCTTTGACCCAACTAGTCAGGCAAGTCAGGCGACCGACAATACCTACCGGTGCCTATACTATCGTGTGCAAGCTTATACAGTCTCATCACTTGATGTAAACAATTACACTATGTACATTTATCGACTTAATTAAACCAGGAAGTAAGAAGGAAGTGACTTGTTCTGGTTAATTAGTTTACTATAAAGATTTTTTTGTTGGTATTTCGTAACCAATTTATGTTTCGGTCCTTGTACTCAATAACATTTATGGAAATATGAACGCGTAAACGAAGCAAAAAGAGTATATGGATCGTAGTATGTCGCGTTCTTGAGATTCTGTCTAACCCATGGGATAAAAGCGTCAGTATGTATGTATGAACGAGTTTTAATTAAGAAGAAAGAGCGAAAGGTAACGGGAAAGTTAATAGTAATACTGACTTTTTTATTACCCTTGCATTGTCAGCTTCGATCACGGAAAAACTGCTTGCTTTGCACAAGACCGACGGCCACTGTTAGTGTCCTTAATGCATTGCAAAGATAATGCAGTAGGTAAAAACGTTTATTGCAGGCGTCTACAGCAATTGGTGCAAAGTTATAATTGTATACAATTAACCGTCCTTTTGTAACGACTTACTTGCATTGTAATATAATTATTAAGAAGGAAACATGAAAAAGTAACTAAAGTTCAATTAAAAAAAATAGGGTTAAAAAAATAGGGTTTGTCTGAAGACCATTTATATTTTATTGTCATTCATAATGGTGCTTTTCATGTGCCCTAAACATTAGAAACTGATCTGAGAGGCATAGTATATGATCAAGCATAGTCAGTAAGGAAAAAGGGGTGTTAGCAGTAACCAATTAGGTAGGCCTATTTCATATCCGTAGGCGCGGGCTTGCGAACGGCGAGCAATGGGCAGCTCGCCGTTCGATAAGGACCAGGCCCGGATCGACGGCGCGTTGTGTTCCACGCGCGCCTCAAAGAGAGGTCAGCACCAATGACGGGGTCCGCTAGGGCCGATGCCTGCTAGGGTTGCGGGAAAGTCCGAGAGGGATACCGTGGCCCCTGGCACAGGCAACTAAAGGAACACGGGTGGGTTTTAGTCAGTAAGAGTCTGACTCGCCCTCCTGCTCTGCCCAGAGCACACAAAAAAAATATAAAAAAATAAGACTTTTTGTACTTGACTCATACCAATGCCTAAATCTGCCCGAATCTGTTAATATGTCATCCTTCTATCAGCTTCTATCATTAGCCATACAGTACGCACGTTATCTTCAATTGTCGCCGTAGAAGGACGTCCTTCTCGCGAATCGTCAGTAACTTTGCTTCGACCACGTTTAAACTCATTAAACCAGTTGTAAACAGTGGCACGGGATGGGGCTTCGTCATAAAATGCTAATCCATGTCTATCGTAACATTTTTGTTGAGTAAGACCGCAACGAAAGTGGTAATAAATCATTGAACGAAAATTTTCTCTAGTCAGATCCATTTCGACACACGACAGACATTTTTTAAATTGCCGGCAATTTGTAAAAACAAATGACATGCATTCATTATACATCTACAGATTCCCAAGGATTCCTAATTCGAAATGAAATAAATTTTTCGTACCACTTGCTCAAAAAAGTGACATTCTATGCCACAAAAAGCGAACATAACAATAGTCATTTTTAATCTGTTAAAAACAGGGAAAGAAAATTGTACTGAATTTCATTCATCCTCTAGGGGGAGAATGTTATCTAAATTTGGAATACTTACCGAAATTTATACTGAACTACATCTGTTTTTACACCATTGAGTTTGTATAAAGCATTATACATCTTTTTGAAAAAGGTATACGCATTTATTATGCAGTTATGATTATTAAATAAAATTACGAAAACCGACGAGGCCGTATGAGCTTGATGCCTTTCCTTTTCCGACAAAAAAATATTAGTCTAGGAATTTGCCGCGTTTTTGTTTTCTTCAAATACATAAACGTTAAGTTTATTTTTATTTATTTTTATAAATAAGTTAATGTTCTAAAAATACGTTTAATTGTCATTATTTTTAATAAATGCTTATCTCATATTATTATTGTGTTAATTTTTTCGCAAATGGTACGAACATTAGAGTATTTTCCGCGGTGATAAAGCTGTCTTAGTCTTGGGTGAACTTAAATCCCTCGCTACAAACCTCGAGTCCTTCATTACGCTCGCGATTTAAATCGTCACCCGCGACAGAAGACACTGCTTTATCCCCTTGGTTAATAATCTACTATTTAATCGGCTGCTTTTCTTAGTGGCCTATTCTAAAAGCTTTCAGTGTGACCCCCGTAAGTTCTGATAAAAATTCGTCGCAATATGTGTAGTAGATGCATAGCTGCAATTTGTGTCGATAACGACAAGCATAGCTAGTGAATATGAATAATTAGAACATAGGAAGCAGTGTCGAGCTAAAGTTAGGTATGTTGATCTACTCATTTACCAAGTCGCACAGGCGTGCAGGTGAGTTTTCGAGTTTCACAATGCAGGTGTCGTGAAAGGGGGATTCGAACTATCTATTTCTGCACTACCGAGAGGGACTTCCAATGAAACAGAAAGAAGGTTTTTAATTTTTTCAGTCACTATACTCATTATTGATTAGTAATTCAACTTATTGATATCACAATTTTTACAAGTCTTCAATAATATCGAGCGGGCACTTTTATCCATAAAACTAATAGTAGCTCTTTAGGTACGATCCCATTTAACATACCTAGTGAATAGGTATTTATTTTATAATATTGACGTAGTACACAGAATCAATAGTGAATAAAGAAATGCTCATTACAAAGTTGCAGGTGGCAGTGACAATACCTAGCATGTGTGAATAAATAAATAATAAATACCAACAGTATCCTTTATCTAATAGGTTAATTTTTAATTGTATGCATTGAGAGTCTAGTCTAGACGGAGGCAAAGTTGATAAATAAATAAAATAAAATGGTAAACTGACTTTAGGTTTAGGTGTCAATTGTTTCCTAAACTGTCCACTAATTGGACACGCTTTTAGTGGTAGAGTTATTAGTGCGGTTAACTTACTAATAATTGATTCTTACATTCTTATTGATGATGGATGAAGCAGTCGGCTTGTATGAAAATATCCTCTTGGAAAAGATGGCAATGTCCCACTTTCAACACAATTTTATTTTCCAAGATGAAATAATTATTAGCTTATCTGTTACATCTAGGGTCATCGACTAGCGTGCGGTAACTCGGCAAGCGGCAACTGTTCACACAGTGCGTAATTACTTGATGATCAACACTGTGACAAAGGAAGTTGGCCGAGCAATTCACACCAACCTTGTACCTATTGAAGCTCCACTGATGACAGTACTAGCATGAACTCAGTTTTTATAAATTAAGATACTCAAATATAGGTAGGTAGGTACGAGTAATCATGTAATTTAATAATACTTATTCAAAAAAAAAAAATACTTAAAAATCATCAGTAAAACATTATGACTCAAACCATCAGCATAGTCGTCATATATGTACATAACTTTTAGATATTTTCGAATATATGGCTCAAAACACGGGCTTTCTAAAAGATGTATCATTTTCGCTGACAAGAATGATTCATTTCCATATTCCAAACCGAACCTTTCAAATGATTAAAATCAATTCCCAGTGGCTAGTAATGGATGCAGAATTGTGTCGTGTTATGTGAGCGTCACTGCACCTTGTGGAGGCCACGCATCGATCAGTAACCAGTAACACTTTATGCAAACTCACGCGCGATCCTCACAGATTTCATATAGAGAAAAGCCTTTATTTAGATGGTCCAGTGTCACCAGTCTCATGTTAATAGGCTCTAGAAGTTTTTTATTTAGATGATCCAGTGTCACCAGTCTCATGTTCAATAGGCTCTAGAAGTTTTTTATTTAGATGGTCCAGGTCACCAGTCTCATGTTAATAGGCTCTAGAAGTTTTTTATTTAGATGATCCAGTGTCACCAGTCTCATGTTAATAGGCTCTAGAAAATTTTTATTTAGATGATCCAGTGTCATCAGTCTCATGTTCAATAGGCTCTAGAAGTTTTTTCTAACTTCTCACATCTATTTATAGCCCATTGCAACTGCAGGTGCAATGCAAACTCGTTCCCACTGCGGGTGACCGACTATGTGCCTGCTAGCTCGGTCGTTATCTCAAACACTGCTTTAAAGATTTTTAACTACTTTGAGTATTTAATTGTTCTCATCACACGCATCACAATATTTTCAACATCATCATCTGCCTAGACTTTGCCAACTAAGGGAAAAGGCAACGGCAATGCAACCCAAGTTGGGGTCGACTTCCAGTCTAACAGGATGCACAACTGAATACCAGTTTTTTACATAGAGCGACTGCTGCTGCTGTCTTTCTTTCTTTCTTTTCTATCTAACCTCCACAACCCAGTTACTGGGTAATGCGATACCCCTTGGCTTGACTGGTTATCAGACTTTCGACCTTCTGACTACTCGTAACGACGGTCAAAAATCTGTCGAATGACTTCCGGGACCAAGGCACGGAGGGGTCACGGTCACTCACGGTGTGTAAAGATGGTCACCCATCCGCGGACCAACCGCGGCAAGCGAAGCCTTAACCTGATTGATCGTCTGGTGCGACTGTTATTACTTAGCCATGGGCCCCTCCAACAATATTTTCAACAATACCTATTCATTAAAGGTTGGTAAATAATGCAGGTACCTATGGCAGGTGTTAAATACAATGCAAATCATTAGCGAATATGTATTATAGGTATATGTAGTAAGGTACATAGCAGTTAATGTGAATCGTGACGGTCTACATGACACACGGGCCGGCGCGGTTTGTTGACGGTAGTTGATTGACCATGTGGACGACTCGTGAACCAACCCGTACCTACCTAAGTAGGTGGTATGATTAAATAATGCAATATGAATCATGTCAAAGTCATTAAATGTCCAAAACAACCAGAGAAATGCAACGGAGAAAGGATTACAGTACAAATCCATGAAATACTCGTTTAAAACGGTAAATTTTTATTAACACTGCACAAATAACTTGAACCGTGCGTATGTTGGATTATACTGCTGGTGCCCTTGGTGAAACTCGTGTACCTATAACACGCTCGAATGTATATTGAAAATCCGGAATGCGGACGCAACGGCTCTCAAAATGTTAATAGAAAAATTGGATTTGCAATTGCTCTTTATTGTCACATAAAATGGTGACTAAGCTTTAAACAGCGATATGTGACACGTGTACACAATGTAATTGTGTGTGTAAATGCGTTAGCAAGTCTTACGTCGCCTTGATTAATACTTCCCATTCGCAGAGATTCTAGGCCTTTGTGCGATGCACGGCACACCTCCCGCGCGCCGCGCGCCGGTGGCGGCGCATCACGCATGCGGCGTGCTTGGCGGCCGTCTGCTCGGCTCACATAACGGCAACGTGCACCATTCCCAATCGGACTTTTAAGCGAACACATTAAAGTACAACACCGGTTACACTTGAGAACAGCGACTTGCGGCCGATCATCGATGTCGATGAAATCGTTTGTGCAATCAATGGTTTCCTTTAATTATGTACATATCATAGTGACGTTGGTGACTATTGATTAGTTCGTGTTTTAATATTCCTTCATTAATTACTTATTCAGTTCTTTCGCAGACTTCAACAGCGTCAATCAATTATCTCGGTATTGTATAAGCCCAGCAGAGAGATAATTAATTCAACAACAATAGTTATTTGTTATACAAGAGTGCAAACTTGCTTTTTAACCGCGTGTTCAATTTTGATGACCGAGCAAGCGAAGGATTCTAAAATTGAATCACGAGCGCAGCGAGTGATTCAAAATTAGAATCCTGAGCGTTAGCGAGGGAATCAAAAGAGCACGAGGTGAAAAATCTTTGCACTCGAGTGCAACACGTAACTTTTCATTCCACCTCAGCGAGGAAATGACTAAATGCAAAAAAAAAAAACGTTTACAATCACAAGATAGGTACACTTTTATTTCAGTTTAGGTATTAATTACTACATTATGACAGGTAAGTATTACAGAATAATCTTTAAATTATAACAAAATAATACTAAGGTATAATTAAGAAAATTTTAAAGTAACGTTGCTACAGTTATTTAAATTGAGTGTAATATTTTTGTTTGGTACTGTTATATTGGTGTTAGTCACTTGTGTACTGTTTTTCGGTAAACTATCTGTCATAAGTACTTAATAGTTGTACCGATTCATCGGATTCCCTTGGCGTGAATGTTGGAGAGAGAGGGAGATGGTTAGGTGTTTCATAACGGCTTATTTTTGATGTAGAAGGGCCAGTCCAAGGATCCGATTGAGGCTCTTTCAGTGTAATGGCTCCTACGATGCCTTCACATATTTTAGACTTATTTTGGATGGAATCCTCTATGTATCCCTCTACAACTGCATTGGACTTCCAGCCTCCGTGGCGCGGACAGGAGATCAGCTCCGGAATCAGCCAAAAGTGTGGCTGAAGTTCGTCGGAAACAATGACCCGTGTACAACAGGGGTTCTGGAAGTTCAAGAAATGTTGCTATTTCTCGTGGGATACTGCCAATTTTATTAGTACCCATAGGCTGTCTAACACACTTTCCATTGCGATACTGTAGAAAAAATCGATTGATTGGAGTGTTAGGCGGGCGTAAGGCTTGATATTTCTCAACAATCGTTACGTATTCCTTGCGAATGACGAAGTTGCGGTCTCTTTTTGTCTTTGTATTAGGTAAATTAATTAATAGTAAGTCATCTGAATGTTTCTCAATGTTTTTGACATTAAGTTGTGTTAGTTCATTAGTTCGACATGCTCCGTTTATTCCAATAATAAGAACAACCTGTAACGTAAAGAGTATTGTAGTAGATAAATGAATAAAATTGATATGAACGCATAATTATGCCTATCAACATCTACTAAGTATACTATTTAATTGAGATTAATATACTTAAGTAGATACTGAATGTGCAACTGACTTACTTTTGCCGCCAAATATACGGAATCGGGTGCTTCGTTAAGAAACTTTTCAATATCAGATACTGTGAAAACCTTCGATTTTTTTGGTTGATGACCAGATGAGGCTCTTTTTAAAAATGCCACTAATTTAGGATAGGTATCGATATGTTTGTCTTTTTTCATCTTTATTGTTGCTTTTAGCATCGAATACGTACTCCATAGAGTGCTTGCTTTCTTGTTCTCGGATAATTCTATAAAATATGCCAGCAAAACGTTTTCTGAGAAAGTTTTGGCTCCTTTTGCTAGTCGCCACGTGTTGAACATATCGTACTGTTTTAAATACTTCTCGCGTGATTGTTGAGGGAGAAAGCTCATTTGCGCATTATTAACAGTTTCAGTCAATTCTGTTCGCGTCAAGCAAACTTCCTCGTCGCTAGAATCACTCATTTTAGTTTTTTCACTTGTTTTCAAGCTTCTTGTTTTTAATATAAGGTTTAACAATGACGTGAAAAAATGCCGCGTAAAGAACCGCGTACAAAGCAAATTGAAAAAAGAACACCAAGAAGGTTCCGAGTCTGAGTTTTTAACAAATTAAAAAAAAGTTGTATGATATATTCGGCACCATAGAGGTAGCAGTAAATAGGTTTAATGTTTTTTTTAATTCACAAACTTAGTGCACACGATGTTCTAAATTCAATTTACTTTATCCTCTAGAGAATAAAAACGGCTTTTCCACTCAGATATTGAAGATTAAAAATACTCTTTCCGAGATGGTGGGATGAAAAAATACTTTTTTTTTGCACAAACTAAGATCCGGTGTCAATATTTTTAAGCACTTGGTTTGGGTACTTACTGTACAATTTATGAGGAGCGAAAAAGAATCAATATGTCCTCGTAGCAAATGGATAAGGAAACAAAGAAGTGTACAAGTAGGTACTCTAACGTCAAAACCGTCGCAAGATGTTTACGAGATGTCGTGTACGTGAGCTTTTTAGTCCTTGACCTTTCTGTATAATTAAAATATATACTCAAATCAAGTGTCAAGGGATCAAAGTATAAAAAAAAATACATAGGTACATATATCGGCCTATTGAAAATAAATAAAAATGTCTATTTAGATTGATTAAATAAAATGTTTTCGTATGTGTAGACGAAGGACTCTCTGCTTTTGCATTACTAAAAACTTTTCGCGATTTTTGCTTATGCTGGATTTTTCACCTTGTTAATGTGTTAAAAAACCTTGTTAAAAATGTATAAAGGTTTGTATTGCGTAAAATAAACAATTAGTAGTCTGTATTTCCGCAGTTAACACGTACCTATATCACAATCGCAGGGATTCGGCCATACTCAACATGAGTTCATCCAAATCCGTTGCGGAATGGCCGCCCACGTCCATTGTAACAGGTGAAAAAGATTTTCTGGTGTGTGTACAGCATCCATATTTGGCAGAGCTCTTCTTTGAAGCATATCCCATGCGTGCTCAATGGGATTCAAGCCGGGCGAGTGAGCAGGCCATGGTAGGATGTTGATATTAGCTGCGGCAAGTGTGTTTGCAACAACTCTGGCAGTGTGTAGACGTGCACTATCATGCATTTTAAGCAGAAATGAAGCATCAAATTGGGTTCGCAAAGAAATGACATCTGATACAATCGTTTTAGCGTAAATCTGTGCATTGAGATTACCCCTGATCCTAATCAGTTTGGTTCGTTCGCCGATCCAAATACCCATATTATCATGATTCTGGCATGATTTTAAACGTTCATTGTAAACGGGCTCTGAAATTGCAGGGCTCAATAGGTGGTAGCGGCCTTCGGGAACGGAAATTGACTTCATGCAAGCGATTTCTTATGGTTTGATCGCTTATTAACATCCCTGAAGAGATATGAAGCCCCGTAACCACCATCATCATGGTTATTGTACGATTTCGTCTAGCAGTAATTTGTTTGTAACGATCTTGTCTGCGTGTGGTGATACGAGCTCGTCCTCCATGTCGCTCTGCCACGCTGCCAGTGTAGTGGTAACGTGTCCAATATAACACCCTGCGTAGTGCCCAGAGCGATTGCCACAGCACGTTGCCGAGAACCAGCTTCCAACATTCCCACCGCTGACGTCTTATCGCCATAATAACGTTCTTTTGTATTATTGATTCCACTCAGAAGCATGGAAGAAATTTTACTGATTTGGCTTCAAACCCGTGGCAGGATTATAATTATAGAAATACGACTTGACAGAAGATTTTCATCTTTTGATCGAAATTCAAAAACTATTCCATCTTCAAATCACGAAATTTTACTAAAAAGTATCCAGAGTTACAAAAAATATAATTAAACTTGATTTCGGACTACCTATTATAAAAGGACTGCTTGGCTACATGCATCGGTGTGATGCCTATATACATATATATAAGAGTAGGGTTTTTTTTTTCATATAGTAATATGTATAAGTTAAGCCGGACGTCTTGTCAACTATTTAAAAAAACATTAAATTATAATTACTAACATTATGTCCGGCTTCAAAGTAAAAATGTTTTGTGCATACGAATGTCGTACTAGCCTAATAGCCAGTCGATGTCATTGAAACCAGTTTAGTTGAGGTTTGGTGTAACACTTTTATAAATAAGTAGTGCATTTATCATTATTTTACGTTGCCAGATTTATAATAAGATAGACTCAGACAGCATGCTTTCATACAGGCGTGGCATACAAATGCAACCTTGTCTGACTCCTAACATTATAACCGATTCATATGATCAACTGACGTGAACATGGTCTAGAGTCGAGACACACCCATCCGTGGGTGTGTGTGTGCGTATGCGCATGGCTCTATGCATACCTATTGACCGAGTTTGGCATAAAAAGGATGTGTTATACTAATTTTGTAATAGGTATATTTCGTATAACGTATAACGATTAAAAAAAAAACTTAATTACAGTGTTGATTGATTTATTACGATTTTCATTTGAATTTCCGAACTAGTTAAAACGACTGAGCTTGCTGCGGAAAGGTGTTACAAGGAGAACAGGTTTTGTTAATATTCGGGGAAGCGTTTAGTAAAACGGGTCCAAAGTCTCATGTTGAATTGGTTAATAACGGTCCGTTCCCGTCGTCCGGGACAGTTATCGATGTGCCGCCGTCATCGTGCACTTTAGCCAATGAGAAGGTCGGTACATAATCACAATTACCCGGAACGCTGAATTAGGCAGGAAACGCAACTAGTAACCGCTATTACGCAATGCCTAGTATGTTGACAATTAGAATAACGAATGTAGAACGTGCCCTGTTTAAGGATAACGTCTTCAACTCTTCATACATGCATCGGTGTATCGGGTAAGGGTCGACTTACAATATTTCTGGATACTTGAATTTCATCAATTTGATTACAACACTGTATTAACCAAAACGTAGGTTATCAAGCACATGTTTACTTGTAAAATACTATGACAAAACTTGGCTTGGGAAATTCAATGCTTCTGAGAAATTCGCGTTTAGACCTAAGTAGTTGAAGGGTAAACAAACAGTTGTATCACGTATTTTTTTATTATATTATCATAAGTTTGTTAGAGTGTTAAGCGTTGTGTGTAAACAAAGTGACATATAAGGGAGTGTTAACACATCCACCACTGTTTCATTAGATTCGTAAAGATAACTTGAGAATTTCCATATCCTGAAAAATCTGTAGCTAGTGCGCTGCACATGAATGTCAATACATTATAATAGTGGATTATTATTATACTTAGGTCACAATAAAATTACTATACAAATGATATTTAGGATTAGAATAACCTACTCACTATTTGTTATCTTATCCATATATTTATCTAAGTTAAGCAGGAGGAAAATATCTCTATTAAACCAAAAAATCAAGGTACAGTCGAAAGCACATTAGGTTATACGAAACTGTCAAATTTCTCCAAATGATTTTAAACCTTAAAATGTTGGCAGTTAAGTTCAAAATCGAATGAGAAAATTTGACAGTTTGTAGTAACTTGACCTGCAGTGCTGTGTGTACTTCCTTTCTTCAGTTATGGAATTAAAACATTACAGATAAGCGTTATTATTTAAAAAAAAAAACAGTTTTGATTGCACCATCGGCAATAAAATAATGACGTTGGCCTTTACCTAGAACAATAATGAAGAAATATTAGCGCTATTATTATTTAATTTATCCTTTAACAAAAACATAATAGCATTTTATTTTTATTGTTAGGAAGTTAATAGAGCTATGGAGATTTATGGAACAACGTGATCCAATTCTACGTAATTAGGTGTTTATGGTCACGCCTTAGCAATACGCGGAACGTGTAGCCTCCACAAATAACGTAAATTAATCGGAACCACTGACTACTAAAGGCTCCTTCAAACAGGCGCGACACGCAAACGCACCACCTGTCGAGCGACAAGCGGTGTTTTTGCGTCGCGCTTCGCGTGTCCGCTTATTTGAAAGAGCCTTAAAAAATATCTTTGAAATAACAATTAGGTACATCAATTTGTTTATCGATTGCTCTAGAATAGTCATGGAATGGAAACCCAATGGGTATTCATAATAGGGTTTCACGCATGAAGCTAGTGCCAGACAACCATTTCCATATTCAGGCATAACAGTTAGTACAATTTACCTTTTATTGGAAACTACACAAATGTATGTGTTTAATGTGTAAATAATATCATACGTCACCATTGTCACTTGCCACCAACGAGGCGTTAAACCCAACACGCGTTGTTGTAATTTACCTATCGAAGTTCGTGTTTATTACTGTGATAGGTGGATTCTATGATGCGTGTTAACAGTCCATGTAGTACACTTGTACTATATATTCTGTAGTAGTACGCTCGCAATAATTTGAATTTGTTTGGCAAATTGATTTACCAAAAAATGTGTTGTGTCACGAAATAAACTTTAGTAGGTATACAATGTGGTTACGATTGCACGACAAAATTGTACACTTTGTATATTTAATGACGTTCCTTGTCTGCATAGAAAAATTTAATCAAATATGTCCAATAGTTTAGTAACTATAGGTAGCCAGGTTGATATGCAAAACCTATTCAACCCATCACTACTATTTAATTGGTTTGAAAAAATAATAATTTCAAATTCAATGTTAAGATAAGATAGTTTAATAAACATTTTGGAGTATTTTGCACTATAGTAAGCGCGTTATCAACTGATTCGTCGGGCCATAAATCATTTCCCTATGTCTATCTCGCTTGCACTTGCGGGCCTTATGGAGCCGCTTAGTGAGGGCCGTAACAATAAAAGAATTATATCGATAAATAACGTTTATTATCGTATCTTGTTCATGCAAGCGTACAGATCATTAGTGACTCATCGGCACCACGTGAGCAGGTAGCCGTTTACCGATAACGGTCCCGGCGCGCTGCACATTCTTATCTCTATTGACATTTATGTCTCACGATTCAGTTGATAACGCGCTGACTATAGTACCTATTGCCAGTATTTCCATTTACTGTCGTATTATATTAATTGTCTCCACATTGTATTTTGTCACCTTCTCTTCGATGAAAAGGTTTTTCATGTTTGTTTCAAGTTTGGTTAAGGTTGCGATCAAAGACAAGCATTTGTATATTGTATCACTTTAACAAACTATGCCTAGATACTTATCATTTGTTTTGTCGTTCCAAATAATGTCTAAAGGCATTAAAGTCGATTATTCTAAAATATTATGAAATATATTTAGTGTTCACTACTGATTTCGGAAATCGGTAATTAATTATACTCCTTAAGTAGACGCCTCATGACTTCATAGTCATGCTTTGGGTTTTCCAACCTTTTGCTTGTCTGTTGTTTAAAAATATAATATCAATCATATTCCGCACAAATCACATACCGCGAGCGTTTAAATAATTGATAATATGCTGTAACATATGACTTAATTTCAGTAGATGGGTATATTTTATAACCGATCGACCCCTGCTACCCTTTTTAATCGACCTCAAAAAAGGAGGAGGTTTTCAATTCAGTCCCATTTAAATTTTATCGAAATCGGACGTGCGGTTTAAAAAAAATCAACAATACTTACATTATTTTTAAATAAAAAAAAATCACCTTTAAACGGACGTGCACGTGTAAGACGATCGTTTTCGAATTGGTGTGGGGTAGGTACGGTAAGGGGTAGGCTACAGATCAAGCTATACATTTCCAGTATAAGCTGATCTCGCATTGTATAGGATTTACTTACAATTAGAGGTCAATTTAAACTGGAAATGTATAGCTTGATGTTTACTTTATTTACTTTACTATAGGTACACCTCTGTCTAACCCGTCGGGGAAATACATGCGTGATGTTATGATGCTATTTATAGTTTATAAGATTTTGATAAGATTTTATCTTATTTCGCAACAACATTGGTGGACATTATTTCGTGTAAATTACTTAATGTTCTCAAAACACCGACAAAGACACCGACTTCCGAAATTAAAGTTATTTTTCACTTTGTAGTGTTTTTTTGTTGGAAAACGGCAATTTTTTTTTTTTTTTTTTTTTACTTTTTAATTATGGTACACACGGCTACTCAATGTAAGGGAATCTTATACAATGTGAGATCAGCTTATACTGGAAATGTATAGCTTGATCTGTAGCCGTGCCTACACCCACATTCACCAGTTATGTTTAAGCCCCAAGTAATAGGGTCCACGCCGAGCCTAATGCCATCAACCGGGCACAAATCTAGACTCTAGGCTGCTACTGAGGTTGTGTTCCACGCGCGCCTCAAAGAGATGTCAGCACCAATGACGGGGTCCGATAGGGCTGATGCCTACCAGGGTTGCGGGAAAGTCCGAAAGGTTTACGGTGGCCCTGGCACTGGCAACTGAAGGAACACGGGTGGGTTTTAGTCAGTAGGAGTCTGACACGCCCTCCCGCTCCGCCCAGAGCGGGAGAAGTTATAGTTATGTGATAATTTCCCACCTACAAAAAAAAAAAGGCTACTTCTGAGAAATTCCTGATTGAAAAACTCAACCACACTTTGCCCGACCTGGGAATCGACCCCAGGACCTCATGCTCAGTAGTAGCACTTCCGACCACTAGACCAACTATAAATCATAAAATAATGTAAATGAACTTAAAATTATGATTTGTTAAAAACTTAAAATACAGTTTTTTTTTCTCATGAATGTGCGTCAGAATCGTTTTCAGAATCAAATATGTATAATGACGGCAATGTCAGAAGCTTCAAGGATTCAAAATATGACTTACCACTGTCCCTTGATTGTAGATTACATATTATACTTAGCGCGTACGCATTTTTTTGTGCGATGTAAACGTAATTCTTGTCTGTCAAGTTACCCCAGAAAACGACTCCGTATCTTAGAACTGATTCTACGTAGCTATGGTAGGCAATATGCACGGGCGTCATGGCATACAAATTTGGACAGCTTATGAGGAGCGCAAGCAAAACTGTTTAGTATTTTACAAATTTCTTTAACATGCGGTTTTCACGTAACTTGAATGTCTGTCACTATCCCTAAAAACTTTGTTGTAATCGAATGTCCATTGTGACTGTGTTAGTTTATATTGTTTATGGTTTTAAAAGTAATGGATGTGATCTAAAGCTGTGTGCCTTCACGTGACTTGTTGATCAAGTATTGTGAAGTGCTGTACAACCGCTCTGGTAGCAATGAAGCAATAGGGGTTGCCTAACTCCAATCATCTATAAATATATGCGGAAAAGTAGAACAGACTTTACTCATTTGCATAATTAGTATTAATAAGTAGTTCAATCTATTAAATCCTGTAGTCATATTGTAAAAATAATATAGGTGCAAGACTTTGTGACCATTCATTTCTTGTAAAAAAACATAGGAAGTAGTGAATAGTTTCCAAATGAACTTTTTATTGCGCTGTAATCAACGTATCACGTTTTGTTTGTTGAGTAGCGTTAGTGCCGTTCACAGACTTCACAGCAACACATTTGTCAGCAAGGACTTCGTCGTAATTACAATAATAAACAATTTGTGCAATTGTTTTTATTAATTATTTACGTCACGGACACTATACAATAATGAAATCATGATAATATACTGTAGGTGTAAAAAATTGCTAATAACTCCAGCCAGGTTTTTGTTAAACTCTGACTAAGAAGCCTAACGATATTCTGTGTATTTCTAGAACCAGCCAAGGCTTAGTAAATTAATTTGCGGTCAAGCTTCATCTACGCATACTCTTGCGAAGTATGAACGTTGTTCATAACTCCGTCTCGCTGTCGAGTAGTAAGTGAATGTAGCAAATACCCGGCGCGGTAGCTTCAACTGGGGTAAGGTGAAGGGTAACGTATGCTCGATGTAAATATATAAACATGGAGGACGATGCGAAGCGAACGCAGATGTGTCCTCAGTGGATGCATAGAAGGGTGTCATTATACATAATTATGTGAACATTGCACGGATAGTTCCAAGTGCTTCTAGTAGTGATGTAGGTATGACAGAAACTTTAATGAAATCAATATAAATAATGATCCCAAAAGACTGGGCACGCGTACAGTAAGATCTCACGCGGATATGTTTTGTTATTTTTTTCGATGCACCGTAACCAGCACGTGATTAACTGGTTTGGTAATAACTGAATGGCTTCCAAAGAATTCGCGACGGAATGCACCGGGTACAGTGCGTTCATCTTGTACAGCGATACTGGTTTGCGAATTCGGTTCAAAACTCTAGAGAGATTTAACACTTTTGGGCATGGAAAAAAAAGAATATTTGAATATTGCTTTAGCAATGTAACGGTTCGCAATTTAAGTTGACCCTCACTCAAGGCGTGGCTATTTAGTCAATTAGGTACTTCGAGTATCGCGCAATATGCAGCTACGATGAGGCAGCTCTACAGCCTTAGTGGCCAAGCATTATAGTAGATTCTTACATCCTTATTTAGTTTACCAGATAACCGCCAAAGGGTCTGAGGGGCAGGCAGAAAGCTAGCGCGTCCCTCGGGATAAAAGTTTGTGTTTATCTAAGCTTCTAAGATATTTTCTGAAGGCAATTATCTATATTAAGTAGACCACTAACTTATGAGTATTGCTAGGTGTATGTGCCTAGTCACTAATCAATCAGCAGAATTATTAATATTCAATCTGTGTACATACATAAAATAATACTTCGAAGCACGAGTCGCTTACGTACACATCTTATCGTCATAGTTTTAGTTTTATAAATGTTTTATGCAATTTGCAATACTTATTGAGAATTGTTCAAGTGTTTTGCATTAAGTAAGTAAGGTAACCTTTGTTTTCTAAGAAACAGGGATACTGAGAAAATCTTGTAAATAAAGGCACATAAAGAATGCTACAAAAAAAAAAAACAAGAATGAAGACGACATTAATTCATTGACTCAATGAGAAAAGCACCCTATCAATCATAATCTGAATCATTTCGAAGGTTATTGCTAATCCATTGCATCATATGCTCGAAAAATTTGTCTGCTCAACAAATTAAATAACGCAATGAATGTTATTGAACTGTCAAAATGGAAGCCATTCCTACTGATAATGTCATAAGCAATTACCCCGCTAGTCTGGATCCGTGAAGTGCGAGAGCGACCTTAATGCTTTAACGAGCAATACCTACCATTGTCTAATTATAAGTAATGTAATGGGCATCGTTATAAAATAATTTGTCTATCACTGTTTTGTCTGTGTAAAATTCAAATCCGTTTAAAAAACCTATTGTACCATTGTATTTAGGTATCTTTACCAAAGAAATAGATAAAAGAGGTATCCATCTACGCGAAATGACTGCATTTCACTAACAAAATGAACAGCATGAACTACTTATGTACTCGTATAGATCTTACTTTACACTTTCACAAACCCACGTCCCCCACATACACACCCTCAGCACACTTACGCCCTACACACATATGTGCACACCTCACACATACAGAGCTGCTAATCAATAGTGTTTTATGTATTTTTTTTTTGTTTTTTTTTTATGTTTTCTTTTTAATCTCCCACTCAATTTAAAGTTTATAATTTAACATTGTTCAGCTACTATGTTAGGGATGGGCGAGACAGCTCCAACACAAGTACTTTTGTCACTTACTGGGGCCGCCTCAATTTATGTATGAAACTAATGTTATGATGCAATTTTTTTTTTTTTTTAGTATGTTTTATTAGACTTAGACTTAGATTTTTACAACATGAATGATGTAACCACTCTATTGTAACAATATTTTGATTTAAAAGAGTGTCCATGGAGTTTCTTGCCCGTTCTTCTCCATAGGTACCTACTACGCTTTGGAATGGGCAACTTTCAGGTTCATCTTTCTGACTGACCGACCCCTTGACAATTCAAAAGTGCCTGTAAATTGGTTTATTTGAAATAAATGCTTTGAGTTTGAGTTTAGGTTAGGCATGCAGCATATTCCTACAAAGTGAATCTTTTAGGGCAGGATTTTTGATCCGTAGTTAACTCAACCATTCGTAAAAAATAGTAACTAAGTAAGTAACTAACTAACATTTTGGCAAAATGTGTTAATTTATCCAATGGTCAAATAACTAATAGTTAAAAAAAATAACCACCCAAAGTTGGAGAGTTAACAATATGGCAGATGGTTATCTGCTAATAATAATATACATATATCGTCTAATATATATATATCGTCTAACCTTGCACACAGCACCATCTAGTTCCAAGTTAAGCACTTAAGGCTTGTGTTATGGATACCAGATGGTTGATACACTACTTAAATACATTTTTTTTTTTTCGTAAATAAATACATATTATAAATATACATCCATGACTCGGGTACAAATGTCCATATTCATCATACAAACATTTGCCCCTACCGGGATTCGAACCCAGGACCATTTGGTTTCGCTGACTACACATAGCCACTGTAGCCACTACACCAAACGTGTCGTCATATATTTATTTGACATAAAAAGTACACAGTTAAAGGGTACACTTAAGCGTGCAAATAGTCTGGTACAAAATAAATGTTCAATGACCCCCATGCTAGGAAAAACCTGTGTTACAGGGGTCATCCATCCGTCCATTATAATTGTTCTTACAGATTAGTAATGTGCACTTTTGTAAAAAATAAACTAGAAAAAAAGAAACACTTTTGTAAAAAAGAAACTAAATTTAGAGGATAAGGAACGGGGGGATGAAAGTAAGAGGAGTTTAAACAAATTCATAACAAGGAAGTATCTATTCGTGTGCCGGGTGTGTGTGTTTGTGTGACTAGCTGTGTATTTGTGAGCGTAGATACCTATGTATGGGTGAGTGTAGGCCCGAAAGTTATGATTTGAGCAATTCTTCAGTTTTTCGTGAGTAATTCTTAAATAACGATTATGCCGTCGTGCCTAGGTGGTATTTGTACGAACTTTAGGACAAACGGGTTTGGGTCTTCTTCTGAGTTTAGGGCTTATAGATCTATTAGGAGGCGTCATTTTATGTTTACGTGTGAACTCTCGATGCATTATGTACATTAGGTGGAGTGTCAGTACCTTAAAGTCCGAATAAACTTGCTGAGTGGGATACCTAAATGTTTTGTTTAACAGGACTTTGATTAATGCACGTTGGGCTCTTTCAGCTCATATGAGGATTGTTTATCGTATTCCAATCTGTTCCAATTTGCCGAGTAAAATATGGACAGAGACAGTGTCGAAGGCCTTAGAGAGGTCCAAGAATATGCCGACACATTTGTGTTTACAGTCAATTTTGTTGACAATAAAATACAGCAGAGCTAATACATCGCCTTCTGTCGATACCCCTTGCTGAAGCCGTACTGGTTTTTAGCGATAATTTTGTATTTGCCTAGAAAGTCCAGGAGATTTTTGTGAATGATCCTTTCCAGTATTTTTTAAATTACTGGAAGTACCGAGATTGGTCGAGCATTATTTACACTGCCTCTGCCACCTGTTTTAAAGATTAGATAAACAATGGCTTTTTTTAGACTCTCAGTCTTAAGGAAAGTGCCAGTGAATATTGCAAGATTGCAAATGTGCGTTATGGCCGGAACTAGTTTGTAACTGGTAGATTTTATCAATTTGGGAGAGTATCATCCAAGCCAGAGGCATTGTCTACGCGGAGGTCTTTAATGATGTCCTCGACCTGTTCCTCGTCAGTTTCCAGTAGGACAATTGAGTTATGCATCGATACTGCGCGGGAAGGAGTACATGATTTGCGGAATGTTGTTAGTAAGGTTTCTGCCGACATCAGCAATGAACCTATTCACGGCGTTGACCGACACGATTGGGTCACTGTCTATTTTTTATTACGTATCGACCACATCTTTTTGGGTTATTTGTAGTTTCAGAATAAGTGTTTTGTTCATACGCAGTTTTAAGTTTTTTAAGCAGATTGTTACAAAAATTCCGGTAGCGCAAGTATGTTAGTTTTAAAATCGCATTTTGAGGTTCTTTATTAGATTTTGTGTGCATCTTATATCGGTTGCATATACTTCTCAGCAGACCAACCGTTTGTTATACAGGGTTGAATAATTTTATGCTTACAGGGGATGGTTCTATAGATAATGTTCCTTATTAACATGGGTGTCAGGATTTCATATAGTTGGTCCATAGCAAGATTAGGGTCATTTATGTTTGCGATAATTGATAAATCACAGCTTTCGATGTCGCTGATAGCACAGGATAAGTTTAGGCGGGAAGAAACCTGCGTCTGTGTTTCCGAACGCATACAACCCTAATCTCTTCAAAGTGAGAGTGAACAGGCTTCTTCTGGGTAAGCTCACTCCATCGTCGACTCTGTCTCTGTCACCACTGACCTAGACTAGAGACAAGAGCAAACCCATCTTTAATAAAAAAATCTTTAATAGAAAGAAGCGCATCTCTTTGTGTTACGGATTGGGGCTTTAGTTTCTAATGTATTAAAACAGCGGAGTTGTCTGTTTTTGACGTTTCAATTACCAACGTGGTTGCCTTATAATTTGTTTTAAGTAAAACATGAACCAAGCAATTGTTAAGCCGAGTTGGGATCACATGGGCAGGAAGGAGACCTTGTGAAGCTATCAAATTTAGAATTGACAGGAGCGGGGGTAATTGTTGTTTGTAGCAAATTAATGTTTCCTAATATTGAGACGGTTTTACAGTGCCTAAAAGTAATGTAGTTTTATCTAAGCTGTTCAAGAAATTGCTTATGTTTGTTTGTGATCTTGTTCTATAATGCTAATAGTAATATTTTTTTGGATTTTGCAGGATCGGCAGTTGGCATCAGCAAATAGCGGCGTAATGCTAAGGTTCAAAGTACCTATCTTTAATAAAGATCACCACGCCATCATTCGGATTGATAAGGTTTTTGGTTTGGAATGCAAGACATTTAGTGCTGTAGGATATCTTAAATAATCAGCAGATTCATCTGGAGTACAAGTGAACGACGACGAAACGATAATACCTACTGTCCAGCTCGTTGTTAATGTCATCGATTGACGCCATTGACAATAATCAGAAAGAGGTATTTGTATAAAGCGAAGGGTCCGAGTGTGTGGTGATTGGCGTACGAAACAGTAAAATAATTAAAGCGAACAAGTTTTGAAAGTACGTGCAACAGAACGATTACACAAAAACAATAATTGATAGACGCATGTGGCCGTGAATGTGAATTTGGGGCTATGAAGAATACAAATACAAATATTTTAATTGGAACAAAAACATATTAACAATTTTTGTGTACGTTAATACTGCGTTAGTTAAGTAACTGTGTCGCAGTTATTGGTGCCGATTCTGTTGTACACCGAACTAAACTAACTAAACTATCACTAAAATTCCTTACTTTTGGCTATGAGAATCTTAACGCTATTCTGCAAAATAAAATCTCTAAATTTAAAAATAATTTTGACACATCTAAAATCAAATTTGACCATTATTGCGACTCCACGTGGTACTTGTTTGCCATACCACGTGATCTTTTTTTAGAACCGTAGGCGCGCATTATGTGCGGCCTCGCTTGTTTTGTATGGAATTTTTTACTTTTTGTATGGAAAATATAAAAAAATATTACCAACACGTTGAGATTTATAGGTTTAAGGATTTACCAAGGGGGTCGAAATTTTCATTATTTTTGCGATACGACACACCGTTTTCGAGATATAAGCAAAAGAAAAGAATAAAAGATACAGTACTGTTTTTGCATCTGAAGTCGAGGTGTTGGTGTGAATTTTAGTTCATGACAACTAATTTTATTCCACACCTTTTAATCGCGATTAAAAATAGTCAGATTTAGTTAAGACAATCAAAATTTTAGGTGAAAAACATAAAATTCAGAATAGCAAAATTGCCATTTTCACTAAATTATAATCTCAGTGCCATCTTAGTGCTGTCAAACTAAAATATAGTTAAGTTGTGTCAATTTAGTCAATTTCAGAATGGGAAATCGTCGTTTGACAGGAATAAACTAAATTTTGGTGATTTTTAGTCTAGTTTAGAGAATTTTGTGACAAGAGAATCGGCACCATTAGCGCTCAACCCAGGAGCGAAAGACAACTGAGTTCCATAACATTAACATTTTTTTTTGTGTGAGTACTTAGAGCGTGATATAACGGAAGTGGTTGTAAATGTCAGGGGTATATTATGTGAGTCGTAAGAAAGGCACTTTTCGGTTTCTATACAATTAATTATTTGTTTGATGACAATAATACATGAATAAATGTTGATATTTAAAGTTAGTATTGAAGTTACGGTCGTACATAATTTAATTATGAATAGTATTAAAACTAACCGACTTATGATTATTATTAAGTTTGACAGCAATATAATACATATAGGTATACATTTGCAGAGAGCATCAGTCATTGAATCGCTTGCTGTTCTAAGTCCCGTAGGGTTTGCTCTGATCTAAAAAGTATTTGTTTGACTCCTGTGACTTCCCTCAAGAAGATGTTGCCGTTTGAGCTCCAACAGAAGTCGTACTTGTTGAGTTTTGCAAATTCCTTGGCGGTGAAAAATAGTTTTCTAGAACTGGCGGGAAGGTGTTCTAATATAAAAATCGGTCGCCCTTTACCATTCATGCCAATGCTGCGAGTATTGAGACGATCAACTCCACTATGTGTTTTTAACACAATCAAAATGAAATCAAATCCGGGCCGCGGTGATTAATGGAATTTTAGTCTGGACATTGGAAAATTCAATGATAAACGGCCTAAACGTATCTGGTTTACCCGGTAGGCGTTACACTTTGCGTAAGTCTGAATCTATCTTTAAATCAACTACGAGTATCGCAGTGAAGTCCGACGCTGCTTCGTTTTTTGCGGCCATCCGTGTGTACCAAACACGGATACCCTACGGACCTAATAGCCCTTTAACCGTTGGTTGACCAGTTGACTGTGGTTAATCTAATACATTTTTATCCGGTGTTTGACTACGGATCAAAAAACCGGCCCAAGTATAGTCAAACTTAACCATTGGTTTTTGTAGCCAGTGTAGTGAGACATCATTTCCTAAAAATAGCTGTTTTTTTGACAGATAATTTCGATATCCCAAAGAAAGCATCGTTGTATGGTGCCTGTGGCGTAGAATCGCAATGTAAGCAATATTTGCTCAAAAGGCGCTATGGCTTGATTCCTAGGTTGTGTAGTGAAGATGAGTTGGCCAATTAAAGATCTTCGAGAAACTATAAATATGTAAGTACCAACCTTGTAGTGGGACTTTTTAGATAACCGTTTCATTTGATATCCGATACCGTTGGCAGAAGTCTACACTATACCAGGTGGTCAAGGGTAGGTTACGTGGTCTAAAAAATTTCGGTATTCTCATTAACACTCACTCCGCAAAAATATCATCTTCTGTAGAAATTTCCGACATGATGGTGCCGATTCTCTTGTCTCAAAATTCTCTAAACTAGTCTAAAAATCACCAAAATTTAGTATATTATTACGATTTCCCATTCTGAAATTGACTAAAGTGACACGACTTAACTATATTTTAGTTTGACAGCACTAAGATGGCATTGAGATTATAATTTAGTGAAAATGGCAATTTTACTATTCAGAATTTTACGTTTTTCACCAAAAATTTTGATTGCCTTAATTAAATCTGACTATTTTTAATCGCGATTAAAAAGGTGTGGAAGGTGTGGTGTGTGTCGTGTGGTGTGTGGTGTGGTGTGGTTTTATTAGTTGTCATGAACTAAAAAAATCACACCAACACCTCGACTTCAGATGCAAAAATAGTACTGTATCTTCTTTTCTTTTGCTTATATCTCGAAACCGGTGTGACACTTTATGCACCCCGTAAACCTCCAAAACTCAACGTGTTGGTAATAATTTTTCATATTTTCCATACAAAAAGTGAAAAATTCCATACAAAACATGTCGAGGCTGCACAAAAAGTGCGCCAACGGCTCTAAAAAAAAAATTACGTGGTATGGCAAACAAGTAGCACGTGGAGTCGCAATTGCCAAATTAGATTTTAGGTGTGTCAAAATTATTTTTAAATTTAGAGATTTTATTTTGCAGAATAATTCTCATAGCCAAAAGTAAGGAATTTTTGAGATAGTTTAGTTAGTTTAGTTCGGTGTACAACAGAATCGGCACCAATATCTAACTAAATTTAAATTCATGTTAGCTAATACCTACAAATAATACTTGAGAAATATGTCGTTGATAACAAGAAAACTTGTACAAACATCTGTTGTGAGTAAACTATCTGCCATATCGTTACTAATTGTTAGTTATTTGACCCTTGGATAAACTAACAATTGATCAAAAAACACATTTAGCTACTACGGAACCAAAAACCGGCCCTTAGCCGAACCAAGATATAACTAAAGTAGTTAAGATCGATAACGCGGAAATGTATGTCGAAGTCTTTATGTACGACCGGTTCAGAATACCTGGAACAAACTAAAAACGGTAGCTAGGGTACCTACTCGCTATTTTTAGCATCGCTGTTTTATTCAAGTGTCGAGGAAAGGACTATAATTATTATATAATTAGATTTAAATAATGTGCTATTGTGTATGTTATTTTATGTAAAATATTTGCAAATATAGAAACATCTATATATATCGGCTATACATCTACGTATTTGTCGCTCAATTTAATCAGGTGGTGTTCACTAATCAAAATACACTGGCCTCTAAAGTTAGACCCACACTTTTAAAATTGCAAATTTTCCTAAACAGAAGCCAGAGTTTTGAAATGAAAAAAAATAACTTCTTATAGCAAATTTCATCAATTTTCTTCGAAATTATAATTTATAAAACATTAGTAGGTTTGTAACTTAAAAAAAACCCAAAAAAATTAAATTTTTTACTTATTGACAAAAAACTCAAACCACATCTCTAAGTATGTTTTACGCCTTATTAACATTTTAATAACTGGTGTTGCTGATTACGGCTTCAAGCCGGTTTGGCATACTGAAGACGAGGTTTCGGTGGCGATGTTGGGGAATATTCTGCCATTCTTCCATCAGGGCCTGTTTTAGGGCCCTGAGGTGATGGGAGGTGGTCTGCGGCTTCTGACCAGCCTCCCGAGTTCATCCCAGGCGTGCTCGATCGGGTTGAGATCATGACTTCTTGATGGCCAAACCATCAAGTTGATACCAACCTTCTGAATGTACTCTTGTGTGACCCGAGCGGTGTGTGACCGGGCGTTATCCTAATCAGTATCGATCCATCACCCATATTTACTAAATATGGCCCTGCATACTCATTAACTATCTCTTGAGCATATCTTTCCCCAGTCAGGGTGCCATTTTCTATGGCCACTAGCTCTGTGCGACCTTCTGAAGAGATGCGAGCCCATACGTGTACAGAGCCTCCTACCGTATTGGACTCTTTCTGTGAGGCAGGCTTACCAGATCGTTTGTATACTCATCGCCTTCCATCGGAAGTGAATAGTGAGAATCGAGACTCATCAGTGAACAAAACTCTTGCCCATTCTTCTTCATTCCACTGTATATGTTCACGGGCGTAGCGCAGTCTTGCTATTCGATGTGTTTTCTAGAGTTTGGGGCCACTTGCTGTCCTTTGGGGCTTCAGGTTTGCTTCAGCAAGTCTTCTTCTCACTGTAATGTCACTAATGTAGTATCTTCGGGTCTGAAGAAGCTGTTGCTGGACTTCAACTGCACTTGAGGTGGCGATTTTTCAACACAGTAGAGACATTATAGCGGTCTTCTCGAGTACTAGTGCACCTGGGTCTGCCATTACCAGGTCTCCTCAGATGGTTTCCAGTTTCTTCGTACCTTCGCTTCACCTACCGGACCAATCTTAATATTACACCTTTTACTTATAATATCATTGATTACACCCACCATTCATGCAGTACGACGCAATACTGAAGCCTAGTTCCAGAAAAGCCATGATTCTTCTTGCAAGCCATGATTCCTGCAAGGCTAAAGAGGCATGTTAAATAAAGTTTACGTACTGTAAACAGCTTGGCCTTTGAAACGAAATTCATCGATCAAGAAATAAATGTGAAAACTAAAAAAGAAACAAAAAAGTTAAAAGTACGACACCAATTTGAAAAGGAGTGTTTTGTGGTTAAAGATTTTTCAGCCATTCCTTAAAAGAAGGTTATCGACTATAAAGTTTTTATATAAAATAAAAAATATGTAATCCCTTTTATTTCGAAGATATATCTAGTGTAGGTACTTTAAAAGTTATTGCAATTTTAAAAGTGTGGAACTAAGTTTTGAAGGCCAGTGTATTAATATTAAAAATGTTTATTTATCCTAAGATATTTCTAGTAGTTGTGACAATTCATGATCGAGTCCCTAAACATGTTTGGAAGCAGAAAATAACGTTATTTATTGTAATTCAGTGTAAATGTTTTACTGTTCCATTTTTATTTAAATTTCCAAGATAATATTTACAACTCGTAATTTAAAACCTGCCAGCTTTTTGACACGTTTCCTGTTGACAGCGATACGGAAGAACTTTATGATGCCCTATGATTTTAGGTTGGAATATTAAATTTTAATTTTAATAGTTTGTTAGTTTATTTGGTATAAGAAGTTTATCCAGTGTACGTACTTATGTATTTTTATCCTCCGTAGTAAATATTATAAAATCAATAGTTTGAATTAACACCAATTTCGAAGTCGACATGGTGCCTGTCGTCTTGAGTCAGGTTATCAAGTCATATTTATCTACCTACTGTAGAAGTAATCTTATGTTAAAATGGCATAAAATATCTTTATCATATTTAAATAAGTGCAAATAAACTTAATGCGTATAAAATGTGTGTAATATTCAATTTCATGCTGTTCGGTATAAGATTACGAATCTCGACATGGAGAAAATTTGGTACTCCATACTTTCATGGACACGTGAAACATGCAGCCAATGAGTTTATCTCCACTAATATTATAAAGAGGAAAGATTTTTTTTGATCTTTTTTATGTTTGTAACGAATAGGCTCCAAAACTATTGAACCGATTTAAAAAAATCTTTCACCAATAGATAGCTACATTATTACAAAATAACATAGGCTATAATTTATTTGAAAAAAAAACAGGGATTCGTAAGAACATTTAAGAAAATTGCAATATTGTAACCCAAGGTAGAAAACCCAAAAACGTTTTCGGCGTGCGCTGCGAAAACTATTAATGATAGAACAAAATAATGTACTACACGTTTATAGGTCTTATTAATGTCTACAAAAAAGTCCGCGAGACACCACATCCATCTATTATAGTTAAGTCACAATAACAGCTTTTGTGTTCTAACATTTAATTACAATGCAGGTAGGAAGAAAGGTTGGTTCCATTCGCGTCATGGTATGAACCCTTACCCAAATAAATTTTTTCATCACCAGGACTATTTGTTTTTAAAGAACTTCGAGACAATGTCATTGCAGCCACCATCATCACCGGACCCGCAGCCGGACAGCTCGCACACATTCCACGTGTTCCAATGATACCGACGGATTTGCCTATTTCGTTTAAGAGGCTGCAGTTCCCGGTTAAAGTTTCATTTGCTTTAACAATAAATAAGTCCCAAGGACATACCTTTTCACTGGTCGGCAGTGACTTGAGAAAAGAGTGTTTTTGTCACTGGCAATTGTATGTTAGCCTGTCCCGCGTGGGGTCTTCGGAAAATCAGTTTATTTTGCTTCAAACGAATACCACTTCAAATATACTTTACAGAGAAGCCTTGCAATGATTTTACACTTTAATCTCATTTTCTTTCTTTTTACATGACTACAGAAAGGTTAGGTATATTTTTTCTTTTTTTTTCGATTTGGTATCCAAATAATTTTGTTTTTTTTTTTTAATGAGTCATGTCAAAACTATTTTCATTGTGTCTTCCATGACATTGTACATTGCTTCTGCGATAGTAAAATCCTTCTCTTACTTTAATATCAAAATTGTGAAGGTGTGTGTGTTAGTATGTAGGTATGTTTGTCCCCGCTTCACGTAAAAACTACAATACATAGGTACCGATTGCGATGGAACTTTGTACTTATATAGCTGGAGTTCTGTAATAATACATAGGTAACTTTTTACCCCGAAATTTTCCCAAAGAATCCACTATTACGCGGGTGAAACCGCGCGCACAGCTAGTATAATATAAAATCACTGCATGCAGCTATAAACTTTCCATCTAAGTAATAATATTATATTTAACCGGTTGCTTAATATAATTATTCTAATATTGATACAGGCGCGCGGCGCGGCGCAGTCATCTGTATCCTGTGTTTAATTACCTAACTATATTTTATTTTAGATGGAATAAGAGTTGAAAACAATCAATTACTATTTATTATTATTATCTCTTACAACATTTAATGACTTTAGTAAGTAAATAAAGTATTGTATCTGTAGTATTGAATTCAAACGACACGTTGATATTAATTTACTATAATATGTTGCTATTATAAGTCTATGATATGTTGGAAATACAGCTGTCTGTCTAAACTGTAAGGAAAATTACAATCACAGTTATTTTCAAATACTTAATAAACGTACAAAATATTAAGTTAAGGGATTTAAGGGTTTTCATTTCTTTTCACAACTTTTACATTTTCGTTAAAAACTGAATAAGACGTTGAAAAGAAAAACTATGTAAAAGAAAAATCTGTTCATGAAAATGTACAATATTTTGACCCTTTAAAACGTTTAAAGATAACATAATATTTAAAGTTGAATTAGTTTTATAAAACGATGAATTTACTTTTAAATTAGTCAAATAAAAAAGGAAATAGGTATATAGTGTTCCTCTTACGTAAACCTTTAAACTGACGAAATTATGAAAAGCTATTTTAATACTTAGATAAAATACCTGTAAGTAAGTATTTGATACTGTTTACTAGAGTAAATCGGTATTATTTCAGATTTTGTTATAGTTATTAGATGTTCATTAATTGCATTGTTATGTTATCAGTGGCATACTTTTAAAGGTATTGTTACAAAAATAACTACGTAGGTACCTTCAGTGTTGTCCATTGTTCTATTGGTTATCTACGTCATAAAGAGTAAGGTAAGTTCTCCACATCGCTGTCACTGTGGCGAAGTTGTCAACAGCCTCGGACACCACGGCCTATATTGCAGCCGAAGTGCGGGCCGCTTAGCTCGGCACGCAACATAAATGACATCATCCGACGAGCTCTTGTCACCGTCGGCGTTCCAGCTGTATTAGAACCTAATGGCTTGGCACGCGACGTGGCAAGAGACCGGTCGGCATGTCTTTATTTCCTTGGAAGGTGGGTAGGCCTTTAGTGTGGAACACAACGTGTGTCCATACTCTTGCGTCATCCCATCTTCCTGGCTTGGCGTGCTGTGCTGGCGCTGTTGCTGCGGCTGCGGAAAACCTCAAGCGGCGAAAGTATAATAACTTTATCGGTAATGTTATTATATTTTTCAGCCATTTGGGGTTGAAACCCTCGGGACGTGAGGTCCGAGTGCTCATGGTTTGTTCAACGAAATCTCTAAATGGCTGGTTGACACTTCCCGTGACCCAAGGGCTGGCTTTTACCTGGGCCAGAGGCTAAGCATCGCCATACAACGTGGCGATGCCGCCAGTCTCTTGGGTACATTACCAGTCGACAGCGATGCGGAGGAATAATTCGACGCCATATTTTAATTTATTTAGGTTAGGTTATATAATATATTTATTTTGTTATGTACTTAATTTAGTACTAATAAGAAGTTTATAGTTTTATTTAGATTGATTAAATAATATGTTTTCGTATGTGTAGATCGACGAAGTACTCTCTGCCTTTGCAATAATAAAGACTTTACGTAAGGTAAGTAATTTTTTTTCCGGCACATTACTACTTTCCGGAAATTAATATATAAAAATTGGTGGGAAAATTTGATGACGTCAAATTTGTTCGCAGAGTTGCAGACACAACGTCAAAGAAATAATTTTGTGGGGTGTTCTCGATTTTATTAGTGTAGGTAGATAAAGGTAATTACTATTCATATTGAGAATAAACTTAGCAGCTCTTAGGATTATTTTATTTGCTAGAATCGCTTGAACTTATCAACCAGTTAGTGAATCTTGTGATGCCGCAATCGGGAAGTATTCAGGTACCAACTACATTGAGCGCAGTGCATATTTTATGTGATTGTGAAAGTAGGTATCTTGAAACGGTTCCGATGCACTGCATGCATACCTACGTGTTTAAACATCTTTTAATTTGCGTAAGTACCTACCAATATAGTGGTTTAAGTTTGTCTGAACCATAGACAAATAAATGATTACACGTTCATGAACAAGGAAGTGGAAACAATCAACTAATTGTTATTTACTTTTAAGATTTTTTGCATACCTACCATAATTACCAAAATGTATCTAAGTTTCCTTACATGTTGAAAGAATTTTCATGAAACAAAAGAATTTAAAAGAATTATCTGTACAGAGGTGTAAGAAGATAAATAAGCATAGCTGAAATATTTATGCTATAGAATAGGTCCAGGATATAAAACAAAGTTGGATAACGTTTATATTTCCTTTACTGTGCATGAGTGCAGCGCCTCAAGTCTGCTATTACAATAGTGTCAGAATGGTCTATCATTGATTTCATAATTGTTGATTTTGACAAGTTTGGTAATCTACTAATAGAATGGCGTCATTATGAGTTTCCAATGGTCAACCACTGACACTCCATTGAAAGAAATAGCATAGAATGGTAATCTCGTACATAATTACAAATTAATGATTGACGTATGCGGTAATGAAAAAAATTTACTAAATGTTCATTTAAATACTTTTTCGAAAATCATTTCTACTAACGGGTTTTATAATACGACAATTGTCATACTACCACGATTCTATTACGAGACCACTGACCGACCAATGATCGACCATTATTAATTTTGCAGATTACGAACTTTTAGCAAAATGACAATGGGATCGTGTTGGAATGACGAATTTATAAAAAAATAGCAGACTTGGGGCCCAGAACTAGTGCAGGCGGCGCCTCGACGTTTATGTAAACTTCTGTGCTGTTCACTCATACAATTGTAAAAGGGTTAGATATAACTAATTACATACTTTGTCGTGAATAATTCTGGTGATACAAGACAAATTGTCAGCTCCTGGAATTGTTCACTTAGGTACGCACATAATATTAAGTGTGTTTGTCTTTGTCTACTCACTGTGGTACCTATTTATTGTTCACGCGGCCCGTGGTCGCACGGATTTCATTAACATGTCTTGCTTGTTATATGCCAGTGGAGTATATGCACACAAATTATTTTGTGGGTTTTCTTTTTTTATTTACGCATCACCTTGTGAAGCTAAAAGTCAACATTCACAGGGACTTTTGTAATAATTCTAAATATTAGAAGGAGTGTCCATATTGAACGGTGTTAAAATATTTTCAGTTGGTAGGTACTTACTTTTCGAGCCGGTCACCAAGCTTGTCGGAGAGGTGGCTATCTTTAGGTTTGGTCAGGTCCGAGTCGTACAGGTCCCGCTTGTAGCCTCTCCAGAAAGTGGGCATCATCCAGACGAACCATGTTTTCGAAAACCAATTTGCTCTCTTATAGTTGTTCGTCTTCTTCTCACGGTTCTTCGGTGGCACTTTTTTGAGATCACACGGATCTTTATTGCCACTAACCATTTTGAATTAAGAATTAAAATATTTTTAAATATAAATAAAAAGTCTTTAAGTGCTCGTGTTTATAATCTAGTCACGCAAAGTTAGTTCGGAATGAATATCGTCATTTTTGTCGGTGCAATAATAGTCGCGGACGAAGCACGTTAGCCGGCAACTAGGCGAAACGCCTGATTAGCAACGACACGAAGCGAGCACAAGCTGCCTCCTACTGAGTTGCGCGCGCGCAGTCGGTGCGTATTAATACCTACTTAAAAGCGCTACGAATTCACGGCGCGGCGGCGGCGCCAGAGTTCGTCCCCGTCACGTTAAGCTTTTAATGAACGTTATACTAACGTACAAGTAGTTCCGGAAAATGATTCTCGTATCACTTATTTTCACATTGGTAAAGAAGGCGTGCTCAGTTCTACAGAAAATGTATCCAATATAATATAATAATAATGTATAATATCCGGTCATAGCTATAATTCTACTTAATAAATTATGGATTTATGAATGCCAATAAATATTAGTGCAGGTAGCAACTGGCGACGATATTTACCCAAGGGCTACCTGGATTACCAGGCAGACAACAGCTTCATAGATTGGGTTGGCAAGCGTTGACATTTCAGCTTTGTGGGCCCCATGGCCCAATGCTATAATTGTCGGTAATTTCGCCGGCACGCACATCCTTCAGTAGGATCTTAGGAATGCTGCTCGGCGCCCGACAGATAAAGCATAGTGGTAGCAATTTTCCGGACAAGGAGTCTTAAAATCTGTAACTTCGCCAACTTTAGTTTTCAAAGAATCAATAGGTTTTTAAAGATTAAAAACCTATTGAAAAAAAGAAAAATGTCAAGCATAAATATGCTTGACATTTTTCAGAAGCAGTTAAAATAATTACCGATAAAAAAATGAGATGTTTTAGTTCGTTGCTTATTATGTTGAGCGTGCACGTTGTTTCCTTGCATTTCAGAGTTGATTTGGGTGTCCGGTTTTCGCAAGTATTGTCTCTATCGGGTTTGTAGTCTCCTATCACTCTCACTACTTACATAATTAGGTATATAGGTTGGTAAGCTAGTTATACAGGCTGTCGGAAACTGGGTACAAAGCCTTAAGGGGGTAATAGTTGACACTATTTAGAGCATTTTGAGCCATCATGTCTTAGACGAATTACGTTTTTATTATTATTTATAATTACATTTTTTTTGTATTTTTTTTAAATATCCCAATTTCTTACTGTTAATTGCCAAAAGTTAAAGTTGGTATGTAATTTTTTTTCTAACGTATGTCGTAGATAACTTTTAAATTTGAAAAAAGCTGCGTTGTTTATGTCATTTAAAAAAATAAATAAAATAAGCCTCAATCGTTCATAACCGAAAAAAAACATGCTCAAAATGCTCCAAATGGTGTCAACTGTCACCCCTTTAAGCTTCGTCCTTAGCAGCGTCCAAACATCCTGTATATGACTAGCATAATTGTGCCTGGTTTCCTCTGGGAAAAAGGAAAAACGATAGTTCAAATAAACATTTAAGTGGTTTTATCAAGTTTTACGTAATTAATTTAACAATAAAGGGCACTACTGTTTCGGATTCTCTTGAATCCAGTGGCTAGCGGAGCTCTCATCAGTGAACTTATATGTTCTACACTCGCGGTCAAATATTATGGGTCGATGACGAAAATCCCTGTAACTTGTAAATGAACAATGGTACATGCATGAAACAAACTTTACATTACAGAGAATTTTGATATCGTATGAAATAAAACCTTAAAAGATCTAAAAAATATTTAAAAAGAAATAAAACCTCGAATTTGGAAATCATTTCAATTCGCGGTTGTTTTACGTTTGCTAGTTTTTTCACTTTTGTTTTCATTCTGTCAAATCAAAAATATAAAAGGCGGCCAATGTCGTCTTTCACCATGATTATTGAATTACTATCATGTCGCTAACACCAGAAGAATGTACACGTATCGTCACTATGTTAAAAGAAGGCAGAAGTCAGCGAAGCACAGCAAGAACTATAGGCGTATCACTTTCTACTGAGAAATTGGGCGGAACATAAGAAGACCAGGAACCGGCAGACCGAGATGTACTACGGCTCGAGTGAATCAATTTATTGTTACGGCCATGTTCTGAAATCGGCACCTCACGGCAGTAGCAGTAACAAATCAACAAATTTTTAAGTGTACTGCAATATCGCTTTGGGTCTAGCCTGTAAGGATATTTGTATGTTTGGTGTTAAACTACGGGAAACCAGTAAAGACGACGCAAGTGAGCAGAGTGTAAGGCGGCGGCTCCTTGAAGCTAATTTGACCTCACATAGACCCCAAATGGTCCAAAACTTGAAAGGGAACATCGGGCAGCAAGATTACGTTACGCTCGCGAACACGCACAATGGGGAGACGAAGAATGGGCAAGAGTAATGTTTTCAGACGAATCCAAATTCATCCTTTATACACATGATGGACGGCGAAGAGTCTACCGATGGCCAGGGGCACGTTTTCTTCAAGCTTATTTTGAGGAAAAAGTGCCGTTCGGCTGTGGATCTGTTATGGTTTGGGCTGGAATCTTTTCAGAGAGTCGCACAGAGTTAGTGCTGATAGAAAATGGTACGCTAACTAGTGCAAGTATGTGGAAGAAATTCTTGATGAGCGTGTCGGCCCATATTTAATTAATATGGCTGAAAATTCAATATTCATGCATGACAACGTCAGGCCACATACAGCTGAAATTGTAAATTAGTATTTTCAGGACGTTGGGATCAATCGTATGGACTGGCCCGCGAGAAGCCCGGACCTGAATCTAGCTGGATTCAGGTCCGGGCTTCTCGTAAAAAAAAGAAATCGAAACCTCGCCCCAAATACACTTTGAGACCTTAAACATGCGTTAGTGGAAGCATATACCAATATCCCGCAACATCGCGTAAGAAACATAACAGCATGCCCAATCGCCTGGCAGCTGTGAGAAGAGCCCGTGGAGGCAATACAAAGTATTAACTTTGTTATAAAGTTCGTTTTTGTGAGGTACCAACCATTATTTTTTCAACGTAAAGGCATATTTTGTTTTTTATGTAATTTTGACAACTAATATTTTTTAAACATTTGGTGTTTTTTTATTAACAGGTAAATTACCTACAACATGCAGTTTAATTTATGCCGCTAGCTAGCTCTATTATTTTAAGAGTAATTTTAGTTTTTCGTACTGACCCGTATTCTTTGTCCGCGAGTGTAGTTATTCCGGTTCTATAGCCATCGCCTTCGCTGTGTTTCATTTCACGACTCGATGATAAAGCCCTACGGAACTTGACAAACCTGTGTATGTACTTGCACACTTGCCCTACCGGTTGAAAGTTCACTGTTTCTTATTTCTCAAGCAAGATTCTAGCCTCTAGGGACAAAAAGTCCCTTCAGCCATCAAGATGGATTGCAAAAATATATTTAATTTTGTGTTAAATACTTGGTTTGTAGTTTATTTTCGCTGTTTGGCTGAGAATAGGGAATAAATTTTCGTGTGAACTTATGTTGTAGAAGCAGTGACCTCATATTATTCATCTTAATCACTTGACTTGGTCGGCTGAAACCAGGCAATAGAAATATTATTTTTAATTAAGGTGTGTTTGTTTAAAATTCAGTATATCAGATAATTTAATTCATTGTATAATTTGTTGACGCGGAAGATAGAAACAGAAGAAGCGTAATAGACTGAGTTCACTGACTGGGGGATCAGTTCAGTGTCAGATATTTGTGGCATGCGATTCTCGCCTCGTACGCGCTTGAATAGTAGCTAGGGACAAAAGCGAACTTGGACACATTAAAAAAAAAACAACGTGGTCTTTAAACATATTAAAGTTAGTACTACATTTTTACTTGATGCACAGAAAACCTTGAACAATCGATTGCAAAAGTGACCACTACTAACATCGGAGGTACCTACTGACGCACTGACAACTACTGAGATGAAGGTCCTCTTGATGATCATGTTGCGTTATTGTAATAGTTGGTAATTGATTTGTATAAACACGGTTACGATACTAATAATGTTGTACAATCACACATTGTAAACGAAGATATAAAACAATTAGACAACGCGAGACACGAAATTGAATAGCTATATGCTAACTGGACAAAAAAATAAAAAAAGCTGATAGGTACTGATAATAACAATGAAAATAAAAAAAAACTATTTACATATAACTGACCCTGAAACTAAAGTTTAGGCTAACCTCTGCTTAACTTTTTATGTGAACTCGTCCTAGAAAAGTTCTAACCAGATTCCCGGCAACACTTTTATGATCAAAGATTCTGTTAGAAGATCATTCAATGCAATAAAATCAGATCTTGCGACGATACTAAAATGTAACAGCTAACAGGATATAAAGTAAAATGCAAGAATATAGAGGGAAAGTCAACGAGGAATTTGGCTGTGCAAGTAGGTAGATACTTAGGTACCTACTATTTTTCTCGTAAGCCTACCTATTTATATTTTTAATGAGTAAGTAGGTACTGGACTATAAGCTGCATGAAAGCAATGAATTTTAGAAAGGTGACATTATAGTGTCCAGTTAAAAGTGCATATGATTGGAATCCACTTCGAATTTTAATAATAAGCAGACAAGCATACTTTTTGGGCTACTTAAACTAGGTAGGTACAAACAAATGTTTTGTTCACAAGCAGTTCCAATGTCGGTGAGCATAACACACAAATAAGTTTTAAAGTAAGTACTTGTGCCATACGAGAAGATTATGCTCGCGGTTCGATTGAGTGTGACGTTGTAATCGTATATTTTTCCAGAAGGTAACCGCGAGGTAGCGATGGAAGGCGTGGTGTCTACGTCACTGGCCTCCAAGCTTCTCACGTTGATCATCAGAGTCTACGCTACGCATCGTCAGAATGTGAGACGGTTTAACAACATGGTGACGCTATTGACGGAGTAGATCAGTGTTCCGGTGGCATATGATCAGCGTATTGAAGTGTTATTGAGGCGTGCAGTGGGGTCATCTGGCCGGCCGGTAACAATGCGTCGGACACAATACGTGACTCTATTGACACGCCGCATGACGGCCAATGGTGACCAACGACCAACACTCCCGCGCCATCGCGGCGCGCGCTCGGAGTTCACGCACAAACGGGTTACGTATTCAAAGATTTAAACGTACCGAGGCCTTGCGATTTTGCTCATCGTTGTTCACTTACTTTTGTGAGGTTCATAGGTTTTAGCTCACGCTCGCACGGACGTAAAAATATTGCGGCGGGATTTTATCGCGCACTGGATTTTCTACTCTCAGTGTTGTTACCGAGTGTTGAGAATCCAACAGAGAGCATCCCAGCGCGTCGAAAAAACACACTGTTGGGTTTTCAACTACTGGCGCTAAGCAGAGCGTTGTAATCCAGTGCGCGATAAAATCCTACCGCCATATTTTTATGTCCGTGTGAACGTGGGCTTACTCTTTCATTATCTTTTCCATCGAATTTGCTGTCTTTGTCATAATCATCATTGCTTACATCGCAATTTTCCTACATTATGTGGTATTTTTATTTAATGGTGCCTCACTTAGCACCCGCGTACGTATGAACGGTGTTAAACGGCGTCATATCAATATGACTAATGTTCAGTGACTACAGATTAATTTTAATTTTTCAGGAGTGGCGAGAAAATGACCTAGGAGCAATAGACACGGATATAGTGAAAGCCCAGAATAAATATGAGAAAGTAACCTTAGGGATAGAACCAACCTGGCAAGCGTTGGACCCTGCGACGGTGTCCATTGTTCTTGAGCCCAGATCTAGTGGCGGAGAACAAGTATTCGAAGAACGATATCCATGTTTGTGGTAAGTTGGTAGTAATGAGATATTAGAAGATTTAGCAAGAGCCCGCCCCCCTCATAGTGGACCGAGGACCTAGTGAAGGTCGCGGAAAAGGGCAGTCCTAAGCCAGTAGTTATAGTGATCTGTAAGGGAATTCTTTGTCCAGGAGTTAATGACAGAGATGATGATAATGCTGAAATTGTGATCCTGATTGATGCATGATAAAAGGAAAGAGGCCTTCACTTGGCTGTGCGTGAAACAAATCTGTCAATATTAATGATGTAAAACGATATAACGAGGTGGGCTACGACTACACCTGCGATTGGACACAGATCATCGTGACCACGACCGTTCTTTCAAGAGCGAAGGGAAGAAGAATTACTTTGCACACTCTTGTTTGAAATGATGGTCTAAGACTATACAAATACCAAAACGAATTGAAATCACATCAAAACCTATGTTTACCACAAATGATGTAACATTGGTGACCCATCTAAAAATATATATTTATTTGTTTCTAGTAAATTTTTTATGCAAATTTGATCAGTGACATAGACATTGTAAAGGTAAACAAGTTGGAATTACACCGAGGCCTTCATAATTTGTTTTGTTTGAACGAGTGTCCGCGTTTCGGTGCGCACCGCGCGCCGGCCGCTGCATGCCGTGTAATGATTTATGTACAATCGAACTGGAAAAAACCGAGACCCAGTACACGTTCATTCTCAAATAACGGATCTTCATGTTGATTAATTTTTGCCTTCCATTGTCAAGTTAATCCAATTGATAATGCAATGCTCGCTGACTGTGACATGTTTGTTACAACATACGCCACAACTCCATATAACATAGGCAAAATAACTATTACACAGTGTCTACGAGTACGCACGACGACATAACAAGGTATACTGTTCCAATATAAACTGACTTCTCAATGTACGAAAAACCTATACAATGCGAGGTCAGCGAAAATTGGAAATGTATAGCTTGATATATTGCCGTGTGTACATGCATGTCACTTATGGTGAATCATTCAGCATTCTCAGAAGTCAGTAGCTTATTACCTATTTATTTATTTTGGCTTTGTTTAAAACTAATGATATGTGTGCGTTATTTTAAAACGTGACTCGTGCCACTAATTTTGTTACAGATTTAGATATTATCAACGTCATCATAATAACGCGTTATTAATTAATCCCCTTTTTTGTTCATTTCTAGTGTGGTAATGATAACTGATTGATATTTAATGGCTGCATAATAGTCATTTCTTTGATTTAGGTTGGCGATTGATTTTGACGTGTACGTGCAGCAATTAGAAAACCATAAACCACTTAGCAATTAAGTACTTATTGGATTAAGAGAGCTATTTACCCATATAAAAACACGATATTAGTTTCGTATTTAAACATATTTCAGATTTAGGATATTTATACTCAACAAGTACCACAAACTACTGTAAGTAAGTACCGTAGTAGTGAGTAGACTGCGCACTAAATTTATTAGAGGATATATAGAACCAAAACGAACACCATTACGAAAATCAACTTTATTTATTTACTCATATGTCTTACATTATTTTAAAGACTCTTTGACGTGAGATCAACAGTCTTAAAGCAATTAAAGCAAAATAAAATAAATGGGAAATGCGCACTCTTACACCCCCGGTCGTGTATAATTACGCAGTGAGTTCGATAAGAATGAGCGGGCATTGTAAGAATGTGCAGTTGACAATTCATTATATTTTTGACTCAGATCACAAACAAAATCTGCAACACCTACAATACACACACACACACACATACACACACACACACACACATCACACACACACATGTGCTGTGCATTCTTCATGCCACCAATCATTGCAAACTATACATACAATCCAGTCTTCAAAGATTGGTACTTTATGAATTTCACCACAGCCTGGGCATATCTAAGTTTTCTTAGAACCAAGTTTTGGTTGTGGTTGAGTTGCCGTCTTTGGTTTAGGCTTTTCAATATTTTTGCAACAGGTACTTGCAGTTGCCATAAGCTTATTTTTTTTGTAGTTCTTTAGCTATAGACCTTTTACTCTCGCAGTCTTACACGTTCGTATCCTGCGCAGTCTTACACCTTCGTTAATTCCAATTGTTCATACTGGTGTCTCCGTCTATGCAGGCAGAATGGCCTGAACTAATGTCGCCGGTACTGTCTTCCGAGTCGGAAGACAGTACCGGTGACATTAGTTCAGGCGGCCGACTGTGTTCGCTTGCTAAATCTCACAACATAACTTTAAATTACTTTAATATAGTGATTTTCAACGAATTGAAATCGAAGAAAAATAAGTTCAAACAGTAATAAAAACTTCAAACTCACCTGGCGCATCGTATTTTCTCGGTAAACCAAATATATTCCGGGAGCGAGAACAGGTACCGTGCTGGTTCAAAACAACACTGATGTTAGCTACGAACTTCACTCTGCTGCCGAGCTATGACGTCTTTGCAGTCTTACAGAATGCGCAGTCTTAGACCACCCTACCCTACAGTGTGGTAGTACTGGTAACTACTACATACCTATAAAGTTTTTGTAAGTAACGAGTAGGTAACGTTCTTAATTAATTAAAAAAAAAAAATATCTACTCGTAGGTAGTTCCGCAATATAAATTATATTAAACTACTCGTACCTACCACAATGAATGTCTATTAGAAAATAATATTTTAAGCAAGTGTTAAGTACTTAGGTACTTATTACATAATACTTTTGTTTATTTTTAAGGTAGTTAAAATAGGAACCCAAGCATAATTAATGATTTTGTATTTATGTTAACGTCCATTATTTCTTCATTGATTAGCGGTGAGTCATTTGGATAACGATGCACTGTCATTATTGAGTCCAATTATTAATTTAACTTAAACGAGTTCATTTGGTCACCTTTATTTTTTATACATCCATTTGGCTGTAATTTCATAATACTTACTTTCTGATGAGCAAACTTGAGCACAAAAAAAAACTTGCCATAATCAATCAGATATAGCTATTATGCACAGACGTGATTCGTCTTCTCGTTTACATTTAGGAACAATAGCACCGGTGTATAAGCATATATCTACAAAACCGGAACTATACGTCCGCCTGTTGTTCTCAACACTTTGCCAGTTCATTTCATAGGTACTTAGCTTGCCTTTTTAATACTTACAGCGCAATATTAAAGGAGCATCGCAAAGGCGTGTGACTTGGCTGGAGTCTAGTTTTTCTATTTTAGATGCAACTAGTACTGGGTACAGGTAAATGCTATACATGGCATGGTGACTGTGCTAAATATAGCATCAATGTAGTTAATGCTGCTGTACTTGGAAGGCAAGGACCGTTAGTGGCGGGAGCCAGGCGGCGCCGGCGCCGGCGACGGGGTGCGATCAGTCTTTCTCGTTTTATCTTCAGCCACGGTGCCCACGGTACATTGTGCTCGAATGCACGTAATGGTGAATCACCTGCATGATATTTTGTAACGATGAGAATTTATTGAGATAATCGTTGCGTGTGACCTTGATGGCAATCTTTTCTGGTCTCTGAATATTTATTCTGAGTCGGTCGTTCATAATTCGCTTTTGTTAAGCGTACTTTTCTTTTATTGATATGAAAACTATTTACAGTATATTTTCCACTTTTACTGAGATAAAGTGTAGCCTCCTGGCGATATAATGATATCGCTCTTATAGCCGTGGAACATAAAGTAGAGTACCTAAGGTCGTATTAATGAACCGTTTTCATTTAGTTTCTATAAGGCGTAAAACTTTTTCGGAACTGATGATATCTACCTACATAAATTAAAGTCACTTTTCGTGTCTGCGTGTGTGACCACGTTCTTCTTGTAAACTGTGCAACGGATTTTGACGCAACTAGCTTCATATGTTCTGACTGACCGACCACTTGACAATTCAAAAGTGCCTGTAAATGGTTTAATTGAAATAAATGCTTTTGAGTTTGACGCGATTTTGCCGTCTTTTAGATAATTTATTTCCAAAAGTTTTGTGTTTATTACATTCATATTGAACTTACATAAAATAAAATAAATCTCGATTGTTTGTCGAGTCCTAAAAACAGTGCGAAGCAGGACCGGGTTGCTAGTTATTTTCTTAATGAATTTAATGTAAAACTATGTTTATGAATGCCACTTAACGAAGCCGAGAGTCACTTGTGCTCCCCATCATTGTAATATTTTTTTTTGTACTGGATCAAAACTGGGAACCGTCTGGTTACGGAGATATTGATGGTTAAAATTCCAACATTTACTCTCGTTTTTTTACGAAAACAAGTTTTTAATGTTATAATATTATAACACAACTTTAAATACCCCCACGACCCCTGTAAAGTAGCATTAGCAAAATGTTTAGCGTTTGTTACATTGTGAACTACTGCAAACAGCAAATTTTTACACCATAAATAAAAGTCGTTTCCCAGCAATTATTTTTGAGCAATGTTACATAATTTGATGTACCTAATGCGCAATTGACGGCTATATGATGGGTCTTTTTCCATCCTGTATGTAATTTGATGTACAGAATGTGCAATTGACGGCTATGTGATGGGTCTTTTTTCACCCTGTATGTAATTTGATGTACAGAATCTGCAATTGACGGCTATGTGATGGGTCTTTTTTCACCCTGTATGTAATTTGATGTACAGAATCTGCAATTGACGGCTATATGATGGGTCTTTTTCCATCCTGTATGTAATTTGATGTACAGAATGTGCAATTGACGGCTATGTGATGGGTCTTTTTTCACCCTGTATGTAATTTGATGTAGGTACAGAATGTGCAATTGACGGCTATATGATGGGTCTTTTTCCATCCTGTATGTAATTTGATGTACAGAATGTGCAATTGACGGCTATATGATGGGTCTTTTTCCATCCTGTATGTAATTTGATGTACAGAATGTGCAATTGACGGCTATATGATGGGTCTTTTTCCATCCTGTATGTAATTTGATGTACAGAATGTGCAATTGACGGCTATATGATGGGTCTTTTTCCATCCTGTATGTAATTTGATGTACAGAATGTGCAATTGACGGCTATATGATGGGTCTTTTTCCATCCTGTATGTAATTTGATGTACAGAATGTGCAATTGACGGCTATATGATGGGTCTTTTTCCATCCTGTATGTAATTTGATGTACAGAATGTGCAATTGACGGCTATATGATGGGTCTTTTTCCATCCTGTATGTAATTTGATGTACAGAATGTGCAATTGACGGCTATATGATGGGTCTTTTTCCATCCTGTATGTAATTTGATGTACAGAATGTGCAATTGACGGCTATATGATGGGTCTTTTTCCATTCTGTATGTAATTTGATGTACAGAATGTGCTATTGACGGCTATATGATGGGTCTTTTTACACCCTGTATGTAATTACACTATTTATGTTACATATTTTTTGTGGTTGCTGTCATGCCTATGTAATTTTTTATTATTTTTGTTTTCCTTTATTGGCCAACCAACAATTGTTTACACTGTAAATAGTTGAAGTAAATATCTACCATAATCTAAGGTTAGTGTAACAATTTCTTACAGATTAGCACCGCATGCCCCTATATATTAAGTGTGCCGCAAACACTAAACTATAAAGAAAGATAGAAAGAAAAATTGATTTATTTGTCACAGAAGCACGTGCATACAAAAAGATAATTAGCGCTAATAATTAAGAAAAAAGTAAAAATAACAAAGAGATCTCTAATCACGAGCACAAAACAGAACTAAAATAACAACTAAAACTAAAATGAACAAGTTTAAAATTAACATTACGTGATGGAATATACAACTTGTATAAACAATACAAGTGAAATTCAATAGAACAGAACATACAGAGATACAACGAAATAGAAAAAAAAAATAAGCATTATTACTAGTTCTATGAAACTTGGCATATGAGTCAAAATGCACGTCAACAAAATCGCTGGAGATATTTAACAATTTGCAATGACGAGGAACGACTGAGTTTGCACCAAGTATTGTTCTGCGGAGGGTGTAAAGGAGTAATAGGTGCAGGAGGGAGTCTAGCAGGAGCCCGAAACTGAAACTTGGATAGTAATGGGGGACAATTGATTTTGCATCGGAGTAGCTTATATAAGAATAAGGAATCAATGATTATTCTACGCTTCTCCAATGAGACCATCTTAAAATAAGATAGTCGGGCTTCATATGATTGTATCCTTTTGCATTTCCGCTGGCATAGGCCAGATGCCAGAGGAATCTATTTTGTATTCGCTCCAGTCGAAGGATGAGCGTGGAATAATGAGGTCTCCAAATTGTACTGCAACATTCTAGGATACTACGAACGATACAGTTGTACAACAAGATTTTTGTCCGACTTCGCTTAAAACCAGCAACATTCCTTACAACAAATCCCAGCATTCTAGAGGCCTTTTTGATGACGCCCTCAACATGAGGTACAAATGTCAAGGCGTTGTCAAAAACAACTCCTAAGTCCCATTCGATCCACCTCCTGGATAACGTTAGGGCCGATATGATATACATACACTAGCCGTCTATTTCTTTTTTCGGGTGTATTTCACGGGGTAGCACATAATTGCGTTTAAGCTCATTTCATTAACGTTACACCATTGAAATAGGGAGTCTACGTCCCTTTGAAGTAATGTTGTATCGTTTTCAGATTCGATTGTCCTAGAGAATTCAAGGTCGTCGGCATACATAATCATTCTGAGAATCTTAGGCAGTGCGGGATATCGTTAACGAAAACATTAAATAGAACCGGTCAAATATGTGAACTCTGGGGAACTCCTGACGACGTCTTGTAGGTTCCAGATTGGAAACCATTAACTGCAACAAAAAAGAAACGATTTTCGAGTTAGGATTTTAGCTATTTGTAGAGTGTACCGGTGATTCCATACGCAGATAACTTCGACAGAAGTATATGGCGACGCACGCGGTCAAAGGCTTTGCTAAAGTCTGTGTAAATCACGTCAATCTGTATACCGCAGTCGCTGGCATGCGATAGTATTTGTGTAAAAGTCGCTAAATTAGCGCAAGTAGACCTAGAAATCACGAAACCATGCTGAGAAAAGCTCAAATAGAGTTTGAAGTGTGCCTGAATATATGGACAAACTAAGGATTCGAATACCTTGGCAAAAGTTGACAAGATAGAGATAGGTCTATAATTTTTGACGTTGTCCTTTTCATCGCTCTTATAAATTGGAATAACCTTTGCTTTTTTCCACAAGTCAGGGAAAATACCTGAACTAAGAGATTTGTTAAAGATCACTGTTACGGGGATACCAAATACCATCAGGGCCAGCACCTTTCCGAAGATCGAATAATTTAAGCTTGTTCAGTAGGCTCTCGCGATCAATTACAGGTGCCGTTAGTGGTAGACTGTTATTCTTCATATTATGAAGAAAGTCGGGCTCCGATACATCATGGGTCGCCTTCACATCGCTAAACGCGGATGAGAAATCTGACGCAAACATTTCACATATCAGCTGCAGCATATCCGTGCGAGACAATGGCGAAGTCGGAAGTGTGTGTGTTATGTGCAGAGATTGGATATTCGGATGCACTGAAAGTATGGAAGCGTCTTCTTAATTTATTTTATTTGTAAAATAATCCCGGGATTCTTGTTTTTGTGTTTCGCTATTTAGAGAGAAGTTAGAAAATTAACCAAATTTGCACTAGATATTCGACCATCAGATGTAATTGGGGTTCCGTTAGTCATTGTAGCCGGAAAAGAACTAGAGCCACCTTTTTTATCCTTAATGTACTCCCAGAAGCGGTTCGGATTTTTGGAGATTTAATTTTCTATGTCTTTTATGTAATCATTATAACTGTCAATAGCTAATTTGGAACACCGTTTACCTAATAATTTGAGTTCGAGTTCATCCCTAGGGTTCTTACAGATTTTGTAACAAGATCTTATTTTTAGTAGGTACCTAAGAATCATTTATTTGCAGTTTGCAGAATCATTAATTTATTTTCGTCCAAGGAAGGCTGACACAAAAAGATTTTCAACTAGCTTCAAGGAGAACATGGAACGGCTGGTATGACCTGTTATGGAACGGAAGAGTAAGAAGATGAAACGTCAAGAGCCTGTTCTGTCATTGTCAGTCACATTGTCAAGTGAATTTTGAGATAAAATATGTGTAAAATTTAAAATGATATTTTCCGTAACGTGAGCTTTTTCATATAAATATTTAAACTCTGATCTGAAACAAATGTAAATACAGTAAATCATATAAAATCAAAAGTTAGTTTAATTTGCAATGGAAACTAACCATAATCAAGAATATAGAGATAGTACAGATGCTGATAATAAAAAGGAACCCGAACTGGTATGTTTCATGCATTGATTTATGTACGGGAGTGCCCCTTCCCCATGATATAGTACCTACCTAAGTAAAATCATACAATATGCAAGTCAATAATACAGTCGAGCAGTGATTGAAAATGAAAAGGGTCAATTTATCGGACGGATTTCTACCCAACAGTGAAGCATAGGTATACGAATATATTGTCCCTCTTGGGATGTTTTTTTTATCCTTTTCGCTTAGTGAAAGGAGTTCCCTACAGAGTCAATTCTACGATTATATACAACATGTCCCGGAAGTAACACACACCACCAAACACCCCAATTAGAATATTATGTTATTATAAAATAATACATACACTCAATTTTTTTAATCGTTCAAATATAAACGTTGTTCATTTATTAAATTAGCTATACTGATTGTGAGAGTAAATTGTGGTCATATTACAAATCTACGCACGCACACAGTCGCACACGTATATAGGGTCTAGCGTAGTAGGTACTTCGTCCATTTTGGTTTGTTTTGCCTGTACAGCGGAAGTGTGACTGTAATTTAATTATTTTTGGGATGTAAAAATACCTATATGCGATGAAGGTGTCGACTGCAGACCAGCAGCAATGACATCATCCGTCGTGCTCTTATCACAGCTGGGGTGCCAGCTTGGCATGCGAAGACGGGAATAGACGAAACGCAATGACCATAATGCTTAGGAGGGTAGGTAGGCCTGCGACGTGTGTCGACACCCTTGCACCATCCCACCTTCCTAGCATGGCGGGCTGTGCTGGGGCAGCTGCTGCAGGTGCGGAAACCTCAAACGGCGCAAATACTCCAACCTTTTTGGGACTTATACGTAACGTATATTCGAGCCGTTTGGGGTTCAAACACTAGGGCCATGGGGTCCGGATGCCCACTTAGTTTTTTGAGACATCGCCAAGCGATTAGCCGGCTCTTTACGTGACCAGAGGATTGGCCTATTTTTTTACCAAAGAATCAGCTTCACCATGCCATACAACGTGGCAATGCTGCCAACTTTTTGGGCACTGTTCTTGTTGACAGCGATGCGGACGAATTTTTGATGCCCTTTGATTATTTCCCCCCACCTTAATATACTTGTACATATTATTATTATTTTAAGACTGTTAGCTTTTTTTAATGACGTAAGTATTATCTTGGAAATTGAAATAAAACCTATATTAAAATGAAAGAAATGCATTCAGTAAACGATTCTGGACAAACTACTTTCAAAGTCAAAGTACGTGTTCCACGCGCGCCTCAAAGAGATGTCAGCATCGAAGAGGGGGCCCACTAGGGCCCAAGCCTGCCGGGAAAGCGGGATCATCCGAAAGAGGTACCGCTGACTCGGAACATAAAGGGCCAAGGAAGGAACACGGGTGGGTTTTAGTCAGTAAGAGTTTGACACTCCCTTCCGCTCCACCCAGAGCGGAAGGGGTCATTTGATGATTTCCCATCCTTAAAAAAAAAAAAAGCATTTATTTCAAGTAGGCGCATAACAGCCACTTTTGAACGTCAACATTTACATTAAAATTTAATTGATTCAAGTCGCCCCTTCCAAAAGGTAGTTTCGTATGGAGAAGAATGGGCAAGCAACTCCACCGTTACTCTTTTAAAATGTGTTACAATATTTTGTATACAATAATTATATAATTATATGTGAAGACGATGCACCTGTAACAAAATTACCATACAGCAATACGTAAAAATAATTAAAAATGAAGCAATGACCAATAAGTTAATTATGTGACAGATACATGGTGCTCACATATTTAGATTTCCAAAAAAATAAACAAGTAATAAATCAGTATGTGAGTTAAAGTAATCACAGAATGTAAATCAATGTCATAAAAATAATACAATTAAAGTAGCAACAAGTTTGATTTTGTCTAGACTCTAGCTAGATTGTCCTATGGAGCTGGAACAGCACGTTTCCAAGCATTCCTATCTTGGATATAATCCTCTAATTTGTAATATATGCTTGTTTACAAAGTGAACTTTATATATGAGTTTTAAATTTTCTTTCATTTAATTGCAATCTAAGACCAAGTATTTTGTTGTAACATATAACACAGTACGACATAAAAGATGTATGTACTTTAGCTAATCTGCAAAATGGTTGATCTATTTTATCCTTATTTCTAGTGTTAAAGTTATGACTATCACTTATTTTATTAAAAAGATGTAGATTTTTTCTTACATACATAATATTATTTTCATAAATGGATTGGCAAGGTACCGTCATAGTATTAATCTTTTTAAATATTTCCCTGAGAGATTTGCGGTGACGTAGATATAATCTGCGTCACCGTAATGGACCTGACAGCTCTCTTTTGCATGATATTAATAAATAATAATCTCTTTTTTCATAATTTGTGTCTTGTAGAAAGAAGTGAACCAATAGTCTAATAATAAAGATAGCCCTTGTTTTCAGTAATACTTAATTGTAAAAAAGACTTAACAATCCCAAAATCAGGATATTTAAAATAGTTATATATATATATATTAATGGTCGGTTATAAAATATTTTAAGAAACGACGAAATTTTGATGCTCGTCGGGTTTCCAAGAGCATATTGAACGAAATATTATGCGAAATACACAAGGTAAACCATATGCGACTTGCACCGCGGAGAGTCATGAAAATAAAGAGGGTAAGACAATTTTTTTAAGCTATGTCAGTTTAATTCAAATGAATGTATAATATTATTTGCAGAAGAGATAAGTATGGAGGCAAAATGCAACTAAAACAGATTTTGTGATACCTACTGTTTTGTTTTGTTGTTTGCTTAAATTAATTAATTTAAGCAAATTATTTATTATTTTACATTCTGACTGATTGGTTGGTGCAGTTGGTAGTGACTCTGCCTTCTGAGCCGCTGGTCCCGTGTTCAATCCCTGGACCAATCAAACATTTGTGTGCATGAACATGTCTGTTTGACCTGTGTCTGGGTGTGTATATGTATATAAGTACGTATATCAGTCATCAGGTTACCGTAGTACAGGCTCTACCTAGTTCGGGACCTGAAGACCTTGTCTCATATTTAAATAAATAAAATCTATATCATTATTTTGCCGAATGTACACATTCACCTTTTGATAAACCAATACCCACCTCGTCTACCCCGTTGGTCTCGTGATCGCAAGTGCGACTGACCACTGAGAGTAGGGTCCTGGGTTCGATTCCCAGGTCGGGCAAAAGTGTTAGTGGGTTTTTCCATTAGTAATTTCTCAGTATCAGCCCGGAGTTTGGAACTTGGTGGTGTGATACCCCCGTGCCTCGGAAAGCAAGTAGACCCGTTGGTCCTGCACCTGATCTCTCCCCGATCGGAGAGTAAAGGAACAGAGAGTGTACCTGTGTTAGCGCACACACTTGCGCACTATAATATCTCCTGCGTGGCTGGGTAATCTCCGTTGAGATTGGCCACCGAGACCAAAATCGGTCGGGAGGATATTATTATTTATAACCCACCTTGTGAGTAGGTCTCCCACAAGGTGGACCGATAACTTGGTGACGGCAGCGAAAAATCTGCTGGAAGCGACCAGCATAGGAACGGTCGATGTAGCGATGCCTGGGGGCAGTCTAGCAGACTTTCAGCTGTCATGGTGATGATGAACCACTCCAAAAGGTTAACTAGTAACAACGCTTCTAACTTTTAGTTAACTAGCAATTGTATTACTGCACTAAAGCTAGTTCATTCTTACTTCAACTTTAAACGGAATGAAAAATTAACAAATGACGTATTAAATAAAGTATGTTCTCGTGTGCGAAAAGAAGCGTGAAGCGCTTCTTCTAAGAAACTGAAATGAGCGAGTTGCCCGCCTCTTAATTATTACTGAGGAGAATTAATTATATTCAAATATTTGTAGATGATCCCCAGACAAAAAGAAATATTGCCAGAAAAGGAACCAAACCCAGAGAAGGAACCAGTCCCATTGGATATATCTTCGTCCATGACCAGTCTCATAATTTGGAACGTTTCGAAAGCAATTGAAATAAAACCGTGTTTGGACCTGAAGGTAACTTAGGGTTGGGGGATGGACGAGAAAAATGAGTCGTTCGATTTTAGTAAATGAGAAATATAGTTTGTATATTCTAGATTGCACTCAAAATTTATGAAATTAAGAGTGAGCTATCTCTCTCTCTAGTGACTACTACTAGTACTTTTGTATTTCATTTGTCAAGCTTATGAATACCTCAATGTCCTAGGGTAAGGCGATCCTAAGCTTAATTCGATCTTATAAAAAAACACGCAAGGGTTCCTTAGGAACTGTAGAAAAGTATTCGTATTAATTGAATAGTGTAATCTGCGTTATCTAGAAAAAGTTTTATGTTAGATCTTGTTTAATCGTTGGCTTGTGTGCAGGGTTCCATGAAGGTGGCGCAGCAGCGTCTGGAGTGTGAGGAGCGCGACCTTAGGTCCATCAGCGACGAGCAACCGGAGCAACAGCACCTTATCTGTGCGCTGCTCGCCTGGCAACGGCTCGGACATCGCGACACTGATAGCCTGTATAGGTCCGCCATCTTTCTTTTTGAAACACCTCGATGACCTCCTTGCAATGCTTTAATTGCTATGATAATGCTCTTTGAAACTGATCTGGGTTTGAAGTTCTTACCGATCTATAGTGCATAAATAGGTATTTTAATTATCTCACAGATTACCTACTATAGGTACTTGTGATTTACACCGTTTGTGTCCTTGTAATGTTTATGTTTTAGATTTGTAGAACTTAAGAAGAAAGAAACCTCCAAGACTGCCAAGTGTGTGCCTAAGCCAAATAGTACAAAAAATGTTCATCGAAACCCAGCCGTAGCTTTCGTTCCTAATTCAGTCGATGGAAGCTTCGGATCGCACACAAGCGGCCCCATTGTTAAATTACCGTTGGAAAGTAAATTAATTATGGTACTTGAAAATAAAGGACTTCCACATGGTTGTTGCCACCAACCAGTGAAAAAGCAAGTACCTAAACGATCAGAAAAGGAAACACTAGATAAAATTAATGCAGTAAGTAAAAGAATGATAGCGTTACCCGTTACCGTAAGTCTGGTCCTTGGCATCTCTAGATATCATTTACTTCTGAAAGGATATTGAAAATAGCCTTTAAAACTATGACTGCTGTAACAGACCTTTTATACAAATACATTGATAGAATGACATACTCGTAGGTATTTCCAAAAAGTATTAATTTGAGTTTTGTGACTTCATAGGCATGTTGTTTGGATAATCAATGCGCAGAAAAGCTAGCTGCAGTTGATACAAAGATAAGCGAGCTGCGCACCCGCGCCAGTCAGCTGGCGCGTCGGGAAGCTGAACGAGTCGAGCTTCTGGAACGAGCCGAGGCTGCGTGGAAGGATCTCGAAGTAGGGTACCAGAAGCGGCTCGCACTAGCCGAAGAAAAAGAAGATGATACTAAAAAACAAGTTTGAACATTATACTATCATACTTTTATTACTATAGTTAATTGAATAAAAAACACAGAACGTCTTTTTTTAAACGGCCTACTCATTCATTACGTTATTTTTTCAGATTGAAAAATTAGTAGCAGAGCGGAATGAATTTAAGTGCACTTGTAACACTTTAGCTAGTGGCCTGAAAACCAGGGGAGAAGCTGTGGAGAAGGAGCGGGGAAATCTAACGATAATAGAGAAGCAGGTGTGTTCCTTAGCGAACACCAGGATGCGCTTGAGTGAGGAGGCGGCGAAGGGCGAAGCGTCTCTGGCACAGGAATTGTGCAAGGCTGCGCAGTATGATCGAGACCTTAAGGTGACTATACGAGTATATTAACATTCATAGTTAACACTCGGTTTATTGGTTTATTCGTACTACATGTCCTTGAATACGCATTATTTAGTAGACACTGAATTTTAAAATGTATATTTTTTTTGTGATGTTTTGTTATGTCGTACCTATTACGTTGCACCTTATATGAACGCGATATCGTTAGGATATTATGAGAAGTGATCAAGGCAGTTACATGGTGTAGATGAATATTATTATTATTATGTCTAATATATATTCATTATCTTCCTATCTTATATACTTTCGGGAAATAGGTCGAGGTGACTACTTAATTCACGAGCTACATACTATTCTCAAGTGACATTGGATATTTTTTCGTGCAAGAAAAATGCATAGTTCCTGTGGTAATTTTCATGTGAGAGAAACCAGTGAAGAACTAAAAGTAGTGTCACGCGCACTACTGGTGATAAATAAATTTTTAATAACATGCTAAAGTAAATATAGGCAATTGTAAATGTACTTATTCCCTTTAGTTTAAAGAAGAACAAGCACGACGTAAGTTGGAATCACTAGACAACGAAGCCGATTCAGCGCGAGCACTGACTTGTGAAGCCGAGCGCGCTTTGCGAGCGGAATTGATTGGGTTGCGCGAGCAACAAGCACATGTTTCTAAAGAGTTATTTCAAGAAGAAGAGAAGAATGAAAAACTTAAGGAAGAGGTACGTGACATTTTATAACGAGTAGGTACGACTTAATTTTATAACGAGTAGGTACGACTTAATTTGGGCATGTATTGCACGACCACGCACAAATGCTTAATGGTTTGCAATGTTGTGGCTGCATTTTTGCGTGCGCGGTGAATTAAAATAATTAAATGATTAAAAGCGGTTTTTTGGTTTCGGGGTTTAACTGAACTTTCTGCAAAACAACCACAAGAGAAATTCATTTCTTAATAATATTACAGGATAAACCATAATTCAGCACATGATTCTAGAAGATTCAAGGCGCGTCGAAATTTTTCGTCGGTTATCAAAAAATATCAGCTGTTTTCTAGAAAAGTACAATACCTACGCGGGCAGATGTATGGAACAGCATTTTTTTTTAATAACCTACGAATAAATTCAACGCCGGGAATGTCCGAAAGGGTTACCGTGGCCTGGTACAGGCAACTGAAGGGACACTAGTGTTTTTTTAGTCAGTAAGAGTCTGACACGCCCTCCCGCTCCGCCCAGAGTAAAAGACGTTATTTGACGATGCACCCCCCCTAAACAAAAAAAAAAAATGGAGGTTTTAGAATTATGTACTGATCCATGGTAGCAGGTTGCAGGTCGATGTCCCACCACCCTCTTTATAGCTCTTTTTTTAAATTCCACTAAGTGAGCCTTCTTCATGTAGGTATTTAAATAGTTGATGATAGCTAAATAATAGAGCAAGATCCCAGGACCCCCAAACCGTACATAATTTCTGAGAAACAAAATGTCTGGAATAGAGTAGTATTGTGGGATATAGTAGTATGTACTTTGAACCTATGCATACCTGCTAGCTTGGGCCAACGGTCAATTTACAGGTATCCGGTACTAAAGGTAAGTACGTAAAAATACTACTCGCTTTTCATATAATCTGAGTGCTGATTTTTATGTATGTTTTACAGAATATTGTGAGTAATATATAATCAATACTACAAGACACTCCCCGTCGGCAATAATTTTCTCTAGGCGCTTTAAAGCTGGCAAAAAAATGAACGTCATCTTACTTATGGTCTGAGGCTTAATTTTTATATTATTACTCAGGGAACTATGTATTTCAAAAATATTTGTAAGCAACTAGACGAATCATACCGGCCAAACACCCTTATGACACAATTAAAATACCGCTGTGAGTAATGAGGGCGAGCGTATTAATTAGATGGATTTATAATACAGCAGCATTAAACATATTTTTTTAACGGTCTAATCGAAGTCTTAGAGTAACTTAATAATATTTAACGCTTAGTACCTAATTATAAAGATAATTACAGAACAATAAAATAAGAATACACTAAAACTTTCAATGACATTTTTCAAGCTACATAGCCCGGTAATTGGTCCCCATCGAACCAGTTAAAATGATACTGGTGGTCTTCCAACGCCCACCCATTGTTTTCAAGACTGAAAATACCAAGTTGCTTCTTATTAGCACTATTCCAGAGACTAGCGATGTAATTAACTTGCCTGAACTGCTGCAGAGCTAATTTTTACACGGTGGTAAGTTGCTCGTATCAAAGTATTTCTCGTATTTTAAATTTTTTTGCGAAAAAACTGTGTAAGTGTTGATAAACAACACAAGCGTGGCAGCGTATACGTCAATTATTGTGCGCACGTTGTAGATATCGTAAATTACATTACAAATTGGCAAACTTTATTGAAAAACACCAAATTATAAATGAAAAAAAAATGGTTTTCGCAAAAATAAAGGCAAAATAACGGACTATATTGATAACAAAATTCCTGTTTCAGTGCTTTTTATGGAAATAAGTAAGGCGTATGATCATGTCAGTCATGAACGCTTATTGGATAAAGTTTTCTGACACGGAGTCAGCGGAAAAGCGTACGTTTGGCTGGAGTCATATCTATCTGATCAAGTACAGGCAGTGGAAATATCACGTTATAATAATAATTCCAAAACGCGAGAGTTATTTCAGTCTTCGTTTTTGTTAAATACACATCAAAAGTGTCTAGAGATCAAGCACGTTTTTGCTAGTTACTAAAAATCTGTTTTTTTATTTATTATATTTTTTGTAACTCATAAGAATATTTTTTAGTAAATTTCGTCATTTGAAAAGATTTTTGTCAAAAGATGAAAATCTTCTGTCGAGTCGTATTATATTACCTACTATTTAACCCTGCAACGGGTTCGAGGCCAAATCAGTAAAATTTCTGCTAAACTTTTGAGTGGAATCTAAATAAAAGAACGTTATCATGGAGAAAAGACGTCTTGAGCCGAGAAGAATGGATCAGAGCCGTGGGAATGTTGGAAGTTGGTTCTCGGCAACGTGCTGTGGCAATCACGCTGGGCACTATGCAGAGTATAAATGTAAATAGAAGTCGACTTTGGACACGTTACCGCATCACTGGCTGTTTGGTTAAGTGACATGGAGGATGAGTTTGCATCACCACACGCATACAAGATCGTTACATACAAATTACTGCTCGACGAATTCGTACAAAGACCGCAATGATATTGGTTACGAGGCTTCATAACTCTTCAGGGATGTTAATAAGCGATCAAACCATAAGAAATTGCTTGCATGAAGTCAATCTCCGTTCCCGGAGACCGCCACGTGTACCACCTATTGAGCCCCGCGATCGCAGATCTCGTTTACAATGGGCTTGTGAACACAAAACGTGGGCAGAAGGACACACCCGTGAGGCACACAATACTATTTTAAGTACCTACTGTTTGTCTGTTTTTGTGTAATATTGTGTGCTTTAACTTGGGTCAAATAAATTTATTTTCTTTCTTTCTTTTCTTTATTATTTAATCAATCTAAATAGACATTTTTATTTAATTTCAATAGGTCAATAAAATATTATTTTTAAATACCTTGATCCCTAGACACTTTTTTGTGTGTAGTTATAGCGTGCCACAAGGCAACATCTTAGGTGCACCGCTAAGTAATGGGTGGCTCACCGTCCGATCAGGACCAGGCCCGTGCTGGACGGCGCGTACGTGTTCCACGCGCGCCTCAAAGAGATGTCAGCATCGAAGAGGGGGCCCACTAGGGCCCAAGCCTGCCGGGAAAGCGGGATCATCCGAAAGGGGTACCGCTGACCCGGAACATAAAGGGCCAAGGAAGGAACACGGGTGGGTTTTAGTCAGTAAGAGTCTGATACTCCCTTCCGCTCCACCCAGAGCGGGAGGAGTCATTTGATGATTTCCCATCCTCAAAAAAAAAAAAGGTCCACCGCTGTTTTTGCTCTACATAAACGACTTTCCAAATATTTTGAATCATAAGTATGTACTATTTGCAAACGATACTACTATTATATTAAAAGGCAACGATAACAATACCTACGGGCAGGAAAATAATCATTCTCTCTAAACGTCTATAGACTGGCTAGAAGCTACCAATTTAAAGGTATTATTACAATATTGGTAAAACCAAATTTATGCAATCCATACATACCCAACAAAACCTTTGAACCTAAATGTAGCATAAAAAAGGGGTCGCCCTGACAGAACTAGATAGCGTTTTTTCAAATAATTGGTTTGCTTAGTGTCATAGTAATATTTAGGAAAACTTTGTTAGGTGTACTCCGACTTTGGTGGTGTTCCGACGATGTTTTAATTTTGCTACTTAACTTTTAATCATTACTTTTAAGTGTTTGATATTTTAAATCTTCTGAATTTTGAAAAATCTTCACAAAAGGGTCAGCTTTATTATTAAAATAGCAATCAAAGCTATTCGATCCGTTAATTTAGCGATAAATGCAAAATTATAACCACTTTTGGGTACTTTTGTAATGTGTCAATGAAATTTCGTCATATTGGCCAAACGGCTCCATCAATCCGTCAGATATTTATATATTCACTGTCCTGATAGTGAATAACTGTCTTATTTAATTCTGTTGAATAGTGTTACATGTCCTGACATGTAACACTATTCAACAGAATTAAATAAGAATGAATTAGTTCAAATAAGACTAAAACAGTTATTATGCTTGCTTTTATCAAAGATCTCTTCACTCCAGCTTTCTAGTGGCCGTCTATTTCGGCAAGAAATATTTATGAAGCTATCGTGAATCTTGTGAGTTCTATCTAAACTACGCTAAGTACTCATTAACTTAAATCATCCATTGTAGGAATAAAACGTCATTAGTATGACCTACTTTAATGAAAAGACTACTTAAATGAATTTCCTGGGTTTGATTAAATAAAATATTATACAAATAACGCCTACCCAAAAGCTAACAACAACACACTGCGGTTGAAAGTCAGGTTGCCATTTTGTTTGCATTTAGTTTCTTGTACTATTGTAGCAATGTACGTTCATTGATCACTACTATGATCGATGAGTGTCCCATACAAGGGTGGATCCGGGGGGATAGGGACACGCCCGCAAAATGGTTTAATGAAAATAAACTCAAACTCCAAGCATTATTTCAATTAAACCATTTACAGGCACATTTGAATTGTTAAGTAAAATCGAATCGTCTCAATGGACTGGCCTGAATGCATATCTATCAAGACATTGCTTCAATGAGGAACGCTAAAGAAGTACCTACTATATTTTCAGCATCACTGGCGTAACTATTAAGGTTACAAGTGTTGTAGTCAGTTCGTACTCGGGCACTGTCTGCTAGGCCGACAATGCATCGGCCTAGAGTCGGCGAGAGGATTTCTGTATAACATAATGGTAATAGCGATAGCACGCTCTGAGGGACCTCGTGCGTCCAAAAGAATAATTGCTAATGCTATGAATGGTCAAAAGAAAAACTATCCAAACCAATTCGAGGTGGGGTGCTAAATTGATTGAGGTCGCTTCGAAAAATAACTCTTATTTCTGTATCTATGCTCCAAATAAAATCTATCTTATCCGAAGCGGAGTGCTCGAACTGCATTTTGGAACAAAGTTATACAACGTGTTGTTTTGCATCCTCGTCAAATTTCAGGAGGCTGTTATGAACGACATAAATAATCGAATAAAATTACGATCCTGCTCAATAGTTAATACATACTTGTTTTTTTAGGTATTTAAGTTTGACAGTATTTCAGAATACTCCACTTTCAAAGACTGACCAGTTGGCGCAGTTGGTAGCAACCCTGCCTTCTGAGCCGCTGGTTCCGGGTTCGATCCCCGGACAAGTCAAACATTTGTGTGCATGAACATGTCTGTTTGACCTGTGTCTGGGTGTGTATTGTATATAAGTATGTATATCAGTCATCAGGTTACCGTAGTACAGGCTCTGCCTAGTTCGGGACCTGAATACCTTGTGTGGATGTTGTCCCATATAAAAAAAGAACAAAATCGCCCCGTTGCGTATGCGGTAGGCAGTGTCGTACGACTATGTCGCTGTGTGAATGCGTTACAGTTACAGCGCAGTTACAGGGCGGTATCACACGGGCCCTACACATGCCGATTTCCGAAAAATACTAAAAATAAAAATAAATACCTACTTATTTTATTATTGATTCGTGTCGAGAATCATTAGCGTAGTTACCTCCTCGAATTTGACGAGGATGCAAAACAACACCTTGTATAACGCTGGTTGCGGAAGGAGTAACCTGGTAGAAATCGTCACGTAACGAAAAAGCGTTCTCCATGCAACATGCATGCATGTATAGTTGTCATGGTTTTCAAGGGTTCTAAAGCCGATAGTGAGGTCATAATGAAAGTTTAAGATGGCGATATTATATACGAGTGGGTGTGCCTGCGAGTATCGCGTAAGCAACTTCATTTCTGACGGAATGTCCATCGACCGCAGAGGATATATTTTTGGAGTTCTTTATTTGGAGTTATGTAAGAAAAGAAAGAAAGAAAATGCGTTTATTTGCGGTAAACATGACGAAAAAAAATAACACAAACGCAAATAATATGAAAAGGTTGGGGGAAACATGCGTCACATCCACGCAAAACGGCTATCGCTCAGCATTATGCCGCGGCCCTATGCAAGACAGAGCCCCAGCGCTGGTTTTCAGCGACAGCCGACGCTGACGTAGTGACGTCGTCCGGTGAGGCAAACAATAGTTAGGACGCTGTACCAGTACAGCGTACTTACGAACGTTGCACTATGTCATTGACAAATAATGAATTCTAGATATGCAATAAATACTAGATGTGGGAGACACTTCTTAACGGTCTGCCCGTGTGCCCCTCCCAGAAATAAATTGCTGGATCCGCTTTTGATCCCATAGTAACCGTTAGAAATAAAGACGACGATTCTTGGCCGTAAACTGATTAATAAAATTAATCATCCATCGAATATTGTTACCAATTAGTGCATTTAACCTTGTCATGATATTTAAATTAGATTAACAAAATTGTCACCAAAGCATGAGTAGTGCCATTTATAAATAATTATTATGATTGGACGATATAATACTGGACTTTGGACAGTACCATCAACCTCTAGATTCAGTATTAAGTATTTTTGTCGGCCGCATTTTGCTATGGGTATTACTTTAGAATCGGTTTATGAACCCATGAGATTATGTCCGGTGGTCCTCAATGATTATGTCCGGATTTTATATACACATTGACATTAATGAATTTTATATACATATACTATGACAAGAGTATTTACTTTGTAAAGTATTATGCTATTATTTTAACTATTGTGAATGTGAGAACTATGTTGGTCATTGCTTTTTTATTTTTTTATTTTTACTCTTAGTGTAATCATCTAATCATGATCTGGCAGTTTGAGTAACTTGTGCGGCCTACTCAAATGTCCTTTCTTTGGTATTGTTCGTCGAATCGTTGAGCTCCTTAAGTTCTGAGTTGAGCTGCACGATTGCTGACAATTGCGTGCACTGACTGGACAGGTCCACTCAATCTGTGTGGTTCTTTCCTCAAAAGACCATTTCAGACACCGATCTACATAGCCTTCACATGATCTGACCAAGATTCTGTCTGGACTTTAAAAGAGACTGTGACCTCTGAGTTTGTTTCGGCCTTTCTTCTCAGAGTAGTCAGATAGGAAACGCCGACCTCATCTAGTTTAAAAAAAAAATATGATTGACGTGTAAAAGGGTTTGTAAAAACCTACTTACAGAAATAAAGTCATTTATCATTTATCATATGCACAACGACAGTGACAATTTATTGATGTATAATATCTTTCCTCTCGCTTTCGTGCAGTCTGTGGGAGTGGTTTCTTGAAATGCGACAGAATTTTCAATTAAAAGAATTATTCTTCGATAAGAAAAATCATTTCAAATAATACCTAGGCATAATGTTAATGTTTTGCTTATTACCAAGGTGAGATGTCAGATACTCCACATCATATGTGACTGCTGTAAGGCTCGCTCGTTTTTTTATTAAGTGGTTTTTCGACTTCTATACGAATAAAGTCGTAGTCTCTAATTTCTATAATAAAGTCATACACTAAGATGTATTTATTTATTTTATTTATTATTTATGTACACACAGTAAAATACAAGAGATATGACATAATTATAAATTGAGTAAAAAGGTACTGTTTATTTCTTAAAAAAAAAATCTAAAAAAAAATTATGTATAATGTATACAATACAATTTAATTTTTTGGTAAGGCAATAAAAATGATAAAATAGGGAACTGAAACCAAACCTAACTACCAAATTCTCCCACTTTAGCTCCAGGCCACTATGACCTTTTAATTACAACTATCCACAGGAAACATGGTATCATATTCCGTTCGTTTTCGCAGCATGATGAACTACGTCAAGAGAAGGCGGGATTGATAGAAGACTTAGAAGGATGCAAGATGATATGCGACAAAAAGATGCAGGGACAGTTGGATGAGTTGATGAAGAAGAAGGAAAACCTGCTTGTACTACAGGAAAAGGTTTTAGAGTGTCGGTGCAAGATGCCCGTAGATGAGAAGGTGCAAGTGAAGCGTACGCCGTCTCTCGTGGCTATTTGTACGTGCGCACCCGAAGATAACATCCTGGTAATAAATATTGTTAAATATATTACTGATCATAAAGGTATTGCTCCGCTTGAAAATATCAAAGCGCCTGAGACATTTTTGAAGGATGATAAAAACGTTGTTTCTGTAACTTTTAATGAAACGTACGATAAGGCCACTAACGCCAATGAAGCAGTTCAGTGGAAAAGATCCCATGTCCATTAGGTATTAGCAAGTCGTTAGAGACTAATAATATATATTTCTTCTTTCGAGACGTTCGATTGGTCAGTATTTACCTTCTTCAGTGGCAGGTTTAATTCAAAGTGCTTTTTTACTGACTTCAAATTGATTTTTCTCACTTTAACTTATATATATTTTTAAACGTTTTCTTTTTTATGTCATATGGTATAACTTATCTCGTATATATCTTCTTATCTCAATTAAATTGTAATCATCATGGCGTGCTCAAATTTTGTATGAATGGTCAATTACTAGGTATATTTATGAGTAATTCATATTAATTACAATATCATGAAGTCTTTTACACATTCAGTCAAGGACATCTAAGGCATGCTACACACTTGTTCGTGTCGGAATGATTTTGGACTGCAAATCAACACTAGGAAATCCCAGGCCATGATTATCAGCGGCAGGTATATGCGGAATAGGCTCGATATTGCGTCGCTGTCTACACTCAGTCTGAATGGAGTTCAGATTGAATGGTTAAAAACCTGGAAGTGACCATGGATTCCTACTTATCGTGGACTGCTCATGTTGCTCAAGTCAGTCGCAAAGTGAGTCGTTCCATTCGTTGAAATGTCTCCAGAGCTTCTTCCCCTCGAACACCAAAATCTCTCTTGCTCAAACTCATATTCAGCCCATAAATTACGCCGATACCTGTTATTTGGATGCCATCGTGGAGCTTCAGAATAAACTTGAGCGTTTGCAAAGTATCTCCATTCGTTTTGTTTTTAACCTTAAAAAGTATGATAATTTTTCCAACTTTCGCAAGATACTAAAGTGGCTCCCCATTCGACTTCGTTGGAACTTTCGGATATTGTCTACTATTCAACCTCCTTCACAATCCTAAAACGCCATCCTATCTGTGGGAGCGTTTTTCCTACGCCCGTCCTTCAGATGCGCTTTGCAGGTCGCATCTTAGAAACCTCTTTAAGTCCCCTCTCCACTCCACCGACTTCTACTCCTACTCCATTGTGCACGTGGTGCGGTTGTGGAATTCACTTCCGCCTAACATTAGGGACTGCTAAACTGTTAAAGTTTTTAAAAGAAGTGTGAATGAACACTATCTTACCATTAGTCATAGTTGCGTATGTATTTATTATTTTAACTACATTATAATTATTATTAATTTACATATTAGTGATATTTATTTTAGAAGTATATATATCTATGTATGTAAGTATATTCTCTTCTTGAACTGAATTGTTTTCTCTTTTTATTTTTATCTTGATATTTATTTTACTTTCCTATCGCAGGTATGCTGGAAGAGATTTCTTTAGAAATAAGCATCACCTTTGTAGGTACCTATTTTTCTGTTCTTTTCTTCTTGTCTGTTTATATATGCGTGTACATAAACGGTTAAGTAAATAAATGATTCGTCACAGCCGGTCGGCAATATATACATGTACTTTTATTCGATTATACCGCCCCGCTGCGCGCTGTGCCAAATTATGCCGACCCGAACAAGTGTGTTGCACCCCTAAGATGTGGTAAGTGTGACAGTGGGTACAATAGTAGAAGGGCTTCGGCCACATACCTCGGCACGGCACAATTGAGATTTTGTTCCACAGCGTCGCGCTGTGTTGATGTGGTCGAATTCAATAAATATCTGATGATATAAGAAAGCGATTTTTTTTTTCAACTGTGTACTAATTTCGTTTTTAGTGGCTGGTGACGAGCAAGTACCTACGCATACTTAAAGCCCTACGACCTTTTCGCCTATGTTTCACAAAGCTCCCGTAGGGTGGCACATGGGCAAAAATGATCGTCGATCGTCGATGAAACACCCAATTTATGCTTAGCTATATGTAACCTACATAAAGAGAAAAAAAAAGGATACAGCGGATCTTTCTTTCGTAGGAGTCATGTTCATGCACGTCGGTGCGGAGCAGGATACTTTCCAACTTGTTGTCGGACCTGTTCGGAGGCCTGCAGGCGGAGCTGGGTGGAGCTGGCTCGCAGATGCCATGCCAGCTGCTGAAGTGTCTCGAAGACCAACACAACTGGGATCGACCTAGTGTTACCAAGACCAATTTAAGAAATTTCTTCTCGAAATTGTTAAAGAGTGAACTAGATATTGCTATTGCTACATCTATTGAAAACTACCACGCAAGGGTAAAATATTTGAAATAACTATATATTTTTGTTTACTAACACTATTTGCGTTAAAAAACTGCTTTTTTATATAACTGTTCAACTGTTTTTCTTTTTCTGTTTAAAAGTTTAATATCAATTTATAATAGTGGGTTAGAGAAACGTGTGCCGACGTGGCAAAGATGACACCAACTCTAGAAGATGACCTGAAGGAGGGATGGCAACAGAGAGCAATAGAGCGACGCGCCCAGAAGATGGCGAACCAGCTTGCCGAGGACCTGTTCCGGGAGCGAAGCGCGCAAGTGGAGCAGCGGGCCAAGGACATCGTAGCATCAGGACCACCACCTTGTGAATGTGGACCACCACAAAGTGAACCCAAGCAGGGTTCACCTTGTTGTGGTGCCACCGGTACCAAATCAAAACCAAGTAAGTGCTTTCAACGAAATTATCCAGGAGAGCGCAAACACATAAATTGAAGCAGCCTTTGGAAAATTATTGTGTTAACTTAAGACAGTTTTATTAATTAGATAGAGTAGGTGATAAACAATGAATGTACATAATAATAGTAATGGTCTGATGCTCTTTTTTCGTCATGTTTAGCACCAGAAACTCTTCACCAAACTGAATTTACTTGATGTTGGACTATGTAAAATGTACTATTACTGTACTAAAATGTGTAAAATGCATAAATTTTGTGTGGTGAGCTAAAGCTACAGAGGTAAACACAAAATATATCAAATGGCCAAGACTATGCGTTTTCTTGCGACTTGATTATTTTGAATGCTTTTGATTTTCACACAGGCATGCACTTTGTACTTTCAATACATTTTTTAATCATGTTGGTGATATTTCTCTAGCTGCGATGTTTCCGTGCCTGATTCCTCTGAACTCACCGTTTAAACCGGCAACAACGACAAACACGCTGGCAGTCAACGGGCAGGCTGGTGAGACAACACCACCGGCCTTCTGGAAGCAAACTATTCAGGACGTTACGCAGCTAAAACTTCAGATTGAAGACTTAAAGAAGGTAAAATTAATTGTTATGTTCCTCTAAATATGGATGCAGCCTGGTTTTGCTTTTGAGTTATCTAATACACTTCTCAGCAAAAAAATCGGAACTCCTCCGAAGATTGGTTTTGTATGAGTATGAGTATGAGTGAGTTGGATTGTTTTATTGCGGATATTATACGGTATCGTTGAACGAATATTATGTTTCAAATTAAAATTAAATTTCTTTAGCTATCGTGTTTTGTTCAACAGGTATGTTTTTACCCTTTAAGGAAAATGTGTATTCGGTTTTTCCATCGGCGCTTATCCCCAAACCGTCCATGAACCGCCACCGTAACTGACTCTTTCTGCAATGCAGCACTGTGCAAAACGCTCAAAATGTCTTCACTATACCTTTTTTCTTCCGCCGTTACCACACAGCATGATCTTACTCTCGTCAGAAAAGAGAACATTGAAGGTATGACCAATTTAAGTGTTCACGTGCAAAGTTAAGGTGCGCTCTTCGTTGGTCTACCATCAATGTTGGGCCATTAGCTGGTTTATGAGGTTTCAGGCCACGCACCGCCAATCTTCTTCTAATGGTAGAATCGCTCACAGTCATTCCTCGAACCTCACGGAGCAGCTGCTGCAGTTGAATAGAGTTAAAGTGACGATTTCCTAGATAAACTGGCGCAATATACCGGTTATCTTGCTCAGACGTGACTCGATATCTACGAGATCCTGGACGGCGATTAAACATACCAGTCTCCCGATAACGCTAATATACTCTATTGACAGCAGAGAGGCTAAGATGCAACCGTGCAGCCACAACACGTTGACTATGCCCTGAATCCAGAATCGCCACGATTTGTACGGCTTCTAGGTTCTAATACAGCTGGAAGGCCGACGGTGACAAGAGCTCCTCGGGTCATGTCATTTATGTTCGCGTGTCGAGGTGAGCGGCCCGCACTTCGGCTGCAAGATAGGCCGTGGTGTCCGAGGCTGTTAACAACTTCGCCACAGTGACAGCGATGAGGAGAACAACAAGGAGCTCCTAGTCGTAGGCAAGCAGCGAGGCGGAAAGTAGTGTCATCGAACAAAGTGCCTATGTTCGACGACGGTAGTGCATGAGGCCAAAGACCCGACTCCCACTTACCCATAGCAAGCAGGCGCGCACGCTCCGCAGTAGTAGCAGACGTGTTAAGTAAATGGTTCTGTACTACTCTGCAAAACGGCTCATCCCTCTGTCTGTGGGAAGATGGATTATCGGGTTGATCTGAATTCGGGCAAGCTAGTCTCCATGCATCCATAGCCTCGGTTGAAGCACGGTACATCAAAATTAATCAGTGTGGGGGCTATAATTTTTCTGATTAATTTTTCAGTGCAGTAGACCGAGGATATGAAAGCCGGTAAAGTAACACTAGAAATTTTGCGGACGCCGAAGCCTCCCATACAAATGGGAAGAGTAGCTTGTGTCCAAGCTCGGTCGTCCATGGCCACATTTAAAATCGAAGTTAATGTAATATATGTCGAATAATTTGGTCAATTTTGTCTAAAAGGTGAGTGTGATTCCATAAATGGGAAGCACGAAGGAAATATGTTAATTTAGGGCCGAAACAGCAAAAGGCCGTATGCATTTTAATATGGAGCAATCTTTCCGAAACGTCATTGAAATTTTGTATTTTTTCCTCAAACGGGTTCCTTTCCCGTTTTTATTGAGGAAAAAATACAAAATTTCTCAAAGACTGGAGACCCAAGGAGACGAAGACAGCTTTTTTCAATAATTTTGTTTTCTGGAGCTATTGCGTTAAATTTGGGGAGTGTCAGATGTCTGTCAGTACTGTCCGCCATATAAAGTTCACATTTCCGAGTGGTCGAGGCCATTGGAATGAAGTTCATTTTTTGTAGGTCATTTAAAACGATTTCTACATCGCCTCCCAAAGTTCCATCGTCAAGATACCAAACGTTAAATATGGAATTTCGCTGTCGAATAATTGGGTTAATGGCAAAAATTGAAATCACTGGCCCGAGGGGGTCACCTTTTTGACAGCCAACAGCAGATTCCAGAAGGTGGTCCCGATACAGTAATTTAGAAGGGTGTCTGTAGCATTGCTAAAGGAAACTATAGATTTGGGGTATTTCTTTTTTAGTTTCTGCCAGCAGGGTGTCCCTATAAACAGAATTGAAGGCATTTTTTATGTCAACCTTCAGGATGACCTCTCCTTTGCCAGAATTTATGTAGGTCGACAAGGCGTGTACGGCAGTCTCACAGCCCTCTTTGAAGCCGTATCCTAGCTGCAGGTGCTGAATTTTTTCCGAAACAACCTAACCATAAAATTTACAGCAAATCATGGCTGCCATACGACGGTAAGTAGTTCCCACAGCAATCGGACGAATGCCGTCATCCCTCTTACGCAGGGCGCATAGATTTTCCCCGTACAGAACGTCGATGACGGCCTCGTTCACCTTGCCGGAGAGCATAAGGTTAACTATTATAGAGCCGTAAGCTCCTTCAAGAGTGACTCACCAGCGGCCCCGGCGCCACGCCGGTTAATACGATTTTTTGATGAGAAGTGTATATCTGAATTCACACTTGTACCCGCTTACGTATAAAAACAATGTCCAGTTAAACCATAAAAGGTACCTATGCGCTTAGGTAATCTTCGTGTTTCCGAATTAGTGCGAACGTCGCGCCACAGAGTAGCCGAGCCCCACAGAGGCAAAGCTTCTACGTTTTTTCCTGTCACGCTTTGTGTACTGAACGACGCACCTCTATCATTGTACGTTGGTATGAAGTTTTCTCTGTCGGGTGACCTGCTCTGATCGCAGATCGCCATTTTGCCACTTAAACAGTTTGTTAAGTATTTTGGAATAGAAAACTTAACTACCAATTTCTTCTCCTAGACCGTTGGCACTATTGCACTAGATCACAAAAAGGTTGTAATAAAAAGGTAGTTCCTAAAAATATGAAATGTTTTAAAATTTAATTAACGTCAAAATAACTTAGGTAGCTAGCGAAACTTTTATCGACGTGATAGGTAGGTACCTACCAATATTTAAACATAACGGGCTCCATCTTTCTGAATGACCGACCCATTGACAATTCAAAAGTGGTGAAAAATAATAATTGGTTTAATTGAAATAAATGCTTTGTTTGAGTCAGGTTTAAATAAAATATAAAATGATTTGATAAAAGAAAAACAAGGGTCTACGACCTCTCGTAGTGTAGTTATTTAAAATATCAGTTTAACAGTTTAAAAACATCCGTTTTTTTTTGTGTGAACCTCCCTGACGTGATGGGTATCTTTATCTGATTTTGTAAAGTTATACTTCAAGACCTAGCTAAACTAACTGCGGTCGCTGACCGAAAAAAAACATCAAATCTTTTTTTTGTTTTCTCGTGTCTATATATCTATACCTATCACGACTGCGGAATTTAGCTGGCAAATTTAAGTTGTCGCAGAATAATTGGGAAACAGTTATTTTTACCGAAATCCTAGGATTTTGTAAAGGACTGGATTATAGGAAACTAAGAAAATTTTTCGTAATAATACGAGCTAATATCAAGATTTTACAAAAAAAATCCAGTCCGATTAATAGTAAGTTTTGGAAATTTTACTACTGACCGGCTAATTTTGGAGTAAATTTGTAACATCTTTATTCTGATTGGTCAGAATATGGCTCCAATGTAGCTGTTAATCAGTCAATGCATCCATCAGTGCATAGCGTTCGTATCAACAATCAGTATTTTTACTCATCGTCGTTATTCGCGATTTACCTAAGACAAACTGGTTTTTTGCAAAAACCCTGATTTGCTCGTATTATTACGAAAATCTTCTAGAACGGGCCCTAGCTATTATAGTGAATAAACCTCAGAATTAGATGACTCTGAACAAATTTGCGTAAAAACTATTATATCATGATTTTTAGGCAAAGAAATAAGAAGTTTACACATCTTTTTAACGTTTTCTTTTTATAGAATACGCCTACCTAAACTCAATCACCTAAAACTTCATAATGAGGTACTTGAATAAGTTGATCATTAAAATACAGATTATAATAAGATCGGGATAAACTGCTTTAGTTATTGTTCTGAGGGATAGACGAACAGTGATAGATGAATAAGCCGATATAGTTTGTTCAGTGTATTGATTTATTTTGTTAAATTTTTGTTACAGGACTCTATCAAAAAAGAAGATCTGAAACTAATGGAAGAAAATATTTTTAAATTAGTCAGAGAAGCTTCTGTAAGTGGCTACGTTATAGGCATTTGAAATATTATGTTGACAAGTTTAATTTCAATTAGCTGCTAGTTGATCCAGATCCCGATCATATTATGTATTTTTTTTTATTTAAGGTCATAGAAAATGAAGATCCTTCAGCTATCACAAGAGATACTTCCAAATACTGCGGAGAAAGTATAAAAAAAGAAACAAAAATTTCTCGAGCTATTAGTATAGATAATTCACCAAAAACTTCAAATCAAAACAAACTAGGAGCTACAAGTAGAGATGAATCCCCGAAGACTTCGAATCAAAACGGATTAAAGGCAGCTAGAAGTGATGAATCTCTGAACACTTCAAATCAAAACAAATTAGGAGCTGCTAGAAGAGATGAATCTCCGAAGACTTCGAATCAAAACAAATTAGGAGCTGCTAGAAGACATGAATCTCCGAAGACTTCGAATCAAAACAAATTAGGAGCTGGTAGAAGAGATGAATCTCCGAAGATTTCAAATGTAAAGAAATTAGGAGCTGCTAGAAGAGATGAATCTCCAAAGACTTCAAATCAAAACAAATTTGGAGCTACTAGGAGGAAAGATAGTAAACGTTTATTTAAAAAAGGTTCAATTTACGAAAAATCCACCAAACAAAGCAAAAATCAAGTTCATGGTCAATCGTATGCAGTCAACCTATGTCTGTGTGGACCACAAAAAAATAGTAAAAGCTTACAGAATGCCCAGTTAAACAACAGTGGAAGATCCACATGGAAGCAAAAGTCACTAAAAGACATAATGCCACAGAGTTCTATTGTAAAACAAACAAAACCTATCAACATTAATCTCCCATCTCCTGAACCTCAAGAAAACGGCAGCATACCATCTGAACCTTGTAATAGCAACTGCAAATGCTTTCATAAAATGCCATCTAATACTTCTATTGATCGACTTTTACAGACATTAGCTTCATGGAAGTATGACTTGGTTCCCCGAGACAAATATATAAAACATATTAAAAGCAGTCTATGTCAATTTTCTAAAACTACAATCAATGAGGCAATGCGCATTCTTGCCCAAAATGATTCAAAAATTAATTTATCGATCTCAAAAGCAAATAATAAAAAGCAAGTAAATGGAAGTGATATTTATGAAGACGCTCATATGAGGACCGATAAACAGCACAGATCATTTATGAAACAGCCTGCCACCACCGAATCAGAATATATGGGCACTGTTTATTTAGATAAGAGTCATGAAAATAATTGTAAATGTATAACTAACATTGAATCCAACAAGAAGAATAACCAAGAAAAATACGAGGATGGTAACAAAAATATTCCGTTTCAGTGTATAAATACAAATACTTGTGACTGTAAAATATATCAAGAAATGCAAAAAGATCATAAAAGGTCTCAGACTGAAGAATTGTATGAAGTAAAAATTCAATCAAATCAGTGCCAAGTGGTGCGATCGAAGGATGTTCCAGAATTCAAAGAATTTAATAGCAAGCCAAAAAGTAGCAATTATATAAATATCCAAAAAGAAATGAAACAAAAATCTGACATGAGCAACGTTCCTCTAAAGACAGAATTATTTTCAAGTAGTAGTGAATATTTCATAAAATTTTTGGGTGTTACTTTAGATGATTTCAGTTCCAATAAAAAAACAACAAGAAAATTAAAAACCGTTGATCGCAATATCGATAGCTTAATGATTCCCAAAGACAAACATGTTGAACACCGAAGGAAACTTCCAAAGTTATATAACATTGAACAATCTAATTCGTTAATGAAACCAAATGTTTTGACAAGAGAAAGAAATGACGAGTCTGAATTTAACGATTGTATAAAATGTGAATGTAAAGCTAAACTTGAAGAATTTACAAGCTTTATGAATAACTTTTTTGATAATAAGTTACCCGAAAATACACATAAAGATGATGTCATTGACTCACAAAATGTTAAACATTCCGATAACACAATAGAATCGTGTATTTGTTGCAACGGAGTTAATGTGGATGATTCTAGAGATTTAGAAGTAAATGTCTTTCATTTATTAGAGGACCACATTAAAGAAAAATTAGAAGAATTTAGATCGTTTTCGTGTAAATCTAAATGTATACCTCCAGAAGAAGAAGAAAAACTATTTACGACTATTTTGCAAAGAGTTAAACAAGTCATTTCGGATTGTGCTAATAAAATGAAATGTGGTTGCCCGGGAGGGTTACCAAATAATGGTAGTTGGAACAGAGCTTATGGGCTTTTACAAGAATATTTAAAAATAAAAATAAAACGTGTCCAATGTTTGTGTGTTTTAAACGATAGAAAAGATGCCATATTACCGGAAGTCTTAGAGAAAGTATGTAACTTAATTGAAAATGATTTTCAACGCTTGAAAGATATTTGCACATGCAAAAATAGTACTGCGACGCGTACGAACATTGTTCATGTACGAGACAGTGTATTACCTCCTACAGAATTACCCGAAAGAGACACAAATGTTTCACATGCAAAGTATAATGATGTTGAAGTTCAAAACTTTTCTATGGTCAAAAAATTCTCAAAACAGAACTCAAACAACTCTATGATTCTTAAAGAAAATATGTCATCTCAAGTACCTCCTAATTTGGGAATGGAAGCCAAATCATGTGACATCATGCGACCGCAAAGTAATAAAAACGCGCGAACTACAGAAACGGACTATATTACTACAGACAGCAAATCAAATGGAGTCATGTATAATACTTGTGACTGTTGTTACAATACGGATAAAGTGGATATTCGACAATTTCCTGACTTGTTTGGAACTAAAGAAGTATTTGTAAATCTTTACGCAGAACAAGCTGTTGACAAAAGTGACATTTGTGAATTTCCCAAAATTGGTATAGACCAAGAACCACCCTTTGGATGCCATTCAGCAGGCAGAGTCGAGAGTATAAAGCCAATACCAAAAATAGATATGAGTGAAAATGATGAAAACAAACTTAACGCACAAAACCGTGTGGTTAACAAACAGACTCCTTGTGCACCTTATATTGGATATACGGTGGACTGTAGTTGTGACGGTGCCCTCGGATCTTGCTTCTGCACGAAATCTATAGTTCAGGCCAATAATGATAAGATTGATAGTCTTTGGAAAGGGTTTCTGGTTAAAAATAACGAAAATGAAAATGAAAATTTTCCTTACATAATGCACGGCACTCAAATCAAAAATAGTGATATCTTTGTAAATTGTCATTCAGTTAATGACGATGTACTCACAGATGAAGCGGCAACATCTGCAGTACAAAATAATGAAGACGATATGGTTTTGAAATATTCTCACGAAAATGTTGATTTAATTCACCATGCCGCAAATACAGTTCTCGAAAGTGTGAGTTTAGAAACGGCTTATTCAAATAGCGACATTTATCCAATCGACTGGAATAAAAACTCTTTACGAGTTACCTCCGAAAGATCAAATGCCGTTAAACTCACGAATTCTATATACTTCCCAGGGCTGCCAATAGATAATGTCAAGAATTCTTTTATTAGCGGTACTGCCACAGATCCCGTTACTCAAAAAACGTGTGAGACCTGTGTTTGTGATAAAGTCCCTATTTGTCACGTCAAGATGTTGGTAGAGCATATAGAGAAAAATTTAGTAGAATCTAAATGCACGTGCGACTCGTTGATATCAAAAGTGTGTCCGGTGCATTCCAAAAGATTCCTTTAAAGTTTAAACCTTCTTTTATCTGTATGTTTGTACAAAGATACGAGAATAATAATTTTGACTAACGAAATATTTTCTGCTATACTGGATCATTGTCTACTATTGAATTTTGTAAATGGTTAATAACTAATAATAATAAATCGTAACAATAATATTAGTTTCATTGGAAGATGTAGTGTAAGCACCATTTAACGTTACGTGACAATTCGATTTACGGAATAAACTAATAAATATTTATTCTAACTAATCGATATTGATTACATTTGACAGAAAAGAAACAATAGTATACAGCGTGGCGCTAGAATGGTGACATTAATTTAACACACATATACGTTTTCACCTCAGACCAAATACTAAAGGTAGACGGAGCACCGCGCTCTCAGAGTGAAGCAGGTTAAAGGTAATTTCTGTTGATTTAATTTTGAATTCTATAACCTTGACTATTTTTATCTTTTAAATTTCGTTCATTATAATTGCACTGACATTGTACTTTAATTTTAATTCTGTGACGTTTTTATTTAATTTTCATTAATTAATTTATTTCATTTTGAAGAAGTTGAAATTTTAGTTACAGCTATTATCCTATGGCCGTAGGCATTGTGCTAATTTTATTTTATTGGATGTAATATGGGTCTTGCCTGAATTAAATGTTTTTTTTTTTATTTTTTTTTTTTTAAAGGAAGCCAAATTTGAAATACGAAGCCGATCGTGGTAGTGCAACGCGCGAAACACACACACAAGGTCACGGCACACAACTCTGTTTAAGAGGCTTCACATATTTGAACGCTTTTGTTAGTGTACGCTCCGTCTACTTTTTTTTATTTAGTCTGAGGTTTTCACATGGTTTTTTAATTACCAGGTATCACACGCATTTTCTAATTGAAACGCGGTATGGTTTGCAGCCGCTCATGAGCCCTGCCCGCCGCGCGCCACTTGCGCTGCGGCGTATACCGATTACCGCGCGCTCGATCCAACGAGCGCACGAAACGTTTTCGTCCAACCGCGGCTCGCGTACGCTCCCGCCAAAACTTGTAAAAATTTACGCCGTAATGACAAAGTTAAAGATCTATAGTTCTATATGTTGTTGTGTGATAGCATTAGGGTAGGTTCAGATGACAAGCGCTCAACGCGCGTTTTGATAACGCGCGTTTACAACTACATACATTTTATTCAGGCCGTACACATGCTAACGCGCGTTTTAGTAACGCGCGCGTTCAACGCTGCGCTAGCGCTCGACTGTTGTCAGCGCGCGTCAACGCCGCTTTGAGATCATTGGTTTTCTATGTTTCCGTTCAGTTGAGCGCGCGCTTTCGACGCGGATAGACGTATTTTAGGGTTCGTCAAGTTCGTCCGAAAATCGTCCGAAATGGAAACCGAAGCTTTTAATACGGAATTATTAATTGATGAAATAGAGAAACGTCCTGCGATATGGGACATGACAAGTAGCGATTATTCAGATAAGAATTTGAGAAGACGGGCTTGGGAAGAACTCGTCCTTATATTTTGTGAAGGATATGACAATGAAGAAAAGAAGAAAATATTATGTGAGTATATATATTTATTTACATTTACAATCGGTTTGTGTTACAAGTTAAATATAACGATCCTGCCAATCTACTTTTCCTTCATTAATGAAATAGTTTGTTAAATGTACTCGAACATTATCCGCCTGTCGCACAGCACGTCCGGTATAATGTGAGGCTAGATTTTCCAGGGGTGGCGTATAAAGTGTGTCTTCAAAATTGTAGCCATCCCTGATTCTGACATAATTATTTAGTGTACATATCGCTTTTACGATCTTTTCTGCAAAACCGATGTTAACATCTAACGGCCTGTGTAAAATGCGCCATTTATTGCACATTATGCCAAAAGTACATTCAACATACCGGCGTGCTAATGTCAAACGGTAATTAAATATTTTTTTAGCATAAGTTAGTGACCTTCCCCCATATGGACGCATTAAATTCTCCATCATGCCAAAAGCTTCATCAGCCACTATCACATATGGCAACGTTGTCGGTCTATTTTGTATTAACAATGCCTTTGGCTCAGGTAGATCTAATGACCTTTCTGTCAGCTTTTTGTACAATGAAGAATTCTTGAATATACCTGAGTCACTGTTTTTACCGTAGGCACCTATGTCAACCCACACAAAACAATAGTTTGCATCCGCTAGCGCCAATAAAACTAGCGAAAAATAATTTTTATAGTTATAATACATAGAACCCGTGTGTTCAGGCTGGATTAACCGTATATGTTTCCCGTCCAAGGCTCCCAAACAATTGGGAAACTTTGAGTTCTTTTCAAATATCGTGGATATTTCACACCACTTTTCTTTCGTTGGTTCACTCATAACAACGGGCCTTAATTTTTTCCAAATAGTTTCACATACATGTGGTATTATAGTAGCCACAGTAGATTTGCCAATTCTATAGTCGTAGCTTAATGTCCCAAATGAACATCCAATGGCCAAATATCTGGAAACAAACATAAACTATTACTAAATACTGTTTTTTTTTTCAGCGTCATCCCTGCAAAAAAAGTGGAAGAGTTTACGGGATAATTATATGAGAGAGGTGAAGAAAATAAAGACTGTCAAATCTGGATCAGGAGCTTCCAAAACTTCGACATATATTCATTATAATAGACTACGATTTCTACAGGCATCAATTGCCAACAAAGATACAGAAAGTAGTTTCGATGCAGATAATGCATCAACTTCGTCAGAGGTTGCTGAAGTAGAAATAAGTTCTGGCTTTAAGAGTCCTAAATCTACTTCAAGAAAAAAACAAAAATTAAATCCTGCTGATGAAAGATTTGCAAACATATTAGAGCAGAGTTTAGCACAGAAAAATGTGTCTCATCCAAAAGAAGATGACGATGAAGACAAGCTGTTTTGTTTGTCACTCGTTAAAGAGATTAAAAAAATTCCGGAATATAGGCGACTTCAAACTAAAATTGCCATTTATAATTTAATTTTGCAAAACCAAAATGAATTTCAAGGACCACAACAACAGACATATGAAAATCAAAATTACCCGGTATCACAACGAAGAAATTATTCATCACAAGAGCAGCGTCATCAGTCATCAGCTTCTGTTGAAGGCTTTCGTTATCATGATTATAGATCACAGCAGTCTAGTGTGTCAAATAATTTTGCACATTATGGTTATACTACAGCAATGGGGTCTCCATCGCCAGTAACACCTACTCCATCGCCAGCACCAACTAATGTCAGCAATGAATCAGAGTTAGAGTTATTCTGCGAGTAACAAAATGTTATTTTTTCTTTAAAAAAATTGTTCCTAAACAAGTTGATTTGATTTATTTGATTTATAGATTATGTTGATTATTAAAAAACTTACCTCAATGTAATTATGAGTTTTTCTTCCGGTGAAATGCTATATCGCACAGCGTTTTTATCTGCTACGAGTTCATCGTTTATGAGAGTCAGTAAGTCATCAAATGACTTGATGGACATTCTGAAGTAGTTAAAGAATTTGGGCTCAAATTGCCTTAACTTAGGATATAAAATAATGTACTGACTTTCAGTCAGCCTGGTTGACAAAATTGGGTGAACCCAATATCTCCGTCTTCTGTTGTGTCGTTTCTGCCGTCTGTATAAAATCACCGATAAAACTGTTTCTACGTCCATCTTCGACAAATGTAGAACTCAAACTGGCCGCAACAACGCGCGTTTAACGCCTGACAAGCGCGCACCATGTGAACACTATACAAAAATTCAACGCGCGTTCAACGCGCGCTGAGCGCTTGTCATCTGAACCTACCCTTAAACTATTTTCCGTGTTTTAAACTATCGTCTTTTGCTGAGATTAACCGACGCCATGAGATTAGGTAATCTCAAAGCGTCAGTTAAATTGAAATAACTAGCTTACTTATTTGTAACCTAGTTATTTCAATACGATTGATTGATCACTACATAACAAAAATGTTGTAATAAAAAAAAACAAAATCAAAAACATTAAAAGTTACAACCCTATTGCTTCTATGGAGCGTAGGTAATAAAATTATTTCATCAAATATGCTTAGTTTCCGTACTGTTCCATATTTATACTGTGGCTGTAGGTACCACTTGCGCCGCTCGGTTTCTTTGATAATAACAAAGAAACGGACCGATCACGAGTAGGTACAAGAGGCGATGCGCGGTTGCCAGCGCGCGAATCGAGGCGTTGCCGCTCCGAGTTAACGTAAGCTAGCTAGGTAAGTAATTTCATGAATGAATTTTTGCAAGGATGATCCCAATTTTTTTTTCTTTTTTATTACTTAGTTTGTTTGAAAAAAAATTTTTTTTCATTTTATTACTTATTTATAACCTATACATTTTTTATGATTCATGGGCACTAGCCGTGTGATAAATTAATGTCACCATTGTAGCACCACGTTGTATAATAGGTATATTATGATGCATGTATAAGAAGCGAGGGCGTAATGTAGCCGAGAGTGCAATGACAAATGCTCATGCGTTTCATACGACATTCTCAATACACTTGCAACGAAAGAATAAACAAACTTCATGAAATTTAATATTTCGTAACAGATGTTTGTGAAAAAACGCTTTCTTTTTTCGTGCGCTTTGCTTTTATTTTGAAGGAAAGGACCTGACTCTAAGCCGCCACATAGGAGTATCAAACGACTTTAGAAACACACTTACGAGGAAATAAATAAATAAAACACAAACTTGGTAACAAATATTTAATTACCTACTGAAACAATAACTTTTTTGATGATACCATTTTGTTTCTAATCATGTTTTTTTAACATGGAATAGATACTGCAGATCGTGTTAGGGTTGTTGTTGTATTTGCCAGTTCATTAAACAAGCAAAATACACTCTCGGAAAATGACTGGGCATTATTGCTTTTCTTAATTTTTTTTTTAATTCAAAGTTTGCTATTGTTTTCCTCTGATTGATGGCAACATGATATTACTTGCATTTTGTGTCTCAGTAAATTATGAATTATGTGAGCTGTGATATCTACGGCTGGAAAGAAGGTGAATACTGAGAATGGCTGGTAAAGATGTACGGAATACATAATACTCAGTAGGTACTTGAGATTTGGCCAATCAGGTTTTAGTATGAGTATATTTAATTAAATTATGCCAAAAAAGACATTACATACGAAGGAGCAAAATTTTATAACTGTTTACCATCCCACATAAAAAATGTAAGCTCTTTCAGCGGTTTTAAATCTCAACTAAGTAAATATATAATTGAAACAAGTCACTATCCTACTGGTTGAGAATAAAACCTTTGAACGGGTAAAATGGCACTATATCTATTAATTGTTAATTTTATTCTTTACATTAAGCATGTATCATTAAGTTTATTGTAACGTATTTTGAATTCTTGATTGTATCGGTGACCTTATTTAGTTTATTACTTTATGTTAGCTTATATTCTCATGTAAGTGGCTTCCTTTGTCTTTTTGAGAATAAACTATTTAAACCTAAACCTATATTGTTATTCACTTATTTCTACGTCACGTGGACGTACCTAAAGATAATTATTCATACATGTGAAATGTATGTTTACAAAAATAAAGTTGGCGATGTAATAACGTTATTGCATTTATTCACATATTTTTTTGTATCCTTGAAGAAAGAAACCCACTTATAATTTTGAAAAGTTGAAATTTAAATAAGTATACATTACACAACATTTACCCGTCCGTCTCTGTGGCTTCTCTTCATCGATAGGTCATCGATTATATTCAAAAATTACTTTGCTGCAATTAACCGTTCCAAAGGCAGCAGCTGTATCGCTGAATAAGTTTTAATTTTCTTAATCATCCACGTGACCGCAGCCTATACCTAAATGTCTTTTTTTGGCAGACGCAGAGCATTAAGCGAGCAGGCTTATAACGTCTAGGTACTCGAGCAGTTGACACTGACTATTTACAATGGATAACTACTATACACAATAAATAAACATAGGTAGGTATACCTATTCTGGTTCATTGCATATTATTTTAATTATTGTGAACGTGAGGACTATGTGGGTCATTGTTCCAGTTATAATCAAGGTCTGACAGTTTCAGTAGTTTATGCAGCCTACCCTCATGTACATTCTTTGGTATTGTTTGTCGAATCGTTGAGTCCCTTAAGTTCAGAGTTGAGCTGTACGGTTACTGACAAACGCGTGCACTGACTGGACAGGTCCACTCAATCTGTGTGGTTATTTCCACAAAAGACCATTTCAGACACCAATCTACATGGTCTTCACATGATCTGACCAAAATTATGTCTGGACTTTAAAAGAGACTGTGACCTCTGAGTTTGTTTCGGCCTTTCTTCTCAGAGTAGTCAGATAGGAAACGCCGACCTCATCTAGTTTAAAAAAAAATATGATTGACGTGAAAAATTGTTTGTTCAAACCTACTTACAGAAATAAAATCATTTATCATTGTCTCGAGTAACTATAAATGATAAATGCTTTTATTTCTGTAAGTCTCTTAAGTACATAGGTTTGTACAAAAAAATTTTCACGTCAATCATATTTTGTTTAGATTCAACGAGCAGCAAAATTGACGGTACGAAGTTGTGCAAAAGATAAAATATCCCTGAGAGATCTGATAGCATAATACGCACTACTTATTGTATTCGGAATTGAATCTAGTTCTGGCTTCCAATTAAGTAAAGAATCAATTTGTACCCCCAATTTTTTTTAAACTTTCTACTATATCAATTTTCCTGCCTAAGAATTCTACGTATACTAAAGCTTTGTTCCTAACTGGAGATATAAATATCGTACATTTTGTCTTACTTACATTTAATTTAAGATTATTCATAGAAAACCAGCTTTCACAAGCAGCTATTAATACATTTATTTACACTTTATGGTTTCCATATTGTCAACAGACATAACAGCACTCCTATCGTCAGCAAATATTATCAAGTCGGCATCTGCTGGTAAAATGTTTATAATTTATTTAGTTAGATCGTAAAGAAATATTGTAATGAAAATGGGGCCCAGCACCTGAATCTTGGCATCCAAAGTCTGACTGAAAAAAACTGGTATTTTCGGGTTTCAACTCTTCACCCTTTATGAGAACACTCGTTTCGACTTGTCTAGCATGAGGTATCGTAAACTTAATACATTTAGTGTTTTTCTCGTTAAGAACTAGGTTATTAACATTAATTCTTCATTAATTAATTTAAAACTTCTGCGTCGCTGTAGGGGCAGCTCGAACAGGATCCTGGGCGTGTTGTCCGAGCGGTGGGATTCTCCCTTATTGCGGAGATGGCTGCAGCTGCATGCCAGCGCCTGCAGTTATATCATCTTTGACTTCGGTATGAAATTTTCTTTGGTCATATTGTGACATTTTATTTTTCAATTTTATTTTTGAAATTTGTGACATTTTCCTTTGACATTATGTGGCATTTTTTTTAACATTTTTGAATATTTTGCATTTGACTTAAAATTCTAAATTCAATTTCAATTTCTGTAATTAGTTTGCAACATAAATAATGCAAGCATGGCTGACCGGTTGGCACAGTTGGTAGCGACCCTGCCTTCTGAGCCGCTGGTCACGGATTCGATCCCCGGACATGTCAAACATTTGTGTGCATGAACATGAACACGAACATACTTATATGTATATAAGTATGTATATCAGTCATTTTTTTTTTTTTTTTTTTGAGGATGGGAAATCATCAAATGACTCCTCCCGCTCTGGGTGGAGCGGAAGGGAGTGTCAGACTCTTACTGACTAAAACCCACCCGTGTTCCTTCCTTGGCCCTTTATGTTCCGGGTCAGCGGTACCCCTTTTGGATGATCCCGCTTTCCCGGCAGGCTTGGGCCCTAGTGGACCCCCTCTATGATGCTGACATCTCTTTGAGGCGCGCGTGGAACACGTACGCGCCGTCCAGCACGGGCCTGGTCCTGATCGGACGGTGAGCTACCCATTACTTACCGCCCGCAGGCCCCCGCCTACGGTGGCCGGGAGTCGTCACGCGGCTCCCGACGCCCGGAGCGTCCACCGCGGCGGCTTGGACGGGAGACTCTCTCCCTCTCCCGTCCCGCCACCTCCTTCGCAAGCATGACTGCTTCGCAGAAGGAGGCGACTGCCTCCCACTCCCCCTCGCCCCGGACCATGGCTTGAACCAAGGCCGGGCGTGAGAGATCGCCGCCGCTGCCGATCGCCTCTACGAGGACACGGCGGTGCTCCGCCCATGCAGGGCAGGCCCCCACCGTATGCTCCACCGTGTCCTCGGGGCGATCATCGCAGTGGCGACACCCGGGCGTTTCCTCCCGCCTGATGATGTGCAGGAACCTCCCGAAACTTCCGTGTCCGGTGAGGACCTGCGTCAGGCGGTAGGTGAGGACGCCGTGACGCCTCTCTAGCCACTCGTCAAAGAGGGGTCTTACCGCCGCTATCGTGGCGTGCCCTGCGCTGGGTTGCGACAGTCGCTCTTTCCATGCCGCCATGAGATCGCGCCGGAGGTCCGTCCACTCCGCCGCGATTTGCCGCGGAAGCGGGGTTTCCCCCCGGCGTAGTGCCTCCGCGCGCCACTCATACAGGCGCGCGAGGACTATCGCCTCCAGATCCCACGGCGGCAGTCCGACAAGGAGGCTTGTGTCACAAAGAACACAATCGAATGCCTTGCATCGAAAAGATGCTCAAAAGCATCGTATTTGTCCTCCCATGCAATAAAGACATGTCCTAAAAGTTCAAGTTCATCAGTAGTTGAACGACCACTTGTAAAACCGAACCGTTTGTTATGCATTATTTTATGTTTATTAATAAATCTTTGCATTTGATTTAAAATAAGTAAAAAAAAATCTAAGGGTAGGTAGCACTGAAATAGGTCTAGTAGGGTCTGATTCACTACCCGAGTTAAACAACGGTATTATTTTAGCATAATCAGCTTATAATGTTCCCACTGCTGGGACACCGGCCTCCTCTCGGCAAGAGGGAGTGGGCAATAATCCACCACGCGGGCCCAACGCGGATTGGTTATTTTACTGTTTTTCATAAATAGTTCTATGATTAGTAGGGTCTGATGTACTATGTACATGCTACAATGACAATCGACTTAGCAACATCCACAGAACTACCCCATAGATCTGCGGTCTTTTTAACATTTAACATGTGAAAGGTTTTATCTTTACAGGTGACATATTGGAAATGAAATTCAGAATCACAAACTGGAACGTTTTCTTTAAGAAAAGACTCTGCAGCAGTGGCTGAAGAGTTTAGAGATTTAGTAGTCGATACGGGAATCTCTGCAAATAAATGTTCAAAGGCCGCGGCGACTTGAGAATCTGATTTAATTATATTGTCATCATTAGCAAGGCTGTAGTCGCTGCACCGATTGCATGACCTTCGCGTTTCGGTATTAATGATACCTCATGTCATTTTAATTACATTACTACTATTTTTATTTTTGAACTCAAATAACATAACCTTGCCGTACTACAAACTTTTCAAAATAATTTAGAATAATTCTTAACATATAAATTAAATTTTGCAGTGATACACAAGTCCGTTCATCATACAACTCAAAAAGACGTTTTCTACTATTATGTATACCAATGGTGGCCAAGTCACTGAAGGAAGCGTTACGTAGGTCCTTACGTATGAAATTGACGTTTTGTCACTTTGATCTTAAATGTCTGGCGTTTGGTTAAGAATTCCAAATTCAAATTTATTTCAAATTTAGACTTGTGTATTTGTGTTTCCGATTTAGCGATTCATTTGTTTTCGCGCCATTTGTTTTTTTTTTTACATCACAATATGGAAAATTTAAAATATCGGGCGTGGCACCAGCGCTTCAGAAACAGCTCGAAGGATTAATGATGTGTATGGGGAAGCTACCGTAAAAGACAACACGGTACGGGTTCCAACTGTTTTCGTTCTTGAAATTTCGACCTACAGAACAAACTAATACACACATACACATACATTACTCAACCGTCACAATAGCGAGTAGATTTTGAATCGTATCGTTACGTGTGATGAAAAATGGATCCTGTACGATAATCGGAATCGCTCATCACAATGGTAAGTGTCTGGTGGACCAGTGCTGGTGTCATCCACTACAGCTTCCTAAGATGTGGCCAGACGATTACGGCAGAACTGTATTGTCAACAATTGCAAACCACGATGGAAAAGCTAGCCGTTAAACAACCGAGACTGGTCAATTGCTCTAGCCCATTGCTGCTTCAGGACAACGTTAGAAGAGGAGCTGCGACCGGAAATTCTCCAACACCCACTGAACTCCCCGGACCTTGCTCCAACAGATTACCACTTTTTCCGGAATTTGGACTACTTCTTGCAAGGAAAAATAATCAATTCTGATGAGGCTGTAAAAACCGCCTTCAAACATTTTATTGATTCTCGCTCCTACAATTTTTTCAGCAAAGGAATCAATGAACTATCGATAAAATGGCGAAAGTGCATAGATAACAATGGTACAAACTTTGATTGTTTAATTAAAATAATTTCTTAATAAAAAAGCGTTTTGCTTTTTCATAATATAATTATGTAAGGACCTTTATCCGAGAACGTCTTTGGTATGAATGTGTTATCGAATTGTGTGCAATACATATAAAAATATCATTATATTGTTGAATTATCATTAGTCGACAAAAGTGGTTATTTACTCAAAAGTTTAGATTTAAATAATCCAAGTGATTAGTAGTTTTTGGGTTACGAGTAATATCTTTTTTAGTAACTTTTTTGTTTAGTTTTGGAATAGTAATCAACTGTCCGCAATGTACAGAGTCTATTAAATTAATAATTTCTTTGTGGGTTGGTATAACACATAGATATCCGAGAGATATGCCTTTACTATATTTTATATTTGTTCAAGTTCAAGTGTCGCCACCTCAGATCATATAAACACAGAAATATGCTTTGTAAACAAATGTATTGCTGTTCCGATGTCGCCGCGTTTCTCCCACTTAATTCACTAACACAAAAGTAAAAACTATAAGAACGGCACACAAACGGCGGTAACATTTGATGTGAAATTTTGTTCAGTAAAATGAAAAGCTGACATTGCCGTAAAGACATACAACTGACATTATCATAAGTACCTACCTATTACTTGAGAAGTACGCATCATTTCCCTATTATAATTTAAGTGCATGATAAAATGATAAAGAGATACGCAAAAAATCGAAATAATCAAAAGAGTGCGACTTTGTATTCAACAGAAAGGGACTCATTTTGAGCATTTGATAAATTGATTAATTTTGTAATAAAAATGTTAAAATTCATGGTCTTCCTTTTATTTTTGACACTATGTTATGTAGCACAAAATAATCCTTATGATGAAGCCTTTCGATCGGTATGATAAAGCTACAGGGTGATTATTTTTCTCGTGTAACGGGTTCGATTTCCGGTTCTACCATGTAATTATTTAAATATCTATGAATGCAGTTTAAATTGTTTTTTAAATTCAAATAATGTCTTCTTTTAGTAAAATGTTCCATCTACAACATTCAAGGTACTTTCCCTCCATGTGGCATATCTGTGCGACTCCCTGTATATAAAGATATATATATATATTATAATATAACCTATAATAGGCGGAATAGCACATAGGCTACTTTTTATCCTGGAGAAATGTACGGTTCCCGTGGGATAATTTCCGACATCCACGCAGGTGAAGCCGCTGGCAAAAGCTAGTAAGATATACATAACGACTAATCTAAACTACCAAGAAACTATTAGGATATCAACTTCTCGAATCTAGATTAGGAGAACACAAGTAAAACTTCAAGATATTTATTGATATGGATTTTATTGACCAGTAAAATGTAAATATGTATGTTCTACTCATTACCATGCCTATTCAGTCTGCATTAAAACATTGAATTGACGACACGTATTTTTATTATCTCATACAGTCCATAGTCGATATTGAACCTTATTTCAAGAAGTGTAAGGAACATTTTGGTCCAAACGAGCCGGATAGATCAAGCGATAACGCGAACGCATTCCAACGCCGAGTTCAGTGCAAAAAATTGTTGTTGTAAAAATTAATGTAAACACGTGTTCGTTGCATTTGGACAATTTTGGACAAATTGGTGATTTAAAGACATTTCGAGTGACTTATGTTATCGAGCTTCATTCTTCAAGAATTGTGCTACATATTGGTGTACATTTTACACATAAAGAACCACTACAACAATGGAAACAGCCGAAAAAATTCTTAGTGAATTGGAAGATTTAAATCTGTTTTCACCTTAAAATAAAAGCTAATGGTGCCGATTCTCTTGTCACAAAATTCTCTAAACTAGACTAAAAATCACCAAAATTTAGTTTATTCCTGTCAAACGACGATTTCCCATTCTGAAATTGACTAAAGTGACACAACTTAACTATATTTTAGTTTGACAGCACTAAGATGGCACTGAGATTATAATTTAGTGAAAATGGCAATTTTGCTATTCTGAATTTTACGTTTTTCACCAAAAATTTTGATTGTCTTAACTAAATCTGACTATTTTTAATCGCGATTAAAAAGGTGTGGAATAAAATTAGTTGTCATGAACTAAAATTCACACCAACACCTCGACTTCAGATGCAAAAACAGTACTGTATCTTTTTTTTTCTTTTCTTTTGCTTATATCTCGAAAACGGTGTGTCGTATCGCAAAAATAATGAAAATTTCGACCCCCTTTGCAAACCGTAAACCTATAAAACTCAACGTGTTGGTAATATTTTTTTATATTTTCCATACAAAAAGTAAAAAATTCCATACAATACAAGTCGAGGCCGCACATAATGCGCGCCTACGGCTCTAAAAAAAGATCACGTGGTACGGCAAACAAGTACCACGTGGAGTCGCAATAATTGTCAAATTTGATTTTAGATGTGTCAAAATTATTTTTAAATTTAGAGATTTTATTTTGCAGAATAGCGTTAAGATTCTCATAGCCAAAAGTAAGGAATTTTAGTGATAGTTTAGTTAGTTTCTGTATAAAAATGTACTCTGTGGTTTAGTTCGATGTACAGACGCCAGCAGGTCAAGCTACCCGAAACTGTCAAATTTTCCCAATCAACCTTGAACCTTAATGCTTTAGCGATAAAGTTGAAAATCTATTAAGGAAATTTGACAGATTGTAGTAGCTTGATGTGCTGGCGTCTGTACAACAGAATCGGCACCAATATTGTTTTTGTGGGCATTTTAGTCTATGGGCTGTAGTACTACCGTGTGCCATACATTTATTTTAAAATAAAAATACGACCTGACACACTGACCTCTATTAAAATAGAGGTCAGTGACCTGACAACATTATAAAAAATGTTTAGAACAGACGCGTCGCAAATGTCAAATCCCTGTGTGGTCGTGCTTACGTGCGCATATGTTTTTAATTGATTTTGCAGGATTTTTTGTGACTAGTTGAAGGAAAGTGGGCGAATATTCATTTATAAGTGGTTATTACATCGTTGTCGATAATATTTGCACGAAATAACATCGTAAATACTTTTTTGAGTGAAGAAAATGTTACGTGAAAAAACCGTTATGCCAATGTCGTAATTATGATGACGAATTTTGTGTTTTACAATGAATTGAGTGTATCTATACGATTTGTGAGGTTCTAAAACTAATAATAACAATATATTTTGGTCATTCGAGGCGTTTCGTACTTACTTTACTATTCATATTTCAACGATTTACGTAGTATACAAAATACCTAAACTATTTTAAGGTTGATATCTTTGTTTTTTTTCATAAACATGAGTAAGTATATAAAGTAATACGAAAATATAGTTCCTTCTTGTGTAGTATTCAAATTCTAAAACCAAAAATACAAAGTGTAAATAGCAGTCACAAAAAAATGGCCGATCCCTCTTCAAGAAATTCTTATCATTTTACAATTCAAAGTGGCATATTTTTTATAACATATAGGTAGTTATCAGTCAATAAAGGTCTAACTAGTATCCTAGTAACAAGTTTTTATTGAAACTACTCAATATAACTAAGATGAGCGTGTACAAAGTCGTGCGATAAACAATACGGAAATCAGAAAAACAGCTGCGCGCAGTATCAAGTTTGAGTTTCAATATTATAAAAAAGTAAGGTAGGACTCTCAAAAAAACGCTGCTGTTAGATAACTTGTCTATTCATAATGTAAAATGCAAAATTTTAGGCATATTGATACAGTAGTTTTATCAGAAATCGACATAACACAGGAACAAACACACTTTCAGCTAGTTCTGTTTATTTATCATTTGTTAACAATAACAAATAAGTATATAATCAAAGCACACAATCTCGATAGTTTAGTTTTTTAATTTAGTTTTCAAATCTTTATAGCATTGTTTACATTTTATGGCATGCTTTGTATATTCATGAACCCAAAACACTTTAGAATACGATAACAAAGGCCCTTGGTAATACGAGTGGACCTTTTTTTGTGCGCAACCCAAACCACTTATCGCGCCGCCCCCCGCGGCGGTGCTTGACGGGCTCAGACTAAGGAAAAGAAGAATAGACATGACATACCTACGAAAAAAACGTGCATACCTAAAATGTGAGTCTGGCACAAAGATGGCAGCTTGCGGTAGAGCTGCGCGCATTATAATATCAAAATTTTCTTCAAAACACTGAAAGAAACAAGTTGCTATGACAACTAAGTAACTAAGTACTACGCTAGTTGTAAGATTGCTCAGTGTGTCAACATCCGGACAAACCTATCGAGGTTTTTGTGATGTTTATATTTTGTTTTGTTCTATAATTAATAAACAGAAAAAAAAAAATAAAAAAAAATAAAAAAAAAACGGATGTACTTGTCGGCTGTGACAAAACATGGCGACCGGCCGCAGTGAGATATTTTGTAGATAATGTTGCAATTTTTGGTAATGATAAGACTACTGTTGTCCTTTTTTTACATATGATTACCCTCATAAGTTAAAAAGAGATGCCGATATGTCAGTAACTATGCCGTCGAAATACATCACATTCCTATAACTACTGTTCGTTATGCCGAGTCCTTTCTTTTCCTTAGTCTGAGTTGACGGGTCATAAATCTGTCAACAAATCAATTCAAATTAAATTCTGTCAAATTTATATATAAGATTCATATTCGGTTTGCGCAAATATGACTACAGAGTACTACTATGAATATGACCATGTTTCCGAATTTCGTGTGAAGCTCAAGTGAGAGCTCATATCCTTTCTCTTTTGTTTAATGTGCTTTTCTCCCCTTCCACCCCTCTCTATCTTAAGAAACGTTTCCAGTTTCTTTGCGACTCCCACACGAAATTTCTAAGGTCATCAGATAACTTGAAGCTTAAAATACCTATGCATTCCACAACTTTCCTCGACAAATCCTTTACTGTCCAGGCCGCTCGTTTGTGGAATGCATTGCCAGTTGAAATTAAACGCGCGCCGTCATTGCTTGTGTTTAAAAGACTCGTGAAGGAACATTACTTGTCGTTGTGATCGTGTTCTCATAATTGTAATTATCTATAGTCTTCATTTATTTTCGTTGCTTATAAATTTAGTATGTACGTATTTATGTATATAGTATTTAGGATATGTATATAAGTGTATCTATTATTTAGGATATGTATATATGTGTATCTATTTTAGTGTATTGTATACATACTTATTATTTGCACCAACAACAGCCCCATTTTATGTCCAGGAAAATCTCTGTCCATTCCAAGGTTGCCTGGAAAAGATCGCGGAAAGCGATAAGGCCGCCCATTGTATATTAAGTAGTGTTCAGTTTAATTTTTGTTGTTATTTTTTTTGTGGTGTACAATAAAGAATATATAAATAAATAAATAAACATGACGGGTGTTGATCGGACAACATCATTATTAAAACTAAAGAGAACTTTAAGAAGTGTCCGAAAGCACGCCTAACCACAGGCTATTTAGAAGCAAAAATACAGTGTATTGACGAGTATTGGGTATCGTTTAAAAGTGCACATATAAATTTATTAAAAGTGGTTACGAAAGATAAACGTAAACAGTTCGAGTATTTTAATAAGGATGAATACAGTTTATGTGAAGAAACGTTTATGTAAATCAAAGCCGACATTAAGGATTTGTTGACGTCAGCAGCACCTGGACAAGCTAAAATGATTGTCGATGCTTCCAACACAATAAACCAGAATGTACAAGCTCCACAAGTCAAATTACCAAGGATACAATTGCCTACATTTACGGGTAATTACGAAGATTGGCCAACTTTTCAAGACTTGTTTTTCTCATTGGTTCACCAAAACACAACACTCAGCAGTGTGCAGAAACTGCATTATTTGAAGACGAGCGTCACTGGCGAAGCTGAAGCCTTACTCAAACATATTCAAATTATTGAAGAGAATTATACCCAAGCTTGGGACATTCTGAAAAATCGTTATAGTAACAAGCGTCTTATAGTTACGTCATTACTCGAGCGCATGTTTTATCAAAAGAAACTGCCCAACCAGACTGCTAACCACATTAAGTCTTTGCACGATACTACTACAGAGTGCCTTCATAGTCTAAAGAATCAGGGCCTTAACGTTGAAACTTGGGACCCAATTATTGTGTTTGTAGTCGTGCAAAAGATGGATATGGAATTACATAAAGAGTGGGAAGAACATCGCTGTAAAAACGACGGTGACACGCTGCCAACGTTATCGTCATTAATGAAGTTTTTAGAATCAAGATTTCGTACGCTTGAGCTGATTTCACCTTCTTCGTCAAAGGAAAAAGTTCGAGAACGTTCGCTGCATATTTATACTGCTGAAAAGAATGAATGTTCTGTGTGTAAGGGTGACCATTCACTCAGTCATTGTAAAGACTTCGCAAAAATGGAACCGACGCAAAGATATGAAGTAGTGAAAAGCAAGTTTATCTGTTTTAATTGCTTGGTTCCTGGCCACTCCGTTAAGAATTGTAGGCTGTCCACATCAAGCAGACTCTGTCGAAAACGTCATCACACGCTTCTTCACCGAAAGGGAGCAACCACAGTTACCCAAGGTTCATCAAGTAATGAAACTCAACCAAAGGAAACAACGCAAAGCAATGTAGAAGGTGGAGAAGAAGTCAAAACGAGCGTCAATACAGTGATGACGTCACAATCACAAATTTGCACCGGGAAAAGAAAGAGAATCGCACTATTAGCGACAGCAGTAGTTTTACTACGAAGTAATGATGGACACACTACTGTGTTGAGGGCGCTAATAGACCCCGGATCAGAAAGTTGTTTTATTACCGAAAGAGCCGCTCAAATATTAAAGCTTAGAAGGCAACCAGTTACAGGAAGCATATTAGGAATGGGATCTATGAAGTCTAAAATCAAGCAAGTAGTTCAGGTCGAGGTATTATCAAGGAGTTCAAAATACAGCCTCAAGATTGGTGCTTACGTGATAAGCAAGCAACTGACTACTGAGATTCCCAAAACAACAATTAGGGTACAAGACTGGCCTCACCTCACAGGGCTTAGTCTGGCTGACCCTAACTACCACATCCCAAGTACAATAGATTTGCTTTTGGGTCATGAAGAGTATGCACAAATACTACTGAATGGTGTCATGAAGGGTCCTCCAGGTTCACCATGCGCACAAAAAACCAGCCTTGGATGGATTTTATTTAGAAAAATAGATGACAATACACAACCAGAGCAATCTATGATCGTCATGCATCGTCAGGTAGAAATTGACGATATGTTAAAGATTTTATGGGAAGTAGATACAAACAAATCAAGAAAGTTAACCAAAGATGAAGAGCTTTGTGAGAAGATATATGAAACAACCTACAGAAGAAACGAAGAAGGATGATATACCGTGAAGCTACCATTCAAAACAAACAATCCTAAATCAGTAGAAGGAAACACGCGAAGCATTGCGTTAAGAAGATTAGAGTACCTAGAACAAAAATTAAATAAAAACCAAGAATTAAAGAAAGCCTACACTGAAGTGATAGAAGAATATATTAAAATGGGACATATGGAAGAAGTATCAGTAGAAGAAATTCATAACAATTCAGTGTATCTACCACACCACGCAGTTGTACGAACCGAAAAGGAGACGACCAAGACACGAATAGTATTCGACGCTTCTTGCAAGGGTGTCAACGGAATATATAAATATATAAATATAAATATCGCCTGACATTGCACACAGCACCATCTAGTTCCAAGTTAAGCACTTATTAAGGCTTGTGTTATGGATACCAGATGGTTGATACACTACTTAAATACATTTTTTTTTTGTAAATACATACATATTATAAATATACATCCATGACTCGGGTACAAATGTCCATATTCATCATACAAACATTTGCCCCTACCGGGATTCGAACCCAGGACCATTTGGTTTCGCTGACTACACTTAGCCACTGTAGCCACTACACCAAACGTGTCGTCTATAATATAATATCACTGAATGATGAACTTTTGACCGGACCAGTCCTTCAAGAAGATTTAAGGAGTATCATAATGAGATGCCGTTTACACAAAATTTGTTTTGCAAGTGACATTGAGAAGATGTATAGGATGGTTTTAGTCACCAAAGATAGTTCTGACTTCCAAAGAATATTATGGCGTCAGAGTCAAACACAGAATACTTCTACATTTGACGAGGTCAAGGACTACAGACTTCTGACAGTAACCTTTGGAACTGCTTCGGCACCATACCTAGCCATTAAAACTCTTATGCAGTTGGCACATGACGAAGGTAGAAGTTACCCAGTCGCATGCAAAATGATCGAAGAAGATTTTTACGTCGACGATCTCATTTCTGGCTGCGACACTGTTTTAGAAGCTATTGAGGTGAGCGAACAATTACAAACCATTCTCAATAAAGGCAAGTTTAAATTAAGAAAGTGGACATCTAATAATACTGAATTCCTTCAATCCATAGAACCCAACGACAGATCGGCTAAGGCAAGTTTAGACATCAAAATGGTAGGAACTGTTAAAGCTTTAGGAATAGCTTGGAATTTAGGTGACGATGAATTTCAGTACACTTTGACAGTACCACCTATTTCAGAGGTCACAACAAAGAGGACAGTTCTAGCTGATTTACAACGACTGTTCATTTGTGGAGCGACCAGGGCAGAAATTTCATCGGAGCTAACAAGGATCTAGTAGAGGCGTGGAATCAAGCTAAGTTGGAGTTCAAGGGTCAAGTGGCAGATTCTCTAGCGCAAGACGGCACACAATGGCACTTCATCCCACCTTACAGCCCGAACTTTGGTGGCTTGTAGGAAGCAGGTGTGAAGTCCTTAAAGTACCACATGAAAAGGATATTAACAACGAACTTGACCTATGAAGAAATGACAACTCTTCTATGTGAGATCGAATCCTGCCTAAATTCGCGCCCTCTATGTCCTGTAGATGATCAGGACGTCGATACTATCAATCCCTTGACAGCTGGTCATTTTTTAATGGGAGAAGCACCTATTGTAGTTCCTACGTCCGATTTGCGAGATGTTAATTTAAACCATTTATCTCGCTGGAAGTATACACAGAGGCTGTTGAGGGAACTCTGGCAAAGATGGCAGAATGAATATCTTTCCAGATTACAACAGAGGCCAAAATGGATAAAACACAGGAAAGAGTTTGAAATAAATGACATTGTGTTAATAAAACAAGACAATCTGCCGCCAGGAAAGTGGTTGCTTGGTCGCATTATGGCGAAGCATCCTGGACCAGATAATGTTACAAGGGTTTATAGTGTCAAAAGTGGGGACAATATAACTAAAAGATGTATCACTAAATTATGTTTACTACCAGTGAATAGTAAAGATGATTAATTTTAAATATAATTTAAGGCATGTTGTTATGAAGTGATGTTATTTGAAATGTTAGGTATAGTAATACAAGGCTTTTGTTTATGTTGTAAATTTACATTAAATTATTTTCAGATTTATTAAGAAACACTATTTACAATGTACCCAAATTATTTATAATACACATATGAATTATTTTAAAAGTGTCAAGCCCCTTTTGGTGGGTGGTATGTTCTACTCATTACCATGCCTATTCAGTTTGCATTAAAACATTGAATTGACGACACATATTTTTATTATCTCATACAGTCCATAGTCGATATTGAACCTTATTTCAAGCAGTGTAAGGAACAATGTATATGTTAAAACTTGCCGCTTTGACAGTTTAGGTGCTGTGTTCTTAGTTAAATAGTGGACCGACTATTCGAAGAACCGATGAACTTTCTTCACTGGTTGAAAGCATTTTGGCTCAAAGTGAGACGAACATATTGTGTTATTTTTTGTTGGAAACCAGTTTGGACTCCTTCCTGTCGCATTTATCCACTTTTATTTGATTTTTGGAGCCTTTGGATAGCTAAAAAGTTAAAATAAAAGCAATTTGTGACTGATGATGATGATATCAATGATACATGAGTAGTAAACAACAGCCATAAAATTCCATGCAACAAGAAAAAAGTTAAAGTTTGTTCCCTTGTGTAACTAAATAAAGAAACTCGTTAAAAAGATCGTATAAAATATCGACAACCACAAACGTCACATCACATCTGTAGCTAAGTCTAGTCGGCAGCGGCCGCTTCACGACACTATTGTGTGAATGAGAGTATCATTATAGCACTTATCCATTGCGCTATTACACCAGCCGATTCATTGATCGATGTGTACTAAGCAAACAATGGTTTTTGTTCCAATCAAAATAATTGCTTTTGGTACTTCATCGTGTTTCTAGTATCACGAAGTAATGTTTTAATAAATTTAATAAAGAAAAACAATAATATTTTAGTACTTACGTGTGAAATGAGATGCCATCTTTCATGTAATTCACAATACACTTGTTACTTTAGCAAACAATCACTGAACAACGCGGCATTTTGACAAAAATCATGAGCAGCGAAGACGTTGCAAGTTGACATTGGACTAATGGCCGAAACTGGCATCATGACACTTTCCGGCCGGATGAGTTCGCAAGTGCCACGCCTCTTTGCCATATCTTCTGTGTTTTATATGATCTGAGGTCGCCACCCTTTCCCCACTCCTGAAACTCACACAAAAACAAACCAAATAGATACGGCACACATGATGCTTTCTTCGCACGCACACAAGAAAATATGCGCAACACTTTTGTGCTATTTAATTGCAACATGCTCAAAAGGGGCGGGCACTAAAAGTATAGATACACTCACTGTATGCACACATGCAACTGTAACCTCAACTAGGGAAGAGGGGTTGGTATAAATATTTGATCGATAAAAATATCGATGAAGAAAAAGCACTTCTGCATTTGCACGCAGAAGTGCTTTTTGGGCGTATTTTATATCGTCAATTTTTTCTGCTTTTCGATGTGGAATATTATAAACACCAATAAACCAAATCAAGTAAAAAACCAAATAAGTTAAGTTTAAGTTTGCAAATGACGTTTAAGTAAATCAGTTTCTTCAGTTTCTCTCTTACTTTATTTATAAATAAAATACAACACAAAATAATCTTATAACTACTCGTATAGTAATGTCAAATTATTGATCAATTAACTAATATAATAAGCTCATTTATCCATCGCTATTTATTGCAATCGACGTCTTCTCAGTTCGTCATCAACATTGAATTCATCGCAGCCTCGGCCATCACATGATTTTGGCATAGAGACTGGTAATCTGTGGTAACGTAATGCAAGTGCGTATCTGAACTCTAATGGAGATAGATCGAAATGTTCTTTCTTAGTCGGTATGATAGATAGTCAGTTGGGGGATTTTGTTTTCATTTTTGTCGAAATTAATCGTTCAATCGCTCCTCTCTTGACTTTGACCAAGACGGTATCCAAGTGTTCGTCATTGAGTGTATCTTAAAATAATCCTTTTGAAAGTGGGAAGAACAAATTACACTTTGATTTGAGGGAAACCAATTATTTTCCTGCCTCTTACATCTATCCATTTATTTCTAGTTATTGGATCTTTCGGGAAACTGAAATGAAATGTATTAATTCTTGTGAAAGAGGTTCTTTACATGATTTCTTATTTAGAACAACTAACAATTATCGATATCCATATCTCAGCGCTGCGCACCACCAATACAACGTTTTGAATTGCGTCAGTCAAAAGTATTGTCAAAAATATTTAACAACTAGATAATTTGTAAAATCCTTAAATATTATAATTAATGCAGTAAATTTTTACTTACCAGTGGTAGGACACGCCACTTGTCCTAAGGTTTGTTGTAATTGTTCTATTTTTGCAACTAAGAACGGAACAATTCGGCATTTTGTTAAAATACGAATTAATGACACTACACGTTCCGATGCAAACATAATGATTAAACGGTGCTCATTGCCGTCGCGCGTAATTAGGGGCAGTTTGACCACATGAAGGCGACATGTGCCACGCCTCCAAGCCATATCCCTCGATATCCGTGTTATAAAATCTGTATAAATGTTGTGGCACTAGTAGGAGTTTTTCTAGTAGACTTCAAAAATTGGTTAGCAAGAATGTATGACTGAAACAGACTTATTTTAATTCTTAACCCAGAACTTTCTAACAAATTAACAGATTGTGTGCAACACGAACACTTCATCTATGGATGAAGTACTGCACAAAATCTTTTAAAAATCTCAAAACAATTATACAATCCTGAAGGAGGTCTGTACACACTTAATATAATGAGCTGCTCCAATTCTATAGTTATCAGGTATTCATGAACTGTCTTGCTTAATACCTAATGCCATTGACACGTAATCCCATAACCCGCTAGCCTTATTAATTTTCAATTTATTATTAAAAGGTACTTAATAAATAGCCACAAGCCCCACGTGGCTAAATGATAACAGCTGCACGGGTCGATCGTAGGTTAAGTTACGCTTGCTGCAGTCGGTTCGTGGATGGGTGACCATCCATTATGTATCGAGACCCCTCCGTGCCTCGGCTGTCATTTGCAGGATTTTGACAGTAGTTACGAGTCAGAAGCCCAAAAGACAGACAACCAGTCTTACCAAACGGTATCTGTTACCCAGTTGTGGAGTTCAGATAGACAGTCGCTACACCTACCTGGTTTCACTTTCCGACAAGGCATTATTAGTCCTGTTTCTGTTTCACGACAATCTCTAGGTAAATAACTGAACTTGGTATCAACTTACTTGTCAGCCAGAAAACGAGGCAACATAGTTTGTTATTGTCTATGAGTCGTGATGCTAAGACCATAGCGTTCTGTAAATATTTTAATATTTGTTTACATAGAAACAGGATACCACGCATAATTTATATATTTTCTTTTGATTTCCTCAGATAGATCTAGATCTTCATTGATAGATTATGATTTCCTCATTTTTGACATCAGCCCCCTTGAAAACTCTTTGCCGTGTGGATGCGACTACGTTATCAGTCGTCTGTCTCACCTGTGGTGGTGGACTGTGGTGCACTGATATCTAGTGCTACTGCAATATTTACTTTGTCATCGATCGTCATAGATATCTGCCTTATCGCGATTGGTATTGAAGCTAGGCTCACTACAGTACACTCATTAAAAATACACTAAGTACAACTGATTGGTTACTCGGTACGCATATCTGACGGAAGATCAGCAGCAAGCGGTGTTTAACGTGGAGTTATCCGAATTTGCCTGTTTTAGAATCAATTTTAAATAGTCAAATTAGTGTATTTAGGTCCTGAAAAAAATACATATAGGTACGTCATAGATACATCCTTGTTTTAGGGAAATAAACGTTTCAAAACACGATGAGTTGTAATTACCTCAATAAAAAAAAAAACAAAACAGGGTCGAATTCAAAACCATTTTTCGTTTAATTTCCTAATTATATGAAAATGTATGAGATGATGATGAGATAATCGTATGTTAGAGGGAATTTAACTGTTGGTATTTTTTTATTTATAAACAAACAAAATCGGGCTAATTCGATTCACACTCACGAGTCGCAAGATCTGCGTCACCGAGGGTAGACCTGACTTATCAAACAAATTAAAAATTTGATCTTTCTGCCGTTGGTGAACACAATAGATAACTATGAAAATGCGACAGCTCAGAAAAAAATTCTTGTTAATATACGAGTATTATAGTTTTAATTCATAATATTTTTTCGAAAATATGATTATTTCGATGCGGTATGATGAGGTTTAATTCTCATCTTACAATCGTGTTAGACACATTACAAATTATCGTATAGGAAGAATTATTAATAAAACACATTTTTCTAAGAGTTTTTAATCAGATTCATTCATACTGCTATATTCACTCTACATCGAACTGTCTTTGTTACTATCATATTCATAATCAATCATTGTTGAGAGATGAATATCCCGGACACTCAATAATTAATTACTGTATGCCTGGTTGTTCGCTATTTGATATTATGAATGAAATTATTAAATGTAACTTTAAGCAGGAAACAACATTATTGATTTTTATGGGAAATAGGGGAAATGTGAACAAAGGAGAATTGCTCCAATATCATAGAACATTGTGCAACCTTAGTTTAAGGAAAATTGTGTTGTTTACTTTCCCCTATAGTACCTAACAGTTTGCCACAGGAAGAAAATAATTTAAGATTTGACATTAACATGACATTGCACAATTTGACTTTAAATAATGACAATCTGTTCCATTTAGTTGACACTAACAATTATACTGGTAATAATTTGTATTTGACAAAAGATAGATACAATATTGTTAAGTACATCACAAAAGACAGATAGCTGTGTCGCTATCATATTATTTTGCTATTTCAGCCAAAAATTTGGCTAAACAACTTGCTTCTTTTGAGCAATGCAATGACCTTTTTAATTATTCTGCCAATAATTTGGTCAAAATTAATGACAATGGTCATCATTTAAATTAGAAATTAAGACAAAAGAGCCAGTCTCTTGCAAAAATATAACTAAGGCAAATAATAAATCATATGAAAGTGTACAAAAAGTAAATAGTATCAACCTGGTGCATCAAAACACTCAAGGGTTTTTGAACAAAGATTTAGAAGTAGAGTTATTCCTGAATTGTAGCAATATAGATATTCTTTGTATGACAGAACATTGGCTTAAAAGCCACCAGTTCATGTTCAATTTTAGTAATCACCAGGTTGGTAGTTCGTTCAGCAGAGTAAATGCTGTACATGGTGGCTCTTTAATTCTAGTAAATAAACAGCTTAAATTTAAAGACCGCAAGGATATTGTGAGCCTCTCTGTTGAGCGGACAATTGAAATAGCCTGTGTAGAATTGGAGCAGCTCGTTATATTAAGTGTGTACAGACCTCCTTCAGGATTGTATGATAGTTTTGAAAAGGTTATGGATGAAGTGTTTCACAAAATCTGTAATTCAAACAAATCTGTCATCACTTGTGGTGATTTTAATGTTAATTTGTTAGAAAATTCTGGGTTAAGTACTAAAATTATAAGTCTATTTCAGTCATACAATCTTGCTAACCAATTTTTGGAGCCCACTAGAATAACTTCCACTAGTGTCACATGCCTAGATAACATTTATACAGATGTTATACCAACCCACAAAGAAATTATTAACTTGATAGACTCAGATCATTGCGGACAATTGATTACTATTTCAAATTTAAACAAAAGAGTTACTAAAAAAGATATCACTGCTAACCCTAAAACTACTCATCGCTTGGAAACATTTAAATCTAAACTTTTAAATTACCACTTCTGTTGACTAATGATGACCCTAATCAACAATATAATGATTTTGTTTAAATGTATTGCACACAATTCAATACCACATTTATTCCAAAGACGTTCTCAGTTAATAGTAACGCTTCCTTCAGTGACTGGGCCACCATTCGTATACTTACATGTAGGAAAAGACTTTATGAATTGTATGATGAACGGACTTGTATAAACACTGCTGAATTTAATTTATATGTCAAGAATTATTCAAAATTATTTAAAAAAGTTTGTAGTATAGCCAAGTCACCTTAATATATACGGTAATGTAATTAAAATGACATGGAGTATCATTAATAGCGAAACGGGAAGGTCATGCAACCGATGTAGTGACTACAGCCTAGCTATTAATGACAATATAATTAAATCAGATTCTCAAATCGCCGCAGCCTTTGAAAATTTCTTTGCAGAGATTCCCGTATCGACTACTAAATCTCTTAACTCTTCACCCACTGCTTCAGAGTCTTTACTTAAAGAAAACGTTCCAGTTTGTGATTCTGAATTTTATTTCCAACATGTCACGTGTAAAGATATAATTAAAACCTTTCACACGTTAAATGTTAAAAAGACCGCAGATCTATGGGGTAATTCTGTGGACGTTGTTAAGTCGATTATAAACATTGTAGCACCAACTTTAGCTGTTATTTTTAATAATTGTATTGACCGTGGTGAGTTTCCTGATCTTATGAAAAACAGTAAAATAATACCGTTGTTTAAATCGGGTAGTACATCAGACCCTACTAATTATAGACCTATATCAGTGCTACCTACCTTTAGTAAAATTTTTGAAAAGCTTATTCTAAATCAAATGCAAAGATTTTTTAACGTGCATAAATTACTACATAACAAACAGTTCGGTTTTACAAGGGGTCGTTCAACTACCGATGCCGGAGTTGAACTTTTAGGGAATGTGTATAATGCATGGGAGGACAAATGCGATGCGTTGGGCATCTTTTGCGATTTGTCCAAGGTATTCGATTGTGTTCTTCATGAAACATTAATCAGGAAACTGCACCACTACGGAATCCGTGGCACCTCTCTGGATCTTCTTACTTCTTACTTAAGTGATAGGATTCAGAGAGTTGATGTTAACGGAAAAAGATCACCCGGATCGGTAGTAAGAATGGGGGTTCCTCAAGGCTCAATTCTTGGTCCATTTTTATTTCTTATTTATATAAATGACTTGCCTTACCTCATAAAGGATAAACATGATATAGTGTTGTTTGCAGACGACACTTCACTTTTTTTTAAACTCAAACGGCAGCAGCTGGTTACTGACAATGTAAATAGCGCCCTCGCAAAAGTAGTTAACTGGTTTAACGTTAATAACCTTCTTCTTAACGAGAAAAAAACTAAATGTATTAAGTTTACGTTACCACATGTTAGACAGGTAGAAACAAGTGTTCTCATAAAGGGGGAAGAGTTGAAACCCGAAAATACCACAGTATTCTTAGGCATAACTTTAGACGCCAAGCTGCAATGGGGCCCCCATATAGATAAAATGTCAAAAAGGCTTAGCTCTGCAGCATACGCTGTTAGAAAAATTCGTGGTTTAACTGATTTAGAGACAGCCCGTTTAGTATACTTTAGTGATTTTCATAGTGTAATGTCGTACGGTATTCTGCTGTGGGGAAATGCCGCCGATATTCAGACGATTTTTGTTTTACAAAAAAGGGCAATTCATTCAATTTATAAATTAAGTCCCAGACACTCCCTCAGAGAAAAATTTTAAGAGATTAATATAATGACTGTGCCTTCTCAGTATATTTATGAAAATCTTTTGTATGCACATAAATCTATTAATCTGTTTAAAAAATCAGTGACATCCATAGCATAAATACTAGGAACAAACACAAATTGGTTGTTCCTACAACCAGGCTCAAGAAAATAGGTGGCTCGTTTAGATGTCAATGTATACATTTTTATAATAAACTTCGTAGCCACATTCAAGAACTAAGCCTTAATCAATTTAAATCCTTTATAAAAAGGAAACTATGCCAGAAAGCCTATTATACTGTCAAATTCTTTATTGAGGACAAAAACGCTTGGGAGTGAGCTGTTCCAATAAATTTACACAGGGAATGTTGATTTATTTTATTGTTTTTTGCTAACTATTGTACTTTTAATCTTTGCTATAAGTATCTATAACTTTTTTTTTTACATATACAATGACATGAATATTTACTGTAAGTATAAAGTATTATATTATTTTAATTCTTGTGAATGGGAGGACTATATGGGTCATTGTTCCAGTTTTAATCGTGTTCTGGCAGTTTGAGTAGTTTATGTGGCCTACCCAAATGTCCTTTCTTTGGTATTGTTCGTCGAATCGTTGAGCTCCTTAAGTTCTGAATTGAGCTGCACGGTTACTGACAAATGCGAGCACTGTCTGGACAGGTCCACTCAATCTGTGTGGTTCTTTTCACAAAAGTCCATTTCAGACACCAATCTACATGGTCCTCAGTGATTATGTCCGGATTTTTATATACACATTGACATTAATGAATTTTATATACATATACTATGACAAGAGTATTTACTTTGTAAAGTATTATGCTATTATTTTAACTATTGTGAATGTGAGAACTATGTTGGTCATGTTTTTTTTTTTTTTTTTTTTTTGTATTTTTACTCTTAGTGTAATCATGATCTGGCAGTTTGAGTAACTTGTGCGGCCTAATCAAATGTCCTTTCTTTGGTATTGTTCGTCGAATCGTTGAACTCCTTAAGTTCTGAGTTGAGCTGCACGATTGCTGACAATTGCGTGCACTGACTGGACAGGTCCACTCAATCTGTGTGGTTCTTTCCTCAAAAGACCATTTCAGACACCGATCTACATAGCCTTCACATGATCTGACCAAGATTCTGTCTGGACTTTAAAAGAGACCGTGACCTCTGAGTTTGTTTCGGCCTTTCTTCTCAGAGTAATCAGATAGGAAACGCCGACCTCATCTAGTTAAAAAAAAATATGATTGACGTGTAAAAGTGTTTGTAAAAACCTACTTACAGAAATAAAATCATTTATCATATCCTACATTAATTAGACATAATATACAATGTGTCCGGTGGTCAGTTGTATACTAATATAAACAACTTTCACTCTGGTAACAACAATGAAAATTAGGAAAAAAACGCTGTTTCAAACAAAAGTGCTATACAAACACGACCACGACGTACGGAACACGATTATAATCGTATTGATATTTCCCGAATAGCGCAGCTGGTAACAAGAGTTTATTCTCGAATCCGTGATTTTATCGTATTATACACACGACACAACACATCATCAGAGCATCCGACAAAATGATAGCGATATAAAACAAAACAAAATAATCCTTGTAGGTAGGTACCTTGTTGTAAACATAAGCCTCTGGGTAAGTTTTACAAAAGTGAGCGTTTAAAAATTTTGTTTAAATAAAATTAATTAAAAGCAATTCTTTTTTCAAAGATTATTTATGTACAGACGCCAGCAGGTCAAGCTACCCGAAACTGTCAAATTTTCCCAATCAACCTTGAACCTTAATGCTTCAGCGATAAAGTTGAAAATCTATTAAAGAAATTTGACAGATTGTAGTAGCTTGATGTGCTGGCGTCTGTACCTACCATTTTGGTTATCGCACTTCTGAAATGAAATGAACACAGCTTTTCCACCATTAACATTGCTATATTTCATTTCTAGCACACATACAAACCCGGTAAATAGCAATATTTGACCAAATATTAAATTAGGTACTCAATATAATATCAATATCTTCTTGAAACAACATTTTGATTTCGAAGCTCGAAGAGAACTAACTTAGGAACTAGGTGTTGCTCCAAACATCATATTTCCATGCCGTTTCGTTATAAAATCCGTACTTTTTCGGTAACTGTCAAAAGAGATATTTTTAAACTTCATCAAAAAAAATCACTACAAATCTTATTAATATTTGGAAATCTAGACAAAAGCATGTTCGTCGATGGCGTATCGTATCTTTGTTGGTTTGTTTCTTTTAACATATTGATACCTACTTGCATATGGTTTTTATTATTGTATTGAATGTATATGAATTGTGAATTTAGTTTAAGCTTGAATGTACTGTATTTTTTTCTTCTTTTTGGTAGCTGTGTTGTTCTTTCCAATCTGTTTTTAGAAGTGAAGACTTTTAATTGGCTGTCAGTCTCACATACTATTTCTATTCTGTTTATTTTAGCTGTAGTCTTTCATAGTTAATAAATAAGTATGCCACTTTTGTTTTGGTAAATAATCCGTTGGGGATGGGACGGCAATTCGATATAACCGGGGACGGTTTAAAAATATACTGAATTAATTTTGATGTCCTAAAATAATAGATTTTATAGCTGTAGCAGTAGGTGTATGTCACTTGACAATAAAGTACGGCAATTGTTCCTTCATGGATAGCTGTAAATATTTACGGATATTGATGAGCGGTGGCAAACATCAAAATTAAAAGGACATGGTTACAGTATAAGCTAAACAGTAAGAACCATTTTAGCCCGGTCGACTTAATAAAAACCTTAAACACTGAATTTTTAAAATTCTGCCACTAAAAGGGGGGCGATACTAAAGAATGAAAGTTTGAATGGAAATTCACTTTCTTTAACACACAACGCACAGCCTAAACCGCTGGGTCTTGATGCATGAGATGTTGCACAAGACAACTTTGGTATTTTCTATTAAAATTACATTCTGCGTGACTTGTGACTTACGACTACTATGTATGTTTATCGGAAAATAGCTTTTGCCCGCAACTTCGTTCGCGTAAATCGTAAGACACCACAATATTCTAAAATAACAGCCACATTTTATAAAAATTCCACCGACTCATTACTGTCTCGTGATAAGCCAAAATCGGGAAAAATATGGGAAGACATGCGGCGGAGCCAGAAAATCTTTAGGGGTAGGCTTAAATGGTGCCAAAATCACCAGGATCAGGTAAAGATGGACATATTAGCATCGCACCGAGCGTCTAAGAATTTTTCCCAATTCTGGAAGTCGACCAATAAATTGAGGGTTGGACCGGGCCGCCCAGTGAGTGTGAGGGAATGTAGTTCGCCTGAAGATATAGCCGGAATGTTTAAAAATCGGTTTATGGTATCATCTCCACTTGGACCGACTCAGGGGGTGATCAGTGATGGGACTTGTCGTGATCATGAGCCGATCCGTATTTCTGCCAAACATGTGGCGAAATTAATTGATAAAATGGCGAAGGGAAAGTCCCCAGGTCATGACAGTCTCAGCATTGAGCACCTCAGGTGTGCTGGGGTACATCTTCCTAGAGTATTGGCACTGTTCTTCACACTTTGCATTAGTCATTCTTATCTTCCACCCGATATGCTGAAGACAGTTGTGGTACCAATCGTTAAAAATAAGACTGGGGATGTATCGGACAAGGCGAATTACAGACCGATATCCTTGGCGACTGTGATTGCGAAGGTGTTGGACGGTTTGCTCGACAAGGAACTTGACAAATGGATGACGTTACATGATGCACAGTTTGGGTTTCGACCTGGACTTTCCACTGAGAGTGCCATCCTTTGTCTAAAGCAGACCGTCCAATACTATAAGGATAGAAGTACTCCGGTGTATGCCTGCTTCCTTGATCTCTCAAAGGCATTTGACCTTGTGTCATATGATGTCCTGTGGGATAAGCTCAGGGGAGCAGGTGTACCACCTGAGTTGACGGGTTTGTTCCAGTACTGGTACTCTAATCAGCAGAACCAGGTTCGGTGGGGGGACGTTTTGTCTGAAGAGTACAGGTTGGAGTGTGGGGTGAGGCAGGGGGGGTTAACCTCACCTAAGCTCTTCAACCTGTATGTAAATGAGCTAATCGTTGAACTCAGCAGCAGACCAGTTGGCTGCAAGATAGGGGGCGTAAGCGTCAATAACTTAAGCTATGCCGATGACATGGTGCTGTTGGGTCCAACGGCTGGCTCAATTAGGGAGATGCTAAGCGTCTGCGAAAGGTATGCGGCATCCCATGGCCTGCTGTACAATGAAATTAAAAGTGAATACCTGATCTTTGCTGCTCCCGGGAAACACCTTAATTATGAGCCCTCAATATTCCTCAATGGTCGGGCACTTAAAAGGGTTGCCCAATTTAAATACCTGGGACACTGTGTTACCGAGGATCTCAAAGATCAGGTTGATATGGATCGTGAGCGAAGGGCACTAGCAGCTAGATGCAACATAATGGCTCACAGATTTGCCCGCTGTAGTAACGAGGTCAAAATAACACTGTTTAAAGCTTATTGTCAAGCGTTCTACACGGGCAGTTTGTGGGTCAATTATACGCAGAAGGCTCTAGATGCTCTAAGGGTGCAATATAATAATGGCTTCAGGGTACTGTTGAGGTTGCCCCGATTCTGCAGCGCGTCGTAGCAGCAACAGTATTATGAAAACCCTAGCTGAACAACATGATGCGCTCTGTACGGTTGCTTGTGCGGCAGTGGTGATCAATAATTTTGTGTACCTACTTAGGATAGTTACTAACCCTTAGATAATAAGTATTGTACTAACCAGTGTACCAATGTTGTCAGATGATTTAAATAAATAATAATAATAATTACACCGACGACCTGGGTTAGGACATAGGATATTTTTTATCCCGGTAGTATAAATGATCTCGTGGGATAATTTCCGACCTCCTCGCTGGCTAGTTTTGTATGAAAATACATTTCTGCATTGGTTTTATTAATAAAATTAGTTGATTGTTACAACACGACACATTAGCCGATAACGACACCGACCCGACACCGACACGATACGACGACGGTCAGATAATCGCGTACGTTTAGTACTTTTTTTTTTAGTTAACCTATATTATCCCTACTGGTGGGCAAAGGTCTCCCCTATATTATACTTAGTTTTCCTTATGTTGTGCCTTCTCAGGTCATAAAAGTTTTTACATTGTGTTGATATTGTCACCTATTTCGTCGCAGACATCGACCGATACCAGAATCGGCACAATATCCACTGGTGAAGACTCAGTGCGGAGTGAGAGTAGCGGGCATTCTTTCACTTGGACACACTTTTTCGCGGTCACGATCGCGGTGGTCGTCGAGATTCGCCAATATCACCGAGGTGATAATAATTATATCGATCGGTATCGAATCGGTGTCGGTATAGCTGCCGACGTTTTGACATCGGGTTGGTGTCGTTACCTGATAATGTGAAAACGCCCATTAGGTACAGAGGACATATTAAGCAATAATTTAGTTCACTACACCGTAGGTAGGTACCATAAAAATAATGTAAACCCAGGAGAAAAAATTCAAACCTAAGAAAAACTAATTTAGTTACATTAAATTAATTTAAATTACATTAATTAAATTAATTTAGTACTGTGGCTGTTTTTTTAATTTTTTTTATAATTACGTCGCGCTGCATTTGGTGGAGGCGGACGTGGCATTTCAAAGACCTACAGGCCCCGAACACTCGCCTTTAGAAAACCATGATTTTTTCATCGATGCACAAAAAATAAAACAGAGGATCTTGAGCTTAATCGTGAGGACTATGTGGGTCATTGTTTCAGTTTTAATCATGATCTGGCAGTTTAAGTAGTTTATGCGGCCTACCCAAATGTCCTTTCTTTGGTATTGTTCGTCGAATCGTTGAGCTCCTAAAGTTCTGAGTTGAGCTGCACGGTTACTGACAAATGCGTGCACTGACTGGACAGGTCCTCTTAATCTGCGTGGTTCTTTCCTCAGAAGACCATTTCAGATACTACATGGTCCTCAAAGATTATGTTAGAATATTTATATACACATTGACATTGATGAATTTTATACATACAATGACATGAGTATTTACTTTGTAAAGTATTATATTATTTAAATTATTGTGAATGTGAAGATTATGTGGATTATTACTTTTTTTATTTTATTTCTTAGTTAGTTTCACGATCTGGCAGCTTGAGTAATTTATGCGGCCTACCCAAATGTCCTTTCTTTGGTATTGTTCGTCGAATCGTTGTGCTCCTTAAGTTCTCAGTTGAGCGGCAAGATTACTGACAAATGCGTGCACTGACTGGACAGGTCCGCTCAATCTGTATGGTTTTTCCTCAAAAGACCGTTTCAGACACCAATCTACATGGTCTTCACATGATCTGACCAAGATTATGTCTGGACTTTAAAAGAGACTGTGACCTCTGAGTTTGTTTCGGCCTTTCTTCTCAGAGTAGTCAGTTATGAAACGCCGACCTCATCTAGTTTTAAAAAATATGATTGACGTGTAAAAGTGTTTGTAACAAACCTACTTACAGAAAATAAAATCATTTATCATTTAAAAAAACCCGCTTTCTTTATTTTAGAGCATTAGGTTTAAAAAGTGTCCCATCCTAGATAAATCTTGTCATTGGTATTGGTATAAGCTGAAAAAAGAGACATTCAAGAAAAAAATCAGCGCATATACCTATCGTACACGCAGAATATAAACTTCATACGAATGCCGTAAACGATGAATACTATTAACGTGTTAAAATACTTGGTTCCGTACCTCGCTTAACCTAATATCGGCATCGTGTCCTCAAAAAATACAACATAAAAGAAATACAACGTTAGAGATAACACCTCTACTTCTACGATTGCGACAATATTTACACAATATATTCTTCACCTTTGATTATGTTTACCGGTGTCTGATGATGTCACTGGATCTCATCTGACCTGCCCGCAGACCTGCATCGATCACAAAGAAACAAAGGACAACTCGTCCGTTACTACAGGACGCTCATATTGTAATGTTAAAGAGAATTTCAATAATGTCCACATAACCATCTTGCACAGTTACAATTATGATTATTTAGGCTAATCACTGCGATAAATAATCGATACCAAAGTTATAATCATTCAGAATTTAGGTATTAAAAGAGTGATAACTGCTGTTGGGTACCTGTATATTTATGATTGTTATCACTTATATAGCTCACGATTGTACACCTAGTCGAAAGACGGGTGTATTTAATATTTAGTTTGCAATAATTACTCATATTAAGCCAGCGTCATGTTTAGAAAATTGTACTAACGGAAATAATACATAAGTTGTTGTATTGTAATTGTATAAGTGTGTGAAATATTATTTAGTAAACATTCAAAATGAAAAAAGAATATAAAAATAATGAACAAAATACTGCGGACGAAGGGAACCGTAGAAAAAGAAAAAAACCGAACATCCTATCGCGTATTTTTATTTGGTGGATGTGCCCTGTGCTCATTAATGGAAACAGAAGAGACGTGGAGGAAAAAGATCTAATAATTCCCAGTAAACGATACAATTCAGAAAAACAAGGAGAATATTTTGAAAGGTGAGAATTTAAATAATAACTTTTGTGTGTAACCTATTCAGTAGGAATAGGTACTACTGGAAAAGTATCTACGACATACTGAAAATCAAAAATAACATTTTAATCGTCACAATTTTGATAACGTTAATACAGTATACGGATGTGGGGTATCGAATATGTTAGCAAACAATACCAACCTCCCTGAACGGATCGATACCGTTCTGTGCACATGTCGTGTTTTCCATCTTTCAATTGATACCTCCCTTCATGCCTTAGCTTCATGCGCACAAATATTTGTATAGAGAGCCTGTACCACGTGTAATATGTTTGTGCTTACCTACGATGTTGACGAGTTTCTGTTTATCTTGACGCACTTTCTGCAATAGATAAGTTCAATAAACAAAGTGCATAAACATTTCAACAATAGAATCACTAGACTCATTTATGATGACTACAAAATTCAACTGAAACAGGATAACAGTACAAAATTTAGAAAAAAATATAGACGCTGTAGCTTTCTTTGCTTCTATGCCAGAATGACAAAAAATAAGAAATAGTACATAATGTTTTGGTCGTCATGTAGTATATGATCATCTAGGGAATAAAGTATTTGCGTACCTACTTCATTTCAAAACTGAATTCACTGACTAATAAGTTAAAACTAACAATATTGCTATTTTTATCTTTATTAGGAAGTGATAATATTAGAGTTCTCCCGGGTTATTTGTGAGCCCACTGTTTTATCGATAAAAAGTATTAATTGATATATAGTAATGATTGTACCCACAAGGTGATGACATTGGCCGAATACTTAAACGAAACTAAAGCACCATTAAGTCACATGCTTCATCTGTCACTTAAATGTGTATATTGTACCCAGAGTCGAATAGGACTCATTAGTATTTTGGTTAATCATTCTATGTTAAGGGGGGCGCTAAGGTCGCCCGTGGAATTAAAAAATTCTTAGTTTTTTTTTTGCAATTTGCAGGTCAGGTATTTTGATCATTAAATGATTCGCGAACGTAACACATATTGTATTTCATCATCATCATTTCAGACGAAAGACATACCTACACTGCTAGACATAGTCCTCCCATAATAATATAACATAATACCCAAATGTCCTTTCTTTGGTATTGTTCGTCGAATCGTTGAGCTCCTTAAGTTCTGAATTGAGCTGCACGGTTACTGACAAATGCGTGCACTGACTGGACAGGTCTTCTCAATCTGTGTGGTTCTTTCCTCAAAAGACCATTTCAGACACCGATCTACATAGCCTTCACATGATCTGACCAAGATTTTGTCTCGACTTTAAAAGAGACCGCTGAGTTTGTTTCGGCCTTTCTTCTCAGAGTAGTCATATAGGAAACGCCGACCTCATCTAGTTTTTAAAATACGATTGACGTGTAAAAGTGTTTTCAAACCTACTTACAGAAATAAAATCATTTATCATATTACTTGGTTGTATTGGTACAACCCTGTGAGTTAGACTTGGCCTCAAAGTCATGTTTTCATGATGTACGTCAATTCCATGGCAATTTGAACTTAGTGGGTTGTATTGACGATTTTAATGATTATAATTCTGTCCAAACTTTACAAGCTACTGTACTTTACTCTAAACAAAACTATACTTTCATAATATTCCCATAAATTTGTTGTCGTACTTCGTTTCAACAAAGCAAATTATAGTGAGTAACGAGATTTTCTCATGTGATTATAAGAGCGAGGAGAATTCGTAAATTGGTTAAAAGATTTGTACCTTAGCCATATTATTAACGAGAAATAACTTTGCAGACAAGTATTTCTAGCACGTTCAAAAAATTTAATCTGTTCGTGTTTACTTTAGCGAGCTAATCAAATTTTCAAGATAATTATTTTTTTTTTAAATTATACCTATTTAGTTGTAAAAAAAGAATTGAGTAAGTATCTCTTGTACAGACGCCGGCAGGTCAAGCTACCCGAAACTGTCAAATTTTCCCAATCAACCTTGAACCTTAATGCTTTAGCGATAAAGTTGAAAATCTATTAAAGAAATTTGACAGATTGTAGTAGCTTGATGTGCTGGCGTCTGTACCAACTTACAGTTTATCTGTCAGAGGAAATGGTGATTTAATAGGGGTATGGCTCGATGTATTTATGTGTGACGTATTTATGTAGTTACTGTTAAACTTTCTAGATTCTGGCTTGAAGAGTTAGAAGAAGCAACACGGAATAACCAGGAGCCATCGCTATGGAAGGCACTACGGAGGGCCTACTGGCTTTCCTATATGCCTGCAGCAATATTTGTACTTATTATATCCGCTGCCAGGTATGCACAATTATACTTCATTTACAATTATTCGTTTTGAGCATGCAAGAAATATATGTTTCCTGTGAACAGAAATCTATGGAGCAGCTGATCTGTTTTCCTCGATTTTTTGATCTCGGGTTGGTCCCATAGTAAAAGTTGTTTAAATAGTTTATTTTTCAGGTTGTCAGTTATTTCAATTAAACCTTGTACCTATACCTAGTGTATTAATTAGGTAGTTATTTAAAAGTACCTACTTTAAGTGCGTTTTAAGGACATTCTTATTAAAGTGACATTGGTTCGCAGAACGTATTATGAAATATTCAATAACAAAATATAGAGAGCTTATAAATGCTGATACCTTGTTATACAGGATGGCAGGGACATCGACGCGCAACCTCTTTATTGTTTTTGAAGGTGGGAAATCATTAAATAACTTCTCCCGCTCTGGACGGAGCGGGTGGCGTGTCAGACTCTTCCCACCCGTGTTCCTTCAGTTGCGTGTGCCAGGGGCCACGGTAACCCTTTCGGACTTTCCCGCATCCCTGGCTGGCATCGGCCCCTCCGGACCCGTCATTGTTGCTGATAACTCTTTGAAAGGCGCGCGTGGAAAACAACGCGCCGTTGACCCGGGCCTGGTCCTTATCGGACGGTGAGCTACCCATTGCTCGCCGTCTGCAAGCCCGTGCCTACGGTGGCCGGGAATCGGCCTGGGATTCCGGACGATCCTGGACCCCCCTGTGTTGATATTTTCTGTCAGTTATTGAAAAAAAAACTGCTGTTTCAAAAGTGCAATACCTACGCGGTCAAAATGTATAGAACAGCAATTAGCTGACGAAAAATTTCAACGCACGAGGGTCCAGAATCATGTACTGAATCTATAGTATTAGTTTGCGCGTCGATGTCCCTGCCACCCTGTATATGAGCTTTTATTCTTGTCTAAGCGCTGTGTGTTTTTATTATTAAAGAAGAGATCAAACTTATAATAATTTACTGATATGCGTAGATCGATAAGCATACATATCCTTGATTGTATCCCGTAGCAAAACAACAAATGGAAAACGTAAAAGTGCTTTCAATTTTTACTGTATTTGTCTTGTACAAACACATCACACAGAATCGGCTATCATGATAAGTTAAAATTCAATGGTATGTTCACAGGACATCTCAACCCTTGCTGTTTACCCAGCTCCTCTCCTACTGGTCAGTAGAAAGTACGATGACTCAACAGGAGGCTGGGTTCTATGCTTTCGCTATGCTGGGGCTCAACTTCGTGGTCATGATGTGCCAGCATCACAACTCATTGTATGTGATGCGGTTCAGTATGAAAATCAAGATCGCTTGCTCCTCGCTTTTGTATAGAAAGGTAAGAATCAGATTAACATACTTATTTTTCTGGTTTATTAAAAGCCTACGTATTGGGGAAAAAGGCTTGGGATTGAGCTGCTCCAATAAATTTACACAGAAAATGTTGTATTTTTTTTTGCTAACTATTTTACTTGTAATCTTTGCTATAAGTATCTATATCTTTTCACATATACAATGACATGAATGTTTACTGTATAAAGTATTATATTATTTTAATTATTGTGAATGTGAGGACTATGTGGGTCATTATTCCAGTTTTAATCATGTTCTGGCAGCTTGAGTAGTTTATGCGGCTTACTTGGGTAAGCCGCATAAACTACTGTGTGTGTGGTTCTTTACTCAAAAGACCATTTTATATACCAATCTACATAGCCTTCACATGATCTGGCCAAGATTTTCTCTGGATTTTAAAAGAGACTGTGACCTCCGAGTTTGTTTCGGGCTTTCTTCTTAGAGTAGTCAGATAGGAAACACCGGCCTCATCTAGTTAAAAAAAAATGTTTGACGTGTACAAGTGTTTGTACAAACCTACTTACTTACAGAAATAAAATCATTTATCTTTTATCATTAGCAAGCATAGTAACAATCAGAATTAATTCTCTCGAACACATGTAGGTGGTACTCAAATGTATGTATGTAGGTATGCGGATAATGTAGTGGGCTGCAATATTGTTAATATTTTGTATTATCTTTTCTCTGTCTCAACACATATTGTAGCTGTTTATTGTCCCTGAATAAAATAAAAATAAATGCATGTTTAGTGAGTTTTCGGTTAACGTTGCCCAGACTACGGTTAAAGGGTTATCTAAGTTTACGTTCGTTGTGGAGCCACATTGTGTATCCCAAGGGCATGGTTTTTCTTTTTATTTTAGTTACTCCGCATGAGTCAGGTGTCAGTGGGTGATGTGGCAGGAGGTAAGCTGGTGAACTTGCTGTCTAACGACATCGCGAGGTTCGACTACGCGTTCATGTTCCTGCACTACTTGTGGATGGTCCCTATCCAAGCCGCCGTCGTCCTTTACTTCTTGTACGAAGCCGCCGGATGGGCGCCTTTTGTCGGCCTCTTTGGAGTCGTCATATTAATTCTACCTCTACAAGGTACATAGTGTTATTTATGGAATGGCTTTTTAAATCCTACTGAAGTCTCTCATCAATATATTGACCGATACTCTTTTCTTTTTTAGCCGGCTTGACAAAGCTCACTACTGTTGTTAGACGCTCTACAGCTAAGAGGACGGATAAAAGAATTAAGTTGATGAGTGAAATTATTAACGGTATACAGGTACATAATAAATCTCTTGGGTTTTACTTAGGACCTACTACATAAAGTATGAAAAAAGTTTAGGTTAAAAATATTAGTAACTTCATATTTAGCAAAAAAACACTGATTCATAACCACACGGAAGTACACTGGACCCGAGTTCACACCAAATTTTTTACATTTCAGGTCATCAAAATGTACGCTTGGGAGAAACCCTTCCAGCTGGTCGTGAAGGCGGCGCGCGCCTTCGAAATGAGTGCGCTCAGGAAATCCATCTTCATTCGGAGCATGTTCCTCGGGTTTATGATGTTCACTGACCGCACTATCATGTTCTTCACAGTATTAACCCTCTCACTCACCGGCAACATCATTACTGCCACAACGGTAATTACTCAAATATTGCTGTTATGCCTACTTTTAGAAAATCTAAATTTTGTCTATCAATATCTCTTTCATATATCGTTGTTATTTTCAGATTTACCCTATTCAGCAGTACTTCAGTATTATTCAAATGAACGTTACAATGATCTTGCCAATGGCAATAGCAAGTTTATCTGAGATGCTGGTATCTCTCGAGCGTATACAGGGCTTCCTTATGATGGGTAAATATTGTATTAAAGTAGACTCCACAATAAGGTCGTTGGCATTCGCTATGCGCCGTGTTGAATAAAAGATACAACTCCATTTCTAACGAAGTGTGGCTTTCAGGCACACACGCCTTTACGAACGCCAACGACCACATTGCTTCATTTCTGTACAGTTGCAATTGGTTTTAACCCTTTATCTTTTGTAAACAGATGAACGAACAGACATGCAAGTTTCGTCAAGAATGAATAAAAATGGTGTTGATAAAAATTTGTTCAACTCCAAGAATGAAGAATTGGACGAATCACACATCGTGCTACCTCAGAAATACTCTCCTACCGACGTTGTGCTTCCAAAAGATCCCAATATGGCTGACTATCCTATACAACTTAATAAAGTTAGCGCATCTTGGACCGGCAATGAGAATACTAAAGAAATGACGCTTAAAAATATATCATTACGTGTTCGCAAGGGCAAATTGTGCGCTGTCATTGGTCCTGTAGGTTCTGGAAAGGTAATGATCGAATCTTAATTTACTTTTTTCCTTGTCTGCATTCCTTTGCACTGTGTTTAATTAATTAAATATTATCGTTACAGACGTCTCTACTACAGTTGCTCTTAAGAGAATTGCCGATGACCAGTGGTAATCTGAACATATCTGGAAAGTTATCTTACTCTTGTCAAGAGTCATGGCTATTCCCGGGGACTGTGCGGGAAAACATTCTATTTGGACTGCCCTATGATGTTACGAAATACAAAGAGGTGCTTAATTAAATATTTTTATCAGTAACCAGATGTTGACTAACCCCGCTACTCAGAGTCGTTACTTAAAATTAATCAATCATTTACTTTTACTGACCAGTATAAATTGGAATGCTGTCAGTAAAAATAATTATGTCAGATTGAAAACGTGTCAATCTTGGTGACATGTGCCAAGATATGGTGGTTAATCAAAGTTAATGATTGGTTGGGTACTTGGTAAATAATGTAAGTATGTATTGGAAAGTTTTTGTTTATCGATGCGGATTGTTGACGATGGCTATCTGTGCTATCCGCTTCACCAGAAATAAAAATACTAAACAAATATTATGTAAAACCACAAATGGAGATTGTGCGAGGAACGTTAAAATTTTATGGAGTCAATTTTCCTGCTGATATTTAATTCAAACCAATCCGAGCTGGCATGGTTTATATATTTTTTTTTCATTTGTTTTATTTTTTTGTAATTTGCTTGCAGGTTTGCAAAGTGTCTTCGTTACTGCTAGATTTCAAACAGTTCCCCTATGGTGACTTATCTTTGGTTGGCGAGCGAGGAGTTTCTCTATCAGGAGGTCAAAGAGCCAGGATTAATTTGGCCAGAGCCATTTATCGTGAGGTAATTTACCACAGCTAAGGATTGTTATCACAGGTGTATGCAGAAATGTGTTTATTTTTTTCATAACCTGCTTGAAATCGTGTTTTCAAATAATTACATGTTTGATAGTAGACATTTGATATTATTATTTATTTTTAGTAGGACTATTTTATTGAGATTAAGTAGATAGAGTGAGACTCTCAAGTTTAAACGTCGTGTTATTAACTGATAAGGTAAATCTATAGATTTATTAATAACTGGATTGTACAGTCGCGTGCCATAAAACGTACCTAACTACATATATATGTTACCTAAGAGGTATTGATTGTATTATAAGATATTGAACGAACAGTCTCTGCGAACCTTTGCTAATCGTATTGCAGAATCATTTTGACGAATTACATCATATTGTTTCAACATCTGAATGATTTATCAAAGATATTGAATATAGATAAAATTCTTATTGTTATATCTTGTGACTCATGTAATTAATTGATTATTCTAGTTGGAAAAAAATTCAAGGAAGCAAACGTTATATTAGTTACTAGCAATAACTACGAGGTTCTATCTTTCTTACCTCGATTCGTACCATTGACAATCCTGATTTAAGAGTCGAAGAATAAGAATATACAAATATGTTATAATGATGAATGGAAGTCATAATCAGCCTATAACCTTCCCGCTGCTGGGAGACTGGCCTATACTCTCGGTGAGAGGAAATGGGCCATAATCCACCACGCAGGCCCATTGCGGGTTGGTAGATGTCACATGTCTTCCATTTTTTGATTATAGTTTTGGTTTCCTCACGACGTTTTCTTCACCGTTTTGAGACCAGTAGTGATGAAATAAATTACACAAAGTTAAGCGCCTGCCTGGGTTCGAACCCACGGCCTACAACTCGTAACTTGGGGCCGTTACCACTGGGCCACCACTGCTCTTGGTTGGAAGTAGCTATAGCTAAAGCTGTACATTAACAACAAATATTTAACATTTGGGTGGTCATAAACACACTAAAATAAAGTTAACCCATTTACAAATGAATCATTATGTAGTATATAGTAATAAAATCGTTGATACTTTTCCAGGCTGACATCTACTTGCTGGATGATCCACTGTCGGCAGTGGATGCAAACGTTGGCAGACAGCTGTTTGACGGCTGCATAAAAGGCTACCTCGCTGGACAGACATGTGTGCTGGTCACCCATCAGATTCACTACCTCAAAGCTGCTGATTTTATTGTAGTTCTGAATGAGGTATGTGGAAATAGAATTAATTCTCTTTTTATGTTGTAGTGTGGCAAACTTAAAGGTTCAACTGATGGTATGTATGATGGTATGGATGATGCAGTGCCAGAGGCCTCTAAACTGCATTTTCCAACTTTGTATACAGGTTCGAGGAACAGGGTGTAACGTTCAGTCATACCACCATAGAAAAGGGAGGATCCTCCGACCAGGTGTCGTGCCTGGTGGGCAACTGCCCGACGATTGATGTTGGGACGTTGTGTAAATGCTAGTCGCGCGGTAAACTCTGCTTGCGCGATGCAGGATTTTCGTGACGTCAGTGTGATGCGTAGTTCGTATGTGGGGATGTAGATACCGCTACATTTGTATTTTCTCATGTGCGTATACCAGAACGTAGGAATGCTGCTTAGTGATAGAAGTAGGCATGGCGGTAAGGCCCCGGACGAGCTTCTTACAAAGGGTTCCTCAATTAATGAATAACCTAGCAAAACAGGATTATTTGGAAAGATAAGCAAAGTATGTTATGTTAACTTATCTTTTCAATAAAAAACGATTATCAACGAATGAGTCGCTCTCACACAGCAGGTTTTCAACGCCGAAATTGATTAATGGTATTACATGAAACCGGACCTTGTAAATAAAACTTTGCGACGGCCTTTTTACATACTGAAATCTTTTTTCTGACAAAAGGGCCTAAGTAACTGGTTTATCTTAATATTGTACAATTAATTTCTTGCATTTTATTACTGAGACGATGACTACGAGTATTTAGATACAACGCTTTTGTGTTCAAAAGTAATGAAAATGCGTAGCAACTTTTTTCTTTTAATAGCAACAAACCACCACCACTAATCCGTCTAGCAAGAATGATGGATGATAATGGCAATGGTCTAAGGAGTTCGTTCGTTTTATCGGTACAGCTGGCCCTTGATTAGCAGTGAACGTTCGCAGGCTTATATTGAACCAGCTGTTCGTGCCCGGCGTCGCCCGGATGAAGTTTATGTCTATATCTGCATCCAAAATCGCGAGATTACCGCAGGGTTTACAAAAAAAATTAATCATACAAATCTTGTCCTGACAATTAAGAACACAACAAAAAAAAACCAGCTAAAGCGGTCGAGCCGCTCTCTCAAGTGACGATCTTTCATACATGCAGCAGTTGATTTTTATTGATATAGATTATAAGAAAGAACAATAGGTTTCTTTGTCACAGAAACTGGTGCATCAAAAATTTGCTCTAATAATAAAGTAAAATAAAAACAAAATAGATCTATAACCAAGAGCACAAAACAGAAATAGTCTACAGCTAGAAAGCTTCCACTCAGCATAATGCTGTGCTACGGGGGACCCACGGCACAGCGCTGATATTTTGATATTTTAACAGGGCTCCATCGAAAATATGGGCACGTATGATGAGCTGGTCAAGTCTGGAACCGAGTTCTCACTCCTTCTATCCGACCAAGCTAGCGATGGCGAAGATAGCGAAAAAAAAGTAAGTACACACTCAAAATCTAGTATTTTCCTTTTCAACTAGCAACTTGAACGTTTGCCAGCAAACAGCTTTCAACATTAACTTGTCTACACCGTTGAACATGCTTCTAAAACACAACCAAATAAAAATGTTAACGTAAACATATTATGTGAACTTTTTTACCGTCCCAATAATATTCTTACAATTCTTGCATTTGTTTTTCAAACCACAGGTAATTGAATATATAACGTGAAAGTACTAGTGATAGCACCCCTTTAAATAATATATGTTGTGTTTCTTAAAAGGAAAGACCAGCAATGATGCCAGGAATATCAAAAATCTCAGTGAGAAGCGATGACAATGACGGAGAGGAGAGAACTCAAGTGTTAGAGGCAGAAGAGAGAGCGTCGGGCAGCTTAAAGTGGGAGGTGCTGCAGAAGTACCTGAGCGCGGTCGGCTCCTGGTGTATCGTGTTCACGACCTTCATGGTGCTGCTGATCACGCAGGCTGCTGCCACCACCACAGATTTTTGGTTGAGTTTCTGGTAAGAGACGTAAACACCTAAACACTATTTAATCAAAATTAAGAGGCGTATGCCACTAGGCTGTATTTACAAAAGACTTAGAATGTCAGCGGCACTTTCAATAAAGTATTATTTACTTATTGAATACTTTGATTTCAGGACCAACCAAGTGGACGCTCATGAACAAGGATTACCTGATGGACAACCTGTAGGTACGTTAACGAAATATCACAATGGCGTTCATGTGACAGTTCCTGTTTGCAAAAAACAGTTTTTCGCCCTCCTAAGTTGAACTTAGAAGAAATGAGGACCTTCACGACCCTCCACTTGCTTTACTACTTACAAGCTTTAACGGAAGCGGTGGATAAATTAACATTAGTTTTATAATAAGGACCCTTCTTATAATTCATTGATTTCTTTTTTAATGTTCCAGATACGGATATGAACGCTCAAATCGGTTTACTAACAACAGCCCAGTACCTCTATGTCTATGGCGGAGTGATATTGGCAATCATTATTTTGACACACGTTAGAATTTTTGCTTTCGTAGTGATGACTATGCGAGCTTCGGAAAATCTTCATAATATCATTTACGAGAAATTGATAGTGGCCGTAATGAGATTTTTCGATACCAACCCTTCGGGTAAGTAAAAATCAATAGTGCTATGTCTATAGCGAACCTCTTTGCCGTAGGGCTCTTGGGCTTAATTATTATGAAGCGCCTAACATCAGTTCTATATGTATGCCACTATTATCAACTACAGTTGATCACGGGTCTTCTCAAAAACCGCTTCTATACAATGAGCCGTAATAAAGCCTACTTAGGAACTATAAAATAACGATTCCCTAAAGTTTGTAATTACAACTGGCCATATGCCAAAGTTACCGTCATTAGTCCTTAACTTTTATGCCAAGCGATTGCAATGGCAATAGCCAAAGTAGGGAGCGTAATACCTATTGTCATCTTCAATGACCTTTCTGGCTACGTTTTTGTGCGGTTAAGTGTTACAATCAGCCATAATATGGGTAATTGGCTTGAGAACGAAGTACCTACTTCGTTGAAATGAGTTAGTAACATTGTTTTAGCTTGTGCTCCAATCAAACGTTAGACGTTCATCCACAGGTCGTGTTCTTAACAGATTCTCAAAGGATATGGGAGCAATGGATGAGCTTCTACCGCGAAGTATGTTGGAAACCGTTCAAATGTATATGTCGCTCACCAGTGTGCTAGTGTTGAACGCCATAGCTTTACCATGGACGCTCATACCCACTTTCGTGCTGATGGTAGTCTTCGTTCTTCTACTGAGATGGTACCTGAATGCTGCTCAGGCTGTAAAACGGTTGGAAGGAACAAGTAAGTATATAATTCACGGACTATGGTCACTTCAACTGTTAAAACCTTCTTCTGCAACACCTTTTATAATCTGAAACCTTTCCCACAGCGAAAAGTCCAGTATTTGGAATGATTAACTCAACTATTTCCGGACTTTCCACCATTAGAAGTTCGGACTCCCAGGACAGACTGCTCAAAACATTTGATGAGGCACAGGTAAGCATTACTGGAGGTTTAGATTTGACCTCTTTTATAAACTTTTCTTATATTGGCTACTACTTACTACTGCTTCTTTAAATGTTACAGAATCTTCACACCAGTGCTTTTTACACGTTCCTCGGAGGTTCTACAGCATTCGGATTGTACTTGGATGCTCTCTGCTTGGCTTACCTCGGGATTGTGATGGCAATCTTTGTTCTGGGTGACTTCGGTGTGTACTTTTTTATTTTAATGTTATATTTATTTCATAAAGGTCTCCGTATAGATTAACCGAAAAACATGAGTTATTTTGTTATTATTATAAATTCGGAGAATCCAACAACACCGAAGAAACGAAACCTCCACACAAATCGTGTAATATCCTAGCTTAAAGTTCTTTATATAATGTGCTCTTTCTCCAGGTGATGTGATCCCGGTTGGTAGCGTGGGCTTGGCCGTCAGTCAGTCTATGGTCCTGACAATGATGTTGCAGATGGCGGCAAAGTTCACCGCAGACTTCCTCGGACAAATGACGGCAGTTGAGAGGGTCTTGGAGTACACCAAGCTACCCACAGAGGAATATATGGAGTACGGGTGTAAGAATACAATTTGCAATTTCAGGGGCTCATTAATATTTCTATTGATTCTGCCAACTCTGCTTCATTTGAAACATACTTTTTCCAGCAACAGAACCACCAAAAGAATGGCCAATTGCTGGTAATTTGGTTTTCTCAAAAGTATACCTCAAGTATGCAGCCGAAGACCCACCAGTGCTGAAAGATTTGAACTTTGAAATTAAAAGCGGATGGAAGGTACAACACTATTATGTGCCATTTATTTTAAATAAAGTGTACCGTTGTAATTAACGTTAACTAAATAATGTTGTAGGTTGGAGTGGTAGGCAGAACTGGAGCTGGTAAATCATCACTAATTGCGGCTCTGTTCCGCCTTAGCGATATAACGGGCAGCATCAAAATTGACGGCCTTGATACGCAAGGAATAGCCAAAAAGGTACAAAACTTTGCTACTAAGAATTCAAAGATTATGTTAAAATATCAAGGCTTTTTTTAAGTATATTGAGAGATGCTCCATTAATTTACAAAAGGACCATCAAGTACAAAGTAACATTCATTCTATTAATGGAATTTTAAAATATTCGAAATAAGCAATTTTGTTCAGGGGCCATTATCAAGTTCAGGAGTGCATGTTATTTTTTAATTTGGAACATTAATGCAGCGATAACTTTTTATGTTCCCAGCTTTTGAGATCGAAAATATCAATAATTCCACAAGAGCCAGTCCTGTTCTCTGCTTCGCTACGGTATAATTTGGATCCGTTCAACGACTACAGTGACGATGATATTTGGAGGGCGTTGGAGCAGGTATAAGATTAAAATTTAATTATATCTTGAACAGAAACTCGGCACCTGCGACGTAAACTAATTACAGAATGAAATTATTATTTAAGGTGGAGCTTAAAGAGGGGATTCCGGCACTAGATTATAAAGTGTCTGAAGGCGGCAGCAACTTTTCGATGGGACAACGTCAGCTGGTATGCCTGGCACGCGCCATCCTGCGATCAAATAAAATTCTCATCATGGACGAAGCTACCGCCAACGTCGATCCTCAGTAAGTTTATAAAGAAAAATCCTGTTTAAATATAATAATAATAATATGAGACAAATATCTAACATTTATCTCAACTGTTTTAAAGATACGAGATTGAGAAATTAAAATGATTGTTAATTCAATCATTTATTTATTGACTAGCTATAGTTTACACAACCTTAAGAAAATTAAGTTATTAACTTATATTTTATTTATATACTAATCTACTTAATCCTGGCTCCTAACTCGTAACAACCGGTGTATATAGTATCACTAGGCGAATTAATAATGTTTTTCTTCATTACAGAACGGATGCTTTGATCCAGAATACGATCCGTCGTCAGTTTGCGACATGCACGGTGCTCACCATCGCGCATCGTCTAAACACCATCATGGACTCGGACCGAGTGCTGGTCATGGACCAGGGAGTGGCCACCGAGTTCGACCATCCGCACACCTTGCTGAGCAACCCCAACAGCAAGTTCACCTCCATGGTCAAAGAAACAGGGGATAACATGTCCAAGATTTTGTTTGAAGTCGCCAAAACGAAATATGATAGTGATAATAAGGAAGCTTAATAAGTTATTAGTTATGTGTAAAATGTTATTTATATTTTAATGGCGTTTTTATTAGAAAATATTCCTTGCAACGTTTCGAGCTCGTGACTGCATCCGAGTTCATAATGCTACGGTTTCCCAGAAGAGCGGTGACCACCACATAGCGGCCGCGGTGACAGTAATTTATGTTGTAATCACACGTCAACAACCCACTGTCCATACGTGGTTTATGTCAAAAACGGTTAAAAACAAATGCACTATTCCGTTGTGGAAAATCCTCATGGGGCGGAGGGGTCTGTCACACTCTAACTGACTAAAAACCACCCCGGTGTTCCATCTCACACCTACGCCAGGGGTCGCGAGAACGTACAATCTTCCGCAACCCCCGACTACTGCCGGCCCGCCTTGCCAGGCCTCCTCAGGTCGGGGGGATGAGTGAGGTGCACAAAGTACTTTTTTATATAGTGAGGTGTTTGACTCTCCCCGCGACATCTAAGAGGTCTATCTAGAGGTCATCTAAGAGATCCCTGCTTCGATTACCCAGTAGCGAAAACTTCGTACCGTTCAAAACATTAAGTATAATTTGTACAACACAACATTATAGAGGTATGAGGAACAGGGTGTAAAGTTCACCCATACCCATAGTAAAGGGAGGATCCTCCGACCAGACGAGTGTTGTGTCTGGTGACGGGACGTTGTATTACATATATGCTAGTTGTGCGGGAAATTCTGCTTGCGCGATGCAGGATTTTGCGTGATGTCAGTGTGATGCGTAGTTTGCATGTGGTGATCGAGATACTGCTACATTACTCCCCTTCGGAGACCGGAGGTCGATAGTGGGCTGTGTCGTGAGTGCCAGTTGAGGTTCCAGTGGGTCGGATTCGGGTGCCGCATAGTTCACGGTGAGTCGGAACTGTATGCGGTGATTCCCCAATGAGTCGGGGTGGTGCTACGTTATGCTCCAGTGCGTCGGATGTGGTACAGCGCCGGGTTGACGCTGACTGCTGGCGTCGACCGGGAGAGGTGGGCTCTGCTTGTGGACTGACGGAAAGTGCAGTGTGCTGTGCCATGGTTGCTGATGAGGTTAGGGGTTATGACAAGGAATGCGCGTTCGCTGCATGGTGGAGATCAGGATACCCGTTTGAAGCCGTGGGTGCTGGCTGGCTGTGTGACTCGGCGCTCGGAAGCTTGAGGAAGCGATGGTGATGACGGCACGCTGACCTAGCTGCTCGAAGGCTGCGTCAATGTCCATGTTCGGGGTCACCAGTATAGAGATTATGAGGAACAGGGTGTAAAGTTCACTCATACCTCCATAGAAAAGGGAGGATCCTCCGACCAGACGGGTGTTGTGTCTGGTGGGCAACTGTCCGACGATTAATGTTGGGACCTTGTGTATATATGCTAGTTGTGCGCACAAGCAGAGTTTACTCTGCTTGCGCGATGCAGGATGCAGGATCCGTAGTTCGCATGTGGCGATCTAGATACCGATAGATAGAAAAACAATGAAAATCTTTTGTGAGCGGGTCACGAGTAGGGATGAAAATTGCCGAATGTTTCCGAAACTTACTAGGAAAGTTTCCAATATTGCAGGAAAGTTCCCAAAGTTGCCAGATTACCTAGTTTTTTTCAAATGCCGTTTTTAATGTTTATGCGCTCATGAGGTTTTATGTATTGGTGTAAATAAACGTATTACTAGTGAGTATGTAAGGTATATTGTTAATTATAAATCATTTATAATTTATCAATGCAAATATGTGGCGATAAAGTTAAACTAGGATACTGGTAACTTCGTGATAGCTGAACCCATAGTTTTTTGAGAATATCACTTATTTTTATAAACAAATAAAGAGGGTATTGATACCGAATGAAATAAATATAAATCATACAACTGTGTACTGTTCTTTTGTTTTTTTTTTTTGAACTTTGGTTTAAGTAACTTCATCTGTTTGTATTAACATCGATTTTCATCTATTTCTTGAAGTGTGAGTGCTGAAATTATAAACACTTATGTAAGTCTGGTGAGAACGCAATATTATGATAATACTGTGCCAGCCTGATGATGGAGTTGGAAGATGGTCATAGGATCTACGCTCTGATAGACGTAAACCTACCGAGATTGGGCTCGTTAGGTTGGTCGTTGTTTGGCAGAACTCTCACACTAGCCAGAAACAGATTGACACCTGATAAGTTGTCAAAACTGATCATGGTGAGAGCAAACCAGAGCAAACGGGCTCCTTGACAGAAATAAAAAGACAGCCGAGAACATTGAAAATGATGTAGCAGACGACGATTACGTTATGGATGAATTGGAAGATGAAAATACAGAAAACTGTCATATAATAACCCCACCGCGGTATCTCTACGTTGAAACCGTGATGGGGCTTGCGCGCTCCGAACTCTAGGTCTGTGCCGGTAGAGTTTACTTTGCTTTGGCTACGGTGAGGAGCCAGACCAATTGAGGGATACAGAAACCCGCTGGGCAGCATGTGGCAAGCTGTTGGGCAGTAGCGACCCCACGGACCCTACCTCCCGGGTGAAGTCTTGTTCCTAATCTCTGGCTTGCTTTTATTGGCCAGCTGTAGTGAACAATGACGGGGAACGGAGCTCGCACCTCTTTCTTGCCTTTGTTGGTCGACTTGAGTGGAGATTCGCAAGAGCAAACGTGCTCGGAGCAAGGAAGTATTCCAGTAAGTGCTGGTAAGGATTTTGACCATCTTCCGGACTCTGGGATTGTCCTGATAGTCGTGGAATACCGCTCAACTCCTCGAGCGCCTCAGGATATGTTGCCCCCTTGTCGCTACGTCACTAAGTGCTAGCGACAGTTTCCGGGGGCCCATTATTGAGTTTGCATGTCACCCCCTGCCAGTTTTTGCTGCCCCATCTGGGACACTTGCGCGAAAGACATTTCCGCGAAAGACACTCGCGCGAAAAGACATTTCCGCGAATGGACTTTCCCGCGAATGGTCTTTTGCGTGACTGCAGTTCAGTATAAAATATAAATTATATCCACATTCCTAACGAATCCCACAAAATGGGAACGGACCGGAACAAAATAATAATTTATCCACATTCAACGAATCTAACAAAATGGGATCGGGTCGGAACAAAATATTCATTTTATCCACTTATCTAACGAACCCACCATGTGGGATCGGATTGTGGCATCACATATTAATCTATGGTGGGATCCCATCAGAACAATGACTAAAAAAGACTAAGAGAGGACATGAACTAAAAGATCTATATAAATTAAATACATTATGGAAATATCATACGATTCTATACAGAAATAAAAAAATATACATGTTTCTTTCTAACTTATGCAATTCTGCAAGTGTCAAAAAGAGAAAACCGTATTTTGTCAGTTTTCTAAAATTGCAATTCAATTTCAATTGACGTCACGGAAGCCCTGCCCATCGGCCGGTTCGCCATTTTAGTTTCTGGTTTTGAGTACTTCTCAGAGTGTACATGAAGTGTCATTTGGCGTTATCGTGCGACTAAATATTAAGTTTTTTTCCATTTTGAGAACATTTTGAGTGCTGTAAATTTGACTGAGGCTGTCTGTGATAGAGGAAACCATGCCTAAGTGTTGTGTGAGGGGCTGTGGCTCGAATTACAGTAAAAAAGCGCCTCTGATATCCCTGCACAAGTAAGTCGAAAGAATTCATAGATTATTAAGTTTCCTATATAAATTTATACCAATTTCTAGTCTCAATTCATGTTTATTACTGTTCGGTCATAGATTATTGCCTATTCATAGTCTTTCGAACGATATATTTCTTTATTTTGGTTTTGTTTACTACGTATTTTTATTGACAAATATAGTGTTGTGATTGTATAATTTGCACAACGAATCGATTTAGCATCGATAAAAACCAAATTTCGTTTGAATATTTAGCATGAAAAAATATACACATTTATGTTAGTTTGCGTGTTTTGTTTGTGTTTTTAGGTTACCAAAAAATGATAAACTTAAAAGTAAGTGGCTTGAATCATTGGGTCAAGAAAATATCGACTCCAGCCAGGAAAATGTTTGTTCACTACATTTTGAAGAGTCTTGTATTAATAGAAGTCTTGACTTCACGACAATGCAATACCGACAAGGCTCCCTAAGGTAAATTATCACATTTTCATTGTAAGCCTACATTTACCCATATATTCGAAAATAATGTTGGAGCTGATGAAGATTGTACAACCTATCTTTGCATTGTATAAATTCAATCTCTTAGTATTGTATAATTGCATAGCACATGTGTGAGCACTATGTACCCACTATAAAGGTTACTGGGTTCGTCTTTCATTGACTTGAATGTGCCCTGGCGGCTGAGAGTATGTCATGCTCACTCAAATGTGTCGCTGGTGGTGACGTGTGTATTGGATCATTGAGTTCCCTTCAAAATGGTTGAGTTGAATGGTGCTGATGTATACGTCATGTTCGTGAACGGGCGCCGTCAGTAGGCACTGGTCATTTCTTAGCTGCCACGGCTTATTTTAATTCCATAATTGTTTTTATCTTTTTATTACGGACGCTTTTAACGTGCACGTGTTTCTACATCGTTCTCACATGTATAATTACAACATGAATGATGTAACCACTTTTTTGTAACAATATTTTGATTTAAAAGAGTGTCCATGGAGTTTCTTGCCCGTTCTTCTCCATAGGTACCTACTACGCTTTGGAATGGGCAACTAGCTTCATCTTTCTGACTGACCGACCCCTTGACAATTCAAAAGTGCCTGTAATTGGTTTATTTGAAATAAATGCTTTGAGTTTGAGTCATAATACATTATTATTTCCCTGTACATTTATTGTAGACAGGCAGACTTTATTGTATTTCACATTATTGGTGTACTTAATACTAATTACAAACTGATATTATTGTATCTATTTGAAATAAAACGGTTCTCCCATTAAATGCATAATATCGATTTCTGTTGTTTTATTTTGTTAATAATCGGTATAGTTTTGAATTCCTTGTTGCAGTTTAATTTACTCTTCTTCTAGCTTGATTATCACGAGCAACTATTAATCATAGAGTAAATAATATCAAGTACAATTAATTTTAAATGAACCGCCAAATTGATGATTTTTGCAATTTTTCAGTCAGATTACGCAACAACAGGCTTTTTTGTACTTAATCCATAATGCGACGTCCTAGAATGAGAATCGAATAACAACCTACTTACCTACTATCTACTTAAAATCAAAAACCTTATTTTAATGTATGTGATTTCGATTAATCGATTTGTAATCAACACGATGAACAAAATCATTGCAAAGAATGAGCAGAGGACAACACTAGGTAATGGGCGGAGCCTACGCCATTTTACTTTCCACGCCGGCACGCGATACGATCTTTTAGTTCATGTCCTCTCTTATTCTTTAGTCATTGCATCAGAATAAGCCCTTTATTTTATATTCTGTACAACATGAACAAAATGTCATAAAAAATCAATGTCAAACAAAATGACAACGAAAACAAACCTAATTAATTGTAAATAATGAATATAAATTAGCTTCATGAAACACATGAAATAAAATGGCACATATTTGGACTAACGTATACTTATGATACGAAAATGGGATGCTGCGACGGGCCGAGTCCTTGTTCTTGTAACTCCATATTCGTAAATCCCCGTGTGCTGATCGCGACTATTGCGCTGCTCATGGTCATCATGTACCTGTCGGTGGCCCTGTACCGATGCCATAGTCCTGGTGCTGCACATGCACAGAGACCAGGGTCTTGTGGCAGAGGCCGTCGGTAACACTATTGAAGCGTAAGTGAATTTCTTGAGTATAGTGATAGTATAAGGCATTTAAATAAATAAATAACATTATTAAAAGACCTATACCTACTCCATTTAGTCCACTAGACAAGATATTAATGGCTAACCTGACACGGATATCTTTTAAAATATTACTATACTCGTATGTAGTCTCAGATAGGTTGTGGAGGTCACATAGGCAGTCGCTCATTGTAAAATACTGGTATCCAGCTCTTCGTCTTTTATTGTTTCGTAGAAACATAAGGTATAGGTACTTTTGTAATGAACCCCCTGCTGGAGGCAAACACGTACAATCGCTTAATTTATTTTCCTAGAAAGGGCCATAATTGTACAATATTGTATTCAGAACCTTCTAACTAATCGTGATTCTTTTATTTATTTATTTGCTCTCATGCACATCACACATTTCACAATTTATTATCGTCGGTTTTTTTACATGAACCCTGTCAGGGCACTGCAATGCACAATGTCTGTTTGCTGTTGAGTTTATAAATTAACATATTGAGTCAAAACTTATTAAGTTTATACAATACAATACATTTCAGGAATAAAAATAAAAGTAAAATACATGTCTAGAAGTTGTTACGATGCACTTAGGGGTATTTGACCCGTTCCGGATAAGGCGGGAGGAAACGCCCGGGTGTCACCATTGTGTGGATCGCCCGGAGGACACGGTGGAGCATACGGTGGAGGTCTGCCCGGCTTGGGCGGAGCACCGCCGTGTCCTCGTGGAGGCGATTGGCGGTGGCGATCTCTCGCGTCCGGCCTTGGTCCAGGCCATGGTACGGAGCGAGAGGGCTTGGGAAGCCGTCACCTCCTTCTGCGAAGCAGTAATGTTAGCGAAGGAGGAGGCGGAATGCGTGAGGGAGAGGCAAAATTTGCGCCCTCACGCCCCTAGCCGCCGCAGGAGACGCCCTGGGCGTCGGGAATCGCAGGCCGATTCCCGGCCACCGTAGGCGCGGGCTTGCGAACGGCGAGCAATGGGCAGCTCGCCGTTCGATAAGGACCAGGCCCGGGTCGACGGCGCGTTGTGTTCCACGCGCGCCTCAAAGAGATGTCAGCACCAATGACGGGGTTGCTAGGACCGATGCCTGCTAGGGCTGCGGAAAAGTCCAAGAGGGTTACCGTGGCCCCGGCACAGGCAACTGAAGGAACACGGGTGGGTTTTAGTCAGTAAGAGTCTGACACGCCCTCCTGCTCTGCCCAGAGCGGGAGAAGTTATTTGATGATTTCCCACCCACAAAAAAAAAAAAAAAAAAAGGGGTATTTGACCCAAAAAGTTGGCTAAAACTATTTTTTTTCTCTTTTGGTATTATTATCACTTGGATGTATCGATTTGAACAAAATACGTTATTTTGGGATATTTTAGATACAATTTGGGCAATTTCATGACATATTATTAAAAAAAAAAACGAAAAAGTATGTACAAGAATCACTCTGATGACAACTCCTACCCTTCGTCAATCGTCCTCTGTAGAATCATCTTTTGTATCAGAAGTTGCTTCGGTGTCGTTGTCGTCGTCGTCGTCACTGTGAATGGCTACTTCAGGCGGGATCATTAGTTCTCTAGCTTCTTGACTGAAATTATTAACTACTTTGCGTGTCCTGGGTCTGACAGTTTTTTTTTTTTACAATGGGGCCGTGAGATAATAGTTTGTGCACAGTGGGGGTCACTGGGAACAACTTTTTACCAGGTATAAAGTTCTACGTACAGTCTTGCTGTTTCATCGCAATAATAAGTTTCAAACTTATTCAATAACATTTTTTGCCCGATGACCTTCAAAACTGTGGCGAACTTTTTGATTAAGCTGAGGACTATTTCCGTTATCCGGGCTGATGCTTCAGCATTAGCAAAGAACCTTCTACTTGTGTTCCCGTCATTGCTGAATGTATTGTTTTCTAGTTTAGATAATAATTTTTTCTTCTTTTGTCAGTCTTTTTTGCATTTTTTATTCGGTTACTTGTAGGAAATGTGCAATACTGTCTCGAAAAACAGAATTCCAGCATGCAATATCGATAAACCGAATTCCAGTTTACCAATATCGGACTCTTTGGGCTTGATCAGCTTATTTGTGATGTGTAATTAGGAGTGTCACTTTTATAAACGCTTTTCGGAATTTCTCTCCTCTTGTGGGCGAAGTCAGTATATTCTTAACCACATTTGAACCACTTGAATTGCCGGTTTCACGAAGTATAATCTGGCTGGCATAGAGGAGCTCAGCAGCTTCATGATTTTGCCTTAAATTCTCCGTTTTGCGGCGTTTACTGCGATCACTTAAATTTTCAAATTCTTTTTTCGTTTTCAAACCTGCTATTCCTGGGAATTTGCAATATCCCTTGTAACTAGCTTTGATTCTTTTTTAAAAACCCATACTTAGTTCTGTTTGAATTGATCCATCTAGTCTTTATTTCGGATTTCAATCCATAAAAATTGCGACGAAAGGTCCGGATGTTTAACTTTTTTACCAGTATATGTACAAAAAACTGCATTTTTAAGGTATTTGACAAAACTAAACAGTTCCTGAGAAAGTACCTGACATTAGAAATCTAATTTAATGTAAGAAAAGAATTGTACATACTGGTTAACTATCATCCTTTGCAGCCATCCCTGAATAAAACTTGCTTTCATATATTAATAACGCTCACGAAAATTATATGTATTACTGTCACTCTTTCGTAATGCACGTACATTCAGTAAATCGCACAAATGATATAAATAAATAAATAAATATCGTCTGACATTGCACACAGCACCATCTAGTTCCAAGTTAAGCACTTAACACTTAAGGCTTGTGTTATGGATACCAGATGGTTGATACACTACTTAAATACATTTTTTTTTTCGTAAATACATACATATTATAAATATACATCCATGACTCGGGTACAAATTGTCCATATTCATCATACAAACATTTGCCCCTACCGGGATTCGAACCCAGGACCATTTGGTTTCGCTGACTACACTTAGCCACTGTAGCCACTACACCAAACGTGTCGTTGAATGATGACTTACTGGTTATTACCTATTAAGCCTACCGTAAAAAAACTATCTGGGTAGTGTGCGTCAGGTCTTTAGCTAACGAGATTCACATGTTTTTCTAAGAATTCTGTACTTTGCCATTTTTTAATTTTGACCGGCTTTTTGAGTCAAATACCCCTTTGTGCGATGTCCAATTAACAGTAATAAACAATACACAATAACTAGGTAGGTAGTAAATAGTAGAATAAAATAACAATAAGGAATAGGTAATAACTACAATCATGTCATGTCAAGTTATTGATTGAATTGAATTATGGTATGTCATTTTATAATACAAAATAAAATAGATGCGTTAATGTCACTGGAATAAACTTTATGTCTTGGATCAGGCCGGATCTAACAAAGAAAAGTTATGAATGAAGTACCTACATCTATAAAGTTTTATCCGTCATGAATTCGTCTACTGTGTAATAACATTTCCCTATTAAGAGTAATCTTAGTTTGCTATAGAATGAATTTGTGTTGTCGTCATCTTTTATGTAATTTGGTAATTTATTATAAATTGTTGCGATTCTATAGTTGGGGCTATTTTTCATTATTTTTAATTTTGGTGTTGGTGTAAACAACTTGTTTTAGTTTCTTCGGTTATAATTTTGGTTAGCTTCTATGTTTGGTCGAAAGTGGTCGAAAGTAATCTCTGTGTTTTTGCACGAACATAACTATTTGTAGTATGTAAAGGGAGGGTAACGTGATTATTTTATTTCTTATGGAATGTGGTTTACAACTTTTCCATGGCTTAATGATTAGGCTTCATTTCATTAGGATCAGGCTTAATGCTTTATTTTGTAGATCTCTATTAAGCTTTATATTTATTTTCCATGGCGGACTGAGCATAGCTACAACACGCCCTTTCTCCTTTGTTCTAGCCACGTGGTTGCGCGTTGCATTGCGATGAATATTGCGGAGAGTTTTTATGTGTAGAAAAAGCGTTCACACACACTCGAGCGTAATTTACACTAGAGCGAATCCGATAAAGCAAATTACTGCTAGACTACGTATATTATTAATTAGTATATTTCTGTTAAATGATAAATGAAATGATGAATGATAAATGATTTTATTTCTGTAAGTAAGTTTGAACAAACACTTTTACACGACAATCATATTTTTTTTAAACTAGATGAGGTCGGCGTTTCCTATCTGACTACTCTGAGAAGAAAGGCCGAAACAAACTCAGAGGTCACAGTCTCTTTTAAAGTCCAGACAAAATTTTGGTCAGATCATGTGAAGGCTATGTAGATCGGTGTCTGCAATGGTCTTTTTAGGAAAGAACTACACAGATTGAGTGGACCTGTCCAGTCAGTGCACGCAATTGTCAGTAATCGTGCAGCTCAACTTAGACTCAAGGAGCTCAACGATTCGACGAACAATACCAAAGAAAGGGCATAGGTTACAATATAATGATGTTATTTGGCTTGTAGAATTTCGCAAACGTAGAATTAACTCTACATAATTACGTACAGTCAAACAAATAGATATGCAGGCAAAAATATTCATATTTCCAATACACTGCCAATGTTCTTTTTTAAGTGTGCTCTAAATAACTTTTTACACTTTAGTTTGAACTAGTCCCCATAAGCATGTTTAAATCTCACGACGACATTGTTTAAAGCTCAAATCATATAAACACATTAAAGGCACCTTTTTATTACGTGAAAATTTCATTAGTCGCGTGTAGAACGCCAATTTCATAAAATATCAATCCATAAGATTTTATGAACGTAGAGGGTTGTATTGATGATTTTAATGATTATAATTATGTAAATACATACTTGTTACGGTCGCAAATCATATTTTGTTTAACATACAACCTGCCACCGAACTGAAAATTACAAAAAACTTAAGAAAATTGGAATTTCGCGGGCAACCGAGCGATTTTCCATTAAAAAGTGTTATTAACTACAAAGCAATTATTGTGCGCAATCACATAATTTTTACAAAATTAAATTTATATTTTATTATAATACAAATGTCACCGGAAGTCGTTGCTGTGTGACGTTGATAATTGTTTATACGTATAAATAGGCTTGCTCTAATCGCAGAGCGAAAAATTGTAAGTTGTGTGAATCATTGTTGGTTGTGAGTGATATTTACAAGATATCTGATAGTTATCATTTGAGATCCCCGAGCCCTCCCGCTCTTAACATGCACTCTACTGACTACCTACGGTGTACTGATGCTTAATCCATTTTGCTTGCTGTGGTTCGTTCAGTATAGTACTGTTCAGTGTTCACCAATGAATGGATCTTTGGTAGAAGTAGTGTTTACATTTTAAGCGGTGTATCTAGGTATTTTATACTCGTGGTTATACAGGTTTCCGCTGGTTACCTGATCACTTAAATCTTACGTTCATTCTTTACCTCGAACAATGAACTTGCTTTAACACTTTGAGGCCACAAAACGAGACAAAACAGAAGTTTTATTGTCATCACGTCTATTGTATGCGTTTAGTGTTACGATACAAAGCTCTGTGATACAAAGAGTTGGATTCCTGCCAGAAAAAATATGTATGTTCATTTAGAGTTAGTCATATTTTCAGGTGACATTTGCCAAACATGTCATGTTTGGCAAATGTCACCTGAGAAATATGCAGTCCCGTAAAATATCACATTATGAAAGAATTACAATAAAATAAAAAGCAGGAAATATATACAAGAGTTATGATGCATAATAACAACAATGTAAGATGGACGCAGGTTGTTGCTACGGCTGTGTTCATACCGGTTGGGAAGTGTTCTACGATGACCACAAAGTTTATGGATTGCTTCTAGGTCTATTATTTATCGCATTCCTGTTAGCGTATCAACTGTATCGTTGCCGAAATCCCAGACGCAGACGTAGTAGGTGCTGGTTATTTTAGAAGAACAACGAGGTACAATTCAAAATCATAAAATAACAACACTTCATCATTTATTTCACTGACTTAATCTTAAATATTACATCAATACTCTACTACTTCCTGTAATGCTCGCATCTCACGTACCTATTAACAAATATATACAACATTTATTCTAATAGTAACTATTGCTTTAGATCGTGCGTGTATTTAGTTTATCTCGCGTTTTCTTTCAGATTGCTTTGGAAGTAAGCGTCCTTGGCTATCTGGAACAGATTAGCGCTGTTCTTGTCGCCAGTCTCGCGCACCATGGCAGAGAAGTGGCTTGCAGGGTCGGACAGCAGCACGTAGGGGTGATCGTACTCCGCCACCTCACCGCTGCTCATCACCATAACCCTGTCCGAGTCCATGATAGTGTTGAGTCTGTGAGCTATCGTCAGCACGGTGCACGACACGAACTGACGCCGTATCGTCTCCTGGATGAAGTTGTCCGTCCTGCAACACAACCCCGAACCTCAATCACTGCCGCAATGTTGTTAAGTATGCATGTAATTCTCCAAATACTCACTGAGGATCTACGTTCGCCGTAGCTTCGTCCATAATTAATATCTGATTGGATCTCAGTACGGCGCGCGCCAAACACATCAACTGTCGCTGCCCCACTGAGAAGTTAGCACCACCCTCGGTTACATGGAAGTCCAACGAAGTAATAGCCGACTTCAAGTCAACCTGAAATATTCAAATGTAATAATTACCGTAATAAATCAATAACGAAAAACAGTCAAGTTTTACTGAAGAGTCTAACCTGCTCGAGTGCCCTCCAGAGGTCCTCGTCGCTGTAGATGTTAAACGGATCCAAATTGTATCTAATTGTTGCAGAGAAGAGGATCGGCTCTTGAGGAATAATTGAAATTTTCGATCGCAGCCCCTGCAAATAACCATTATGTTAGAAAATAGTGGCCACTTACACGGACTCGCATAGTAATACCGTAACCGTGAAATTCGTACCTGTCTCGAAACCATGGAAGTATCGAGCCCGTCAATCGATATTGATCCGTCGAGGTAGGCGAATCTGAATAAAGCTGATATCAAGGAAGATTTGCCGGCGCCCGTCCGCCCCACGATCCCGACCTGAACGAACGAACAAGTACCGTATATTACTACTATTTAAGTACTTAAGTTTTACATATTTGACGACTTAGTAGGAATTAATAATATATAGGTTTACATACCTTATGTCCACTTTCGACTATAAAGTTCAGGTTCTTAAGTACTGGCTCTTCGTTCGGAGCATATCGTAGGGAAACGTTTTGGAACACAACTCTGCCTTGTGACGGCCAAGAAGGTGGCATGGCGATCTCTGAAAAAACAAAAGAGTAGTAAACTGTTGGGTATGTATTATATAATACATACAACAAACTTGTGAATAGCCTAAGCCCGTTTGTACACATCTGTTCTTTCACCGGGTAACGGCCCGTTTTTTCCTGACTTGCGGTGGATCTTAGGTAAAAGTGGAAGTATATGTAGGCACATGCATCTGTCGCCGGACCGGTGTCCAAGTACTACAAATACAAATATGAAAAACACGATCCGTTGCCAGTGAAAAATGGACATCAACAAGCGGCCTTAGGCAAAACTGAGCCAAGTCGCTAGTAGAACATGCAGTGGCGTAGCTACTAAAGGGACCCCGGTATCAATATATGTTGGGGACCATTTTTAACACTGTCATTTCATCCATTTTGTCATTGTGATCTTACTAAGAGAATACAATGTTCAAGTGAAGCGAGTTAGAAAATTGGGTCATCCTGACTCGGTAGCCTAGATATTCTGTGTGATTGTACTAAATAAATGCAAGAGTTTGAGGATTGCACCGCCCATGAAGCTTGAAGCCTTTGTAAGCAATAAACAAATCACGATAATTTTCATATTTACATTAGGTATTCATTCAATACGAAATCTTATTAATAAGAATTGGAGGTTCAAAATATTTTTTTTTAACTGCTTACACATCTTAAAGCTCCCGTAGTTGGTGCCCTGTATCATTCACGGCTGATACGGACCACAGTGGAAGGAATAGGAATGGGAGAGGTTGGACATGGGCCTTTCCGACAAAAAAAAATCTCATTTTGTAAAACGAACAGGTAAAGCCAACGGTATAGTTACCAAATGCCTTCAAAATTTGTACTTTCAAATTTCTTTCTGTCTCTCGTATTTCGGGAGTTAATTGAAAAAAATTGAAATATTACTATTAAACTGACTGTATCAAGCTCTCTGCCGCCTGATTTGGGCCTCGTATCAAGTGGTGGACTTTACTTATTACGCATAACAAATGCTACATTTACTGCTAAGACACGTGGCGCGCCAAACGTGCACCTTCTGACATACAGGTTGATTTATATAAAGTATTGGATCCGTCAAAACGAGTGTAAAATTCAATTATTCGGATGGGCAAAAACACATTGCGAGCAGGGATAACTGTCAAATCGTGCTATCATTCGTTTTTATTTCGGGCTCCTAAGTAACCTTATGTCCGTAGGTGATACGAATGGCCGAAACTACGGATTTCGTGCTTAGAGTGTACACCGTCTGAATCGAATAATGATGACGAAGATGAAGATGAGGAGGATGATTAAAATTAGATTTTTAAATGTTCTTAGGTTGTGGTTATTATAATATTTAATAAAAATGGCAATTTTTTTTTTATTTTGCAAATTATTATTCACCCTACATAATTATCAGAAGGTGTACGTTTGGCGCACCATGTGTCTTAGCAATAAATGCAGCTCTTGGTTTGTGTATTATTATAGTAACGATCACAATTTGAAACAGGACCAAAATATTCAAGAGGCAAAGAGCTTGATTTAGTAAAAATATACATCACCTGTATGTAAGAAAGTGCACTTCATTTTCATAGTATAATTTCACATTTTCTTTATTACCTCCCGAAATAAGAGATATAGAAAGAAATTAGTTAGTACAAGTTTTGAAGGCATTTATTAACTAAATACGATGGCATTATTAGTTTTTTTGAAATGAGACTTTTTTTTCTCGGAAATGCCTATGTCCAGCCTCTCCCATACATTCGTTCCACTGTGCGGCGGTAGCTACGCCCCTGAGAAGAAACAAGGTGGGGGGTAAGAGTGCACTCACTTCCTTCGAACAAATCTGGTTCGGTGTCGATGCGCGTGTACTGCAGAATGCGCTCTACGCTGGTGAGCTGCGCCAGGAACTCCACCAGCATGCGCGCGCCGTGCTGCAGCATAATGGTCAGCGTGTTGCTCTGCGTCACCGCCAGCCCCACGCTGCCCACGGGGATCGCGTCGCCTAGCAACACACACATACATTAACATTTGTTTATGTGATTGGGTAGTAAGTAGTCACCGCCCTCTATAGACATCTGCAATATCAGAGGCATCACAAGTGCCTTGCATCAATCACAGAGGCTAGAGGCAAAGCGGAAACGACTATTCTATAATATTACCGACACCATATTGTCCCTGAAAACCATAGCAACGCTGATTGACGATAAATATAGGTATGCTGGTATTACTTCCCCGGACGAGCTTCTTTACAAAAATTTACTACTATTTCGATTCCAATTATTCACGTGTATCTGTTGCCTGCGAATTGGTAGGCAAACTTTCCAGCGTAGGGTGACCCACTTCAAAGGAGTTTCGTAAAATCCTATCTGAGTAGTCTTTGATACTAATAAGTCGTATCGTCCCTGTTTCATGTTTATTTCTTAAGTGTTTATATAGCCTATACGTTTTCTTTCAGTCTATCATTCACGAAACTATTTTATGGGTAGGTAGATACTGCTAAGAAAGCTTTTCCAAACATCGAAAATTAGATTAACAACCCCGAGAGCGCTTTAAAGTATAACGTATCACTGGCCCTAACAGGCTTAAGTTCATGTAAAGAGGTGCGAACTACTTTTCCTTTAACACAACTTCGGTGTACCTACACGTAATTCATAGTAATTTGATATTCACTAATACAATATGCTAAGTAGTAGGACAGCTTTTCTAACGTTATCGTACGGTAACTCACTCGGGGGTTCTGTTTTCTAAAAGCCTAATCTTCTTCAATAACCCAACTCTTTACAGAAGGTTGCTGAAATATAAGTATTTAATGAAATATTTAAGCTTGTAAATATATACCAAAGTCAAGGAAGAGGAAGACGAATATCACAGTAGTGAGGTACACCAAACACATGGTGTCCAAGTAGAAACCAAACGTGGTGCCTCCGTTCAAGTAACTGTTCCATGCAGTGGTGTGCAAGTCCTAGAACAAACAAAATATTTAATTTCCTAATCTTAGATTAGTGATTTCCGTATCAAGTTATATATTATGTAATATAACTTCCATGCAAGTCAACCTACAAGATTAACCTGCATGAAATAGGCTCTCAGAAAACTAGGTTTCTAAAAGCCTCTTCAATATAATTTCCCCCTGCGACTTTATTTGCTTTTGTTACTTCTAGGAACCGTGATTGATTCCCAGCGAGTTTGGCGTTTAGCGACTGTATTGGGCTTTTAGAAGATGGATGAGTTGTGTACCTATGTCGCGGTTTTATCTTGGATGGCTGCCAATAACATGGAACACTCATGTGAATCTGAACTTAGGTTATTCAATAGGTATTTGAAATGTAAGACACTATTCAAGCTAATATAATACGAGGGCTGTTCTGTGTTCATCCTTATGTTAATCAAATAAGTAAGTGAATCTTGAGATTTTCAATAAACGTAATTTAGATTAGGTACCTGGTTAGTATCAAACTGTTCAATAAGTCTCTTCTGGGCATTGGCTGACCTAATAGTAGATATGCCATTAAGCGATGACGTCACAGTACCGAACATGGGACTCTTGTCTGAAAGAAACCAAATTGTTAGAAAACTTGGACGAGGAATTAAGGAAATCAAGACGATATCAGCATTATCATAATATGAATTTCGTATTATAAAGAAAGATTAACTTAGAAAGGTTTACTTTGACACAGTTCGTGAAACACAAAATACAAATAACAAAATAAAAATGTGAAAATATTGTTTTAACAACAATAGTGTGCCTCACTGCTGCGCCACAAAGGTTAATTTCAGCATTAATATCAGACAGATGCTGGCTGACGCTAGTTTTTTAATGAAACTTAAATCGACAATCATACGGTCTACTTTAGGCAAATGAAAAAAACGGAAAATATTTTTCTTTATGTAGATAAAGCACATAGCGTATGTATGTTTTGTGTTTAGTAGCAATTGAAAAGATTTCAGATAATTTGTCAAAGGAAAAAGGTTCGTATCACCAAAATATTACGCCACCGTGAACATTTTAACGCCAGACGACGAAAGATCGCGTCATTTTATGTTATGACACTTTCTTTAATAGGTGTTACGTGTTCCTACACATTTTAAGGAAAACTGAACCATCTTTGATCAATACGTACTTGTGCCTTCCAAACGCTTGATTCCCTGAGCCGCCTTCATGTATATCCTGACCAAGAAGAAGAACAGTATAAGCAGCACGGCTGAAGGTACCAGGGTCCAGTACAGGGCAATAGCATTGAGGACTAGAATAGTAGCTAAGGTTCCGTAGATCTGTAGCACGTCCAGCAGAGTTCGCGGCAGGATCTCGTCGAGAGAACCCATGTCTTTTGTGAACCTGTTCAATATGCGGCCTGTGGGAAAGTTTTTGATCAGGAGAAAATTAAGTTTTGAACACATTTGTAACGGAGTTTATAATTTGTGCGGAATGATATTGGAAACAAAATTGTAGACTCATTTTCTCAATAGATTTAAAGCATAAACAATTTATTTTGTTACTTTTGAGAGCTTACAAGTTGTTTCGTAATTAAAATACATAGATCTTTCTGGCCTTCAAAACTTTATAAGACTTTTGAACACTGAATAAAATACTCACCCGTTGCTGTTACGAAATACCCTAGTTTTCTTTGCTTTCAAAATAAAAGGTTAACATACCTGAAGAGCTGGTGTCAAAGAACCGCATGACTCCCCTCAGCATGGTGGAGAACATGGTGTTATGTAGCTTGTTAGAGGCGGCGACACAGAGGTAGGCGAAGGGGAACACTCGCACGTTCACAATCAGAACGCAGATTAGCACCAGCCCTCCATGGATCATCAGGTACTGGCCCACCGTAAATAGGCCCACTTGCACGTCCAAACCAGGTTCTGAAGGGACACGAATATAGTATTAAAATCTGGTCTTCTTTTGGCGAACTAAAACGATGTGTCTAGATTATACATTCCTAAATTGATACAAAATGATTGACTAGATCAGCATTTAGCTAAGAGTTATTACCTACTTCGAGCCCGCGAGGTATGAATGAAACAGCGCCCGACTCCGTCACACCAGGTTGTAACACCAGTGTGACGACGAGTATTTATTTTTCCTCGTCGTCACACCGTTGGTTTTACAACACCTTTTATAAATAATAGTGAGGTACCTAAGAATCTTTTAAAATACTTGTATCACTTTTCGGACAGTTTGTTCCCATCTCACTATGTTTTTTTTCTATCATAATATCTTTACTCGCAAAAAGGTTAGGTTAGAACAGCGACCCTCTACGCACAAACCAAGCGAGCGAAGCAAGCGTGCCGCCCGCAGCGGCCTGCGAGTGACAAAATTCAATCGAGTATCTTAAAAAATCATTAGATTAATCGTTCGTTAGTGCGATTAATTTTAGTTTAATCAAAATTATGTAAGTAAAACAGTACTTGAGTCGATCAATATGCGTTAGATAGGATAGGTAGATGGGGGATGTATCAATTACAAGCACAACAACAATAATGTTGTGATACAAAAGGTGTAGTTAAACTAGCGGTGTGACGACGAGGAAATAAAATGCTCGTCGTCACACTGGTGTTACCACCTGGTGTGACGTGGAGTCGGGAATGCTTGAAACGCTATTGAACTTTGTTGCTATCCATTATAAAACGAAATGTTTACGTTACAACGTAAAGGAGTACACTCTTTTTTAATTAGATAACAGAACGGCCCAAAAAACAGTTGACTATCCGTTTTCACCTTCTTTCTCTTCTCTTCTTCCTTTCTCTCTTAATTGATTACAATCAATCCACTTTCTATGCAGACACTTTTAATTAGATTGCCAAAACAGTCGCTTCCTACTTTCGAAATCCACTTCAGTAGATATGTACTCGTAGGTAATAAGGGTAATATGAGATTAAAAAATCTCATTTTATGAGACAAAGCTGATTAATATCGTTAAGCTGAAATTCCTGTACACAACATGGCGTCTGTATTCTTTGGAGGGAAAGTTTGTCATCCGTATTAAGCCAGCTAGGTTTTGTTACGAGTTCCAATTAAAGGGGGACTCTAAGAATTTCTTCATTGTTAATCTCAATAACACTCTACCCGACCCGAGGATCGAATCCAGTACCCACACAAGTGCTTGCCACAAGACCAATTAGTAGTAGTTATTAGTAATAGTATATTGTTATAATAATGCCTATACAGGGTTATTGGTAAACACCATCAACCTCTTTAGGGGGCATTGTACTCATCATTGTGAACAACTTTTACTATGGGACCAAATATGAAAATGCAAAAAAAAATCAGCTGGTCCCTACATTTTGACGAGTTCTGCAAAAATAAAAGTAGGGAACAGCTGATTTTTTTTCGCGATACCCCTGTATTATTATTACTAATTACCGATTACCACTAACCCTGTATAAAAAACCGTTAGTTTGGTTAGCATTACATGAGCTAGTTTTGCGTGGCAGTTCAGTGCCAGCTACATCTGTGACTCACACATGTAGCTCTTTATAGTCTGTACGTGGTTTCAGTAGAGATTTGGCATTGCATACCCTGAGGCTATTTGAATTTCAAGCTTTACCGCGCGGCTTACTGGCTAAGTAGCTTATGATGTAATTACATAATACCAAGTTTATTCTACGAAGCTTCCACCTACAGAGTATCATTATTTATTTATGAAAGCAGGATCGATCAATAGCGAAAAACTCGCATATTTTATTGGCTTTCAAGAAAATGAAGAGGTTCAAGTTCAAGTACCTACCAAGCGCAATACGATTTGAATACAGACAAGACCGTCATTGACACGTCTCGTCGTGTATAAATAAATAGGTAGGTACATATTATTATATGTAATATGAAATTACTAGACTTTTGCTACAACACTAGAACAAAGTTGTTGGGTCATGCTAGTAGAATACGACTGTATAATTACGTTCGATTTATACTTTGAATTGATACAAATAAATACAAATGAAGTGTCCGTTTGTAATCTCAAAATAACAGCTTTTTACTAAGTGCATAAGAAAGTATATACTGTAAAGGTTGTCTGCAAAAGTCGACCTTATGTTGTGCAGGCTGGTAGTAAAATAACTGTAGTTATATTCGAACAGTCAAGCGAATTTAGAATGAGCTTTCAAATTATTTGAATTCGGTTTTTGTTTGGAAAAATCAAACAAATTGGCGCGTTGATGTCAAGACGAATGCTTAGAGTAACCATTAAATTTTGACGACACGGTTGGCGCAGTGGTTAAGCGATTGACTGCTGCGTTACGTGTCGCGGGTTCGATCCCCGCACGGAACAAATATTTGTATGACCTGCAAGTAGTTGTTCCGGGTCTGGCTGTTTGTGTATGTGAGTTTAAATGTTTGTAAACGCACCCACGATACAGGAGAAATTCCTAGTGTGGGGCAACGTTTTAATCATACAAAATCTACAATCTACAAATCTACAATTATAATTAATTTATAACGTGTTTTCCCTCTGCTACGTCCTTATCATTATTACAAGTGGTGTAGGCGCCTAAGATTCCTTTTGAAATTAGGGCATGCGCAGAGCCGGGTGTACTATGCCAAATCGAATGCCAAATAATCGAATATCAATTGATCGACCACTATAAATCGAACGTCTAAATATTATAATTTAATATAAATATATATATAATTAATTATTTAAATTAGGTTTTTGTTTGGAAAAATCTGTGTAAAAAAGAAAATGCGTAACTAATTAAATAGAGAAATGGCGCAGACAACATGCAAAAGTACACCGAGTTTTTTAAACGGAAGTGTGTTCAAGGAATTTATAGACAGACCTACATTTATCGTGTATTAAAGAAAGTCTATTACCTAATACAAGCGTTAAACCTATGTCAGAGTCGAAGTGAAATCATTTGAAATAAATACATATTTCCCATACATCGAAATGTACTTGACCAACTACCTAATGTGAACTACATACCTACCTATCTATTAAAGTGTCTGTTACAGTTTAACATTTGATCCACCTGCTTGACTCTTAAGCTCGAGGATTTATGACACGCATCAAGTTACTTAACGATGCTTGTTATTAATTAGTGGTCCCTGTTAGTTAGCTAGTTTAATTAGGACACTTGGGACTAGTGTGGTACGCTATAATTATTGTATTTACGTGATTATGGAAAACTTGGGCTTAGTTACATTGTATTATGCAAGACTGCCACTGTGAGCCGACAAATGAGCAACTATTAATAAATATTGCATCATTCTTGTTAGATAATTGAGTTCTAATGAATTAGAATGATACATCGACATGATTGCTCTTGACGCCTTCATACTGAATGCAAGAATGCTTAAACCGTTAAATTAACCGTTTTTCTATTTTACTTTTTTAAATGTTATTCTAATTTATAATTTCATATATCATACGAACTATCAACACAAATATTCGAATTGTTTTAATTGTGAAATTAACACCATTCTCGTTGCTATCTTATCTTACTAATCAATCACGTTGGGATATCAATTTATACGTACCAACGCCATCGCCGCCCAGGGACTCCTCGTACACTGCCATTTGATTTGTCCTTTAACGAAACAATTAACAGTTTACATAACATAACATCACACCTGATATGCATGCCTGGCACTTTTACAATATTTGTAAATATGTGAGCACCATGTATCTATCACAAAATTAACTATTGGTCATTGCTACATTTTTTTATTCTTTTTACATAGTGTGGTAAGGTAATTTTATTATAGGTGCATAGGTCTTCACATATAATTATAATAATTAGCTAGCTGACCCCGCGAACTTCGTACCGCCTAACATTTTTTATTTTTTTTTATTTTTACGTAATAAGTACGAGGATTCGTACTTCAAGGAGTATTCTAAAAAAAGAATTAGCAAAATCGGTCCATCCGTTCTTGAGTTATAACATTACAACGAAAAGTGGCATTGATTTTTATAGATAATGTAGGTATACAAAATATTGCAACAAATTTTAAAAGAGTAACGGTGGAGTTTCTTGCCCATTCTTCTCCATACGAAACTACCTTTTGGATTGGCAACTAGAATCAATTCTATTTTAATGTAAATTGTGACGTTCAAAAGTGCCTTTTATGTGCCTATTTGAAATAAATGCTTTGACTTTGAACAGTTTATCATATTTCATTTTTGGCTTAGAGCTATCAATTTTAAGTTGTAGAGTACACGTTATACCATCTTCTAGAGCAAAGTTTTGGAAAAAACGGTAAATGCCCGATTGAACGTGCGTGTATGATCAGATTTATGAACATAAGCGAAGCTACATAACAGGAGTATGTACGGATCGTAGCAGGTGGCGTTCAGTAGTTTCTGCCTGCCCCCATTTGAAGAAGATGATTAACCGGTTGAATGGCCTAATTACAGAAACAATTAAAAAGCCATTGTGTCTCGAGTAGAGCCACGTTCATACGAAGGGCTGATAACAAACAATACCAACTTACCAATAACTGACCCAGTAGTCAACAGAACCCGCACTGATGGTAGACAGAACGACAATCGACAGCGCAAATATAATGAAGCAGAGGTTTCCTCCAGATTTGAAGTAAGCCGATATGACCTCCCAGCGCAGGTTGCCTGACTGCCTCTCTTCTTCCTCCATCTTTTGAGCTTCGAATTCTTGTAAATCTTCGCCTTCGATCACGCTTACCATGGTCTTTAAGGCAGGCCTATCTTTTTCTTCGATGCTCTGTTGATAGAAAACAACATAGAAGTAATTTGAAATGTACCCATATAGGATCCATATAGGATCCTGCGTATTCGTGCAAATTGGGCAAGAATCTTGAAAAAAGTGTCATGTTCTTGATAGAATGTGGTCGGAGTGGGTCAAGTTATTGTATAGGCTTCCCTTGAGGGTTAAACTTTTATATTTTTTACCATACGCATATGCATATGGCCAGCACGACGACAGCATGAAAAAAACCACTTAAAATTTTCTTCTCTTTATTCAATTCACATTCCATCGTTTTGGTTTGTTTTTTGATTAAATCGTAATCATAAAATATGAGCGAGTCCTGCAGTGACGAAGATATAAATGTAACACCTGCAGAATTAATGCAAGCGGTACATAATGCCGAATTGAGTTTTCTTCCGAAAAATAATATTACGTTTTCTTTATTTAATTTTCTTTTAATCGCAAAGTGCACTACACGTTCCATTCGTTGAAATGTCTCCAGAGCGTCTTGCCCTTGAACACCAAAATCTCTCTTGCTCAAACTCTCATTCAGCCCATCGTAGATTATGCTGATGCCTGTTATTTGGATGCCACCGAGGAGCTTTTAAATAAACTTGAACGTTTGCAGAATATATGTATTCGTTTTGTTTTTAACCTTAAAAAATATGATCACGTTTCCAACTTTCGCAAGATACTCAAGTGGCTCCCCATTCGACTTCGCAGGAACTCTCGGATATTGTGTCTGCTATTCAACCTCCTTCACAATCCTAAAACGCCATCCTATCTGCGGGAGCGTTTTTCCTACGCCCGACCTTCAGATGCGCCTTGCAGGTCGCATCTTAGAAACCTCCTTAAGTCCCCTCCCCACTCCACCGACTTTTACTCCTACTCCTTCACTGTGCACGCGGTGCGGTTGTGGAATTCACTTCCGCCCGACATTAGGGACTGCCAAACTGTTGCAGTTTTTAAAAGAAGAGTGAAAGAACACTATCTTTCCACTTCGTCATAGTTGCGTATATATTAATATTCTAGTGTTATTTATTTTAGAAGTATGTATGTATGTATATTCTCATACTATTCGTTTTATTTTATTAAGTGAATTGTTTTTGATTTTATGTATTTTATTTTCTATTTTAGTCTTACACACGCTGTCTACATCTCTAAATCTGCTATCCTATCGCAGGTATGCTGGAAGAGATTTCATTAGAAATAAGCATCACCTTAGTACCTATTTTTCTGTTTTTTTTTTTCTTGTCTGTTTATATAAGTGTGTACATAAATGGTTAAATAAATAAATAAATAATAAATAAATAAATAATTTCCTCGCTATAAGTAGTGAGGTGAAAAGTTGTGTTTCGCTCAGCAGCAAAGTTATTCTGCGTTTCGTACCTTTGAAACTCTCGCTTCCTACAGGCCTTCGCTTGCTCAGGTTTCATTACACCTACTACCGTTAAAAAAACAACTTTGCAGCTTTGCATAACAAATAACTATTAATACCAGTTCATTCTACCATTTTGACATTTAGAAACAAGTAAAATAGGTAGGTACGAGCAATATCGGATTTAGCAAGGATGAACGGTTTTAATGAATTTTACGTTCGCCTGTCATTTTGTGTTGTGGCTTTTTCGAGTCTCGGGCCTCGGGCGATCTCCCAACCTCATCTCATGAAGCTGACAACAATAAAGAAGAAAAAATAAACAGACTACTTGAGGAGGTTGGAAACTGTATAATAAATGGGATACATACCAACATTTAACAATGAGATTCTTTTAATTTCACTTGTCCTTTGCTTATAGATTCAAATTAGTGTTTTTGAGATTTCAAGATTTTCCCACATTCTGTTCACACAAGTCTCGGTATGGTTATTATTATCGGTTACTCAAAGACCTTAATAAAAGCAAGGAAAGCTCCCTGAACAGCCATTAAATGTGAAAAGTACTGCTATTTTCATAAATAAATCTTTTTATAGTTTATCGCCGCTAAGGATGCATCAACCCCTTCACTGGCATAAAAGTCACACAAATATCGAAAAATATGAAATTCGAGCTCACCAGCTTTTGAGAGAAAATGCGATACCTACGCGGTCAAAATGTATGGAACAGCAATTCCTTTTTTTTAAGCCGATGATGTACTTACATCTTTTTTTTTTAAAACGACCAAATTTTTTTTGCTGCGCTTCGATGTCCCTGCCATCATGTATAGGTATGGGTTACTCTTTACATATTTGAAGAAGTTAGTTGACACTATGAAGGGATTCCTTCAGACCTTTTGGGGATACATTTTATTTTTACGAAGTGCGGGGTGATATACTCATAAAATATGAAGGCATAAACAGTATATGCGGTACCAAAATGTATTTGGGTACTATTTAGGAACGTTTGCTTCGTAAACACTTCTGAGTACGACGTATTTAAATAGAAAGATTTATTTCTATGACACTAATTCAAAGTTATGATCATGGGGTGCTCGTGATTATTAAGGTTTCAGTTTACCTTTGAGTTAATGCAAGATAAACTAAATGCCAATTCAATATTGTGATATTCCTGCGTGCTGAGAATTAATTGAATTTCAATGAGAAATGCTAATTGAGCAATCAAATGTCCTTCTAGGTGCTGAGCGAACAAAAGAGAGACTACAATTACATAAATTACCATATTCCGGGCCCGACAATGGAACGTAGCTTTAGCAGCTGAGTAGGGTCGACATCACGGCCGTCCAGTACAGCAATCGATAAACTTGTATCAACTGTATTGATTGGAATGCATCATTCAAATAATTTTGCAAATGCGACAACTTGATTGTTTGTTAGAACTACGAATAAGAGTACAATGCACCTACATATCGTAATGCTCAGATGCAAAGTATTTACTTTTCACCATTATAACCCTAACAACTTTCACACGACCCGAATAGCTGGCATTTGTCATCATCTTCATCAGCCTATAGCCGTCCAGTGCTGGACATAGGCCTCTCCCATTGCACACGTCTAAGCTCAATCTTCGTGGAACATCACCTTGGTTTTTGTCCTAGTTCATATGGATAACTTACTCGTGATCCAAGACTGTCAGAGTCCTTGTCTTTGCCTTCCTGTAGCTGGGACAACATCATGGAGAAATCTTTGCCCGATGAAACCAATTCGTCGAATGTGCCCATGTTTTCAATGCGACCCTATAACAAATTCATTAATTTATTAACTTTATTGCATATTTTGGTCAGAGAAGACATTCAAGTTTGACCGTTCAAAGTTGAATGTCTTCTTTGACGTGATAATTAAGAGATTTGCCATTAACGTACTCTAATGAATAAAATAAAAAAATATAGTCTGCAATAAAATGCTCACAAAAAAACCCAGGGTACAAAAAATATTACAAGGAAAATAACACTGGTGGGCTAATTGGAAACCAATAAAAGTAACTAAAATAACGAAAATAAATGAATAAATAATAAAAAAAACAAAACAACAATTTGCTTACCTCATTTAAAACGACGATATAGTCGGCAGCTTTGAGGAAGTGAATCTGATGAGTGACAAGGATGCGAGTGCGTCCGCGCAAGTACCCGTTGATGCAGCCCTCGAACAGCTGGCGGCCCACGTTAGCGTCCACGGCGGACAGTGGGTCGTCCAGAAGGTAGATGTCGGCCTAGAAATAAAACTTTTAGCAAGAAAAACGGGACAACGGCTAGTAATATAAAAAACAAATAATACTGTTCCATAGGATAACGATCAGTTACTATGGGAAGAGGTTTCTACCAGCTAGTGTGAGCGTTTGTAGCTCACTGGACGTTAATTTCATTTGTTTGACTTCGTAGTCGTTCGCAGTTCAAGTAAAGTTAATTTTCTCTACGCTGGAACTGTACGCCCAATTACGCGAAAAATTCCCTGCCGCAACGAAGAAGTACGCTGTTTCAGGTCTATGAATATGCCATCGCGTACATGCAATAGTAAAGTTGCCCTACATTTAGCTCCGACCTTAAACCGAAATAAAAACAGGGTGTTTTCTCATTTTCCAGTGCGAATCATTAAAAGCAATTGAGGAAACGAATTCCGCGCTGAGGTACACCATACATTTTTAAAATGATCTTTGCTAAAAGTTGTTTGAGAGCCTTCGAAATATATAACATAAAAATAGAAAATAAATATCTGGAAACCAGAGCAAAGGAATCTTTTGCTGAATCAAATTAATTTCCTTAATTCTTCCTTTAGTTCGTAAAGTTCATTACATTTATTCTGTAGTTAAGTTTTGGCACTCACACCCTCAGTGCCGCCTGCCGACCGACAAATGCTTTGCAGACAGTGAAAGAACAATAAGAAACAAGTTTCTTTGAATACTATAAGTAGAAATTTTCAATTGAATGTAGGTAACCGAAAAATCTTGCACTACTCGCTGAATCCCAAGATAGAACTGATGAAAATAAGCATAGTGTACTCTTACAATTATTGAAATGGACTACGTAAGGTGGTTTATTCAAGCTGAATATTTAAATGTGGAATTGCATCGAATGTGTGCTTCAGCTTGAATAGACAATATTCGTATTTTCATTGTTTTGCGGATATTCAAGGTCTTTAAGCCGTATAGTTGGAACTGCGTCAGTGTCTATTTTAAGCGAATCTTTCTTGTATACAATATACAAATTATATACATAGAGATAAGTTGTAACGGACAGATATTTTTATACCAAGATTTATTTAAATAATAATTTCAAAAAAATATTCGAAGGAGTATTCTTACAAGTTATTTAGAAAGTATTACAAATTAACTTCTCAGTCAAGCTCACGACTCATTTCCCAGCTGTTATGAGTTCAATATCTTAGCAACAAAATAGAAATCAATTTACTTCACTGTAAACAGCGCGCGCCAAATTGATTCTGGCTCGCTGGCCTCCTGAGAGGGACACCCCCCTCTCCCCCACCAGCGTCTGGTCGCCGTACGGGAACTGCTTGAAGTCCTTCTCGAGTGCACACACCCTGCACACCTATACAACACACGAGTATGTGAGCACATGAGCGAAATGTATATAAATATGCGAGGAGACGGTTCAGTGCTCTTCAACAGTAAATGGCTTACTTGTTTTAAAAACATGAAAGCCACATTTTATTTTGTGCCATTGCAAGGTAAATGTAAAACAGAATTAATTAAGTACATAAAATCGTGTGTTTAAAAAAAATTGCAACGCTTAAATGGCCACCATCTAAGCCTACAGGGTCTACAATTTTAAAACTCCGCACCCTATTGCTTTTCGTGGCGTTAAGCGGCTATATGGCACCTCATATTGTTTTCTCTTGGAATGTTGCCACAAACACGGACATAACAATATATTTTTAATCTGTAACCTTTATTGCTATGATTAATTATTTTTATCGCTGAATCTATGAGGGTATCTATGACACTATTTACCTATCTAAATCCTATCGATGGCCCATGGCCCAAATAAAGTGAACAAATAAGATAAAAATACGAATTATATGCAAATCTAGATTTATTTACGTACCTTCTTATATTTTCCGGGTTCATAAGGCAAACCGAAAAGTATATTCTCTCGGACGGTGCTGGGGAACAGCCACGCCTCTTGGCAGGCGTACGATATCTTGCCGTATATTGAAACAGTGCCAGTCGCGCAAGGCAATTCTTTTAGTAGTAGTTGCAAAATCGAGGACTGAGAATGAAAAACAAATCATATGAACAAGTTGTTTCCAAATATTATAGTTAGAAATAATAGTTAATGTACTTATCGTCTTTATAGACTTAATATCGGAAAGTAACAACTAATTGATATCTTTACTGATATGACCTTAAAGATTTATAGCCAAACACTTATTGTCATAATAACAAAAAATAATACAGAATCAGCAGACATAAATTTTATCGGGAGATAAATAATTAGGTAAATGACAACTCAATATTGTGTGTTAATCTACCTTCCCAGATCCGACTGCTCCAATGATAGCGCATAATTTCCCTTTACGCAGGCGCATGGAGATGTTCTTAAGCGCCATAAAGTTGGGATCCCCTGTCCAACTGGCCGACACGTCATGCAAAACCAAGGCAGAGTCAGACTGATGTGACATACTTCTTGAGAACTTGGGATTCGCAGGCGCATTGAGTTGTGTGTCTAAAGCCGGGTCTGGAATCAAATCCAAAATATGATGACCTATGAATAGGTAATAAACTATGGCAGGTGAAATGCCCTGCGTGTTCGAATGCGCCGAGAATTTGAAACGTAGGCAAATATTTGTCTGTTTACTACGCTGTGGAACAACATTTATGTATAGTGTTGGTGATTGGATTATATGTTTGTTCCATTGTGCAATATCAAGATCCATATTTTAAAGTGAGACGTATGCGTGAGCAACTACGGGCATAAAAATTATATTTTTAATTTTCCCGGGTAATTAATTGAACTAAGTGTGAACGCTAGCTTATGTCTTAATACATAAACAACGTTTCTAGGTATAATCTCATCGCGGTTACCTCTACGTACGAGAGAGGTAATTAAACTTTAATAGATATTTCACAAAACTATCAACCCGTCGAAACTATTGCCTACAAACATATGACTTATACTTCAGACAGTTTTATTAACTTTAAAAAGGTTTCACGAACCATTATGTGCATACTTGCTACGACATTGTCTGAATGTTGATAACATTGGTTGACAAATATTTGCACGTAAATGTTACGGGAAACTGATTAATTGATTGCTAAATCCTACCAATCTTTACTATATGTCGAAATTTCACACATTACCATTATAAAACTAAAAACAAAAAACGCCAACTAATTTAATAAAACCCTTGTATAATTTGATATCTCTAACCGCATACGATTTGGTGTAGGAACATGATCAAAGTGAGTGGAGTGTGAACTTAATGATACAGAAAATTAAGTTAATTCCTAAGCCCATCTAATTTCTTCGTATTTTAATTACAATATGTCTTACCGGGCGGCAATCCATCCGATTTGTGATGATATGAGAGTGGTCGGATGGAAGGGCTCGTCCCCAAGTCACTCATAAACGACAACTTGCGGAACAAATTGGACGACACTTCCTCGGACTGCCCCGCCAAGTCTGGCCTGTCCTCTGTAAATTAAAACATATCGTTCTGGCAACTATACGTGAAAGTTAGGATGATGAGCCACTGTAGCGTAGCGTGAAATTCACTTGACTTGAATATTTCTTTACCTTGCCTTGATTATTTCTTTACCTTGCCTTGATTATTTCTTTAACTTGACTTGAATATTTCTTTAACTTGACTTGAATATTTCTTAAACTTGACTTCAATATTTCTTTAACTTGACTTGAATTTTATGTGCTCTTTAGATCTTGACAGTATACCTATAATATGCATTACGTTTATGTGATCGTCCTAGATAAGAATAGGCGTCGATTGACGTAACGGAAAATTACAAGAACTAAATGATCATCAAGTACTATTTGTAAAAATAAAAGACCCTAGACGTGAAAAGGTCAATCGTTCATGTTTCAAATTATTCTAATGAATAACCATATGACGTAAGTCACCAGCAACATGTTTAAGTTTTATAAGAAGTATTTCAGCCTACAAGGTACATTCAAATTTTTTAAACATGCGTTGAATACCGTCACAGTGGAATGCAGCGCTTATAGTGACGCATAACGTCTGAAATTCATAATATGGGTCAAATCTCATACAAAAAACATGAAATGGTTAAGTGTGAACCCTCGTAACGACTTAACATTTTTATAACCATTCTAGTTAATAGTGTCGCATGTAATTAATACTAAGATAAGTACGTGTAACCTATAGAGATAATGTAATTCTGATAAAATTTAAACATTAGGCAATAAGATAATGACTGTGTCATTAAGATATTAAATGAAGTTTCAAAATATACTTAAACTACTAAATTGTATAAATAATGTTTCGTGCACTACGTTTTATTCATTTATTTGTACGTAGCTTGTATGCTTTAACTTAGGCCAAGTAGTAGCTCAAATCGCGCTACGACTCCCAAGGGCCGATAATTATTTCTACCTGACTGCTGAGAAATGGGTTTTGTTTTCGAATGTTTTTCACATATTTCCAGGTTACAGATTTTGATGAGCATGGTGTTAAAATGTTCCTGATCCTAGGGCTGTATGGTCGTTGTCCCAGAAGCAGGAACATAATTTTATATCTAACATGTCTTGATACAAAAAAGAAATAAATTGGTAAATGACTTATGTCTATTAAGACAGTCTATTATACTTTATAATACATACGTAGCGACAGAAACTCTTGAACTCTTCCCAGAGACACCACAAGTTCTGCAGTGAATGATAGCACCATCGGCAGGATTAATGTTATGTTCACTTGAGCCGCACTCATGAACTGTTGTAACGGGTAGAACTGGAAAAAAATCATGTAATGTAGTCATCGAATACATACATATCTATACATGTTACAAACATCTATATCTATATGTCGCAGGTCGATTGTAAGATTCGTCACTACTGTGCCGTTGCATCCAATTCGTCAAAAGCGAAAAAAAAATCAGCTGTTCCCTACATTTATGTTTGCAGAACTCGTCAAAATGTAGGGACCAGATAATGTTTTTTTCGCGATTTCATATTTGGTCCCATAGTAAAAGTGGTTCATAATGATGAGTACAATGACCCCTTAAGAGGTTGATGGTGTTTTACCAATAACCCTGTATATATTAAGCAGTAAAATGGCTCAACGTGTAGGCAGAATTAGTCGGGAATAAATATAACTTGAAAGTAGCGCTCGCTCAGCTCGCGCGCGGTGGGCACAGTTCTAACCTAACCTAGCCCATTTGGTCGGGTGCCCTGGCTTAATTACTGCGAACAATTCGGTTCGCGCGTGGTTGGTCACAGTTCCAACCTAACCTATGAACTGCTGAACCATTTACCTAATAACAGTCGTAAAAATTGTTACCCTTTATTTATTAGCAGGAGTTCGCCGAACGCCAGTTTGCATGGACTTGAGCGTGTTTTACGAGCCGGATAACCTCCAAAACTTTTTCCCTAGTCCACGGCTTTTTTAACCGACGAAAAAAAGGAGGACGTTCTCTAGTCGACGCGTATATATGTATACAAATATTTTATTTTTATTTATGGCCTTGCTTAGCTTTTTACAGACGAGTCCGATTTTGAAATTTATTTTTTTATTTGAAAAGGATACCTCGAAGTTGGTCCCATTTAAAATTGAAATACAAAATCCACCCCTAACGGAAAAAAGGGGTTGATTGATTTTTTACCTACTCCATTTTCCTTTGTGAACCGACTCCATAGAAACTTGGTACACATATGTAGTTCTGGTGACACTTGACAAAATAGTGATTTGGAGTTGATTTGATGATGGAGATGGAAGACAGTCGAGAGAGCTACTCAACAGCTAACAGCAGTTATATACATCGAGTTTGGGCTTATTTTAATCATCTTGATGAGAACCTTAGACCTAACTGGGGTATTACTGTCATCGAAGGTCTGATGTTGGCGACGGAAGGCTGTCGAGGGAAGTCAATATCAAAATTTTTGAATTTAATAAAGGTAATATATATTGCAGGTTTCTTGCTCGGTTAGTGTCAACATTATGCTCATAGACAGCAAATCCTTAACTTCTGCCATATTCCCTTTAAAATGGAAAAGTTGGTGCCTGGTTCTATTAGCAAAACTTTTAATTGGCTCTGTTCACAGAACAGATAAAAGAGGTTATCTGTTCTGTGGCTCTGTTCATGCTGGTCATCAGGCTGACGTTATTTATACTGACTTCAGCAAGAAAACTTCAAATTTATACATAACGGCTACAGTATGCAATCGGACGGTGCCGTATGTATAATGGCGAATTATGCAATCTGCCTTTGACATCCATGTACATATTAAAAAAACAAGTCAAAAACTTTTTGTGTCTGTCTGTGTGACCGCTTAGATCTTCTAAACTTCACAATGGATTTTGATGCAATTTTCACCATAATTTGCTACGAGCATTTATTCCGAAAGGTTTTATGTGTTTAATACATTCATATTGAACTTATAAACAGAATTTTCAATTTGAAATTTCAATTGCAACCGTGCGTGGTGCGTGGTGCTGGAGTTAATACCATACCTATTAAGGTATGCTATTTTCTCCAGCACTCCAATTGCGACACACACTTGAATTTTCCGAAATATTTTGAAAGAAGTTCGTAATTCATTGCTTCATGTGTTTGATAAATTCGTCTGCTCAACAAGGAAAATAACGAAATGAATGTTAGCAAATTGTCAAAATGAAAGGCATTACAATTGCTAGTGTGTTAAGTAGTTACCCAGCAGCCTTTTTCTTTGAAATGCCATTTACCATCAATATGAAATATAAAGCCATTCAATGCAGCCTAACATTATGGGAAAAGGACGATACGCGAATACAGTGTTAACTTCAAAACTAAACCTTATAGTACACAGCTCCGAAAAAGAAATATATGATGACAGTTCGAATAGAATCGGATGCAGTGTGCACCGGTCTTACGCGGCAGCTTTGTGTTCCAACATCCAACATGACTATTCAAATTATTTAGACCTTTATTTCCGACCACAGAGAATCCATAGTAGTGTTAGTAACGAAAATGAACACTAATGTTACTGTACAAATTATAATCATATTCTAGGTAGTCTGGTTTATTATTATTTACTTAGGATTTTTATAGTAGCTGGTCAGAGGAACAATACAATTAAGTGATGAGAAAACATTTCTGATCTGAGATTATATACTTCCATGCATTTGGATAAAATGCATGTCAAAAATCGAAAAAGCCTCGGTGCCAAAAATCGGCAAACCGCGTCAACAGGGAGACAATAAAATGCAGCCAATCTTGAATTGCGAATGTACCACAGATAACGTTTTATGTTCCACGGGATTTGTGATTTTATTGTAATGGCTCTGCGTGAGGTTAATGTTATGGCTGCTGCGCACAAAGAGCACGGACAAAACCCGATGTTGGCATCACTTCAACAAGCAATTTATATATCACTCGCTAGTCTAATGAAGCTCTTAAGTAATACAAGAATCTCACATGATAGAGGTGGTTGAAGTCTCAGGTTGCAGTGTGAATTTTGCAACGAATTAATATGAAGTGGAAGGCCGAAAAACGATTCGCATTGCTGCTAGTCGTACTCAGTCGTTGCAAATAAAATATTTATAAGTACCTAAACATTGTGAATTGCACAAGTTTTTTCAATATTATGAAATACTGAAGGTACCTACTAAATACGAAGATTTTTTACAATTATTAGTTTGTTATGTCTAAGATAAATTCCTTTGGGACACACACAAAGTGACTGACAACCATAAAAAATAAAAAACACTAAAATATCTAAAAATATAAGATATACAAACTTACCACATTAGCAGACATAACGTTTCCTAACAAGACGTAAGTGAGAACAGTAAAGAACAGCGCAGCTCTCTCCGTGAACATCATAAACCCGAGGAACACTGTTCTCAGGAGTGTGGCCGTCTTTACTTCCTTCAGCTCTTCCGCACGCTTCTGACCCACTACGGCTTGGAACGGAATCTCCCATGCGTACATTTTTATTACCTAAAACATGACAAATATTTGATCACATTATCCCTAATATGCACCACTGAATTAGAACAACCAAAAACTATAATATTTTTGTGGTTCGTAGCTTCATTCACATTTTAGTTGGTGGTCTGTAAATTCAAGAATAAGCTGTAAACGTGAATGATTTCATTCAAATTCAAACTTGCGGTAGGTACTTATGTACCTACATAGCATTTCCCGACATTATTGTCGGGAAATGTTAAATTCAATGTTTTTCAGGTTAACATAATTATTTATAAAATAATTAAAGGTATATTAATTAACACAAAGTATACTTAGCTCACAACGTCTAGAGTTACTCACATGTATTCCATTGATAACTTCGCTCATTATTTTAATTCTGTTATCTGTTTTTTCAGCTGTGCGAAGTCGAATTTTACCTAGGTACTGACCCAAACCACCTGAAAAATAACTGAGCTTTAAAACTTTTACTTTCATGAAAATGTAGCTTCAGTGTATTGTTTACTTTGTGGTTTTCCGACTTTAAAACCCCTAGAGATTTGCCGAAACACGTTGCTATCCCTTGAGACAAAGTGCAATGTCTTATGTGCCATTTCAAATCGGGAACCAAAAATGATTATTGACGGTGACAAATTATGACGTACAGTTGACCCAGAAATGGTATGCGCTTCAGTAATCTTCATTTTTCGGAATTAGCACGCACGTCTCGCCACTGACTAACCCTCCACAAAGGCTAAGTTTTTTACTGCCGCGCTTCATAGTAATGCACCTATCATTTCGCGTCGGTGTGAAGTTTTTCTATGTCGGGCTACCTACTCCGGTCGTTAATCGTCACTCAAAAGCTTTGAAAAGTTTTTTTTGGAATTGGAAATAGTTTTTAATCTATAATTTTGTAATCATGGTAATACAAAACAGGCAAATACTTTCACGGTAACAACAGCTCTATATTTGATCTCATCATCGCGCGTTCGTATTTCTGAAGATAGACAGACGCTGATTGCTGAAGCGCATAATTTTCTTGGGATATCTGTACTTCAATACGTACTACGATAAAGATAACATAATTTGGTTGGCTTATAAAAGAAATTACGTTTTAGAGGAAGTTTATGAATTAGTATCAATTATTTTTTTCTCAATTTAATGGGCATAATAATAATACCTAATCTTTGGCATAGCATTCGTTATGTGCATTGCGTATGGTTTAATAATTCTATTGTTGGTACCTATTGGTTTTTTTTTCAAATTTTCATGCGCGATTTGTGATGGTAAATGAATAAATAAATAAAAAAAATACCCTGGAAGGGAAGTGCAATGATGATCAAGGCAGCGAATCCGATAAAGGCGGCCGTCCCCGCCTGAATGTACCCGAGGTATATGACGGCGGCGAGCTGCAACGGGATGATCCACACGTAGTGAAGGAACATCAAGGCCAAGTCGAACCGCTGCAGGTCGTTTGACAGAAGGTTGACAACCTTACCAGCCGTCGTCTCGCCCAGCGAGCCGTTGCTCATGCGCATTATCTAAAATTAATCCCATTTTACAACGTGGAAGCTACAGTGTGACTGCATAGGTTTTATGGAGTAAATTCAAAAACATATCAGAATAGAGTATACATATATCACCATATAGAGTATACATATATCACCACTTTGGCCACAGGCAAGGGTGAGGAGACCAATGCAATTATAATTAGGTACGTCAAAACTGTTTACTTGGTCTCGATTTGTGCAACCAAAAAGGTGGGCCTTCTTTAGCATAGTTGCAACGATATCAATGAGATAAAGCTGCTCTTGTGAACTGGTCAATACTGAAATATATTGATTTGATTCTGAACTTTGTTTGATTTAGCCGTTTAGCCAATCTACTTCTTACTATTGGAATTCTAATTTATAAATCATTCATATGTATTTCTTGAAGCATAGACAAACTGCCAAGCTGAAAGGGCATTAGGCGGGTCACGTCAGCCGCATGCACAGTGACTGCCGGGCAACAGTCTCCACACAGTGGGTGCCTAAAGATGGACGGCGCCACCGAGGCCGGCCCAGGAAGAGGTGGCGAGACGACCTAGACGCGTACCGCAAGGGTTGGATCGAGGATTCGAGGTGGCTCTAGAAAAGGATGCCTGGAAGGATTTGGGGGAAATCTTTGCTCAGCAGTAGAAAAGAAAAACTATCCAAAAAAAATTACCTTTCTAAACATCAAAGAGCCGACAGCGCACCTCATCTTCATTCCGAACTGCTGGCAGAACAGAACTCCATGATGGTTCATGAACGCTGACATCCAGTTCAACAGTATCATACTGATGGCGTAGTACATGGCCGTCTCACGGGACATGTTCGAGTCGGCTGACCAGTACAGAAGCAAGCGACTGAACAGCAATGGTGACGCCGTTCTAGGAGGAAAATGGCGTTAATAATACATCTCATCATACAAGTTGACTAAAAAAAAAACAAATAATTTTGATTTTGTTTCCTATTTTGGTAATCATAATCATGTTTCATTGTGTGCTTACCTAAGAGCTATAGAAATGAATTGCATAATACCTCCTGGCATGTAAGACCAGAAGAATGTTCTGAAAAGAGCTTTCACAAAATTCGGCTCTCGTCCAGCCTTTTTTGCTTCACGCTCTTCTCTCAGCCAACTCCTGCAAAAAAATATGTCATTTGAGTCGTGAGGATATTACAATAATCCCACACATGTCACGACTGTAATAAAATTCGGTTTGAAAACGGCGTCTTACGCTTGGCCCTATAGATCATTGATTAAAGATCGACATTCCCGCCATTTTTCACAAATTGCTGTTAAAACAAAGCTAGATAATACACGTTTATTGTATCATTTCATAGGTTCACTAAAGTTCCACCAAAACTCCATTGACAAATTTTCATTTTACAACCAACACGTAGGAAACGTTGGTTGTAAAATGAAATTTAAAAAAAAGTACTATCTATTTATTTCGAAAAAAACGTATTCCGCAAATGTTTTTTTTATAAACACTCGTTTTACAAACATTTATTTGGCAAACAATTCTTTTAACAAATGCATCAGATGATTTTTAATCATTTATATATTTGTAATTTCTCATTTAGATTCTTTAGGATAAATCACGTTTCTACTAAATATCATTTCCTCATTGGTTTAAAGAAACCTTACCAAACCTAACTCCCCGTGACGTCAGCCGTCTAGGGTTAGCGTTTCCGTCAGCAGGTCGACGGAGCCCCGATGCGCGGGGCTCCTATTTCTGTCTGCAGGGTTTAAAGGAACCTACACTAGTACTACACTTGCAATTATGCTAATGTGAGTTTTTTTTTTTTTTTTATTATTTTATATTAAGCCAATTTGTGTAATGTCTTTATTACAAACGTTGTTTATGAAATAAAATGAAAAAATAAGAATGGTTTGTCAATTAATACGTTATTAAATAAAAGTTTATCGGATAATTATTTTGCTAAGTTAAATATTTGTTAAACTTGTTGTTACATGTAGAATGATGTAATGACAAATAATGTTTTTGCCAATCGTTACTTGTCAAGTAAAAATTTTTGAATTAATATTTGGTGAACTGACTGGTCACCCATTTTATATTTTAAAGCGTCATCTTCATTTTTTATACCTACCTGCCGGTTTTACGGTACATAGAAGGGGGCTCCCGTAACCTGTCTGAGCAATCGGTTCTGCATCTTATGAAGATGAAGTGACTTACCGTGTGCAAATGTACAATGCGACTGCGGTGTAGATGTGCAATTTGCACTTTAGTGACAATTTGCTGCGGGCGGTTAGTATAAAGTGAAGCTTACCGAGAGCGAAAGGGGCGCGCGGTCTAGCCGTTTTAATGTGCTCACTGAAGGTGGTCAAGGATCATTCCTAGGTATTGTGCTCGCTTCTCCCAAGGGTTCGGCTTGCTATACATAGTGATCGGGCTGGGTGGCATGCATGTAATACCTAAGTATGTACTATATAAGCCATGTCATCGCAATAGCTGATCGCAGTGGCGCGTACCCCGCGTTGGAATGTTGGATTAGAGTGTCATATATTATTATTGTATTTGTAATGAAAATGCATGAGTTTAGATAAAATTGTGTATGAAACTGCACATAACTAGGTATAGGGAAGCGGAGGGGTACGGTGCAGTTTCAAAAGCTACTTATTCGAAAATCGAATGGCTTTTTATTACCTCACAGTACGAAAAGTAGAGTATATTCTCCTCGGGGATAAAGGTTCCTTCGTCTTGTGAGAGCTTGAATCCCTCGCTGCACTCAGGATTCTAGTCTTAACTCCCTCGCTTCTGCGCTCGGGAGCCCTAGAATCCTACGTTGCATTCGGGATTCAATAAAGCACCAGTGACATAAGACACTGCTTTATGCCCTTAGTCTAATAGCAACCTATAATTTTTGTAAATCTTATATATTTCTCGATTAGTTTCTCGACACAGCGTCATAGTCAGTCCCATCCATGATTATTTTTACTTACTGACATTTCGCATTGCAACGCTAAGAAGTGTTCTAATGTAATCTTATGGAATGAGTACACAATACACATTACACATAATAGGTATCTAAGGACTATCGCATTTTTGTTGTTTTTCTTATCTTATCGATACCTATTTCTTTGTTATATTTAATCGAATGATATGCAATTATACTGTTTAAAATCGTGCTTTATAGTGAGCTAAAGTAAAATCTATGCGGCTGTCGAATCAATTTGGGTCTGGGCATATAGAGGAATGATTTCTTAGCTCAAAAGATTGATATGAATGTTCTGAATTATATTTATTTGAAGTGATCGTTAATCTTAAAAAATTATAAACAAAAGGTTGTTAAAATATTTGGAAGATAAATCAATTCTGTCTGAGCGGCAGTTTGGTTTTCGGCCTAAAGTTTCCACTGCTGATGCGGTACACCATCTAACTGACTATCTAGCGCAAGAACTTGACAAGGGTAAGCACACAGTAGGAATTTTCCTGGACCTCGCCAAAGCTTTTGACACAGTTTCCATTCCAATCCTGTTGCGCAAGCTTGAGATCGTGGGTGTAAGAGGCACCCAGCTGAAAATGTTCCAAAGTTATTTAGAAGATCGTTCCCAGTGCGTAAAGATTGGCAATGTTCTCAGCGCTGTTCAAAAAAACACATTTTTTGGTGTTTCTCAAGGAAGTATTTTAGGGCCCACTCTGTTTTTGATCTACATAAATGACCTTTGCAATCTAAAGCTAGAGCATGGCACTATCATAACTTACGCTGACGACACTGCTCTACTTTTTTCGGCTGATTCAGAAAATGAAGTCTACAATCTTGCGCAACACGGATTTAATATTGTAAATAAATGGCTTCAAAATAACTCACTAACCCTAAATGCAGAGAAGACAAATTACATTAAGTTTTCGATGCGCAAGCAAATGTCCAAGATCCCCTCAGCCTTGCATGCTCATTGTTGCCCAGCCCCTGCAGATAGCCAGTGTAAGTGTCCGAATATTAAAAAGACAGATAAAATAAAATACCTGGGTATTATAATAGATGAAACCCTTTCCTTCAAACCACATATGGAAGCTCTAAACAATAGAATTCGTAAGCTAATATACGTATTCAAAAAGATACGATTTATTGCAGATCCTGAAATAATTAGGCAAGTATACTTTGCTCTTTGTCAGTCAATTTTGACTTACTGTATTACTTCATGGGGTGGGGCGAGTAAAACTTTGTTATTGCCTATTGAAAGAGCTCAAAGAGCTATTCTTAAGGTGGCTACTTGCCGCCCTTTTCTTTTCCCCACTAACATACTGTACAAAGCTTGTAAAGTACTTACAGTTCGACAGTTATTTATAATGAGCACTGTACTAAAACAACACGCAGCGCTTCCATACAGCACTGAATTAACAAAAAGGAGACGGAAAGATATAGTTTGCCCTCAAAAAAGTACAAAACATGCTTTCACAGCCAAATTTTATATGTACCTCGGACCGCTACTCTATAATAGGCTAAATGATAAAGAAAACATCTACTCCTTAAATCATAGTAACTGCAAGAAAATCCTTATGGAGGCTCTTCAAACTATGTCCTATGAAGATACAGAGAAGTTATTACTTGTGTTAAAATAAATATTGTTCATATTATATAATTTTATACACCTTTTTACATGATAAGTAGGTACCAATAAGATATATATGATAATTATGTGATTATTTAAACAATTAATGTTACCTCCAATCGCCTGAAACACAGGATTACCTAGTTCAGGCACAAATCATAGGTGAACTTGACATAGATTTAAGAAAAACTGTATTTAACGTTAGTCCTTATATTTTTGAATAAATTATTATTATTAATCTTTAAACGATGTCAAACTGCTTGCCAACTTTTTTATGGGTGTGTTTATAAACCTGTGCCCTCAGGGGAATTGAAGCGTGTTGTCAGGTCTAGAAAGGCATGTGTCTAAATATAAACAGTCGAGTACTTCTCAAATAACTCATAAGTACCATTATGTTAGCGGTACTTATACTTACACTATAATTTTTCCAGTACATAAACTCATAACCCAGGCATAGTGACTGAACGTCAAGCCACATTCTTAATTGGGACATCACATTACAGACGAAGAATATTCGGAACAAGTCAGATAAGGAACAACATGCTTGAGTCATAAAATATCATCAATTTACCAACAACACGCTACGCCAATGTTATTCACCAATCAAAAGTCAACAAAATACATTTTTCCTTGAATTATGTACTAATAACCTTCTATTTCATTCAGACGTTTCGATTTTATTTCCAAGACTGCGGTTATATACAATGCACTTGAATTTAAAAAATAACTACGTGTGTCTTCATCATATTTGGAATACCGTAAACGTCCACACTTAATCATGGGGTTACTCAACAATCAAATTGTACGAAGACTTTCAGTAACGGTTATTGAAAAGTCCTCAGCGGACATGTCGCAAAAATCGATCGAAGTTAACCACGTACCTACGTCTGTAGCATTTCAAGAATCTAGAAGCTGATAGAAGATCCTACCTATGTAGATGTACCTATTTTTCTCTTATTTTCTTCTTGTCTGTTTATATAAGTGTGTACATAAATGGTTAAATAAATAAATAAATAAAATAAATAAAGATCCTAAAAGACACCATGACCACTGTCCATAAATAGTCGTAATCAAAAAGGTGGGACTCCGCAGCTCTGTCCTTCAATGTAAGTACAGATTGTAGATGCATTTCTGCTCAAGAAGTGTCGGTGTCGGATTGGGAAAATATTCGGGTGTTTTAAAATTTAGCTTATGTAATGTTTAGATACACATACATTAAATAGTACCTACATAGTTTTTAAACTTTAATACTACTAGTTAGAGCTTTTATAAGTTGAAATGACGCACTCCTCTACCACATTTTACGTAAACAAGCTTTAAAGAATGGATAATTAAGTAGTGAGTCACGTTATTTTCACTTAGATAAGCTTTAACGCTAGTTAGTTAAGACAAGTTTATCTTTTCTTAGAACCTGTAACATTTATATCTAGCTATTGGCGACCAATAAGCCGCTCGATACTACCTGCTCCCACCCCGGCGAACAAATAATTGCATCAAACCAATCCATTATTTTATTTTATTTGTTAGGAATAACAAACAGCAGTATATTACACAGTAGGCATACAATATAAAACTTGCAATAAAAGTAACAAATACATTACTCAAGACGTTATCCACAGATTACAATACAGAATAGCTAGCTGTTAGCAGAGCAAGTTAAAAAAACACTTAAAAAAAACACTTATTAACTATATACTAGGGCTATCTCTTAAAATAGTTGTAATCTCACTCTTAAATACAGCTTTGCTGAGAAACATAATATCAGTAGAGCCAAACTGTTTATTATAGGTGTCAACCAAATTATGCTGCATATTTGTTAGATCCGAGATCGCAAGGCATTGAACTCGATGAAGAGCATGAAGTAGATGCCATGGAGTTTATACATGAAATGAGCCAATCACTCAATATTGATGTTGGTGTAGATTTAGCTAATTATAGAGCTTAACAGGGTTTATGGGGCAGACCATTTATATGGAAAAATGTCGCAGAAATGGACCCAGTCGTTTGGTGGAGGGGACTTTGCATCTCCAAATTGCTGAGTAGAGTTGCAGTACGCCTTCTGACTGCTCCCTGCACTTCCGCAGCGACTGAGCGGTCATTTAGCACTCATGCTCATATACAAAGTCACAAAAGAAACAGATTGACTACAGACAGAGCAGCAAAGATAGCTTTTATATCATATAATTGGAATCTTTTGCATAAACATAAAGATGATGACAACGACGAAGATGATGAGCCCTTATTAACCCCTAGACAGTTGTCTAGCCCAATGAACAGCCCAATTCATGACCAACAACCTTCTACACCTCGTGGAAGCCAAGAAGAAATAGAATTATGTGATATTGATGATTTGTATGATGATCATGACAGTAGCGATAGCGATTAAATTTTAAGAACGAGTGAATGAAAAAATATTTTTGTAATTATTTTCTATTGTGTAATAATTAATTGTGATTGTCTATGTTTTGTTTTATTTTTTATATGCAGAAACATGTTTTACAATCCTACTGGTAGTTCCACAGATTACCGCGTTTGAACAAACCAAAAAATCGCTTAAGCTTTATTGTATTAGTGTAGATAATGAAAATACTCGTCTATTGGGTTTTTTCCCACATAAATACGGTATTTACCCAAATGGGTAAAAACCTGGGAATTTTCCCGTCGGGTTTTTCCCACCGCCCATCTCTAGTGTCCAATCTATCACTGAATGTATCCTCGTAATATCTCTTTATCTCAGTCTTTCAAATTATCTTTATCTTCAACGATTCCCAGCAACAAGTAATGACCCTCGATGACAATACAAACAGCAATCATTAATCAATTTCAAGATTAAGTCAGATTAAGACATGTTCATTTACGATCGATCATTGAAACGTTTTATTTATCGGCGCCTGATAACAAATTGTCATAAAAAAATAAAACAACCAGCTGACGGACCATTTCAATTCTTATTTGGTTACATATAAGGAGATCAATGGAATTATTTGCTTCTTTCTGGAATTACCTCTTTGCGCGCTATAATCGGTTCCTATGTCAGATTAACCTATCACCATAATGCGACAAGGTGAGTAATATATATATATCAGCATGATTTGAAAATTAGAAATGACAACAGCCTTTAAAAGTTCAAAAACGTCATTAAATTGATGCTTATAATTCAGAATAGGTATGCTAGACACCACGAATGTTTTGATAGCTACTCCCGACGAATTTCAGACCAAAATGTAGCCGGTTATACATATTGCACAGTTTATCAATGTCACCTCGTAAATATCCACTGCGGAACATGCTCATTTTTTATTTTTTATTTACGGTATATTACGGTAGAACACAATATTATAACAGTACCTAGCCAATACCTAACTCAGTCTTTACCGGGAACCATAAAGTACCTACTATAAAACCTTTACAGGCAATCTTTTGTAAATTACAGTGGGTAATCCGATCACGTCCAATTGTAACATAATTATTGATATGGCTTCTGAACGATTCTGATACACTTAACATGCACTCAAGTGGTCTTTACTATTAATCCGGTTACAGAAACAGAGTTTTTATTTACGTGCACAGTTTATCGGAAACGCACGACTCGTTATTGGTATGGACGCTTTCGACATGGAAATTTTGAGATAAAAAATTAACCCCGTGGTCGCCCGAAAACTAACGTCAAGAACGACGGATTAAAGGCGATAGTGGAAGCTGACGATACTCAATCTACGTCTGAGTTAGAAGCAGCTTTCAACTTTAGCGTCAAAACAATATTGGTCCATTTGCGTCAAATTGGTAAGGTAAAAAAACTTGATAAGGGGGCACCCTCTTATCAAGTTATTTTACCTTACGAACGCAAGCACGAACTGAACAATCGCCAGCGCGACGAACGTGTTGAGGTATGCCTTGCATTGCTAAACAGACACAGAAACGAACGGATTTTGAACCGCATTGTCACTAGCGGTGAAAAATGGATTCTTTTTGACAATCGTAAGCGGTCATCATGTTGGTTAGAACCTGGTTCAGCGCCTAGGCAATGCCCCAAACGAAAACTTACCCCTAAAAAGTCATGGTCACTGTTTGGTGGTCTAGTGCCGGTATAATTCATCACAACTTCTGGCCACAACCAAATGGCACGTGCATTACTGCGAATGTGTACTGTGAGGAACTGGACACAATGATGGAGAAGCTCGTAAATCTCCGGCCAGCCTTAGTTAATCGCTCGTCCCCGCTGCTCCTACACGACAACGCTCGACCTCATACGGCACAACAGACGGTCTCTAAGCTAAAAGGGCCAGGGTTGGAAGTTTTGCTTCATCCACCGTACTTACCAGACCTTGAACCGACATACTTCTATTTTTTTCCAAAATTTGGACATCTTCTTGGCAGGGAAAAGTACCCGAGAGGCAGCACAAAATACCTTTGAAGAATTTGTTGGATCCCGTACACCTGACTTCTTCAAGAAGATCATTGAAAAATGACCACTGCGCTGGCAGAGATGCATCAATAGCATGGGTGCATATTTTTATTGATAGAAATAAAAAATATTTACATAAAAATTACTGTAACTTTCTGTAAATTACTAAACGGCAATTTCATAGGTAAAGGCCTAATATTTAGGAAAAGGCTTGGCAGTTGATTATGAGTGTCTACAGCTAGTTCTTCAAAACCGTCACAGGCATGTATCAAACGAATTTTAAAACTTTTCATCAATGTTTCCCTGCCTCGCAGGCACGAATTGTTGTTTTTGCAAAAACGTATTTTTATTTTCAAAGCGATGGCCGACGTGCCTTGAAAATTTTTCTTTCTCTTTATACTCAGTTGGTGGAGGATGCAATAAACATTTACTTGCTACTAATACTTCACACCCATTGTATTGTTATCTGTGTTTAAACTTTGATTGTTTCATAATATTAGGTAATCTAGAATCTCTATTTAATATCGCATATATGGCCTTACATTTTTCAACATTTCTTTGTAAGAAAAATACGTATGATTTCTTGTAACAATGTTGTCCTGAAACTTTTCAGTAGTACATTATGTATTTAAAAACCCCGCTTTTCACCAGTTCAAAGGTAAATGCCATTCTTAAAACCGTACCTAATGTGTGACGTAATAGATTTTCTCCTTATCCCAAGAGGAAGCCTTTGGGCTGCACTGTGTCGTATATCATGGACCCGGCTTTGTTTGTTCGAAACGGCTTCTATAACTAAACATGCTTCACATCCCGCATACCTATCTACTGATATTAATGGGCTATATATAGGGCTAAGGGGATATAATATGATGGCTTTACGTTTTAGGTAAACGATACGAGTTACTTGACTTGTTTACAAAACAAATATTGCGCTATCGTTATTTTACAAGGATTCAAAACCTGATAAACAACGTGTAACCTAATTAACGCAAGACCTCATACACCCCAATTAGAGTATTAAATTAAAAGCATTCTAGAATGACCAAAACAATTTTTTTTTATAGCTTACTATTATTATTAAGAAAATGGTGCTAACCCTTGCATTACTTTATGCATTTAAAATTGAGTCCTATTCCCTTGAAATAAGATTTATTTTTCTTTAGCTGAATCGGCGGTCAGTATTGCAAAATACTTTTTTTTTAAATAGGTACCTATATTAATAGTCACTGAAATGGATTCAGTAGTCAATTATGAGCAAACTACTTTCAGGACTTGCGTTTAATCTGTTAAACCTTGTATATAGGAAGGTTAATTATGTACCATTGCAGTGTGAACTTTGTTGTATATGTAGGTACTTTGTATGTCAACCTTAGACACCCTGACCTACCCGAAGCCAATGCACTGTAATGCCAACACGCAATGAACAAGCAAAGTGATAAAGCCCCTCCAGTCAGCCCCTCCAGTCGGACAATAACAGGCTGATATTATCGATACTGAAAATTTCAATTTAAAGGACAAAACACGACTTTTCAGTAAAGCCTAAAATTTTTACGATACATCTCAAATAATTAAAAAAAATCGAGCTAGAGCTGTGGAAAATCCAGGTCGTAGGGGGCTTTTTTTTAAAGATAGGATTATTTTAAATATAGCAATCGATAGAGCTCGTGACGCTGTTTCCAAACACACAAACATATTCCCAAATATGTATATACCTATATTCACAAATATATTTATACTAATTTTCGGCAAGATGTCCTTTACGACAATTGAAATTTCCGTTATAACTATGCCTACGAGCGGATGAAAAAAATTCCCTAATGAATTATTTTACGTTAGCCCACACATACATCAAAAGCAATGATTAAGCAAAACATTACCTGCACGACGAATATGTTAGCCCTCGGTACAATACCGAGGGCTAACATATTCGTCGAATAAATGGAATCCTAATTAAAAATAAATTGGCATACCACGAAATAATGTACAACGCCAGAGATGTAAGTACCTATGCCCATTAATTTAACAACTGGAGAAAATCAATAGGTTCACCTTTACTAATATAATATAATCTAAGGTTATGGGGACATATTACCTGGCCTAGTATTATAAGAGAACTTTGTTTGACCGCGGTCCGTTAATGTGAAATTAAGGTTGCCTTACTGAAAACAGATCAGGCTTTGTTTCACGATTTATCGGCAAAGGGGCATTTCAATGTGTTTTGAGGCTGTTTTCAGCAAGGGTGGCCTTGTTTATTTATCTATACCTAAGTCAACATTGATATTCGATAGGTAAATGAATATATATAGGAAGTTCGTAAGTTCGTTCGTAATATTGCCATAATAGCGGGCATTTTTTGCGGGGTGGGTAGATTGATGCTGTTAATCAGATACTCTTACTTACTCTAGAGTAGAAGAAGGAAACAGCTGGCCATTCAACGTGATTAAAATCTAGTCGCAATCTCATTTCACCGACCACCACTGTCTGATAATTTGGAATAAAAAAAAATTTAGTTATTTTCCATCTGTTCCTTCTTTGGCCCTTTTAATTCTTGGTTGCGAAACTTTAAAATAAAGAAGTTAAATCTCGTACACATGTTGTAGATATTACGTAGGTACATAACAAGAGTCGGTCGCGGACATGCACGCAGCGAAGCGCAGCGTTCTTCTCTTTTAAACGAAATTGTTCTTTACAACTTTGTATTAGAATTTTATATTACACACGCAAGTGCAAGCAAATCGGATACGAGCATAGTCTGTTCAATATCATACGCTGAAATTTTCATACAAAGATTTGAGCTTGGGTAACCATGTGCTTGCTTCAGCTACGTGTTGATAACAGAACGCAAATATTGATTACATTTTGTAAAAATAACGTTTTTAGCCGACTTCTTAAAAAGGAGGAGGTTCTCAATACGTCAGTATTTTTTTTTGTATATTTTATGCGATATCTCCGGCAATTGTTGACCGATTTCAAAAATGTATTTTTTAATGGATAGGGTATGCCTCAGGGATGGTTCCATATAAATTTTATTAACTTTGCTTAAGTAGTTTTTCAGCCAGCTTCAATAATCCGTATTTTTTCCACATAATGTATATTGATGTTGTTATAATAACTTCCTGTCACTGTTATTTACATAGCAAGTAGTGATATACGAACTTGTGTGGGGTAGGTACAGTCGACCGCATATCAGGTTATACGAAACTGTCAAAGGTTTGGGTAAGATTTAAAATCATTTGGAGAAACGAAATGATTTTAAAATTTTGGCTAGATGAAATTTTATTAAACATAATATCTAATCTCACTCGATATTATCACGAACTATGTCTTATAATTATAACCCAGACAATTTGCAACTAAAGCAACATTAAATAAACAAAACAAAAAAAAATGATCCTGTGAACACCTCACCACAACTAATAGAAAAATATTGAGTTATTGTTTTGAACTCACCTTTCCAGTGCATCTCCGACCACTTTCGATCGATACATATTTGTAGGAGGCGGTAGGTCATCATCTTCCAAGTCCCTTTTATTGCCAAAATAGAATATAGGCAACATCCAGCAGAACAACGTCCTCACAAACGTGTTTGGCACACTCTTTTGTTTAGGCGGCATATTCTTCGGAGGTACCGCATTTGTCGCGTCTTTCGCATCTTTCTCTGCACCCATCTTAACGATCACGAAATTAATATTAATTACTATAACGCAAACTTATTTAATTTAATAGTATCATCTAATTGTGAGCATACTTTATTAGTGACCGAGAGATGCGTGGAGCGTGCTCCTGCGCACGGCACGCGCTTCTTTCAGACTGACGGTAGCGCGCGACTGCACCGCGGCCTTTACGCTCTACTTCAGTGATAATGATTATTTATGGTGAATACGACTATAATCTTTATTAGCTGCCTAATCTAAGGTCCAAAGGCGTGGCGATGACTGATACTATGCAAACTACAATGTATCGTGACTTAGCAATTTTATTAATTACGATAAGTATGTTATTATTATGTTGATTGAAAATTTTCGCAGATGTTCAAAAAGGTAATCTTATCTATTCTTCTTACTCTAAAAAATAAATACTACGTGAGATGAGGGTTATCCTTTACAGAGCTATATAACTTTATATAACGCCTAAAAGTTGTAAAATTTAGAGTAACTACAACATAACTTGATGCTCACTTTGTTTCTCATAACGCGGCAAATTAAACCCCCGTATTTATTATAAATTATATATTTACTATTTATTATTACTTTTTTTTATGATACAACATCCACACTATGTCTTCGGGTCTCGAACTAGGTAGAACCTGTACTACGGTAACCTGATGACTGATATACATACTTATATACAAATTCACACCCAGACACAGGTCAAACAGACATCATGTTCATGCACACAAATGTTTGACTTGTCCGGGGATCGAACCCGGGACCAGCGGCTCAGAAGGCAGGGTCGCTACCAATGCAACAACCAGTCAGTTATCTTAATTTTTTTCTTATGCTCCTATGGATTAGGTACATATTTAGGAACTAAATAAAAATAGTATAATACTCGAATAAAAATGGTGTTGCCATCGAGCAATATTATTGCCATTATTTCCCATGATTAAAAGACGGGTTCTCACATTTAATTTAAAAAAAACACGTTCGAAATTGCATGACGTCGCGTCGGCATGACTGTGCTTTGACTCCTGTCTCCATATAGCTAAGATGGATATCAAGTTTTCCGAAATATTCCGCAGCTGCAATAAATTGTCAGCTTATGTGTCACCACTTGATTGTTTAAACAATTGTTTCTTTAGTAAAATGACAGTAAAAAGTGTAATTTTACTGCAGTTAATAAATTAAAAGTCCGACTAGGAAATTTTGCACATGCAGAGCAGAGCATACACATTCTTCGTGAGTTTTATTTTGTAAAAATTAATGTATCTTGCCTATTCTGGTGCTTATCATATTGGTAGGAATAAGAAAACCTTTTTTGACGTGATAACGTCTTATAAATCGATCAACACCGGCTGCATGCACGAAAAAGTGTAACATTCCGTAACGTTTCTTGTCAAACTCGTACTTATCGATGTTAAGACTGACGCCGTAGGTATTTAGGCGTTCGAGTACTAGTTCTAAGTGGCGGCGGCAGCGGTGTTCCTAGCGAGTGTACGAGCAGATTGTCGACGAAACAGAATACGTTGTCGTCTAATCCTCGTAGAACCTCGTGCGTGAAACGTTGAAAAGTTTGACCGGAATTTCTTCAACTGAACGTCATGCAGGTGAATTCTAAAAGTCCGAAAGGTGTTATTATTGCTGTTTTTTGAGCATCTTGTTTTGCGATAGGTATCCAGAAATATGCCATTTTCAAATCGAGTTTCGAGAATATTTTCTTGCCGTGGAGTTGGTATGTGAAATCTTGGATTCGTGGAATGGGGTATCGGTCGGGAACGGTGACGGCGCGGCGTTGAGTCTTCTGTAATCGCCACATACTCGAAGTGATCAGTCTTTCTTCTTCACGATGTGAAGTGGACTCGCCCACGGACTGTTTGACGGCTTGCATATTCCCATCTCGATCATGCGCTCGAATTCGAGTTTTGACGCCTTATATTTGTCAGGCGGTAAAGGGCGCGGCCGTGAGTAGATTGGCGGCCCAGTTGTCTCGATGTGATGTGTGACGTCATGATTGGCTGGTGACTGTGTGACAGGTACTGTGTCACTACACCGTCAAGGATGTCCGGTACACCGGTGTACCGGCAACTCCAGCTGATTTTATACTTTATTTCAAATATTTTTGACGTGACAACGTCTTATAAATCGATGAACACCGGCTGCATGCACTAAAAAGTGTATCGTTCCGTCTGAGCCTGAGCGTGCAAGCGAGAGCGCGGAACAAGCGATAGAGAGGCACGATCAGCCCTTTCCCTTTCGTTAACGTTAGCTTGTGTCACATTTATCTCTCTTCTCGCGTGATGTCAGAGCTAGTATTCCGAATAATACAGTAGTAGTAGCAGTAGTGGTTCATCGAGGTTTTTGTTATATCTCGAGAAATTCAAAGATCTATGTAAAAAAAGCCTACGAGGTTCCTTCGACTACATTTAAGTCCAGGGAACGTTAGCTCTCCACAGAAGAAGATAGCATATTGTTATTTTTGTTTTACCTTATAATAATAAATAAATAAATAAATTCTTTATTTGGGACAACAATGATCCATAATGTTAGTAATACCTTATAGCTAGTATTAGTAAGTGGCATTATTATTATTTGAGTTTGAAGCATTTTGCACAGAAAATGACCACGTAAGGTAAAAGATTCTCATCTGGCCATCCTCTCTACGAAATGCCTCAAAATAGGATAGTATAAACTCTCTGACACTGCTCTCAGAATGCTGTTGCTACTGGCCCGTGTTCTAGTTACCAACGACGCATTTTTTTCCGGATTATCGCATGGAAGCCGTCAGTTCGATTTCGACAGAAACGGAATGCTGTTGAGACTACCCGTCTCAACAGCATTCCGAAAATGTTATTGTATTGGACGCGCAAGACATCTAGCGACCTATTGGTATAGCTTATATAGTCCACAATTTTTTTTAAATTTGTCTGCTCTAGTCAATCAGTCAGGAACAAGTCCGTCAGGAAATCCTCACTCCAGCGTTCCTTAGGCCTTCTGACGCCCGTCTTTAGGCACACATTGTGTGGCAATCGTGGCCCATGAGTTCTGATGCACGCACCCTATAAGTGTGACCAGGCACAAAATATTACAGTCCATAGCGTAATAGATACTATTATATGTACTCGATAGATTTTGAAGTCTAATGGAGTTTACATGTTATATCTTATCTTTTTTCGTTTATTTTTGGTATCAATGAATCCCATCAAGAGTCATATTTTCACACTTTACATAATACTAACTGGGCCTGCAGCTCCGACCGAGTGATAGGGTTTGAGACGTCATGCATGACAAATAGCCATAACTTCGAAATAAAAACAATTTTTCATTTCTTTTTTGGGTCCTGCTGGTAGGAAACCTTTTGTACGCGAGCCCAACTAGTAAAGATTTGATTCATTCATGGCATAACATATATGCACATAACTTGCACGAATGTGAATGACAGGCATTATGTTGTAGATACGTTTGCCTGATCAATGTCAATGCGGTTGGCGCAGTTGGTGGCGACCCTGCCTTCTGAGCCGCTGGTCCCGGGTTCGATCCCCGGACAAGTCAAACATTTGTGTGCATGAACATGTCTGTTTGACCTGTGTCTGGGTGTGTATATGTATATAAGTATGTATATCAGTCATCAGGTTAGCTTTTGCATGCGGTTTCGTCCGCGTGGAGGTCGAAATAAATACTTTAAATCCTTCTCCACTTAAAATACATATACCTATGTGCCAACTTTCATGGTGTTCGGTCAAACGGTGTTGGAGTTCACTCTAGACTCACAAAATGTATTACTTTTTTTTTAATTCCTCTTTACACACTACTAAAGTTTCTAATAATAGAATTCAATCATAATTCGATAGTCATGTAGCGCCATCTAGGGTCCTAAAGCAATTGTGACCGTCGAAAGTGATTGTTCTTTCCCCCGGGAACAGTACTTTTTTTCTGGATGTAAGGTACCCTTTGTTCTTTTCTGCACCGCTGACAATGTATTTGCAACATTTCACGACGATCAGTTCAGTGGTTTAGGCGTGAAAAGGTAACAAAAACTTGAGAGGTGTCAAGGGACACCCGGATGGAACGAAGTTCCTTTCGATTAATTAGTGAAGGAATTGTAATACAATTTTTTTTTTTTTAAGTTATAATAATATATTATTTATTTATATATACATATTTTTTTTATTATTATAATTTTATTTTAATATTTTTTTTATATATATATATTTACATATATATTCGTTCTAATATCTGGCTTGCTTTCTATAAGAGAGAGAAAGAGAGAGAGACAGACAGAAAAACATGCGCATGCCGCACAGCTTACAATAGCTTACTATAGCAAAAAGTGTCGTGACAACTTTTCGTAAGAATTTTTTCCGTCTAGCCCCCTTTCACAACGCGCGATAAGGAACTTCGTTCCAATAAACAAACGAACTTACTTTCGCATTCATAACATTAGTTATGATTACGATTAGGATGATAGTAAAAGGATTTGATAGAAAGCCTCACATGTCGACATATACAGCGTGGCGCTGCTATGGTGACCTTAATTTAACACACATATACGTTTTCACATTTTCGTTTCATGACAATTTTTTATTTCCATTAAACGTTATTATTTACAGATTTATTAAAGAATTTAGGAAATAGCATCTTAGAGCAACCTGTACTTAAAGAACTGTCGCGCAGCGGTCATTTCCCTCGGTCACGGATCATAACTTCGCATCAATGAAATTAAAACGAATAAGCAATACTATTAGGATGAAACAAATGCATAGAGTAGGCGAATTTAAGGAAATTTCCTTTGTTGGCGAGCAGCGCAGGCGACGCGCGCTCTCCCTTCCACCCACCCGCCGCACCGAACACGAATTCTTTTTTTGCTAATTTGCTTTTCTAGTGCTAGTCGAACCCGTGTCCTTGACGCACTTATTTACTCTAGTGCGCATAATTACGTCGCGAAAAAGACTCTTAGCTATTGTTTTATTTATTTCTTTTTGTGTAATTAGGATAGTAATTAGATCATGGTACTGCGATAAAGACACTTTGATTGGTTTTCGTTTTCTTATCTAGTAGGTACGTTTACACCTCTTGCGATACGGACGCATTTATTTGTGCTATTAGTGCTTGTGTAAACTTATGATCGTGATGGCAGTGATTAGTGATGACAGTTATTACTAATAGTAACAAGAGAGGGTGATGTGATAAGTGTTTGTACCACTTGCGCCGCTCGGTTTCTTTGATAATATGCCGTCAAAGAATGCGCGGTTGCCAGCCCGCGAACCGACACATTGCCGCTCCGAGTTAACGTAAGCGAGCTAGGTAAGTAATTTCATGAATGAATTTTTGCAAGGGTGATCCCAATTTTAATGACTTTTTTATTATTTAGTTTGTTTGAAAAATTTTTTTTTTCAGTTTACGTATTATTTTAACCTATCAATATTTATATGGTTAATGGGCACTAGCCCTACCCGTGTATTAAATTAAAGTCACCATTGTAGCGCCACATTGTATATCCGTTATCTGTCTTCAATGGGTTCCCTCTATCTGGCAGATTCTTGATGCTCCGAAATTTATTTGGCATAACACACTTGGCATAATCTTCTTTAAACGAATATTTTTAAGGCATAAAAATTATTTAATATAACTATTGTTTGGCCGAATGTTTATATGTCCGAATTTATAATGGCATACTTTTAAGATGGCAGAATTTTATTTTGCATAATTACCTTTGGCAAAGTTAACATTCCGCATAATTTCGTTTAGCCGACTCCACGTAGTCTTGTCTGCCCTACCCCTAGAGTGTAATTTAAACCCGCGTAGGCGCGGAGCGGCGAAGCGGCCAGCGTGCTGAGGAGCAGGTGGTTTGAACGCTCGCCGCCACGGCTGCTACTCGCAATAAAAGATTAGGTTAGGTTAGGTTAGAACTGCAGAGAAGGCGCACCGGGCGTTGGCGGAGGGCGGACAACGCCCTCTTCCAGCCCCCCTAAATGGGTCCTGGGGTGACGGACTCGGGGACGTCCGTCGCCCCCCACACATCAGGACCCGAGGTGGCGGCGCGTAGTGTTTCACGCGCGCCCCTCTTAGACGTCGCGGGGGGAGTCAAACACCTCACTCCGCCCCAGACCTGAAGAGGCCTGCAGTGGCGGGCCGGCACCAGTCCCCCGACTGGACTGCGGAAGGATCGTACGTTCCCGCAACCCCCGGCGTAGGTGTGGGATGGAACACCGGGGTGGTTTTTAGTCAGTAAGAGTCTGACAGACCCCGCCACCCGCCCCAGGGCGGCGGACATCCATGAGGATTTTCCAACCCGGATTTTCCACTATGGGTATGAAATGTATGCCAAAACACGATTCTGACTGTGAACTTTCTGCGATATGATGGTTCTACTTTTTAAATATTAAGGATATGAAATTTATGCCTAAAGATGATTCTGACTTACAAAATTATGAGTTTTGAATATGCTATATCAGTGTGTGCCAAACGATTTTCAGCGAAACGAAGTTTACCTATGCTATTCGCTGTTTTGCAAAATAATATTATGACATAAAAAGTTCTGCTATAAAGGGTAGACCCGTCTTCAATACTACCAAAAAATACAAATGGGCCAACTTTTTATCCTAAAAAATAGGAAAAATATCCGAATGAGTCTAAGTAGTACAAAGATGTTAACTTCTTGAGTACTGTCTATTTTTTACTATACAACATACAGCAGTGTATAGTGACCCTTATCAGCTCCTCGGCGCACTGTGGAATGAATGTATGGGAGAGGTTGGACATGGGCATTTCCGAGAAAAATAGTATAATTTTCAAAAACGAATAAAGCCATCGTGTTTAGTTATCAAATGCCTTCAAAACTTGTACTCAAAAATTTCTTTCTGTCTCTCGTATTTCGGGAGTTAATTGAAAACATTTGAAATTTTACTTTGAAAATGACTGTATCAAGCTCTCTGCCGCCTGATTCCTGCCTCGTTTCAAGTGGTGGGCTTTACTTTCGTATTACGCATAGCAAAAGCTACATTTACTGCTAAGACACATGGTGTGCCAAACGTGCACCTTCTGACATATAGAGTGATGTATTTTTTTTACTGAATCGAGCTATTTGCCTCCTGAATCTGATCCTATTTCAAGTATGTAGTCTTTACTATCATAATACACATACCAAGGGCTGCTTGTATGGCTAGTCCTAAAGAAATGATATATTTGGAGTTGGTAAGAGTGAAACACGTAAACGAGGGCATGTACAAATATGGCTTAAGCTCTCTTAACACTTGGATTCGGTCGATGGAATGTTGTCTACACATTTCCTATAAATTAAACATAAAGCCGTGTCGAGCGAAAGGTAATGGGGCAAAAAGGGAAGTTGATGAGAGGAAAAGAAGGATCCAAGAAGCTGTAAGAAGAGAAACGGGCTTACTTATCGATGCTGTGAAGCAAGGTAGTGGATCTACCAACAATGGCAATTCACAAGGCGATTTTTTGACAACTACGCTAAATCTGCTGAACTTACGGGTATAGATGCTGAGCTATTGAGAAAAACCGGTTTGGTGTTGCAGTGTATTTCATCAGGGCGGAAGATAAATAACATTAAATTCAGAGATTACTGCTTTCATAATGCAAAATTTCACGTAGATTTGTACCCATAGTAGTACACGCCTTCTTCTCTTCATACACGTCACGGGCCAGACATAGTTCAGAATTTGTCAAATATACCCATTGGATTTCTATGTGAAGGAGGCATCTGAAGATAGAAATAAAGATTTATAGAATAGTTCTCCCATTCTCGAAAATGCAGTAGTATCTCATTTCATCAAGATGTTAGGTCTTTACCTATGAAATTGTCGTTTAGTATACAGAAACTTAAAGTCGATTTTATGTAAATATTTTTTATTTCTGTCAATCAAAATCAGTGCAGTGGTAATTTTTCAATGGCCTTCTTGAAGCTGTCAGGTGTACGGGAGCCAATAAACTTTTCAAAGCATTTTGAATTCGGGTAAGTATTAAATTTTTCCCTACCAAGAAGTTATAAAATTTTTGGAAAAAGTAGAAGTCTGTCGGCGCAAGGTCTGGTGAATACGGTAGATAACGCAAAATTTCCAACCCTAGAACTCTTGTAGCTTAGAGACTGTCTGTTGTGCCGTATGAAGTCAAACGTTGTCGTGTAGGAGCAGCGGGGACGAGCGATTAACCAAGGCTGGCCGGAGATTTGCGAGCTTCTTCATCATTGTGCCCTGTTCCTCACAGTACACATCCGCAGTAATGGTGGTGCCATTTGCTAAGAAGCTATAATGGATTATACCGGCACTAGACCACCAAACAGTAACCATGACTTATTTAGGGGTAAACTTTCGTTTGGGGCGTTGCCTAGGCGCCGAACCACGGTCTAACCAACATGATGACCCCTTACGATTATCAAAAATAATCCATTTTCATCGCAAGTGACAATGCGGTTCAAAATCCCTTCGTTACTGTGTCTGTTAAGTAACGCAGGGTATACCTCAACGCGTTCGTCGCGCTGGCGATCGTTCAGCTCGTGCGGCACCCACTTACTCGTATCAAGTATTTTTACCTTGTCAATTTGACGCAAGTGGACCAATATTGTTTTGATGCTAACGTTGATAGCTGCTGCTAACTCAACCGTTTTGTATTTGACCGATTGAGTATCATCGGCTTCCACTATCGCCTTTAATTCTACGTTGTTGACTTTAGTTTTCGGGCTACCACGGGGTTCATTTTTTAGATCAAAATGTCCATATCGGAAGCGTTCAAACCAATAATGAGACGTGTGTTCGCTTGTAGTGTTCACTCCGTACACGTAATTAATGTTGCGAGCCGGTTGTGCGGCATTGCCACCGCGACGAAACTCAATAGATGACTAAACAAATGACTGAACTTGAAAGTGAATTCCATAATTTTTTAATAAAATTCATTTGAATTTAGAATTTATTGCCAGCCATACTTAGATTACGTTTCAAATGGCCAGTATTGTAAAACGGCAACCAATATTTTATTAACGTCTGATCCACTGCTTGCAAGCATTCGTCCAACAATAAATAAGTTCGTAAAAGAATCATATTTTATGACCTAACGGATTCCAAAAAAATGACACCGAATCTGAATCGAATAATGATGATAAAGATGAAGACGATGATTAGGAAGACGATTTATTTTTATTTTTTATTATGGTCTTAGGTTGTGGTTCTTATAATATCCCTATGTTTACGCTTATGTTATGTTGGCTTCTTCTGGGTAAGCTCAATTCATCGTCGACTCTGTCTCTGTCACCACTGACCTAGACTAGAGTCAAGAGCAAACACATGAAAAAAATAAAAAGTAAATAAATAAATAAAATTTGCATTTTTTTTTGCAAAATCACCCTACTTATCAGAAAGTGTACCTACGTTTGCCACATCACGTGTCTTAGCACTAAATGCAGCTCTTGGTATGTGTAATATGATAGTAAAGACCACAACTCGGGCGGAACACAAAATATGAGTTACTCCAACTCCTCAGCACCTAAAATAAAACTTAACACACAAAGCAAATCAAAACTAAACACTTACTAAACTGCACCTCTTTGTATTTTAACATAGTGTAAGATCGTAGGAAGTTTGTGGTCACAGTTTGTTAAATCTGATATTCACAGCTAAATCAAATAACTAGGAATATCTTCTTCATCAAAAACCTTCACAGTATTTCATCAGATTGATGATTGCTGCGCAAACTTCGCCAGATATCTACAGTTGATTTTTTGATAAAGTCGAAAATCGTGAACCATATTTACGATTTTAATCTGTCTTAATTCTAAAAGGGTTAAGTAGAAACATCGCGCTAGCTTTTGGTGTTAGTTTAACATACAATTAGTTACGTAACTCCTCTTCTTTGATATTATATAGCCTTATACGTTTTACGTTAGCTGAACGTGACAAGAAACGGCATTAATGCGAACTCTTGCTCGTATCACTAGGGCTTTTGCTCACTTAGCGGATGAAGGGAGCATGACGATACATAATCACACGTCACACTTCATATAAATCATAATTTTCCTCGATTTCTAAAACGAATGGACTGTCCCATCTCGTAAGCCTGTTCCCATGCTCTCAAAACGTCAACAATTTAAAAATGTTTTTCGTCCCGTGGGCCGTAAAAAGTTCATTTCATTATTTTTTGCGTTGTTTGTTATTGCGTTTACAGCAAGCGTCGGTCAACTGACTGTCGACGTATTTTTAACGAAACTCACGAAATAAATAACACCCTTACAGGAAAGCGATACGCACTCGGGAAGCGCGCACAACAACGCGCAGAGCACACAATAAGTATAAAGATAAAAGCAAATGGTTTGTGCATTTTAATTAAACGTTTAATTGACCTTCATTTTGCTGAACATATAAGGGTACGGAAAAGTAAATAACATAAGTAAATACTGTTTACAGAATTCGGAAGCTAATGGGGGCGGGAAACATTTGTGGATAGGAGGGAGGCATTTCGGCTCACAGATTTTGCGTCTTGTATTTACGTTACCCAATTGTTGCTACAGAATTTCAAACTGGTAGGTTCAAACCAGTCTTACATTTTAAATGTTATAAGTTTTTGTTGTAACTCATTATAAAATATAATACACTCGAGAGCAATGAATCCGGGTCACTTAAAGAATGTTAAAAATCTCGGAAACTAAAAATGATAGGTTAATGCAATAAATTGTATTTAATAGACAATGTAATACTCCTTAAATGAAAGTAAAAAAAAATACATTTTATTAACACAAAATTACATAAAGAAAAAAACTGCTGATCTCTCCTTAAAACAAAAATAGGAAACATGAAATTTTTGAACTTTATTACGATTTTCTTGAATTTTAATACTTCGTATTGCCTCCTCGTGCTTCCATTACTGCGTTTACGCGGTTTGGCATGCTGTACACCAAGTTCCTTATACGATTTTGGGGAATATTCTCCCATTCCTCTGTGAGAGCAATTTTGAGCTCACGAAGCGTGATTGGGGGAGGGTTTCGTTGTTTTACGCATCTGCCTAGCTCGTCCCAAGCATGCTCGATCGGGTTGATATCCGGGCTGCGCGCTGGCCACTCCATACGAGTAATGTTCATCTCTTGAAGGTAGTCATTCACAATCCTACCTGTATGAGGTCGGGCATTGTCATGCATAAATATAGCATCCTCACCTAAATTGACCATAAATGGACCAACGTGATCATTGAGGATTTCTTCCACATATCTTACGCTAGTTAAAGAGCCGTTTTCTATGATCACCAGCTCTGTGCGACTTTCAGAAGAAATTCCGGCCCACACAAGTACAGACCCACCACCGTAGGCTACTTTTTCTTCGATGCATGCTTGCTTGAATCTTTCCCCTGGTCTTCGATACACTCTGTGTCTTCCATCGTGCTTGTAGAGCATAAATTTTGATTCGTCGGAGAACATAACTTTTGACCAATCTTCAATACTCCAATTTACGTGGCTCTGGGCATATCTTAGTCTTGAAATACGATGCCCACGCTCCAGTTTAGGGCCGTTTGCAGGTCTAAGGGGTTTTAAGTTAGATTCAGCAAGCCGACGTCTTACTGTCCATGCACTTGGGTTACTTCCTCCGAGGCGTCGAAACTGATTGGTGAGTTCAGTTCCTGTGAGAAAGCGATTTCGAAGCATGGTGTTCACCAAGTATCGGTCTTCTCGTGCTGTGGTACACCTGGTTCTGCCCGTTCCTGGTCTGCGTAGGTTAGAACCAGTTTCTTCGTAACGTCGGAGAACTCTTTGTACTGTTGACAGCGACACACCGACAGTCCTGGCTGTATCGCGCTGACTCCGGCCGGTTTCCAGCATTGTAAGTATTCTGGTGCATTCTTCAGGCGTAAGCGACATAATTTCAGCTTGAATAATGAATATAGAGCACTATCAACATGGTTTATGTACCCACATAAATGACAGATTACAAACAAAAGCAAAACCAAATGCTGTAATTTCGTAGTTCCATCTTCGAAAGTGGCCCTTTTTCAAATTAGATTTTTTTATGATATAACTTTACAATAACTAAGAAGTTTTAATACCTTCATTTAAGGAGTATTACATTGTCTATTAAATACAATTTATTGCATTAACCTAGCATTTTCAGTTTCCGAGATTTTTAGGATTCTTTAAGTGACCCGGATTCATTGCTCTCGAGTGTATATATAATTTTATAAAATTAGTTCGAGTTACAACAGTCCTTTTTAAAGACAGGAAGCACAAAGGAAGGACAGCAAGAGCATGATTAGGTATGTTTTCGTTATAAATATTTGATAAAAGTCCTCGCAATCGCTTTATTTTTTGCTGGTTCAAAGGCTTTTTTTTTTTTTTTTTTTGAGGATGGGAAATCATCAAATGACTCCTCCCGCTCTGGGTGGAGCGGAAGGGAGTGTCAGACTCTTACTGACTAAAACCCACCCGTGTTCCTTCCTTGGCCCTTTATGTTCCGGGTCAGCGGTACCCCTTTTGGATGATCCCGCTTTCCCGGCAGGCTTGGGCCCTAGTGGGCCCCCTCTATGATGCTGACATCTCTTTGAGGCGCGCGTGGATCACGTACGCGCCGTCCAGCACGGGCCTGGTCCTGATCGGACGGTGAGCTACCCATTACTCACCGCCCGCAGGCCCGCGCCTACGGTGGCCGGGAGTCGTCACGCGGCTCCCGACGCCCGGAGCGTCCACCGCGGCGGCTTGGACGGGAGACTCTCTCCCTCTCCCGTCCCGCCACCTCCTTCGCTAGCATGACTGCTTCGCAGAAGGAGGCGACTGCCTCCCACTCCCCCTCGCCCCGGACCATGGCTTGAACCAAGGCCGGGCGTGAGAGATCGCCGCCGCTGCCGATCGCCTCTACGAGGACACGGCGGTGCTCCGCCCATGCAGGGCAGGCCCCCACCGTATGCTCCACCGTGTCCTCGGGGCGATCATCGCAGTGGTGACACCCGGGCGTTTCCTCCCGCCTGATGATGTGCAGGAACCTCCCGAAACTTCCGTGTCCGGTGAGGACCTGCGTCAGGCGGTAGGTGAGGACGCCGTGACGCCTCTCTAGCCACTCCTCAAAGAGGGGTCTTACCGCCGCTATCGTGGCGTGCCCTGCGCTGGGTTGCGACAGTCGCTCTTTCCATGCCGCCATGAGATCGCGCCGGAGGTCCGTCCGCTCCGCCGCGATTTGCCGCGGAAGCGGGGTTTCCCCCCGGCGTAGTGCCTCCGCGCGCCACTCATACAGGCGCGCGAGGACTATCGCCTCCAGATCCCACGGCGGCAGTCCGGCAAGGAGGCTTGCCGCCTCGCCCGAGATCGTGCGGTAGCCCCGGATCAGCCTTACGGCTACCACCTTTTGGGGCGCGTTCAGATAGTGGGCGGCTCTCCGCCGCAGTGAACGCGCCCACACCGGGGCCCCATATGTAGCCATGGACCGCACGACCCCCGCGTAAAGCCTCCGGCAGGAGGCGTTTGGACCCCTCAGGTTGGGCAGGAGCCGCTTGAGGGCGGCCCCAGTCCGTTCCAGTTTGGGGGCCAAACGTCGGAAGTGCTCCACGAAGTTCCACCGGCTATCGAGCACGAGTCCTAAGTATTTCATCGTGGACTCGACGCCGATGTGAACCCCTCCTGCCGTTAGTTGGGATCCCGATGGTGGCCTGTTCCGGGGCCCATGGAAAGACATGGCCTCGGACTTGTGCAAAGCCACCTCGAGACCCAACTGCCGGATCCTCTCCACGACTATCGCAACCCCGCGTGTCATTGCGTCGGCCGCCGCCTGATGCGACCTCCCCTGCGCCAGGACCAGCGTGTCGTCAGCGTAGCACACCACGCTGACGCCATCAGGGAGGTCGGCCCGCAGCACCCAGTCGTAACCGATGTCCCACAGGAGCGGCCCTAGAACCGATCCCTGTGGGACGCCGCACGACATCTCTCGCCGGTTCCACTCCCCATCGCGACCGGGGTAGATGACGGCTCTGTCCGTCAGATATGCCTCGACTATTCGACGGAGGTAGGTTGGCACCCGGTGATACCGGAGTGCCTCCCCAATGCAACTCCAGGGCAGGGTGTTAAATGCGTTGGCGATGTCGAGTGACACCGCCACGACAACCCCGCCCCGAGACACCGCGTCCCCCGTCGTGAGGGCTCTAACGCGCATGATGGCGTCCACCGTCGAGCGCCCCTTGCGGAAGCCGAACTGACTATCCGCAAGATCCGGCCCCGTCCTCACCAGGTGCCCGACGAGGCGGCCTGCAATTACTCTCTCAAAGAGCTTGCCGACCTCGTCGAGCAGCACAATGGGCCGGTATGCGGACGGAGAGTCCGCAGGGCGCCCTGGCTTCCGAATGAGGACCAGCTTCCCCGTCTTCCAACGGAGTGGAAACTGGCCTCTCTCCATACATGCGCTTAAGAGCGCCTCCAGTCGAGGCCCAAGAGCCGTCGAGGCCAGGACCCAGGCTTTCCCTGGCAGGCCGTCGGGTGGTTCAAAGGCTGACTCAGCAAAACAGCCCAGCTGATGTAAGGGAAACGGCATCGTCTGACGGGGCAAGACAGTGATGCATGTTGAGACTCGCAAGGCCTAGGATGGCACTAGAGGTCGAAAGTATCAGACGGCACGGTTGGCGCAGTGGTTAAGCGATTGACTGCTGCGCTGCGTGTCGCTGGTTCTATACCCGCACGGAACTAATATTTATATGACCTACAAGTAGTTATTCCGGGTTCGGCTGTTTGTGTTTATTGTGGGTGCGTTTACAAACATTTAAACTCACATAGTTTAAATGTTTGTAAACGCACCCACAATAAAGGAGAAATTCCTAGAGTAGAGCAAAAAGAAATTTAAAAAAATGAACCAACCAGAAAGCCCGACAGGACAGGGTTATCAAGAATTTTATCGAATGGAGACAAAGATAAATTTACTTAGTTGTTCACATAATTTTGTTGTAACCCATTATAAAATAAAACATATAATTTTATATAGTCTCTTCACTCGATATTTTGACGCTATCTGTACCTGTCCGTTGTATTAAATCAAATCAAAATATTTTCTTTCACATAAACCTACATGGGCACGAAACGTCAGAAGCTAGGTGCACGGGTCCAATTGGTCGTTTCTTGTGGAGAAGAGCCGGCAAGAAACTCCACTGTTACTTACTCTTTTAAAAATAATTGGCTTTTACATTATTTTCAAATTACAGTGTTTATAAGTATGGGAGGACACACAAATACAAAAAACAAACAAATCTTAAGTTAACAAGTTAGGGCTACAACATTCTCACATTTAACTGATCGGTTGTTGCAGTTGGTAGCGACCCTGCCTTCTGAGCCGCTGGTCCCGGGTTCAATCCCCGGACAAGTCAAACATTTGTGTGCATGAACATGTCTGTTTGACCTCTGTCTGGCTGTGTATATGTATATAAGTATGTATATCTGTCATCAGGTTACCGTAGTACAGACTCTACCTAGTTCCGGACCTGAAGACGTTGTGTGGATGTTGTCTCATATTATCTCATATTATTCACAAAATACAAATAATTTCAATATAAGGTAAATAAAAAAATAAAAGCCTGTTTAAACCAAATGACATGATCGCCATTACAACTAGAACAAGTACGGCCTTATTACAAAACAAGGTTTTTCTTTTGACATGGTTTAAACCATCGAGCCTGTTTTTGAAATAAGAACATAACTGAAATCGAAATACAGTTCCTTTTACAAAACTGTCAACTTAGTCCGGTCTTAGATTGTCAATTTTGTATTAAGAACTTTACTAAAGTCGGCATAAAGTTCCAAATACAAAAACTAAATTGAATGTGTAGGTTGGGGCTAAAGTTAGATCGTGTTTTGTAATAAGACGGGTATTGATTATGTCAAAGATATGTAAAAGAAATAAAAGACAACACATCGTATACATCGTAATTAATTTGGGAGCAGATAATAGACACGGAGCAGTGGTGGCCCAGTGGTAACGGCCGTGACTCACGAGTTACAGGTCGTAGGGTCGAACCCAGACAGGCGCTTTAGTTTGTGTAAATTATTTCATCACCATTGCTCTCAAGACGGTGAAGGAAAACATCGTGAGGAAACCGGCATGTCCTAGAACCAAAAAATTTTAAGACATGTAACATCTATCAACCCACACTGGTCCCGCGTGGTGTATTACGGCCCACTCCCTCTGACCGAGAGGAGGTCTGTGTCCCAGCAATGGGAACATTACAGGTTGATTATTATAATAGACATTTACATAATGATGCCGTTATTGAGGTACCAGGGAAGCCACATGTGCAGAAGGAATTATTGCCAGACTTCCTTGTCTTCAATGTAGTCTTTAATCTTATAATATGCTTTTTTGATAAGGATACGTTTGATGTGGGTTTTGTACTTCCCACCGCTAAGTTCTGTAACCAAGTTTGGCAACTTGTTATAAAAGCGGATACTGTTTATAAGAAATGACTTGCTTGTTTTAGTTAATCTAAATTTGGGTATCACAATTAAATTTTTTCTACGTGTATTTATATTATGGAAATCGCTTCTTATTTTTTTAAGTCCTCAGTTTTTGCGAATACACAAAATACTTTCTAAGATATAAAGAGAAGGCAGAGTATATCAATTTCTTTGAATTTGATTCTAAAAGACTCGCGAGGATCCATATGATCGCGCGGATTGCCCTTTTTTGTAAAACGTAAATTGAATCTACGTCAGCTGCCGATCCCCACAGCATAACGCCATAACATAATACTGTGGAAATAAGTAAATATTTGCAAGAACCATTAAATTTACCTATACTAAGCATACTATTTTGCAGAACTGCTCATGTGGAATTAGAAGTGAGTAGGTAAGTAAAATGACATTTCTATTTCAGAATTTTATTAATGCACAATTCTTATGCAATTACACTATCTATTACGTTATCAAATCTGTAACTGAAAGTACACAGAAAATAAACACTGCAGTGCAGACTAATCCAGTATATGTTTACCTTTAGTATCTATATATGAGATTAATTTGCTATCAGACAGTGCAATCCACGTCAGAACTATTTACTTTAGGAACTGGGTAACGAAAGATAATTGCACAAGTATGAGTTACTGGCTTGTTTACCGGAAACCGCGGAAAATAAAATTGTGATTGGCAAAGTTTAAATTGCAATTTCTGTTTTATTAAATTCCAACATTAATCGAATAATCGAATGGTAAAATGAAATTCATTAATTCGTAACTCATATTTTTACATGATTAAAATAATTATAACGATCATATCAGCCGCCGTCGTCGTCTGCTAAATATTCTTATCTGACTGTTCCGTACAATAGGCGCTCATCGGCAAATATTGAGTAATAATATTAAGTATGTAATCAGTTTTAATCGGATTAGACAGTCTGTGGTTTTTCTTTATGTCATTCAACGTGAAAGTAAAGCTATGATACTTATTATTAGGTAGAGATTCAAAATGTACCTGATCTATGTTAATTTAGAAGATAAAATCGCATCACGAGAAATTCTCATGAAAACACATACTCGCACGCATTGGTTAGTAACAAAAACATTAATGAAATTCTTGAAACATCCCTTTTGGAATGAATCTTACTTGCTTTTATAATTATTTTCTCTTACGAAAATGTTAACGTTTGCCGGTCCCGGCTTAAAAATACATCTTCTTTATATACATGTGTAACGGATACAGATCTTCCAAAATGTAAAATAGGCTACATATATCTTCTGAAGTTTATTTAACAACGTTTACAAAGAAAACAGCATGAGATTGAGTGTAATGTTTATACAATTGAGCTCAGTGACCCGTGCAAACTCGCTTTATTGTTATGACATAACGTCTTGAAAACTAAGATTCCATTTGGAATACTTATGTTTGAAAACGAGATATGGGTGGTTATCTGAATATGTGACAACAAAAATCAGCACAACAGTTTCTATTGAAAAAAAAATTGAAAAACTATTCACGTTTTTTTATAGCGATTTGTCACAAATGTAAAACAAACTGTGAATATAACAATATTCGCAAAAGCATTGGTTCAAGAAGGAAAACATTATAGGTACCTAGTAAAAATAAAGTACTTGATTGTGATTTTTACTACAAAAGCATCGTTAACGTCAACGATGAAATGCCGAAAGCTTTGCGACAATATTTTGCCTGTAGTGCTTAAAATTGTCGTCACTATAAGCTAGAGTTATGTTTCACTGCTTCGACTAGGTATCGATGTTGATTACGAAATATTTGTAGTTACATATATTATTTGATTAATGATTTCAATCTCAGATTACTCAGGACGAGAGTGTTTCCGTATTATTGCATATGTGTTTTTTTTTTATTTGTGTAATTGAAACCACTTGTCTACATAAATGTTCTTGTCTTTCCATGTTTTCTGTATCTGGTTTACTTTGTGTTACACTGAATGCATGCGTTGAAATAGGTTAAACGCCTATAAATGCTTTAATCATAAAATAACATAACACGCTTGCAAGTTAAAAGTCTGTTGTACGTGCAAACTTTTTTATTGCGGTATAAGAAAGTAGTCGTCAACAAAACTTCCCAATGAAAAGAAAATATCAATAAAGAAGAAGAGGAATAAATACTCGGCGTGCTATTTCACGCGGGGTCAATCAAGCCAGTCATTGTTTTCCATTTAACACAAATGTTCAACATCCGTCCATCATTGACCTAATAAATCCTTTTAGTGGAGAAAATATAATGTGGGGCAAGGTCGTCTGTCAATAATCAAGGATGGTGCGTATCGGAGGTATGGTGGTCGGCGATGGTGAGCGGGCGAGCGCAGAGTGCGGGAATGCGGCGCTGAGGCGCTGCTGGGGCGCTGAGGGGCCGGCCGCTCGCCGCGCGCCGCAGTATGACGCGGCCCGCGAGTCGCCCGCCCGCGCCCCGAGCGACACCGCGCGTCACCTGCACACCGACACCCGACACGATGTTAACAAACTGCATCCACTACTAAACATATATCATGTGTCCTAAAACAATCGTGCCTTTCAAATAAAAAAATTAAATCGTTAGATAATTATTTTATATACCTACCGATGCGAAAACTTTACGGAAAAGTGAATTTTCATTAGTGGAGTTTGAAAGACTAATCAAATTATAAAACTTGAACTGGAATATTGCAAAATGTCATAAGACACTCTATAAATCGCTGTCTGATATTTTTTTCGAAGTGATTTGACGAACAAAGAAATGTGTTTACAAAGAAAAGTAACGTAGCAACGGATGTCATATTAATATCAGTAAAATGATGTAACGTCTTTAATTAATTCAGCATGGCGTATTATTAAAATAATTGTTGGGGTAGAAGTCTAAATAAAAACTAGAGAAATATTCATGTGTAACCGTCAAACTAACGACATATAGGTTACAAACTACAATAAGTAATGATCCTATTGTTTGTCTACTTTGTTTTATGACAGATTTGTGTAGTAAACATTTAGTAAGTTAAATAGTAATTCCTACTTATTCTTAATAATATTAAAATACTTTTAAGTGCAGTGTGTGTGTGATTAATACTAATTTAATGTAATTCAATTTAAGCTAAAAAAATTGATCATGTTTAAATTAATATTGCACACATTCGTAATAGATATCAAAATGCTGACAGAACATCTAATTAAAAATAATTTTAAAGATTAATAACCAAAGATCATTTCAATTTACACGCATTTGAATTTCAGGTCCAATGAAATGTATAATAATATTTACTGATAAACAAAACGATATATATCAGTAACATAATAAACTTATCTAAAAACATAAGTAATGTTAGAAACATAAGGACGATGTGTAATTTAATATCACTGAACATATGTAAATATTGTAAAAATGTATAGTAAATGAGGACAAATAGTGTAAAGATATTGTTAAACACACGACGATCAGTTGTGGTCATGGAAAACGGTGCCTTAAAATATGGGAGCAACAACAACAACAATGAGATCATTGAGGAGAAGGTGGTGAGTACTTCGTTAGCTTCACTCTTAGAACCCCTTGTGTTCCACCGCCTCGCTTTTCAACTTTCAAACTTATATGTACTACGTATACAATACATAGCCTAAAATATTATTATATGGACGCGGGGGCAGCGTTTCTAATTGTATAACGTGATTTAAATGCATGCACAGCAGTAGAACATATTTATCAATTGTAATATATATAACTGTAGTGGTTGAATTGAATCTATACCTAAAACATCTAAGTCTACAACAAACAACGCCAATTGTATATAATTATTCTCAAAAATTACAATAAATATTAACTATCAAAACGCGTCAAACATTAATACGAAATAGAGATTTCTTTTACCCTTTACATGTGTTTTTTTTTTTGGTAGTGTTTCGGTGGGGTAACTAAAATATTTATTCCTCATTAATATATTTACCTTTTACAATAGTAATTTTATAGTATTGAAAGTTGTGTCGTCCGATCCATGTGCCTAGAAGGATAAGCCAAGGTGTAACTAACTAACATAAATATTATTCTAACAACAACTACTAAAACAATTACGTTTACGTTACGTAATTGTTTACATTAACTTTGTTAATGCCACGCTTTCAAAAATATGTGCGTCTTCATAATTGGCTATGCTTCTTGTATCAGTATTAATTTACTTGGGACTCTTCAAATTATTAAAAGCAAAGCTAATATTGAGACTACGTGCAAATAAGTGCTGTTATGTATGAACTATGAACCCGCGTAGACCCTGCTACGCACGTAGCCGTGTGCCTACGCTCGTAGCCGTGTGCCTACGCTCGTAGCCGCGTTGGTGTTTTCTTGGGAAATCTGCAACTCTCATGCAGAGCTTGGCAAAAGAATGCGTTATCATCATTTACTTTCCGCATTATTTATTTTTTCATATTTTAGTGCAATTTTTTTATTATGATACAAAAATATATCCTATTTATTTTAGGATATATTTATGAAGAATGTTTAAAAATCAGTTATCATTATCACCAATTTATTATAATTATATGTGTAAACACACGATCAATATCACTACACTAATTCTAGAGGGTGATGACCTGAAACATGTTCTATTCTCAGCACAAAAGCACAACCGTGTACTTTAAAACCAAATCACATTAAAGCTGTCGCGCGGGACTTTAAACGCCGCTGATTCAGTTACTACCCGGTATTCCATTTACTTAGTACGTTAGCCTCTTCTTTTATTACTCTCCTGCTTTTATTTTATAATGTGTTGCATATAACTGGTACAGTGATAACAATAAGATCTAGGTGCCCAATATCCGTGAGTAAACCAGATGCCCGTCGCTAATATCATCGTGAGATTAGCTGGATAGTTTTGATTATGATAAAGTAGTGAACCACCCCGTGCTTCACACGGTTTTTATGACTCGACAAGATATCACGATCCTTTATTATACGTAAGTCTTATACCGCAATACGTTTTCTAAATGATGGTGAAAAGCGCATCAAAATCCGTGGCGTAGTATAGAAAAACAAGTCGGTCACAGACAGACATGAAATGTGACTTTAATTTATGATAATGACATATAGATAAATTATGACACCACTGGAAATAAGGTTATAAATGCATCATACTTACCTTTCTGTTCCTAACAAAGCAAGAATAAAATGAAAAGCCTATAGTGTTGAGCACGCTGTTATTTTAATTCAAACCAATTTCATGCGAATGAAATATTAAATAATAATAAGTAAATTTTTATTCACAAAAACATTAAAAATTATTTATTGAATGAAATGAAATGTTTATTGTTATTCTGCATTGTTATGTTAGATCTTTTAAGACACTTTTACACGTCAATATTTTAAAACTAGATGGCGCCGGCATTTCCTAGCTGATCCCTGAGAAGAAATGCCGAAACAAACTCAGAGGTCATGGTCTCTTTTATAGTCCAAACATTGTATTGTTTGGAATTTATGTGAATTTTCTTGATCAGCATATTTCTGTTTAGAGTAACAAACCACAAACTTCAATATAATGAAAGTGGGGGAAGAATTTAATATCCCTGTACCGTCGATAAGTACATACTGCTGCGGATTATGACATTTGGTCGCCGGTCCCTGAGGACTTACGACCATCAAGTTTAAGACTCCATCAACGACAGCTTGTAACATAAATATTATGTGTTTGTCACAGTTTCCTATGTAAAAGTATAATGCGCGGAAAACCGTTAAAGTGCAGATTTTCTGGATAATTCTCAATACTCAATACTTTATTGCATTCGACAATGTATATGCTTTGATGGTAAACATTTGTTTAAGAACAATCGTGGACCCTGTCGAGCACAGCAAAAGAAATATAGTAGGTAGAGATGGGGACTTATCGTTTATCTTATCAATCTAACTTGTTCTAAAAAACATTATTTGTGTATTTTATATGAGTTTTATTGGATGATTATAAATAATTTAGTGGACAATATAGACCTGTAGGCCAATTCTCGTACTTAAAAAACGTTCAAATTCAAGTCGCAATCTCATCTCAGCGACAATCAATGTCAAAAACTTGTCAAAAATGTATGGACATTGATTGTAATTTTGACAGATTGAGACTGAGATTAGTATGCGAACGGTCTTAAAAATACGGGAATTGCCCCTCTGTTAATGTGTCATCAACTTCTTAGTAGCCCTAGAACTTTCTACTATCAAATATTATTGTGCTCTTTCATATGCTTTGATGGACGGTCTGATTGGTGTAATCACCCCGGTTGTCAAACAATATATTATTAAACTTACTTTGATATACAACGTGTAAAATAATTAACGCAAGACCTCATACACCCCAATTAGAGTATTTAGTTAAAAGCATCATACAATGACCAAAACAATTTTTTAAAGCTAACTATTATTATTATTAAGAAAATCGTGTTGACCCTAGCATTACTTTATATGCATTTAAAGTTCGAATATGCTTTATAGCAACAACTTGAAAATTTTGTCAAGGGATATGACCATGAATACAATTACGTATAAATTCCAAAGCAAAAAAAAAATGTTCACTGCCAAGATATAAGATTTAATTTTCTTGCAAAATACCGTACATAATTTTCGAAAAAATACCTACATTATTAGTTACTGAAATCGATTCAGTAGTAAATTATGAGCAAACTACTTTCAGGACTTGCGTTTATTCTGTTATACCTTGTATAATAATATATACAATATATTTTTAGAAAGAAAGAAAGAAAAATAGATTTATTTGTCACAGAAACACATGCATACAAAAAGATAATTAGCTCTAATAATTAAGAAAAAAGTAAAAATAACAAAGAGATCTCTAATCAAGAGCACAAAACAGAAATCGTCGTCGAACGAGAGGAATCGTCGTCGTCGTCGTTTTACTTACTTGGCTTTAGATAGGTGTAAGGTACCATTCTTCAGCCCGTAATCCCGTACACACACAAGAAGGCTTACTTACTCTATCACTATCTGATGGGATTTAGACTATCCTATTATAACGTGGTCTGTTCCAAATACCGTGTAATCTTACGCGGACTCAATCAACTTTTTGGTACTCGCTACACAATTTGTTAGTCATTCATCAACGTGGATTGGATTAACCACTAGGTTTCACTCTGTTCTACGACCGTGTGGTTATTGGTTTCACCCCTGATCACCCTCTTCTAAGTCGTTTTACCAATCATCTCTCCACAGCCGAACATCACGTTATTTATACATGCAAGTTACACGTTTCGGCCGCTTAGATTGGGCGTTAATATTTTAATCAGTCGTCCAATTAATCAACTTAAACTTACACAAGATTAGAATTAACAAATTAAATAAACCAGATTAGCTTACTGGTGAACGATCCAAGATTCGACGTCAAGTAGCTCGTCTTGTTTCACTAGACTGGGACAGTTACCCTATTTTTTGCTTATTCCATGTCCAGCTTTATAACTACACAATTTCAATCGCAACGTAGGTACATAATAATTGCCACCCACGCTCGAGAAATTGAATAGTTTCCAGACAGACAAATAGAACGTGATTTCAAAACTTTTGTTTGTCGGCAAAGTTTCGCTGAGAGCTATACGAACTATACATTTTTTTTTCGTGTGGGAAATCGTCAAATAACTTCTCCGGCTCTGGGCGGAGCGGGAAGGCGTGTCAGACTCTTACTGACTAAAACCCACCCGTGTTCCTTCAGTTGCCTGTGCCAGGGGCCACGGTAACGGTAACCATTTCAGATACCGCAACGAACTATACAATCTAACGGTCTACGCGTATATAAATATTCTCTAAAGATCTAAGAGATTGATTTGCAGCCAACCATAAAATAGTAACTTAATTTCTTTGGTTTAAATATCCCTATAAGAATTTTAATCTCATGTAAGTGAACTTTGTCATGTTCTTATAAGAAACAAAATACTCTCTAAAGCTATTTTCTGTTTACAAAGTACGGAAGAAGTACTTTTTTATTGTTATTAATAAACCAGCGTTCTTATTCAATTTGTTACCCGGCTATTAGTAACTACTATTTGGCTAGCTGGTGCAATAAATGCTATTATTAATAACTAATTGGTTAAAAGTAATAATATATTATTATGTAAATTAATGTATGCATGCCATGCTATGTACATGAATTCTTAAATACTAGGTATCCATCGTAATAAATACCTACATCCTTCGAAAACAAAATATTATATTCTATTCTATGTAGGTATTTTATCGGGTTCGGTAGGGTGTATAGAAAGGTGGTAGAACCAGTTTTGTGTCACGACATATCTTAGTATATCTCTGAGCGTGAATAATTTGTTGCCATTGATAACAAAGAAATTATTTTGATCTATGAAAATATTCTTGGATCGATTTCTTGTAACCTGCAAAGGCATACATATAATTTGTATAGCTTACACTAAGCTAAATTTATTGTATAGATGAGCTTAATCGTTTTTTTTTGTTTTAATTTATGAATAAAATTTCAATAAGTACACACATCAAAAGTGTCTAGGGATCAAGCATTTTTATGCGGATTTCTTGAGATTAAGATGTGGCTTTGTAATAAATTTATGATTTTATAAATTTATATGGATCCTTTTTGGTGCATTTCATAATTTGAATCAGGAACTGTGAATCAAATTCGAGTAAAAGATGAAAATCAGCTGTCAATATTTTCCCTATAAAAACATACAACGCATTGAAGACATTATTAGTGCTACTGTTTCCCTACTACTGATTAAACCCAACGTTATTATGGAGCGGTGACGTCATTTAAGCAGGGAAGAAATGCTCAGAGCCGTGGGAATGATAGAAGCTGGTTCCCGGCAACGTACTGTGGCTTTAGCTCTGAATACAAGTCAGAGTGTTATCAGTCGACTTTGGACACGTTACCGAAGCACTGGTACCGTGGCTGAGCGCCATGGAGGACGGTATCGCTGCACCACACGGAGACAAGACCGATACATTCAAATCTTAACTCGAAGAGCTCCAACAATAACCGCCATGATGTTAGCCGTGAGGCTTCATCACTCTTCAGGGAACTTAATTAGCGACCAAACAGTCAGAAACCGCTTGCATGAAGTGAACCTTCATTCCCGAAGACCGCTACGGGTACCACCTATAGCAATGCACAATCGTAGGATTCGATATCAATGGGCTCTTGAACACAGAAATTGGGCAGAAGAACAATGGCGTTTCGTGTGCTTTTCTGATGAGTCTCGTTTTGGTATGAGACCGGATACAAGACTTATACGACACTGGAGAACCCCTGGACGCCAACAGCGATTAAAATCCTGCCAGGAAGTCCATCCTTATAGTGGTGGAACCATCATGGTATGGGCGGGTATTTGGATCGGCGGAAGAACTGAGTTGATTTGGATCAGAGGCAACCTCAACGCTCAAATTTATGCTGAGACGATTGTATCAGACGTCATCGTTCCTCTACAAGTGCAAATCGGTCCCTTATTTCAGTTAATGCATGATAATGCACGACCGCACACCGCAAGAGTTGTAAGACAGACTCTCGCCGCAGCTAACATCAATGTCCTGCCCTGGCCTGCTCAGTCGCCAGACTTGAACCCGATTGAGCATGCATGGGATATGCTACAGAGAAGAGCTCTGCCGAATATGGAGGGTATCCAGTCGCAAGAAGACCTTTTTTTGTTGTTGCAACGAACATGGGCGGCCATTCCACAGCGTGATTTGGATGAACTCATTTTGAGTATGCCAAACCGATGTTCTTGTGTTGTTAGTGTTCGCGGTAGAAACACGGATTATTAATTGTTTAAGTTACCCAATAAAATTTTAAAGAAAACTGTTATTTCAGTCTTTTTTTCGAACTTTTGTGTTAGTGGTTCAAATGTCAAAAATCCCTTTATTAGGAAAATGGCAAATTTCTTTATTAATGCAAAGGTGGCTTGGTTTATCGTTACTGTGACAAACGAAAACACTTTATTTTATGAATCGTTAAAGAAAATTTTAATTAATATCAATCAGGAGAAAAGTTATTGCAAAAATATATGTTGATCCCTAGACACTTTTGATGTGTGTAGATCCTACTGCAAGCTATCTTTCTGAGCAGCACAAGCAACTTTTATCCCTCAAAGGAGTCGTTATGAATGATAATTCGTAGCCTCCAGCTGCATGTCAATTCCGATAGATTATGTAATAAAGCTACTCCTTCTTCCCCAGGGATTGTTTCCAACTTTTCAGATAAGTTTGTACGTTCACATTAATTTGTTGTGTTTTCTATCTCTTCATCAGTTACATAACATGAATAACCATCTAAGTAACTCCCGTTATAGTTGTGCGTTCTAACAAAACTGCAATTCATAAAAAGCAGTGCCTATGGAGATAGCAAAGCAAAATAAGTAATTTAGAATGTATCGATCCATCTATTTACGACCTGATTGCGCCTTCGAGTCACGTTGCTAGGATATCGTGCGCCCGTCAAAATAGTTTATCAATAATAAACAAACAGTTAACTGCACAGTGTGCCCGACATGTACATATTGGAACACCATGTCAGGCCGCGCAGCGCATGAGGCAAATGTCAGTAACATTTCAAATTGAGAACATTTTAATCTACTTAGTTCGATATTTCATCGCCTGTCAGGATATACTGGGCAATCTGTACACATTTGTCGTGTTTCAGTGAGTGTTTGAGATTAGAGCACTTTTATTGTAGTTCGTGGTTAGCTATGATAAGAGACAATATAAACAGCATAGCATTTAATAGTCAAAGGTTCAAAACATTGTATTATGCTTTATTTTAGTAACATGTTCGCGCTATTGTAGCCTGAACTTAATTATAATTGGATAATATGAATTCTGAACGAAAATATTTAATGTAGGTACCTATTTCAAGGTACAGTCGGCAGCACATCAAGTTATACGAAACTGTCAAATTTCTGCAAATTATTTTAAACCTTAAAATATTGAAGGTTAAGTTAAAATCGAATGAGAAAATTTGACAGTTTGTGGTAACTGGACCTGCTGATGTGTGTACCTTATAAAACAATGTCAAACGAAAAAATTACTAAGGGTTTTTAGAACTCCTAGCCGGAGGAACACTTAACCATGAAGGCTTAAATATAAAAATCTTTCTTAATCTCCGTCTTAGTTTAAGAAAATTAATTTCTTATGGTTGTTATAAGTTAAACATTCTGACTTCAAATAGCCCTTCAAATATATTTATCAATAAAAACAGACACGCCATCAAGCTACTGGCATTCATTTATTATGAGAATAAATAATTGCGCTGGCGAACATTTTCTAGTATAAATACTCGTCGTCGATTGCGAAATCGATATCATTTGGAAGTAGCTCTAGAAGTAACTAAGGAAAGCATCAGTAGATTATAAGAAAAGCTTACTGATTAGTAGTTTGCTAAGTAGTTCACGGTTTTCTGCAAGAGAGTTAATTTTTCTACGCGAAGTAGCTTTAAGAAGCTTACAACATTGATATAAAATGTTTTTATATTAATATTGGCATATACGGTCTTAGCGCTCAGTTCCGTCATCAGTTTTGGCACATATATTATGAAATTAAATTTTAAGAATAATCTACTTAATAACTACATTACTTGAGGGTAGTTTCTAAGTCCGGAGTAATTCTCCATAATTTATAATTAGCTACTTTTACCGCCGAAATCCCTGCCTGCCTGCCCTGCCAATCAGCCTGACTAAATTTACTTAAAGTTTACTGCATCAAGTTTTCCTTCACTCACTGCGTCCAGTTTACCTCCAATAATAAAAATCATGCAGAGACACGGTGCGTTCATATGAAAAACCACCACCCCACCTTATCACCTTCCCTTGACAAACTTATCGTCACATTTAAAAGAGGCACTGCTGGACATAGGTCTCCCCAAGCATCGTCACAACGACTTTTCCTCTGCTTCCCGCATCCAGCAGATTTCTACAACCTTCACCAGTCGTCGGTCCACCTTGACAAACATAGATGTAAGATATAGATTATTTTCCTTCCTCAGTAATTTGCTTGCCTTGCGAATACGAAATGTTATTTCAGATCTAGAACTCCGATTACCATAACCAATGCATTGAATCAACTTTCAGGGGAGCATGAGTTATTGCATTTTTGCATTTTATGCCCATGTGATAAGTTCCTTTTATTTGACTGTGCAATTTTAGTTAATCGGTCTGTATGTACCTACCTTCACTTTTTCCTAGTACACAAAATAATACAATATATATAATAATAATATTTTATACTACACCTGCTTGGAAAGTACCTTGATACTTTATCAAATTTACGGTAGAAAGTACGTCATTGCATATCGAACAAATATGCGGGGAGAAAACGCATCTGAGCGGGAGAGAAAAGTGTATGAAAATCCATTTCTTACGTGGTTTTTCTTTTTTAATTTTGGGTAAGACTATGCGCCGGTAACCTAAATATCAAAAGCCAAAAAGTTTTTACAGTGAGTTTTTATCTCCAAGTTCGCAAAATGACACTGGCCACTAGCTGTGTGTTGGATGGTGTCGGGCTGGCAGTGCGACCCTGCGGCGGCAGGATAAACAATTTGAAAAAAGAACATTTGAAAATTGCAGACGCCATTGGCGCCATTTTCAATTTGTGTGTTGTTTGAAGATTTAGTTTTTTATTTTCCTCGTAGGTGTAGTATAAAGCACTATGTATCACTCGAGAGAAAGTGCGATTCCCGATCTCGGGTGTTTTAAAGCCTTCGCCTACGGCTCGGGCTTCAAACGACACCCTCGACGGTAATCGGTCACTTTCTCCTCTCGGTGAACAATGTACTATTTCACTCCTCTTGCTCAAAAAGACCGTCATTGTGGCGTACCAGAGCGAAGAAAAAATAGTTAAGTTTGTTTTTTAATGTTTGTGTGTCAAATGACAATGAGCCTACAAAAACGAAAAAGTCTTTAGTCATAAGTAGAATAATCATGAATATAGACTCGACTTATTCTGTTTCATAAAAAAAGAACTTCATTTTATTTTTGAAAATGGAACTAAAATCGGTGATCTCTTTGGTAGAATGCATGCAATGCGTTGCGGCTGCAGAAGAAAAAACAAAAAAAAAGACATTTGGCGCGAAATCTTTATAATTTTTCTCTAATTGCAAATTGAATTGGTAGTGACCGTAATTAATTTTACAACAGTGAAAATGTCATCATCTAGTGAGAATGGAGACCCTAATTTGCAAATAGAAGAGAAAGGAAAATAAATAATTTTAATAAAATAAACTACATATTTCATAATAAACTACATATTTCATATTGTATTGGATTGTTTTATTTTCTCGCAATCGTAGTGAAAAGTAGAGTGTAACACACGGCGCTAAAAACCCATTAAAACTCGGTTTCTATTTACTACCTCGTATATAATGGGTCATTTTAGCTCCTTGTATAACAATCTACTATTAACCAGCACCTACTTAGGAAACCAAGTTTAATTAAAATTAAGTAACACATTCACAATAGGTAAGTTTATTATCAATAAAATCATGAATCAGATAATTTTATATTTATTACGATTTATTTTCCAGCATCAGTATCCAAAATGATAAAAAAGTCGGGATCATTCAAATGAGAATCATTTGATAATAGGGACTTTAATTATCAACTTTAATTAAGATGTCCAAATTTGTTACAATGTGGCGTCCCTTTTGCCCTCCTAATATTAAGCTGTAACCTCAACCTATTACAACTGTAACTCGTTGATCACGTCCACCAAGGATGTGTCCTACGTGTTACCGTGACATGTGGCGGGCGCCTGTCATTCAGAGACAAATGTCAAAAGTTCCCTGTGCTTTTAATATTAATTTTGGGAATAATACGCGTGTAATTTCATAAAGGCTCCAAAAACAATAACGAATTAAAAAATAAACTGAAAAGCGAAAAATAAAATATAAAAAACCTTTTAGTAAATTCATGTAAGTTTAATTAATTTTGAGGCAGCGCTAAACAGCCTCCTTTTCTCATCGGTTAAAAACTGATTCTGAATTTAAAAATAGCTGTTTAACTAAATTGATTCATACTTGACCAATCAGACTAACCTGACTGTCTGTGACCCTTTCACAGAGAAGAACGTTAAAGGCTGGTGGTGCCAGCAGTCAGATGTAATGGTTGGTTGCTACCACATGTCTTCAAAATTTTCATTAATCAAATTCCTCAGTATGTTTTCCTTCACCATTATGAGGCCAGCGATGACATAATCCCTGTTTAATTAAACGTTATCCGTGGATGCTACACCTGGGTATTGCCAGTCTTCTGATGGAAATAGAGACGTGTGCACGCAGGAATTCATGCATAAATTCAATTACACCGAGTCATATTCATGCTACGTCAAGACGACGTACGCTGTACTTAATTATACATAATTCATTAGAACTTGATGATATTCAGCCACTGAGGGAGTGAGAAGCATCTTAATAAATTCTTTAGATCGCCTAAATACCTACAATTTCTAGTTTCTGTTCAAAATACCTTCGTTTGAAAGCTTTGCAACTATTTGCCTCGCTTATTGGTTAAGTCAGAGACATACTGTATAGTAGAGTATACTATAGTATAGTTGTCGTCGACAGTAATACAGTAATAATGTCGTCCAGACCAGTAACTCCGTGATGCGGTTATATAACTATTTCTATCATGGTCAGGGTATGGTAAGTACTCTTAAACTTCTAATAGAGCATCGGAGACAATTTCCAGTTTGTGACGCATTCCGTTTTAGATTTATCTTCTTTATTATGGACTTTCAGGTTTCTTACTTACAGATAAAACATCTGAAAATATAGGAAACGTTTCAGTATGTTAAATAATTTGTTTCACGATAACGGCTAATTAAGATAACAAAATAAAGATGGCAGCTGGACTAATTAAATTGGCTGGAAAAAAAAAACATTCGTTTGTAACAGTATATTTATTTATTTATTACATTTAGGAAAACAAACAGTAGTATATTAAGCTTAAACAGTGTTGTCTTAAAATTAAACTTAACAAATATGCTATCCACAACATTTTCCACTGATAAAACACAAGCTGTTAGCAAACGTTAACTGTAGCAGGGCTAACTTAATGAAAAAGAAGTAAGAAAAAATAAAGATAAACCATATTATTCTAAAGATGTGACAAACAAAAAATTCAAAGATGTCATGAGTGATGTATCACAAAGGTCCAGTATACACTGACATTTAGACTTATCATTCTTGCTTTTACAAACTTTTATAATTGACCACTATTTATTTATTTTTACTGCATTTTATTTGACAAACCAACACTCACATGCAGTCTTGCATCTAACAAAACCAGATTTGTATTTTTAAAAGCCAACAGTAACAGCCTCGAAGCCACATCAGCGTGTTCCCACGCCAGTGAATCTGAAAGGTTAGTTGCGTAACGTGAAGGAGTTATCTATACGTGCTGTGGCTATCTTTTGTGTATCGAGTCCTTGAACTATCGCGTGCTAATCGGCGTCGAGGCCGGCTCGCAGCCCTCGCCAATCTAACGCCCATCTTCCCCGTCACGCGGTTACATCGTCTACTTACATAGATTATTGCAACACTTTCACTAACTAACGAAGAAAGTGAGTTTGGCCCCAGGTCGATGAAAGGCAACTTAATATGCTGTCAAATCTCATGGCATTGATTTGATTGGTATAATCGTGTAACCCCTTCATCAAATGAAGATTTGAGGAGTTGTTGCTGTACCAATTTTAACGCCATTATGTTTAATAATGAATTTTTTGTTTCTAGTGAATTGTTAAATACGTCTGACCGCCATTCATAGAGATAAAACTTAATACCGTACTTTTAAAATTGCAATAACTTTTAAAGTAGGTACACAAGATATATTTTCGAAATCAAAATGAACACAAAAATATATTTTTTTTATATAGAAATTTTAGAGTCGATAACCTTCTTTTATGTTATGGTTGAAAAACCTTTATAAACAAAAACACTCCTTACACTCCTTTTCAAATTGCTGTCTTACCGTCGACTTTTTTGTTTTCACATTTGTTTCTTGATCGATGAATGTTGATTCAAAAGCCAAGGTCTCTACAGCACGTAAACTTGACTTATCAAACTCAAAGCATTTATTTCAATTAAACCATTTACAGGCACTTTTGAATTGTCAAGTGGTCGGTAAATATTAGTTACATCATTAATCTTGTATATACCTAGGTATAATTATATGTGAGAACGATGTAAATAAGACGTACACATTGAGTGTCCAGTGTACAGCAAATATAAATTCAAACAAAACAATCCATAATAAAATAATTAAAAATAAGCCGTGGTGGCTAAGAGATGACCCGTCCCAACTGACAGCGCCCGTTCACGAACATGACGCATATCATACCTCTTTCACCTGAAGTATGTGCAAGAATCATGGCTTTTCTAGAACTAAGCATCAGTAAGCGTCCTACTGCAAGAATGGTGGGTAATATTAAGAACGGTCCGGCAGGTGAAACGAAGGTACGAAGAAACTGGAAACCATCTGAGGAGACCTTGTAATGCCAGACCCAGGTGCACTAGTACCCGAGAATACCTTAGATATTGTCTCCACTGTGTTGAGAAATCGCCACCTCACTGCAGTTGAATTCCAGCAACAGTTTTTCAGACCCGAAGAGACTACATCAGTGACAGTACAGTGAACAGAAGACTTGCTGAAGCAAACCTGAAGCCCCAAAGGCCATCAAATGACCCCAAACTCGAGAAAGGGCATCGAGTAGCAAGACTGCGCTACGTCCGTGAACACATACAGTGGAGTGAAGAAGAATGGGCAAGAGTTTTGTTCACTGATGAGTCCCGATTCTCACTATTCACTTCCGATGGAAGTGTACAGGCGACCTGGGGAGCGATACATTCCAGCCTGCTTCACAGAAACAGTCCAATACGGTGGAAGCTCTGTACACAGGGCTCGCCTCGCATCTCTTCAGAAGGTCGCACAGAACTAGTGGGCATAGAAAGTGGCACCCTGACTAGGGAAAGATATGATTAAAGAGATCGTTAATGAGTATGCAGGGCCATATTTAGTCAATATGGGTGATGGATCGATACTGATGCAGGATAACGCGCGGCCACACACCGCTCGGGTCGTACAAGAGTACATTCAGGAGGTTGGGATCGACTTGATGGCTTAGCCATCAAGAAGTCCTGAACTCAACCCGATCGAGAATACCTGGGATGAGCTCGGGAAGCTGGTCAAATGCCGCAGACCACCTCCTATCACCCTTAGAAGAATGGGAAAATATTCGCCAACATCGCCTCCGAAACCTCGTCTTCAGTATGCCAAACCGGCTCGAAGCTGTAATCAGAGCCCGAGGAGGCAATACCAGTTATTAAAATGTAAATAAGGCGTTACATACTTATAAACTACTTGACTGACCGGTTGGTGCAGTTGGTAGCGACCCTGCCTTCTGAGCCGCTGGTCCCGGGTTCGATCCCCGGACAAGTCAAACATTTGTGTGCATGAACATGTCTGTTTGACCTGTGTCTGGGTGTGTATATGTATATAAGTCATCAGGTTACCTTAGTACAGGCTCTGCCTAGTTCGGGACCTGAATACCTTGTGGATGTTGTCTCATATAAAAAAAAAAATATGATTGAGTTTTTAGCCACTAAGTTCAAAATATTTATTTTTAGGTTTTTATCTTTTTTTAAGTTAAAAACGTTACTAATGTATATTAAACTATATTTTCAAAGAAAGTTGATACAATTTGTTATAAAACGTTGTTTATTTCAAACTTCTGATCTCTATAGTTTAGGAAAAATTTTAATTTTAAGACTGTGGTAAGTACTAAGTTTTGAAGGCCAGTGTATATTCAAAAGTGCTGTATTTTATTGCACAACTGATTGAAGTAATTCGAATTGTTTCACTGATTTACGTAAATCTTTCAAAATAATCATATAAGAAAAGAAAGAAAGAAAATATGTTTATTAGCGCCTCTTTGGTTAAATGATATATATTGGATTAATAAAAAATTGTTTGATTAATTTTAACTCATGCTAATAGATATGGCTCTTAGCGCCATCTGGCGAAAATTTCTGGAGCTTGAGGTCATAATATACTATAGTAGAAAAAAAAAAGTTATTAATTTTTTTTTTTTTTTTTGAATTGCTTAGTCGCTGTGTATTACCCACATTACTTTATTTTTTACTTAAGCTCATTATTAAGTGAACTGTATTGTTCTAAAGACACACACACACACACATCCACATTCCACATTCTATTGATCATTTTATATTATTTCACAGTTAGTATGTAGTTAGGTGGCTAAACATTACTATTTTCGGGGTTTTAAAATAAAATAGCAAAACCGAAATTCAGTTAGAAATTCAATGATGTTTTTTTTATTAGACACTTATAATACTATCTTTGAAATAATATAAAATTATTAATAGATTCGCTTAAAAAATATTATTAAAATCTCGATTATGATTTTAAATGTAATGCTTGGTCAATCCCTAGCATCAGTGGGATGACACTGACAGCTCACTCCACGCAAGTCTTCACCTAAGTTTTCACGGTGACATTTTTACAGAATCGACATACAGTGCTGCACATTAGGAAGACACCCTGAATTTATTTTCATTTGGCGGACGTAGTCAATGCATCTCTCGAAATTATTGATTTTGTGTTCCAAAATAGAGATACCGCATAACTAACTTAGTATTCCACTTTACCTTATTTTTAACTACTAATACTGACTTTAATAATTAATAGTCACTATGTTTTTATTTCCAAAACTTTCGATCAATCTTTATTTGTGTGTGTCAGGATTTTCTTAGTAGTTAAGGAAGGCCTACACCTAGAGAACTGTATGTAGGTACATAAATTCAAAAGATAATGTTTCATAATCAATAAATTGAGGTTTTTAATTTTGTTACTTTATAATTTTAAATGAAAATAAATTAATTAATTTAAGTTTGTTATTTTATAAGCCAAGGCTTACTTTTTAGACACTTGGACTCAAAAACACCCAAAGACATGGTTATCAGTTCCCTGGTTTTCATTAATAGCAGCAAATGTGTACATAGCTGTCGGCCGCAAGAAGTTCCGTTCTCTCTCTTAGAAATTCTTCATCCGCGGGACCACCTTAAAATTAATGATAACCCCAGTAATCTCAATTTGTGCACATAGAAATTTCGAAGATCCGTTTCGGGGATCGAACCCAGGACCCCACACGCTCAGCAGTCTCACTTGGGCCAGCTAGACCAAAGCGGTAGTCAAAGTCGTTAATTTTTCCATGAAAATAATTCGTAGTTTTAGGATAGTTTTGGACACCCATTGTATGTTGGAAATCAAGAGTTGTGTTGTGGGCGTGTGATACGGACATAAGAGGAACATGTCTTTAGAAAAGTTTTATGAGTGAATCTTCCCTCTATGTTTATTGGAAGACCCAGAGAGAGGACTATAGAAACGAAGGATGTATTATGCGATAGATGATAAATGGCTAGAAATGGGGTGACTAGGTACTTATATGACGGCTAATAAATATGTATTGAACTAAAAGTCCTACTACGCTGACTTCAAATAAATTAGAATAACGGCAAGAATATGATGATTAATATTAAGGGCAAACGAAAACATCGTGACAAAACTTGCACTTGTTATTATCAATGCTCGATACTTCTCTGTTTTCGAAGAAATTTTGTCCTTTGGAACAATTTACAAACGGCTCGTAGTACACGAATAAATACTTAAAAATTCAATCATAATAATACTAAAGCACCAAATCAACATGGAGTACATATAAGGCAAATCAATTACTGTCCATATTCTATAATACAAACACATTATAATAATAAATGAAAACATTGCTAGGGATCAATAAATAAGTTACAAAACGTACGCCTGAAGGAACATAAAATAAATTAAATTATTTGTTAGTAATGTCAGGTCTGGAGCCCTAATATCCACGTGTCACGTGATCGCGAGCCGCAGCGTGTTCATCAGCGACACGGCGCGCGGCACGGCGACACGGTGCGTTCAGCTGAAATATTTGATGGTAGAAGGGGAGGTTGTGCGAGGTCACGCCTGTGCTCGGTCGTCTCCGGCCGCGTCCGCCACCGCTCGGGCCGCGCCGGGACGACGCGCGCACAGCGACCTCTTGCGTGCGCCGCTACAGTGCCCCATCGAGTTTACGTCCAGCAACCACGCTGCGGACTCTGCCGCCTCCCACACTGCCATCGAATAGTTATCTTAATATCGTTCCTAGGCGACTCGCCCTTAGCGAACGACCGCCGCGAGTCACATCTAAAACGTATAATTGCAACACGACACACCGAACCTAACGCATATCTCACAAAACGACCCGTTCGTGCTGTAAACGAGTCGAGCGCTTAATCGATCGACTGCATTAAAAAGTAAAAATTATTATTATCGTTTTGCAGTCGACCTTTGCGGATTTTGTTGCGCTGCCATAGGTGTTTTTAGTAAAATTTTACACACATAGCTAAAAGTGGTCAAATATTGCTTAGGCTTATTAACTAGTCCATAATATCGAGTGTGGTGCCGTCCGGTGCTTAGTTTGCTCAGTGAACATCAGTGCGTCAAAATTGTCGAGGTGTTTTTCTTCGTTCGTTTCGTTGCGGGCTTAGCATTATATATTCTTTCGGTTGGTTCTTGCTTTATTTTGTTATACTTGTGGGGAAAAACGCGATCCATGCTTGGAGTTATGACTACCATGGTATGGTTTCCTTTGTCTAAGTTATTTATCTACTTTTTCTCTTCTTAGTAAAAGAAGTTAGTTCACATACATTATCACATGTTGATGCTTTTAGATTGAACGAATGTTACAACATTTTATGAAAGATCATCGAACCATTCTTTCATAATTTCTTGTAGGGTTTGTTGGTTCTGACTGAGTAGTTTATATCTAGCCATTATCTAGTTATTTTGTATTTTATTTAGTCGTTTACATTGTATTTCTATGATAAAGCCGTGCTTCTCGCTTTGGAAGCTTCATTGTAACGAGAGTTACAGACGCTATATTGTACCTAACTATTCATAGTATGGCAGCGTTTCTATTGTAAAAACTATGCAGAGCATGCTGCCCCTCCCACGATTTCACATTCTGGAAGGATTCCCAGGGGTTCAGTTCAGGCTTGAATTGCGCTACATACAATATTCATCAAAACTTGCATTGTTGGTGTAATGCACAGCTTTAATTCATCTGTAGCCACATCAGTTCGTTATGCTACTGAACACTATTACATAACGTTATATATGCTTACAGTCGTTTGTTGTATGTGACATATTTCACCAGTTATTGCTACATTATCTTTTTGAATCTCGAGTGACAGTGACAGCTGCAGAGGTCGTTTCGTTTCTCTTCCTTCATTTTATAACACTGGCAACTTATAATAATTAATTCATTATTTAACATAGGTATGAAAGTAGAATATAAAAATAAACTTAAATAACTCCAGGACACGGTAACACAACACACATTACCCAAAATGTTGAATTAACTTTTATAGTCTGTTAAAATAACAAAGAAATACAGTCGCAAAGAATGTAAATACTAATGATTTAGGTTAGGTACAACTAGGAACTTATTTTCGTAAAAGTTCTCTGAATTGGCACTATCGACGGGAATCTGAGGCGAAGAGCTTGCGGCGATAGAAGTTACTTCCTACGAAGGGCATGAGGTGTTTTGTAATAAACAAAGCACCTTCATAATTTATGAATTATGTATGTGTGTACTATCGTGTTCCTCTGAGAACGTGTACTTATGCATGCTTCATGTTCGCCGCACGTCTCTTGGGCCTCGTAAAGCTAGTTTACGTAATATGGCACTCAATGCTACACATCTCTAACACTGAGTGTTGGCAAGCTACTAAGGTCCTTTGGATTTTTTTCTTATTAAATCAACATAATCTGGGATATTTTTATAAAATTCAAAGCTTATTGTGGTGTTAAATGATCTTTAAAGCTGTATCACATAACGATGCTCTAAAATAGTAAAAATTGAAATAATTCATTTTCTAAACCATATTATACCTACTTAGTTTTAATATTTTCAAAACTTAAATCAATATTATAAAAAAAGAAATCCTTCAGGAGTGGGAGTGTCTGTATTTGATTTAGTCGTAACTGTATCCATGTTTTCTTTATTCGTCCAAAATAATTTACTAGTCAGGAACATTTTCCTCACCAATTAGTGAAATACCTGGTTGTACTGTCATTATTTGATACATCCTAAAACATTAATAAATACATACTCACTCAGCTTTGCTAATGCGCAGCTTTTTTCAAAATTACTTGTTACTTATAATCAGGCTTCATAACTCACCACTATCCACACAGACCTAAGCCTTATTTAAAGTAAAAGATAACAACATACAGATCTACACACAAATTGGCTAAGGTACCAGTTTCTATAATGCTGAGATCACAATAGCAGCACGGGTTAGTTTAACAAGACGTTTCATTCGATATTCGTATTGTATTGTCGTTCAATGTCAGTTTCCTCGTGTCCGTCATTATTCTCGAGCTCCAACAACGGAGAGAACGTCTTGCGCACATTGAACATGTGCACAAAAAGATGAAAAGAACCGCCTCCCATTGACACAGTGTCTTGAATGAGCCCGGCCTCGTTCTCCGCTTTCAGGCGCTCGCAGCCGTAGGTATGCCTATTAGACGTGTTCTATACACTTAAACTTCTGTCTTAGCCGACATTTGTGGAAACGTAAGCTGATGCTTCCAAATACTTATACGATATAGTTGCGTTTCGTTTTGTCCATTCTTATACCATTTCGCTGTTCTAGAAAATATACAAAACCATACCATCGTAAAAATATCGTGAACACAACCATGCAGTAACTGAGATTCTTTACTAATACATAAATACGATTACCGGATTAGAAGAGAACGAGGTTTGAGAACTGTACGTGGGGATAGATCGATCATCTATGCAAAACACGGCAATCGCACTGCTGGAGTCGGCGTCGGCGTTCGAGCGAGACGTGCTGGAATGTGAGCACCTGGAGGCGTCGGAGCACGGCGGGTTTCGGTGAGGACGTTGGCGCGGCAGCGGCATGGAGGAGCGCGCGCCGGACGTGCCGCTGATCGTGTCGCCGCCGTGCGCCGGCGCTGGCGCCGCACTCACCACATCGCGCCGCGCCGCTTCCGCTCGCGGGTCCCGCGACGACCTGCCGCCCTCCACGTGGCGCTCGTCGGTGCGCGTGCGTGACACCGGTTTCCGCGGCTCACGCAAGAGTGTAGTTCGCCTCGAACCGCCCTGTAATGGCCTCAACGGGTTGCCCACCATCGGCAAGGAGGTAATCCATTTATCTCTTTGCCAGATAATGTGTTGCGATGAGTGTTTATTACATTTAATTTTAAGCGATCGAAAAGCGACCTCGATTTACATTGTTCAAAAGGTTTAATTTACTCTGGTCTCTGCTTGTCAAATAATTTGGTACTTACTTAAATAATATTTTCTGTGACAGACGGGCAGCAACAATAGGGAAAAAAACGATTGCGTAATTAATACTAAGTGATAACGCAAACAACGTAAAGCACCGAACGAACTATTCACATGTTTCACACCCTGCCACCTCTTCAACCCGCGGTGGAATATGGACCATCCCGACACACGATATTGTTCATTCATTTAAAATATCAAAGTAGTTCAACAACATTTTAAAATAGGAACGTTAAACTTCCGAGAACCTAAATGTTTCAACACTATTTTCCATAGATGTGTTCAATAATTGAATAGGCTTTTGTTACACATTACTATACACACAATGAAATAGACCTGAAACCACAAATAGTCACTAGTCTGCAACTCTGCATACATACTCGTACATACACGAATACTTCATCCATTGGTTTTTCATAGTTATAAATCTTAGCTTTTGAGAATGGATTTTGTTTCCTCATTTCATCGGGAATGCCTTTGTTGACGTACCTAATAATGCATCCTACTTATCTTAAACATACTTATAGCACGTATGAGCTAGTACCTGTTTTAGTAGTTTTAAACTATGTATATCTGTAATCACTATGTAGGTAATTTCGTGTAAATAACGAAGAAGGAAAAAATACCTATATATTTTTTGCCAAAACAAAAACGTTCCATACGAAGTTTTATATTGTTTATAAATCACGGCTAATAAGCAAATTATGTCGTAAAACAAACCAGCCCGGTAATTCGTCGTAGTTATGCAAGTAATTAACATCCTTGACGTAATATTTTGTGTTTGTATGTATAAAAATATGTTACTCTTTATTTCAACAATGTAGGTATAATTTCGACAAAATCCACTATGGTCCCATTGACTAAACTGTAGGTTCGATAGAGCAAATATTCCGTGGGGCCAACTATAAATAATCATATTATTTACAATTCAACAGATAGTAACGTTCACATGAAGTTTTATAGCTAACCTGACATATGAGTGTTTCCGTGTGTTGTTCTGAATGCGTGTGTAAGTCGTAACATACCCACGTAGGCCTGGCCACAGCTACCTTACTCGTTGGCGCACATAAATAGTGGTGACGTCATTGTTCGCAGGTACTGTCTCTGGGCGCGACGGGCGGCCACAAGGGAACCACGCAGCCTTCTCACCCCTGCACTATCCTCCACCATTCTCCTTACAAGGTAAGAATAGTATCTACGTCAGCAAATTCATGTGTATGAATGATATTCAAAATGTTAAAATAACGATTATTCAATGTTGCTCCACAAATCTAATCTACCCTGTAATTATTTAACAACTACACTGTAGCGTTTGAATTGTTCATATTGTAGTTTGCACATAAGAAAAGTATAAATGATATTCGTCGCATTGACCTCGCTCTACTCGACACAGTCGACACGCAACCCGCTACGACTCCAAATAGTTTTGTTGTAAAATATTTAAATCGTAAGCTGTAGTCTATTAAATCTGCACAAACTTGTTTTACAGGCCGCTTGGGATTGGTTGATCCTTATACTGGTGATCTACACGGCAATATTTACTCCTTATGTGGCCGCCTTCCAACTGAACGAGCCCGACTTTGATAAACGTTCTCGTAGCTTTGGCGAAGACCCCATAGTAGTCATCGACATGATCGGTAATATACATCTCTAAAACTTATGGTTTAATCAAATAAATTGAACAGTGATGCAGCGACATACTTTGGCTCTTTTACTAGACCTCTTGAATATTCAAGACTACTTCTCTATTCTTTCTCTACTGTTCATATATATGAACAGTAGCAAAAGAAAGGTCAAAACTTTGGGCGCTGCTTCAATTCCATACAATTCCTTCAACCAACTAGAGATCAATTTATGATTCATATGGAAAATATTCACACTGTTTTAACATTGTAACTACATTGTATGCATTTCCAGTGTATACTACAGCAGTAGAATTTAACGCAGCATATTTTATTTCCAGTGGACGTCACATTCATAATAGACATCCTAATTAACTTCCGCACCACGTACGTGAACGTGGCCGACGAAGTGGAGTCGGACCCCGCCAAGATCGCCATGCACTACCTGCGCGGCTGGTTCCTCATCGACCTCGTCGCCGCCATACCGTTCGATCTGCTACTCTTCGGCACCGACACCGACGAAGTGAGCTGCTTTACCACCTACATACACCACATTTGGTTTCATCTCACATACGATACCTACACAAACTTAATTTTAGAATTAGACAACAAAAAGGAATGGCTGAATAGAAGACAAAAACACCAACGGCCTTACCGTGATTCGCAAACTCGTATCGATAGTCGCACTAACGGCTCCCTCGCCAAACAGCGAGAATCGATTCAAATCGTTTTTGGAGCATGAACTAAGTAAGTTTGCATTTCACGGTGGATACCCAGACGATCAGTTGTCCGAAACGGTGTCACAGCTCTCGGAATCCCGAACTTAATACACTGAGAGTTCACAAAATATCGATGCAGTTAAGCTAGTTTATAAAAATAACACAGTGGTCACAAGTGGAGGCCATACAGTACAACAAGATTAGGGTGGCGAAGCACGATACATTCCGCATTGTGAAGGGTAAAATAGGTCATAAGAATATGAAAGGAAACTAGGTCAAGTTAGGGTTTCACGATAAACATTTCAAGACGAAACAATAAGTACTTGTACCGTGTTTGAACTGCTAAAGATTGTTTCGTTCGGGATGAACGATTCTTTCGGACAAATGAAGCTCTGGTTATTATAGCGAGTCACGTAGTTGTGGAATGCAGTCAATGCAACTGTCACTATCGATTAGGTTACCACAGCTGATCATTTAAAGATCCCACTTTATATTTGAATCAATTAGTTATTCATAGTAAATTTATTTTAAAAACAATCAAACTGTGTAAAACCGACTAAAATCATATCATCCAGTATGTTTTGTTCTTAAGCAAAGTTGATTTGTGATTTTATTTTGATTTAAGACAACTACTTATTACCTGTTGATTTTGTTGACTATTAGTAACCAGTCGTGATTTATTTTATCATTTGTTAAATAGTCACGTTGTGGAGAATGCCCGAAGGTGGGTGCGTATTGAATTTGTAATACCATTTCTTGTTACAGCAGGGGCTGGAAAGTGATGAGGTATACCATCTTTGTGAACTATTTTTATGTTGCTGCCACTCAATTTTATTATATTTTTAGTTGACATATTTTATTCATTAATTTCCACTAGCCATTTTGAATCCACTAAGTGAATGCGTTAATGGAAGATATGGACGCTTCCCATGAGCAAAATGTCAATCATTTCAAGTCGTACACCGTTCCCGACATGCCCCGAGCTCACTAGTTGTATCACGAGCTTGCCGCAGGGTAGCGACTACCGACATGTATCACATGGCTAGATCCGAGCAGATCGTCGCTCTGCGTAGCGTTTATTTAATCAATCATAAGAAAATATACGCGAGTCGTAATGGTTGCTCTTTCAAACTTTAAAGAGCCGAGATTGAATAGTGTTACCACCAAACAGTGGTGGCGTTAGATGCGTCTTGGTAATCAGAAAATGTATCATCTTTTTTTTGTATTTGAGCATAATATTTTAGCTTTATTAGCACATACCAGTAACATTATATACTTAGATTTGTAATGATATACTACTTGCATAATTACTTACTGATATAGTTGAGAACCTCATACTGTACGTACTGATTAGTACCACTAAAAATAGATTCACTAAAATAGCATCAAGAGCGAAAATTATTTTAGAAGTCATCAAGTAGGTTACTTAGTTAGATGTTGAAAAAGAAATATTAAATACATAATTGTCATGCGGATATAATTTTATAGCGAAACTACATCGGTGGAACATTTTTCATTGGCTTTTCTTAGTAAAAGTACGTACAAGAGTCACGATATGCACAGAGCTTGGTAGCAATTACGCTCACACTTCCCAGACTTTATGTACCGATCAATAGATCGCCTTTATTCACGACAAGAAGCACCAAGTTATAGTCCGTCCCGAACTTACATAACTACTTGAAGCACCCACCTTACATCAAGCAATATATCAATATATTGATGTACAATACTGTATCCGCCACTGATCTGTATACCCACTTACATTTATTTACTCATCGTAATTTGTGTTTGTTAAAATTTTCTAATTGGTTAATAAGATCATCTACATTGTTGTTTTTTTTTCTTACATACTTAAGGATTACATATATTATTTTAAATTTAAATAAATTGTTTTGAAACGATTTAATTTATTTTTGTTTTTCCTTTTTTCCAAATCCAAACTTGATAAAACTAAATCAAATCTAAAACTACCCGCAGTGCACGGTTCAAACTGAGAACCCATGAGAGATGGGGGGGTACGTTTCAAAATCTATACTTTGAGTCACTCATCGAGAGCAATCCATCGACAAACAGCATCAGCTTCACAAGCAAAGCTTCCCATGATAAATACAGCACAAAACGACCACGTGTGAATGTTACAACTAATTTACAGTACTTACATATTAATATAAAATTAACTCAAACCTGTTTGTGTGTCCTTTATTATAGCCGCCAATCCAAAGCTTTTGAATAAATATTACTTTTTCTAAATAAATTAAACACATTACTTTGCTAATTTTAAAATGTTTCTATAAATTAAGTATATAGTTTATTAAAATTCAATCTTTTAGAGCTCTTCTAAAACATACATTAATTAAATTAACACGAAATACTTGAAAACATACCTGTCTTTACTGTGGTATTTAATTAATCATACACCCGCCGACAAAGTTGATAACTGTAGGTAAGTCCACAAAATCTCTAAATTCGGATATTTGCAAAATATTTCTGCCAAGAGTTTTCTTTTAATGCACCGAGTTATATGAAAATTACTAATATTTGTATATATTTCTAATTATTGTATTCGCTTAAAACTTAAACTCACACGACCATTAAACATTCACAATTCGACACCGTGGTGTAGGCACCGTGGTCAGGTATACGTAGAGGGACTTGTAATTGGCAGTGAAGTGATATCAGTAATCAAACAGTATTATGCACCGCATTATGTACGAAGCCAGCTAATTTTATAGTTTTAAAATAATCGCTTTTAATTCTGCAAACTACATACATATATCTAAGTTTGAGCTCAGCAGCATTCATAGGCCAGTTTTTGCTTAGTTAGCGTGGTTTTCGCTGCGAGGCCTCGTTGATGCTATTTAGTTTTAAGCGAACGATTCATATAACGCTTGAGTTGGGTTTGCGGCTAAGTTGCGTTGCACAGCGGCTCACGGATCGGTCTGAGGTCTGGTTGTGGTGCTTGCAGACCACGACTCTCATCGGTCTGCTGAAGACGGCGCGCCTGCTGCGGCTGGTGCGCGTCGCACGCAAAATTGACAGATACTCCGAATATGGCACCGCCGTACTGCTTCTACTTATGGCCACTTTTGTCCTAATTGCTCATTGGTTGGCCTGCTTATGGTGAGTATTTAGAAATACTTGTACAATGAGGGCAATGCAAAACAAAGAGACTATATACATACCCCAATTTTTCTGAATATTATAACGTAATCTTCGTGCAATAGACAACCGGTCTTATCATTTTGTTTAGTGAAAATCTCATTAAATTAGCGTCGTTGTAATTGAATAGCTCCATTTAGATAGGTACTTTAAGTACATTAAAACATAATCCAATTCTCACACAGGCCCGTGGTCAATAAGTTTAATTTCAATCGTTCTTTAGCTAACTTGCAACTGTTCATCTGTACTACAATGCTCGTCTTGTTGCCCAGGTACGCTATAGGCAGTTGGGAACGCCCTCAGCTCCACGCGCCAATAGGATGGCTGGATGCTCTGGCGAATGATGTCCAAGCATCTTATGACAACTCCACTGGTCCATCCATGAGGTAATGTACAAAAGGTTGTGTTAAAATATACTATTAAAATGTCAAACTAATATGAACTGTTGCTTTTCAGATCTAGATATATAACCGCTTTATACTTTACGTGCACTTCGCTAACAAGCGTTGGGTTTGGGAACGTTGCGCCAAACACTGACATGGAGAAAGGGTTCACGATATTTGTTATGCTGGTTGGCTGTAAGTATTTATGACTTACCACCGACTTCTCTGACCCGGTGTTCACGTTGTCACTCAGTCTCGTGGTAGCCCGGAGACTTGAGAACAATTGTGGGAGTCAAACCAAGGAGGACGGTAGTGCTTTTTAAGTTTATATAAGCAGGGTGAAGGCCTGCAGGTGAGTTCCTCTATACTTGGACTTAAATGTTTTAACAATCACTTTTCATAATATTCAATGCTGGTTTCTTCTCTATATGTGAAGATAGTTTTATTCCTTTAATGGGAGAATTAAAAACTGTTGCTCCACCGGGTCAGAAAAGTTGTTATCACGGCACTCGATGAAAGAACATGGCAAATTGACATAAAAACTGTTTTCTTGCAGCTCTCATGTATGCCAGTATCTTCGGTAATGTATCAGCTATTATACAAAGACTATATTCAGGAACAGCTCGTTATCATACACAGATATTAAGAGTACGGGAATTTATTCGTTTTCATCAGGTACGAGACGGACTAATATTTGAACACTGTTGCCAACTTACATGTAATATACATAAGGTCCATATTTTAGTTATGACATTAACGATAGGTGGCGCCGTGACGTTTGCTCTCTTTTACGCGATAGTCAGATGAAAAGCGCTATCTCGCTCTGATTTCCCGCTGGCATCTTAACATAAATATTAACTCTTTGTTAACCTAATTGTAGATAACGAATCCTTTAAGACAAAGACTGGAAGAGTATTTCCAACACGCTTGGAGCTACACGAACGGTATCGACACGTCCAGCTTACTAAAGGGATTCCCGGAGTGCCTCCAAGCAGACATCTGTCTTCATCTCAACAGAAACTTGCTTGCGAATTGCTCAGCTTTTGATGGTGCTAGTCCAGGATGTTTAAGGTAACTGCAGTTTTTGAAGTAGTGTGGAAAAAGAGAAAGGAAAAATTCCTGTGTTCAAAATATGTATTTTGCATACAGATTCTTTATCTATTAGTACTAGATAAATCATAAAGATCGTTGTTTTTTTTTTTTTACCGGATTCGTCATCAACTATGCACGTTAGTTCACGTGTGGGGAAAACTTTGCGAACTACATTTTCCCAAACACGCCATTGCAAATTTACTGTCTATCAATATAGAAAATTCAACTTCAAAATGAAGGAATAACGTTGAGTTCTGAATGAGCCTAAAAACAACCTACGATTCCACAGACTTCCAACCACGCAATAGCTTCCAACGCGTTTTTCCACATATATGTACTCGTAACAGTTTTTAATCGACTTATTTTGCTTTGTTTATAGAGCCCTCTCGCTGAGGTTTAAAACAACGCACGCGCCCCCTGGCGAGACCTTGGTGCATCGCGGCGATGTCCTCACCTCCCTTTACTTTATATCCAGAGGCTCCATAGAAATCCTAAAGGACGACATTGTTATGGCCATATTAGGTGAGTTACAAAGATATTTTTCTTAATTTTCTAGCGAAAACAATCAAATTCTCGGTTTGGCTCTCCCTTCCCTGGATAATAAACATTGATATCATGTATCGTGTGATTGAAAAGTTGGTTTCGTTGATGAAGGACTTACATAGATCCACGATTTCTTTAGTATGGTTGATGCAACTCATTTGATTCATTCATTTAAGTCATTCCATTATAATACGTATACGTATACTGGTTTATTTTAAGAAAATCTCTCACACAATACAATACTAATCTACGTCTTGTAATGTGCAGGTAAAGACGACATATTCGGCGAGAACCCGTGTATCTACGGCACCGTGGGCCGCAGCAACTGCCGCGTGCGAGCTCTGACGTATTGCGACTTGCACCGGGTACATCGAGACGACCTGCTCGACGTACTTGACTTCTACCCCGAGTTCCGCTCCTCCTTCGTCAACAACCTCGAGATCACCTACACCATGAGAGATGTCAGTATCACGTTATTACGTTACGTTATTTTATTATCTCAACTTATTAGTTGAGATAATAAAATAAAGCCATACAAAATAGAAAATATATGAAGCTACATTAATACTAAAATAATGAGAAAAACATGTAAACAACTTGTCTTACAATGATACGACTGCATTACAATGATTTCCCAAGATGACAATTAAAACAATCCTAAGGCAGTTTCGTAGCAAATTGTAGCAAGACCTAGCGCTACGAGTATGCCTACGAGGCTACGACCGTAGCACGTCTACGACGGCGTGGACATTGCGTAGCACGGAGAAAGCTCCCGATAAAAGACAGAAACGTGATGTTTTTTCTTCTCGTATGTTGTAGGACGAATTAGGTGGTATTGAGCCAAAGCGTCGCATGCGCTATGAGAACCCGTGCGATGCACGTTTACTGCGGGAAGCGTACGCGCGCACTACTCGTCGACCGCACACTGAAACCTTCGCAGAGAAAGTGGTGAGTGAAGCCTTTGCAGGCGGCATCAAATCGGGATAGTAATAGTAATAATCTTTATTACACAAGAAAGTGGTTACAAAATAGTGTGAAGTCCCTGACTCCTGTGCTAGGTGATAGACCTGTGTTTCAAGAGCCAGTGCCCTCTCCCAGTAGGAGATGTTTCTGTTATTATGTCAACTTTTAAATAATTATTGTGTTTTTGCCTTTTTGCTAACTATGATTTTATTAGCCTTTTCAAAAAAAGTTCAACTTCTAACAACATGCATTTAATTCGTCATTTAGGCCCGCTTGCAGCACAAATCGCTAAATGCGTCTCTGTCATCTTCAATCGATTGATAGAAACAGAACGATGTTTAAATACGTTTAGTGGTAAACGCATTTAGTGATTTGTGGTGAAAGCGGGCTTAGTGGTTAGATTTGTGGAAACATGGCACCTCACATCAAAATAATGCCTGCCTGAGTTTACGCATCTGATACATGCGAAGTACTTCACCGCTGTTGCAGGACTCTCAGTGCAGCGACGACGACACGGAGTCGCCGGCCAGCCGCGGCATCCTAGAGTTCTCCGCGGACAAGGCGGGGCAGGACGTCACGCCGCTCAACTTCAACTTCAGCAAGCAGCGCTCCACCACACTCAATTCCATCACCGGTAAGCACGCGCACTCACACGAGGAATGAACCCTTTGTTTCTTTAATATTACGACCTACCACAAACGCCCGTTGAACACAAAGTCACAGAAACCCCGGGTGGCATGTTGTGGTACCTACCTTCCTCTCTATTCATAGAGTAGATGACCTACACATTATAGTAAATGGATGACCAATTTGCATTTCCCTTCGCCATGTTTAAGTCTCTTCTATACTGTAATACCTTGTGATCCGTTACAATTTCAATTTTATTTTTCTGTTTGATTCGTTACGGGAGTTATTTTTGTCTTTATTTTTGTCTATATTTTAATAATTTCTATCATTATTTTTTTTAATATTTTGCAAAAAGTTTTCATAAGTTATATCGGTATCAAGTATATGGGCATATTATGTGATAAAAGTTTTTAACTTTTTGCAAAATTCTGCAAATGTACAAATATCATTGTAATCAATCAATTTGGACATGAATTTTTAAAAAATAACGTTTATGACGTTTAAAATTATAGCGACTAATTAAAGTTTATTTAATTTAGGGCAGCATGTGTTAAGCTTGTTTCCTTATTTATTTATATTCCTATTTACTGGCGACGTGGGAGGGGATGCGGTGTGGCTATCACTTAGTATCGGCACTGTTGACGAGATCACAGTGGCCGCCAGTGGCTCTGATAGGAGAGAGCTTCGTGATGACGCGTAGCTCTCAAACTGGCGGCCCCCCGCACACGCCGCACCCCCGGTACCGCCCGCCCCGCTCTGAGCGCGGCCCTTGTGTGCAGGCATGCTAGCGCAACTTAAACGGAGCTTCCCAGACCTCTACCATCATAAAACACATCAGCCACTGCACAACAAGTACTGTAAGTATGCATATTATACTACTTTGTAGTGCATGAATCAATGTCAAAAATGGTTTATAAAAATCAAATTAGTCACATCAAAGTACCGGTTGAATGGTTTCCATGTAAAATACTCATCTGTACAATATGTGCACGCAACTGTCAACCGGAACTATCATCCAAAATTACAACTGAATTGGTTATTTTATATTCAATATTTGGAACAATTTTATTACACAGCAACACCAAGTTTAACAATATGCATCAAAGTACCTACGGTATTTTACCACCAAATCATAATTCAAATGAGAAAAATTAATAATTAGTAGGCTGCGTGCTAAATTATTCATTCTCATACCACTTTTTAACTAATTTAATTCTGATTCGATGAATTACGTATGTATCCCAAGGTGGTAACAGTCACTATATATTACTATACACGTGCATAATTTCCAGCGCAATCCACGCCTCAAACGTATAGAAGTCGCGCGGCCGTGCGGCGCCAGTCGTCGGCGGGCCCGCTCAACGACACGTCGCCGCTGACGTGCGCGGCGGCGGGTGAGCCGGCCGTGAGCACTCCCGCGCACAGTGCCACGCTGCCCGTGTCCAGCCTCAGCACCAATCCCAGCTCGTACTACACCAACGCATCGCCGTCGCCGCCGGCGCCCGTGCACCAGCATGTGTCGTGCGACGACATCCTCGCCCCCGCCGCACCCGCGCCCACGCGCACCCCTTCATGCCGCTCCGCGCCGCACTCCGCCGTCAATTTGCACCAGGCTGCCTGCATCGGCCGCCCCGCCGCGCTCGCTCTGTCCCATGACAAAGCACAAAATGCTGCAACCGCACAGGTAATATTTAAACACACGGAACTTTTTAAACTAAACTTTTTTTTTTTTTTAAACTAGGCTTTCGTAACTACTGACATTATTTGTATTACAGGATAGCATGTCACCACAGTACCAGAATGTTGGAGCCGCTGCGACGGCAGCATCGGTAGCGACCGTACTTACAAGACTAGAAGAGTTAAGTCGTCGTGTAGCCGTGCTGGAGTCCGGGCTCACAGCAGACGTGCGACGTATCCTGCAGTTGTTGCAAGCACGTGAGGGCACGTCGCACCACAACGCGCAGCCAGTGCACACCCCTTCCACAGTGCTACCCAAAGCCTCTCTCTCGGTGCCTCAAACGAATGAGGTGACGTTCTCCATCTGCAACCCATTGCTGAGTAATATAATGACTAGTCAATAATGCGTTGTTTATGTCTCTAGTGGGAGTGGAACTGGAACGAAGAGCGCGAGCGTGGCGGGCGGTGCGGGCGCGGCGAGCGCGGCGAGCGTACGCCGAGCGTGCAGCGGTCGGCGTCGGAGCCGCACGCGCCGCTGCCGCCCGCGCTGCCACCGCCGCCGCACTCGCACTCGTTCTACAGGTAGTGTGAGGCGCGCGAGACGAGCGCCCCCCGCTCCCGGCCGTCGTCGCGCTCACTCGCCGAGTCGGCGTCGTGCGGCTCGCTGGCGGGCTCGCCGGCCGGGGAGGCGCCGCCCGGCTGCACGCGCCCGTCGCCGCCGCGCGCGCGCTTCCACTTCTGCCGGCGCATCGCGCGCTGCCAGCCCGCCGACGTCCGAGGCTTCCTCTGACGCGGCCCTCACCCGACGCATGGACCAATTTTGTACTTCCGTTAACGCCTAAATAAACACGTCCTCGCGATCTCGCGAGCGGGTGGCCTCTCCCGCCCGTGCCGAGTCCATTTGTAATAAAATTTCAATAATGTTCGCTTTAGTAAAACTTTAAGATTGTCCAGCGGGCCGGATCCGGTTGATTCGACGAAAGGACACGAAGCCGTTTCACATTATATGGTAGCGTACGACTACACGAGTGGTTAGAGATGCAATAAGTGGTGAATATATTGGGTGCTTTAATTTTATGTATGTAATTTACAGCCTTTTAAGAGAAGTAAATTTTTACAATGGTGTATTACGTATGGGTATGTGTACAATAGTACTATCTGACCGTATTTTTCATCAGCCCTTCCGGTTAATGTGTTTAAGTTAATGAATCCAAATATATTATCCAAATTGACTTATTAATGTATCTACGTAATTATTCTATTCTAGACTTCAGCTAATTCAGAATGAGGCTTATAAGACTGAGAGACTACGTAAATACCGTGAACTGTATTTCCAGAAGCGAGTACCTAAACGATAAACGCTTTCTACCCGTCCTTGCTCCTTGCCTTTACATAGTAGCTAGGTATGTGTAACACTACTATGAACGACATTATGAACTGCTCCTTGTGGAAGTGCGTTTCTGAGGTTTCACTCGACACATGTATACACACATTCGTTGCCGCGTTGTCTTCAATGATGCATAACTACATAAATATTTTATTAAACTATTTTCTATTTCTTATATTTGTTTACTAAAGTATTTATGACTCACAGCGTCAAGTACTTCGCAATCTGACGACGAGTGGTTACGAACATTCAAAACCATTTCAATACTCATACTTAATAATAAAATCCTCGTCTCCCTTCTGACTTTACTTTAATTACTATAATTGTGGCTCAAATTATTAACTTTACGTTGTAACGTGTATCCTAGTTACGGAGTAAGACATTTCGCCAATATATCATTATAAGCAATAATGAAGCCCACCGTATGTTTAGGATGAGTGCATCGTGATTATTACGTAAGTGGCTCTTAGCACCCAACGTTAGGTGTACAGACTGTACGTAACCAGATAGAGCTACGGTTTGTTTGAGGCCGCACTTAGGTCCCTCAAGTATACTATCCTATCCGTAATCATCATATCGTACTGCGTCATATCACTCTTTAACCATTTCATAGTACAATGTATTCAACTCAATTAAAATAAATTATCTTTTTATTTTAATAAGAGTTTTTGATGTACATTACAAGTTTTCCTGCTAAGCGTATTCATGATTAACTAAGATGTTTGGTTTTTAAATACCGGTCAAATAAAAAACATCATAAACGTTATTTTTACTTTCACCATATTTCTCAACAAACCCTTTTGATATGCTCTCTGAATGTCTTTTCGAGACTGCTGCTTTCAATCTAGTACCTAAAAATACCCAGTTTAAAGCATACTAGCATACTCTGTTCCAAAACAATTTGATGAAAATTTCAAAAAAATGGGTTTAGAAAACGTACCTGTGGATGCCAATTAGTAGTGCGATTTGATTACTTAAATACAATTATAATATTTAATTAAACACGTGTTTCTAATTTTAAATCGTCTACAGATGTTTTTCAGTTATTTGAGGTTATTTTATTACCTCAATTTTCGTCGAGCTGTTTTCAATAATGTTATCCAAACAATAACTGTTGGAAAAAGTTGTGAGATATAAAGTTGAAATCTTTTAAATACAAAAAAGTGTTACTAATTCCCTTTAGTGTGTGATTGCGTAAAAAATTGTTAGCTTGTTTACATTTTCATCAAAAGTTTTGGAACAAACTATACATAAAGAATAATTATGCACGGCATTATCGTTCCGTTTGAATTTACGATAGGTACATCTCTTTTAACTTCGTATTAAATAACGCGAGTTTACACAAAATTGAATTTATGTTTTTCTGTGATACTGAAACAAGCAGGCTTCTAACTGTGCACTTCTAATTTATGAAGACGAGCACTGTTCCGTGAATTATAACTCATCACTAACCTTCTAGCTAAGCCATAACTTTAGGTACTATTTGTACACAATGCTATTTGTCTCATGTCTTCAATCACTTTTAGGAAATTACCATCATTTGTATTGCATGGCAATACTAACTTAAATAGCGAGTTGACGACGACAAGCAGTAGAAACATAGTTGTGAAATGAAAACTGCCAAATTGATCACTTTACGTGATTACGTTTTCAATTAATTAGTTATTTTATTCAAATTGCAAACACATCCGTATCTATGTTAACACAGAAATGCTTCACGCTACTGTTATTTACTGTTAAACTATATACAATAACAGTCCAGCAAAAAATGCGTTGTACGTCGCTATAAAAAATGCACGCATTCGTAAAGCACCGAAGAAAATATTGTTTACCTTAAATATTACAGCTTTTATTTCAAGAGAAGTAACCGTTACATTTAATAATAAAAAATTCTGTGGTTGACTTAGTAATAAATGATAACAATAAACCATTAGGTTTTCAAAAGAGCATGGCATCGCACATTTGATCTACCGTTGATTTTCTGCGCGTAGTAGGTTGTATTTAATGTAAATATATAGATATGGTAGACTTAGGTTTGTAAATTGGTCAATTCCCAGATGTTATACTTATTCTTCAATCTATCTAGTTTATCAAAATTAATAGCTTTGCTTTATATTACTATCATTAGATGCCGAACATTCTAGATCTACATTTAAGCATTGTTATTTGCTTTAGTAGTTATAGAATTACAGTTTTCCTGAATGTTATTTAGTTAAATAGTTATCAATAAATATAAACCATTACGTATGTTTAAAAAAATGATAAACAATAAAATTAAATCATTCGTGAAACTCAAGGATTATCTATACGTAATCTGAGCATGTAGCAGATCTCGTTCTGTCATTAACTAAATAGTTCCTGACATCATGCAAAATATACCCTATTTTGTGTTCACGCTTTGGGTTAGGTATATAAACAGAGGTTTCATATAAATAAATAAAAGTTTAAAATGTATTTAGAAATAAAAACAGTTGATGTTAAATATTTACGTTCGTTATTTATTAAATTTCGGATTCCTTTTAGAAGAACTGCATAGCTATATATAACAATACAATACCGACTTTATTATTATAAGCACTATAAGTAACATAAAACCGAGTGAAATTAGATTAATATTTATATTGATATTATGAGTACAACAAGTCCCTTTAATTTAAATAAGAGCAATTAAAGTCATTCCAAAACAAGCCAATCGACATAACTTTGAGTAAACATGTGGACATGGTTCGGTACTTACAAGCCTGTTACGCAAATACACATACCTGTTTAACTTGCTCACCTAAGAGTAGGTTCGTTATGAAATACTATTCACAACGAATTTTATTTGTATATGGCAGACCATTGCCCCTAATATATCTCTCTAAGCATTTATTTTAAAAAATCAGCAGAGTCCAAACGTGTACACTCTACAAATGCAAGCGTACCCGTTTGCTATTGTCATTATTTTGGATAAAAGCTAGAGCTAGTGACCCCTTCAATATTTTCTGAACCGTCACAAGTGTACATTTCAAACACGCTAGAATGATTTAGAAGTTTGACTAATAGCGCTTAAGCACAGGGTGTAATTTTGTTCATAAGTCATAATGATAACTTTAATACTAAAATAATATTGGTAAAAGTTTATCGATGGTAAGTAATAAGGTAATAACTTACCATCGATAAACTTAACGTAGCTACCTACTGCTTATATAAATGGTGATTAACGTAGAGTTTCGAACGCTTAGTATGTTTGCAGGCACAGGTGCACCGACTATTTGAATGGGGTGTGTTGCCTTTTTTATAGTCCATTCGTATTGCACACTGGTCATTTTCTCCGACATAGGTAATTCTATCACATTAACAATTAATTGTTGCTGATTCAACTTGACTTGTGCGTTGGTTAGAACTTATGGTGATAATCACTACTCAAAACTATCTTAAAGACCTACTACTGCTAAAACGATGGAGTTGTAGTCGCCCGTCTCCAAGCAGTGCGCAAGCGCTTCAGTTTAATTATTTAATGCATTACTTACAACTTTGCGAACCAAAGTACACAGAACTGACTTTTATGACACTGAAATATCTTTCAGCCACTAATTTATTACGTAAAACCACGTCGGTAGCACTCACGCCTACAAAACCAGACATCATTAACTAAAAGTAACATCGATCAGAACTTTGTCCACTGAGAAAGACATTAACTTGTCGCAAATAAATTTTTAAGTAAATCAATTCGGAGCCGTGCTACACTGTGGATACTATTATTTATTCTGTGACTATACGTAATATAATTAATTGTTGTATAAAAATAGCATGTAGGTGCCGCGGTTTTAGCTGAGAATGCCCTTCTGAATTCAATAGACATAAGTGTATTTTAAGTCGTCACCTTGCGAAAAGATGTTCGCTTAATCATTTAAAAATTGTTGCCTTGAAATATTTTAGTCACAGAAAACTGGTTGTTTCAGCTTTGAATAATCTCACAATTATATTAGAATATTGTAACGATAAGTTAAGTATTTTATATTTCAATAACATAAGCGCAATGTATTATGTAATTTTGTCTGTGATCGAAATTTTATATTGTTAAGCTGAAAATTAAGCGCACGTATAATTATGTTGAAATGCTGAACGTATTGCATCATACATTCTGTGTGCTTTAATTAGTCATCCGTTTTCCATTCCAAGTACCTACTCCCAGTACCTAAGCTCTTATAGATGTAGGCACATATGTATGAATACCTACCTACCAACTTAGTTATTTTATTTTCATATTGCAGGTGATCTACACACTTGTTTTAAGTGAGGTTAAATTTGTTCTGTAGGATGTCCTTTCCATTCATCATACAAATTACATCTTAAATTAAATGTGCTATAATGTTATGAGTTTTGATCAACAACTACCTACTCATATTTTTAATGCTCATCATGCCTCTTTAGCATTAAATTATAGGTTTCGAATAAAGTTAAACCAATCAAATTATGAAAAAGATAATGATTAAATAGGTACCTTATATAAAGGTAGGTAGGTACTCGAAAATATCGACAATAAAGTCTCCTTGCCTTCATACTCGTAAAATTTCATGTATTTTGCACCTAAGTCCCTTTAAATTAATTGATGCATCATCAGAATTACAGAATGTATGGGTAAATACAAATAGGAACACGTGTAAAATATCTCCTAACCATTCAGAGATCTTATTGTTATTAAATATCTCATTAATTATATGAAAAGTGTACATTTAGTTATGTTATGAACAAGTTCTGTTATTGACAAAACATTATTCTAAAGCATGATGCGTGTCTGCCGAATCGTGACAACTATAATATTAAGCTAATGTAAGTACTTACAATACTTGTTGAATTATTTCCTGTATTGAAAATGTGTGAACTGTTGGGTAAGATCTAGCAATACAGGATAGGTAATAAGGTAATGCCTATGTATGTGAGTCTGCCGTTAGTAATAAATGATTGTGATCGGGATGTAAGAGACTCGTTCTATGAAATACCTACAACATACACTTGGGAGCAAATAAATCCACCATAATACCATGATACGTTCCATAATACCAAAAATAATAACCAGTATACGTGAAAAAAGGAAGTGGCTTCATTTATTGGCTCCCAAGTGTAGGTACGTAATATGGAACTCTATAATTATTTATTTTGCATTTATTTCCTTTTCTTGTTCTATAAATAGAGCAGTGGAGTGTTAAGGAACTACTTGCGAACAACCGAAAGTGTGATTACTATACAGTGTGGTAAGGACAATGACGCGCAAACTGTAACCGCAATTCAGCACATGATTCTAGACCTCCTAGAGTAAAAATTTCTTCATTATTTATGGAACAGCATTTTTTTTTTTTTTGTAACTGTCGAAAATTTTGACGCAAGTGGTGTTCAGAATCTTGTACTGAATCCATCCATGATAACAGGTTGCACTTCGATTTGCCTGCCACCCTGCACTATTTACAACTCTGAGTAAAGTTTTCGTATCCTGTCGATAAGTTAATTAACCATCAGGGCATGTATAAAAATATATAACTTATCGGCAAATCAACGGTCGGAGTATTACACAATAATAAAACTAAAGAATTCTTAAGTTAAGCTGAAAATACTAAAGTGACATGTGGATTTATGCAATAAAAAGTAGGTTATATTTTTCTGATTGAGTTATTGTTATCACGTTTAGTTAAGCCGCTTTTGAATCAGAATGTTTTTATTTCAAGCCCGGAAGCACGTCTATTGCTGCAATCACATTAAATAGGTTCTACTAAGCAATAATACCTACGTTCTTACATGTTTAAAAAAGTTATTCGTACATGCAGCCCTTTCTATATACCCACATAACCAGGCCTTTAGCTTGCCCAGCTAGTACAGACTCAATTTTATACTATTATCTACTCAATGTTCAGTGTATATAGATATAACGAGCAGGAAACGCATTGTTTAAAGGATCTTCACTCCTATAGCAATTATTTATTTTGTGCACCCAATAATGATAGTGACAACGATCAATATTTTATTTACATCTACGTTATTCTAAGCACTGACTGGAACGATATTATGACAGTTAATTTATAAGCCACAAATTTTTGCTTTAGGTATACTTTTTATACAAATTATTGAACGTTTGTTCATTATTGTTATAATAATATGCGTAAACAGTACATGTTAAATACTTACATGTACGTACTTAGAGCATTATAAACAGAGCACATTAGTCACATAGTTAATCAAAAGTTTGCATTCATTGAACAGCGCAAAATTCTCGTGGAATAAGTTCAGTGGAATAAAATATCACGCACATGCGACATATTGTTTTATTTCATCAGCTAAGAGAAGCCTTCCCTCAAGTGAAAGTAGTACCTTCATACAAATCATTATCAGATTCTCCGGAGAGAAGAAACGTTTTCGCATTGTAAGTAGTTTTTCGAGCCTTGAAGTTGAACGGAAGATGAATAAAATGTCGAAGACCAAAGTAATGTGCAACGAATCGCCTGGAAGCATAAAAGTAGACGGGAAGACTCTACAACATGTCCAGGAACACCTTTACTTGGGCCAAGTATAAAGTCTTTTTCCAGGCGAGGCGGAAAACGCCTGGAAGAGCTTCTGGTCCATGAAGAAACTATTCAAGGATAAGTTGCCTATGGCACTGAAACTAAGGCTCATGGACATTTGTATTCTTCCCGTCTTAACCTATGGTGCACAGACTTGGCCTTTGACTAACATCCAGAAGTCCAAACTCAAGGTCTGCCAACAAGCAATGGAGCGCAGTATACATAATTAAATTAAATCAACGGATCGTGTTCGAAACACAATACTGCGCTCCAAAACAAAGAAAGCTGACGTGGTTCGAAAGGCTGCCTAACTTAAATGGGACTGGGCAAGACTGCATGTCTGCCGCATTGGGGCTGTGATGATCAAACCGTGGGCCCGAATAGCACAGAACTGGTGCTCTGAGACAGTGGGGCGGGGTCGCGGCAGACCACGTAGGACATGGCAGGAAGAGCTGGATAGGCTTCGTCAAAACTGGAAAAAGGACGAGCGGGCTCGCGAAAGTTGATAGGAGTGGAGGGAGACCTTTGCCCAGAAGTGGGACAGCGTAGGCAAATAAAATATTTAAAAAAATTGTTTTTTGGGAGGCAGGTGGTTACCTTCTTTGTAGCGCATTTGTGACCCTAACATTGAAAATAGGAAGTCCACGTGCTATAGGTCAACTTAATTTACTGGCGAAACTCCAGACTTGATTAATTTCGATATGAAAAATGGTTTTCCACTCATCATTCCATGTGACTACAGCTTGAATGCGGTTAATCTGATTGAGTCAAAATAAAATGTTTGCGCGTCAATCTATCATTACACGTTCTTTTATTTATTTTTTATGTATTTAGCCAATGTCACGTTTAGTTTTCGAGAACAAAGGTAGGGAAACGAAAGAAAAAAAAATATTTATGATCAATCCTAACGGGATTTAGGATAGAACGATTCATAGGATCAGTGTATTTATAGAGGTGAATAATAATACTGAATAATGAGCAAATTACAATGACGACAATTTACAACTTAACACGTTGGCGGACAGTAAACGCCCCTAGACGTAATAACAATAAAACTTCTATTGTGTCTCGTTCAGTGTCCTTCAAGGGGTTAATATTATTTAATGTGATGAATGAGACTACCTATACATTTATATACAGAGAAGCTATTTGTACAAAGTAAAGAAAGTATTGAGGTAGGATAAGGAATACGGAGATACAAGACGTTACAAAGAAAAGAAGAACGGTCATATAAGGGGCAGGAAAAAAAATGTGTTTTATGTCACCTACGTCTGTGCTACACAAGCAAATGGGGTCGTCGATGATATGTAGTTAGGCAAGATGGGCTGGAGAGAAAACATGACCCAGTCTCATTCGTATTAGAACGGAGGTCTCTATTTTGCCAAACTTTGCCCTTCCAAACCACTGTTTTTCTGGAACGTCGGGTTGTATAATTTAAAAGTAACGGCCCTTCAATTTGCTTCCAATATCCCAAGCTACCTTCCAGGTATCCCGAAGAAAAGTCTTTGGTAATGTCATGAGGTCAATACTAAAATTTGTATATAGAACTAAGTCCCCACACTGCACCGCATCACCGTCAAGTGTATCAGCCACTTCATTGCCATGGATTCCAGCGTGGGCCGGAATGCCCGCAAATTGCAGTGTATTACCCTCAGAGATGGTTCTAGACGCAAGTTCTCTTATTAATTAAATAAATAGGTAACTGCGATTTGTGTTCGAAGGGGGATTTATTGATGGCTAGAAGAGCACTTTGAGAATCAGTTAAAAATACAGTTTTTTTTGAGCTTGGGCTTGGCTTTTAAAATGCTGAAACATTCCCCCGTAAAAACAAAAGACTCCCGAGGCAGATTGATTTTTTGTACAATGTTGTATTGAGAGTGATAAGTACCTTTTTTTTTTGTGGGTGGGAAATCATCAAATAACTTCTCCCGCTCTGGGCAGAGTGGGAGGGCGTGTCAGACTCTTACTGACTAAAACCCACTCGTGTTCCTTCAGTTGCCTGTTCAGTTGCCAGGGGCCACGGTATCCCTCTCGGACTTTTCCGCAACCCTAGCAGGCATCGGTCCTAGCAAACCCCGTCATTGGTGCTGACATCTCTTTGAGGCGCGCGTGGAACACAACGCGCCGTCGACCCGAGCCTGGTCCTTATCGAACGGCGAGCTGCCCATTGCTCGCCGTTCGCAAGCCCGCGCCTACGGTGGCCGGGAATCGGCCTGCGATTCCCGACGCCCAGGGCGTCTCCTGCGGCGGCTAGGGGCGTGAGGGCGCGCATTTTGTATCTTCCTCACGCGTTCCGCCTCCTCCTTCGCGAACATTGCTGCTTCGCAGAAGGAGGTGACGGCTTCCCAAGCCCTCTCGCTCCGTACCATGCCCTGGACCAGGGCCGGACGCGAGAGATCGCCACCGCCAATCGCCTTCACATAGTGGTAAGTACCTAGCCCAACACAACCCGTCGGAGAACGCTTGGCAGCATCCGCAAATATTTTATATGGTGGTACTCTAAATGTACAGCCAAAAAATTATTAAAACTTAAATGGCAAACGGGATCTGATCTACAGTACAGTACAGTATTTAATGATGGGGCTGAATTGTAAACTCTCATAACTACTGTTAAATAGGGTAAGTTTATTGGAACGGTGAATAGGAGAAGAGAGTGTAAGAATATTTTTATAGCTTATAACTAAACGAGGAGCACGTTTATGGGACCAGTAATCTGAAGATTCAATCTGCAACACAAAAGAATCCAGTTTAGTAATGAGAGGATGAGTTGAGAACTGAAGAATCCGGAAGAAATATTTGTCCGCTATGAATTGTCTTCTAAGATATAAAGGAGCTTCCCCGCAGTCAACTTGGAGCGCATTAATGGGACTAAACTTCATGGCACTCGAAATTATTCGTAATGCTTTAGACTGGATGCGATCCAATTTTTTAAAAGCCATAACACTACCAGGTTCTAGGACGAACAATCCATAATTCAGAGTGCTTCTGATGATTGCGTTGCAAATAAGTTTCAATGAAAATGGATGAGCACCCCACCACACACCAGAGAGGCATCTAAGCATGTTTAGGTGATTTTCACATTTGTTAACAATATTACCACAATGAGGAACACTACTTAATTTACAGTCAAGTAAACTAAGTGTGTAACTAAGTGTAAGTGTAGTATCGGAATTTATCTTTAACTGGAATAGGTATTCCCCTATAAGAGAGGATTACTAAGGGAATATTTCTCTTCCGGGTGGATAAAACAGCCGCGCTTTTAGACGTGGATAAATCCAAGCCGTTTAGATGTAGCCATGACTCCAAAGTAGATAAAGCAGAATTGATAGCATAGCTAGCCTGTTCAGCAGATTGGCTTGAAGAGTATAATAATAAATCGTCGGCATATTGAAGAACCTTAACATGGTTAGTTAAGGACTAGTCTAAATCAAAAGTGTAAATATTTTATAGAAAGGGACTGAGGACAGAACCCTGTGGGAGACGTCTCCATACAAGATGAGATACCTCATGATCTCCAATTACCATGTTAACAGAGCGTTCAGTCAGGATATTAATAATGAAATTCGACAAATTCAATGGAACTTATAAAGCTTTTAATTTATTTTGTAAAACTGATAATACAACGTTATCATAAGCTGCATTTTTTTTTTAAACGTTGCCCTACACTAGGATTTTTTCCTGTATCGTGGGTGCGTTTACAAACATTTAAACTCACATAAACAAACAGCATTAATATCAAGGAAAGCTGCAATGGTGGAATGGTTATTAGAAAACGACAACCGAATATCGGATGTTATAATACTTAAACAGTCAGTGGTACTTTTACCTCTTCTAAAACCATATTGTGATTTTGCCAAAAGACCTTTACTTTCAACATACCATTCTAGGCGATTTTTAATTAAGTGTTCCGTTAATTAATTGACTGACCGGTTGGCGCAGTTGGTAGCGACTCCCGGGTTCGATCCCCGGACAAGTCAAACATTTGTGTGCATGAACATGTCTGTTTGACCTGTGTCTGGGTGTGTTTATGTATATAAGTATGTATACCTATCAGTCATCAGGTTACCGTAGTACAGGCTCTGCCTAGTTCGGGACCTAAAGCCCTTGTGTGGATGTTGTCTCATATATTATTTTTTTTTTTATTATTATTTCATCAGAATTGATGATAGACTATGGGACGGTATGCGGAAGCATCAGATGGGGTTTTATTTGGTTTAAGGAATGGCAAATTGGCAACACCGTTTGACGTTTCCATTCAACAGGGATGTTTCCTGTAATCATGATAGAATTAATAAGCTCTAAATAATAACTGAGGATCATCATTTAAATTAGCAAAAAAAGGAATACGGGATGCCATCAATGTCTGGTGCAGAATCCTTGGTATTATGAATTGCACCCTTTAATTCAGTGAGAGTGAATGAGAGATCTAGCGTCGTATGCGTGTTTTGGTTATTGGATACGAGAGACAGGTTTAGATTAATAGCCTCAGGAACCCAAGGCGGAGCTAATTTATCTAAAAATTCACTGGCTAAAGAATCAGGAATAGGAGAAGGGTTGTTATAAATGGATCTACGAATATTGCGCCAGACAATCGTAGGGTGAGTATTCGGTGTAATTGATGAGCAAAAGTTACGCCAAGATTCAATATTTTTTTTCTTAAAAAGTTTGTAAGTGTCATGAATTAAGTTAGTAACGATTTCAAAATTAAATCAGACATATCAAGGTTATAAATTTATTCAGCCTCTTTACGTTTGTTAATAAATTCTATGCATTCAGAGTCCCACCACGGAGGCGAAGGAAATGTACTAATATTGTAGTTTTTTACAGGAAAAACTTCATCTGCCGCTGCGATTAATATGAGTGCTAAAGCTTCAGCACAACTATTTTCATTGCCATCAGAAATAACAGACAAGGAGCAAAGCTTACGGTCAAAAATGTTTCTAAATTTGTCCCCGTCATTATTATGTCTATTCAGTAGTTAATGTTTTAAGTTTGATCTCCTTAATGGTGCATTTGGTTTGGAAAGAGAATAAGAAATAACTATTGGAAAATGGTCACTACCATAAGTAGATCAACCAATCAATCAAAAAAAGTAGAGGTTAGTTAGAGTATGCCAAGTTGATGAAGAGGCTAAGTTTGGAGAACAGATGGAGAGGTCGATTGCGCTTTGGTTCTGGGTGGGATTTGAACGATGTGTGGCAACTCCTGAGTTCAATGTGCATAAGTTATGTGAGTCTTATTATATCTAATAATTCATCACGATTAACAATTAGAAGTTGAACAACCCCATGATTGGTGATGCCAATTAAAGTTCCCCAATATTAGGAATGTCTTTGGAAGAAAAGAAAAGAGATTGTTCATCTCTTGAAGAACAGAAGAGGAAGGGTGAGGAATGTAGATAGAAACAAGACAAGTGTGATGCACTTTAATAGCTACAATTGAAATTTCCTCACTATGAGGAGGTAATGTAATGATAGAAAAAGGGATAGAATTATTTATAAGTATAGCTACTTCACCATACCCATCAGATATATCCTCTGTGATGGTTAAATAACCATTATTATTAAAAATATGATTGGGTTTGAGCCAAGTCTCCGCGAAGGCAAAATATATATAACATCACTCTTTTTGTTTACTAGACTGCGGCAATTACACTGGATTATTTTGGATGTGTTGTCCGTTATGAATGGATTGAGATACATTGAAAGATGGGGCAGCGTTGGACGGTGACATATTGAACTGAGAGAGAAGATTATTTATTGCAGAAAGAAAATCGTTTATGGAAAAATTTGTGTCCTTTTTAACATTATTAGGATTATTAGAAAAAGCACAAACCTTTGGTGGTTGGGGAATGTCGAAATCTTTAATAATGGCACTGTGAGCCTGTTTATTATGTTTTGGGATGGGAGCGTGGTTTGAGGAAGACAGTCGATCAGAAGATAAAAGTGTATCTGCATACGATTTAGTTACTGGATATAATTTTGCCGTTTCAGCATAAGATACTGAACTTAGTGCTTAAATTAATTTTTGTTTAATTAATGTATGTTTAAATTAATTTTTGCCTAGAAAATTCAGGGCAAGCCTTATTAGTAGTATAGTGAAAACCAGAGCAAAGGCAACAATATGCACTTTTTTGTTCTCTTTCACTACTGTCCCCAGTGTGGCCTTGGCCATATATTTATAACAACGATGTTTGGACCTGGACTGAATTTTAGTGTGACCAAAACGACAGCAATTAAAACACTGTTTATTTATTTATTATTTTTATTTTATCCCTTACATTTAGTTTTTTGTGTTGTGTACTTATTTATTTATATGTTAGTAATGTTAGTTGTGTGCTTAAATAAGGTTAGTATTGTAAGGTGTAGGTAAGGGCCGCCTTTTTCGGTGAAAGTCTCCTCCAAACCGTTCCAGGTGGCTCTGTCCTTTGTTCGTCTGGGCCATAAGGCTCCGGCTATTTGTATGATGTCGTTACTTCGTGTTTTAATAGGTCTACCCTTCCTCCTTTTTTATATATTGGGTACCAATTTGAAATAATTTGTGACCATCTTTCATCCATAGCTCTTTGAATATGACCTGACCATTTCCATTTCAGTGTCAGCACCTGTTAGACCGAATCTCTCGCCTTTGTTCTTTTTCTTAACAGTAAACTTTTAACTCTATCTTTTAATTTAATGTTCATGTAGCTCCGTGCTATTCCTCTTTGACAGCTTCTTATTTAAGAGTGACTTTTTAAGAGACCATGTCTGGCATGCGTTAGTAAGAACCGGCGTAAGGCAGGTGTTCATCGCTTTCGTTTTCAGTTTTAAATTAAAACAGTGTACGGTAGGGAAAATATATAAATCTACTGATAATGCATTCTTTCAGCCCATCAAATGTAACAACTATGGATGGGGATGGTTTCCAAAGGGTTGTACCATCAACAATGGTTTTACACTAGAGGCGTCTGACTTTAAAAAATTAACCGCAACCAATTGGTACCGTTATATTATCAATAACATCCTCCGGAGACCAATCCCCAGGAACACCACGCACTAAACCCATTCTGGTAACATTAAAAGTAGGTATAAAAGCTTTGTAATTATATGTCTCTAGAGTATAATGTGTAATAAAGGAATTTTCGTCCAGGAAATTGGAAAAGGATAAAGATATTTTATTACGCCCGATTTTTTTGACGCTACCGTTGATAATATTTTGGAAGGCGTTGTGTTTTAACAACTTTCCAAAAGTGATTGGGTGCAATGTCGTTCCATCATCTGGTGAAATCATTTTTTTTTTTCACGTGTAAGTATTGCATACGGCGCGCTGTCCGTTTTGTCGTATGTTTTTCGACCTATTGGAATGGGAACAACTAAGGATGGAGCAGGAATATTATTAGTAATTTCGGAGCAGTTAGTAATAATTAATAGTGTAGCTGTAGAGTCCGAACAACCACAACCCGAAGACACGGAACCATGGTGTTTACGAGTAGGTACGGCGGCGCTTATTGCAGTGCTTGCAAACATGCATACGGCTTCATTTCTTGCCGAGCCGAAGAAGACCCATCCGTTTCCATGCCGGGTTCGTTGGATATGGTAACAAAATGGTCAGGCGAGTCGTTCATTTTTTGCACTTAATAACTAAAAAAAACTTACCGCCATTGAAGAAAATATACAAAACTAAGGTAAAATTCCAAGTAAAAGAAAATAGAACACTAAAACTACTACTACTGATCTTATATTACACGATTTTAAATTGTATCTCAAAAAGGACGCCTCCGCCAAATTTGAAGTTTCCCGCGCTTTTTTTTACCATTACACGTTCAATCTGACATCAATCAAATCAATCAACAAAATTACCTATGGATTGAATTGATCGTCCAAGATCCCTCCAAGGGAAATTAGTTTCTCTGTCTACGGGAAAGCCCCTTTGATCTAAGGTTCAGTGTTGCCACTTAACAAGGATGCATACTCAAACGACATACGCGAAGCCACGTCATGGAATCTAATACTAGATACACACACAGTGACTCCAATGACGGTGACCTTGCTAGTGATTTAAAAATCTGCGTGTGGACGTGAGATCATTATTAAGTTGATTATTATTAAGCTAGACGTAATTAGTGTTGCAAAAAATCCGCCTTGCATTTGAGATCAAAACCCAATTAATTTATCACAATGCGGCACGGGCGCGTCCATCTAGTGAACACCAAGCTGTATAAAAAATGACAAACCTTGTCACTCTTCATAGTGAAATGATGATGATAATGTGTGATGCTTTTTTTTTTCAATAAATCTTACTACCGGTACGTATACCTGCTACACTATAAGCTCGTTCACGCTTGCATACGGAATGGAACATACTTTAGCCGTTGAGAAGACACTCCGTGCGTTGACTGTGTGCGTTCACACCCTATGGTGAGGCTCATGAGCATTACTCATTGACTTAAAAGCCACAGTAGTCAAGTCATAACAACGAACAAAAAAAAATCACAACGCCTGAGTATCATACTGTCATGAGTGTCAATGTCAAATATGTCAATCAGTCAGTTCGGTTGTCAGATGCGACATAGGAAATCCACGTGATTCAATTCAAATAAATATTTCCTTTTGAATTCGTTTTCTAATTACTCTATAACTGTATTTAGTTATTTATTTCATACAACCTTACAAAAACAATTTATTAAGCGATGAAATATGAGTTCACAAGCGATAAAGTGCCACAAATGCCGTCACATATTATTTGATGATACGTGCATCCTGGACAGTTCTCTTACATGTGATCCAAAAAAATGTGAAAGTTATGATATAAAGAGGTTCATATACGTCAGTGAGGACAGAGTGCCTGAATGGATTAAAGAAAAAGTCGAAAATGAGGAGTGGACTAAGGGTAAACTGCACTGTCAGAAATGTAACAATAGAATTGGCTCATTTGACTATGTATCAGGGCGAAAATGTGAATGTAGATCATCGGTTATACCACCTATACATTTGGTGACCAGTCAAATTGATAGGCCAATAAAAATTCAAAATATTAACAATCTAAGGATATGAAATTATTATATTCTGTCTTTTTAACTTGTTAATAAATGTTTTGTAAAGAAAATAAAACAGATTGATTTAATTTGTGTTTTATTTTGTTAAAATTTACATTTATTCAACCACCATTGCACTTGTTACTGATTCATTAACTTCAATATCGCGGCACTTGGCAGCCTGTAATTCCCGTCGGATCTGTAAATATACAATGAACACTCAGAAATTTTTACAATTGCGACAATATAGTTTAAATGAAAATCTATTATTGATTACATTTTGGTATATTATATTATTAATTTTATGATACCTCTGGGGTGACAGTAGGATGGGACTGTTTCCTGAGTAATTCCAAAAGGGCATCTCTCTGTTCTGTAGATATGTCAGCTTTATAACGTTGAACAAATGTTAACAGTGACTGATGCCACAGAACTGGCAAATTGCGATGTTCACTTTGAAATCTGAAAAGACCAAAAGTTTACAGGAATTTTGAACACATACGAAATAGCATATTGAAATCAGTAGCATGCCGTTTGTGTCCATTGGAAAATTATAACTGTGCTGTGATCAACAGATACAATACAGAGACAACAGATTGTAATATCCTTTTTCAGGAGTTATTTTAAATACAATTCCCCTTGGAACTGTGTCAGGCTTAAATAAAATAAATATATATCCTCACCTTATAAAGTGGAAAACAACTGAATCTACAACTCTGTATGGCAATGCATACTTTTTGTCAAAAAGTATTCTTAAAAATATGGAACTTGCTCCAGTGTAATCCATTTCTGCTATCTTCAACATTGCTGCACTGGAATGCAACACCGGTACTGAGTTACGTGCCAACACTGAACCCACTATGATGGCTTCACGAAGTGTGCAATCTCCTGCCTAGAAAATACCACAAATAATTAATTTACCAAAGTTGTGTTGCTCAATCTTAAAGAACAAAACACAAATTTTAAATTACCTCCAGTAAGGGCAATAGTATACCCTTCATGAAAGCGCCAGGCTTGAAGAGTGCTTTACGTAATGCTTGGTATAAATGAAAGTTCAATCTTTTATATTCTGCAAGGTCATCTCGCACACGAGGAAGCAGTACTAAATTATAAAATCGCTGTGCCATCTTCTCTTTCAAGTTTGATGCGAAGATTCTGGTAGCCTAGAAATTATAAGTGTACAGGATGAGTTTTGATGGCATAGGACAGCTATGTCAATGGGTGACCATAAAAAATAAGCTGCATTTAAGAATTATCTTAACTGCTGATAGAAATACACTGCTATAAACAATCTTTTGTTATCAAAGTATGTGTAATAATTTCACCAATAGACTAAAACATTTCTATTGATAAAATAACCACTTCATAAACTTACTTGGTACATAGCTGCAGCTGACCAAGTTGTTGGCTCTGTGATGTACAATATTTGTTCCCAGTTCTGTAAGTGTGGAACCATTTTGAATGCCTTTGGCAGTTTTCCTGATCTGTACTTTTGCAATACATCTCGAACACCTTCATACATTGTTTTTATTCTAGAAAATATAATGCCAATCAGTTACTGAAGAACAGTCTACTTACCTTTAATTTAAAAAAAAAGCACCCTAACTAGTTACATGAAATGGTAAAGAATTTGAGTTTGTTTTCGTATATATTTTCCTAAGGAATAAATGCTGCCTTTTCTTTTATTATTATTATAAATCTTACCTTGGATCAATATTTTGTAACTTTAATGTTTCAACATCAGAGAACTGAGTCTGTAGCTCAGTATGCTTATCTGTGATCTTTTCTTTTATAATATCTGCTAGGGTGCGAGTCCTCTCCGGTTTAGCTGACATAAACATTTTAAGTGCTTCCTCATCTTCCTCATTTATTTCTACATTATCATAATATGTGTCCGGCTCCAAGTCATCTCTATCTGATCCAGCATCATCGTCAGAGTCTGCATCTGTGGGGAGTAATTATTGTTTCATTTATTTTTATGTTGGCATTTCCCTGCAGAAAATAAGTTTTTTTTTTTTTTGAGATAGGTGTATCACTTCTTCTGTTCTTACTGTAACTATGTCAAGCAAGAAATAAAGTTATTTTTATAGTTTTCTTATTCAAGCCTTGGATGAATAAAATTGTACAGCAGTTTTATTCTACATCTCTGTTGTTTTTACAGAGATTCCTAACTTTTCAGGTACCTAGCTCACCTTTGAATGTTGCAGGAAGTGTCACATGTTTTGCAGGGGATGGGCCTTCTTCAGCATCCCCTAATTCAGCTTGTTGCCTTCTTGCAGCTTTTAAGATTTTTTTGGACAAGTCTGCATTTACGAACTGAAGAATAAAAAAACAATAAGTTTAATTATTCATATATTTTTTATTGTAACATCACAAAATACATTACAAAAGAATAAATCGAACACTACAAAATAAACAACAGGCGGCCTTATCGCTTTCTGTGATCTCTTCCAGGCAACCTTGGAATGGACAGTGATTTGCCTGGGCATATAATGGGTATTCATTGGTGATTATAATAAGTATCTATACAATAAACTCAAATAGATCTTACACAGATATATGCATATCCTAAAATATAGATACATAAATAAATACACAAGCATACTAAATATATAAGCAACGAAAATAACTGATGACTATAGATAATTACAATTACGAAAACAAGATCACAACGACGAGTCATGTTCCTTCACGAGTCTTATAAACACAAGCAAAGACGGTGGTAAGTTATGTATTACTTACTAACACAAACGTTACTCAAGCAACATTAAATGGTTCGAGTATCATAAATGTTCTGTTTATCAAGTTAGACTTACTTCTTCGTCATCATCTTGCCTGTTCCTTTCTTTGTTTCTGTTTTTATTTTTCACAGAGGTTACCGACTCGATTTGATCTGCTAAAGCTAAATTCTTCCCAACTTGAGAGGGCTTAAACTTTTTGGCTTTTCCCATTATTAAGCAATTTTAACACCACAATATATTGGTGTAAAGAAGTAGCAAAATCAAAAGAATTCAATGCGATGAAAACATGTGCACTAAGCACTTTGACATTGACAATCTGAGATATGACAGTGACAATTGACACAATTCGTTCAGGAATATTTCAGAAGAACTGTAGGATTTTGCTATTGTCTTAGTGAGATTAAGCACGCGTTTTTTACCTCACAATTTATTCTGATAACAAAATCTGTTTGTAGGGTTAGGTAGTGTTGTGATTTTTTTGTGTGTGTTTGGTTTGGGAATAAGGTTTGTATTTCTAAGCTTTTTGGCACTCATTTTCTAAGAAAATGAGTGCCGAGGAACCCCCGGATGGGGGTGGAGGGACTCCTCCAGATATTATGGATGTTGTGGAGTGTTCCCAAAACTCTGATCGCGTAAGATCCGAGGTTAGAAAGCGCCCCGAAGGCCCTGAGATTACTGTTGACGCGAAAAGAAACAAGCCGCCGTCTGACTCAATTCAGTCCGTTTTTACCAGGCCAGGATTTGAGAACGACTACAAAATCCTCTATAATGAGAGTGACAGAGCTCCCTTCACCGTATTTGTATCTAGGGTGGAAACAGACCCTAAACAAGGCCTAACTTTAAATTCCCTTAAGTTTGCCCAATTTGTTTTCAGTAAGGGTTCCAAGGCAGTGTCAGGTCTTTGAGCCGTAACAGGATGTCAATCGATTTCATCACATACAATGATGGCAATAATTTTGTCAGCAATCCAATACTGATGGAAAATAAATATTCAGCAGCTATCCCGCGCTTTCATATAAGTCGTATGGGAGTTGTTAGGGATATTCCTACTGACTGGACACTAGAGGAGCTAGTCCTTGGTATTGAAACCCCTCACAATTGTGGAGAAGTCATTAGGGCTAGAAGGCTTAATTTTAAAAACAAAAAAGAGGATTCCGTAACTTGGTCCCCATCATCGACTGTGGTGCTTACTTTCTCTGGTCAAATTCTCCCAGAAAAAGTCTTCTGTCACAATGTTTCTCTTCCTGTATCTATTTATCAACTTCCAACCATACAATGCCGCAATTGCTTAAGATTTGGCCATATAAGCACTCAGTGCAGATCTCAGACCCGCTGTTACCGTTGCACTCAACCTCATCCCGGAGATAGCTGTAATGTTCCCGACTTACAGGTCTCTTGTCTTTTGTGTGATGGTGGAAGCCATCAGGCCACGGATAATAAGTGCCCTGAACACTCAAGACAGAAGTCTATTAAAATGGTAATGTCTCAGGAAAACTTAAGCTACCGTGAGGCTTCAGTAAGGTTTCCCCGTCCCCGTAAATTGCCTTACTCTAAGGTTACAGCAGGTCCCTCCCAATCTAAACTACCTCAAGCTTATCCTTCTGAACCACTTCTCTTCTCGTCCCCTCTTAACACTCCTACTTCTTCTCCATATGCATCCCCCGTTAAAACCTCCTATACCAAGACTGTTTAACGTTCTCCAAAACCTAGACCAGAATTGGGCAAGTCATTTGATACCCAAGCCCATAAGTCGATGGTCTATACCCCTAATTCCTCTCAGCCTAATGGCTGTGCCCTGAATTCCCCTTACGTTGAAACTACTCCCCTTCCCACTCCTAATGACAATTTGATTGAGCTCCTGGCTTGCTCCCTTATTATAAACATGTTGTCTAAATTTAGTGACGCAATACCGGACAATGTCGTTGTATTAGTTCAACAACTCCTCGAATCCTGGACTCGACAAAATGGAAGAAATCCTTCAGTGGAATTGTAGATCCATTCGCAGGAAAAAACACGATATAATCTATCTTATAAATAGATATAAACCCGTTGTCTTTGCTGTGTCGGACACGTGGCTCAAGCCTGGATCTCTCTTTAGGGTTCCTGGTTATTCATGTCTTCGGGACGATAGAGATGACGGGTGGGCGGGTTGCGCCCTATGGGTTAGCAGATCTATCACTTATTCCCAGATTCCTCTTTCCCATCACGATTCTGGTCTACATGTAGTGGCCATTAGAGCCATGGACATATCCTTTGTATCTGCCTACATTCCCCATCCCAATGCTAATATTTTGTCTGAATTTAACTCTATCCTTTCTTCTATTCCTGGCCCTTTGATTGTGTTAGGTGATTTTAATTGCCGTCACACCCTTTGGGGCTCTCACTGTAATGACCCCTCCTCCAGCTTTTTGCTTGAACTTTTAGATGATTGCAACCTTTGTGTTCTTAATGATGGATCTACTACCCGTCGGGTTTCACCTAACCAAAATATTAGTGTTCCTGACCTTACTTTCTCTTCCCCTTCCTTAGTATCAACTCTTTCGTGGACTGTGCTCCCTAATTCATATGGTAGTGATCATTTTCCTATCCTAATTTCTCTACCAAGTACTTATCCACGTTCACCTCCCACCCAACCCCTACAAAAATATCGCCTACCTCAAGCCGACTGGTCTAAGTACTCGTCCAATTTGGACGCAGAACTTCAAAATTTGCCCCAAATAAATTCATCCAACTCCCTTATTCACCACAGTAATTTTGTTGAGTGTCTGTTGAGAGCGGCCAATTCTTCAATCCCCTTTAAAAACTCTGCCCGTCACCTAATACCTTCTCCACCTTGGTGGTATGCTGAATGCACTGATGGCGTCCGCAAACGTAAAGAAGCTGAAAACTCCTTTTCCTCTAGCATAAATATGCCCAACTATTTAAATTTTAAAAAGACCTCTGCAACTACTTGTAGGTTATTATAATATAATAATAATATGATAAAACATTTATTTCAGGCTACAGTGGCCCATAGACCCCATAGCCCATATACCTACCTTACGAACTAACATATATAAAGTACTTAAATAAAACAATATTTGTGTTAATAATAGCTTAAAACTATGTTAGTAGCACTTCACTAGCTTGTCCTTGAGCTGTCCTGTGGTACTTGTCCGCGGAAGCGACGGAACACCACGTCCTGCGGCCAAAAGTCTTCTTCCATGACGACGGGCAGATAATAATTCGGTACGCGCACCACGAACGCCTTGAAGTTGACGTTGCGGTGCGACTCCAGTAACTGCACCCTCGGCATGTACCTCGTCTTCTGGGGCACGTACTCTGCGATGTCTTCCGCCTTAGTGGAGTAGTGTAGGCGGGAGATGTACACCGGTGTGTTCAGCTTAGCGGCGCGCAAGCTGACTTCGGGCACCGTTGGAGCTTTGCCGCAGCGGTTCTTGTTCGCTCGCAATCGGCGCTTCCTCCTTTGCACCGTCACGAAACCCCCATCTTCGGGCCTATACTGAGCCTTTTCTGGCATAGGCTTCTTACTTGGAGCGCCCGGTGCACTTGCGGTGACGCTAGCGAAATCCTTTTGTAAGGGCTTCGCCTGGGCTGCAGACACTGGCAGCGGGACGGGGCGCGGGGCTCGAGCGGCGCTGCGTGGAGGAGCCGCGATGACGGGCGCGAAGCTGCGGATCACGCGGGCGGGGCGCTCTGCAAGCTCAGCAAACGACGGATGCCCCGGCAACGAAACTGGCATTTATTATTTATTGGCAAGAAAGAAAAGAAGTGGCTGGCTCAAGTTTTGCGAGTCACTGTCTCCACGTTCTCCTGTTTCCCTTGTATGGAAAAAAATTAAAATCTACCGCAGAGCTTGTGACAGCCAGTCTCCCGATATTTCTACCAATGACCACAGTACCTGGTTGGAAGAATTCACATCCAAATTAGCCCCCCCCTTTGTTCCTAGCTCGGAATGCCTTCCCACTATAGATCCTCCTCCTCCCAATTCCTCTGATAGATTTGATGACCTTTTCTCTTATTCAGAACTTATTTGTTCCTTGGATCACCTCCTGGATTCTGCTCCGGGGTTCGACGGAATACCCTACTCCTTTATTTCCAAATCTTCTTCTAACTGTAAACTAATCTTTCTGAACCTAATCAATTCCTTTTTCGTTAGTGGCAAAGTTCCAGAGTCATGGAAATCCCAAATAATCATCCCAATTTTGAAACCAGGGAAAGACCCAAAAGACTCTACTTCCTACCGTCCTATCGCCCTCTCTTCTGTCTTGGCTAAAATTATGGAGAATCTCATCAAGAACCGACTTGAATGGATCTTAGAAACTAAAGGCATCTTATCCAGTTCTCAGTTCGGTTTTCGAAGAGGTATGGGAACCCTAGATAGTCTAAGTGTTTTCATGTCTGATGTTCGTATTGCCTTTTCCAATAATGAAAGTGTTCTCGGTGTTTTCCTACACATAGCTTCAGCCTATGATAATGTCCAACTTCCTATACTCAGGCAAAAGCTGCTACAGCTGAGTATCCCTGTGAGGATGGTCAACATCATTTGTAGTCTCCTTATGTCCCGTTCCATTTCTGTCCGTCATCAAAACTTCCTTTCCCCATCCCGTATAGTGTGGAAGGGTCTACCCCAGGGGTCGGTCTTAAGCCCCATCCTTTATAATATATCACACATGACTTGGAGTCTTCAGTGAGTTGTTTCTGCAAAATCCTACAATATGCCGATGACATTGCTCTCTACTTCAGTTCAGCTTCCCTTTCAGATGCCTCATCTCGCTTAATTTCAGCCCTTTACTACTTAAACCAGTGGCTGACCGATCACGGCTTAAGTTTATCAGTCTCCAAATGCAATGCAGTTGTCTTTTCTTGCAAACGTAATATTCCCCTTATTAACCTTTATGTTGAAAATTAACCCATTTTGATCCGTGACAAAGTAAAATTTCTTGGCCTCATTCTTGACTCAAAATTATCTGGACTCTATCATCTGGATTACATCTCAAAGAAATGCGAAAGAGGCATTAATGTCTTACGTGCCCTTTCTGGAGTTCGCTGGGGAGCTCATCCACCTTCCCAGAAAATCCTATATAACGCCATAGTTCGTAGTCACTTTGACTATGGAACCTTTCTGTTAGAACCATGTAACAAAATAGCCCTGGCCAAACTGGAAAGGATCCAATCCAAATGCTTGCGTATTATCACGGGTGCTATTAAATGCCCTTCAGGTAGAATGTTTAGAGCCACCACTTCACTTACGTAGGCAATATCTCTGTGACAGATTTTTTTATAAAGTCATCCAGAATAAATGTCATCCTCTTCTCCCTCTTCTTCGTGTACACTTTTTCACTTAATCCCGACATCTCGCTATTGGGCTCATAAAGATCCTCCACTCCTCGTTAACAGCTTCAGTAAATTGAATAATCTGCACATTTCCATAATTCAGGTAAACAAAAACCCCATATTTGAAGTAAATTTTGATTCCTTGCTCTATCAACCGAAAATTCTTTTTAACTTTGGTATACCCAAACATATTATGACCCTGTTGCTAATGTCAAACTCACTGGCAGAGGACTGGCACGATTGGTTGACGATATTTACAGATGCTTCTAAGTTTTAAAGACCATTTTAAAGTGAGTTCATCTCTTAAGTCTGCGCCGAGGGTACACGATGCTGAGACATGTAGATCAGGATCACCTCTTCAGTTTTCATGCAAAGCACTAAGATCTGTGATTAAAGGCATGAAGAGGGGTAAATCACCTGGCCATGATGGGCTCAGCATCGAGCACCTTCAGAATGCTGGTATACATCTGCCGAGAGTGTTGACTATGTTGTTTAATTTGTGTTTGGGACATTCTCACTTACCTCAGGAGTTACTGGATACAATTGTTGTCCCTATTGTGAAGAATCGGACAGGAGACATAGCAGACAAAGGTAACTACAGGCCTATTTCACTGGCAACTGTGATAGCCAAAGTATTTGACAGTATGCTTGACTCACACCTCGGTGGGTACACCCAGTTACACGATACACAGTTTGGTTTTCGTGCAGGACTATCTACTGAAAGTGCTATACTTGCGTTGAAGCATACTGTTAAATATTATACTGACAGGAAAACACCTGTGTATGCTTGTTTCCTGGACCTTTCTAAGGCCTTCGACCTGGTTTCTTATAGTGTCTTATGGGAGAAGCTTCTGGAGGCAGGCGTTCCTACTGCATTAGTGTCTACATTATCTTTTTGGTATGACAAGCAGAGGAACTTTGTCAAATGGTCTAATGCATTGTCTGACCCATATGAACTCGAGTGTGGCGTTAGGCAGGGAGGCCTAACTTCCCCAAGGCTTTTTAATATTTATATGAATAAGCTGCTGGTTGAGCTCAGCAGCACTCATGTTGGATGCCATATAGATGGAGTATGTGTAAATAACTTAAGTTATGCAGACGACATGGTGCTGCTGAGCCCGACTAGCAGTGGAATTAGAAAGTTGCTCTCAATTTGTGAACAATATGCCGAGCAGCATGGACTAAAATATAATCCTACAAAGAGTGAGCTATTGGTGTTTCGTGGTAGGAATAAAAATCCAACCTTTGTTCCTCCTGTAAAATTAAATGGTTTGCTTTTACAGAGAGTTACCCACTTTAAATATTTAGGCCACATTGTTAATGAAGAATTAAAAGACGATTTGGATATGGAAAGGGAGCGCAGGGCACTGGCTGTGAGGGGAAATATGGTATGCAGAAGGTTTCATAGTTGTTCAGTTCCTGTGAAAATAACTCTTTTTAAGGCCTACTGCCAAACATTTTACACCAGCAGCCTTTGGGCTAACCATACCCTAAAAGCAGACAATGCCCTGCGCATTCAATACAACAATGCCTTCAGGGCGCTGTTGAGGCTTCCACCTTACTGTAGTGCGTCAGGTATGTTCGCTGATGCGCACACTGACGATTACTTTTCAATAATGCGGAAGAAAGTTGCCTCAGTAATATCTCGGGTGAGGGGAAGCAGCAACAGCATTCTGAAGGTGTTTGCGGAGAGGCTGGATGGGCCTACAATGGGGAGGTTTACCAAGCTACATGTTGGCAACAAGGCTTGTTAAACCTTCCCATGATTGTGATTGTGATTGTAACCTTTTAAATGTTCCTGCATGTTACTAACATAGTTTTTAAGTAAAATGTAGTACTAACACTCTATGGGCCTTGATGCCTGATAATAAAATATTTTTATTTTTATTTTATTTTATTTATAAGTTGTCCGATAATAGTAATGTCGGATCAGCTGTGTGGATCCCAAAATACAAAATTATTCTTAATTTTCGTAGTCCTGCTTTTTGCACTATTTACACAGGGGAAGCAATAGCTCTATTCGAAGCAGTCTCTTACATTGAATCACATGGACTCAACAAAAGCCTCATTCTCTTAGCTGCCTACAGGATTTAATAAAATCGCCTTTTCGCTCTCGTCACAATTTTCCCCTTAGCCTAAAGATAAAACAACTCCTGTATAGATGCCACTGCTTAGGCATAGAGATTGCACTGGCTTGGTAACCCAGCCACTCTGGAATTGTTGATAATGAGAATGCGTATTCAATTGCCAAGCTGGCTATTCGGAATGGGATTGAAACTCATACGTCTTGTTATCTCCGTGATCTGCTCTGTCTTGTTAAACCCGAGATGATGAAGAATTAGAATGATCATTGGCAAAAAACTCGAACATTGAAGGGAAAATTTTATGGCTCTATCCAACCATTAATTCCATCTAAATGTTGGTTCAGCAAACTAAAATATTCTAGTAAAATAGCCACCTCTGTCATAATTAGACTCCGACTTGGGTTCGTTTGTACACCAGTTTTTTTGGCCAAAATACGCGTGAGGGACTCTTCTTTGTGTGAATGCGGCCTGGATGAGGGCACTCTGGAACACTTGTTTTTTTCCTGTCCTCGTTTAACCACTCCCCTTTACGACATAGGTACTCCCTTCTGTTGTCCCCCGCCCAATTAATATTCCTTTCCTATTATCTTTAGCCCATACCCCTGCAGTTAAAATCCTTTATAAATTCATTAGCATTGATAAAATCCAGTTATAGTTGATATTTCTATTTATTTATTATAAATACCTACTGAATGTTCTAACATTTATTTTGTGACGTCTTACATACATGTATTAACCAAAAATGTTTTGTCCTTTTTTAACATGGGGATCCATGGATGCCAACGCTACAAACACTGATCAATAGTTGTGTAACAGTTTACGATCATTACTTTCTCATACATACCTTAAATTGACAATTGGCAAAATCATCGAACGTTACCGATGGAGCCAGAACCATACAAATAGAATAGAATAGAACAGAAGAACTGTATACTGGATCCTGATACTCTATACACGTCTACAGGGGCCGTACCATGACGTGTTAACACCATCATGATTCCGTTGCGAAGAAGAGATAGTGCTATCGGTCATGTATAGCTCCATCTCTCTTTCACGCTGGAACAATGATGGAATTAACACGTCATAGTACGGCCCCAGAAGAAGTATATTTGGTTAGATATTTTGTTGTGCCTTCGGTTTTCTTCGATACCGCTGGCATCGCAACCCTCTGGTTGTGAAGACCGCCAGTTATGTCCCCTCTAGAATCAGTAGAATCCGCCGTCCAAGGCACGCACTGACCGACCCCGACGACCCCACCACCCTCCTCCAGGAAAGCAGTAGGGCCACCAGTACAGTATACAGCACACACAGACACAAATCGAAGTTCCGACCTCACCGCCGAGGTCCTTCGCGTCCGCGTTCCTCCCCGATAAATTCCCTTTCCCCTCCATTTATCGGGTCCGCAGAGCCAGCTGGTGGCGTAGCTGAGCCAGCACTTTTATTCCCCCTAATAATAATGAATCCATTCAGATCCAGCCTGTCCCCAACTTGCTGTCCCCCCCCCCCCCCCCCCCCCCCCCACCCCCCCACCCCCCCGACGCTCTAAGCCGAGGTTCGTACCCCACAGGGGGTGGCCTTAGGTGATGGTCACTTAGTTCATAATTAATATTATGCCCCTGGCTGGAGGCTTTGCGTTAGCTCGAAGGCACCACAGGATTGACCGGTTAAGCAGTCACGGCCTGTCAAGGCCAACTGCGAGATGCCATACATACCTACAAACAAAATTCCTACATGATTAGGGCGAGCCGCATCTATAATGAATCCTGCCAGGAAGTTGAAATAGATCTTTTCCATACCAGTGTGCCTAAATTGAAGAAGGCTCTTTGCAATCACTTCTTCGATAAAATAACATAGTCCTTGCATTATATACAAATAAACAGAACGCGAATGTAACACTGTCTGCAGGCTACCTAGTACATCATAGTTGATTGTTATTTCTACATGTGAAAACTTGTAATTGGCCATCATCTTCTTATTATATTTGTAACCACTGTGTCTGATTAGCTGTAAGTTTTCCAAAAAAAAAAAAAAAACTTTGTGCAACCATGTCCCATTCCTAGAACCCGTCTCTCCATATAATACGTTGCGGCGCCACACCGCAATAATTTTAAGGTATGGCACCGCGTTGGCGGCCACAAAGACTGTCTGTGTCTGGTATCGCAAATTCGCAACGTTGTTTTTACGGCGCAGCAGCGGCGACATGCAGACGTGCGAGTGGAGACAAGAAAGTTGTAGACACGGTAGTACAGTCTGCTATCACAAACCACGGAGCGGTGCCGCTCCGGCGCGCGGAGTCGCAACCACAGAGTATATATAGTCATCCAGACCGAATTTCGGCCATAGCGGCCAATCTCAATGGAGAGTAGCCTGCGGCGCGGGAGTGCACAACTGTGTGCGCACTCTGTCTTCCCTCACTTTCATGGGATGGCTATCCGACAAGACCGGAGAGAGCAGACGCAGGACAAACTTCCAAACTCCGGGCTGTTATTAAGAAATTCCTAATGGAAAAACCAAATAGGTAACACAGGCTGACCTGGGAATCGAACCCAGGGCCCCACCCTCAGCATTCGCGCTTGCTACCAACGGGCAGCACAGAGTACAATAATAATATAGAGAGAGTCGCAACGCGTAGGAACACCCCTTCGCGCCTCATCTCGCTGGTAAGTAACATAATTTGTAGTCAGTAACGTTTTATCCAATAATCAAGTCCAAACTTAATTATTAGATGAAACTTTTTTAAAGATAGGTTAGAAAGTTGGGCCACAGAAGGTAGGTACCTACATGGCAGTGACTCACATGAGGTGAGAAAAGAATCTTAAGAGATAGGTACTTATGATTATGAATGATAAGAATAAAAAGAAAAAAGCCTACCTTGCCTTATTGCCTGCCTTTCCTTGAAAGCTAAGGAAGTGGCGCGGCCAGTGCTACAATAGGTAGTTATAGCTTCCATGCCTTCATCTCACTAATAATTATTATTGTTAAATTATTTATGGTTTAATAGACATAGGTACATGGTTTATTAAAATACATTTATTCTCATTTATTGTTCAATTTTAATTAATAACACCAGCATCGTTATCTTCTGTAGCAATTATGTATGTAACACAATGAGTTCATCTGATTCAGATATGAATTTAACGCCTGATTTCATAAGAGGCTAATTTTTTCTTTAGTTAATTCATGTTTTTATTTTTACTTTCCTTGTATACATAATGATAAGCACAGTGTTTACCTCAGGTTAAAGACTTCTTATTTAGTCCCTCGAACTATTGGCGCCCGAGCGTATCTCAGGACTAATTAGGTTACTTTCATCCCTAGGGTAACAATGTACTATACTTATATTATATCTTAAATATCTTTGCAGGTAGGTAATAACAGTTTCAAATCAGGAACAGAAATTCGTTGATAATTACGAACTAATTGTATGCTTCAATGACTTTGATCACATCTTTGACACTGGAGTTAATAAAATCGATTTCATCTTGAACAGCTCTACGGATGTTGACTTCCACAACCTTTATGATGATGGTGTCGAAGATTCGGAGGAACACGTTGAGTACGGGGTTCACCAGCCAGTCAGTGAGAATGTTGCCGGTGAAACGCACGCGGAGACGGCTGAGGACAAACAATACGTTAAAAAATAAAGGTAACCCGTGTAGTAAAAGTACTTTAAATGTGCCAATGTGCACTTTCAGTGGTTCGGTTTATCTGAAATACCGGCCTTAGTCTTATAGGACGCCACCACAACCGGCTGGGCCATCTACCCGGGGCCTTCTTTTCCATTGGCCACCCAGGGCAAGTGCCCAGGGCCCCTGTATTAATGTGTATAGTTCCTACCAGTGTCGGAGCAAGGGTCTATCAGAGGCAGGGTGCTACATTTCGAACTCACTTCACTCGCTCTTGCATCCTAGATTCTCCATAGGGGCCCCGGTATCCTCAAGTGCCTAGGGCCTCTAATAGCTTAAAAACGGTCCTGCGTCTACCAAGATATAATGGGCATTCAGTAGCACAAGCTAGGTAAATTTCCCACTGAATGGCATGACATGGCCACCTCTCTGTGAGAGGGACTGGGCTGTAATTCATCATGCGTTTTGGGCACACTGTACAGGTAGGTACTTATTATTATTATAACGATACAATGTTTAAAAAGAACAAACCCAATGTCGGTGAGCTTGAACTGTTGAAGCTGAATTTCGTCATTATTGAAGTCAATAAGTATATCGACGATGACTACGAAGCGTGAGAGAGTGGCAATGATACCACCCGTGGGTCCTAGGTTCATCACTTTCACCAAGTACTTGTATATTAACTGTAACGAGTAAAACACGAATGATTAAACATAAGTTTTGTGTCCTAAAAACTTACTTCACTAAGCGAAACAAAAGTCGGAACTAACCTGAAGATTAGTAAACTGCAGCTGCACGCGTACGCGCAACATTTTGGCGAAATAGTCAACCTGCTGGTCGCCGGAGCGGGACACGTTCACTAGACCAGTCATGTAACCATCGTAGATCTTCAACCACGCGCTGTATGTAATCAGCAAGGGCCTCTAAAACAACACCAGAAGAAAAACATTGGTCACGTTAATTATATTATTCTCAATCAATACTTAATAAAATCTTACTAATAAAAGATAAGCTATAATAATATGGATATTAAGTTAGTATGGAAGGAAGGGATCAGGGACCATGACTCACGAAGTCACAAGATATGGACGAATAGGTACTAGTTGGAAGCCAATGGTTAATCTGGCTGATCTTAAATAGGCAAAAAATTGCTAGATCGATCCTTCAAATAAGCATACCACGGCTATCGCCAAAATCAATATCAAGATTCGTACTTTGTTCATAATTTTTTTAACTTTTAAGTATATTCTAAGGAACCATTGCACGTAACGTGGAAGAAAAACTTGAATATTGTTAGAGAATATTTTTCTGATTTATTCTCTATGATTGTGTTGAAATTCTTTGTAATTTTTTTCCTACGAGTATTTTCTTCTTCGCAGTAATTTGAATTTCGATAGGAACTCAATAGTAATAGTTATTTATGCAACTGTTGTATAATAAGGGGTAATAAAACATGAATGTGGGTTTATCACACGAGGCGAATCCGAGTGTGTTAATAGTACCTAACACATGAGTGTTTAAGTACCTACATTTGCATACAAGACTTTATCTATACCCATGATCCCACCCATAGACCCATGAACAAACTAAGAAATATCTGGTGATGTGTTATCAAAGCTTGATCACTCATTTTTGTAAACAACAAAGTAATAATTTTTCGCAATACGTACTAATATCGAACAAAAATGGTGGGATACGCCGTGAATTCCGCTGTCTACGGTGAATTCGAACAATCTACAAGTTTTTTTTTTTAATTATTAGCTGTTGTAGTGAAACGCGCGTGCATGACAATGTTCTTTTTTTGAAATTCGAGTTGCATAATGAAATTTAGTACAACACTCGTTTGGATTGGATGCTATAATGTAGGCGTGTGTAACTCTTTACGGAACCGACTCACTGATCCGGATCATTGAAGTGATACAAAAGATTGGTTCAGTAACAACGTTTCAAACGCATCATTTGGATCTGAAACATTACTTTGCTCTGGCTCATTCTGCGCGACGCGACGCGTCGCTCGCGAGGCGACTGAGCAGTGAGCGAGCGAGAGAGGGAGACAGACACACTGAGTTTTTTGACAATCTATACAATTCAGAAAGAGATACCAAATGAGATGTGTATCACTCATACAATCACATATTTTCGTTTATTCGTTGTCGTAATCCATGCACGTAAAAATGACCACTAAGGCGCTTACGTATCAAATACTATACGGTCGTTTTTTGCATATAATGTTTGCACTAACTAGTTATCGTTTTACTACAGACTTTTTTACGTTGATTTTGTCAATTTACGAAAACATAATTTAGTTTATAATTTGTTTGCGTAGTATACTTCGCCATAAATTAACGATTAGCCGCCAGTCCTAAGCCTGGATAAAGTATGAAGGAAGATCGATTATTTTATTTAAATCTAACATAATACAATAAATGAGTACACATAAAACTTTCAGCATTGTTGCCACATAACATTTCTCTGACTCAGTAGTAAACGGCCGCGACGCAACGTAATGTATACCCAACCCAACATTATGTCATTTATATCCTTTGAGCCGATGATCCAAATGAGCCAAATGAGACATATCAGTGATTCGGATCATTTCAGTGATCGAGATGCAAATGATCCAATCGCAAAAAAGATACATTTTGCCCACCTCTACTATAATGGTTACTATGACACTGGAACACTGGTTGTTTTAATGTTGGCAATAAGCTAACTGTTTCAGAAACTTTTATAAATAGAGGATTTATAGCATGGGTGTAGCATAATAGTTATTTGTTATACAAGAGTGCAAAGTTGCTTTTTAACCGCGTGTTCAATTTTGATGACCGAGCAAGCGAAGGATTCTAAAATTGAATCACGAGCGCAGCGAGTGATTCAAAATTAGAATCCTGAGCGTTAGCGAGGGAATCAAAAGAGCACGAGGTGAAAAATCTTTGCACTCGAGTGCAACACGTAACTTTTCATTCCACCTCAGCGAGGAAATGACTAAATGCAAAAAAAAAACGTTTACAATCACAAGATAGGTACACTTTTATTTCAGTTTAGGTATTAATTACTACATTATGACAGGTAAGTATTACAGAATAATCTTTAAATTATAACAAAATAATACTAAGGTATAATTAAGAAAATTTTAAAGTAACGTTGCTACAGTTATTTAAATTGAGTGTAATATTTTTGTTTGGTACTGTAATATTGGTGTTAGTCACTTGTGTACTGTTTTTCGGTAAACTATCTGTCATACTTAATAGTTGTACCGATTCATCGGATTCCCTTGGCGTGAATGTTGGAGAGAGAGGGAGATGGTTAGGTGTTTCATAACGGCTTATTTTTGATGTAGAAGGGCCAGTCCAAGGATCCGATTGAGGCTCTTTCAGTGTAATGGCTCCTACGATGCCTTCACATATTTTAGACTTATTTTGGATGGAATCCTCTATGTATCCCTCTACAACTGCATTGGACTTCCAGCCTCCGTGGCGCTTAAGGGACAGGAGATCAGCTCCGGAATCAGCCAAAAGTGTGGCTGAAGTTCGTCGGAAACAATGACCCGTGTACAACAGGGGTTCTGGAAGTTCAAGAAATGTTGCTATTTCTCGTGGGATACTGCCAATTTTATTAGTACCCATAGGCTGTCTAACACACTTTCCATTGCGATACTGTAGAAAAAATCGATTGATTGGAGTGTTAGGCGGGCGTAAGGCTTGATATTTCTCAAAAATTCTCAACGATCGTTACGTATTCCTTGCGAATGACGAAGTTGCGGTCTCTTTTTGTCTTTGTATTAGGTAAATTAATTAATAGTAAGTCATCTGAATGTTTCTCAATGTTTTTGACATTAAGTTGTGTTAGTTCATTAGTTCGACATGCTCCGTTTATTCCAATAATAAGAACAACCTGTAACGTAAAGAGTATTGTAGTAGATAAATGAATAAAATTGATATGAACGCATAATTATGCCTATCAACATCTACTAAGTATACTATTTAATTGAGATTAATATACTTAAGTAGATACTGAATGTGCAACTGACTTACTTTTGCCGCCAAATATACGGAATCGGGTGCTTCGTTAAGAAACTTTTCAATATCAGATACTGTGAAAACCTTCGATTTTTTTGGTTTATGACCAGATGAGGCTCTTTTTAAAAATGCCACTAATTTAGGATAGGTATCGATATGTTTGTCTTTTTTCATCTTTATTGTTGCTTTTAGCATCGAATACGTACTCCATAGAGTGCTTGCTTTCTTGTTCTCGGATAATTCTATAAAATATGCCAGCAAAACGTTTTCTGAGAAAGTTTTGGCTCCTTTTGCTAGTCGCCACGTGTTGAACATATCGTACTGTTTTAAATACTTCTCGCGTGATTGTTGAGGGAGAAAGCTCATTTGCGCATTATTAACAGTTTCAGTCAATTCTGTTGGCGTCAAGCAAACTTCCTCGTCGCTAGAATCACTCATTATAGTTTTTTCACTTGTTTTCAAGTTTCTTGTTTTTAATATAAGGTTTAACAATGACGTGAAAAAATGCCGCGTAAAGAACCGCGTACAAAGCAAATTGAAAAAAGAACACCAAGAAGGTTCCGAGTCTGAGTTTTTAACAAATTAAAAAAAAGTTGTATGATATATTCGGCACCATAGAGGTAGCAGTAAATAGGTTTAATGTTTTTTTTAATTCACAAACTTAGTGCACACGATGTTCTAAATTCAATTTACTTTATCCTCTAGAGAATAAAAACGGCTTTTCCACTCAGATATTGAAGATTAAAAATACTCTTTCCGAGATGGTGGGATGAAAAACATATTATAAATAAATAATCATTATGACTATATTAGCCGTAGTACTTATGATCGTTGGGTAGACGTGTTCTCGAGTGGAAAATCGGCAAACGTAGTGTAGGTTGCTCTCAGGCTTGATGTAGTCACGATCTTTGTGGGTGGCTGATAGCAGCTGGATGAGAGGAGCTAAGGATCGAGTTAAATGGCTAGCGATTGGAGACGTATATGCAGCGTCCAGCAGCTGCAGCAACTTGTTCTTTTTTGCGTTTGTGTTCGATCTCTGCGTCATGTTTACAAATAAACGTATTTTCTTTCCTTCTCTTTCTTTTTTTACCTAAATTGTTATAAGCTGATGGTGATGACGACAAAGTGAATTCCCGAAACAGTAATCTTCAAATCAGTGTACTGTCACTGAGACGTGACGTCCTCGAGTCGAAACGAATGATCCCGCTAAAAGTTTTACTAAGAGAACGTGTTTCAATTTATTCTTCTTGTTCACCCCGGTCTATTCATTCTTTATAGCTTTGATCAATAAAATTACTTTGCATTTATAATATGATGTGGTTGACAAAACATGAAACTTCCAAGGATCCAGCCGTTATCCTTGAGAAGTAGTAAGAGACTTAGGTCTGTTTACATCTGTGCCTTGTGTGTGTGTGACAAGGTTGACATATTGCGTTAAATTACGGAATTAAATGAGTGACTTTGGCAAAATATTTTAATGTAAAGTCAATTTTCATCAAAAATGTTTAGGAACTAGCTGCTCCCCGTGGCTTCGACCGTGTGGATGTCGGAAATTATCTCACGGGACGTTCCCATACCGTTACCGGGACAAAAATTTGTCTATGTTACTCCTTATAACATCAGCTATCTGCCAGTGATATTACTGTCAATATCGGTCCACTCCATAAACCATTGCACTTTCTTAATTTTATTCGGGCCACATAGTAATCTTTAGGTAGGTAGGTACTTACAACAACAAACAACCAGTTCTCTTAAAAAAATAAACTACTTACCACTTCAAAACCCTCGATAACTTCCGGTAGGTCCATGGGGTCCAGGCCATGCTTCTGGATGAGGGGCACGAGCAGGTCAATGGTGTTGTCCACATAGTCGTTCACCGTAGCAGATTGACCGAGATCACCCCAACTGCGGCTGCAAGAATATTACCAAATTAAAAAAGTTCAGTGTCTAGATATTTAGCATAGGTACTTCCACATGATGCAGGGTGGAACGGAACACTCTTGGGATTGGACCTCATTGCACGTTCCTGACAGGACACAGGACCTAGGGTGGCCTGGGGCCGGAGAGCGTCCTGACCCGAAACTGCGTATTTTTATTTTTTTATTTTAAACTTAGGTAGTTACCTAGATGGATCAACAGATGGCGCGCTTTATCTAGGAGTCGGTGCTGTAGTGCGTGCAGGAACAATAAAATAATAAACCACGCATACCATTGCGGAAATAAAATATTGTGTAAGAAATATGAAAATTGACTGTAAGATTATAACCGAATAACAATAGTTACGAGCGGATAAGCGGATATGCCTACCTATACATTATATAGGTAGGCATATCCGCAGTGGTAGGTATATAGGTACCTACCTAATGACTACGGAACTCTACACAGCGTGGTCCGCACGCACGTGGTCGGTGTTTTTTTTTATGTTATTTTATCGCCAAGTCCTCGAATCTCGTATCATGGACCATGATTAAATAAATTTATGCTCAGTTTGATGCAAGATGGGCAGCGGCAAAAGAATCGAGAGATAGAGCATCGCGTCGTGTTGGTAATAATATGTAGGTAATGTTCAAGGCCTATTTAGATGAAACTTATATACCTACCTGCCTAGGCATCTTAAAATCTTTGCAAAGAATAATAATAATCTCTTCAAAATGGGAGTGAACAGGCTTTTCTGGGTAAGCTCACTCCACTGTCGACTCTGTCTCTGTCACCACTGACCTAGACTAGAGTCAAGAGCAAACCCATCTTAAATAAAATAAAAGAAATAACATACCTAGCTTCCAACAGCTTTGATGTTGGTTGACTTTTCAGGTTGATAGAGTTGGCATCAGCCGCAGCTACCAAGAAAGCTAGCAACAGGGCTGTATATTTTTTATCCATGATGCTCAGAGGACAACTTATCGAGTGTGATTTCGTTAATAGTCTGAATATTTTAATAGACCCAAGCCAGGTAAGAAGATAAACAGATTACCAAATAGCTACTTATGTATCAAACTTTTTATTACAAATCAATGCCGAATATACTTACATTGCAGATATTGATCATAATTGATGAGGCTTACGCTATTATAATCTGTTTGTTCCAGTGTTATCAACAATAACAATCCAATACCTAATTATAATCATTTATTGTTTAAGTTGATGGAATACTACTAGCATTACGACAGGGTAGCAGTTACATATTATGTAGGTACATTGGGTAGTACATAGGTAATTATCAATTCTGTGTAGATACAGATTGACAAGTAGGTACCTACGTAAATTGTAATCGCCTATTGTTAAATTATGTCGTAGTATCGCACGGTATTCATCATGGATCAGATTGTTCATTTAAATAAAAGACTTGATAATTATGAATCCAATACCAAACAAAATATTGAAATAGAACCTACAGGCACAATAACTGCATAGTTTTCTGACTTGTAAGTAGCTTTGTTTTTACTGCTACCTTGTGTAAGTACTTAGGTACATAGATAGCCCCCACCCGTTGTGTCTTCACGTTGTCGTCGTGGTGGGGCTTGTGTGTCTCAATGATCTTGGAGCTTTGCCGGTTCAAGTGAGAGACCAGACTAAGAGAGACACGGGGTAGAGTTCATAACATCGGAATTCTGCGAGAAGCGCACCGTTTCGGGATTTTAAGTGCTCATGTTGCTGGGCGATGTGCGATTCATTCTCCGAGTTGTTGGAGAGTGAATGGGGACTCAATTGAAGAATTCTTCGTGGAGTGGGTCCGGGGTTGAGGTGTTTGTCGTGTGCCGTGTAATGGCCCACGGAGCGGGTCATTGGACGATACGTGATTTGTGATTCGCTCCTCTAATATTTTTAGAGGAGCGAATCCGTAATGGGGTTTTCGTCGTGTGCCGTGCGATGGCTCACGGAGCGGGCTTATGGGACGGTACGTGATTTGTGTGATTCGCTCTACTGATGTATTTTTAGAGGAGCGAATCCGGGATGGGGTTTTCAATGTGTGCCGTGCGATGGCTCACGGAGCGGGCCAGAGAGAACAGCGGTGAATTTCATTGGTTATTGGTGGAATTATTAGGCTGACAAGGACCAGAGGCCAGGAAGGGAAACTATTAAAAAAAAAAAAAAATTGGTTAAGATATATTTAGGTTAACATAGAGGACTCCACCTCATTAAAAAAACAATAAAATCATGAAGGCGTTCGGCAATCGGGGACGCAACCGCCTTGGCGCCTGATACGCCGAAGTCTGCTTACCAATCAAGGTAAGTGGACCTTTGGGGTCGCGTGTGCACAGAGAGGGGACTCTGTCCGCCCACCAAGTGACCCCAGGGAGGACGGTGGCACAGTGGTCACGTGCTGCCGAACATAGCGAGGCTCAGGGGAGGCCCCTTTACAGTCTCCCCAGGGATGTGCCTTACAGGCGTTGCACAGGGGTGGTTCCGGAATTGGTCTTTTAAGAGGAACCGGGACCGCCCCTATGTGCTGATGGTGATCACCGGGGTGGTTTTAGTGAGGTAAAAACCCCACACTCCCCGACCTCCCTCCCCGGAGGTCGGGTGCCTTTTGAAGTTTCCCCCCGAAAAAAAAAAAAAAAAAAGGTAGGTAGGTACATAGATAGCATCTTTTCATACTAGTGTTTTGTTGAACATCGAAACAACAACATCCTTCGGCACTGTTTTAGTTGTAACATTTTTGAAATACAACTGGCAATATTTTGTGGCCCCTGTTTTGAGGCGTAAGTATCTTACATACTCGGGCGTACAACGTGGCAGGAACAATGACGTCCAAAAAAAAATGAGGTCCTCGTATCGTGAGGTATTTTTGATTTTTTGAGAATTTTCGCTGACCAACTTAAAAAATCTAAAAAACAAAGTAGAAGACATTTTTTTTTGCAACTGAGTCTACATGAGTTTTACTTTTATGCGTAAAATTATCAGCTTCGTAACTTTGATGAAAATTAGGAAAATGTTGACTAAAGTGAAAAATTTAAATATTAGGTAAGACTTAAATTTTCAACTTTAAATTAAACATCTAAACAGGTGACTTCATGGTTCTTAAGTAGGCCTCAAAGATGCGTCAAACCCTTAGTTTTCATAATCATAAAAAAGTAGTACCTAATGGACTACTTTGGCTAAAATCAACCTTCAAAGACAGCGAGGTGGAAAATTCTTAAAATTAGCCACTTATTATTTAAAAAAAATATGGCCATTTTATAATTTTTTAAGTCGGTCAGATCGAAACATCTCGATCAATCTGAAAAAAACTATTAACTATGAAAAATCCCGGAACATTATGGGACATGGGAATATATATTCGGATACCCCACGATACGAAGGACCAAATTTTTTTTGAACATCACTTTTCCGGCCGTCGTTTATAGTAATCAGTAGAGAAAAAATAAAACGATAGTATGTAATTAATAATAATAGTTTTATTACTATGTTATTTCCATAACCCAACCAAGAATAAATTAAATAACAATCTATGTCCCAGCCCAATTCATTTCATTATTATGCCTACATTAATTAAAAAGGAATGCAATGCAACAACTTGAGTATTCTTTTAACGCTCATTGAGCAAGCACGAATGAATTATTGTGACCATAAACAATCAGAAACAGATATATATTCGAATAATTAAAATGGATGCGCACTTGACTTTACACCCGCACGTGCCGCACGAAATGCTTTTTAAGAATTCTTTGTTTGAAAACGTATACAACTATGGACACCGATTGGTATCGTATGCGTGCTAATGAAATCATCAGATCAAATAATACAGCGCGGTGCGGTTCTGATGCCGCACTACGAAAAAAAACGCTAATGCGATTCTGTTTATGTAGATAGAAAGTGAGCAAAGCTTTCACAAAAATACGCTGCGTGGGGCGTTTGTGGCGCGTGCCAGTGCGGTTTTCCTTTAGTTAGTATTTATTATAAATAACCCAAAAGGGCACATGTATGAAAATGAAAATAGAGACCTACATAATATGTACGTATTTTATATAACTCATCAATGTGATAAGTAAGATAAAAATTATAGTAAGTAAGTCATTATTTCGATTTCTTTGCGTCTTTGCCGAGCATTTTTCTCCTCTGAGCCAACATATGGCCATATAAGAAGGGGAAAATGGGAATGTATAAGAACATGTAGAAGACTAAGAAGTAATAGTAATTGAAGACTGCATTCCACGCGTTAGGCATAGATATTGTAAGAAGTTGTTTCTGCTCGATCTCCTCCAAAGAGTGATACATGCACAGGAGCTCTCCTGTTATTCCGATTGGGTAGAGTATTAAGAACGTGGAATATCTGCAAACAAAGAAATGTTCTTTTATTTATGTGTTTTTTTTTAGATCAAACAACATCTTTAGGGTCGTACCTATGACAGAACCTCACTCAAGCATTACTTAAAACTACACTTGGGAGCAAATAAATCGAGCCACTTCCTTTTTTCTAGGGTTATTAGGGTAATTTGTTGTTAACTTTTCATTTCAAATTAAAGTTTAAAGGGTAGACTAAAATTTTCGCATTTAATTTGCTTATAACATTTTGATTATACTCCATTAAGAAAAGGTTAATTAGAGGATTTGTTTTTTTAACATGGTTTTTAATTGTTTTTTTCTGGACTGTTTTAACCCTACAATTTTCTATAAAAATTGCCGTTTCATTCAGGGCCAATATTTTATCATTCAATAACTTACCCTCATTGTAAAGGCTATTAAATAAACTCTTAGGCGTTATATAGGTTTTGAATTGATACCATAATACCAAAAATAATAACCACTTTAAGTGAAACAAGGAAGTGCCTCGATTTATTTGCTCCCAAGTGTAGTTTAACACCATTATATTGATTGAAACTAGTAACGCTTTAGTGCAGTTACTATAAATGGATTATTAGCATAAGTATAAAACTGGTTTAACAGATTATTTGGGATTTTTTAAATGAAAATCTTAATATTTATGTTACCTGAGGAACAACAGCGGCTGTGGCACACTATTAATCAAATTGAGTGTGTAGTAAGCATATCTTATAATTTCCGTGATGGACCAGGCGAGTATACACAGAGGCAAGCCGGGGCTGACGGGGGCTGCTTCAGTGGCTAGTAGACAACCACATACTAGGAAGACACGCGAATATACTTGTGGCAACACCACGGCTACTCCAGACGGTACTAGGCCTATTAGGGAGTGAACCACCTGAAAAAAAAAACAAAAATACACGAGTAACGATGAAACAAAAGAATCCAGGTTTTATTAAGTCGTAATTAGAGTTCCAGAGTGTCCATATCTATTTAATAATATAATAATACCGGGTAAGTACCTACTATCGATTAATCGATAAGTACTTCTATTATTTCGGTACCAAACAATGTTTTGAGACAACCACTTCAATTTGGTTCCCTAATCTTTTCTAGCACCAAAATGCATAGTGTGTGTTATTAAGATTGTTCCTGGTCGCACGCGCGACAACAGCTGAGCACGGGGGGCTGGGGTTCGATCGCGGGAATGGGAATCGGCTAGCCCCCAACCCCAATGGAACTTATAACTGGCAAAATGTGGTGACAAAACACCTTCGCCTATCCCTTCGAGCAACACAGGCATAATGGTACGTCATCGGATATGTTGGTATGCCTACCTATATCTTGTGTAATTATATGAAAGTCACGTTGGTAGCCCAAGTAGCACAAAATAGCTTTATAATGGATGGATAACACAATTCGCGTATTCTCAAAGCCTTATAAGAAGTGTAACATAAGGCGCTATACAGCTCTAGTAATGCTAATTTGGGCACCAAATTATAGAGACTAGTTTTAAAGTGGTATTTTAGCAGCATTATACTAGTTGGCTACCGGAAGAATAACCGAATTGTATGAGCTGAGATAACAGGTTAAAGCAGTGCACGTATCTTAAGGGCGGTTCTTATACTTCTATCTTATATATCATTAAAATTAAAAGGGCAAAATCAAAACATATGCAAATGTTTTTTTTTTTCTGTTAGTAAACTTGAGTGCAATAAAATCGCACACCATGACTTTTTTCAGTTGAAGCTTTTTTTCATGAATAACATAACATTGAACATAGAAAAAATTGTGATGCTAATTGAAAGTTAATTTCAATACCTTGCTAATGAGACCAAAAAACAGAATACAAAATACCCGGGGTTTAGGACACAAAACCCAGCATACATCTACCCATCATTTCGCTTTGCGGAGAATGAAAATCAGACATAAAAGTATTGTTCAAAATGTTTATTAATAAGCTGTATCTCCCCCCCCCCCCCCCCCTAATTACAGCTCTTTTCATTCAGGGCAACACCTTCCGTAAGCAACTCTAAGAGGCTGGTTATTAGCTGGATTTTATGCTGGTTATTGGACTTATTGCTTGTCAAAATTGTTCTCGGCATAATGTTTGTACAGATAAAGACTATAGAATATTACGATGAAATGATTTTAAACAGCACCAATGTACACCGTTAAAAAGTTGTTACCCATATGAATGGTCGTTATACAACATGGAACAGCATTAAACTTACAGTTTTGTGTTATACAGCTTTATTAAAAGCTGTAGGTACAGAGTCATAAACAATATCTGTAATAAAACCTTTGGCTCCACAAAAGATTGAAAAAGAAGATTAAATAGCTTTAGGAACTAAAAGTTAGAAAAAAACCTGCTATACAGAAGCAAGACGTTGCTAAAAGCCTTCAAATTCTCTAATGAAGCTAGAAGGAAATTTCTGGTCTCCAGTTTTTCCATTAAATCGATTTTGTGTTACATTACATCACTCGTGTGAGTTTGCGTTTATACAATTGTTGGGTCATTAGGTACTTTAGACGACGTTAAAACATGTAGGTACAGTAGGTAGACATACTTGAAATTGTTTACCAATTACGTAGGTAGTTAGGTGCCCACCTATAAGCTTTTGTAAACTAGGTACTTGTAGATAATTATAATCTACGACCTTTTCTGCCACATATAATACCACTTCATGTGTGGTTTAAAAACAGTGTGATCACAGTCACAGCAAAAAGTGAAGGCATTTGGGACCAAAGGTGTAGTGTAGCTAAGGGGAAGATTCTCAGACCGCACGTTGACTTTGCTATTGTAATATATAATAACGTGAACCTTATTCGTATAGCATTAAATAAATGCGTGTTTTCGAGTGAAAAGCTTGCTCACATTTGCTTATACGAATATGGACATTATATGTTTTGCAATAAGGTTCTCATTCGTATGGAACGCTTACTTTACTATAAAGATCAAAGTGCGATTTATGAATCTTGCCCTAAGACGAGATTTCGGGGAAGTATGAGAAGGTAGAACAAAGGTTTAGTATAGGACTTGTACTATTATTTGTGTTCTATGGTATAGGTTGCAAACTTGCAACAGCTTGCTACATATTAGTACGTCCTAATCTGTGATTGCAACAGTGGCAAGCATTTACCGTGCATTTACCTGAACCTATCTAACTTTTGCCTGTAAGTGTAACTTGAACTTCAAACATTTACTTAATAAAATAGTTGAATCATCATGCCTATTAGCTGGCGTATAATGTAAACAATAAATATCACAAAATTATAAAGAGATGAGATGGAGGTCATGTTTTTGTGCCATATTCCGACCAAAACAAACTTTTCAATAAAAGTTTACTTAATATTGTGTTTATTTAGATAATGTATCGTACTTTTCGGGAAAACTTGTTATTCATCATAATTGCTTTGTAAATACTTCCTGTCTTTGCCATTTTCACACCTTTTCAGTTAAACTATGATTAACACAATCGTGCGAATGGCGAGGCGAGTGACGACCTGTGACGAGGCGTATACATAATATATGTGAATATGTGTGTTCGTTCGGTATGAGTGAGTGACAGTGCGAATTCAATGTTTATTAGGTACCGACACATTCATGTACCTACTTAACTGTTACTTTAAAATTACTGGAAAATTGTTGATATTTGCCTAGGGGGTCATTTGGTTGAAAATGACCTCCCTTACATCACCTTATTGGATTGCCGACGAATCTCCAATAACCCTGTATAATAAAATAGTGCCGAAATCAAAACCGTTTAATGAATATTTTTGAAAAATGTTTCTGATACGAGGTGTGGGAACGAGTCTGATGCCGAAATCATCGTTTTTTGAATTTTTGTCCGTTTGTTGGATATACATTACTTACCTATGTTCCGGATTGGCGCAAAAACTACTGAATAGATTATGTTCAAATGCACAAATATTCCTTAAAGGTCTAATCATCGAATAAGCTATACCTACTATCACGCAATTGGCTATGGGGGAATAATGCAATATTGCATTATATCCGTATTCCTCAAAAATTTACCGCGTGTATTAATTAGACGAGAAAAATTGTTTTATTATTGCAAATTATTAGAGATACGGATTTAACCTCTGAAATGAATATCATAGCGCTTACTTACAAAAATAACTATACAGTAAATCAGAATGACCCTTGGTTTCAAAACGTCCCTTTCCCAAGACATTTGTGTACAAGAATGGCAATTTTAGTCAAATTGTCGACGTAGTCAACAGCCTAAGCCGGTTCCACGTCCGCCCAGTAAGCGATGTTTCGTGAGTTCGATCCCCAACAGACTGATGTTAACTTTTGTGATTGTTTTTTTAATATTTTTTTAAAGATGCTGTAAGATTTCCTAATAATTAAATTATAATTAAACACTGATCGTCATCATTGGGCATCAATTGATGACGATCAGTGTTCATATTTTTTTTTAAACTACCCCGGAGCACCGCACTCTGCCATCACTAAACAAATAATATTGTTACAAGCAAACTTGTGCCGTGCGTGGTCAATGACGGCGGCATGCATACTGGTGCAAGTCTAAACTTGCGCAAGTAAATCGTATTGAGTATGGTTACCCCGTCAGGGTATTATGTTCTGTGATGGTTACCATTCCGTTTACGATACCTACTCTTCTATGATTTTAATAAATACTTTTAATCATATTTTGTAAGAACATAAATAGCACTGGTACAGTGCTTGTCATAAAAGGGACCATCAACAAAGGATTTTGGAACACATGATTATAAGCCCGAACAGGGCAAAAGCCTTCTCATTCCCTTTCTCTCTGTCTAATGCTGCAATAGACTTGTTTATTTACCCATAACGGTTGCTAACCACATAATTATACTAGAACATTACTTTATAAATAATGCTTTGGTTAAAATGTACTTTGATATGTAGTATAAACCATACATATGCATTAATACGCATAATTATAATGATTTTAAATACAATGACAAGACAGTAAATACAAACACAGTAGGTAAGTACCTAAATAGTAATTTATTCTTTAATTTGAGTGAGTATTAGCACAACAAACGGTGTGTAGAATAAATACATCTCACATTTTTTACCCTGTCCTCATTTTAGCACAGTTGATTGTCGTTTTTTTTTTATGAGACATAATCTGTGTTAGATAACTATGGTTAGACATAGATGCAAAAGAAATTATAAATGTTTTGTTTTCCTTTTAAAGTACAAACCCTTTCCAATTATCCTTATCTATAAAAATCAATGCCACTTTTCGTTGTAATTTTATATCTCAAGAAGAACGGATGGACCGATTTTGCTAATACTTTTTTTTTGAATATTCCTTGAAGTATGAGGATGGATCATATGGGGAGAGAAAAAAAAATGTTAGGCTGTATGAAGTTCGTGGGGTCAGCTAGTAAATTATATTAATAAGGTGCATGTTTTCTGCTGAAAGGGAATCAATTTCTCTATTTAAAATATTACTACTGTTTATTTTACATATGAATAAGTTTTTAATGGTAAGCTTATTTTCTACAGCATGAAATAGTATGTATTTCTGCTTACCAAATTGAAGTGGTTATGTTTCTGAATTATTAGTCATTAGTTTAATGCAGTAAATACTAGTTCAATCAACACAGCCTATCGCTACCGTGCTGTGTACCACTGCTGTACATAGGCCTCTCCCAGGCTGCGCCACAACACCCTGTCTTCCGCCTTCCGCATCCAGTCTGTCCCAGCCACCTTTTTAAGGTTGTCAGTTCATCTAGCTAGAGGGTGTCCTACACAATGCTTGCTGCTTGCCAAATAATAGATAAATGTTGTTAATACTATAAATTTACCTCAAGTACTGCAGCATTTTGGAATATAACCACAGTTGTTTTAATTAACGGCCAGAAGGTGTCCAAACTTCCACGATTTAGGAAATGTGAAAGTGTTTGCAACAGCATGTATGACCATCTGAAACAAACATTGGTTATGTTAGCTATACATATTTTACCATGTAGTACTTGCTCTCCTCTGAAACATAATAGAGACAGAAGGAGGAGAGGTGTAAAATATTGCTATTCTATTATTAATATTATTATGTAAATACCAAAACTCAAGACACTCACTTTCATCTGCTATAATAATATAATTAAATTATCACAACAAAAATACAAAACATGATAATTAATTCAAGCATTCTAAAATTTACAATACTTTTAAAATAAGTTTTTAGTAGTAACTATGTAGGTACTATTAGTGTAACTAATTCGTTCATGGGAAATTCCTTTAATTCACTAACGTTAATAGAAAACAATCAATAAAATTTATAAGTTGACTATACATAAATCTAACAGTACTTACCACATAATCAATATGTACCTAACAGATTTTGTTTTTCTTGTGTTTTGAGTGTTAAGAATAGCTTACAATTACTTTTGCATAATAGGTAATAAATGTAATAATACAATCATGCTATTTTGTTAGCCGGTAGGAATTATTTAAACTTTGAACTTACCCCAAAGTTTGGATACCGTTGTATGCTACAAGATACAATTTTCCTATAGTGGAGGGTCCTGAACTTTTAACATGTTTTGTACTTTTTGCAGACATGTTATCAAAAAGTGACTTATCTTTCAAGCAAGAGCTCCTTATAATTGATAAATTTAAATACACAACTTTTTACTACATTCACCAATGCCGAGTAAAGTAGGTAACGTCTCACTACGTGAGTGAAGATTTGAAGAATCTGACACTTCTGAGTTCTGACCACATAGGCAGCGTTCCGAGTTGGGCTGTCATCGATTTGAGCGCCCTAGCACCCGTACCTACCGAATTAGCGTGAGCGCGATAACGATGTCCCGTGAATCGTCTTAGATGACGTCTTGACACGCGACATCTTGCGATAACGCCGACCATGCCCTAAATTAATATCACCGTGAGCGCTGTCAAAAATGATGGTAAACTAAAGCGGCATTTTCGAAATTATGCTGTGCTGTTATGTTATTATTGTGCTGTTTGTGTTTATTTTTTTTTATCATTGTTAAACATCGCTCAAAATCAATGCTTTGCTTTCCTTTCAATTAAAGCACCTGCCATCTAATCTCACCACCCTTGGTTGACTGGTAGAGAATGCCTAAGGCATTAAGTCCGCCTTTGTACCTTTTGTGCGAAAAGTTATAAATAAATAAATAATAAATAAATAATATCAGAAATGAGTTATAAACTCATGCGCATTATGTTTAATTATTGTTGCATCTATGTTATTTGTAATTCTTGGTAACAAATAAGAGTGTAATTGTAGTTTTATTAATTCTTTTTAACAAAGCCAATAATATTGACACACATATAAATATTGTGAACCCCGTGGGTATGTTTTAAAGTGATACAATAAAATATGAACATGGTATTTTACTTCGGGGTAAATCTTTGTCGGGAGCATGTAAATACGCTAATATATTAAGTTCTTCGATGTCCGTTTCATCCCTGGACGAATTGTCGTTCTCAAACTCAAAATCTCTAAATCTGAGTTATCCGAGTCGATAGAGTAATCCAACAAAATAGAAGTGCCAAAGCGTTAAACTTTCATTTGCAGAGTAATCGGTCTTTTTTGTGCAAGGTTTGAGGTTGACGTTGAGCGACCACTGTGAGCGCGTTCACGAGCGTTCCGAATTGATGACAGTTCTAAACTGTCATAATCATGATAATTATCTAATACGGAACGCAAAATATCGATGTGATTGCTGTGAGCGCTCACGTTCTAATTCGGAATGCAGCCTGAGTCGAGTGAGTCCGGTGACTTAATCCCTAGCTCAATGCTTATTCCTAGCCGTAGACAGAGAAACTAATTCCTAGCTCAATGAGTGAATGAGTGAGTCACTGACCTATAAATCTATGTCAATGCTTCTGACAGACGGTTGATGCGGTGACGTTCCGTGAGTGACGTTCTCAGACTAAGGAAAACACTGACCTCTAGCGTATTTTAATAGAGGTCAGTGAAGGTAAAGAAGTCTTCTTTTCTTTTTTTTTTCCTTTTTTCTTCTTCCTTAGTCTGAGGATCCGGATGGTCTGAGGTGACGCTTACGGGATGACGTTTCTCTTGTCACTTCAACTCTGGCGTAATGCAGGTCTCACACATATAAAGCGTCTCACGAAAGAAGTCACGCAGCCGCGGTTCTAAAAGCATGCGACGGAAACGTGTATATTTATTTATTCATGTTTAACATCATAATATTACGGATTTATTATATATTTATTAACGGACGATTCGCCTGCAGTGTTGCCAACAACTCAGGGCCTGATGTCGCCATTTTTTAAAGTAGCGTAGACCTCAGACACTGACCTCTATTAAAATACGCTGGACTGGCTATCGCTATCAATTTCATGTGCCTATTTGAAAATCGCCATTTTGGCGCTGACGGCAGCAGTGTGGGGGAATGGAACTAATACTAGTGATGTATAACAAAAGGTTTGTTATCGATAAAAACTTTTCTGATATCGACCACAATGATAGAAATATTACCAACGCTATTGTTACAGATTTCCTATAAATTAAATTGGTTTAGGTAATTATTAACATGTAACATTCGTGTTGTCTTTTAAACGTAACATGTTTTTAAAAACGTGAAATACGTTTTATAACATATGTTAAGATTTACTAAAATTGTAGATAATTGATTTAAAACAATATAGGCATATATTTTGTTAAATGTTATTAAAACACAGATAAAAAGACATGTCTGCACTAGTTGAGTACCTAACTAAACTAATGAACTATAGATAGTCGTAATAAGCAGATATTTTACGTAGAAAACATAACTTGAAATAGCAGTATCTAGTACTGTTTATGGACTGTAATAATAAGTATCACATGTCCGGTTGACCCCTTCCTTCCTTGTTCTCCTTAATCGGATAACAGTTCACTATAGGATCAATAAATAATAAAATTCTGTAAAATAGTAAATTACTACGATAGAAATAGTAATTAATAAGATAATCCCTTCCTATAAAGAGTGCACAATAAGATATTATTACTAGTCAGATACCGCATGTTGCCATGTGATAAGAGACACAATAACTTTCTATTAGGTCTGTAATTACGGTAATTAACTTGTAACAACTTAATTACCGCAGGGGAGGGGGACAGGGAGATAAAAAAGCATTCTCAAATCACAAATTTTATTAAATTAAAAATTACTGTCGAGCCATTTTTTCAACGTAGTCCGTGACTGATGTTTTAAGAAACATGCTTCCGTGAAGTGTTTAGAACACAGATAATGATACATTGTCGGAGTCCAGTTGACAACCTTCATATTTTTTAACCAAAGTTTGAGAGTGTAATCGGAGGGGGACCTGTAATTAAAGGAATCATTATAGTAGGTATGGGTAAAAAATTATAAATTATATACATTTATATCTATAATTATATAGAACACTTAATGAGAATTATGAATCATAAGTGTTAAATTATTTTTTATTGACTCTAATAATAATAAACCTTGAAGTGTTTTGCTATTATTAGAGATCATTATAATGTGCGTATCATTATTTTAACATTGATGAGCATGACTTTTGTTTTACATCATAATATTACGAAAGTATCGATATGAATTTTGACATCCCTAACAAAAGTTATTGATTATAAAAATGTTCGTAAAATCCCGTAAACTCGAATAGTTTACGTTTATTATTGTAAGAATACACTGTTTTAAGCGGTTTTCTAATAAGCATTTATGTTTTAGATTCACTTACTTGTGAAAACTGACACCACTGCCCTTTTCGTATCGTGTTTTACAATATACGCACGATTTCATGTTGGACGAACAATACAAGCTATGATACAATCACTGTCACTATTATAACACTTTAATTTATATCACAATCACAGTAAACACTTTAGAAAACTTTTTATTCCGCAGAGACACTTAGCGTAAAATCAACAAACAACGGCCATTTGCAATCTTATTAGTTCTCAGAACTCTCACGTCTGTCACTGGGGGCGCTTTGAATCGGCACAGCAAATAGCTGTCATTTTGTATGGGATAGCCAGTCCAGCGTATTCTAATAGAGGTCAGTGACCTCAGAACAATACTTTAGTTATTGTTCTGAGGCGTAGACAGAGAAAACTATAGACTATAGTGCGTTTCACGAAAGAATTCCCTTCGCCGTTATATTGGCACACCTGACTGTCAAGAACGTCAAACGCTAGACGCATCGTAGGCTTTGTTGAGTTTTTCCAAGATTTATAGTTGTTTTACGGTTTTAATCACGCCGAAGACACTTAAAAGTGGCGAAAGAGAGTTGGTGTTGAAAGTCAAAACGTTTTGTGAGAGTGAAAAACGTAACAAAGCGCCAATAATTCCATTAGAATGTGTGAGACTTCGCGTCGCCGCCATAAAATAGGGTTGCCATTGCCAGAACTAGATGCTCCCTAGTCCCCGCTGCTACCCCGTAGGTGCCTACCTACACCTTTTAAAATAAATAAAGACCATAAAGAACCACCTATCTACGAAGTCGATTCATTGTTAAAAGAACACGGTCATAAAGTTGTAAGACTTCCTCCTTATCATTGTGACCTGAATCCAATCAAACTCATATGGAGTCTTTTGTAAAGGCAAATTGCTGAAAAAAACGTGGGTCAGGAAGCAAAAAATATTGTAAAAATTACTGAAGTGGCAATTTGCAGTAGCACGCCAGAAGAGTGGATAAAAGAATGCAGCCACGTAGAAACCATAGAAGATAAGTACTTCAACAATGGAGTAACTGTTGATAACAAAATAGATCGATTTATAATAGAAGTAGGAGATGACTAGATATACTATAGGAGATACTTCAGACGATAGTGACCCTGGAGATAGTGCTATATCGGGTCCTTTGGAGGAACACAGTTATTTTAAAAAGTAATTTTGTTGTTAATCATTACAGCTTATTAAGAACTTTCGCAAATAAATAATTATTATGGTTATATTAAGAGTTTAATTTTATGAATACTTATCTTTACGCGTAAGGTATAATTTTCTATAGACCTTTGTTGAAAGGTGACCAAACAAAAAGAACAACCAAAATAAATTTTCGTTTTCAATTTATACTGATTTATTGGGTAATATAATTTTCACAGCCTGGCAGCACTCATTTAAGCGCTACCAACATTACAGCGAAGGGACTTCTTTGATGAAACGCACTATACTGCTCAGCGTGTCGCTGTAAGGGACAGAAAATCAAGGTACCTGAAACTTTAGGGTTACCCCCTTCAAGATGATTTTACCCCGAATATTCAGAAGTTTTTCAATTTCTATTGTCTACTTTGTACAAACGCACAGGCTTTATAAATAGAAATAACACATCAAAGTCAAAATAGTTTATTCTTAGTAGGAATTCTTTCACCTACGGGAAAAAGGACATTTAAACTAAACCTGAGATACAGCATAAAAAAAATATTTTTATTACCCGATTTACAAAAAAGGTATTACTTTGTTATAATAATATGAGACAACAACCACACAAGGTCTTCAGGTCCCGAACTAGGAAGAGCCTGTACTACCTGCCTGCCTACCTGCCCGATGACTGATATACATATACACACCCAGACACAGGTCAAACAGACATGTTCATGCACACAAATGTTTGATTTGTCCGGGGATCGAACCCGGGAAGGCAGGGTCGCTACGAACTGCACCAACCGGTCAGTCATGTTTCATGAAATCTAAACAAGTAAAACATATTATTTAACCGACTTCAAAAAAAGAAGGAGGTTATTAATTCGACACACGTATGCATGTGATATTATTGGAATTGCAAGATACTGACTTACGATAATATATTAGGGCTTCCAATCAAATGTACAAAATTATATACAATATGTATGTTTGTACGTTTGTATGTATGTTTGTCCACGCATTTCTCCGAAACTATTTATCGGATTGTGATTGTGTTTCTTTTATTGGCTTACATTTATGTAAGCACGTGTCATTTTCTGCCCCATAATGTGTTATTTTAAATCACATTATTTGTTGTTAAATAATTACAGATTAATATAGACCTAAAATCGTTATTTAGCTATAAAACAATATTAAAATAATTTTAACTGTCAAACTCGCAATCATGGCGTCATACCCACATTTATTGTATAAAAGAGCGTGTCACCTTGATTGCGAGTTCAGTTTTGTGTGCAACGTTCGTGGAGTTAACATCATCCGCTACCGAGTAAGTTGAATCTTGTAACGTTTATTTTGGATACTATATAATTGTTTAAATCTATGCTGATAAATATTGAATATGTTATAATAAGATAATAACTGCAATTTATATTGCAATATTATGAATGTTTGTAGTAAATAAAACAAAATATATATGAACTAGTCTTTTATTTTACATTTACTTCAACTTAGGGAACCGTGTAAGTAACCGTGTAATTTTGTTCAGTCTCTCCATTGGTACCGTGGACGTAGACACAACAGTGCTTGCTGATTGTAAGGCCTTTAAATAAAATAATACCACAATATTATCAATAGATGATGATTTTGATGAGTAGATATTTTATAAATAATCACATATCTTTCTTACCTCAACAGGAATAGCTTCAGGATGTAAATATGTTTTATTTCCAACTTTCATAAAAGAAGTGTTATGAAAAAAGTGTTGGCTGCATATTTTAGAGCTTTTATTTGGTACCCAGTTATTTCATTTAGTTGCTTTTATGCATAATTCCCGTGATTCTGGTTTGACGGGAAATCTGAAAGTTTTTGACTTTTTAATACCAACTATAAATACAATATTTTATACTATAAATAGGTACTAAAAGGTAAAGATGTATTTTCGCGCCCGGCGAAAAGTGGAACAAATTTGCTGCCAGCGCTATACATTGCACTCTAATAAAGCATTTATCAGAATTTATTGAAGAAGGTAATTTATTGTAATATATTTTATTGGTGTACTATTTTCCCCTAAAATGGGGTAGTATCCGAGTAAAAAGTAGGCAGCACTGAGCTTGGAGGTTATGTAAATCACAATATGTAATAAACACATAATTCAGCACTCATTTTATCTTAAAACAGCTGTATATAGTAGTTTAACAGTTTATAAACCATATTAGTTGAAAACTTCCATGGTCTTCCACCGAATAAACCGAAATATTTAGCTACTTACGAATGAAAGGACAATCCGGCAATTTTCTTCCTAGTATCACTTTTGCAACCAAGAATACTGTACCGTACCATTTTGCAGCAATAGCTAAAGTCAATCCTCAACAATAAACACAAAATCGTCCGTATTTTTCGAAATAACTTATTAAATAATTTAAAATATCGTCGCAACCACTTTTGAATGCGTATCAAACGTTAAACTTTGTTTATCATTTGAAGTGCTCACCATAAAATACGTGACACACGATAAGGGACAAAAAATATTAGGCTCTGTCTCTTTTCTTTACAAGCATCTTGTATATTTTTTTCTTTTTCTTGTGTAAGTGAGATAGAAGATGCCCCGCCAGCAGTCTATAGTTTTCTCTGTCTACGTTGAGTAGCCTAATGTAGCTGAATTTCAGCTGCTGTAGCCTAAAGTAGCCTAAAGCCAAAAAAATGCAATGAATAAAATAAAAATTTAGTATACATATCAATTATTTATTCATACCTAGAGTTCATTAAAGTTTAACAACGTGAAACATAAAAGCCAGCGCGAGCGGAGGCCTAAACCGCCACCCGCGCACCCGCCGGCCGCTCGCTTTGACACGAGGAAACACTCGCCCACAGAAAATATATACCCTGCACTCGCCACTCTCCGGCACGCGCGCGACGTTGCCGCTTTGTTACCTAGGTATCTAAGGTCAGTTTAATTTATTTACAAAGGGTTGTTGTTGCGTTTTACTCTGATTTGAAAGCTAGTTTGTTTGAAAAAAAAAAGTAATTTTTGGTGCTTTTTATTTTTATACCGTATCGAATGAATACTAAACACGTATAGTATACGTAGTGTAATTTAAGAGCGTTTATACCTTATGAGTGGCAACGTCGCAATTCAGTGTCATATTTCGTGGTTTTCAATTTTTATCATTTAATCGGAGCTATATTTTAAAAATCTGTTTATTTAACTTTTTAGAATTATGTGAAAACTGTGTAAAAGGTAAGAAATCGTTGCGTTTACAGTTATATTTATATGCAAATAATACATTGGAAACTTGCAGGGCGTTATTTTCATTGTAAAATAACTGTAAGCATTACGGTTACTTACTTTTTAAACACTTTCACGTAATTCTAAAAAGTTAATTAATCAGCTTTTTAAAATATAGCTCCGATTAAATGATAAAAATTGAAAACCACGAAATATGACACTAAATTGCGACGTTGCCACTCATAAGGTATAAACGCTCTTAATGCCCCTCTGTCATATCAACTCTGTATATCACATAGGTAACAGAAGATGATGCGATTTTTATGTACACGTATGTATTTTATTCAATTCAAATAAATCTGCTAGCACTATAATATGAGTCGTGCTGGAGATAGAAACAAAGGGGTAATTTCAATACCCGGAAAACACAGAATAAGTCGTCCCAAAAAAGAATTAGATAACTTTGATATACAGGGTGTTCGACAGAACGTTGAACATACGAAAATGACAGATAGGTGGGGTAGTCTGCAATCTACCTAGCCCAAATCATTTGACGTAGGCCCCATAGATTTTTTATTTAGTTTTTTTTTTATAACCGATTTTTATGAGTTTGAAAACTTTGAAGTAAGATTACTTTATGTAGGATAGACGAAACTGGCAACATTTTTTTTGTTTATGTCTCTACTGTTGGTAGATTCCTCGAAAACTATTGTTTGGTGCAGATAATAGCTAGTTAGATTTCGGGAGCGAAGCGATGATTAAAAAATAAAACCTTGGGACTCGTTTAACTAAGAGTTTATTAGCATGAACGACCCGCGTTTACAGAGTTCGATGTAAGACCACTTATTCTATCTTAATTATATTGTCTTAACATTCTAAACTTATCTAGAAGCTGGTGGTCGCACGCTTGCAGGTGGCCCCCGCGCATACCGTCACGTACGACTGATAGCAAAAGTGCTAGATCAACGTCTAGACATTAGAGCGCTACCACAGCGTTAGGTTTGGAACATAACTCCTCCCCTCTTGGACCGAAGTTATCGGAAAAATCAGGGATTTTCCGAGAACTTGGCATAATTATACTGTAAAATATTAAAATGAACATAATAATCGTAACCTGAAAATAATAGAGTCAATTACACTAATAGTATAGGTCTTTGATTAACTCTACCTTCCTCCGGTTGAGCGGGATTGTCTTCTATACCTCTCGGACGACGATCCTGCTTTTTACACATTTTTTTTATAGCATCTAAATACTTATAGATAATTATAGCTACTGACAATAAAATGACGACCGCGTACAATACATAAAGAGCGGCACTAACACTATCACTTTTGATTTCACTTTTTACGTTATTAGCACTATTCTTCATAATATAATTTAATTGACGTATGTCATCCAAATTAACCCCCTTTAGGTTTAGAGGTTCGATCTTTGCTGCGTCAAGAGTTAGTTCTCGTAAGTCAGGTAAGTTTAATATGGGAACAGGCATATAATCCGCTTGTAGTGAGTAAGGGCGTCGTCCATGAATGTGGATGTTATCTATAAAGACATCACATTGCTCTTCTATGGTTATTAGGTATGTTCCTCGTATGCGTTCCTTCGTTTCATCATTGTGACAAGTCTGCGATATGACTTGGTTGTGTTTTGAATACACTATCCAACTATTGGGACTAATTCTTTGAAGTTTTAGGAACTCAGATTGTATCTTACGTGGGAAACAGCGTGACGGATTATGGTGGTATTCCATTAGCTGTTCGATACATGTTTCTTCCATATACTGGACTAGTTTGTCTTCAGAGCAGAGGTATTCTTTAGCTGTTATCTCTCGGCATGGTTGTTCAATTGGACGATACTTTGACCCTTCTACTAGTAGATAAGGAAATTCAGGGATAACAACAAAAGTAAGGTTTAAGGAATCGTCAGACATAGGAAGGGAATACAGTTTGTAGTAACTATAAGTAGCATTATAAATTAGTGGAACTTCGATAATAAATGTTATTTCTTCATTTTTAAGATAAGCTTTTACAGACAATGATTCTTCTATATTAATTAAATTTTGTTCATTTACAGGGTACATCAAATTATCATATTTGCTTATATGTTTTAACACATTCAACATTTCATTGGGATTAACTACGGCCTTATGTAAAACAGATAATTTGCTGAATCCAATGGTCGTTTCAAGTTCACTAAGTTTTAAATAGAGTGTCCTAAAGTTTACAATAAACTGATTAAGTAATCTAAATACATAGGTCATATAAATTGAGTGATTATCTTTTGTAGTGAGATTAGCTACAAGGCTTTCAATTAATTTAATACGTTCGTTTATTTTTTTTGTATTTTCATTCAATAATTCAGTAGAGTTCAGAAAGTGATCCAACATTTTAGATATCACAGTAAATTTATTAGATATGGCTTGTTCTTGAGTCTGCATATTATTAATTAAGTTATCATATCTAACTGCATCTTCGTGGTCAAGATTACCTGTTATAATTTTGATGATAGACCCTAGAGGGTTTACAATACCACGTCTAAATCTTTTAAATGGAATTAACTGCTGTAATTTTTCTACAGTCTCATTTCGAATATACTCCACCTGCGTTTTAAGACTCATGAACTCATACGATTTGTTTGGGTGTAACATTTGGTTAAATTCTGAGTATTTTTGAATATTAAAAGAAAGATCAGTACTTATGCCTTGAAGGTTGATTATTTTAATAATGGCCCATTTATCATATTGTATAAACGCTGTACCCAACTTCACCAGGAGAATACCAGGGTTTTGGTTAATCTTTACTGCTTGAAGGGCCTGGCTTGGGAGAGTCCAAGTTTTCGTTGTCCATACCACCAGGATCAAACACCACCTGCGGAGGACGTTTTATGTTTTTAACTGGAACTTTAGTATCTCTATTTTTAGCCTTAATCGGTACAATGTTACGTTCTATCTGACCTGTAACCATGACTTTTTGAAACCTAGGTTTATCTTTAGCTTGTCTTTTATTTACGGCTTTAGCGAAGACCGGTTGTCCTATTTCTAAGGCTGGTCCTGATTCGCCTCCCCGCTTGGCTATAATTTTTTTTTTTTGACTATTTACTTTTTCGGATATGTATTTATAAATTGCCTGTGTTCTTTTCTTATGATCCCTAATTAGTTGCTGATTGTATGCTTTATCAAATTCGGAGTTAAAGGTGGAGTTTAATTCAGTATGACCAAACGCAGCTTCGAACGGCGTTAAATCAGTGGTACTATGGATAGTGTTATTGTAAGCCATAACAGCATAGGTCATAACTGATGCCGCGTCAGTAAACTTCTTTTCATATTTTGCTAATCGATATATTTCTATTATTGTAGAGTGAAAACGCTCTATCAATCCCATAGAATTCGGATTATTGGGTGTACCTATGTGTAGTTTAATTTTATGCAAATCCGTCAGTTCTTTTAATAATTCGTTATTAAATTCTGTTCCCGGATCGGAACTTATTTTCTGCGGTATGCCGTAAAAAGAGAAGTATTTCATTAATGCTCTAACCACTTCGGGTGTAGAGCGAGATGCAATTTCTATGGCTTGCCCCAATTTGCTAAAAGCATCGATTAATGTTAAATAGTATTTTGATTCTATACTAAACAGATCGATAAATATTTCCTGAAAGGGTGTGTTCTGGGTTTGTGTGAGCTGTAATACAGGTTTAATTGGTTTTCTATCATACTTAGAGGTTTTACAGATATCACATGAATTAATAATGGCGGAAACGGTTTCGGATAAATTTGGCCAATGATAATTACGACGGATTCTTTTAACTGTTTCTGTAATACCGCGATGACAGGTCTTGCCTTCGTGTAACTTAATCACAATAGCTTTTTGTTCCTGCTCATCTTCGACGTAAATAACGCGCTCGGTACATTCATAGAAATTAACCATATCTTTCTTAAATAGTGTAACTATAATATTACTAAAATCTTTTCTATGTTCCGGATACTCAAAATAAATAAAATACTTCGTTTTTGGTTTTATGTAGTCTTTCAAAAACTGTTTAATGTGTTCGTGACTGTGAAGAGGCAAAAATACTTCTAACACTTTTTGTTTGTTCCTCGACAAGTTTCTTACTTGGAGCTCATTACGGAACCAGCCAAAAACTAGTATTTGGTTAGGCTTGGTATCTATTGCTTCATTTAGTATCGGTATTCCATGGCATTCGAGATCTTTGGCTGAATGAACTGTTTGTATGGTAGAAGATTCAGATGGTACAGGATAATTATTGGGTGATTTTTCCGAGTCAGTATCAGTGTCTAGATTAATAGTAATTGGACTAGCTGTCGCGGTTCTTTCAGAGTCGGTAATAGAAATAGTTCTGGAGTCGTCAGAATTTAGTCTGGTCACGTCTTCTAAATAATTTTGAATTCTCCTTTCTTTTTCGTCTATATTAACAATCATTGAAATGTCATCGGAATCATTAGCTCCACCTAGTGCATTAAGTTGAATTCGAGATAGCGCGTCTGCGGTGACGTTTTGTTTACCATTTTTATATATGACATTAAAATCGTATTCTTGTAACCGCAATCGCCAACGAGTCAGCTTGCTATTTGGTTCTTTAAGTTGATACAACCAGACTAGTGGTCTATGATCAGTATAAATGTCGAATTTATGTCCGTACAAGTAGGGTCTGAAGTGTTTTACGGCCCACACGATTGACAATAACTCGCGTTCAATCGTACTGTACCTTTTTTCTGTATCTGTCAAGGTCCGGCTGGCATATGCGATCGGTTTGTCACTACCTATACGGCCTTGTGACAAAACCGCGCCAATTGCGACTTCAGAGGCGTCGGTCGTTAATACAAACGGTTTATTCATGTCCGGATATTGCAATATTGGTGCGTTAATCAGGAGCTCCTTACATTTTTCAAAGGCCTCAGTAAACTTTTGATCTATTACTACTCTCTTACCCTTTTTTAAACAAGCTGTCAGTGGTTGTGTAATTTTGGAGAAATCTTTAATAAATCGCCTGTAATAACCCACAAAACCTAAGAATCGCTTGATTTCGGTCTGTGTTCGTGGTAAGGGGTATTTAAGAACTGCTTGTATTTTGTCGTTGTTCGGTCGTAGTCCGTTTTTTGTCAACGTGTGTCCCAAGTACTGCACTTCCCTGCGCAAAAATTCAGATTTGTCTAACTGAACCTTAAGGTTAGTTTGACGCAGTCTATCGAAGACAGAACGTAATTTTTGAATATGCTCTACTATGCCATTTGAATATATAAGAATATCATCTAAATAAACCAGGCAATGTATACCCTGTAGACCTCTTAAAACATTGTCAAGTGTCCTTTGAAAAGTTGCCGGAGCCGTTTTGAGGCCAAATGGCATACGGAGGAATTCGTAATGTCCATTTTGCGTAGAAAAGGCTGTTTTTTCACTGTCAGAAATCTCAATTTGATGATAACCGGACGCTAAATCTAATGTGGTGAAGTAATTGCTTTTGCCAAGTTTGTCAAATAAGTCGCATATATTGGGAAGTGGGTACTTATCGTCGATCGTTATGTCATTCAGTCGGCGATAGTCTATAACCATTCTATATTTCACCTGACCGGAAGCATCTGCCTTTTTTGGTACCAAATGAACAGGTGCACTCCAGGGTGAATGTGATTCTCGGATCACATTATCCTTGAGAAGTTTTTCGACCTGTCGTTTGATTTCTTCAGCCTGTGCTGGCGCTTGCCTGTAAGGTTTAATATAAATTGGATCTTCATTAGTAGTCCGTATATGATGTTTAACTTGATTTGTAAAAGTCAAGGGCAAATCTTCGCAGTAAAATATGTCCTTGTACTCGTAGCATAATTTACTAATCAGGTCATTTTCTTCTTCGTTAAGATGGTCAAGTCTCAATTTCTGTAAGTTCTCTGTAAGTAACGAGTCAATGTCAACGTCAGTTAAACCAGTTGTGTTATTTACTATACATTCTTCAGAGAAGTGGATAACCTTGAAAGGAGAAGTTATAGTTAAGTTTATCTCAAATTCAGTTGCGTTCTGAATTACAGTTGAAGCTAAATAATTTTCACACTTGACAATTGCAGCTGGCATTCGAACACTTTCATGAAACTGTGTGTAATCTAATACGGCAAAGCCGTCTTTCTGATTTACGGGCAGCCTCACTCGATGTTCGGTGCGCGGTTCAAGTTTAAGTTCAAGGTCAGTATTATAATTTATAGGAATATTGACGTCGTTTATCTTTAGAGTCCTGTCCTTGAAACATATATTAGCACTAAGTTGAGACATAAGGTCCATTCCAATCAACCCGTCATATCTATTGTCCACATCATAAATATAAAACTTATGATAACCGTTTACATTAAAAATTGAAAAAAAGGGGAATGTTAGCTACTTCACTATGTTCGCTAGTAGCATGTGTACTTGTAACTGTGAATGGTTCATAGAATTTTGATTGAGGGAAATATTCATCAACTTTTCTAGGACTTATGAAAGATCTAGTGCTTCCTGTATCTAACATAAATTTACCGTCTATCCTATCAGGAATGTATATATAAGGATGTTTAAGATTAGCGTCAAACATAAGTTCTATCATTTCGAACGGACTCGAATCAAATTTATTTGAAAATTTGGGACGTCTGTCGAACTACCTTTATTTTCAGTTGAATGCGAATCATCAACCTTTTCAGCAGTTTTCAGAATTTCAGCATTTGTGTTCTGATCCACGCAAGCGTCATTAATGTACATATTTGTATCGTCATAATTACAGGGTATCATGAAACATGTGCCGTAATCATTGTAAGTTGGGTCGTAATAGTACTGTTCATCACCAATATAAAGCTCATTTACAGGAAAACCTTGTGGCTGCTTAGCAGGTGCTGGAGCAGTTCTCATTGTCACATCACGGTCGTTCAATACATTGTTGGGATGACGGTAGCCCGAAGGTTGAGGGGGTCTATAGCCAAATTGTCCAGCTTGGGGTCTATAACCGAATAATTGAGGTTGTTTATTATAAAGGTTAACTGGTGGTTTAATTCCAAATTGCGGCAATTGCGATCGGAAACCTATTTGCTGATTAGGCATAATCGGACGCACAAAAACTTGATTAGGTATACCGAATTTAAATTGAGTTTGATTTGTATAGGCCTGTAACTATTATGTTGCAATTGAGGTGCTGTAATTGTAGGTTTCAGATCATTTGAATTAAAAATAATCCCTTTGTCGCGTGATGATAATATCTGATGACCTTGCGGCCGATGTTGCAACATTTTGCTGCGTAAATTATATTGTTCCTGGAAGTTAACTTCTTCGAGGACAATTTTTAAGGCTTCTTCCAGGTTACTAGGATTTTTAATTCGAACAATCCGTACCATATGTTCTGGTAAATTGTACATAAAGACGTTAAGTGAAGTATTATTATAAATCACTTGCTTAGATTCTCTTAACTCAGCGGAGCTGTTCTGATTAACTTTAGATATTAATACAGCACGAATGTCTTGTATACGGCTGCAAAATTCTAAATATGACTCATTTGATTAAATTTTTAGGGTTTCGAGTTCAATTGCCACGCATTCCTCACTTCTGGGATCACCAAAATGTTGGGTCAATAAAGATTTTAATTCAGAATAAGTTTCAAGGTCACCTCTTTCACTTAATAGAGCCGCTGCTTTACCCTTTAATTTACTCGTAATATTCTGCATTAAAAATTCATTTCGCTCTGAGGTCCCTTGATATTTTCTGATAACGTATTCGCATTTCCGTAAAAATAAACTAAGTATGTTAGTTTCACCATTAAATTCGGGAATTAATCTTATAACATCGTGAGGTATAGAGCAGTCTGGTGATTGCGTCGAAAACTGCGTTTCAGAATGAACTGAAGCGGCTGCCCCGGCCGTCGCGGTTAAAGGAATTTGACCTTGATCCATTTTAAATAAAATCAAAACTTACGATGCAATATAATTGTAAAAACAAAAGATAAACCACAATTTATATGTAAAATCACACAATAGAATAAAAAGATACACATGGAAACATTAATGTTACTCTTTAAAAACTAAGTCAATAGATTAATTAAGTTACTAATTACTTCTATCACAAAAATAGTATAGGGAATAAGGTAGGAAGGATGTAGAAGGTTACTCACATGCCAACCGTCTGATATATTATCGCCATCTCTGCTCACCCACGTAATTTATTTTATACGGGTTATCTAAACTTATTTATTTGGTTCGAAGATTGCCCAATATAGAACGCCTCACTGATTTTTTTTTTTTTTTTTTTTTTTTTTCATCCATCCATTCATCAATTCATGAAACGCAACTCCAAGCGTTTCTTCGACACCTCCGACAAACATCGCAACCCTCTGGTTGTCAAGGCCGCAGGCTATGTCCCCTCTAAAATCAGCCACCTCCGCCGCCCAAGGCATGTCCTCACCGACCCCGATGACCCCATAACACTCCGCCAGGAGAGCAATAGGGCCACCAGTACAGTGCACAAATTACACAAACCGTCATTCCGTCCTCGCCGCCGAGGTACCTCGCGAACCCCCCGACTTAATCGTCCCCCCCGACCCTTGCCCGACGAAGCGCCAGCCCGCGCCGTAGCTGAGCCCGTAAATATAAACCCCCCCCGACTGTGACCTCTGAGTTTATTTCGGCGTTTCTTCTCAGAGATAGTCAATTAGGAAACGCCGACCTCATCAAGCTTAATAATAAGAAAAATCTGATCCAGCCTGTCCCACCTTGCTGTCCCCCCCCCCAGCGACGCCCTAAGCCGAGGTTCGTACCCCACAGGGGGTGCCCTTAGGTGATAGTCGCTTAGTATGTATGTAATAATACGCCCCTGGCTGGAGGCTTTGAGTTTCACTTAAGGCAACCACAGGATAGTCCGGTTAAGTAGTAACGACCTCTCTAGGTCTACTACGAGATGCCATAGTTAGGAAAAAAAAAAAAAAAAAAAAAAAAAAAAAAACTGATTTTAAGCACGACGACACTATAATATATAGTCAGTAACCACTCGCGAAGCACAGTCTACGTTTTTTTAATGCTTTTGGGACTCGTTTAACTAAGAGTTTATTAGCATGAACGACCCGCGTTTACAGAGTTCGATGTAAGACCACTTATTCTATCTTAATTATATTGTCTTAACATTCTAAACTTATCTAGAAGCTGGTGGTCGCACGCTTGCAGGTGGCCCCCGCGCATACCGTCACGTACGACTGATAGCAAAAGTGCTAGATCAACGTCTAGACATTAGAGCGCTACCACAGCGTTAGGTTTGGAACATAACTAGCTAGACAAAAAGTTATGAGTCTCAAACATTACAAAACATGATTTTAAGCTTTTCTTTACATTGCATAAAATAACTAAAAGTGATTGAAGACTTAGGATTTCATCAAAACATCCTTGGTGTATGGCCTTTCGAACGGTATGTAATTTGTTTAATTAAAAAAAAAACTTAAGAGTTATTGACCAATTTTAGTTCAAAGAGGGGATTTTGAGGCAATTCCAATTTTGTGAAAAGTAAAATTTATCATGTAATCGTGGTAAAAATTAAAAATCGATAGTGTTTGGGTAAGTACCTGATTGGTAAAAGCCCCATGTGTAGAATAGTCAAACAAACTCATGAAATTCGGTTATTTAAAAAAAATACAAAATAAATAAATCGATGGGGCCTAGGTCAAATCATTTTATTTTTTTTTGGGATATGGCCACAAAATTAAAAAAAAATATGCCTGAGTAAGTTTGATTATTTCTCTCGGGAGTGCTCTAAATAAATATCATTTTTTTTCCTGTATTTGAGGGTGAGACTCTTCAAACACTCAAATACAAGAAAAAATGTGAAAGCCCTCTTAAGTGGATCGGTCCAGTCAAGTCACGCATTTGTCAGTTGTCAGTAATAGATTTATTTCCTAAACTCGTGAACCTAGAACAAAGAGTAAAGTAATACCTAGAAACAAACTAAATTCTACCTAGGGGTTCCTAATTTAAATTAGCTACAGGCCCTGTTTCAGTCAGTGAAACAAGGTTATGGTTTTTACGCATATATCTATGGTACTGACGATGACGATCGGTATTGGCGAAACCTTTAAGTACATACTAATTCCATGGTATCGACTAATGTCAATCGGTCAATAGTTCCAATTATAGTACGTTCATAGATAATTTACTTCATTCATTCCCTGTACTTTATTTCATTCACAGCTTCATTAACTCATTCGTTCTTTTCATTGCGACGCGTTTTTACGAGAGGTGCGTTACATTTTATTCTCTTGGAAATTACATTAAATATTCGTTGAAATCATATTTATAGTGTTCGCATTTTCAAAGAAAAGCTTATTTCTCTTTTTCTATTTCAGTAATTCGTGGTATCAACAATACACACAATGGTTGCGGCCAAGAAACAGGTTAGTGTCCTACACGTGTTTGAAACATTTGGACTTGAACGGGGTTATTTTTGTCTTTGGAATCTAGTAATCCTTAATAAATTGACAAGTCCAAGATCAATTGATACAAGATAGGCTTACTTATTACATAATTTGTAAGGTTGAGAACGTATCAAACATGATTTATGCATTTTGCAGGTTAGCTGTACAGTCACCAGCACCACTATGTACTTATACACTTAGCAACTTCTAAATGTTATTTTCTCCTACTGTATTGATTGCAATTTTATGTTGTTACGAACATAGTATTTTAGGACTTTTACTGGTAATAGGTCTTATTTCAAAGATGCATTCAATATTACGCGAGAAATTCGCTTTTAAAGTTTGCTAAATGTATAGTTATTAGTGCTCGTGACTGTACTTGATAATTGTTTATACAAACCCAGGCTATGCTGTTCCAGCTGCCGTTGATTTTCTTGCAAATAAACTAGGTACATCTATTCTTAAACATAAATGACGTGTCATCAGTAACTGACATGTCAAGTCCTTCAACGGCTTCTTCTTTTTTTTCAGAAAAAGACCATCGAGTCTATCAACTCCCGTTTGGCCCTGGTTATGAAATCTGGCAAGTACTGCCTTGGCTACAAGCAGACACTAAAGACTCTCCGCCAAGGCAAAGCTAAGCTGGTCATCATAGCTAAGAATGCTCCTCCTCTAAGGTGAGACTACTGAGAAGTAGAGTTTCCCAATGTTGTGTCTGTCAAAGGGAAGCATATGGAGTCTTTGGACTAAGAAGTATGGATTCCCTCATAGTGTTTCACGGAGCAGTCATGTTGAAATTATGAAACTTGATTACCACAACTAATTGATCTATCAAGTTAGAAAAATACATTAGAAACTTTGACCACTTGTATGGCACAATCATAGACACAATAAATTTCCAACTGTGTCTTGCATAAATCTTACAACAGGTTAATTAAGTGTTGCTATTTCAATTGAAACACAAAATGCAAATAAAATCATGACTGTTTCTGATCCACATGGGAAACCTATGGAGTAGTCATAACTCATTTGCTGAACTTTGACAGGTGAGCAAGTTACGTGTTTAATTTAATATTAAAACTGTTTATAGCATAATCAGCCTATAACATTTCCAGTTCCCACTTCTGGGACACAGGCCTCCTCTCAGTCAGATGGAGTGGGCCTATATCCACCATGCCGGCCCACTGCGGTTTATATGTTGCGGCCATTACCACTGGGCCACCACTGCTCTTGAATGATTTATAATATTATATTCTATTAAATAGTTCAGGTATGTATTGTATTTCATGTTGTAACAATCTTATACTTTGTTAAAGGAAATCAGAAATCGAGTATTACGCACTGCTGGCCAAGACTGGTGTCCACCACTACAGTGGAAACAACATTGAATTGGGCACAGCTTGCGGAAAGTACTACAGGGTGTGCACACTCGCCATCACCGACCCTGGTGATTCTGACATCATCACCACACTGCCTGAGTCGCAGGTGTAGATGTATCTATAATATAATTTAAGAAATCATTTTGTTGTTTTCTTTACCCATTCGATGATGGGCACTATTATGAACCATAGGTTTCACATTTTCTCCAAAATCCGTTTTTACCTTGAACTCGTCTTGAATTCATAGCTTGGCGCCGCACAGTGGCCTGAAAATCGGCTTTCATAGACTTAGGGATTCTATCTGCAAGTGCCGGAATTTTTGCCGGATATTGCTTCTAGTAGTTCAAAAATGACACCCGAGTTAATTCTGGACAAAAAATAATAATAATACATAGGTAGGTACCTAATATTTTTACGAAAAATTTGTATGAAGCTAGTATGAGAAAGTTAATTATCTCGCAAACATCAAGGAAACCAGTAGGTAGGTAGGTAGGTACCTAATATCCTTACAGGTGGATATAGTACTAATTATTTATGATTTTTTGACATAATTATGTAAAAATATTTTGACGAGAGTCATAATCTAAAACGGTTATCGCTGCTATATTTTTTTTTTAAATCGTCAAAATATTTTTACATAGGTAATTATGAAACGGTTCCTTTTGATTTTTAGGTTTGAAAATTTTAAATTAATACGTTTCCGTTTGAGAGATTCTCTTCTTTTACTCGTATGAAGCGTGTAGGTATTTGCTTACATGTTAGGTAGGTACGTTTCAATGATAACGTTCGTAATAAAATAAAGGTAAATCGTAAATACGGCCCGCTTCAAGTTTTCTCTGTCTACGCTTCAAGTAGATGAGGTAAATAAATCTAGTAATAAGTTAACTCGAATGTCACAAAACCAATCATTTCCTGATCTCGATATTTCATCAAAGGGGAATGTAACCCTAAAGGCCACGTAATCTTTCTGGTCTTAATTTATTTATTGATAACAATAACTAGAGTTGGGGGTAGACTAGAAAATTCTTTAAGTTTTTCATACAATAAAAAGCACCCCACCCTGTTGTGTTGTAAACATACCTTTACACGTTTATTATTTCAATGTGAACATAAGCGCCAGCTTCATGCAGGTCCTCAATCACTATTAGCTAGTTTAGGAGAAAATTGGTGGCCCCTCAGAGGCCGCAATCTTGCTAGAAACGTTGTACATACATGCGTGACATGTACACATATTAAGGGTAAAACTGTTTTAGTTCAAATGGGTAATTTACCTATAGAAAGGATAGAACCAGGTTAAACCGTTTATAAGGTGCGGAGTAGACTGCAGGACCCATGTTTATTTTGAACCGTAAAGGGAGGGGCGCCAGACTGGAAAAGTGCTATATTTGTTTATTTGTATGTTTCTCAACGCGTGCAGTTCACTAGTTAGGTACTAATTTAACAACTGAGGCTTACATATTAGCTCTAAAACGGTTTGTATCCCGAAGGGGTAAACCTGCTGAAATATTTTCAGACAATGGTAAGAACTTTGTTGGGGCAATGAATGAACTTACACAATTCCTAAAGAACAATCGTGATAATGTTATGGAGATTTTAGCTAATGACAATATAAATTTTAAGAAAAGGACAGAAGATAAATATTAGTTTAGTCCTGTCAAATTAGTCAGCACCTGACGTAATTTGATGTAATTTTAGTAGTCAACTTTTTAATCACGTCTAAACTTGTATGGAGTAGTGTCAGGCGCTGATTAATTTGACAGGACTAAACTAAAATTTATCTTCTGTCCTTTTCTTAATGAAATAGAAAGAAAAAGATGCAATGAACTTAAACAAATTAACTCAAATCGAGGCCGTCAGAACCATGTACCCACTGTCCACAGACCCAAATGACCTGCTTCCCCTCAGCCCTTCTCTGTTTCTGATTGGCCGACCGCTCACCGCACATGCCAGCCCAGACCTGACTGCAGCTTCACATCGCCTGTCCCTTATGACCGCGTGGAACAGATGCGCCAGCAGTTCTGGCAGAGATGGTCAAAGGAGTACATAGCGGAGCTTCAGACCAGAACGAAGTGGAAGACAAGTAGGTAAGGAAGAATTATTGGTACCTAATACTCTTGTACTCATCAAGGAGGATAATCTTCCACCTCTCAAGTGGCGCTTGGGAAGAATACTTCATACTTTTCCTGGGAAAGATGGCCTGTTACGAGTCGCTGACATCAAAACGGCGACCGGAACGGTGCGAAGGGCATTCTCAAAAATATGTCCTTTGTTAACACAAGAAGAGAATGAGAAGACGGATTCACAATAATCATCCATTATCAAGTAAAAATGTCAACGTCATTGGTACCTACTTCGTTGGAAGCAGACACTTCCAAGGCCGGGGGCATATGTTAACGCCATCTATTGCGTTTGCATTGGCGCTAAGTCTACAACACGTACCTACCTACACGGCACCCTCTACCGTCGAGTCACAGACCAATTAGCTTCGAGTAAACGGAGGCTCGGCGGAAGAGTGAGCGAGAGCGGCGCACGGGCAGCGCTGATTGGTCGTCGCCGAAGAACTTTCGAGAACGTTCGATTCCTTAGTTCCACGGATCAACAGTTCCACAGAGCATGTAACTTGAACAGTTCGTTCGACACACAAGAAAATGAAAAGGGATGGTAGTCGGTCCACCATCACCATTTTTTACAGGTATTTCTCATAATTATTGCAACCTATGTAACTACCTATTTAATAAACCCTAAAACCATTATTAATAAAACGAAGTTCATTGAAGAAGCCTGACCCTCAAATCGCTAAAACAACTACCACAAGGTCTTCAGGTCCCGAACTACGGTAACCTGATGACTGATATACATATACACACCCAGACACAGGTCAAACAGACATGTTCAATTGTTCATGCACACAAATATTTGACTTGTCCGGGGATCGAACCCGGGACCAGCGGCTCAGAAGGCAGTGTCGCTACCAACTGCACCAACCGGTCAGTCGAAATATTTATTATCGAATATTTTTTTATCTTTGCGGATTGTTTTACAGGAAAAGGGCAAAATAAATATTTATTTGCTGTAATGTAGGTAGATTCCTGTCCCACGTTATTTGAAGACAGGCTACACGTTTTTTTCTTCGAATTGCTACGAATACAGATTTACTTATTATGTTATTGATAACATCTGACCCTGTAATAAATGGTGAGAAGTCCCCGGAAGAAATTAGGTTTGTTCTCTACCGAAGTCCTCGATTTAATAGTTCAACCTAGCTAAGGAACAAAATGTTAATATAGTTTCCATAGTTCTGCCACTCATGATGATGACTATTCAATGGATGATACTGATTATAATGAGTGATAGATTTAGTTATTAAGTACTTATTTAATGTATCTGTTATTAGATTTTATAGTTACATTTTTATAGATATACAATGATTTTATTTGATTATACCTGCTCAAACGACCAATGGTCCTCAAAAGTATTAAGAGCGTTTATACCTTATGAGTGCAACGTCGCAATTTAGTGTCATATTTCGTGGTTTTCAATTTTTATCATTTAAATAAGCTATATTTTAAAAATATGTTTAATTAACTTTTTAGAATTACGTGAGTGTTTAAAAAGTAAGTAACCGTAATGCTTACAGTTATTTTACAATGAAAATAACGTGTGTATCAGAATGGCGGGTGTAATTTCCAGATTTGCCTAAATTTATTACAGTTATTTGGTACCTTCTGTGTACCTTTACGTACCTCTCTTGAAAATCTGTGTACCTACACCCGTATGATGATATTTTAAAAATTAGGTACACCCGCCATCCTGATGTCAGAACCGCGGGTGTACTGCTAACCAATATATGTAGCCAAGCGTACTGTTTATGTAAATTTGGTACCTCTTGTGTACCTGCAGATAAAAGTATTAAATAAACGAAATACTGCATATAATAAGGTTGCTGCGAAAAATAAAAAAATATTTTTTTATTACACGACGTTACTTTGTATTTTATAATACTAACTAACAATAGTAACGACGTCAAAGGATAATAACAATCTTCGGTAATTGAACCTAGAACCTCCATATTAAACATATTGCCAAGATACGTTTAATGTGTAATATCTTTAATAGTAATCCCAAACCTCCGTGTATCATTTAGTCACTGTTGCGTGCGTGACTATACCGGGAATCGGAAATGAAATTAACGGACACAATTTACACACAGACTCAGGACAACACTTTAAATGTGATCCGCAAATTGTTGTTTTATGTGGAGATCAAACCCACAACTTCGTGTTCAGCAGTCGCATACTACGACCACTGGACCACTCTACAATTAAACTATTTTTATTTGATGCATTTGTATTACTCTGATGCAAGGACGCGGTCATTATATTTCCTTGTTGCCTGTTTCCTAATGATTCTGATATCAACAGTAATAAAATATGAAATTATTTCCATTCAGTTCCAGGATCGAAATAGATTCATAACATACAGCGTGGCGCTGCTATGGTGACCTTAATTTAACACACATATACGTTTTCACATTTTCGTTTCATGACAATTTTTTATTTCCATTAAACGTTATTATTTACAGATTTATTAAAGAATTTAGGAAATAGCATCTTAGAGCAACCTGTACTTAAAGAACTGTCGCGCAGCGGTCATTTCCCTCGGTCACGGATCATAACTTCGCATCAATGAAATTAAAACGAATAAGCAATACTATTAGGATGAAACAAATGCATAGAGTAGGCGAATTTAAGGAAATTTCCTTTGTTGGCGAGCAGCGCAGGCGACGCGCGCTCTCCCTTCCACCCACCCGCCGCACCGAACACGAATTCTTTTTTTGCTTTTCTAGTGCTAGTCGAACCCGTGTCCTTGACGCACTTATTTACGCTAGTGCGCATAATTACGTCGCGAAAAAGACTCTTAGCTATTGTTTTATTTATTTCTTTTTGTGTAATTAGGATAGTAATTAGATCATGGTACTGCGATAAAGACACTTTGATTGGTTTTCGTTTTCTTATCTAGTAGGTACGTTTACACCTCTTGCGATACGGACGCATTTATTTGTGCTATTAGTGCTTGTGTAAACTTATGATCGTGATGGCAGTGATTAGTGATGACAGTTATTACTAATAGTAACAAGAGAGGGTGATGTGATAAGTGTTTGTACCACTTGCGCCGCTCGGTTTCTTTGATAATATGCCGTCAAAGAATCGGACCGATCACGAGTAGGTACAAGACGCGATGCGCGGTTGCCAGCCCGCGAACCGACACGTTGCCGCTCCGAGTTAACGTAAGCGAGCTAGGTAAGTAATTTCATGAATGAATTTTTGCAAGGGTGATCCCAATTTTAATGACTTTTTTATTATTTAGTTTGTTTGAAAAATTTTTTTTTTCAGTTTACGTATTATTTTAACCTATCAATATTTATATGGTTAATGGGCACTAGCCCTACCCGTGTATTAAATTAAAGTCACCGTTGTAGCGCCACATTGTATATCAAGCTAGATAATGTATGCATATAATTTTCTTGTTGAGACATACTTGGTTTATCGTTTCGAATGAAGGTAGACGTAGGTAAGTATTAATATATTACACCAACCCTCTAAATTTTAATTTTTTTTAAATTTTAGTTGGTTCGAGTCCCGGGCTGGGCAAGCAACTTTTAGAAAATCTTTGAATGCGGTTATGTTTATTTTTAAAAATAAAGGAATGTTTCCTTTAAGTAAAATAAGCTAACTTAAGGATTTAAGGTACTTTGCCTTCAACGCCCGACTTATCTTTCCACCCTGTATACTAGTCTAATTTTTATTACATTGATTATAGTTTTGTAACAAATTATAAGGCCGAGTTAAATGCACATGGAATCAGTGCGTTATTCATATATTAATCCTTACTTATTTCGTTATCGTGAAAATTAATTAATATATCCTTTAAAACTGTCTCTTGTTTCATTTTGATTCTGGAAACACTGATAGACAAACATCCTAATTCTATAAATCCTTCACAATTCTAAAATGGACAATATGTTGTTTTTGTAATTATGTATACATATAGTTTTTTTTTAATATTTAAGATAAGTTATCAATACGTAGATTGTTATTTTAAAAGATACGTCGAAGAAAGAAAATATTTTTTTTATTTTTGCAGCAAACTTGCAGTATTTCGTTTATTTAATACTTTTATCTGCAGGTACACAAGAGGTACCAAATTTACATAAACAGTACGCTTGGCTACATATATTGGTTAGCAGTACACCCGCGGTTCTGACATCAGGATGGCGGGTGTACCTAATTTTTAAAATATCATCATACGGGTGTAGGTACACAGATTTTCAAGAGAGGTACGTAAAGGTACACAGAAGGTACCAAATAACTGTAATAAATTTAGGCAAATCTGGAAATTACACCCGCCATTCTGATACACACAAAATAACGCCCTGCAAGTTTCCAATGTATTATTTGCATATAAATAGAACTGTAAACGCAACGATTTCTTACCTTTTTCACATAATTCTAAAAACTTAATTAAACAGATTTTTCTTACACTTGTCGATCGACTCACTAGGAATTTCTCCTGTATCGTGGGTGCGTTTACAAACATTTAAACTCACATACACAAACAGCCAGACCCGGAACAACTACTTGCAGGTCATACAAATATTTGTTCCGTGCGGGGATCGAACCCGCGACCCGTGATGCAGCAGTCAATCGCTTAACCACTGCGCCAACCGTGCCGTCAAATCTCATCTTTAACCATTTGTTTCAGGTTGAAGTGGTCAATGACTGTTCGGTGATCAATCAAAGATGTGGCAATTAATTTATAAATAAAATTAATGAAAGACTTTATTTGGCGTTTATTATGTCAAAAAATCACTGTACGTAACACATCCATGCAGTCTGTACCCTGGAACTGCCAAACCTGGGAACAAAAATAAAACAGTAAAAGAAAAGCCAGATTCAAATTTACGTGGTGTGGTGTCATGACTCGTGATGTCACCATCAAATCTATGCATTTTATTTTAAAGACCCATTTCTTTTCATGATAAAAAATGATTGCAGATAAGATTTTCGAAAACTACGATATTTTTAGCAATTTGTGGCTTTTCTAGTTTCTTAGCAATTACTCAAAAAGTAAAGGACAGTCTCCTAAGAATGTTTTCCTGTAGCTACAACATTAAGGTGCCGTACCTACCCTTACTGCCCCCCTTTTGAAAAAGCCACCTATATGGCTGAAGTAGATATTATTTTAAATTAATAAATAATGTGCTGTATATAATTGTGACTTACCTGATTAGGAAGACTTGCCATCCTCTACAGTCTATCGACTGCAGCCTTTCAATATTAACAATATCAGTTGATTAAGTAGGTTGATCAATTTCATCCCATTCCTGAAAAGTGAGTAAAAGGATTCAAATAAAATGAATAACTACTACTGTAAACAAATTAAATGAATCTACATCATACTGCATCTCAACAAAACTGTGGATAGAGTAGAGTGTATAGAATTACATTCCTAATAAATAAAAAATGTAAAAGGATTTGTGTTTTGTTCATAATACGCATGCACACCATGTTGCACCTGAGAGAATTCTTCTATTATTTTCATTATTATGCAATGTGCATGTTTCTGCAAAAATTGTATGCATTTTCGAACAAAAACCAGCATGAACGTGCGTGATTATCTCAGGGTGTCAACTTAGGAGTGTCAACCTAGTAATAATTGCCTAAAAAACACATTCTTTTTACTTTCTTTGTCTTTCTACAATCTAGTCATGAAATTATTATCTTCGTAATAAGGATAACCTTTACTTTTACTCAAAATTAAACGTACGTAACGTAACTAATACATACGTAACGACGTACGTAACGACGTACGTAACTAATTATTATGTCTGTCTGATCATGGCCTGGCCTGCAGTAAGTGCTATTACAAAGTAAATTTACCTAAGTTAGTTTTACCTGTTAGACATCTCATTACAAATCGACATCTAACTTTAGTCACAGTTAAAACTTTGAGCCATTTTTTGTATTTTGAACTTTGTTCTTACTACAGTATACTTCTTAATACAAAAACTGACTAGAACCTCTACTCAACCTTTTCGATTGGTTTTGTCTTATGAAATAACGATGCATGGGCTTGTTGTTAAAGAAATATTATACCACGTCCATTGTATTATAATTCTAAGGTACCTGATAGGCTCGCTCCTATAATAATGATGGAGAAAATTGTGTTCATCCTCTGGTTACCCTTTCAGGGAACTCAAAAGTGACATTCATTTATTATGTTCTTTGTAACCATAAACTTTTAAACTTATTGAGCGATAATATGGAATAATTTGCCTCTCTTGCAGGTAAAAGTAGTATACTTACTTATGTATAACCTTATTACTATAATAAATTGTGCAAAATCATGGTTTAAGAAAAATAATTATGTTACCTGTTTGTCTTTATTTTGTATTCTAAAAATGAATCTTCAAAGCAGGTAGACAAAAATAAGAAGAGGCATGTGTAAGTTTCTCTCGTGCTGCAGACCAAATACCTTGTTCTAGTGAATTAGTGAATATTTACCTAGTTATTATTAGTTCATTAAAATATAGCCCATATTATTAGCTGTTACATGAGCCCACCATTTCTGTTCTTGACGCATTTTGTTACTTACTAATTAAATCATTTGAAGCATTCCCTTTATGAATTTCCATACAATTTATTTTTCTGTAATTCAAAATATATTTTACACCTTAAAATTAAATGAAAAACAAAGTAGCCTAACAAGATTTTTTGCAGTCTGGGCTTCCGTATTTATGAGCGATTACGCTTACTTACGCTTCAACATTACGCTACTACTTACGCTTCAACATTTATAAAAATCAAAGGCGATTCACTTCCCAATCATTATGTACACGATAATATTCAAGGCCCGATTACATTTAAGAATCACTAATAAATCGCCTTGCTCACCTGTATATTCTCTGTTCATACCTTTGAATGTCTAGTTATTTTCATTTAATATGAATATCAATTATTTGTCAGCCATAAACTGGGACTAATGATTTTGGTAATACATACTCTTAATTTGTATTTGTTGTCCTGAATGTGGATTCAGGAGTAAAAGGTGAATCATTATTCTTTATGCCCAAAATAGACTATTTGCCATCAAAATGAAAAGCAGTGGGTATTAACAGACCTGTCAGTTTTAAATAACTTTGTCATGTGTTTTTCATTTATACCATACCATTTCTACAGTTTAAAGTTTGTTTTAACTTAGTCCGCCTGCATCCCACTGTTGGGAAAAGGCCTCCCCCCATGAGTTTCAGCTATTTTGGTCCAAAGCTAAAGTGGACAATTAATAAATAACATTTCTAAACCTTGATCTGTAATTGACCGCTTTAGAAACGGATGCATTAAAAGATCGGACAAGATAATATTTATTCCATCCAACATGGAGTTTCACCAGACTTTTCTTAGGGCTCATGTTTAGCTGTCCATGTACAGAATGTCTTGTATAGTCAGTTATTATTAATGGATGTAATATTGTCTCATGCATATTTTCATCATCCTGTTTGTGACTCCGTGACCATTGAAAGCAAAACTATTAGGTAACCGTTTCAAAAATAGCACCTTGTCATAATATGTACTCTGTCATATTATACTTTGTGGATGTATTCTTACTTTTCTAAACTATGACTAAGGATGGCTCAAACGGTAGGTTGTGTAATTACAATAATTATCTAATTACTAAAATAATATTCAACTGGTACTATGCAAGCATGAGCTCGCACATTTTGGAATAAAGCATACACATTTATATGTTAGTTCATATTTTTATTGTGAATCGAGTACTTAAAACTAAAACATTATGGTACTTTACTATACCATTGTTACAAAAAAATGAGCCAAAGTAGAAGTTGCTACAACCATTAAATATTGAATATGAATTTTGCTTGGTAAAATAGTGACAGTCCTAATAATAATAGATTCTATTGTGAGGTAATTTTTTTGTGACATTAGAACTCTCTTTTCTAATAAGTCTCATTTAAAAAAAAAACACCCCAGTAGTTATATTTATTATTGTCTCTTCTCAATGGTCTCATTCAGTCATTTACATAATATTTATCACTCTGTCCAAACTCTCACCTAACTAAAATGTGACGTATACATCGCAAACTGCATTGTATAGTAGTACATCCATTAGCTTCAATAATTTGATCCAGATACTTTATTTTGAATGTGTACCATAAAGACGTTAATGATATTCTGTATAGTCAAACAGATCACCAGCTGCCTGTAATGCAAACAATCATAATAGACGTCAAAACTTATCCACAAATAAATACACTAAACTTAACACTATGTAGCTGTAATCCATTGAAGGTCCTCAATAGCATTACGCTGTTTAAATAAATACCTTACATACTTTAATACTGGTTCATGTTTAATTAATTAAAAAATGTGTCAGATTTACACCATCACAACTATTTTACACAATAAATACTTAATTTTTGTAAGATCATTACTATATTAGGTATTTACTTGCATGATTTGTAACTATTCATTAGACCAGTTGCTTTAAGACGACCCACTGACCGTTTACGCTTAGGGAAACTGATTTTTGTATCTAATACTATTGAATTGAAAAAATACTAGGCAGTTTTATGTAATGAAGTATTTTTCTTTATACATCATTCAAAAGTTTGAAAAGCAGCTTTTACTTAGTTCACCACATAACTTTACAACTTATTTGATATTTTATCAAAATTGATGTACTACAATTACAGTGTTATTTCCTCTATTAAAACATAAAAATACCAACACAAATTGCTGCAATCAATTACGTTGTTCAATATTGGTATCAAATCCTTCAAGGAAATTTTATGTAGCAAATCAAAGGAAATGGCTTACATTCACAGTTTCCTGTGATTTTCATCAAAGTTTATTAAAATTTTCAAACTTTTGAACCAAATAATGAAGAGATCATATTATCATTACAAAATGGTCATATCTAAAAATCACATTCCTATTGGTTCCAGACTACATTTAAAAATGTAATGTTTTTTGCTATTTTATTGTATTACACAACATCCTTGGAATATTTTTCAATGATCCTAAATTCATATTATTAAATTATGCTTTCATTTGCTGGTTTATGAATACTTCTATAAGTTGGTTGTAAGCCCTTGCATTCATTACTTATTATGTCTTAACCTAGTTCTTTCATAAATTATTTATTTCTTATTTATTGCCAAAATTAAATATGAAGAATGACCTAATATATGTTTTACTTCTGGCAAATCAATTATCACTGATCACTATTGTAAATTTCTTGACTTTGTTGCTTATAGAGTGAATGTATAACTTCCTTAGATTATTTTCGATATGAATTAATACATAGCAGTGACGCAGGTTGTCGCACCTCATCCTAAATGAACGATGAATGAGAGCACACGAAAGCAAGTAAAATATATTTAAAAAGCTGTTTTTGATAGTAAATTTCAAAATCATCACCCAGATCACAAGCAACATGCAACATGGATCAGGTAGATGATATAATTTGATTTTTCCTTATTACCAATTACTATCGTATGCAATTAATAATAATAATAATGCATTTTTATTTCGGACACAAAAAGATCCATAGAGTGTTAGTAACATATTAAATAGCTTATTATCTAGTGTTAGTACCAATTGACCTCTGCACAAGAAAAATTACGATTGGAGAGCTATAGCTCTCCGCTACACAATTGCTACGCGCCGTGTCTTATCATACTTTTCGCTCATCTAGGACGAAGGGTTAGAATCATTCATTTGGGATATCACATAAAACAAATTGAATAGAATGTAGCAGAAGTAGGCTTCTACACAGATTCAATATTATGGAAACTTACCATAGTTATTGTTATACTGCGGCTGCGGTTGCTGGTAGGAATTGTAGGAGGGCTGCGAGTATGAGTCATAGGCGGGCGCCGGGCCTCCGTACGCTTGCTCGGCGCCGCCGTAGCCGGCGTCTCCCGCTCCGCCAGCGCCGCTGCCGCTGAGGTTCAATGGAAATTAATTATATTAAAACCATTATGGTCTACAACCCCACCTTTACACCAAGGTAATAACCGGTCAAGTGCGAGTGGAACTCGCGTGGAGAGGGTTCCGTACGATAAATTTATGTTACCCACCAAAAACATTTCATGTAAAGTAGGCCATGACTCACATAACGCTTTAACTGTTAAAAGTTATCACATTTAAATGTAGAACCAAACCCCTAACTCTACAAATGTTACATCTTGGTAAAAAAATATGTTCTCCCGCACATTCCAAATGCAATTATTGTAAGTTTGTTTATTACTGAATGATTATAATTATTATGCGTTATATTAAGACCATAGACGTAAGGTTTTCCTGTAATCTGTAAGAAAATAACTAATTTCTGTATGTCACAGTAGTACGGAAATAAGGAGGGGGAGGGGATTGGTAAATTTTCAAATATTAACTTCAAAAACTGTTGATTTCAATTAAAAATTATACAAAAAATATATTTGAGATGCATAACAAGCCCTTGACCTTGACCTATTTTCTATAGAAAATATGTCAAACTGTCACTGTATGGTTTGACAGCTTTTGTATACAAAAGCTGTCAAACCACCATATTCATTCCTCAAATAAGTTATCTGACTATTGAAAAATCAGCCTTAAGTCTGACTATTTTTAATCGCGATTAAAAAGGTGTGGAACAAAATTTGGTGGCATCAACTAAAATTCACACCAACACCTCGACTTAGGTGCAAAAACAGCACTATCTTTTTTTCCTGTTCTTTTGCTTATATCTGGAAACTGGATGTTCCTATCGCAAAAATAATGAAAATTGCGACACCTCTATACCCCATAAACCCCTAAAACCCCCATGTAGGTAATAACTTTACATGTGTATTTTCCATAAAAAAAGTGAAAAATTAAAAAAGAATAAAACCTCCGGCACTAATAAAAATTTACGGGTTAGGGCGAACAGTCCCGATTGTCGCATTCTATTTTAATTGTCAAAATAATTTATAAAATTAGTGATTTTTTCAGAATAGCTTTAAGATTCTCATAGTAAATAAAACGGTAAGGAATTTTTGTGATAGTTTAGTTAGGTGTACTAGAGAATCGGCACCATTGTCAGTAATTGTATTATTAAATTAGAAGATTTATGAAACTAACCTATATCCTTCATTTTCATAGTTGCCTTGGCCGCCTGTTGAGTAACCGTAACCAGAGCCATAGCTACCGGAATTGTATCCTGAGGTGGGTTGAGCCGGAGCTGGCGTTGAGTAACTGTTACCCTGATAAGAGCTGGTAAAATAAAAGAAAAACATGCTAAGAAATCTGCATCTGTCCAACAAATTATGCCTGAACTGTAGTAACTTCTCAGAATCTACATTATCTGCATTTGTGTTTCAGACGGCAATTCCTATCTGATAGATTTGTTTCATCATAGTTATAAAAGGTGGTTTGAAATGATAACTTATTTTAACCATACCATTAAAAAGTTTACTTTCCAAGATATTTTATTTCTTTTCTTAATTTTTTTCTTACCTTGGCGTGTATGAGGGCTGGGCATAAGGATCAGCTGCAGGCGGCTCGTAAGGTTGATATCCAGTGTGTCTGTAAAGATTGTATCTAGCTTAGCAAAATGAAATAGGGGCAACTCATGAATGATACAATGTATTGTTATATCAGATTATAGAAAATCGTCATTTGTGTTTCAGACGGCACATTCCTATCGTTTTCTGGATCATCATGTATAACTACAGATACAGTTTTAGAAAAAAGTCTGACATGAAGTTTTAAATACGTACGCTGGTTCATAGCCATTGTTTTGTTGTGGCATGTTGTGGTGCTGGGCCGCCTGCTGGTAGCCTCCTTGCGGCGCCGGCCGCCCGCCTCCACGAGGGCCGTCGAATCTGAGCAATCAAAATATATGTTACTCATCACATCACACACAAAAAATAGAGGGTGAATCAATATTCAAAGAATTTTTCAGTATTATTTTAGATGGAATACATGGTAATCTGAATTCTCAAACCTTGGTCTCTTTGGTGGACCTCCAGGTCCTCCATGCAGTGGGCCTCCACCCCTTTTGAAGGCTTGTTGAGGTTGTGACTGCAGCGGCGGTATCGAAGCTGATACGTGCGGCGGCGCGGGCCGCGGACCAGTCGGGCCGACGCCAGGGTGCGGACCGCCGGGCCCGCCCGGGGGTGGCATTCCATGGCCTCCACGGCCACCACGTCCTACCAAAATTAATTAGGTGTCTTAATTGTATTTAAATGATTTACCACAGATTACCTGCAGTATTATCTCTCCACCTAACTATGTGAAATTTCTACATTATGGTGTGCACTATGCATAATTAAAGAGGGGTGTGCACTATGCATAATTAAACCAGGCAGGTGCTTTACTTTATGTAAATAATTTCATCACCACCACCCTCAAAACAGTGAAGGAAAACATCATGAGGAAACCAACTTGTCCTAGATCCAAAATTTTTAAGACATGTGACATCTACCATCCCGCACTGGCACTGTGCCAGCCGTGTGTGTGTGTGTGTGTATAGCCTATTCCCTCTCACAGAGAGGAGGCCTGTGTCCCAGCAGTGAAAACATTATAACTATTTACAAAACAAAAGGTTTAACTCTGCCTGGCATACTTCCTATTAAAAAATAAATGTCTAGCAATCTCCTTAATAATTGTATAGAAGTAGATTTGAATAATAATATCTCTTTACCTCTCATCGGCATACCCCCACGGCCACCCCCCCTGTCACCTCGCTGGCCAAAGTCTCCTCGTCCACGGCCTCCTCTGCCTCTCATGGCACCAGGGCCACCACGATTGTTGAACCCTCCACCTGTGCACAAAGTAAAAACATACTCTTAGTTTCATACAATTTGTATTCAAATCTTAGTAAAGGCTTTGTGCACTGTCACGTGAGCACTCATTAACACAACATTTTTGTTTGAGTATTTAAAGTTGATAGAGACAATTTCCTACAACTTAAGTACTCAATCAAATTTTTTTTTTGGCTATTAAGCTTGTGGTGACTATTCTGTCTGTTGCCTGTTAGTCGCTGAAAAGGACAGGAGGTTAGTAAAACAAAAATAAAATTCTAAAACACAATTTTATATAAAATAGGGTGTTAATCAGCACAGACATTCAAAACATAACTATTATGAAAAAAGTTGTTAACATGTTATTAATTTTGGGAGAGAAATGGGAATAGAAGTTAGTTGAGAGAGGAATGTTACATTCGGAAATTTTTCGATAGAGATTGAAGGATTTTGGTGTACCAAGGAGCAGGAGAAAAAATATGGTCCAAAGTACCCTCCCCAAGTAATGCAGTATTGTCAGCGTACTGAGGGATTTTGCAGTCAATATTTAAAGATGAGGACAAATTCACTGTATATAATATATTGTATAATGAGGGACAGAACAGATCCTTGAGGTAACCCTCTCTATACTGTTCTTTGTTCAGTCAGCCCCAGGTATTCTTAATTGAATTGACGCGATTGGTAAAGATGCTACCAATGATACGTAAATTCTAGTAGTTTTTGCCTGAGAACATGGAGGAGGACAAAATCATAAGCAACTGATATGTCCTGGAAAACGGCCACCACAGACTCATTCTTGCTGAGGGCCAGCCAGACCGCTGATGGATACCTACACTATTAGCTGTGCCCAGACCTTTCGTGAAGCCGAATGAGTCGCAGGAAGCAGCCCCCTGCCCTCCACCAACCACTCTTAAACACAATCTCCTGTGGCTTAAGTACTTACTTACTCAGACAAAGTTTTACTACATTGTCTAGGTAAAATTTAAATCAACTGCTGGCTGTCTCCCCAGTAGTGGAAACATAGGCAGGTTGTGTTGTGTTCAACTATAACAATGTAGCTAACATAACCTCATGCTAGAAAACATTTTGCTAGGAACATTATCAAGTAAACCTCTTACGTTGCGGTGGTGCACCACGTGATTCAATTGTGGGAACTGGGTGTGGTCCCGGACCTTGAGGACCTGGTGGAAAACTGCGACCTCCTCTGTCGCCACCACCACCTCTCATAGGGCCGCCACGAAAACCTCGCGGTCCACCACGAAACGGCATGCCGCCTCGTGGCGGGCCGCCTCTGCCCCTCATGCCAGGTCCACCCCTGAAACGAGTCAATCATTTACATAGGTATAACATCAGTGCTGTTGTAGCCCATAATGATGTGGATATATATAGACCTAACGAACGGGTCACATAACCTTAAATTTAACAATAAACTTACGGGTGACTTTAAGGTCGCTAAATGGTATTTAACAAAAAATTATAATCACTTACCGCCCGCGCATGTCAAAACCACCTCTTCCTCCTCTTGGATTAAGGCCTGGTGGTCCTCCACGACCACCACCACGAAAGCCCCGGTTTGGCGGCCCATCCATCTTTGTGAATGCAGTCACCAAATGAAGTCAAGAAACTAAACAGTTGATAACAAGGCTAACACGAATTAGAACTTGTATTGTACCACGGTTGAATCTGGTGTTTAATCAATCTGAATTCTGAAATGCGACTCGCGATCACGACAACACGCGGCGGAAGCGTCCGTCAGGCGTCAGTATCAGTACCGGGCACGGCGGGCACCGGCGGCCATTAGTAGAAACGAAACTGCGAAATCAAAATGGCGGCAGCCGGTATAGCGTGTACTACGTGTAGCGGTAGCCGGTAGTTGGTAGTACCGTAGTACGTTATTCCGTAGTCCGGTACCTACCGGATATTAGGCGACTTGTCGAAAAAATATCGATGTCTAAATAATCAACAACTCTCTTCAAAATTACTTCACTCCGTGACCGTCGAGTAATGCTGCATCTTTCTTTCTTGCACAAAATTGTTAACGGAAAGAGTGATTGCAGTCACAACCTAGCAGAGATTCCCCCTTACAGTTCCACGAACGAGATCGCGTACTGTCTTAACTAAATTCTGTTGTACCAGCTAATCAAAACTTTAAAATTTTAACGGAAATATTTCAAATATTTTATACGAAAAAGAAATGTTGTTAGTTTTCTCTCGGACTATATTAGCACAGTTTCTATGAAAAATTCATGGAAATTGTTCTACAAGATTCACATCGCACTGTCGCGTCGCGCCTGTATCTGGGAGCCTTTCATGTTTATTATTTATTTTGACAAGTCATAGGTAAATACATAGGTAAGACAATCTAACAAGTGTATGTATTATTATGTACAAATAAATAAAAAAGGGTTACAGTCTTTGTTTTTTGATTGCCTGTTATTTTAGTTATTCCATTGTCCTAGGTTCCACCTTATTGTTCATAGTGCCCTTCACTAATCTGTATATTTATGTTATGATATTATGTTCTGAGGTATACACAAATGATTATAGGCGTAGGTACATAACATTAATAGAAAAAAGACATTGGCATTACTTGACTAAAATAATAGTGCTTCTGTCCAATGTATTTATTCTATCAATGTTATGTACACATACATCAGAACATAATATCATAACATCACGCCTGTATTACTCGAAGGGTTAGGCAGAGGTGAACCTATAGACCCTTTAGTACACCCACATTTCACCAGATATGTTTAAGTTACTGTAATAGGGGAGAGTCTACATTACAAGCAGGTAATACACAAATACTGTTTTAAGGCTTTAAAATGTTATATGTTTATGCAGTAAGTGTACTTGTTCAATAAATAAAGAATAAAGGAGGAGTTCAGATTCTTACAAAATACGGAATAGGTGCTGTATTTTGTAAGAAGTTGAAGGTTGAAAGAGACAAGTTGAGTAGACTTTGTACTACGTAGACTTACTTGTTGAATTGAAAACTGCTTCCTTTTTAGAAGTCGGTAAAAACACCAACATTCATTAAAGAAATCGATACAATATTTATCGATACTTTTTACACTTCCGACATCCCTACCGGATATTCAGTGAATTTTGTAGTCTATGGCTGCACCATGCGCACCACATACATGCTCTGTGGCACCACAGACGTGCGCATCTCTGTGGTGCGCCTTTCTATAGGTGAGCGTCATGCATGGCATGCCCGTCTAATAAAAGTACTCTGTGATGCATGACCAAATTCATGACAAAATTGTGGTCTTGTCCCATTTACTTATATTCCTAGCTCAATGTCTTATCCTGACCCTCCTGACCACAGAGAACCATATAATACTGGCTCCTGACCTCTGAATCGCTGTCGTAGAGTTGGTAAGTTAAAATAGTGTAAAAATATTCTAAACAAAGCCGAGGGTCACTTGTTCTGGTTACGGAGTTAAATGAAGGTAAAAGTTCAAATTATTCAGTTGTACAGTTTTATGCCCTGTACCGCAAACAAACCCTGGGGTTCGCCAGATTCGGTAAACATTTTTTTGGGCAACTAGGCATGAGCAATAACTGTTGAAAATAGGTTGGAATCGTAGACAGAGAATGCTAGTTGGAATCGTCATACGTCCCATAGAGTTTGTATTTTATAGTCTTTACTTTAGTTACTAGGTAACAAGTTGTTTATAGTTTTTTCGGTGTCAGTCAGATAATTTTTGTAACTGTAATGTCTTACTTTAAAATACAATGATCTTATATAAACCAACTGCGTGTTAACTCTGTTGTTTAGCTCCCTTTAGTACACCAATTTACAATAGGTTATGGGCCCAGAAGCGTAGCCTCGTTGATACAAAATTTTAGGGACAGTTGTAATAATTGAGAATAAAAAAAATTACGTCGCAAAATACGACGCAAATTTCCAAGTTGTCGGGGAAGTGTCGGGGCAAGAAAACTACGCTACATGGTCTTTTTCTATGCAAATGCTCCTTATCGACAATGATCTGTGGGATTGTGTGCAAGATACGTTCAGTGCGACCTCAAATGAGTTGGTGAAGCGTGATGCTAGAGCAAGAGCCAAGATCTGCCTGATGCTTTTGGAAGGCATCTACCCCCTTGTGACGGAAGCAAAGACGGCACGGGAGACTTGGCTGGCACTAAAAAATGCCTATGCGGATGCTGGACTAATGCGGAGGCTTTCCTTGCTGCGAAAAATATTTCACATCAAGTTAGAATCGTACCCAAGTATGGAAGCCTACGTCACGGAAGTTCGAGGAATTCAGCAGCAGCTGCGAAGCATTGCCGGACTTGACAATGAGTTTAACGGAATAATAATGCTGGCGGGATTGACGGACAAATACAATCCGTTATTAATGGCCATAGAGCATTCCCGCTCGACAATTACCTCAGAACTGGTTATATCAGCACTTCTGAAGGAGGGTCAACGTCAAGAGCCGAATGAGGCCCCAAAGGATGATTCGGCGTTAGCATCTAGCGCTGGTGGTAGTGGAGGAAGAGACCACACCAGAGAGATTGTTTGTCACTTCTGCAAACGGAAGGGCCATTTCAAGTGGCAATGCAAGCAGTTCAAGGCCAAGCAGCCGGATAAATGCGCATTCGGCCATGGTGACCAGTGTGAACGCGAACTCAGACTTTTTGACCTTGTTGTCATCTGTAGGTAGCAGTGATAACTGGGTGTTGGATTCAGGAGCCACGTCCCACATGACACCGGTGAAATCCCTCTTGAACCCCACGAAAGCTTGCTCCAAAATGATAACTTGCGCAAATAGCGAAAAAATTGTTTCAACTTCGCAAGGTTCTGTGGAGTTAAACCTTTACTACCTCCGCCTGGAGAAAAGGCGGAGGGGCGTGCCGGACTCTTACCGGCTAAAACCACTCCGGTGTCTCCTCGCACGTGCGCGCGGGGCTGCGGGAATCCAAATTCTTCCGCAGCCCCACACTAGTGCTGGCCCGGTCTGTCCGGGCCTCGTCTCCTGCACGGGGTAGTGAGGTGTTTAACTACCCCGTGCATCGTCTCATAGGCGCGCGCCGACACCCGCGCGCGCCTTCGCCTCGGGTCCATCAAATAGGGGGCGAGGACTTCCCCAAGTCCCGCGCCCCTGGACCCATTCATGGGGGCCGGAAAAGGGCGTTGTCCGCCCTTCTCCTGCGCCCGGTGCGCCTTCTGCGGCCGGGGAAGGGAGTCGAGATCTCCCTCTCCCGTTCCGCAGTTTCCTTCTGCGACATCACGTCCTCGCAGAAGGAAACCACCGCGTCCCACGACTCTGCGCTACCGACCATCCTCCGCACTACGGTCGGCAGCGACAGATCGCCTCCTACTTCATTTGTGAGGACACAGCGCTGCTCCTCCCAAGCTACACACTCGGCGAGCGTGTGTTGCGCCGTGTCCTCCCCGCAATGGACGCAATGGTGGCACCGAGCGTCCGGCTCCCTGTTTATGCGGCACAGGTACTTGCCGAAGCAGCCGTGCCCCGACAGCACCTGCGTCACCCTAAACGACAGGGAGCCGTGCCTTCTCCCGAGCCAGTCGTCGAGTACTGGCCGGATTGCCTCGACGGTAGCGAGGCCGGCGGTAGGGCGCAGAAGCCTTTGCCGCCATTCCGCCACCAAGACCTGACGGAGCTCTTCTCGGCGCAGCGCGATCTGCCGCTGCACCGGCCTCGAGCCCCGTGCCCGCTCTTCCTCGCGCCATCGATGTAATGACGCGAGTACTTTCGCCTCTAGGTCCCAGGGCGGAGATCCGGCCAGGACACAAGCCGCCTCGTAGGAAATCGTGCGGTACCCGCGGGCGACTCTGACGGCCATCGCCCTCTGCGGTTTGCGCAGAATGGCGAGAGTGCCGGCCGTCATGTCCATCGCCCACACAGGGGCCCCATACAGGGCCATGGACCGCACGATTCCCACGTACAACCGCCTACAGGCGGCGCTCGGGCCCCCCAAGTTAGGAAGCAACGTTGAAAGCGCGCCCGCTGCACCCATCAGCTTCGGTGCCAGCCGCCGGAAGTGGGGCCCGAATTCCCATCGGCTGTCGAGCACCAATCCCAGATACTTCATGGTGGACTCGACAGCTATCCGGGCCCCGCTGACCACGATGTGTGATCCCGGCGCCGGCGCACGTCGGGGGCCATGAAACACCATGGCCTCCGACTTGTTTAGGGCCACCTCCAAGCCCAGGCGCCGGATGCGGTTCACCACCTGTGACACCGCAGCCGTGGCTATCAACGTCGCTTCCCTGTACGAACTCCCCCGGGCAGCGACAAGCGTGTCGTCCGCATAACACGTCAAGTCGGCGCCCGACGGGAGCTCGCCTCTCAGCACCCAGTCGTAGCCGATGTTCCACAGGAGCGGTCCCAAGACCGATCCCTGTGGAACACCGCACGACATGAGGTGCCGACCGGCACCGTCACGTCCCCGATAGGTGACGCATCTATCCTCCAGATAAGCCCCTACCGTACGGCGGAGGTAGGGAGGCACGCGATGGTATTTCAGAGCCTCCCGAATACAACTCCAGGGTAGGGTGTTGAATGCGTTGGAGATGTCTAAAGACACCGCCAGCACCACCCCACCCTGGGACACCGTCTCCTCCGCCAGGGCCCTCACGCGCATGATGGCGTCTATGGTGGAGCGCCCCCGACGAAAACCGAATTGGTGGTCGTCCAGGTCCGGCCCCTCCCTGCACAAGTGGCTGACGAGGCGATCTGCGACAATGCGCTCAAAAAGTTTGCCCGCCTCGTCGAGCAGCACTATGGGCCGATACGCGGACGGGGAGTCCGCGGGGCGCCCCTCCTTCCTGAGCAGGACTAGCCTCCCCTCCTTCCACACACTGGGAAACTGACCCTGCTCGATACATGCCGTGAAAAGTCCCCTCAGCTGGGGCTCTAGCTCCTTCAGAGCCAGGACGAGAGCTCGACCAGGAACTCCGTCGGGTCCGGGCGCTGTGTTCTTAGCCCGGAGTCGCGACACGGCCGCTCTCATCTCTGCTTGCGTCACCTCGGGGACATCGGTGCCCTCCTCTTCTGGAGAGTCTGTGGCTGAGGGCGAAGCCATCGCCGGTGGAACGTGTCCCGCTCGCTCAGGGAAGAGGGCCGATACCACCGCCTCTAGCAACTGGGGTTCCATACTTTGCGTCAGTGGAGGCGCCCAGGGACGCAACTTGCCCCGTACCCAACGGTAGGGGCGCCCCCACGGATCCCGATCTAAGGACCCCAGCAGCTCCTCCCTGGCACGCGACTTAGAGTCGCCGATGGCCAGCCACAGAGTCTCCTTAGACGCGCGGTACACCTCATACAGCGCGTCTTCCTCGACGGAATCCCGTCGACGTCGTCTCCGGTATCGCGTGTACTGGCGGCGAGCCGCAACGCACTCAACGCGCAGCCGCGCGATCTCGTCCGTCCACCAGTACACCTGGCGCCTTGCGGACTGTTGGCGGACACGGGGCATGGACGCGTCGCAAATCTGCGTCATCGCCCCGCGAAACCACAGCACCACCGATTCGACGTCGACGGGGCCGTCCGTCGTCGACTCCCAAATCCAGGACTGGACTAAGGCAGCTTCCTCGAGTAGTTCCTTGTCGATGCGCTTAAGCGCCCAACGCGGGCCGTCGTTAATCGGGGTTGTTGGGTGGCGGCCGCTCGCGGTCTGGGCAGAGACGTCGAATCGGATATATCGATGGTCCGACAGCGTCTCCACCCCCACGGCGACACGCCAGTCGCGGACTCGGCTGGCGACAGAGGGGCTAGCGAGCGAGACGTCCACTATCGACCCGCCCCGCTGCCGCACGCACGTGTATTCCGAACCCCGATTCAGGACGACCAGACCAGTCGTCACCGCCCACTCTTCTAGCACCTCGCCCCGAGGGTCAGTGACCGGAGATCCCCACGCCGATGACTTGGCGTTGAGATCCCCGAGCACCAGAACGGGACGAGGGTGATAGCGGCCTACGACGGCGCCCAACTCGACAAGGAAACCCTCAAAGTCGGCGAGACTCTTGTTGGGGGAGAAATACGCCCCCACAATGACGATGCCGCCCGAGACCGCAGCAACCCAGCCGCGGCCTCGAGACGGGTCGATCAGAGTCTCGCCAATAATGGCCACCAAACCGTCAGCGCACCCCAGCCAGTTGCCACGGGCGGGGATGAAGTACGGTTCGGCGACCACAGCCACGTGGATCGACCACTCTGCCATGCTCTGGAGTAAAAGATCCTGAGCTCTGGCACAGTGGTTGATGTTGCCCTGTAGGAAATGGAATTGTGCCATTATTGACATTCCATTCCCTCGGCAACGGTCCTGGGCCGGGAGTCGACCATGGAGCTACTAGCCTGCGGGGGCGGCGAGGTTTCCCCGGCAGGTTTAGAGCTCCTCTTCTTCTTCTTGGCCTTGCTGGCAGGTGCGCCACAGGCCCTTCCGCCCACTTTGTGTCCCGCTGGCTTCCCTGCAGCCGAACATAAGCTGCAGTTGAGCGCCGCGGAACACTGGGCCGCCTTGTGGCCGGGCTGACCGCAGCGATAACAGAGTTCACTACGGTCAACCTCAGCGGTGCACTTTGCCCGGACGTGGCCCTTCTCCAGGCACCGGAAGCACCGCAAAGCCCGGGGCTGCAGGAGTTTCACCCTCGCTGCAACCCAGCCAACCAGCAATCTGCCGCTTAAGGCGATCTTGTTCGCCGACGCCACAGGGCACCGAACCCAGACCACGCCGAGTCCGGTGGCGTCGGTGCGTATATCGCCGGCCCGCACCTTGTCCGGCTGACACTCTCCGCTTTGGGCAACGGCTGCCACCACCTCTTCAGAGGTCACGGAGTCGTCCAGACCAGCAATCCGCACCTCTGCGGTTTTCATTGGCCTGGAGACCCGGACGTCCTCAGGGCTGAGGACCTCCCTCATCTTGGCGGCCAGAGCGTCCGCCTTTCCCGCACTTCCACTCGCAGCACCAGCCACCTCGAAGAGCCGCGCACCCGTGGCAGCCTGCCTGAGGGTGACGGACTGAAGACCAAGATCTGATAATTTGATCTTGGCCTTGGCCTCGGCAATGACCGACTGGTACGTTACTCCGCGCTCCGCAGCTCCGGGCTGTAGCGTGAGCGTCACAGCCTCGGAACGCGGAGCACGTATCGCCGGTCCTTTGCGACCGCCTTTGGCAGTCCGCCGCTCAGGCTGCGCAACCGCCTTTGCGGTTCGGCCGGGGGCGCGCGCTGTTGCTGAGGCCGCCTTGGCGGCTTTGCGGGCCTTCTTGCGGCCCACGACTGTCGCCCAGGTCTCACCCTTAGACCCGACAGTCGTGGGCTGATCGCTCGATGGGGCTCCCTCCACGGGCTTTTTCACACCCTCCGCGGGCTTCCCCTTCCGAGGCGCAGGTCTCGGCAGCTCCTCAGTCCTCCGCCGTGTATCGGCCGCTAGGGGCGGACGGAGGATTTCCGCAGGGAGGCGCCGAGAAATCGCCTCCATACGAGCATTGACCATGCTCCCGCACTGAAGCATGCAGAGCCGGACAATGCGCTCGACCTCGTCGTCGGTGTGAGCGCTTGCCGGTCTCAATGCGGGAGCCGGGGCCACTACCGATGCGGCATCAGTGGACGTACGTCGCTGCTGCTGCTCGCTCAGTGCAGCGACTTGTCGCCGGAGGTCCTCCAAATCATTTCGGAGACGGTTGTTTTCCTCCTGCAACTTCGCGACCTCGTCTGAGGCCGTCCTGTTGAGGAGGATGCCAACCGCCTCCTTAATGTCCGCGGCAGCTTCCTTCAGACCGCGGGTGAACGTGCCCTTCAGGCTGCCGGATTTGGTGGCAACCTTCAGGACTAAGTCCACCCCGTCCAAGGCAAGCTGACTTAGGGCCACCGCAGATGGTTCCCCCCCTTCCGCCGCTAGAGCAGCGCGTCGCTCGCGTGCGCGTCGGGCCATTTCCGACACTTCGTCGGCCGCGACGGCTTTGCGCTGCTCTCTTCTGGTGGCGTTGAGCTCCGCCTTTGAGCTCCCTAGCGAGGCACAACTCTCGCCACCAGGGTCCTCGGTAGTGACCCCCATGTCACTCTCTGCTTCGCTGGCCGCCGGAGTATTGGGGCGCACGAACCTACCCTGTGCGTTCCTCCGCGGCCGTGAAGCACTCACCCCTCTCGAAGCCTGCCGACCTCTCCTCGTGGTCGGCAACTTCGGGGCCAGCGGGCCTTCCTCTTCTGAGGACAGACCTCCCACCTGAGCAGGGTCGCGTGGACGTTTCCTAACGGAAGACGGTCCACGCGGCCCTCCGTCAATATTTTTAACAATACTGCTTCCAGTAATATTATCAGCAACAGGGGCCTGGTCGCCTACCCCTGCGCGTCCGTCGGTAACTAATTTATCACTCGCAGGCCCGGGTACCTGCGAGCGCCGGGCGTCAGCCGGGGCGCATGACAAATCTCTTTCTGTTTCTGACATTTCCATTTTACGAAATGGGTGGTACGCACATCACTTCCCCAAGGCAATGCGGCCGCTCTTTTTGGGAGAGTATTTGATACTCCCATGGCCCGCGGATGCCTCCGGTGCAGGATATACCGCCCGCTGCTCGGTATCTACAAACTATTGCTACTAACCAAAATTTTTTTTTTTTTTTTTTTATTTTTTTTTTTTTTAATTTTTTTTTTTTTTTTTTTTTTTTTTTCCCCTTAAGTAACCTATAACTAACTTAACCTACCCACCACCCGGCACCGTGGCTCAAACACCTCGCCACGGATGCTCCAAGACCGCAGGTTGAGGAGCAACCCACGGTCTTCACCACCTCGGTCACTGCGACGTACACGCCGCGGAGACCCCTAGACCACGAACTGTAAAACGGCCCGCGGTCTACCCCATCTTGCTCCCTAATCGTGCACTCTGCAGCTGCAGAGCGCAGATAGAGAGCCCTCGGGAGCGACTCCTCCGCTCCGGCAGAAATTCGCCACGGACAACAATCTCCTCTTTCCCACCCCTCACGAGGAGATTGTTGCCCGCACCCAGGGTGCACCGGCCCAGCGCCTGCTCGTCCTCAAGAAAACAAAAGGACCAGCAGCCACTGAGCACTCGGGGAGGTTTTCTGCCAGGCACCCCTGTGGAGTTAAACCTGCGTAATGGGGAACGTGACACTGTAGTGAAGATGAATGATGTTCTTCACATTCCTGAACTAATTACCAATTTAATGTCTGTAGGAAAGTTTGCAGATGCAGGAAATATTATTGTTTTTGATAAAACCAAATGTAGTGTTTTTAACAATAATGTAAACATAGATGGTAAGGCATTGTTTACCGCACCGCGCCAAAACGGGCTTTATGTTGTAGGTTCCGGTTGTAATCAGGCACCGGAGATTGGGCCATTTGTCTCCCGCGCAAATGCACATTTTGAAAAGAATTGTCAAGGGCCTCGATTACGGCAAAAAGGGTGATGGAGCCCCTTGTGTTCCTTGTAGTCAAGGAAAGCAGTGCGTAAAAAAGTTTCCTAAACGGAAGAAGTATTTTAGAGCCTCCGGCATGCTGGACCTAATACATAGCGACGTAGCTGGTCCAATAGATGTGGATACTTGGGGAGGAAACAGATATTTCCTCCTGTTCATTGACGACTTTAACCGAAAGGTTTTCGGTTACGTCATAAAGCAAAAGACTGAGGTGTTAGAGAAGTTCAAGGAGTTCAAGCGTCTGGTAGAGAACCAAACCGAAATGAAAATTAAACGGTTTAGAAGCGATAATGGTACTGAGTATACCAATAAGGAGTTCCAGGCTTATTTGGCCAAATGTGGAATTGCGCACCAGACGAGCGTTACTCATACTCCTCAACAGAATGGAGTTGCGGAAAGGACGATCCGCACCATTACTGAAAAGGCAAGATGCATGCTCCATGACAGTAACCTAAGTAAACGGTACTGGGGAGAAGCGGTGGAGACTGCGATCTATTTGTAAAATCGCTCACCCACATTAGCAATCGCCGGGAAAGTTCCCGAAGAAGTTTGGACAAATCATGAGGTGGATCTTACCAATTTAAAAGTTTTTGGTTCCACAGCTCAGGTTTTGGTGAAAGATAATAGCCGAAGGAATTCGACTCCAAGACCCGTGAGTTTGTCTTCGTTGGGTACAGTGAAGTGCAAAAGGCATACAGATTTGTCGACCCGGTCAATCCGCGCCGCATAATAGTTGCTCGCGACGCCGTGTTTGTTTGTTTGCGAAGGCTGGTGTCACAGTCGTACTCTCGTGAACTGCACTTCGGTATGACAGAAGAAACGGTTGTATGTGCTTGTCCCAATCCTTTTGTCTGCTTGCTACAACTTTTGCCAGATATCCATCTATATTACTATACTCTTTGCAGATATCTTTCCAACGTCTGATTAAATATTTCCACCATTCCATCAGATTGTGGGTGGTATGAAGTAGTTCTGGTTTTGTGAGTACCCATCACCCGACATGTTTCCTGAAACACTTGAGACTCGAAATTTCGCCCTTGATCGCTGTGGATTTCTAAAGGTACCCCTAACCGACAGAAGACTTCGTGGACTAATTTATCAGCAACTGTCGTAGCTTCTTGATTAGGAATGGCGAAGACTTCCGGCAACTTAGTGAAGTAATCCATGACAACCATGAAATATTTGTTTCCACTTTCACTTTCAGGGAAAGGGCCAGCGACGTTTAGTGCTATCCGTTCCCAGGGGGCTCCTACGTTGTACACTTTCAATGCACCCCTGCTGCGTGTGTGAGGTCCTTTTACCGCAGCACAACTAGTGCATTTGCGACACCAATCCTCAACATCCTCTCGACAATGGATCCAGTAGAACCGGTCTCTGATCTTCAATAGAGTCCTTTTTACTCCCATATGACCTCCTGAACATCCATTGTGGTAGAGCTGTAGAACCTCTGGTACCTTTGCTTTAGGTACGATCATTTGCAGGTGGCAGCTGTCCCCTCGAGCATTTTCCCATTTGCGGCACAAGACACCGTCCTGGATTACCAAGCTCTCCCACTGTGCCCAATAACTCTTTGTGGTTGTACTCATCGCTGCAACATCACACCATTTCGGTTTAGGAGCATTAGCTTCAATCCACTCGAGAATTGGCTTGATATCTGTAGATGCGCTTCGCTGAGCATGCTGTAGAGTTTTCTTCCATTCGTCGCTAAGGTCCGTTCTTACCATCCTGACAGGTACCGCTTCCTTAGCTTCTTGTCTGATACAATGCTTGCAGTCTTCAGGACAAGGCCTTCTTCATCAATCTTTATCCGGAAGCTTTGTTACTAAGACAAGAAGATATAAGAGAGGGGACCAAAAGAGATCCAATTTTAAGTCGTATAGTGAGCTATGTTAGGGATGGTTGGCCAAAGGAAGTGGAAATAAAGGAACTTAGACCGTATTTTATTAGGCGCACTGAAATATACTCCGAGTTAGGTTGTCTTATGTGGGGTCATAGGCTAATAGTTCCAAAGTCTTGTCAAGACAGGGTATTACATGATAAATGATAAATGATTTTATTTCTGTAAGTAGGTTTTTACAAACACTTTTACACGTCAATCATATTTTTTTTTTTAAACTAGATGAGGTCGGCGTTTCCTATCTGACTACTCTGAGAAGAAAGGCCGAAACAAACTCAGAGGTCACAGTCTCTTTTAAAGTCCAGACAGAATCTTGGTCAGATCATGTGAAGGCTATGTAGATCGGTGTCTGAAATGGTCTTTTGAGGAAAGAACCCCACAGATTGAGTGGACCTGTCCAGTCAGTGCACGCAATTGTCAGCAATCGTGCAGCTCAACTCAGAACTTAAGGAGCTCAACGATTCGACGAACAATACCAAAGAAAGGACATTTGAGTAGGCCGCACAAGTTACTCAAACTGCCAGATCATGATTACACTAAGAGTAAAAATACAAAAAAAAAAAAGCAATGACCAACATAGTTCTCACATTCACAATAGTTAAAATAATAGCATAATACTTTACAAAGTAAATACTCTTGTCATAGTATATGTATATAAAATTCATTAATGTCAATGTGTATATAAAATCCGGACATAATCATTGAGGACCATGCAGATTGGTGTCTGAAATGGACTTTTGAGAAAAGAACCACACAGATTGAGTGGACCTGTCCAGACAGTGCGCGCATTTGTCAGTAACCGTGCAGCTCGACTCAGAACTTACAGGAGCTACATGATACGCATATGGGAATAATTAAAACCAAATGCATAGCTAGAAGTTATGTGTGGTGGCCGGGGATTGATGAAATGTTAGAAAACCTATGTCGGAACTCCACAGTCTACGCAGATATGGCCGAGGCCCCGGTACACCACGCACCGCAGCCGTGGACCTGGCCGACTCGCCCGTGGACTAGATTGCACGTGGATTTTTTAGGGCCAATACACGGTCACAAATATTTAATAATGGTGGATGCTACGTCGAAATGGATAGAAGCGTGTCCGGTCGTTTCGACTACGGCACAAGCAATCATACGTAAAATTAGAGAAATATGGTCACGTTTCGGAATACCGAAACAATTAGTCTCCGATAATGGCCCACCCTTAAGTAGTGAAGAGTTTCATTCATTTTTAGAAAGTAATGGGGTAGAACATGTATTTTCTGCGCCGTACCACCCAGCGTCAGGTTGGCGGAAAACGCAGTCAAACAGTGCAAAAGAGTAATAAAAAAAGCTATTATTCAGAATCAGGATGTAGAACTCGCGCTACAGCGGTTTTTACTAGTCTATAGAACTACTGAACATAGTACCACAAAAGAAACGCCATCACAAATATTACAGGGTAGAACACTAAGAACTCGGTTAGACCGACTAAAACCTTCACGCGAGAAACAGGTACCTAGCCGATGCACAGCAGCGGCAGCAGCGCGCAGCGGGCGGGGGACGAAGTCTGGTGCCGGGTGTACCAAGGTTTAAGGAGGTGGGTAAGTGGTATAGTGCGTTTCATCAAAGAAGTCCCTTCGCTGTAATGTTGGTAGCGCTTAAATGAGTGCTGCCAGGCTGTGAAAATTATATTACCCAATAAATCAGTATAAATTGAAAACGAAAATTTATTTTGGTTGTTCTTTTTGTTTGGTCACCTTTCAACAAAGGTCTATAGAAAATTATACCTTACGTGTAAAGATAAGTATTCATAAAATTAAACTCTTAATATAACCATAATAATTATTTATTTGCGAAAGTTCTTAATAAGCTGTAATGATTAACAACAAAATTACTTTTTAAAATAACTGTGCTCCTCCAAAGGACCTACACCCGATATAGCACTATCTCCAGGGTCACTATCGTCTGAAGTATCTCCTATAGTATATCTAGTCATCTCCTACTTCTATTATAAATCGATCTATTTTGTTATCAACAGTTACTCCATTGTTGAAGTACTTATCTTCTATGGTTTCTACGTGGCTGCATTCTTTTATCCACTCTTCTGGCGTGCTACTGCAAATTGCCACTTCAGTTATTTTTACAATATTTTTTGCTTCCTGACCCACTTTTTTTTCAGCAATTCGCCTTTACAAAAGACTCCATATGAGTTCGATTGGATTCAGGTCACAATGATAAGGAGGAAGTCTTACAACTTTATGACCGTGTTCTTTTAACAATGAATCGACTTCGTAGATAGGTGGTTCTTTATGGTCTTTAATTATTTTAAAAGGTGTAGGTAGGCACCTACGGGGTAGCAGCGGGGACTAGGGAGCATCTAGTTCTGGCAATGGCAACCCTATTTTATGGCGGCGACGCGAAGTCTCACACATTCTAATGGAATTATTGGCGCTTTGTTACGTTTTTCACTCTCACAAAACGTTTTGACTTTCAACACCAACTCTCTTTCGCCACTTTTAAGTGTCTTCGGCGTGATTAAAACCATAAACAACTATAAATCTTGGAAAAACTCAACAAAGCCTACGATGCGTCTAGCGTTTGACGTTCTTGACAGTCAGGTGTGCCAATATAACGGCGAAGGGAATTCTTTTGTGAAACGCACTATACGGTAATCGAGCGCTTAGGTACTACAGATTATCAAATAAGATTATTAGATGGCACAGAAATACATAGGCATATTGATCAATTATAGCTTAAATGTAAGTCGAATCGAACGCAATCTACAGATGGCGTGATCGTCAGCACAAAGGCAGCGTCGCAAAATTCTAATCGGCAGTTACGTAATGTACTTGTTTTTCCGACCATACCGGCTACGGAAATACCAAATGAGGTGTGCTCAGGAGTTGGTGCGGGAGGCTTGGGGCGCAGTAGGGCTGAGGCGGGCCCCGAGCAGGCGTCGACCGCAGCGAGCGTGTCTGAGCAGTTAGCTAGTCGATCGCTCCCGAGTGCGGGTGAAACTCGCCCTGTTCGAAATAGGAGACCACCGCAAAGATATAGCCCATCCTATGTTATAGTTAAATAGGTATAGGTAATATATATGCATGTATGTGTTTAGATATCTAAGTACTAGACGTAAGTAAAATGTTAAGTATAGTGTTAAGTTATAGTTAAGTAGTGTTAAGTCTTCCTAAAATGTAAATTGTTTTATGGTTATGTATGATGTTTCATAATAGTAAATAAGGGTGGAGGTGTAATGTAGGGTATTCCTAAGATAATTAAGTGTTCATTGTATAAATATTCCATAGGCCACCCGCGACCGCCAGTTAATAAAATAGTGTCGTTTGAACTACATCGTTGTTTTATTCTACAGAGCAAAAATACCCTAGTTCCTCTCATCACATACATTTGTGAACTATGTTTCTCGAAAGGTGTCTTTCCAAGGGTTTTAAAGAGAGCGATTGTGCATCCAATACACAAGGGTGGAGACAGAGGCAGTGTAGATAATTACAGACCTATATCGGTACTTCCGGCTTTGTCAAAATTTTTAGAAAAGGTTCTTAACAATCGCGTCATCAACTTCATGGAAGCACATAATATTTTATCAGAAAATCAATATGGCTTCCGTAGAGCGAAATCTTGTGAGGACGCTGTTGCTGCCTTTGTTGACAAGGCCGTTAGGATGCTTGATATAAAATCTAAATGTCTGGGTATATTTTTGGACTTGTCTAAAGCATTTGACAATGGTGCCGATTCTCTTGTCACAAAATTCTCTAAACTAGACTAAAAATCACCAAAATTTCGTTTATTCCTGTCAAACGACGATTTCCCATTCTGAAATTGACTAAAGTGACACAACTTAACCAAAGGAGATGTTTGATTTTGGGCCACCACTATGTACACTACATAGATAAATAGGAAAAAAATAGGGGAATTTCATAAAAATACAAAAAAAAAAATCATTTGAAATAGGGTACAGTGGTACAAAAATGATAATTTAAAAAGTTTTTTTAGTAAGATAACCCTCAGAACAATAACTAAAGCATAGAAGGAAGCTAAATTTAACTAATATAGTCGTCTCTGTTTTCTTATACACTCATCAACAGCATTAGAAAGAGACAGATGTATGTTGCTCAAAATGCAAAGCGTCACAAAGCAAACGTCAATTTGGCTACCTTGGCTACCTTTATGATACTAAGTTTAAAAGCTACTTAACGTCTCAGGTTTTTGTGTATGACTTTGTTCATCGCATTTTTTCGTATAATGCTTATGGGCGCATGGGAGTTGTAGTGCTTCGTTGATTTTACGTGTTTTTATAAAAATAGTACAAAATTAATAGTGATTTAATGTAAATCGCAAAGCTTAAAGATTAAATAATGTTCTGCGTTATACTGGGATGTAAATCACATTCATCCCGCAAAGAAAATGATGCGGAAATCATAAGCTTCCATCGGTAAGTAATCAAATATGGTCATTTTATCGGTTTTGTATTCTCACTGTAGGTTATTTTGGCATTTTTTCAAATTATTTGAGTTGAGTGTACTCGGTAGTGTTTTGAAATCAATATTTTATGTAATTAAATAATTCCTTTCTGGGGAAAATAGAAATTTTAAATCGGTATAGAAATTTTTGCAATAGTGCTTGCAAAAATAAACTATCGATAGAATATCGATAGAACTAACGTCATCTAAATTATTACATTATTTTTCTTTACACGTAGTTTTGGGAAGGATTAAATATTTAAGAGTGAAATAAATACCTAAATACCTACGGTCTTGCCAGCTAATCATACGTATGAGTAATGAAATGACAGTGGTCAAAAAGCCGTTTGGCTCATGGTATAATAATTTAAACTCATGTGTAGCTATGATTTTTTTTTTAATTTTCAGATTTCTTTCCGATATTGATAATTATGAGACAAACATGGATCAACGCTATTGCACGTAACTACTGGGAATGGAAAAAAACAACATCGTAATTGTTCCAAACATTTCAGCGATGACTGCTTTATTATAATTTGCTCCAACGTCAATTTTTGATGATTTACTCGAACATTCATTCGATAATGATGTATTGGATGAACATAGAAATTTGTTGATTAAATTGATAAGCAAAGAATATTTAACAATTAGAATTTATCATATCGCGAAAGAATTATCTTCTCCTGTAGAAAAAGTAAGGACATTTCTAACAAAAACTATAATTTTTAAAGGACAGTGATTTAAATTTTTTGTTACTTGCTCCGGTGCCAATCGCGCTTTAAAAATTATTTAAGCGTTTTCTTGGTAATTTCAATTTGTTAATAATTTATCCTGTGTTTATAAATAAATAAGTTAATCAGACAGAAGTGAGTTAATTTCACCTTAGCAAATTTTAGATTTAAATGCCAAGGAGCGATACCTTATACTAAGAAGTCGATATCGGTATTTATTTTATGCATAGTCACATCACTAGCTAATACTCTTTTGTCTATGACAGCGTACACTTCAAATGTCCTAAAGCGCCTTCTATGCTTTAGTTATTGTTCTGAGAGATAACCCTAATTTTAGGGCAGCCATGACAGTTGTGTTAGACATGATGTTTGACAGTTTAAAGCACAGCTTGAGCTCACTCCTCTCCTATGAATTATCGAAGTCCAGGGTATATTGATAGGCACTATAGAATGAAGCAGTAGGACTGTTAATAAACAAAACGTTCAAGCGTTAGTTACTCAGAACAATAACTAAAGCATAGAAGGCGCTTTAGGACATTTGAAGTGTACGCTGTCATCGACAAAAGAGTATTAGCTAGTGATGTGACTATGCATAAAATAAATACCGATATCGACTTCTTAGTTTATGGTATCGCTCCTTGGCATTAAGAGCTTTTATAAATGATAAAAATTGAAAACCACGAAATATGACACTAAATTGCGACGTTGCCACTCATAAGGTATAAACGCTCTTAAATATGCTTAGGTGAAATAAAGAACTCACTTCTGTCTGATCAACTTATGTATTTATAAACACAGGATAAATTATTAACAAATTGAAATTACCAAGAAAACGCTTAAATCATTTTTAAAGAGCGATTGTCCACGGAACAAGTAACAAAAATTTTAAATCACTGTCCTATAAAAATTATATTTTTTGTTAGAAATGTCCTTACTTTTTCTACAGGAGAAGATAATTATTTTGCGATATAATTAATTCTAATTGTTAAATATTCTTTGCTTATCAATTTAATCAACAAATTTCTATGATCATCCAATACATCATTATCGAATGAATGTTGTGTAAATCATCAAAAATTGACGTTGGTAGCAATATTTTAATAAAGCAGTCATCGCTGAAATGTTTGGAACAAATACGATGTTGTTTTTTCCATTCCCAGTAGTTACAAGCAATAGCGTTGATCCATTTTTGCCTCATATCAATATCGGAGGGAAATCTGAAAATTACAAAAAAATCATAGCCACACGTGAGTTTAAATTATTATACCATGAGCCACACGGATTTTTGACCACTGTCATTTCATTACTCATACGTAGGTACGATTTGCTAGCAAGACCGTAGGTATTTAGGTATTTATTTCACTCTTAAATATTTAATCCTTCCCAAAACTACGTGTAAAGAAAAATAATGTAATAATTTAGATGACGCTAGTTCTATCGATAGTTTATTTTTGCAAGCACTATTGCAAAATATTTATATGCCGATTTAAAATTTATATTTTCCCTAGAATCGAATTATTTAATTGCATAAAATATTGATTTCAAAACACTACCGTATACACTAAGTACAAATAATTTGAAAAAATGCCAAAATAACCTACAGTGGGAATACAAAACCGATAAAATGACCATATTTGATTACTTACCGATGGAAGCTTATGATTTCCGCATCATTTTCTTTGCGGGATGAATGTGATTTACATCCCACTATAATGCAGGACATTATTTAATCTTTAAGCTTTGCGATTTACACTAAATCACTATTAATTTTGTACTATTTTTACAAAAACACGTAAAATCAACGAAGCACTTCAACTCCCATGCGCCCATAAGCATTATACGAAAAAATGCGATGAACAAAGTCATAGACAAAAACCTGAGACGTTAAGTAGCTTTTAAACTTAGTATCATAAAGGTAGCCAAGGTAGCCAAATTGACGTATGCTTTGTGACGATTTGCATTTTGAGCAACCTACATCTGTCTCTTTCTAATGCTGTTATGAGTACGTAAGAAAACAGAGACGACTATATTAGTTAAATTTAGCTTCCTTCTATGCTTTAGTTATTGTTCTGAGGTTAGTTACGTTTCTTGCTCCTCTTGACACTGATATAACCAATCTCTAACTGCTCGAATAGGTGATAGAAGATGTGCTGCCGCAGTCGAGTAGAATTCCTACTACCCTATTTATAATGTACTCTGTGATACCTACCCTGTAGTCGTAGTTTATCGAAACCGAAACCCAAGATTTTCGAAATTCGTATTGTTTCGTTTTATGGCAGTTAGGTAATACACGTCAATCAAATGTCATTGTCAAAATGACATTTTTCGCAAGCTGCTAATCTGATCCACCATGTTTAATTTTATGTTGTGTTGCTCTCAGTAGTCAGATAGGAAACAGATAGTGTATAGAAGTAGTCAGATAGGAAACGCCGACCCCATCTAGTTTAAAAAAAATATGATTGACGTGTAAAAGTGTTTGTTCAAACCTACTTACAGAAATAAAATCATTTATCATTTATCATTCATTTATCTCCTTGGCCAAATTAATTTGAGTATACTTTGAAACGAAGTGAAATTAAAGAAAATTAACAATAAAAAACGGTTACAGTAATGCATAGTGATATTTACATATAGTGTACATAGTGCTGGCCCAGGCTCCATACATTTCTGGAACATCTCCTTTTAGTTTGACAGCACTAAGATGGCACTGAGATTATAATTTAGTAAAAATGGCAATTTTGCTATTCTGAATTTTACGTTTTTCACCAAAAAATTTGATTGTCGTAACTAAATCTGCCTGTTTTTAATCGCGATTAAAAAGGTGTGGAATAAAATTAGTAGTCATGAACTAAAATTCACACCAACACCTCGACTTCAGATGCAAAAACAGTACTGTATTTTTTTTTCTTATCTTTTGCTTATATCTCGAAAACGGTGTGTCCTATCGCAAAAATAATGATAATTTCGACCCCCTGTATGAAACACCTAAACATCTAAAATCCAAAGTGCTGGTAAAAAAAAAAAAAAAAAAATATTTTCCATACAAAAAGTGAAAAATTCCATACAAAACATGCCGAGGCTGCAAAATAATGCGCGCCTCTGGCTCTAAAAAAAAATCACGTGGTACGGCAAACAAGTAAGTACCACGTGGAGTCGCAATTGCCAAATTTGATTTTAGATGTGTCAAAATTATTTTTAAATTTAGAGATTTTATTTTGCAGAATAGCGTTAAGATTCTCATAGCCAAAAGTAAGGAATTTTAGTGATAGTTTAGTTAGTTTAGTTCGGTGTACAACAGAATCGGCACCACTGTCTCTGCCCCTACTCTAATACTAAAAATGGAGAGAATAGGGGTGAGGGGTTCTGCACTTGAAATATTCAAGAGCTACCTCTCTGAGCAGACACAATGTGTCAAAATTGGTTCATGTGTTAGTGACGAACACATGTTATCTTTTGGAGTTCCTCAGGGCTCCATCTTAGGACCCACTCTCTTTTTAATCTATGTAAACAGTCTTTGTAATCTGTCCATCCCAAATAGTAACATATACCTACACATACGCGGACGATACGGCTCTACTCGTATATGGTCAAGATTGGAAGGAAGTCCATAAGAGAGCTGAATCGGCGCCGCTTGGTATCGTCATGGCATGGTTATCTGCAAACACGCTTACTTTAAACGTAGACAAGACAAACTTTATCCCTTTCTCAATTAAACCATCTTCGCAACCCGATGAGTCGTTTGCCATTAGAGCTCATATCTGTAAGCAACAATCAGACCAATGCTCCTGCCTGCCCCTGACCAGAGCAGCCCACGTCAGATATCTAGGCATTGTGATAGACTATCTTATGTCGTGGAGTATGCAGATGAAGACGTTGTCTGGCAGAGTGAGGGAGCTTATCTCAATCTTTAAAAATCTACGATGTAGCGCAGATTTTGATACCTACCCTGCGAATGGTATATTTTTCGCTGTGCCAGTCAGTGCTATCGTTTGGTGTTACGGTTTGGGGCGGCGCTCCAAAAACAAACATGTTACAATTGGAAAGAGCGCAAAGAGCTGTCCTTAAAGTTATGAATTATAAACACTTTCGGTACAGCACTAAACAATTGTATAAAGACTGTCAAGCCATGACCGTTAGACAGCTCTTTGTGCTTAATACCGTATTGCGCAAACATGCATCTTTAGAATATAGTAGGTACCGATCATTGCGAAAAGCTGTTAGGAAAGATAATCTAAAAGAACCGACTTATTTATTCTTGCACTCAACATTATAAGTTCACAAAATAGCGCAAACACACACAGTGAGCCCGCGCATACACACACACACACACACACACACACACACACACACTCAGAGAATGGCTACAGTTTATAGTTTTTATTTTTATACTTTTTTGTATGATTTTATTCTATTCTTTTGTTTTTGTACGACATTAATCACTATGTACAACCGAATTTGTTTATTATCTTGGTAAATGTTTAAAGAGAGAGCCCTGACACCCATAACACAAGTCTTAGCTTAGTCTTAGCTTGGGTGCCAGAGGTTTATACTCAGTGGTATTCTTACAATTTTTACGTTTATTATAGTCTGTTCTATGTACAGACGCCAGCAGGTCAAGCTACCCGAAACTGTCAAATTTTCCCAATCAACCTTGAACCTTAATGCTTTAGCGATAAAGTTGAAAATCTATTAAAGAAATTTGACAGATTGTAGTAGCTTGATGTGCTGGCGTCTGTACATAGTGCTATTCTGCTAAATTGTAAACTTGAAAATAAAGCATTATTTTATTTTTAAGAGAATTTGCGTCCGGAACCATCTCTGAGGGTAATACACTGCAATTTGCGTGGATTCCGGCCCACGCTGGCTGGAATCCATGGCAATGAAGTGGCTGATACACTTGCCGGTTATGCGGTGCAGTGCGGGGGACTTAGTTCCCTATACGAATTTTAGTATTGAACTTATGACATTACCAGACTTTTCTTTGGGACACCTGGAAAGTAGCTTGGGATATCGGAAGCATATTGAAGGGCCGTTACTTTTACAAGTAGGTACCTATACAACCCGACGTTCCGGAAAAACCGTGGTTTGGCAGGGCAAAATTTGGCAAGACGGAGACCTCAGTTCTAATTCGAATGAGACTGGGTCATGTTTGTTCTCCAGCCCATCTTGCCAAACTACTTATCATCAACGACCCCATTTGCTTCTGTGGCACAGACGTAGGTGACATAGGTAAATCATTTTTTTTCCTGTCCCTTATATGTCCATTCTTCTTTTCTTTGTAACCTCTTGTCTCTCCGTATTCCTTTTCCTACCTCAATATTTTCTTCACTTTGTACAAATAGCTTCCCTGTTTATAAATGTATAGTCTCATTCATCACATTAAATAATATTAAGTTGTAAATTGTCGTCATTGTAATTTACTCATTATTCACTATTATTATTTACCTTTATAAATATACTGATCTTAAAAATCGTCCAATCCTAAATCCCGTTACAAATTGTTCATAAATATCATATACTTTTTTCTTTCGTTTCCCTACCTTTGTTCTCGATAACTAAACGTGAAATTGGCTAAATAATTGAGCTACTATAATATTATATACTACTATCTATGTAGGTACTAACTATTATAAGTTTTTCCCATTGAGATAGTATAAGTCAATGGTTTTTTATAGCTCAATGTTCTATGCACAGACCAAATAGCCTTGGTTCTATGTCAATTTTACTATATATAATTGTAGTCTGTGATGTCAATGAATGACAAGAACGTCAAGGGCAGAAGCAACCATTGACGTTTAATTTGATTATTATGATTTAATATGACTCCATAACTCCATACCTAATTATAAATACTCTGTGTATGAGTCTGTGCTGGCAGTTCGCCTCCTTAAAAGTATATATTATTATGTTCTGAGCAGCTGGCTCTGCACTTCTGGTTCTGCTGCTTTGTGCTCAAACCTGTTTCTCAAACTGGAGAGTGCTTCATTGAATATTGTACAATAGAAATCTTGAAAACGCAGCTAAAATCTTAATGCAAGTATCCTTAAAATTTTGTTAATGTCTGGTTGTTTCATTTGACTTCAAACTATATAAAATTAATGTTTTGTTATTTCCTCTTATAGTACTAATTTGGAGAACACATTGTGCCTTGGAAGATTAACAAAGCAATGCAGGATCAAGAGAATGTTTTGAAGTACTTAGTGTCAGTCGAAAAATTAGCAAATGAAATCTTATCGGATAAGCGTGAAATTATACTGTTGGATAAAAGAAGGAACCACAACCGTGAGGCGCTGCGGGATCTTTCTAAGTCGTCTCAAAACAAATGTTGGGTGACTGTAGGATCTGTATTAATAAAACACAATATCGATGCGACAAAGTCTCTGTTAGAAGCTGATCAAAATCAGTTAAATATTGATATAAACATACTCCGTAGTGATCTCAGAGTTAAAGTTAATAATTTACGGGATCTAGAAATGCAGCCGCCTGTACCTGGGCTGATGCTAGTTCCCTTGTCATCCAAAGAAACTAAAGGTCTATCCAGTTCTAACTTAATTCCTTCCTAGTGTTTTTAATTTAATAAATTGGTAAATTTAAATAAATTGTATTTGCTTTTTATTCCTACTACATGGCAGTTCTTTGGAGAAAACATGTTTGTGTTGATAACTGTTGCTGTAGTGTAAAGGGCTCTGACTTGTATGTATCGTGCTGATCTGTATGTAATGGACAAGTCTGAAACTATTACCTAGTTTGTTCTAAGGATGCATGTTGTTGTCATAGAGAAAAATTACATTAATATTGGATTTGAAGAAAAATATTATGATTTTTAAATTTAAAAGAAAAAGAAATCTTGCATTATTTATTTTAGTAAGTTTATAAACAGTTTTAATGCTGTCGATCTGTGGCTGTGTGGGAGTCGGGTCTCTCGGTTCAGGCACTACTGTCACCCAACAAGCACTGCTGGGTGACACCACCTTCCGGCTCGCCACTTGTCTGCGTCTGGGCGCTCCTTGCGTGGCTCTGCATCGCTGCCAATACGCTGAAGGTGTTGACTGCCTTGGACACTGTGACCTTTTCTGCAGTAGAAGTTCAGGCCGGATAGCACGGCAAGTCAACATCAATGACATCATCCATCATGCTCTTATCATTGCAGGGGTGCCAGCTGTTTTAGAACCCAATGGCTTGGCACCACAGAACACTATTACTCTTGGCTCGCGACGATGGGAAGAGACCAGACGATTTTGGTGCAGTGTTGCCAGATGACCATATCGCGTTCTCTCCAAAATTCAGGTGTGAAGAAAAAATCCCATACAGATGGCAGAATATTTATTTATTCATGAAATACAATTTTATACTAGCAATAGCTTCCATTATTGTGTATTTTTATTAAAGCTTACGGAATATAGTTTTTAATGGTAAGGTCAGGTGGGGTAAGAGGGACACCGGGGGTAGAGGGACTAGGGACCATAACTAGTAAACCGAAGCGTTTATGACTATGAACTTTCCGTCAATAAAACAGTGAAGGCGAAACAGTTTGAACGGTTTTCATGAGATGTCGCTACGTGACTCAGAAGCCACAAAAAATGAAGACACGTTTGACAGTTGTGAATTTGACGAGCACAAAGTTGGCACGTTTTTTTGCGAACCAATATTTTGGTGAATAAAGAGTGCTGGAAATATTTTAAATGTAATGATAAGCGGAGAAAACTGTAAGTATTTCTTTTTATTAATCATTTTAGTTTAAAAACAAATAATAATATGAGTTTCTTTCGTTTGAAAATCCTTACCTCCAAAAACAATAGCTGGGGTAAGAGGCTCACTATTCACGGTGAAAGAGGAACATATGTTTCTCTTCCCCCGTGTCAGTGGTGACCAACATTTTGAATACTGTATGGTGGTAGATAAAATGAAAAGAATTGACTGATTGTTCTGTACCTACTACAATTTTAAATTATACCTAAACTAGAAACTTCCCGCGACTTCATCCACGTGTAACTTAACTTTCCCGTAAATTGCCGTTTTATCGTATAATTTATAGACTGTGTTACCCAGGGACAATGCAGCATTCTATGTGTTAAAGATTTTTTAAATTGGGCTGGTACTTTTTGAGTTAAATCATATCACAAACAAATAAAAAATCTAATCTTTTCTTTTTATTATAATAAAATTGTTTAGACAAATAAAGTTTCATGAGTTTTGTATACGTCCCTTTCTTTTTAATTGTAATATTTTGTTGTTGTTTGACTGTTGCAGGAATGATATATGATAAAACATGCAGCGAAAATATATAAGAAAATCTAATACAAGCAGGATAATGATAAATTAAGTGAGGCTGTTAATGCAGTAAAAAATGGAACAATATCTGCATACGCCGCAACTTTATAATATACATCATTACAAATATCATTTTTTTTTTTTTTTTTTTTATATAAAATGAGGCGCTGTACGCCAATTTAATTGATTCAAGTGCCTTGCTTCAAAAATAATTTCACATATTTTATAATAATTTCGGTGTTATATTTTAATAGTTTTGGTGTTTTTTTTTTGATGAATTAAAAGACTGATTCGCTATGTTGATCTCGTTACATAGTGCCATTGGTGCCGATTCCCTTGTTCACAAACTAAACTAAATTTAAGTTGTGTGCATCTTTTTCTTTCTATTTCATTAAGAAAAGGACAGAACCCTCTTACCCCGTCTAAGGGGGACGTAGACAGAGAATGCTATAGACAAATTGATGTGTTTTGTCGCATTCACACAAGAAAAAGAGCAAGTTACGCCGATGTCGTGTAAAGAAATGAGACAGAACGATGAGATTTTTTGTTTCACAGCGCGTGCCACGATTTTGACGGTTTTAGCATAGTACTTTGCTAAACAAAGTTTGACAGATAGTTATCGTCTTCTTGTAAAATTCAGTTTTATGTGCTTTAAGTTTAGTAATTTATGTTATTTTATGTTGTGAACAATTTAGCCTTAACATTTCAACCATTAAATAAAAAAACATGGTGCGGTGTAGCGATCTAAGGTGTAAAAGTGATATGTGAAACGAAAATGCCAGACTTGTCCTTTCATTCGTAAGTATAGCACTTTTTATCAGTAACTAGGCTATCAATAACATTTTACTGTGTTCATACATTGTGAATAATGTACCCTAGACGTAAATTCATCGATAAAAAGCACAAAATTAACATTATTAAATTCTAACCTAAGGATTTTGGTGTTGCCAATTTTCCATAAATTATTTGCCCACTTTTATGGGAAATATGTAGGTATTCTGTAGTGTGTATCCTTAATCCTAACTAATATTATAATAAGTAAATACGAAATTGAGTTTATTTGTTGGTTTGTTTGTTACGCTTTCCCGCTAAAACGGTTTATCAGATTTGGATGAAATTTGGCACATCGGTAAATTACTTGGGTTAGGACATAGGATACTTTTTATCGCAATATTCTCACGGAACCGAGACACATGCGGGTAAAAGCGCGGGGCGCAGCTAGTTAATTGTATATCTGGAAGATTAATGGCTTGTTGCAGTTTTCCTGAATATGATAATTTACGTCGGAATTGGATCGTAGCTACAGGACGAACAGATTGGACACCAAAACCGTCATCAAAAATTTGCAGCAGACATTTTAATAAAAAAAATGTTAAATAAAAAGAAACTAACACTGCTATTACCGAATACAGTAGGTACCTATTCTGCTAAATATTCAGTTAATAACATAATTATTAAGTTTCGATACAGGCTTTATATGTTTTTTATATATGTTCAGTGTTTTTAAAACTGTTATATACAATTATCTGTTGCGAACTATTATTTTGTACATTTTATGTGCAATAAATGACTGAGACAGGCTTATCTTAAACTCTGAACGCGATTCAAAATATCGATCAAGAATTTAAAATATCTTTTTCCGTAAACAACATCTTCTTACATCTATTTTGTATTAACGTCTTAAAGATAATAATTTTTTTTAGGAATCAAAGGCCTGTATTCCATCATCTTCCTCCATCAGTTTACATGAAGAAACGAATATGGAAATTGAAAATAATTTAAGCATTCTTGTAAGTACAGTATATTATAATAATTTCTAAGTACAAGTATTTGTACTTACAAATTACTCTAATATACTTATTGAAATACGTTATTGACGGACAATTTAGGACAATAACGTGTAAAATCAATAAAAGCTAATTAAAAATAAACTTGTTGTATTATTTACTCACAAAGCCAGTTAGTACTATCATCTAAGAAAATGTAGGTATTTAGAATCACATCATCATCATCCATCGTCACTCTCTCCTTCTTTTAAGGGGTTGAGGGAGCATGCGTAGTTCATGCAAACGTAATAAGTACCAAAATAATTTGTAAATCAAACATATTCCTATATCTAGGAATCTGTAGCTAGGGTGTATTTATTCCGATTGTATTACAGAATATCTAGGTTCCCAAATATGTATTTTGAACGGACACTGATTTAAAGACGATTTATGAGAAAAATAAATTTTGTATAGACATATTCTATTGTGGGGTAAATTTTTCCTCACACGGTAACCCTAAATGTGTGACGTATTTTTGTTTTGTCTCTTTCTGCGACACGCTTTGCAGGCGTCTATAGCATTCTCTGTCTACGAAGGGGGAAGAGGAACGTTTGTTTAATCTTGACATTTACGTCAATATATCGTCGTAAGAAATGTTATTAGCGTAATGACATTTAGCCATTGGGCCAGGCCACAACACTGCGGTGCGATGACGCACCGTAGAAATCTACGACGTCGCACAATGGGCCTTGTATACAATACAAGGCCCATTGACGACGACGTTTTTGCGACGCGTCGTCGCAACGCAGTGTTGTGGCCTGGCCCATTGAGATAGGAAGTCAATGCATTTAGCCCACGGGAAGCTAATCCATAAAGGCAAGTTTTGTGTATTTCAAAGATCTTAAAAGACGTTAGCTGTTCTTCCTAGCAGTCAAAATATTTTACTGAAAATAAAGTATGTCCCTCTTACCCCACCTGACCTTAATATTTTTCTTCTTGCCATGGATCAAAACAAGATATAGAGGAAAGCTGTAAAAACGTAATTGATAACGCCGGCAAAATGTCTTAGTCTTTTGAAACTACCGATTTAATCCTCACGGCTTTTCCCGGATTTCAGATTTGGTAATAAAAATACCCTAATTCCCTCCAAACCCACCTTTTTTTTTTCAAAATATTGTCCCCCATAACTATAAAAAACCCCAAAATTTGGGGGATTCCCCCAGTCTGGCATCAGTGTTTTGTTGTGGGATACAACTAGGGCTGCTAACTTTTACTAATAAAAAATATAAATAAAATAAAAAAAACATTTTTGTAAATTTGAGCCTTTATTAACAGGTTTTTTATGCTAATTATTAAACTAAAAATAAATGTATGGGGACAATACATCTTTATTTCACCTTAGGTATATGTGATTAACACTGGCCCTATTGAGCTCATCTCGCCATTTTGTATTCATCACTGAAAATATGCGCACCTTTATATGCTGAAGAAGATTTAGAAACAAGAAATATAATATTTTGAAAATTTAAGAAAAGTGAGAATCACTGAGCAACACTTGAAATTTTTCAGCTGTAGATTTAGCAACACATTTTTGGTTAGAAAGAGCATTAAATTATTCAAAAGTTTATATTATTGATTATAATTTTCAAATACCTACAGATTACGGCTGGGTTTCGTTTTACAATTATTTAATAATTTTTTTCTTTTTTAAAAACGTAGCCCCACACTGGGAATTTCTCCTGTATTGTGGGTGCGTTTACAAACATTTAAATTCACATACAGCAGCCAGACCCGGAACACCTACTTGCAGGTCATACAAATATTTGTTTCGTGCGGGAATCGAACCCGCGACACGCAGCGCAGCAGTCAATCGCTTAACCACTGCGCCTAATAAAATAATGACGCACAAAGCGCACATAATAAAATAATGTTATCTAAATTTTCATCGAAAATGTAGGATAACATTATTATATCATTAATTCATTATTAATAGTTTCGACTACATTTTTTTCTAAATATATTAGAATTTTATTAATTAAATTAGAAAAAACAAAACTACTTTTTAAATAAAATTATTTTAATTAATCAATCAAAGTATGCAAGTACCATTATTATCTATGCACTCTTTTTTGATTCCTTTGCCTTTGCTGAAAAAATTGTGGGAGCGAGAAATGGCGAGAACCATTGACTTATAATGCGAGAACCAATAAAATCTTTGAAGGAGGTTTTGACAGCCTCATCGGAATTGAATTTTTTTCCTTGCAAGATGTCTAAATTCCGGAAAAAGTGTTAATCTGTTGGTCCCGGGGTACGGTGGGCTTCCAATCTCGGCTCCTCGTAATTTAGCGACCGTTTGTTGTGCAGTGTGTGGGTTAGCGTTGTCCTGAAGCAGTAGTGGACTAGAGCAATTGGCCAGTCTCGGTTGTTTAACAGCTAGCTTTTCCATCATGGTTTAAAATTGCAATTGCTGACAATACCTACAGATCGTATATCGTATACATAATATCATAATCGTCTGGCCAGATCTCAGGAAGCTGTAGTGAATGACACCAGCACTGGTCCACCAGACACTTACCATCAGTACCCTTTTCTGAGTCAACTTTCGCTTAGGGCACGCCAAATGGTGTCCTAAGCGGTTCTCCTGGGTTCAACCATTGTGATGAGCGTTTCCGATTATCGTACAGGATCCATTTTCAATCACAAGTAACGATACGATTCAAAATCCCCTCGTTATTGTGACGGTTAAGTAATGTACAGCACTCGACTCGTGTTTGTTGGTTTGCTTCACTCAATTCATGCGGTACCCATTTTTCGAGCTTTTTCACTTTTCCAATTTCTTTCAAATTAATTAAAATTGTTTTATCACTCACACCGGTCAAGCCTGCCGCCAACTTTGACGTGATTTGCGGTGGATCCGCTTCCACGATCACTTTTAACTCGTCATTATCAACTAGGGTCTCCAGCCGTCCACGGGGTTTCTTCTGTAGGTCAAAATTTCCAGAACGAAAACGTTGGAACCAAAAACCTGCCGTGTTTTCTTTTAGGTACGGTAGCTTCCCCATACACAGCAATTCACAGCATTAATCCTTCGAGCTATTTCTGCAGCGCTGGTGCCAACGGTGGAGCTCGTCTTCGTAAATATACCCGATATTTTAAGTTTACCATATTGTGAACAGAACGATGTCAAAGAAAAATCTAACTCTCAAGGTTTCTTGTCTTGGGAACCTTACAAAAGTTTCAAAGGCACTGCACGCGGTGCAGCGCAGTTTTCATTGCCAACATTTTGTACAAGAAATAAAGTTTATTATGGTCAAAGTGGGAAAATAAACAGTATTTCCAAAAAATAAACAGTATTTTAAGTAGGTTTATTTTTAATGTTTTAAATATATCCATTTGTGTACATATTGTAATTCATTAGTGCTACCCGCGCAACACATCAATTTGGCACCATTTTTGAAGGCTTCGTAAGCCTCACCAAATAAGACGAAGAGCAATTTTTTTATCAAATGTATTGAGTTCGATTTCTGACGTTCCATCACTTTTTTTTTTTTTTAAGGATGGGAAATCATCAAATGACCCCTCCCGCTCTGGGTGGAGCGCAAGGGAGTGTCAGACTCCTTACTGACTAAAACCCACCCGTGTTCCTTCCTTGTAGTGTCCGACCGAAGGTGCAATTCTGGCCGAAGCCGAAGCCGAAGCCGATTAATCGGTATTCACCAAAACCTTCGGCCGAAGCCGAAGCCGAAGCCGAAGGTGTCATTGACCTTGAGAAATACGATAGTTACTTTGATCTCAGAATATACTAGATACATATTGTGAGAGCTTTAGAGATTTAGCCCAATAACGAGCCGAGTGACCAACATATACAAGTAGGTAATAAAATATTGTCTAAAATAAAAGTTTCAAATATACAATGTTAAACAATGTAAAACAAATATGAAATATTTAAAAACAAAACATTAGAATTTTAAGACGCGCTCTCAAACTTGTTTTGACTCGTTTAGTTTACTAACTGCGATTCGTTTGGTCCGGTGCGGCGGCGCGGCGAAACTCTGCTGCTCTGCACACTCTCCGTCTCGCTCTAGCATCGTTCAGTAAATTTCAAATTTTAACAACTAGCAAACCTTCGGCTTCGGCCTAACCTTCGGCAAATTTTTGGCCGAAGCCGAAGATTTGGCCGAAGGTGCTTTTTTGGCCGAAGGTGGCCGAAGCCGAAGCCGAAGCCGAAGCTTCGGTCGGACACTACTTCCTTGGCCCTTTATGTTCCGGGTCAGCGGTACCCCTTTCGGATGATCCCGCTTTCCCGGCAGGCTTGGGCCCTAGTGGGCCCCCTCTTCGATGCTGACATCTCTTTGAGGCGCGCGTGGAACACGTACGCGCCGTCCAGCCCGGGCCTGGTCCTGATCGGACGGTGAGCTACCCATTACCCACCGCCCGCAGGCCCGCACCTACGGTGGCCGGGAGTCGTCACGCGGCTCCCGACGCCCGGAGCGTCCACCGCGGCGGCTTGGACGGGAGACTCTCTCCCTCTCCCGTCCCGCCACCTCCTTCGCTAGCATGACTGCTTCGCAGAAGGAGGCGACTGCCTCCCACTCCCCCTCGCCCCGGACCATGGCTTGAACCAGGGCCGGGCGTGAGAGGTCGCCGCCGCTGCCGATCGCCTCTACGAGGAGACGGCGGTGCTCCGCCCATACAGGGCAGGCCCCCACCGTATGCTCCACCGTGTCCTCGGGGCTCGTTCCACCACTTTACAATCATCACTTCTTCTTAGTTTGCAGTCTAGACGATTTCTTCTGGGTGTAATGATGCTGCATGGTATATGCAATAATAGATTCGACTGCATTCCTTTAACAAATAGTCTACATTATATAGTACCTACCTAGATCTGTCATGCTTCGTGGGGTACGTGTGCCTCGACTATTTCACACGAACTCGTGCAGGACTAACGCTGGGGAGCGCGTGCCCCTTCGTCGCCTTGTTGATGCGTACAACGCTCACTTCATGGAGGTTGACATATTTTACTCTTTCCAAAGATTGTTTTAAGGCGAGAGCAATCGAGTTACTGAATTCATAAGTATTTTTTTTTCTTTCCTTTTTATTATTAGGGTTTTACGATGCACACTATTTTGTCTGTTTTCTTTTAACTTTTTTTGTTTTGTGAATCCGTGGGCAATGTTGTGGGTTACATGTATAGTAATATGAATATGGTACCTATAGACTGTGTATAAATGTATTTCTAAGTTTTGTGCTATTTTAAGAATCTCTAGTTAAGCTTGGCATGTAACTGTTTTTTGTTCCTAACAAATAAAATAAAATAAAAATAAAATCACTGAAAACACTCATTCTGTGAATACTGAGATGGCAGAACTAACTTAATTACTAGTATTTAAAAGATGTTCTGATAACAATATTATCTACTTACTATGTCCGGAAAATTCGAGGCATTATAAAGTTTCTTTCTGAAATGAAGGCTAGCTAAAACACTGCGACCATGCCCGTGCATGCACGATGTTGTACGTAGTAGATGAAACTTTTTATTTAGGTAGGTATAGCTCTGGATATCAGTGAAAACCATTCTTATACTTTATTTTTGTTGAACAGTAAACAGTATTTTAGAGTGGAAAATGTGTGGGTTGCACCAAGGGCAACGTTATTGTTTCCGTGAAAGTTAATAAACAGTACCTAACACTGACTAATGTCATTATTTATTGTACACCACAAAATACATAACAAAAAATAAATCGAACACTACAAAACATACAATGGGCGGCCTTATCGCTTTCTGCGATCTCTTCCAGGCAACCTTGGAATGGACAGCGATTTGCCTGGACATAAAACATGTTAGGCCCAAAAGTCTGAGATAAAGACATAAACGCGTATGAAAACTCTACAAAATGCAAGTAAAGTGGCAGAGCTAGTTAATTTAGCCACTGATATAAATAAAAATACTTTGACTCGAATCCGACGCGAGTGGAGATGCGCAAGCTAGCAGCAGTAGAATAACGAAACAAAGCTCGAGGTAAATCGGTAGTTTGCAATACTTTTGAAATTGCTGCTTTGCATAATATAATAAATTCAAACCTACACGGTGAGAAAAGAAATACAAAATATTCGCTGTTGCAACCAGGAAGCAAAACTACTAACGGCGGAGTCACTGGGTTACAAATTTAAAAAGTGGCAGAGTAATAGAGTAGCGCTCATACAACGGCCTAACATTAAAGCCTGCAATTATGATGATTATTTAGAAAGTGTTGCAGAGATGAGCGGAATGGAAGTGCTCGATTCAGACTAAAACTGTATCGTTCATGGTTCTTTATATTAATAAATACTTATTATTTCAAAAATATCTCTTTTACTCACCCTACTTAACTGGTTCAAACTGACAGCTAAGACGTCACAATATGCGCCCGGTCATTCCTATTCTTAGTTGAATCGCACTGTACTTTTACTGCACTTTGCCAGATGTGTGCCGGTCCTATAAACATGTAGGTAGAGATCTTTAGGAAATGGTTCATAGGCCATTTATTTGCAGTCGTCTTCTCAGATGCGGACTAGCACTGCCGGCCGCCCCCTACTCGTGATTTTAAAGCGCAACCGTAGCCTTTCGATCGGTATGATAAAGCTACAGGATGATTATTTTTCTCATGTAACGGGTTTGATTTCCGGTTCAACCATGTAATTATTTACATAACTATGAATGCATTTTAAATTGTTTTTTAATTTCAAATAATGATAATGACTTCTTTCAGTAAAATGTTCCATCTACAATTAATTCAAGGTACTTTCCCTCCATGTGGCGTATCCGTGGGACGGTATAAAGTCCTTGGCGTTCTGGGGACATTAAAAGTGTTCGGGGTTTTTGTTTTTGCCAATTTTAAGATTTTTTTGTGTAGTGGTTCTTTTGTGTGAAAAAAATAAAAGCATTGTATTAGACGGTGCTATATTAAGTAATAAAATTAAATCAAGCTTTTAAGTACCTACAGTACATTTAGTTTTATAAGATACATAAAATGAAGAGCTTCTATTGAAGTCCGTGGCGGTGAAAAGGTTAAAAAGTAGGTAGTATACGAGAACGAGCGAAGCGAACTCAATAATTTTAGCACCACATCTCGAATGGGATAGGTAGGTAGTGTACGAGCATCGCCACATGATTTTAGTTGTTTAACTTTTTACATTACTGAGCATTACATTGTTTCGTTGATTATGCTATTTTACTTACACGCGTAGTCGATGTTATTTAGGTTAATATTTTATATGATTAGTGTGAACAATAAACCCACTCCGGTAGCACGGACACAATACAGTGATTTTATTCCCTATCTACATCCCGTCTGCTGTAACAACCAACTTCACCACAACTCTACAAGCTACAAGTCTACTGTACGGGCTAGCGGCTCGTACATTTTGGTCCTTCGAGCCGGATGTGCCTCGCAACTGGAACGACAGTCCTGCACTCCGTCTCAGGTACGAAGTATTTCTATTTATGATAGCGAATCGGTCTGGCTGGTCTCCCACAAGCGGGTCGCCCCAGTCAGATTGAGAAGAATCGTATTAGAGATACCTTCTGATCCTGCGATCACAACAGGCGACATCGACAGCGAGTTATCCGGAAGCTATTGAAGTCAACAGGAGTTAGTGTCCCACAACTACAATGGACGCTAAACAACAAGAACTTCTGAAGCGGCAGGAAATCATTGCTGAAGGCATCAGAAAAATCGGTGTCAACTTCGGAAAGGATAGCCCTGACCGCAAAAACACTGCATACATCAAAGTTAGATTGGATAACCTCAAAGCTCACTGGAACGAGTTTGAGATGAACCATAGTATTCTGCAAGGCGCTGAAAACAAGACAAACGAATACTACGCCACTCAAGTATATGAGAGAGTCAAAGGTGAATACCTAACAATAGTACAGAAGTTGCAAACCTGGCCCTCTTATACTGCTGGCGACAAGGATTCTGAAACTTTCGGAAATCAAGGCGAGACCACCAAGAACGTCGGAGTCCCTTCGAAATCTGACGAGCTCAAGACACAACAAGCCACCAATTTTAGAGCTTTCTCACGCTTCACCCGCAACATAATTACTGATCAGTTAACTGAAAAATGGGACATCGAGGACAAACTCAAGACTCTCGAATCCCGATGGAAGGTGATCGACGAAGTACATTGGAAACTCGACAACATTCTCGTCGGCAGTGACGTAAACTATGAGCTTGAGTTTTCAAAGTATGAGGCAACATACGAGTCAACAAAGCGAGATCTTAATCGCAAACTAAATCTCGCGGTACAGCAACGCGACAGTGCCCCGAAGATCGAAATACCGGTGTTTTCAGGAAATTACTCACAGTGGCCAACATTCCTAGATTTATATGCCGCTGCTATCCATAACAACCCTACCTTCTCCAAAGCTCAGAAGATGCAGCATTTGAAGGGGAAGCTAAAGGGAGAGGCTGAGCGCTTAGTGCAACATTTACCTGTTTCTGAAACCAACTACGACTCCTGCTGGGAAATACTTAAGCACAGGTACAACAATCGACAGCTGCTTTTCACGAAACAGATGCAAACACTTATGAGTCAGCCGACGATTCAACATCAAAATGCGTACGAGCTGAAGCGTCTACATGACACTAGTCTGGAAGTAGTGCACGCCCTTCGCAACTTGGGTATAGACACTACTACGTGGGATCCCATTCTAGTACACATCCTTGGGGGAGGACTCGACTCTCAAACCTACTCCGACTACATGGAAGCGAGGAAACATCCTAGAGAGCTTCCTGTGTTTGAAGAACTCATTCAGTTTATCGAGAACAAGTTTACAGCGCTAGAATCAATAACGAAGAAAAGGAATCCAACAAACTTCAACAAACAAGCATCTTCATCTCAGGACAAGGAGACTACATCATTCCTAAGGGACATGCACAAATACAAACGGGCACCCAAGGCGAATCACACAAGCTCCGACAAAAATTGTCCTATCTGCAAAACAAATCACGTCTTAATTAAGTGCTCAACATTTCAAGAAATGAATCCGGAACTCAAATTGAGGACACTTGAGCAACTGAATGTTTGCAAGAATTGCATGTATTCGCACAAAGAAAATAAATGCAATTCGCATAAAAGGTGTAGAGTGTGCAACAATACACATCACACCATATTACATGACATAGTTCGTGACACTGTGACAATGACTTTATCGAACGGTCAACGACCCTACAATAAGCCGCCGATTTCACAAGGCACAGCCAATCACGTGTCAGGCAATTTCAATGAAGTTCTACTATCAACTGTCATGCTCAAAGTCAGAGCCATAGATGGAACTTATACAACATTAAGATGCCTTCTTGATCAAGGATCCCAACTAAACCTTATTACGGAATCTGCGGTTCAACGACTTGGCCTTCGGAGATACAACCAAAACTCAACGGTATCCGGAATCGGAACATTTGCCAGTCACAGCAATGGAACAGTTCAGCTGGAATGCGAGTCACTTTATGGGGACTACCGGTTCACAACACAGGCATTAGTTATGGCAAAATTACTTAACAATTTGCCAAACTATTCCTTTGAGAAACAAGACTGGCCTCACATACAAAAGATCCAATTGGCTGATCCAAATTTCAACTTATCTCGGCCAGTCGACATCTTACTTGATGCTGGAGTATACGCCGACATCATCATGAACAATATCCTCCGAGGAAACACACACGCACCGATTGCGCAACAAACAAAACTCGGATGGGTTTTAGTTGGAAACACTAAGACATTTAACTGCCATGTAGTGATAAATACTGAGGACATCTCTCGTTTTTGGGAGATGGAAGAGATCACAGCTCAAGACGAATCCTTAACAGTCGAGGAAGACTACTGTGAGTCACTGTACACTCAAACTACAAAAAGACTTGAAGATGGGCGATACGCAGTGAGAATACCCATGAAACAAAACTTTGATCAACATCTGGGACAATCAAAACCACAAGCGGTCGCACAATTCAAACAACTGGAAAAACGATTTGTTCGAGACGAACAGCTTGCAGTAAGCTACAAGGCCTTCATTGATGAGTACATAGCTCTCAAGCACATGAGACCATGCACAATGCTGACAACACCCAGTTGCTTCTTGCCTCACCACGGAGTACTACGACCTGAGTCAACTACGACAAAATTACGCGTGGTATTCAACGCGTCGGCGGCCACGACCGCAGGAAGTAGTCTGAATCAACTCATGGAATGCGGTCCCAATTTGCAACAAGACATTCAAGCCATGATTCTGCGATGGAGAGCGTTCCAATACGTGTATACTGCTGACATCGAGAAGTTTTACCGACAGATTCGAATTCAGGATACGGACCAACACTTACAGAAAATAGTCTGGCGAAATTCTGCCACAGAGCCACTGCAAGAATTTCAACTGACTACAGTGACGTATGGCACCAAATCAGCTCCATTTTTGGCCATGCGAACAATAAAACAATTGATCAAAGATGACGGCGCTGAATTTCCTTTGGCAGCAAAAATGCTCTCAAGTCAGCTGTACGTGGACGATTTGCTAGGAGGCTGTAACGACATAATTACCGCACAGAAGGCCCAACATGAACTAATAACGATGTTGAAGGGCGGCGGATTCAACCTTCGAAAGTGGACTAGCAACAATAAATGCCTACTTGAGAATTTGCCTAATGACCTAGTCAGTCAAGGAATGTTTGATTTCAAAGATACAGAATCAAACAAAACATTAGGCATAACATGGAATCCGCGCACGGATCAATTTACATATAAACGAATACCGCTTATTAACAAGCGTGACGTCAACACTAAGCGCACATTGCTTTCTGATATATCCAAATTGTATGACCCATTAGGGTGGCTCTCGCCAATCACGCTAAAGGCCAAGTTGATCTTTCAACAAGCTTGGAACACAACGACAGGCTGGGATGAGTGTCTTCCATTGAACATACAACAAGAATGGGAGCAATTTCGCCAACAGATGGCCTACATTCACGATATTTCGATACCACGCTGGATTGGCAACACAGAACTGCCTTTCGAAATCTATGGCTTTTGCGATTCATCGGAACGAGCTTACGGATGTGTCGTTTACTGCAAATCCATTGACAAGGAAGGTCAACAGCTGATTCGACTAGTGGCAGCAAAAACCAAACTAGCTCCGCTGAAGAAGCCCATTTCCTTGCCTCGATTAGAGTTATGTGGCGCGGCCCTACTCGCCCAACTAATCAAAAAGGTTGAGGACTCCATCAACACGCAACACAAGGTTACAACCTACTGTTGGACAGATTCGATGGTAGCACTAGGGTGGTTACAAGGTGATGTGAAGCGCTGGAAGAGCTTCGTGGCCAACAGGGTAGCGAAAATAACACAGATAATTCCACCTAACGGATGGAGACATGTGAAATCGCAAGAAAATCCTGCAGATTGCGCAAGCAGAGGAGTCTTGCCAGCCGACCTTTCGAATCACATACTATGGTGGAATGGCCCCGCCTGGCTCCAAGACAATAACATACCCAAACAAGAGATTTTCGCAACCAACGAGGAACTAAGGAACCGGGAGCAAGGTTGTGCAACACAAATAAGTCAAACACCACTTATTGAGTCCCTTTTGGAAAAACACAGTTCGATGTCACGTGTAACAAGAATCGTATGTTGGATACTACGATTTATAAACAACTCACGTGACGTAACGAAGGCCAAACGGTCAACTCAGCTAACGACCGAAGACATAGAATTAGCTGAATACACAATCATCAAAATTGTACAAAACAATTCGTTTGGCGACGATATTGCAAACATGCAAAAGTACAAGAAAGTACGGGCCACGAGTAAACTCTTGAACTTGTGTCCAATTTTAGACAACCAAGGCATTACTCGAGTGGGCGGAAGGCTTGAACATGCCAAGTTAACTAACACTCAAAAACATCCGATTATTTTACCCAACCACCACAAATTATCAGAACTGTTGATTGAGCGAGCCCACAAGCAAACGCTTCATGGTGGTGCCAGGCTCACCTTGGGACACCTTCGAAACAAGTACTGGATTCTCGGCGGAATGAAAACAATTAAGAAACAATTAAATAAATGCATTACTTGTCATCGCTACAAAACGCAACGCAGCAATCAACTGATGGCGGACTTACCGCCGGCTCGAGTTACGCCGTCCCGGCCATTCACACATACAGGTGTGGATTTTACAGGTCATATTGAAATAAAAGCCAACAAAGGCCGTGGCATAAAAACAGTAAAGGCATACATTGCTATTTTTGTTTGTTTATGTACGAAAGCAACACATCTCGAGCTAGTGTCAGATCTCAGCACCGCAACATTTTTGGCAGCATTGAAGCGACTTTGTGCACGAAGGGGAACACCGAAACATGTCTACAGTGACAACGGAACAAACTTCGTTGGCGCAGCAAGAGCACTAGCAAAAGAACGCCAAGAGGCATTGCAATTACTAAGCAAGAACGACCTCATAAAAAACATCTCGGAGCACGGCATTGAGTGGCACTTTAATGCTCCATCATGGCCAACAGCTGGAGGTTTATGGGAAGCTGCTGTCAAAAGCATGAAGCACCATCTCAAACGTGTTATTGGCGAACAAAAATTGACGTACGAGGAGTTCAATACCATCCTAGCACAAATCGAAGCCTGCCTGAACTCACGGCCACTTGTCGCTCTTACAAACGACCCCGATGACTTGGACTACTTAACACCAGGGCATTTTATAGTCGGTGGTCCTGTGCTGGCGCCGCCTATGACTTCAGAATTTGACAACACAACATTAACCATACGATGGCGACTAACAGAGCACATGTACAAGGAATTTTGGAAAAAGTGGTCCCAAGATTACCTTCAGACACTGCAAGTGCGAGGAAAATGGCAAACTCCTACACAAAACATAGCAGTAGGGGATGTTGTCCTTATAAAGGAAGATCAGATACCCCCTGCTAGATGGTTACTGGGACGCGTCACAGAAACACATCCGGGAGCGGATGACTTAGTACGAGTAGTGACATTGAAAACTAAGTCAAATATCATGAAGCGGCCTATAACAAAGGTGTCACGGTTACCCATTGAAACAGGACGCCATACTGAGGACAAACCCACTGAAGAGCCTGACAAAATTAAAATGGAGACGACTTCAGCCACACCACCGCCGCACCGTCGAAAGAGACCTACAACTGCCAAGAAAGGAATCTTCATAACGTGCTTGAGTACAATGCTGTTGTTCATGATGACGTGTGTGGCACCGTCTATACAACAATTAGTAAACGTCACGTCTCTCGACCCATCGCGCCTTGTATACTTCGATAAAACCGCAGACATACAGATAATTCAAAATGAATGGCGATTGGTTATTTATTACAACATGTCGACATACTGGAGAAGTGTTTCCGCTGTTGAACAATATGTCAAACAATTACAAGAACTCGATCAGCGAAATACAGCCTACTTTGCTATATCAACACAATTTGAGCACAACTTGAACGAACTAAGGCATTATCATGAAGTCTTAAAATATGAACACGGAAAACGTATCAGGAGAGGTCTCATAAACGGGATAGGTAACATTGCCAACTCCCTGTTTGGAGTGCTCGATGACAAATTCGCTGAAAAATACAATCAAGATATAAAATTGATACAAAGCAACGAAGATCACTTGATAAATCTCTACAAGAACCAAACGTCAATCATTGAAGGAGAATACAATTTACTCAAGAGAAACGAGCAAGTAATGAACCGACAGTTCATCGTAATCAATAAACAGCTAAGAGAGTGTATTCAGCAATTGAAAACAGAACAAGACAAGGCAACTTTCATCATAGCCACTGCAGTAGCCGCGAATATGATGGTTGAGAACTTGCGAAGAGTACAAGACACATTGATCGACCTTATCACAGATATTCACAACGGCAAGATCGACACTCACTTGTTGAAACCAGATGCATTTGAGAAACAGCTGAACATTATATCAGGACAAGTGCCGAAAGGATTATCACTACCCTGCACAAGCAGTCTCAAATGCATCAGAAAAATGTACAAACTATCAAGTGTTCACGGAAAACTTATCGAAGACTTCCTTATATTTGAAGTAACAATTCCTTTGGTGACAGACGAGCAATATGAATTAACGCGAGTTATACCTATAAGCAAGATAAACGGAAGCTCCATGGTCAGCATAGTACCTACAGCTAAATACATGGCCGTGAACTTGAGAAAGGACATGATAATACCGTTGCACGAACAACAACTTCTATCGTGCACACAAATCAACACCAATCAGCTGTTATGCAATTTCGACCTACCTATATATGAAATAAAAACAGCAACAAGTATTTGCGAAGCAGACATAATAAACAACCGAGTAGCATCCAGTTGCCGCTCAAGAATATCAAGTTGCACGAATGACTGGATTAAGCTACACAGCAAGGACGCTTGGTTGTTTAGGTGTTGCGAGGAATGCACTGTGCGCATTTTCTGTCCAGCTGGCGTTACGTCACAGACACTACGTAATACGGGGACGATCACCTTAGCGATAGGATGCATGATGCGTGGTAACAATCACCTTATTCACTCGCACTATAATCTGCAAAGCAAAATGGAATTGGACAATGATGATGAAATTTACATACCGGAGACAAGCATAAACCATTTAGTTTCAAGTAATAGCAACATTGCCTACTTGACGAACATGACAATAGAAACGCATGAAGAACAACTAAATGACCTGAAGAAGAAAATAGAGCTAATTAAGGATCAACAAGACATATAAACAATACAGTCAACCGACGCGGAACAACACCATTATGTTCTCTATGGTTTCATGACAGTCTGTGGAACGGTTTTCGGCATATGGATCTTCTTCAAAGTGAAAAACCGATGCTCCTATCTACCTCCAGCTCAAGAACGCAAGGAAGAAATTGAAATGGTGGAACCTCACGAGAGCAGGAGACCGGCAAGGGCGCATGAATCGGCAACAGAAGAAGCCACCGGGCACCTACGAGGTTGCCGAAGCAACATCAAGATGGACTGTGGAACATCTCCTATGTCAGTCAGAGCTGAACCGAGAACGTCTTAATATTTCCTTTATTTGTTTTAATGTATTATGTTTTATTTTTAGATTTACATTTACACAATTACTATGTATATACAATTTAATATTTCTTAATTCCTTTCTGTTTATTTTTGTTGTTGGCAGGATGTACGAGCATCGCCACATGATTTTAGTTGTTTAACTTTTTACATTACTGAGCATTACATTGTTTCGTTGATTATGCTATTTTACTTACACGCGTAGTCGATGTTATTTAGGTTAATATTTTATATGATTAGTGTGAACAATAAACCCACTCCGGTAGCACGGACACAATACAGTGATTTTATTCCCTATCTACATCCCGTCTGCTGTAACAACCAACTTCACCACAACTCTACAAGCTACAAGTCTACTGTACGGGCTAGCGGCTCGTACAGGTAGTCTTTTGTTCATTTATTCGTAAAGAGCACGGACTGTGTCGATTTATAAAAAGAAGCTTAAGAGTTAAGAGAGTGTAGGTGCAAAAGCGAAAGAGAGCAAGAGAGAGGTGTGTAGATACGTTACCCCAGCAAGAAAGTGTCTCCTAGAGTTATAGGAGTAGAACGTATAATTGGTGCCTTATCTGCTGTAAATGTGCCCCCACATAAAAAATGTGTGCCCCCCGTCGTTTTGGAAAAAAACGGAAAAAACGATTCTTGCTGGAGTAACGTTTTTCTAGCAGGAAAATTCTAAACGAATGATCGGAGAGAGAAAAATTGTGCATGGCCAGAGAGCTTATATGTGTGCCAAAATGTGCCCCCAAAAATAAAATCTGTGCTCCTTCAGGTTTTCGAGATATTGCATTTCCTGCTGGAGTAACGTTTTGATGAATCGTATATCTCTACAACCATTGCATGTGCCTCTGTAGAATAAACATACACGAGTAGCTCTTATTGTGTGCCCCATTGTGCCCCAAATTAGATTTACGAAAATATTTATAGTTTTCAAGTTATCGCGGTTTTATGAAAACCCGAAAAAACATCGCAGCGCCTAAATTAGATAAGGCACAAGTTCGCTGAAAACTGTATTCGGTCCTTCTTGACGCTAATAATAATCATACAAAGTTTCAAAACTGTTCATGCATGCGTTTTTGAATAATCTCGCTAGAAGTCAAAACGATGGTGTCATAACTTTGACGGCAAAATACAAGAAACCGGCTCAATCCCAGATTTGTAGGTGTAAACCAAAATCTTGTGCCTTTAGTCAAAAATATATGGTGAAAATATTCAGCTTGGATTGTTTCGCATTAAGTAAATATTAACAAAAAACCAAAATATGTAAGCAACGGCTGGTTATCCGACCAAATTTGAATGACTACTAAAAAGCGACGGATTCATACCTACATATCGATGACCTTCTTTACTTTACTCACTAACCGGTTCACACGTGTTGTGCCTGAGTACACTGACGTAGAAAAGTAATAAGTAATAAAATAAAGTTGTTATTGGATTATATTCTACTACCTGTTTCTATGACCTTACGATTATCTTATGATTAAGTACATTATAAATAGTAGCCTAAGTGCTTTTCCAGGGTTGCGGAAAAGTCCAAGAGGGTTACCGTGGCCCCTGGCACAGGCAACTGAAGGAACACGGGTGGGTTTTAGTCAGTAAGAGTCTGACACGCCCTCCTGCTCTGCCCAGAGCGGGAGAAGTTATTTGATGATTTCCCACCCACAAAAAAAAAAAAAAAAAAGGTAAGCTATCTTCTCGATTCTAAATTTCATTAAAATACATCCAGTAATTTATGTGTGAACGAAAGAAATACATCCAGATATTTGCCAGGTCTTTGACCCAAAATTTGATTGGTTCCAATGTTTAAAAAAAAAATAGTTCATGAAATGTGTGATGAATACCTACTACTAAAAAGAGGTAGCTCTTTTTTGTATATCGCCTGTAAAAAGACCCTTTCCGAAGCCGAAAGCCACATATTCTACCCATTATTTAGATTTTTTTTTCCACTAGACCATACCTGGGAGTCCGCTGGTTCTGGAGATATTGAAGGTTGAAGTCGCGTTTTATTTTTATACTTTTTTGCAAAAACAGATTCCTAGTGTTATTACTAAACTTTTTTCCATACAAACATTACCTGAATTTCCGGTTTTTCTTAACAAATTACGCATTTGAAGTTACAAAAACGCAATGAATATCAAACGCACACTACTACATCACGATTGCTGTACACAACAAGAAGCGCACGATACGGTATAAGGGCTTTTACACAAAACTGCGATGCGACGTCGCACAATGGATATTATTATTGTATCCTATTGTAGTGTGACGTCGTTTTTGCGATGCGACGTCGCATCGCAGTTTTGTGTACAAGCCCTAAGCTAGTCCGGTAGCCTTGAATGTTACGACGACCCGTGTTTGTTACAGCTGATCGTTTCTTGGCGCTACATTGTTGCAGATTTCAAATACGTTGATTTATGATGAGTTGTAGGCAAGTCCGTTGTATGTAATGGGGTATCATTTAAGCTATTACCAATTTAATTAGTTTTGTGTTTCTTAAATAATAGGGTTTGTCCTCCAAATAGTAGATCTGTCACCAAAATGTAGTCACCAAACAATGCAAAATCAGTTTCACAATAAATCACCTAAAATCCTGAGATATAAGGTCTAGTACCAAATAAATGTTTTTGTATGTATTTTAATAGGTGTGTCCTAATAAGTATTTAAGCAAACTAATTTAAAGAGATCACCAATAGTAGTAGTTTTCTTATTCACCACGGATCGATTGATATACATAATATGTCGACGGTAGGGCTTGGTCGACGGAGCCCCGCTTCGCGGGGCTCCTACTTCTGGGTGGTTTATAAAAAAATAACCACGAAGGGGATGGCGGGGTCTCTCGACCCCGCCATCCCCTTCTAACCTAACCTGTCCGAGTCGGGGTGCCCTAAAGTCCAGATTGCATCCAGTTTCTCCTGGTAATTTGTCTCGGGTATCATTTAAGCTATTACCAATTTAATTAGTTTTGTGTTTCTTAAATAATAGGGTTTGTCCTCCAAATAGTAGATCTGTCACCAAAATGTAGTCACCAAACAATGCAAAATCAGTTCCACAATAAATCACCTAAAATCCTGAAATATCAACCTGGGAACAATTTTTGTTTATCTGAGAACGAAAATATTTCGTGGCGATAGATCTATTTAATAGGTGATACAACTTGATGACAAATATAAATTTTGGTGATAGAAAATATAGTTCCCTATGTAATGTGATGTCGAAGAGCACGTCCTTGTAAAAATACAAATCTGATCTCTAAACTTCTTGCAGATTCGATTAAAAACGTTGACGAAGTTTGTCCTCATTCGTAATCTGCCGCGCTAATTAGAAGTGCAGAAAGGAGGTTTTTCGTATAATCTCCTCACTGCACTTCTAATTAGCGCGGCAGTGATATTTTTAAAATAAAAGTAAACTAGTTAGGTACTACATTCAAGATACTCGCAAATAATGAAAATAAATAATTTACACAAAATAAAGCGCCTGTCAGGTTTCGAACCTACGACTAACAACTCTTAAGTCGCGGTCGTTACCACTGGGCACCACTTCTCAAAAGATACCTACCATGTTTAAATTCATACCACTTTATTCACACGAAGCCATACTGCCAATAGGGTAGTTTTTTATTTAATTTTACTTACGTAAAACGTCGACTTAAAATACCAAATTCTCCGATTGCGCGCACTTCGCATAGATCAAAGAATGCCGCCGCTCCTAGCCCCCTCCAACAAAACGGAAAGTTTATATGTTTTGAGTATTATTAGTTTATTAGTTCGGTTTCTTACGTTATCGAATGTGCTTGTTTTATTTTCCGAAAAACATTACCCGTCTTATTACAAAACACGATCTAACTTCAGCCCGAGCCTAAATCTTTGAGCCGGTTTTTGTATTTCGAACTGTAAGCCTACTTCAGTAAAATTCTTTATACGAAATTGACAACCTAAGACCGGACTAAGTTGTCAGTTTTGTAAAAGGAACTCTATTTCGATTTCTGTTAGGTTCTTATTTCAAAAATAGCTTCGATGGTTTAAAAAGAAAAACCTTGTTTTGTAATAAGACCGGTTCGGTCTTATTACAAAACATGGTTTTTCTTTAGACGTGGTTTAAACCATCGAAGCTATTTTTGAAATAAGAACCTAACAGAAATCGAAATAGAGTTCCTTTTACAAAACTGACAACTTAGTCCGGTCTTAGATTGTCAATTTTGTATTAAGAACTTTACTAAAGTCGGCATAAAGTTCCAAATACAAAAAGTAAATCGAATGTGCAGGTTCGGGTTAAAGTTAGATCGTGTTTTGTAATAAGACGGTACGTGTTTAATTAGTGTAGATACTGTGACTGCGTACCTACTAGTTTTTTGTTGCCTTTGTGTTACTTGTGTTTTAGTTGCGAAGATGCCGTTTCGTGATTATTCTGCGCACGAGTATGTTAACATGGTGTACTGCTACGGTATGATCCATGGATATGCTGCCGAAGCCCTACGACTTCACGGTATTGAACATCCTACGGCGTTTCAGCCCGCAGATTCTCGTATTTTCACTCGGGCATTGTAACGGTTGTTAGACAACCAGCCGATCGTGCCGGCTCCTCATGGAGGTGGCAGCCAAATGATACCGGCGGCAGAAATGGCGATCCTATCCGTGGTGCGCGAAAACCCACCGTTGTGTGTGCGTACAGCGGAAAAAATATTGCGGAGACGGCGCGTGACCATTGCGCTAGGTACCTACGTGTTCTCCCTGTCTCATTCCACTGTGCACAAAGTACTGAGAAGGGATAGGCAACGGCTATACAAAAATACATTCACCGCGTTCAAGCGCTCGTGCCGGGCAACACAACACGCCGTATGGAGTACTGCAGGTGGCTGCTAAGGCAGGACCGAGGATTTGTGAACAAGATTATTTTTTCACGGACGATAGTAGCTTCACAAATAATGGCATGCGGAACCGCCGAAATGCGGTGGTGAACCGTGAACCCAAATGAAACCAAGAAAACAGGCTTCCAGACACGGTGGAAACATAATGTGCTGGCAGGCATTGTGAGAGACCAGTTCCTGGGCCCCATTTTCTTGCCACTCAGAATGAACGGACCTGCCTACCTCGACTTCATTAATGGTTACCTGACCGACACGCTGGATCGCATGCCACTGTTGTTGTTTTTGAACAACTCAAGCAGCGGTCAGAGCGAGAAGGAATCCTGGAGCGGGTTCATCAAAATACGCTGACTAGGGCGCGTGTCTGTCTCCGCTTGGGAGTTTGAACCGCAGCTCGTGAGTGTCGAGAGGCCAACGATGTTTGATGATGACAACGATGGACAGTAGGTAAGTACCCACGTACCTTCACAGGCTATCTAAAAACTAGTGTTTTTACGAGTTTTAATTGAAGAAAATCGTAGGTATTTAGTTGTACATTTATCAACGATAAACGACAAGTAACTACGCGTCAGTGGCGAAGGGTGAAATATTGAGAGAGGTAAGCACATTGAAAAGCATGTTTCCTCACAAAGCAAAAAATCTGTCAAGCAGCAATCTAAAGCTATTAGACCCGCCATCCTACTGACCTGCTACTTTGTAAATCTACTTACTCTAAATTAGTAATTTCAACTTATTACACTATCTACTTACCGCAAATACCTAATTTCAACGTACGTCTATGTAACTGCTTTCACTACACACAACAACAACACAAATAAACGCAGTTCAACTAAAAAAATACACAAATCACTATTTTATACCAAGCAATAAATTCTAAAATAGCTAACTATTAAATTCAAATATAAATTCAATCAACAACGCATGCAAGCTATGGTCGTTTTAATGTAATGTAATTACGTCAAATTGTCTATTCGTCCGATTCGATACGAAATTCAACGACGGATAACGACCCATCCCGCTCGCGCGCACATATTTCCTATATACATCTCGCTCGATTATCCGAGTAAGACGCTCAGAGTCGGCTTACTTTAGTTCTAATATGGCGGGCTGGGTAGTGACCTTCAAGTGACGTCATGACGTTCTTTTGCTAAGAGATTTTATCGGCGAATAAGCCGATCGCTCCTGCGGTTTACTTTATAGCAATATGTTGTAAAAGAGCAAATTTTGTTGATTTAATGTCCATCAGTGTAGGCGTTTTGTAATTTTTCTCTACTTTTAAAAGTACTGATTGTGCCATTGAGAGACTGGTTGTGTTCCAAACTTCTGAAGGGAAGCCGGTGGGAATGGGCTTATAAGGAGGCTGCGGCGCTGCTACGCGTACCGCGTAGAGCGAAGGGGCGGGGCTTAACTCACACCGCAGTACTGAGGCCATTTGCTTCGGTTCGCGTTACATTGCGCGCAATAAAAAAATCCTTTTTTTTATACCTAAAAATAAAAGTCGGTTCCCAGCAATAATTTTTGCGCAAAGTTACTTAGTTAGGTGTACAGTATGCGTAGTTGACGGCTTTGTGATGTGTCTTTTTACAGCCTGTATAAATAAAAAGCCCGTATTTGTCTTTTCATATATATATATATATGTCGTCGCAAGCGATTTTAAGATGATAACATTATCAAAATAATAATAAAGTTGATTTCATAATATTAGTCAAATTGTACCTTAAATCTGATTGGTTGACCGGTTAGTACGGTGAACGCCGTGAGGTGGCGCTTAAATTTTCCGCCATACCTACACGTGGACAGAGTCGATCGGAGAAGCGGAGGTTCACTTTACTGTAGCTGACGCCATAGAACAGATCATACGATCGAAACTGTCACGTTCACCGTACAAGCCTTTGTTCTTTGCTATTACATACTTACTGTAAATTGCCGAATAAACGTGACTGTGATTTTGTGCTACAATCTACGCTTTACTGGTTTCCCTGAGTACCCACCTACCTACCTCATGGAACCCGCACCAAGAAACGATGACGAAAACCATAATATCGCTACGCCCACGCTCCCGCCGTCATATATATTTATTGATAAGCCGTAGGTTAGATAAATTAGCAGTAAGTTTTTCATCATTAAGGGGAATGCTCCAACCAGCCCGCGAAATTCTAAATTTCTTGCGTTTTTTGCAATTTGCAGGAAGTGCTAGGTTGTATGTTGATTAAAATATTATTCGCGGCTGTAAGACGTATGTAGTTACAGAATTATAATCACCAATACAACCTTCCAAGTTCATAAAGGTGTAGGAACAAAAAAAAAAACAGAAAAAGTCAGCCCTACACCTTTATGAACTTGGAGGGTTGTATTGATGATTTTGATGATTATACTGCACTGGCGTGCAATTTGCAAAAAACGTAAGAAAATTTGAATTTCGCGGGTTGGTTGGAGCATTCACCTTAAGAGCGTTTATACCTTATGAGTGGCAACGTCGCAATTTAGTGTCATATTTCGTGGTTTTCAATTTTTATCATTTAATCGGAGCTATATTTTAAAAATCTGTTTCATAACTTTTTAGAATTACGTGAAAGTGTTTAAAAAGTAAGTAACCGTAAAGCTTACAGTTATTTTACAATGAAAATAACGCCCTGTAAGTTTCCAATGTATTATTTGCATATAAATAGAACTGTAAACGCAACGATTTCTTACCTTTTACACAGTTTTCACATAATTCTAAAAAGTTAATTAAACAGATTTTTAAAATATAGCTTCGATTAAATGATAAAAATTGAAAACCACGAAATATGACACTAAATGGCGACGTTGCCACTCATAAGGTATAAACGCTCTTAACCAAATAAATTTTGGTACCTACAGTTTTGAGAGTTGTATTTAGTGTATACCTATAGTCAACCGCACAATGATCTGTGTTGCAACAACGTGTTTCCATTTTATATGTCGTATTACGTATCTATGAGGGATTTATAATTATTAACCAACGATTATATTAAAGCTGATTATGTAGTGTCACATAATTTTGATTTGATGGCGTTTTAGATATTATAAGTGTGTGGCGATTAACACATCGTCCTCCTGAATGATGAGGGTAACATCACTACGATGGTGAGACACCACTAGTGTCTTTGACAGGAACTAAAAAATCACGAATCTCCCAATATATTAATGTACTCTTCGGCTACTCTTTTTGATCCTTACTTTTCTAATGTGTGACTAGCACTAGCAATTGAGGAGCTGGCGAACAGAACCGGACTTGTCCACTACTATTCAAAAGATGTTTTTTTTTCGAATCGTGATGTCTTGACCTAGTTTCGTCGATCCCTGTTAATATTTTCACCCAAAACCGGCTAGAAGTAGGCTAAAAAAGGCTTAAAAAACTAAATTTTCATACAAAACCGGACTAGTCCAATATCCAACACAAAGATTTTAAAAAAATATATTTTTTCATTCTAAAGCGAACTTGTCCTGTAATGTATTTATTTCATCAACACATTTTCAATCAAAACAGGAAATGTCTAACAAAAACGAAACACCACCACCACCACACCAAAGTCCACCTTTTTCAAACAAAACCGGTTTAGTCCATTTTTATTTCTTGAATAAGTTCCAGAATATAGAAGTAAATTAAAAATAGGTACCTCATGCAATAATAGAACTAATCCACCGACATATCCTAATGCAATGTAATACTATTAGTCTCCTTCATATACTGATATTAGTTTTTTAGCTACCGTGTAAAATTTATTTTCGTGGACTAATCCGGTTTTGTTCGCCAGCTCCTCAATTTATGATTCAATGTACATATCGTGCGTGACAAGTTTGTGAGCATTTCTGTTTGATTAAACTGCATGGCCTCTAAAGTCACAGTCCTTTAGTTTCATTTCATATAATTGGTGGGAGCAACTAACTCCCGCAAGTGTCATTCCACAGCCAGGTGATAATGTTGTTACGTATATGGGATAAATATGTTTATTTATAACCAAATACCATCAGATAATTTGTGCACATTCGATGTTTACAGTTATATCTTTATGCGGTTTACTATACTAACACACTTTATCTGAATCTATGTATAAGCAAATTACTCGTAAGAAAATTATTTATTAGTGATTTAAATTTTTTTTTTTACACAATATTATACTTATACTTAATACTGATCTGTGATTTAAATAATAATGACTACACAACGTGCAAATAATTTCTAATATTTATAGGTAGGAACTTTGATCTGTGATTTGATGCAATAATTACTTTAAGAATTAAAATTAAGGGAATAAAAATAGTAATTTCCACATTAACAAGCTGTTTCATTTATCATAGTCACAAGGTGCATTTAATATATTTTTTAATTAGCCCCAAAACTTTTGAACGCGACTGTACGGACAACAGCTTAGGTATAATACGTCCAATAAAGAAGGTCGTCGATATGTATGAATCCGTCGCTTTTTAGTAGTCATTCAAATTTGGTCGGATAACCAGCCGTTGCTTACATATTTTGGTTTTTTGTTAATATTAACTTAATGCGAAACAATCCAAGCTGAATATTTTCACCATATATTTTTGACTAAAGGCACAAGATTTTGGTTTACACCTACAAATCTGGGATTGAGCCGGTTCCTTGTATTTTGCCGTCAAAGTTATGACACCATCGTTTTGACTTCTAGCGAGATTATTCAAAAACGCATGCATGAACAGTTTTGAAACTTTGTATGATTATTATTAGCGTCAAGAAGGACCGAATACAGTTTTCAGCGAACTTGTGCCTTGTCTAATTTAGGCGCTGCGATGTTTTTTCGGGTTTTCATAAAACCGCGATAACTTGAAAACTATAAATATTTTCGTAAATCTAATTTGGGGCACAATGGGGCACACATTAAGAGCTACTCGTGTATGTTTATTCTACAGGGGCACATGCAATGGTTGTAGAGATATACGATTCATCAAAACGTTACTCCAGCAGGAAATGTCATATCTCGAAAACCTGAAGGGGCACAGATTTTATTTTTGGGGGCACATTTTGGCACACATATAAGCTCTCTGGCCATGCACAATTTTTCTCTCTCCAATCATTCGTTTAGAATTTTCCTGCTAGAAAAACGTTACTCCAGCAAGAATCGTTTTTTCCGTTTTTTTCCAAAACGACAGGGGGCACACATTTTTTATGTGGGGGCACATTTACAGCAGATAAGGCACCAATTATACGTTCTACTCCTATAACTCTAGGAGACACTTTCTTGCTGGGGTAACGTACACGAGAGGTGGAAGAGAATGTTAGCACCCCGCCTATGGTAGATAAGATTTACTGTTGACAACAGAAAATAGAAATATGAGAACCTAGACATGTAGAAATAGGAGTTAACGATACTTTGTCGACTTATGCAGAAAAGTTTGAGAAATAAGAGAATGCAGAATGCAAGAGCGAGCGACGCGATCTCAAAAATACCAAAATCGCTAAAATTCTGATATGTGCAATGGGACAAAAACGAATTTTCGAACGAATTTTGACAAACAAAAAAGAATTTTCCCTTTTTGGAAGTCGGTTTCCCTCACACGTTGGTCAGTTGCGTCAACTCGACAGTTTCCAGTGTTTGCCGGTTGCATTGTATGCCCTCCTGTCCCAAATTTCAAATTGTCACTCCTCCCACCGCCAGGGTTGGGCAGTACCTATTTGAATTACTTGTAATTGAAATACAAATACATATTTGGTATTCGTATTTCAATTACTTCCTTAAAATGTAATTTGTAATTAGTGTTTCAAATACCAGACGACAAATTTTTTGTGTTTTCAAAATTAAAAAAAAAAAAAAAAAAAAAAAAAATTAAAAAAATTAATTTAATTTTTGGCCCTGCCAGTCAGTGACACCACCGTAGTCAGAGAGTAAACAGTCAACTGCGCTAGGACCTGCGCAGTTGAGTGCCGTGAGCAGGGATGAAGAAGTCCTGGCCCTGCAGTCTCGACATAGTTAGCAATAGTTTTCGGTTGCTAAGTCCTAACAATCCAGATGTAAATGTTGATGTAAATGTTTAGTAGTCTCGACACTCAAATTTATCGGTTGTTACCTACCGGTACCTACCTAAAATACCAGTAACAACCGATAAATTTGAGTGTGGAGACCACCAAATACCGTTACATCTGGATTGTTAGGACTTAGCAACCGAAAACGATTGCTAACTATGTCGAGACTGCAGGCCCTGGAGGGTTAAGCCGAGCGGCTCTAGCTGTAATGCAGCCCGAACACGCTTCCTTCGGTCTGGATTTCAAGCGAAACGGTGGCCCTACCCAATTGCCAGGGGTAGGGAAATGTTTCCAGTGTGCCTTCAGAGGGCCTCACGCACCTCGCCTGTTGCTAGCAGCCCGAGAACGACCTCGGCCTGCTGAAGCCGCACGTAAAGGTCGTACTGACGGTGGTCATGCATGCGACGTAATACAGAGCTGCATTGGCAAAAAAAAGGCATTTGGCGGGCTACAACCGAGGATCCACCATATGGAAAATCTGCCGCTACGACATCTAAACTGCCTATCAACATCGTTTAGGAGTACTTATATCAAGCTGATTAATGAATATGGATGAATGAAATGCACAAGCTTTCTTTAATATAACGTTTGCAATAAAAGGACCTCAAATGTATGTTTTTAAATTTTATTGGGCTAAGGTATTTCAAATAAAAGTCGTCAAATATATATTTTCAATATGCACAGTTATATCTTTATACATGTAAATAATATAGTACATAACAAATAAATAATAAATATTACCAAATTTTTAGGATTTATCCATTAATAAAAAATGTAGTTTGGTGTGATAATTATGATACAAAGTGACTTGACTAAATGCCAATTTGTGAAGTGAATGATCCTTACAAATATAAATTGAAGAGTAATTTTACATTACCTCTATTTGTGTTTTGTTGAATGTTTGTTATAATCCCTTATAACCTGTCAGACATGGCATTTTCTTTGTTATTATCATAAAATTATTATGTAACCAATTAATAATAATCATCACCCAACTATCTTAACATTATAAACAATATGGCATATATGAATTAATAGTTGATTTCAATTACATTTTCTTTTAGAAATTATCAATTGCAACATAATATAAAACCTAAGCACATTAACTTACTTACGCATAATTGTCAATATCAAAACATTTATCCTAAAGGTTATTGCTTAATAATATATATTCCTTAATAGCTTGTAATGAAAATTATCTTCATCAGTACAAAATGCCACATTTACTAGAAGGTCCTCGAATACTTGAATGTAATATTATTTTGTGGATTGTCTTTTGAGCACATATACTAATTTCTGTCACTATCACAAGTCTTTGAATTTCGAGTGGCCAAAGCACATGATTTTGTAATATTGACTAATCTACTGGCATTATCTTGTACAGTACGGGCATGCACGTAGTAAGGGACGCCACGACGCCGTGCGGTTACAATCACAGATGAGCGGCGCGCTCGTCGCCTGCCGCGCCCCTGCACTACCAGTTGGCCATGCCGGGTTTATTGAGCGTCATGAAGTATATCTGACAAGAGGAACCACCTTTGGCGGAAGAGAAGAACACTTTATCATTGCGCTCACATAAGAATTTGAGTCGTTGTGCTTTCTTGTGCATAAATACGCCATCGAGGTGACCAGTTTCTACTGAACGAATTTCGATCGCTTTATTTCCCCAACCCATTATCTGTCCCGTGCCTATGTAGGCTACCGATGTTGGCATTTCACCCCACTGAAAGAAGACCAATACACATAATTTAAAATTTTATTAAAATACCTGGCGCAAGTATTCTAGTGTGGTGAAAATACAAACCTGGAGGACAATATTCTTGCTCACTCGTCCGTACGTGTTCACGTAAACTCCTTCATTATCGTAGCATAACAACAACTGAACTCCATTGGAGTTTGGGAGAGGCACGATACAGTGTGGGACAATCGCTCCTTGTGTCTGTAAACGTTAAAAGATAGACATAAGAATAAGAAGGAAACATGGTACTATGAAACCAAGTTATATTATTTACTGGCGACCCGGCCCTGCTTCTCACGGGTGCAATGCATTGATGTAGCGTCCTGTCAAGACATCGAGATTTCTGTGACATATTTAAGTTAAATATTAATGTATAAACCTTCCGGAAAGTGATGGTGAAAACAGCATCAAACTTCATTATGTAGTTTAGAAGAACTAAGCAGTCACACACGGAAAGCGACTTTTCAACACATTTGCTCGAATAGTGGCTCTTATTGCACTGCTTTTAGGTTCACAATGCAATGCAATACGTGCGTGCTTTTTACTTTGTACAAGTACGCCACAGACAACTATATATGAGGTGTATCTATTCATACACGAAATATTTGAAGAGATACGCCTATAGCTGGAACGTAAGCCATAGGATATTTTTTTTTAAACCTACGTATTTTATTTAAAACAAATATCTAATTTAAAATTACTTGACACATTTAATAAATACTGGCTTCTTATTTTTTAACATCCATTTCTACGTAGTATTTACTGTCATTGAAGCGGGCGGGCGGTAAGGCAGCGCGGTAGGACGGCACGCGGCTTGAATGAATCTAAAGAGTAGAACGCTAATTTCGACTGAATCCATGAAATAAAACATAGCTTATGCCTAAAATAGTTATATTTTAATATAACTACACTTCAATAAAAGTAAAAAAAAATATAATAAATAATCTCAATAATAAAATCTGTAAGATAAAACAAAACAAAAAAAAAACAAATATTTCCAATTCTAACAATATTGAAATATTGACACTGAACATGCCAACAAAAATTTATTTCGTATTAAGAGCGTTTATACCTTATGAGTGGCAACGTCGCAATTTAGTGTCATATTTCGTGGTTTTCAATTTTTATCATTTAATCGGAGCTATATTTTAAAAATCTGTTTACAATCGATTTGAAAGTAGTTTTTATGAACGTACTAGAAAATATTTTGTTCTTGTACTTTTACAGAGGGGGGAGTGTTCGTAAGGCTTCTCCAGTGTTATATTCTCTAAGTGTCCGACTGACATCTGTCACAAAATAATAAGTTTATGAAATACTTATTTTTCCTTTGCAAGTGTCTTGAAATTCGTCGTTTGATACGCGTGAGTATTTGTCATTGCACTCTCGGCTCCTTTTAACAAACTGCAAACCTGCCTCATCAGCTTTGGTAAACTTTTGCTACTTTGAACACTTCTTGCATCAAAATGTACTATTGTTTCATTATGTAATGCTCTTTTAATCGATACTTGAATTGAGAAATAGATTTTAAATCTCGAATGCTAGGCGGAAGTGAGTTCCACAATCTTACAGCATGGACAGAGAAGGAATAAGAATAGTAGCTAGTTTTATGAGGATGGGATTTAAGGATGGTTCTAAGGTGTGATCTACACGGTGCGTCGCTAGTGCGAGCGTAAGAATATCGCTCACGCAGGTAGGAAGGATAAGACGGGTTGTGTAAGATGTTGAAGAGGAGATATAAAATCAGAGTGTTTCTGCGAAGGCGGACCGGGAGCCACTTGAGTTCCTTGCGTAGGTGAGAAACATGGTCATACTTTCGCAGACCGAAAACAAAGCGAATGCACAAGTTTTGCAAGCGCTCAAGCTTGTTTAATAGCTCCTCAATAGCATCCACGTAGCAGGCGTCGGCATAATCTTTAATCGGCTGAATAAGTGTCTGTGCCAAAGAAATTTTAGTCTTCAAGGGCAGGAGACTTCGAAGGCATTTCAGCGAATGAAACGAGAAATGTACCTTTCGACTGACCTCATTGACCTGAGCACGCCACGAAATATTGGAGTCGATAATTACACCCAGCACCAACTGCTCAATGAGCATTACAACCATCGAGATATAAAGGCATTAGTGTTGACATATCAGCCGCATTGCAAACGAATCTGCTGCCTATGATCATGGCCTGGGATTTAGCTGGGTTAACTTGCAAACCAAAAGACTCCGCCCAAGCGCTGATACAAGCCAGGTCATTATTCATTGCAGCAATTGCCGACCCCGCGTCAGCTACAGTTACAGTACGGTACAGCTGCAAGTCATCTGCGTAGAGATGGAAACTAGAAGAGATAACTCTGGTAACAAAGATTATGAAAATTGAAAAGAGAAGAGGAGAGAGAACGCTACCCTGAGGAACGCCCTCAGTTAGGCTACACCAATCAGAGAAAGACTCCTCAAGGCGAATATACTGAGAGCGGCCCCGAAGATAAGAACTAAACCAGGCTAGAGCGGATGACGAGAAATTGATAGATTTGAGGATACCTAGTAAAATGTCGAAATCCACTGAGTTAAAGCCGCTACTAAAGTCAAGCAATACAAGAACAGTAAGGGACTTATTCTCCGTTGCCCAGCGGATGTCGTCAGTTACTTTCAAAAGCGCGGATACAGTACTGTGACCTGGGCGAAAACCGGATTGAAAAGGGGATATCGAGTTTGACGTCAAGAAAAATGATAATTGCCTATGAACTATGTGCTCAAAAACTTTAACAGAGAAATGGGAGAATAGAAATAGGCCTAAAGTGGGTTACTAAAGAAGGATTGTTAGTTTTAGGTAAAGGTATAATGTGAGCCTGTTTCCAAACTGACGGTAAGGAGCAAGAAGAAAATGAGTGATTGAAGATGTGAGTGAGGACAGGAAGTAATGAGGGAAGGATAAGAGTTATCATTCTAGGACACAGCTTATCGTTACCGACTGCTTAAGAAGTAATCGCAAGTACAGATTTCCCGAAGTCATCCTCAGTAACATCAGTAAGCTTAAAGTTAGAACATTGTGGTAACTGCAAGCCAGCAAGACTCTCCAGTGTCGCAGCTTTGACAGACGGACCAAAAGAAAAGGGAAGGATAGATAAATGCTTATTGAGATCATTGAGGTTCACATCCTTACACTGGTTGGAAGGTGATTTGCCTATGCCTACAGATTTGAGAAATTTCCATACATCAGAAGAACTGCGATTATTGAGTTGATCGTGGAAATAGCGTCTCTTAGCATCCTGACACAGATGACTGCAGCGATTACATAAGGATTCGTAAAAAGACAGATTCAGCTCTGAAGGTCTGCGTTTATATCTGCTCTTAGCTTTATGCCTGCGAGCCATAAGCTCTTTAATTTGTAGCGTAAACCATGTAGCAGGGTTATGTCTTACTTTGACACGACGGATAGCATGCTGATCATACAAGTCGAGAACGGTTGCGTCAAAGCAAGCCACCTTCCCGTCGATGTCATCTTTCTCGACCAGAAGAGTCCAATCGAGATCGCCGGCATCACGTTGTAAAGCCTCCAGATCGATGCTTTTGTAGTTACGGAGATATAAGAACTGGGGCTTACGCTTGGGAATACGTTACGAGAGATAAATGAGATCGTGGTAAGAAAATGTAGCCGTAAGTTGTGCATGGTAAGAAACATTATTAGGATAAGAAACAATCATAAGATCTAGAAAAGAGGGTGTACAACTAGGAAAATACGTACGTATGTACTTACATGCTTTGGAATATAAATATCGTAGACTGTGGCAGTGTCTAAATCAACGGCATGAAAGCCATCTGCTGATCCGTAAATTACTTTCAGTCTTGTGCTGTCTTCAATAGTCAAATCAACTAAAAGAGGCCTGAAAATGAAATAAACATCTTCACACTTGTTCTTAGTAAATAATACTTTTGGAAAGCAAGTTCTCCTGATGTGAATATGTTTCCCGAAAAAATATACATACCTATGTTGCAGTTCTCCAAAGTTTTTAAAGGCCATGAATTTGTGATATGGTTTGGGCGCCCACGCGTAGATCTCGATGGAGTCTTTCAGGGCGATTACGAGAAACTTGATCCTCTCGTATTTGACAATGCGGAAATGAACTGCGCCCTGCAGTTCACCTACGTTAATCCAGCCATTCCTCCTTTCTGCTTGCTGTAATTTAAATAGGATTATGATTAAATTTTATGTATGCATGGGATATGCTTTGTTTTAACAGCTTTAAGAAGTTATGGTAGTTATGCATCTGGTCAATGGTTTTTAACTTAAGGCGCGGACCGACTACGATTTTAATCGCTATTACCGCACTCACACAACCGCATCTGCGCGTTTTACGGTAATTATGCACACACTCGCAAACGCTAACACGGGCGTTTGTGTGCTCAAGGAAAGTTGCATAGTATACGTAAGGAAATCAGATGTTTTCTGTTGAATATACTTACTTATGACGTGCGTTCTAAAATTCGATGTAATTACAGTGTCGGTTCATAATATGATACAATAAATAATTACACATAACAATTTAAAAAAAAACATCACTACTGTTTATTTTTATTACAGTACATGATAAACAGGTCAAATATAAACATTCCGAATTTTACCCGACTGCTCTAGAAGGGGAATTATGCTTTTCGGGTGTAAGTCAGTATCAGGGATGGAAGGGTTAATTAAATGGGTAGTTATGCCATTTCAAACTAATGTTTGTGTTTTAGATAGGTACTTAGTGGGTGCGGTAAAAAAATAGAAAACAAAACCAACATAAAGGCCCTCGGACCACTTAAAAATCACATAAACTCTAAATAAATGCAATAATATCACAGCTCCAAAGTGACAAATGCCATAATGTTTCTAAGAAAATGCGGAGCCGGGACGGAAGCTAGAATTCTGAAAAATTTAGACGATAGAGGGATCATCCACGGGAATGGAAGCTGCTGCTGGCTGAATATTAGTTGGTATTTGCTAAAATTGGTAAAACAGTGCGTGAATTGAACTAAAGTTCTGTCGCGGACTACTAAGGCTACTCACTGCCTAATATTGAAGTGAAAATTCAGTCTCAGTGGAAATATGGGCAATAAAAATAAAATGTTGCGAAAGAGTTTTACAAGAAAAAGACGAAAAACTCGAAAAAATGATGGAATGTTTGGGTAAGTAGGATGATTACGGTATTGTATCATAACATTTGAAATTTGTATTTAGTTTAGTTTACTTACGAAACTGTATAAATCTATAGAAACGGCATTGACAATTTCTACAAACATTTTGCTAAATCCAAAAACAAATAGGTGCACTCTATTTTGATGTCTATAGAATGCATATTTGAATGCGCCTAGTGCAAACGTCTCTGGTCGAAGCAACCATCGAGGCGATAGCCATATTGCAATAGTAGGTATAAGTAACAAAAACAAACTTGCAGATAAATCAGAGTGCGTTCGTAATTATTATAATAATATAAATACTGCACACTAGTTATATATAAAGCATTTTGATTCTTTTGTAAGATTATTTTTATAATATTTATTGAGTCATTAGACCAGTGCCGATAATTTTTGAAAACGAAAAAAGTCACAGTAGGCTGAAACCCATTGGAAAAGAAAGAGAATATAACAAAAATGAAAGGAAAAATAATTTACGGGCGATCCGAGGTCGGGAAGTGGGGGTTTAAGGGTAAAAAGCGGTTTATCTCGATTTCCGGCAAAACTACAAGTCTTATGGAAAAAAGTGTAATAGCAAAGTTGTAGGTAATAAAAAGATCTACAACTTTTGTATTCACACTTTTTTCAAGTAACCTCAAAATTTATGTGAAAAATTCAAATAACCAAGTTCTTGGTTTTTTATTTTTATCTTTTACACAGCAATTATTTTTTTTTACCGAGTTTTTAAAAAAGCAGATATTTTCACGTGAGAATTTTCGATTGAAAATTAGGGTGCTTTTTCGATATAAGGTCAAAATAAGGTGAAAAAAACAAATATTTTAAATCAATAAAAATACAGTGTGCTTGAAACATAAAAAGGTAAGTATTCGGCAAATTTCGCGAAAAAAAAAAATGCTGTGTAAAAGATAAAAATATAAAACCAAAAACTTGGTTATTTGAATTTTTCACATATATTTTGACTTTTGAGGTTACTTGAAAAAAGTGTGAATACAAAAGTTGTAGATCTTTTTATTACCTACAACTTTGCTATTACACTTTTTTCCATAAGACTTGTAGTTTTGCCGGAAATCGAGATAACCCCCACTTCCCGACCTCGGATCGCCCGTAAATTATTTTTCCTTTCATTTTTGTTATATTCTCTTTCATTTCCAATGGGTTTCATCCTACTGTGACTTTTTTCGTTTTCAAAAATTATCGGCACTGGTCTAATGACACTCAATAAATATTATAAAAATAATCTTACAAAAGAATCAAAATGCTTTTTATATAACTAGTGCAATATTTATATTATTATAATAATTACGAACGCACTCTGATTTATCTGCAAGTTTGTTTTTGTTACTTATACCTACTATTGCAATATGGCTATCGCCTCGATGGTTGCTTCGACCAGAGACGTTTGCACTAGGCGCATTCAAATATGCATTCTATAGACATCAAAATAGAGTGCACCTATTTGTTTTTGGATTTAGCAAAATGTTTGTAGAAATTGTCAATACCGTTTCTATAGATTTATACAGTTTCGTAAGTATACTAAACTAAATACAAATTTCAAATGTTATTATGATACAATACCGTAATCATCCTACTTACCCAAACATTCCATCATTTTTTCGAGTTTTTCGTCTTTTTCTTGTAAAACTCTTTCGCAACATTTTATTTTTATTGCCCATAGGTATTTCCACTGAGACTGAATTTTCACTTCAATATTAGGCAGTGAGTAGCCTTAGTAGTCCGCCACAGAACTTTAGTTCAATTCACACACTGTTTTCAGTCATAAATTACTTGAAAACTACAATCGAATTATGCACAGAGCGTCCGGTGCCAACCATCCAAGTCGAGCGCTGCCCGACGACTAAAGTATGACCGCGTAAACTATTGTCACCACTATGGAGCGTCAATAAGATTGAAAATTGAAAATGATATTTGTGTTGAAATGTGACGTAAGCTGCGAATGGGCATTTATTTTACTGCTTTTCTTTAGATTATTTAAAATATAGACATAAAATTAAATAATGGTTTGGTTAAAGTTTTAAAAAAATGGAAAACCTACTAAATTCTTAAAAAAAAAAAACTGTTGTTATCGCTGGAAATACAGAGATCTTCGACGTCAAAGTTTATTTTTGTGCTACAACTTCCCAATTTTTTATTGGGAATATCAAACTATTATTTATTATTCTGTTCGGTTTAAATTCTTCTTTATACCCTTCTCTGTTCACTGTATTTTTCGCGTTACTTATTTTTATTACATTACGTCATACTCGACGTTCTAAGAAACCAATTTTTGGGAATATTGAGATAACACCCCGCCTTAATTTATATTATCTAAAAAAAATGCTTTTACAGCTGTTTTGTTTCCTAGGAAATTGGAATTCAAATCTTGAGGATCTGGAATGAGCATTTTTAGTCTAAAATACCCATTTTTAATTATTTCGTTGTTAATGGGTATTATTATTTACTTACATTAATAGTGACTACTTATTATTTTATGCCTACTAGACTTAAAATCAACTTACGTCACTAAGTCCGTCGGTGCGCAGGATTTTGGACTTGAGCCAGCTAAGGTAGTATACGCGCACACGATTCTTCTTTCCAGAAACAGTCACAAGAATATTTTGTCCTTCTAACACTTCCATTTGTTGGAAGCGGCGTCGTGAGATCAACTGATATACTTTTCCTTGACCTGAACGGTCCAATAACATTAGACCATTCTCGGTGCCAATAAGTAAATTAACTCCTGCAAGATTAAGATTATATTAACATCCACGATCACAATGAAGTGACTACTCGAGCATGTTGAGAGAAGACATAGTATTTGCTTACCCCATAGTGCTGCACAAAGGATTTCCGAATTAAATCTCTTCTTATATTTACGTATTTCGGGCGTATCGGACGACAGGTCATGTCCCGTCGGAGTGACGTTGACGTTGACGTGGCTCTCACGTCGCGAGGCATTGCCGCCAGAGCCCCCAGTGCCGCCGCTGCCGGTCGAGCCCGCGCCGAACCCGAATGTGAGGAATGAACGCTGCTTCTGTTGCAAGGGAAGGAACTGTTGTTGGGACCCCACAGACGAGTTCGAGGGGGAATGTTGTAAGGGATGAGGTGAAGCGACGCCCACTACAAATGATTTGGACGGCGTGGATTGGACTGAGGATGGCGGCGGATGGTGATGATGATGGGAAAGAGGCATGCCTCCGGCAATGGCTTGCCTATACTGGAACAGAGAAAACAGAAAATATTACTTTATAAGTTTTGCAGTAAAGATTGATCTCAATCAAATGTTTGCAGCACATTCCGCCGCAGCATCAACCGTGTAAATTAATAAGTGATGGTTAGTCAAATAAGTCCATCTCCCATTGATTAGTTGTCATTTCAAATACAGTTGGAAAGTTATTAGCTTGATGGCTATTATCTACATTCATGACCACAACATAAAATGTGATAATGGACGTGAAATTGCAGCAGGCATGAACTCGCTGTGTATGATGTAGGTATGTATGCATTCATTGAATAGACATGATAAAGACCACTTTGATAAATCCCATTAATTTAATTACATTAACTCCGATATTTCTACTATAAAGTAATGTTGAGAGTTTGTTTTCGAATCGTTTACATGATCGTTCACATTGCTTTCACAAAACCTTTCCGTTTTGTAGTTAGCTTCACTTATTTTGCGTAACAGCGAGCGTGAAGTTATATTTTAACAAACGTAATTATTACTGTTTATAGTTTAACGATAGCCTCACATGACGAGCTGTATAGCAATTCATTAATTACCCGAAAGACCTCTGCTATAGTTACAACTGTTATAAAGCAGCCCTTAAGTAAATTGGACTACTATAGAAAGCTTTAACAAATGTATCGATCTGCATTCGATGATCAACAAAACATTTTCGAACTTAATGAAAGCGTATCTAGAAAATGCATAAATACAAGGAAGAAGTGAGATACAGATCTAACTTTCAACAAACAACAATCTATGAGAACCTTAAGCATTTCCTCTTGCATCAATTCGTTTCGTACTTACGCAGTGTTAACTGGTGTCTGCAAACCGGTCGCGCAGTGGCTCCAGGATGTTTGCATGATTGACAACCATTATCACATTAATACGATAAACCAAAAGCTTGAGACACCACACAGTCATGATCCGGAGCAGGAGCTTCCAACGTACAGCTTGACACTCCAATGTTAATATTAATGTTATACTTCGGAGATAACAACTTATTTTAGATAACTGAGCAAGTATTGTTAATTTTATTTAAAAAATAAAAACGAAGTTTGTTGGTTTATCTGACTTTGCAATAATGGTTACGGATAAATTGCAAATTAAAGTATGGGGAATACATTTTGCATATATGTACCTATGTATACGAAGCAGCTAGCGTTGGAAGCACCTCAGTAATATTTAATTATGAATACATTGGCATGTTACTAGAGATCCCATTGTAAATTAACCCTTTAAGCACATGTGCGGTGAAATGCCACACACAATCACAAAATTATAATTAATTTAAATTCATCTATGCGGCGAGTAAAATCTATTATGTATAATGACAATATACATAATACATACTAGTGTAGTAACACAAAGCAAACCGGGGCTACTTTTGCAACTCGAGTAGAAGATAGGCTTCTTACGCATAATTAATATAATATGTAAATTGAATCGCATGAATCAAATTTAAATAAGTCGCAGGTCGTTAAATGCGTACGAGGCGAATGTATATTTGTATAAATGCACATGAACATACCTCTTCACTGGTGGACTTGTCGTGGCGCGGAGGGGTGGTGGGCTGTCCCGCCTGGCTCAACAGGTCGGGGAGTACCGAGCTGGTGCGAGATCCGCTGCCTTCGTTAGCACCGCTCGACCGACCCTACACCCAATATAACATTTTACTATATTCTGGAACACGTCCAAGTTCAAGTTTTTAATTAAAGATAAGTAAGTACTTCTGTTATAACATTCAAATCAACTTCATTACACGTAGATCTGTGGCATTTGATAAAGTATAATTTTAAAATGTATTTCTCTCTTAATTAAATAATTAACATAATATTGTGTTATAAAAAAGTCCGCGGAGTACGTTAATGAATAATTATTAATTTATAGTTGTAATTGTATCGAAAATAACACAAGTTTTACAAATATTTTACACAAAATCATAAACCTATGTTACTATTAACTTATCTCAAACTTAGACAAACTTTTGTATAATGTAGTATAGCAATATTAATAATTTGGACAATAACAGCTCGACATACAACGGCAGCCAAACATGCAGCAGTAAAACACATTCACAAATTGATGATTGTTTCTTGCCAGCTTCTGTGACATGTCGTTAGGCAGCATTCCTAAATGGTTAATTTTCAAGTGTTGATGGCGTAAGTAGGTATCGCATATATTTTGCATGTGTTGATTTCTTGGCAGGAAGACGGTATCGCGTTTAGACAATGAATAAAAAGAACGGGTTAGTTAAAATAAATAATGAGTTGCATTGTTAGGTGATGAAGCTGTTAAGAGATTGTTAAAGCTATGGTCTTAAGTTTCTCTACTTTGTTAAAAGTTCTTACTCACTACCTATTTGCACCTTGTGTCTTCCCAAACCGATTTGAACTAATACTAAATAATTCTAATAAATAGAAGAGAATTATCACGCCAAAATGTAAGACGTGTGAGCAATATTTAAAACCAACATTCTCCTAAGTGATAAATAGACGAAGTAGATTTTTAGTATGAAGTATGACAAACAAGAGCCGTATACCATTCCCATACATTTAAGTAATTTGTTATATGAACCAAAACCACTACAAACTAAATACAAAACATACATTTATTTTTTGAAAGCGTTCATATTATATTACTATTGTAGATGTTAGTGAAAACCATGTTAGAAAACCAAACCCTCATACCAAATGTAAGTATAAATTATTAATCAAACTATCCTGAGCAGGGAGCAATTTACCTGATCCTGAGCGAGTACCGCTTCCTGCCCACAACTTGCCATAAGCTCTGAATGCCGGTTATATTGGGAATTTCTCCGGAAAACTATGTCAGATTCAGTCTTTTCTCTGCGTGGTTTCACCACATTGCCTTCATTTGCAGTATCTGAATTTGATTTATTCTCGTGGGTATTGGCTGTTAAGTCTGGCGTCCCAGCCTTTTCAAAAGATGTGCTACTCGTGAAGCAAATGCTTGTTGCTGGAGAATCACTATTTACGCTGCTTTGTCGGCTTGGTCCGTTGCTTTCATTATCTTGTCTGATAAGTGCAGCAACATTTTTGAGTGCATCGATAGGGTTACTGGCTACAATTTTTCGATCGGGGGTTCTTTTCTTTTCACTTTTTCTCGCATCACCTTGTGCTGACATTTTTAAACTATCGTTAGTTTTTATGAAATCTGTTAAAATAGGTTCTCCAGCCGACGATTTCATAACTTGTTTGCGTGAATTGTTAAATATACCACTGGATCGTAGTTGTTTATTTGCTCCTGCTGGGCTTTCATGTTTCGGAAAGTATATAGCGGAGTGACGTGTACTGGGCAGTGGGAAGAGGTCGGAGTTTTCTCTACGGAAGCCACGGAAAAAGCGGTTTGGCGAATTGACGTCTGCATCAGATTCCTTTTTGTGCTTCAAAATATCTGCTAATTTGTCCTGCGTCGATTTTTCGGTGGGTTTTTGGAATAACTGCTTGTGTCGAGAAGGAGGAGTGGCTATAGCTTTATATTTAGACCAAGCATCTTCCATTTCTAACCGCGATTGTCGTTGCAGTTGAGCTCGCTTCTGATCGGAATCTTTGGGTGTATCATGCTTTTCTTCTTTTTCAGAATTCTTCGATGGGAAAAAACGGGCGAAATCCCAATCCTTCAGTAACACTGCTTCATCAACATCAGACTGCCTTTTATTGTTTTCGGTATTTTCTCTCTGATGTTTGTCAAACATGCCCGATACAAAAAGTACATATAAATGATAAGAACCAAGAAACATACAAATAAAAACGTATTAGCAGTATTTTATGCTCACTGATCTTACTTTGGCGTGAAAACCATTCATGAAAACAAAATCCAAATAAAAACACGAGTCAATTTCTTTCACATGGGGCCCCATTCTGTCAGTTGCTATTTTTCATCAAGCCACACACAACATAGCACAAATGTCACACAAATACTCCCAGTTGTAATGAAATAGGCGCTCAATAATAATAGTCCATTTTCAAAAAATAGCTTTAGTATTCTTTAGACGTAATCATATACTTCGAAAAAAAACCTATTTTAATATCCACTTCATTTCACCTGGCGTACATATTATCCGTAAAAACAGATGTAGTGATATAATTAATATGTTAACAGATTTAGCTATGTATGCGTATTAGATGTCTTAAGCACTGACTTAGTTTTGCTCATGTGTATGTAGTCAAGGGGTCATGGATCGAGATTCATGTTTCTATATCAAACACTATGTAATGTAGTAAAATAATATGATTATGATCGTGTTAGCATCGAGTGGAACACCGCGTGGTGTGTGGGAACACTCACCCGCTTCATGACGAGCGTGCGGTCGGCGTGCGTGTCGTCGTCGTCGGGCGTGGGCGGCAGCGGCCGCGTGGGCGCGCCGCCGCCCGCGCCGCCGCCGTCCTCGGCCACGGCGCTCAGGCCCGGCCTGTAACAGAACTCGGGACTGACAGGCAAACACAACCGAACGGGATGGGGAGGGTGAACCAAATGTGGTCAAGAAAAAAAAAATGCAAACAAAATATAAATAAAAGTAATCACGATTAGTTGTACTTTTATACAATTACAATGAATAACATGGACAATAATGTTCATTCAAATGTTAGCTACTTACAGAGGTTTAGGCGGGTCGCTAGCTAGTAAGGTGCCATCATTGCGCACTCGTCCACCACTCTCTTCGGCGTCAGAATCGCTATCGGAGTCTTCAAACGCCGGTTCTGGTTGGTTTCTTTCCACTGGTGGTCCTACATTAGGATGGTTAAGTTTTTTATATTTGACAATGTAGAAAAATATGTTTGCTGACTAGTTCCAGACGCGAGTTCGCGAGCTTGCCGCTTTAATAACCTGGGTTGTTCGAAACTCTTCGAGCATATCCCAAATAGATAATCACAGAAAAACCAGAAATATTATTATTAATGTTTCTAGTTTTACGAAAGTTTTAGTAACATCTATGAAGTTTGAAAAGTAAAGTAAATACCTTGACCATTAGTGGGAGCGCGAGGTGGCCTGTTAGGAGGCTCGTTACCAGACACGACGCCGAGTTCGTTAAGTTGTGCAGCCAACTTGTCCAAGTCCTGCCGAGTTGTACATTTTGTATAAAACAACTTTAAATAATAAAAATATCGTAGCGATACAATCATATCAATAATAAACGCAACTCAAATAACCTACCTCAGGCCTTCTCGGTGGAATCTGCAGTTGCAGTTTAAATCGGATGTGCAAAGAAAGTTAACAGCGTGACATGAAAATAAAAACAAAAAGCTAATAAAATTAAAGTAACAAAGAAATATACAATATGAATTTAGCAGAATACATAATCAAGTCGTTACTATACTCAGTAAAATATAGCGCGATACATGTGACTATCATTATAAGCATTTCTAGTCAAGTCTTCGTTTTTCTACACTAGGTACAGAGGCTAACCAAAACTTTTGTTGACTTTATTTGTGTAGTTTTTGAAACGCCACAGAAAATCATTCTATTTATATGCTAGGTACTATTGTGAAATACTGAAATAACATCTTTGGAATCGGTAGTAACTGCAGATGTGATTAGTATCAAGATCAACGCATATTTTCCGGAGTATAATAATAGTGGTGGCACAAACACACGTACCATGGGTTTGAACAATTGATGTGAGCCGCGCTGCGGAGGCTGCGGCCCGCTGGCGGGCGGCGTGCCGTTGTTGGAGCCCGAACTGTTTGACGAGCCGGACGATTTTGGTGTCGGTGGTAGAGGCCTGCAATTACCACTTTCATTACCCTCTTACCAAAGCACAAGTTTTTACGATAAAATATTTTATCAGACAACTAAACCTAGTATCAGTTACAAAACAATTGACTACATTATAAATAAGACAATATTTACCTATATCTATTAGGCTGTTGTGCCTGTGGGTCTGGCACAACGATCAGTCTTTGTGGAATAGAAGGCCTTGCCGGTGGGCCTGGCTCTGCAGTACCAACAAACAGCACAGTGTTAACGAATATCACATAGTTATTACAAACTGTCTCATATGAATAGTTAGATAGTTATGTCACCTGGAATTTCCTCACGTTCCTCACGCTTGCTGTTACGTTTCGGGGGCGGCTGGGGTTGAGGCGCTTCGGCGGGTCTGGTTAATAACACAAATGTTAAGAGACAGAAGTTAATAGGCAAAACAATTTTGTATGAGTGATGACCTACCTTGGCCCTTCCTGGATTTGTTGGAAGTTCCGACGCAGAGTGTCACCGCCCTGGTGAGCGGCCGCGTTGTGTACGATGGACGACGGCTCGCCGGCGACTGCGTTCTCTTCTTCCTCACCTTCCGAACCGGAGTACTTGTAGTCCTCCCGCACTGAGTTGTCCTGCTTCCGCTTCTTACACCTGTCTATATGGTCCTTGAGTTGTATCCTCACTTGTCTCTCAGTGGGTTGGTCTCTACAAAATATAATAAAAAATGAAAAAATATGTATGACTTCCTTAAAGTATAAACATCTGGATTTTTAAAAACTGATGTGTTAAAATAATGGTTTACCTTATAAATGCATGTTTCAAAAGCTGTTCAGTGTACGGCCGTTGATGATAGTCTTTTACAAGCACAGTTTCAATGAAACTATGAAATTTTTTAGCCCATTTCTTTGACTTGAGACGAGGCGGCGGGTTTCTGGAATAAAAAGTTATTTTATTAGTTTTTGCAATAGAAACAATAGGTATTTCTATTAAATCTCAATGCAATTATACCTTGGAATGAGGAAAAGAGCCCTCATCGGGTGAAGATCACAAAGGGGTGGTTGACTCTCCGCCATCTCGAGGGCAGTTATACCGAGCGACCAAAGGTCAGAACGATTATCGTATGTTGCATCAGGGTTTTCGTCGCACGCAATCACTTCGGGCGCCATCCAGTATGGAGTACCGATGAATGTGTTTCTTCTACCTATAGTCCTATCCAGTTGCGCCGACACTCCAAAATCCACTAATACATAAAAGGTTGTACAAATTATTTGTCATGTTACAATTTGGATCACACAACAAATATTATTTAGTGACATGACATGGAATTAGAATGTATATCTTACTCTATGTATAATACACAATAATTATGTTACTAAGCAAATATCAATTTAACTATCAGAATGTTATCTAGACTTGTTTGTTTGAATACATACCCAGTTTAACTTCAGCATTGTCTGTAAGCAAGACATTTTGTCCCTTGATGTCACGGTGAATGACTTTGTTTGAGTGTAAATAACTAAGACCTCTGAGAATTTCTCTACAAATGTATGAAATCCATTCTTCTTTTAATGATTGCCCCTTAGTGGACTTCACTAAATCCGTCACAGAACCTAGAAACAGCAATGTTAAAATATGAAACATCAGGCTAGCAGCAGGGCACAGCTATGTAAATGAGTAAGCTCAATAAATAATAAATATCCAACAGTAGTGCATCATCAGGTAATACATGAAAATATAAACTTAACATTTCTGTTAATTTACCTGTTCTAAATAAATAGTACTGTTGACTCACAACTAAGTGGTATTAATAATATTACAAATAAGTCAAAAAAGTACAAGAGACACATACCAGCTCCACAGTACTCCATAACCAACCACAGCTGGTCATCCTTTCCTGGAGGGCTCTTTTTGATAAAAGCTCCATAGTATGTGGCAATGTTGCGGTGATTAGAGTACTTTTTTAGCACATTTATCTCTAACTTTATCTCTTCCTCCTCATCTTGTGTGACATCCATAACTTTAATGGCGGCAAGTTGGCCGGTTTTTGTGTGACGTCCCTAAAATTTGATCATTTATTATTCAATGGACTTGAATAATATAACTATTATAATTATAATTATTTGTCTTAGTTTGTTTTTTAATCTGTTCATTTTTATGTTCAACAGTTTTGTATTATTGGTATTCTTACAAAGTGTATGAGCACCTTGTGATACTGCAGTTCTTGAAGCCTATTGATGATCTGACATGATGCTTTAGAGACTGGACATATTATTTATTTCTTTATTTCTATGCAATTAGAAAATAATCATCAGTTTTAATTATTTCAATGGAATTATGTGAAAGTGATAGTTTTGTACATTATTTCTATAGATTAGTCTGTATTTGACATTACCTTGTTTTCATTTTTTACAACAAAAAAAAATACTACATAGAGCATTGACAATATTCAGATCTAATTAACAAAACACCAATTTGTTTTAAAGCTCATCTTTAAATACATGGCTATGTTTTGTTATGGCAAGAACAGCTAGCTGAAGTATATATTTTTTTAATTTTCAAGGTATAATGAATGTTCTCTGGCTAGATTTGTGTACCTTAAATTTACATAATTTATTTCCAACAGCCAATCTGTTGGAAATATATTATGGGTAGGCATGCAGCATTCTGTCATCTGCTAAAAATATTATTCTGCAATATGCCATAGGACAAATAACTCCAGTCATGTTTAGCAGAACTGATAAAAGGTGGCTAATAATAAATTATGATAATCTAATAACAGTTGTAGTATAATATTATTATGTATAACTGTCTTGATCAGATTAAGGTACAGGCGCCGTGTATGGCCCACTTAATTTTAAATCACTGTAAAAATCACTGTAAAACTGTAAAAAAAAAGAGATTAGGAAAAACATATAACATGTTTATTAATGACACATTTTAAATAAATACAAGTTCTTTTTGTACCATCACAACAGAGAAAAATCGTTTTTTTAAAACATAGTGAATGGGCCATCTTAGGAACATAGTAGCCCAAGAAAGCCCGTTATGAATTAAGGAATATCTATGTAATATTAAGACCAGCAAAATTATTTTTTCACAAACTGAATTCAATATGCAGTTTTATTTAATATTAAGTGTTTTAGATTAATTAATCAGTAAAAAAAATGACATTGGGCCTTCTTATGTCTATAGAAACTTGGAATGGCCTTAAAACAAAAAATCAACACTTAAACTAATAATGGCGTATATTTTGAGATCCATCTTCTTTGTTCGTAACTAAATAATACTTATAATATCCTCTAATAGGTCATTTATTTTCAATTGTGGGCCATATTAGGTATATTGAAAACTATTTTTAATAAAAAGGTATACTGTTCGTATACTTAGCTTAAAAACTTATACAAAAATAAAAAATCTAAAACAAAAACAGAACCGTAATCAACAGTAAGTTTTCACTAACAATATTTTTCATTTTCTCTTAAACTAATAACATAATCAACAATAAAAAAGTCTGAACCTTATAATTGCAGGTAGAAGAGAGGACTCTTCCAAGACCAATTATATTGCTCAGACTTTTTAGTTACACATTGGGCATAAGAAAATATCGGTGTCTTCTTTTGTCAAACCTACGCAATCCTCATGGTACCACGCCAAACACACTTTACATTGACGCATATCGGCAACCCTGTCCATCTCACAAGCTTGACAAAACCACACTTCATTTTCAGCAGTTTCAGTCTCCACTTTTTTCTGTTTTTTAGCATTTTTTTTTTCTGTAGATTTACCGTTCGTTTTTTTTTGTTTTAGCTGTCCTTTTACAGGAATTGATTTTTTCTTTTGTTTTTGTAAGCCTTTTTCTTTGGCAGCGTCAAATAAGTCTTTGGTAACCTTTTGCCCGATATAATTTAAAGCTTTACGCCTTGGTTTATTCTTTATTGTTGCGAAATTTGGCGTAGGAATTTGTTTATGAAATGGTGTCTTAGCGCCTGAAGTGCCTGAAGTTTCTTTAATTTTAGAAAGTGGTACGTTATCATCAGAATCCTCAGATCTTTCCTGATCACGTTTAGCAAATGAACTGTATTTTTCTCTCGACTGTGGGTTGATATTTTCTTCTTCCGACTCAGATGACGACGTATAAATGTTAATATTTCTTCCAGGATATTGTGCATGGGTGAAATTCAATATATTTTGATCAAAATCTTCTTGATCGGACACGTCTGACGTAGAAAAATCTAACAGTCGTTGAGGGTGCATACTATTTATACCGGAGGTGGAAGGAATAGGTGATAAAAACTGAGAATTCCTGTCGTACGGAATGCTCAAAAGGGGCTGTCTACGATGCTGTTCTTGATGTTGAGAATCCTCAATGGTAGATTCGGACGAGGAACTATAGTCAACTAACTTTCCACGAGTAGTAGTTGAACACTTTGGAATATCTAATATATTTCTTTCTGCAAGTTCATTTTCTGGGAGATCATCTTGAAACTGGGATAAAATCGATGGTGACAAATCTCGCAAGTTATCTTCATTGTATGTGACATGATCTATCTCAAAGTTATTGTGTCGTCGTGGGGAGACCACTAAATCTCCGAAATCAGTAGCTTGTTGCATTTGAGAGTCGTTTTGATGTTGTATACCAGGTAATTGTGTAAGCGCTGAAGGCGCGTAAGCTTCTTGAGGAATTGCATTGGGATCATAAGGGTAGAGTCCGGTGGCTCTGAATCCGTTAATTATATTTTCTTGGGTCATGCACCTGGGCCATACTTTGGTAAAAATCTTACTGAAGCGCTGTTTTGTAAGTTTGCGATCTGGATATTGATATGCGTACAATAATAGCTCCTCATCCCAATGATGCTCGTACGATTTATTAACTGACTTATCAAGGGGTTGTAACTCGTGCGTTGTGTTTGAGGGCAAACAGTATAATATGATGTCGTGTTCATCTGCTGCATCTACGATCCTGGCATCCAAATGACAAGAAGCGCCATCAAAAATTAATAAGCATTTTCCTGGAGACTTATACTGACCCAGATGTTCGATGAAGTCCACGAAAAGTTCGGTCGTCATACTTCCCTTGGGTGCCATCTTTACTAAGCTTCCAGCAGGAAAATTGTCACAAAATTCTGGTTTTAATCTTTTGCCCTTGAATAAGATCATTGGAGGCACTGCATTTCCCGTTGCATTCACACACATCGCGATTGTCACATTTTCTGCATGTTCATTAGCTATAAAATGCACTCTTTTTGAACCTTTTTCAGCAAAAACTTTCTGCTGATGATGAAGGTTCAATCTACAACCCTTCTCATCCATATTATATAGACGTTCTGGATGATTTGATATATCCAACTCGCTATATATTTTTTTGACAGCTTCAAAGTGTTTTTGAACGATGTGCTTATTAAGTTTTTGTGCTCTGCCGGGATTCATAAACTGAGCTTTACGAAGTGATATCTCCGAATTGCGTTTGAGGAAACCTTTCAGCCATTTCTTCCCTGCAATATTTGTTTTTTCACTGAACATGTTTGATATGCCATTTGCTCTACAGAACTCGTACGCTTGTTTCCGAACAAGTTTGGGGGTCAGCGGCATACCTACGTGAGCAAGTCTTATTATCCGTTTTGCTAAGTCCTGTTCATGTTTTTTATTCAGAATAGGTGGTCTACCAGTTACCTTTTCTGTTTTTCCGGATATTAAGTGGTTTCGCAATGTACGCCTTGGGATACAAAATGCTTCAGCAGCTGCTCGTTGTGACATTTCACGTCTCTTTACTGCCTTTATGGCATTTTTTAGCTGACATTCTGACCACTGGCCTCGAGGTTTTTTCCCAGTTGGCGCCATTTTGTTGAATACCAGCCTATGGAAGAAAAACTACGTTAACAATAACAAAAATTGAAAAGTTTTCAAAGAAATTTTCTTGTCATAAGCAAATTTAATAAAAGGATTAGACATAGATAGAAATGTATGTACTTATATGTAAACTTCAAAATATTATTTTTATTGCAATTTACAAATGTAATATTCGATAGTCCAAAGAAGGCCCGGGCCTTATTTGGGGGTCATGTAGTGGGCTATCTTATGGAACTTTGCCTTATGGCAGTAAAAATCATGTTAAAAATTAAGTGACACCATTAGAATATTAAAACTTACTTTGATTTAATCTTAACACTGTTAGTACTAAGATTTATCAAGGTGTAACGCGATATTACTGTATTTTGTTGTAAAAAAATAAATATACTTACGTGAGTAAGGTTATAACACGTGCACTGCCTTGACGCGTCACTGACAACTGACAATAGTGTTCAAAATGGCCGCGCGTGATTGGCGTGATGACGTTTGCCTTTCGTCTAGGAACGCATTCACAAGATTCCCGCGAAATTTTAAATTGTTCTGGCCACCGAAACTTAAGTATTTTTTAAGTGGGCCATGATAGGAGGTGGGCCTTATACGGCGCCTGTACCTTAGTACCTATATTACTTTGTGAATGTGCCTCTTGAGCATAAGAGCTAATCTAAGTATCTTTTAAAAATTGTTTAATGATTTTCATTCCAAACACCTTCCTTTATTATTTTTATGTTAATAAAATGTTGTGAACATGTACTGTGATACTGTGTATCTACTCCACTATTTCAAATATTGTATTTAAACTCTCCTTCTAGATACAGCTCTAGAGTTTCCTTTAAGTTTTTGTATAATCATTTTGTAGGTCATGTCATAAACTTAGGAAACAGAACATGTAAATAAGAACAAAAATATTTTTAATGGAATACAACAAAATACCAGACGAACCTCTGACCCAGATGTGTGTGTATAAATCAACAGAACATATAATTTTCTACTCAGATTCATCATTGAAGTAAATTTATATATTATTAAATGACAGTTGAAAATAATACCCATCTAATAGGGAAATAAAGAAAAGACAAAATTATCCTACACTTTAAAATGTAGTAGTGCCTATTGAAAGTCCACTGATGGGAACTAATGAAGTTCATTGACATTAATAGACAGTGCTCTTTAATTGTAATGCTTTCATTGGGGCCTATTAAGTTAATTTTTACTAGCACCATGTCATGTATTACAGCTTGTAAGTAGACCGTGAGGAGAGATCCAATAAAAGCAATCAATTTAATTACTGATAGGTGTAGTTATACGTACGGGTATAGTTTATTATTGCGCTTCGGTTTTTAATCTAGTACATACCTTGTACACTTGTCCATAGGTGCCATTTCCGACCACTTCTATGAGTTCGAATATACCAGCAGGATCCTGAAATGACACACAAATTAAATGAAATAGCGTATATAGAATATTATGCCATTTCAAGTAAACCTTCACTTATGATTCACGCCCTGTGAGATCATTGCCCTTTGATTACTTTTTTTCAGGAAGTTTAATGAGCCCCTGCTTTCTGGATATTCAGGATGTATAATTAATAATAACAGTTTACATTAAAAGTTTACCTTTAGTGCGCTGAGGTCAATGTCGTCCAATGAACAATTTACAGACGGTGCTAGTTGATGCGCCATTTTGAGTTTATTGTCACACACGAAGACAAAGCACGAGAACCTCACATCAATATAAAAAGCGTATAAAACACCTAAATTACGACATTGGCAATGAGATTAGGGAAATTATCAATATCGCACGGCTAAACAATTTATTAAACTCATTGTTTACACTTAAAATTAAGTAAATTACAGATACACAATTCGTACGTCGCTCACACACCCGGCAGGGATGCCAGATTAATTAAAAAGTGTAGACAGATCATACATAAAATAATGATTAAATTGCAGTTGCCATGTACAATTTTTATCGGTTTTTTTTCTTATGATACTTTGAAAGATCAGATTGAATCAATTGAATGTTTTCTGATGATTTCTGAAATATAACTTTGTTCTACGAGCAACTTCTTTTCGGTCAATCATAGCGACATCTACCGGAACTATTCAATATTATTCTGTTCAATGTCTTGTAACAGCCAAGCCAGTATTCATCAGCCAGAACTATGATCCTGGCCCAAGGAGTCAATCAAAGACTACTTTATTATACTGTATAACCGGACAGAAACGGACAGTAAAATTAATATTCGTTATAACCACATTTAAAATAGAAATTATGAATCAAAACATTTACTGCATTGCAGTAGGCCTGCACTATTATCGCAGCATGACACCTACAAAACAAGAAACGGCCAAGTGCAATACCAATGACTAAAGAATAAGAGAGGACATGAACTAAAAGATCGTATCGCGTGCCGGCGTGGAAAGTAAAATGGCGTAGGCTCCGCCCATTACCTAGTGTTGTCCTCTGCTCATTCTTTGCAATGATTTTGTTCATCGTGTTGATTACAAATCGATTAATCGAAATCACATACATTAAAATAAGGTTTTTGATTTTAAGTAGATAGTAGGTAAGTAGGTTGTTATTCGATTCTCATTCTAGGACGTCGCATTATGGATTAAGTACAAAAAAGCCTGTTGTTGCGTAATCTGACTGAAAAATTGCAAAAATCATCAATTTGGCGGTTCATTTAAAATTAATTGTACTTGATATTATTTACTCTATGATTAATAGTTGCTCGTGATAATCAAGCTAGAAGAAGAGTAAATTAAACTGCAACAAGGAATTCAAAACTACACCGATTATTAACAAAATAAAACAACAGAAATCGATATTATGCATTTAATGGGAGAACCGTTTTATTTCAAATAGATACAATAATATCAGTTTGTAATTAGTATTAAGTACACCAATAATGTGAAATACAATAAAGTCTGCCTGTCTACAATAAATGTACAGGGAAATAATAATGTATTATGACTCAAACTCAAAGCATTTATTTCAAATAAACCAATTACAGGCACTTTTGAATTGTCAAGGGGTCGGTCAGTCAGAAAGATGAAGCTAGTTGCCCATTCCAAAGCGTAGTAGGTACCTATGGAGAAGAACGGGCAAGAAACTCCATGGACACTCTTTTAAATCAAAATATTGTTACAAAAAAGTGGTTACATCATTCATGTTGTAATTATACATGTGAGAACGATGTAGAAACACGTGCACGTTAAAAGCGTCCGTAATAAAAAGATAAAAACAATTATGGAATTAAAATAAGCCGTGGCAGCTAAGAAATGACCAGTGCCTACTGACGGCGCCCGTTCACGAACATGACGTATGGATCAGCACCATTCAGCTCAACCATTTTGAAGGGAACTCAATGATCCAATACACACGTCACCACCAGCGACACATTTGAGTGAGCATGACATACTCTCAGCCGCCAGGGCACATTCAAGTCAATGAAAGACGAACCCAGTAACCTTTATAGTGGGTACATAGTGCTCACACATGTGCTATGCAATTATACAATACTAAGAGATTGAATTTATACAATGCAAAGATAGGTTGTAAAATCTTCATCAGCTCCAACATTATTTTCGAATATATGGGTAAATGTAGGCTTACAATGAAAATGTGATAATTTACCTTAGGGAGCCTTGTCGGTATTGCATTGTCGTGAAGTCTCACTATATCAAGACTTCTATTAATACAAGACTCTTCAAAATGTAGTGAACAAACATTTTCCTGGCTGGAGTCGATATTTTCTTGACCCAATGATTCAAGCCACTTACTTTTAAGTTTATCATTTTTTGGTAACCTAAAAACACAAACAAAACACGCAAACTAACATAAATGTGTATATTTTTTCATGCTAAATATTCAAACGAAATTTGGTTTTTATCGATGCTAAATCGATTCGTTGTGCAAATTACACAATCACAACACTATATTTGTCAATAAAAATACGTAGTAAACAAAACCAAAATAAGGAAATATATCGTTCGAAAGACTATGAATAGGCAATAATCTATGACCGAACAGTAATAAACATGAATTGAGACTAGAAATTGGTATAAATTTATATAGGAAACTTAATAATCTATGAATTCTTTCGACTTACTTGTGCAGGGATATCAGAGGCGCTTTTTTACTGTAATTCGAGCCACAGCCCCTCACACAACACTTAGGCATGGTTTCCTCTATCACAGACAGCCTCAGTCAAATTTACAGCACTCAAAATGTTCTCAAAATGGAAAAAAACTTAATATTTAGTCGCACGATAACGCCAAATGACACTTCATGTACACTCTGAGAAGTACTCAAAACCAGAAACTAAAATGGCGAACCGGCCGATGGGCAGGGCTTCCGTGACGTCAATTGAAATTGAATTGCAATTTTAGAAAACTGACAAAATACGGTTTTCTCTTTTTGACACTTGCAGAATTGCATAAGTTAGAAAGAAACATGTATATTTTTTTATTTCTGTATAGAATCGTATGATATTTCCATAATGTATTTAATTTATATAGATCTTTTAGTTCATGTCCTCTCTTAGTCTTTAGTCATTGTGCAATACGGATTCGCATACGAAGGGTTCCGTACCACCGCACAAAATCGAATACTATCTATTTTTAATATGTTTTTAAATACCTGACAAGAAATGTGAAGTATCTATAGCAATTTAGATACGTTACATTAGTATGTTTGATATTATACCATTGTTTATTTTTTGATGTTGTCACTTTTAGAATAAAATACTGTGTACTTTCAGTCTTATCCAAAAGATTGTATTTCTTTATTTTATATTTACCAATAGAAAAGCAATCAATTTAAAAGTTAAGTTACAGAGATTAAGTTTAGAGTACCCGAAATTTCGAGTACTAAAATTGACCCTCTAACTACAGAGAACTACGACACTTGGGTGATACGGGCTGAAGAGAAGAAGGTGAAGCACGTCATAGCCAAAACATGACTAATAACGACGAATCTGAATCCTCTTTTAAGTCCTGTAAAATTTGTAAATAGCGTACTCATCAAACATCTACGACTGGCACAGAACACTTGGTCACATGAACGCCAAAGATCTGAAACACGCACTCAAAAACGAGAGTTTGCTTGGCTATAACTTTGATGTTTCTGAAACCTTGGCAGAGTTTGAAATCTGTATCCAAACAAAAGTCCATCTAGTAGGTACCTGCCCCCCGCGAGAAAACTACTCAACGAACAACAGAACGCTTAGAAATCGTTCATAGCGACGAGCAGGCGCGTGTTCGCGTCGTTCGTTTTCGTCCATGTATGTGGACCCATCAGAACGCCAACAGTAAGCAGAAACAAGTACTTCGTTACTTTTATAGATGACTATAGCCGATACAGTCGAGTTTACATGATTAAAAGCAAGAACGAAGTCTTAGAAATGTTTAAGGAGTTCAAGGAGTTAGCGAAAACGCACACTGGGAACAAAATCAAATTCTTACAGTCAGTAAATCAGAGGTAAGTCAGAAATAGTTGCAGAATACAGAGACGTCTCACCGCATCCTACACCCTGAACCAAAACGGAATTGCTGAACGAAAGAATCATACCCTTGTGGAGAAAGCGAGAGCAATAAATAATGATTGACGCACAGGCACCATTAAAATTCTGGGACGAGGCAGTATTCACTGCAAACTACCTATCAAACAGGACTATAAACAGCGCCGTTCAGAACCGAACGCCATTCCAGCGATAGGTAGGAAGAAAGCCATTTATTAATCATTTATACGTGATCGGTTGCAAGACTTACGTTCTGATGAAAGGCACTAACGGTCACAAATTTGCACCAAAGACAATTCCTGGCATGTTTGCATGTCAGACTCTCGAGGAATCATTATAACTTCAAAATATATTACGGTATTGAAAACTATATTCTACGATGAATCGAATAATTACCATCGACCAAACTACTGGAAGGTCGACATCTGGAATGGTGTGCTTATTCTCTGGAGCTGTTATTAGCTGGGGAAGCCAGTAGCAAACGACAGTCTCCATCCTCTTGACTGAAGTGGAGATTATAGCAGCAAGCGAATCTGCACAAGAGATTTTATGGATAAATCGCAGGTTATTAACAACCTGATTAAAATAGAGAAACCAGTACTGAACCTGGACAATGATTCGGCTGTAAAACTTGCGCACAACCCAAAGTATGAATATCACAAGCGCACCAAACACATCAAGCTGACATTTGTTAGCAACAGAGACTTCAACGTAACGCATGTTCCTTTGGAGCAGCAGTTGGCTGATATGTTGACCAAACCACTATTCAGCCCCACGCTGCATAATTTAAGTTCAGCATTGGGATTAAATAATAATATATTACCATAATATTCTTTATAAAAATTCCCGAGTATTAGAGAGAGTATAAAAGTTTCCCAGGCTTCTCGCTGTCTTTCTTCCAACAATTGGTACAAGCTTTGTGAGTCTTGCGTTTGTAGATATTAGCACTACGTTTGCAAAATTTACAGGACGTATACAGGGCTTCAACTTGAAAACGGGATGCAGATTCGTCGTTATAAGTCATGTTTTGGCTATGACGTGCTTCACCTTCTTATTTTTTTTTAGTTTGAAGCTCCTCTGACTTCGGAAGAGTGTCTCGCGATTCTATAGCGACTCTGAATTTCTCAAATTCATGGTGAGTCAACATACAACATCATGATTGTTAACAAGTACTCATTAATATTTAGCTACGTCAATGTCTGCCAATTTGTCAACACAATCCATGAACTTTTTTAGATGCAATGAACTCTTATATCGTGTCCTTCTAATTTTGTTAGCATCAATTTCTTTAATAGGGATGTCTTTTGCACAGGTCCCTTACTGGCATACGTGTCTTTAAATTTTTCCCATAATGCTTTAGCAGTAGTGCAATTTTTAATTTGTCTAAGCTCATAGGGAGCGATTATAAGTATGATTTCAGATCTCGCCTGTCTATCGCCTTCTTTATCAACCACTGCAGCATCCGCCTCGATGTATTTATATAATTTGTGTCGTACGAGAACAGAGTTTTTCCCTTTAGACTGGTTTACTTTATTTTATTTTCATTATAATTTGTTGCTATAGCGGCCATACTGTGGACATTGTCAGTATCTATCTGTTACTGTTCAAAAGAAACATCCCTGTGACAGACGGACGGACTGACGGACAGCGAAGCCTTAGTAAAAAAATATACAAATAAAATATAAATATCCTGAAATAAAGGATTATTATTATTTTTTATAGAATACTTTTTCTTCTCAGCTCTTTGGCTGGTTATTGCAACATTTACGGACCGAAGCCAAGTAAATGCAGCGTGTTGTGTGTTATGTTAAAGATGTGTTGTGATGAGGACCTATTTCGTTTTCATCTATTTGCATGAACTTTCTGACAATGCGACAAGTATTTAAAATTGCAGCTTTTTGTAGGGTGATATAGAGGGTTTCTTTTAGGTGATTTGCCACCACTACTTAGGTACTAACCATTGACAACCAACAATCAATATCAATCTAGCTCAATGGTACTAACACGTCAAACACTGTTAACTGTCACCTAATCGCCTTGACCCTGCTGAACAATGTGCACATCACCTACTTACCCTGAAAATGATTAGGAAGGAGCCTCTCTGGAGTTCTTATTCCAGCAGTCAGGCATATTTTTAGAATGATCTACAGTCTAACATACGACAAATTCTGCACCCAATACCTAGGCGCAATTTAGTTTATGACACTTGTCTATTTTGCGGTTCCGTATCTAAAGGATGCCAACGGGACCCAATTACTAATAATAATAATACTAATAATAAGCCCCCTAAACAACCACACGTCCTGATTGACCATCTAATCACGTGGGGGGCGGACACACGAATGAGAATTTACAGGCGTGGCTAACGTGGCTCTGGAAACCCATAAAAAATGGAGACAAGACCGAAAAGTAAACGTATAGGGCCGCTGCCCGGGGCGATCGCCGGCGCATCTGGAGCTGACGCTGGGTGTCTCAGCATGCGAACCGTCAGCGGTGAGGAGTTGAACAGGCGGGCTCCCGCCGACAAAGATACTACAGCCGAAGTCATTGACGATGGTGACAGACTGACGGACAGGACAAACATCCCTGTAGTGCCGTATAGTCCTAGTACAGTTTCTTACACACCCTCTCGATCAACATCACCATCTATACCATCGTCACCCATACCATCATCACCGTCCACCAGCAGTTTAAATTCAATTTCACCCACTCCGACCTTGAATGTTGCGCGGGAGGTTAGTTCCTTTTTACCCGCCTCCACCAAGGCTGGAAAAGCAAGAGTTCGCATGAGATGGAACAAAGAAGTTAACCTGTTTATCATGCGAACTTACTTTTATATCACAAAATTAGAGACCGACATGACCACCTATAGACAACAATTACATGAACTTTTTACCCGAAATTATCCTGAGATAACCGTTTCAGAACAAGGAATCTCAGATCAGAGAAGAGCTATAGTTAGAAATAAACTTTTGTCTCAAGAAATCATAGAACAATTAAAAGAAGAAACACGAATACAATTACAAGAAGCAGAAAATAATACAAGTGCTAACGCTACCCCACTATCACAAAACATAACCGAAATTGCTGAACAATCACACGCACAACTGCACATCCAAGTACAACCTTATACTCAAACTCAACTATGCACAACCAATCGCAAGCTTATACGCAAACATCACACACATCCACACAAACCGAATTTATAACTCTAACTCTAGAAAATTATATCGATACCTTAACCATTGCGGATCAAAATCTAACAACAAATAAGTACATCCAAGAAATACATGACAAATTCAGAACAACCATAGCACAATACTCTGGGATGGACCCAGCAGTTCGACCAAAACTACCTAAACTTCGATATAGCACTAATCTTTTCCGGTTAGTTAACTTATTTAATGAAAACATACTTAATCAATTTATTGACGCCGGTGTCAATATTTACGGCTTGGGAAGAGGCCTAAGACTTCATAGTTTTTGTGACCTCTCCAAGGCATTTGATTGAGTCGATCATGAAACCTTGCTCTTGAAAAATGAGCATTATGGTCTTAGAAAACTTGCGCTAAGTTTAGTAAAACGTTATTTAAATACTGATACCATTTACTTGAACTTCTTGTTGTCTATCAACAAGAAGATCAAATAAATTGTATCAATTTACCCGGTTTAAAAGTAAAAATGGGTGTTCCATAAAGCTCGATATTGTCTTTTCCTCTTTTTCGTTTTTATTAATGATCTACTCCATTTATAAAAAAATCAACTATAAGTGGTGTTATTTGCTGAAGAAACCTCCTTTATGCTTAAGGTAGATAGACGTGCTAGAAATAATATGGACGACGTAAATAACGCCCTACTGCAGGTCCAGAAATAGTTCATTGCTAATAATTTAGTATAAAATAGAAAAACAAAAGCTTTTTTGGAGACGGGCTGCAGACGTCGAGTCTAATTTTATGCTGCAGAAAAGAGCCATCAGAGCCATATATAATCTCCGCAGCCGCGATTCTCTGAGGGAACTGTTTAAGGTTCTAAATGATTTTCGTTATGTTAAGTTCGAAATGTTTAAATAGGGGGCTTATTATTAGTATTATTATTATTAGTAATTGGGTCCCGTTGGCATCCTTTAGATACGGAACCGCAAAATAGACAAGTGTCATAAACTAAATTGCGCCTAGGTATTGGGTGCAGAATTTGTCGTATGTTAGACTGTAGATCATTCTAAAAATATGCCTGACTGCTGGAATAAGAACTCCAGAGAGGCTCCTTCCTAATCATTTTCAGGGTAAGTAGGTGATGTGCACATTGTTCAGCAGGGTCAAGGCGATTAGGTGACAGTTAACAGTGTTTGACGTGTTAGTACCATTGAGCTAGATTGATATTGATTGTTGGTTGTCAATGGTTAGTACCTAAGTAGTGGTGGCAAATCACAAAGAATGTCATAAACAGGGTGTATGGCTATGGTGTTGGTGTATGGCAACCCCCACTTGATGACGTTTACGTACTGCCGGACTTAGGCGTTTTGTAGGACTAGCTAAAGTGCATACATTTTTATGGGGTACTGTGTTAAATGTTACAACGAAATAAAGGTATTGCAATGAAATGAACGAACATTGTTTATTTTTCGTACTAATCGTAATTATATAAAAAGTTCACTTTGTAAACAAGCATATTATTATTACAAATTAGAGGATTATATCCAAGATAAGAATGCTTGGAAACATGCTGGCCAGCTTCATAGGACAATCTAGAGTCTACACAAAATCAAATTGGTTGATAATTTAATTGTATAATTTATTATTTTTATGACATTGTTTTACATTCTGTGATTAGTTTGACTCACATACTGATTTATTAACTGTTATTTTTTTTTGGAAAATCGCATACCTTTACAACGTTTGTAAATAATTATGAGAGCACCATGTAGGTACTCGTATACTTAATAATTAACTTATTTGTCATTGCAACAGTTTTAATTCTTTTTACCTATTGTGGTATAGTCGTTTTATCCCAGGTGCATCGTCTTCACATATTATTATATAAGTAATGTGTAAACTATTGGAAAACATTATAAAAGAGTAACGGTGGAGTTTCTTGCCAATTATTTTCCATACGCAATGTAACAACGTTTTGGAAAGGGCGACTAGAATCAATTCAATTTTAATGTAAATGTTGACGTTCAAAAGTGCCTATTTGAAATAAATGCTTTGACTTTGACTATAACTTGTCGATAATTTAATTATATAAAAAGTACTCTGTGACTACGACAGACGGCTACAGTCATCTTAACAGCGTAGAGGAATTAGAAGTAGAATTAAAATTTCAGTTGCATAAAACAGCTGCTATTTCGTGATGTTATCCAGAGCACAGCTCCGTAATATTGACTTGCTTTAGGTAATTTGAACGCCGAGAGGAGCTCCGTCAGGTCTTGGTGGCGGAATGGCGGCAAAGGCTTCTGCGGCCTTGCTACAGTCGAGGCGATCCGGCCAGTACTCGACGACTGGCTCGGGAGGAGGCACGGCTCTCTGTCGTTTAGGGTGACGCAGGTGCTGTCGGGGCACGGCTGCTTCGGCAAGTACCTGTGCCGCATAGACAGGGAGCCGGACGCTCGGTGCCACCATTGCGTCCATTGCGGGGAGGACACGGCGCTACACACGCTCGCCGAGTGTGTAGCTTGGGAGGAGCAGCGCCGTGCCCTCACAAATGAAGTAGGAGGCGATCTGTCGCTGCCGGCCGTAGTGCGGAGGATGGTCGGTAGCGCAGAGTCGTGGGACGCGGTGGTGTCCTTCTGCGAGGACGTGATGTCGCAGAAGGAAACTGCGGAACGGGAGAGGGAGATCTCGACTCCCTTCCCCGGCCGCAGAAGGCGCACCGGCCGCAGGAGAAGGGCGGACAACGCCCTTTTCCGGCCCCCATGAATGGGTCCAGGGGCGTGGGACTTGGGGAAGTCCTCGCCCCCTATTTGATGGAACCGAGGCGAAGGCGCGCGCGGGTGTCGGCGCACGCCTTTGAGGCGATGCACGGGGTAGTTAAACACCTCACTACTCCGTGCAGGAGACGAGGCCCGGACAGACCGGGCCAGCACTAGTGTGGGGCTGCGGAAGAATTTGGATTCCCGCGGCCCCGCGCGCACGTGCGAGGAAACACCGGGGTGGTTTTAGCCGGTAAGAGTCCGGCACGCCCCTCCGCCTTTTTTCCCAGGCGGAGGTAGTCCAAGAGGATTTCCCCCCGTAAAAAAAAAAAAAGGTAATTTGAACGTGATGCTGGGTTCAGGAGGGCCTCTACAGGTTTTTGCTTGCCCGTTGAAATAGTAAAGAGCAAGCGTGGCATTTCACAGACATTTTAAAAGATGACAGAATACTTAATCTCAGACCAAATAAAAAATCTGGACGTAGCGCTTTCAAGTGACGTGAGATAGACCGCCTGCGAGTCCCAAAGGCGAGGAATTCGAAGGTCTATATCTATTCTATAACTGCTGGTAGGTATCACTAACACACATTATAAGTATATTACCTATATTATATTTTGTCTGGACGCCAAATGAATTTTAACGTTATGTCTGCGAAGAAATATGGGTTGTTGTAAGTACCCTACCGGGTAAAGCTCGGCCTAACTAGAAGCACGTAATCCATGTTCCGCCTCTTACGCTCACGTTTGTTCTCGATGGTACCTTATCTGAATCAACTCTGCGTTATCTTGCCAATCTAGGATTTACAGCTTTGCTGCAAAAGTTTATTTTGACAATGTTCATGAAGCAGGTATAATAAGTACAACACCATATTCATAAAAAGATAAAACATAATAGTAGGCGGGCATTTGAACGCTAGATTAGGTCGAGTGATTTTAAATATCACGTTGCTAGTACTTGGCATTTATTCGTGCCGCCGAGTAAGAAAATACCTAGACCTACTTAATGTGTTTTTTATTTCAGGTGTCTGCGTATAATGATTTCGAATGTTATATACCTAGGTACTGGATATATCGGGGGTAAGTACATACAGATCATATGCGAGTAGGTATCTAAATACCGTAAGTACTCCTGAGTTATGGTGGCAGGAGGAACTCTGAAGTGGGACGGTAAGTCTCCCAAACATTTCCACACTAGAAAAAAAATGATAACTCATCCGTCAATACACTATCATAATAAAATAAATGAGCCTACAATATAACCCTGCAACGCACCTGTTTTAACAAAATACCTTGGACAAGAATATAATATTAAATATGTTACACGGTATGCACATCATGCCTGTATGGGGTAAGAGGACAGCTGGGGAATAGTAGGTATATATTATTTATTATAGTATTTGCCCATGTTATAATAGTCCCATTCCCATGTAATAGAGGGTACAAATTCAGACTCCTCTTGAAAAAACAGTTCGACTGACCCGGCGATCAAACTCAGGACCTTACTCCCAGCAGTTTAACAGTCAGTTAGGCCAACGAGTGTTGCAGTGTATGGTTTTAAATCTTTTAAATTGTCAGATGAAGTTTGGATGTGAACGTGTAATTAAAGATATTGCGCTCTTATTGATAGGTTATGAGTTCATTATGATTACGTAAAAATAAGTATTTCTTAAGTGAAGATACTTATGGTTGTATATACCGGTTACTAGCCTAGATAGTTGTCTCAACACGACGTGTGGTGTTGCACAAACCCAAACTAAAATTATTGACTAGATATTATAGAAGTGAAGTATAGCCGCGGTGCTACGTGCGCCCGCGCGGCCGTGCATACCGAATCGTAAGATCAAAGCACGCATAGGTAGTTACTTTACCTACTCCAACACCCACACAGGCGCAGGCCGCGTCACGTCGCGGCGGGCGTGTCGGTGTTGCGCACACATGTAAACGCACGCGAACACTAATAAAAGTATAATAAATGTTAGCGAGACACAAGCGCGGCGTACGGTACTATTTGTTCGGGAGGGAGGTTGGAGGCACTCATACAAGCGAGGGAGAGGCTGTATCGGCGCTGCCAGCCAGTTTACCGTTGCGAGGCGCGTAGTGCGGCCGGACGCTGGACCGCCACCCGCGCGCCGCCGGCACCCCGAAGCTCTCCGTAGCCCGATACCACCACCCTGGACTGTCTCGTGACGCCACCCCTGTGCCCCCCCACGTAGACACCTGTTCATGAACACGACCCTTGTGGCGTTACCATACCTACAGACTAAGTGCTACGACTCGTGCTTATTTCACTGGAGTGTTAATCCGATTTCAGAATATTTATTGGATCGCTTCATCATAGGCGAAGGTGAGTTTTGCATTTAGTTTATCTGTTTGTTTCACTTTATTATTACGTTAGACGATGATCCAGTACCTAATAGGAAGGCATGTTTATTTTAATGTACAAAGACAAGATTTAAGTATTTAATAATTGTAATATTTAGGTTTTAAACCAGTAGCGGTTGCGATAACTATTGCTAAATTAATGTTTCAACGGATGAAGAAATTATCATTCGGTTGATAATAATATTGACATTTATGAACGCGGATGAAGTAAAAAGTATGTAACTACGAGTATTTCATGAAACAGTCGGAGGGTATAAATGTGGGTGGTGAGGGAATTGTTGTGTAGTTTACCTTATAAGTTGCATTGATTGTTACGTCTCGAGCTTACCATAACAAGAATATAATATGAGAATGCAGTTTTGGTCTTTGAGTTCAGCTTAATTACATGAAAACTCTAGATTTGGAAGGAAAGCTTAAAGAAACAGTAGCCACGTTCCAACGGCACTGACGTATTTGCCTTTAGTTAGAAGCTATATTATAAAAAAGGAATTTTTAAACATAGTTATTTACTCACATTATATCACATACTATATTTGTAATTATCATAATCATTACATACTTTATACCTAAAATATATTTTGTTAACATACTTGAACGTTGAGGCGCCTAGCATCACAAAATATTGACAGGATCGCATTGTGTCGAGCGCCGTGTCATGTTCTGTTCAAAAGACTTCAACGCGCAGTAGCACCTATTGAACTCGTGCGAACATTGCGCACTACATACAATATGACACACACTAAGTATCTATACGTTAAATTTTCTCTATATTTTTCTCACGATTGACCATGCGGAATGTAGGTAACGGACACATGCATAGATTTCGTGAGAGAAGTCAAATAATGCCTGCCTGATAGTTATTAGAATAATGAAAATAGTTAAAATCACTGTCAATAGACACGGAAGTGTAACGCAGCTGTAATGTCACGTGTAATGATGAGTTAAAGGGTGGAAGTTAGCATTAAGATGTTCATTTAATCAGCTATCTGTTGAAATGAGTACCTTGTAATTAGCTACAAAAAGTACAAATGGATATGGCATACTACATACCTACTTTATGTCAACTTTAATGAGAAACAGGAAGAATTTTCCATAAGCACTTACACCTGACTAATAAGATTCTTATTGGTATCTGTCTGTTATTAAATAACATTTAACATGTTGAACTTTTTCTCTGACTTTGTTGATCTGGTTCTGTGTCACTCAAATTACACGTCGAGACTAATAAAAACGTTTAAACTAAATTACAAGTCAAGTATGAACGGAAGAAAAACTTGCAGTCTTATAAAACTGGGGTCTGTACCAAGTACTCATGTTTATAAGTACAATTGTCTTATATCCGGTTCAGAATTAACTTTATGGGTTATTGCTTTAAATTACAAAACATACTTCTTATATACCTATAATGTAAACCTAAAAAGTGTACCTAAATATTGTTTTACATATTTTACAGAATATGTAACTGAAGTGTCTAAAATATTTAAATGCATTTTTTATGTAGCTCTTTTACAAAACTTTACATTGATTTCAACAGCACATTACCTGCTTACATTTTCGAAATATTCGCCCCTTGTGCCATTTATTGAATTGTCCATTATATTAAATATGTTGGGTGGCGAGTTTTTCCAAAAGGAATCCGCTATTCAAATAATCTTGATAAAACTTCCATATTCGTAATTGTTAGCCGATCTGCAGTTATTAAAGCATTTAACGATATCTCCACGATAAGTGTTTTATTGTCTTAAGTAAGTATTTTATAGCGGGCCGCGGTTACCTTGAGTGTAGTATTGAATTGGACAAAGGATACGACGTCACAGTACGAATTAGCCCGTGGCGATAGTACAATGAGATGGCACGAAGGTGATGGAGCTTGTTAGCTCGGAGCCGGCAAGGGGAGCTTGTATTGTTTGCAACACTACCTTCAGTCTGACTCGAATGGCTTGTTGAATTCGTGACATCACTGCGTGTAATGCCATCGCTGACTTGCAGCGAACTGAAAAAGAAAAAATTCAACTTATGGATAAATAGCATCTTGTTACGTAGAATACGAAACAAACGAATTTCTACTTAAGAGATTTGTACACGAATCAAACATTTTTATTTAGCTTTTACTTACATACATGGATTAATGTTGGATAGAGGTGTCTCTTTTTATAAGTGTAGCGACACATCTGTCAAAAATTACGTGATGGATAACCGGCAAACTTAATTTACAATGAAAATTAAACGACGTCATTTCAGCCTATTGTCTTGTACTAAGGTAATTTAAAAGCAATGTTGTCTACAAGCGAAAAATGTCCAGATCTACAATTTTTAAAAGTTTTTGATAAACTGTGTTCGTTTTTAATAAGCCTAGCAATACACCTGCCGAAAGTTACCGGACGGAAATTCGGCAAACTTAATTTACAATGAAAATCTGGCGACGTAATTTCGACCTAGTGTTTTGTAGTTAATTACTTAGTTAATTTAAAAGCATTCTTGGCACAAGCACTCCGAATTTCCGTCGCGTAATTTTTAGGAAATGTATTGCTAGGCTAAGAGAAAATTATCGTAGTGAGTGTATAAGCCGTCGCGTCGTTCCAATCAATATCATAAAGATAAGTGCGCCAGAGGCCACTGGGCTGGGCTATCAACCCGACTTATACACCAGAGGCCACTAGGCTGGGCTATCAACCTGACTTATGCATCAGAGGCCACTGGGCCTGGGCTATTAATCTGACTTATACACCAGAGGCCACTGGGCCTGGGCTATTAACCTGACTTATGCACCAGAGGCCACTGGGCTGGGCTATCAACCTGACTTATGCACCAGATGCCACTGGGCTGGGCTATCAACCTGACTTATGCACCAGAGGCCACTGGGCGGGGCTATCAAGCTGACTTATGCTCCTTTGGGGCCTTTGAACTTAGCACGCTATTACTTACCAGTCTATAAGTAGAATCTATTCACTTTTGCCCCGGAGAGTATTCGGGAAGAAAGTCTGATTTGTAATCCAGAGAATTTATTCACATACAGACATTTTGTGCGTACCAATGATCCGGAGATGACCATAATCTATGTGGTGTTAGATTGAGGGTGGGATAAACAATCTTTATGGGTATTGTTGCCTTAGAAGTAAAAATACTTAGTTGTCAGTAAATGCCTAAGAATAAGAGTTTAGTAGACATTCTGATCTTCACAATGTTCAGGAATTGGTCGCTGTGGAATGAGAAGCATAGCATACGAGGTACCGAATAGTCTACCACAACTTAAAACTGATTTTGCCGAGATCACACTTACTCTGCTATCTAATATGTATCTTCTTCTCATAAGCTTGCTGGGATCCACACAGCAAAGCAAAGTGGTAGTTACACTGGAGGACATTGTCTGAACCAATTCAAAAACTTGAATGCACCTTCATTACTTATTTGTATTTGCCTTAATGTGTATTGTTAGGAGCAGTGAATAGAAATAGCTCCGTGGATGCTGAGCATGAGCGCCGGTCGTCGTGGCTCGTCGGCGCATGATCGCGTTACGCAATCAAATGCTCCACACGACGACGGCTCAGCCGCCACAGATATTCTTAACTATACCTTATAATGCGTCACGATTTGTCCTTTTAATTGTGTTCCAATTCCAAACGTTAGAAATCGGTGTGTCTAGTCGATCTCATTTAAATGACCAACTGAAATGCTTCAATTTTTATGACTTATCTGTGCATTGTATTTTTACTTAATATGTGTTTGTTTTAATTTCTAACGTGACGATATCATCGTGAATGTATAGAAGTATATGTAGCTTTTAAATTTCCGTTCACGATAACGATTCTATACATTTTATGGACATGGATGTCCACAATAATATCGTCACGTTAGAAATAATAAAAACGCACATTGGGTAAATAAATATTTCGTTTAAAAATTAACAATTATTACCTCTATATATCGTTTTGTTTCGGCATCCACTCCGATTTCATCTAGTTAAAATTATATTTGCGCCTAAACTAACAAACGAGAACAGGTAATGATGATTTTTCTAGCAAAATAACTTTGTAAATTACATCAATTTATTTGGATGCATAGTAATTTATAAAGCTTTTTGCCAATGTATCATCGACAGTAGGTACATTACAAATTATCACGAACTTTAATGAAAGTGTAATCGTGCGAGGACATTTCGTCGAGGATAGTTCTAGAATTTTCTTTGTCACTCTTCTGATTAAAAACAACGCGCGATGATCTTCATAATGGATAAGGCATAGGCATCATATTTAGAATGGTATCGGTTTTCGGATGTTATGGCGAGTCACAGTTCCGGAAGTGACTTTTTTACTTGGCAATGTCTAAAAAAACTAAAACCCGTTTTTTCAACTGAGATTTTAAGAAATAAAACGACTTGCAGGCTGCGTTTTGAGACAACTGAGTGTCTAGACTAAAAGAAAAAAAACTAGTTTTTAATAATTATTTTTCTTGACTAAGTTAGGTATGTAGTAACTAAATCTTAGCAGATATATTTAAAGTATTTGTTTCAGTTTAGTGTTACACATGTTGAAATTGCATACATACAGACATATAATATGTATATATCTAAGGCAGAAAGTAGTTTCGTATCGGCATCGCAAACAAACGTGCAATAACATAGAGTACTATGTTCGTTCAAGATAAGAACAATAGAATATCTTGTCCACGAGACTCGTATGAATAAGACTTTGGATTTCTGCGTCCGCGTCCACATAGAAACTAGAAAATCATTGGAAAGTGAATACTTAATAGTTTGTTTGATAATTACAAAAATACGACGTATATTTAGATATAAGTAGATATATGCGATTTCAAACATAATTAAGTACCATAAAACGATGAAGTTGTGTCCGTCGACGTTGTCCAATAATGTGTAGTATACTTAGTGAAGAAATTCTCTGTTCCTTATTTATGTACCTACTTGTACACATTGTAATTGATTAATTAGAGAGCCTTGCGAATGAAAATAGTTACACGGAGTACTGTTTGCTAGTTGGTTAAACAATAGCATTCTTAACGCTGTGTCCGACGTAATGTGAAAATGGTAACCTTTCTGTGGAATAAGCGGCATAACGTAATGTTTGATATCGTTCGCCGGGAATCGACTACACGGTCTGAGGGGAGTTTCGCTTAGTTTATCGATACTTTAGAAACGTTGCGTCGCCGTTGAACGAAGTCAGTCTCTTTTCTATTGATCATATTACTTATTCATGTGTATGTTTGGATGCATCGTTTGAGTATTTGATGTTCTATCAAGTCGTAAGGGGTGTATTGAATATAGGTATTCCAAATAAACACAGAGGGTGTACCTTCTCACTGCCACTCATCGGAGCTCGTACGGTCAAAGTAATGGTTCTTTAAACCAAAAAATAAGAGTACCAATTGAATTTCCATAAGTGCCAATTACAAATCAAAACCGTGGGACGGTGGCCACGTAACTCAATGCTGTACGTAGCTAACATAATATAACAATCTATAACTCTCGCCAATTCGAAGGTGTAAAATACTCTGCAGTGAATCGACTCCGCCTGTCCGGTCTGTTATGATTTTCGGAGAAAGTGCGATAATGACAGCTTACAAATCTCTCTCCGTTAATTGTTTATTATGTAATTAATAATTATAATACACGAACTTTTATTGTAAATATTCATTGTTGGGTTTGACGAGAGTCCGATAATTATTTCAAAGATGAACCGCCCACGCTTTATTTATTTACTTTAGAAGCACGCATGTCAAAACTCACAAAATCATTCAAAAGTCAAAACTTTTGAATGATTCATGAATATGCCTTATAGGGTAAAGAGATGCCAGTTGCCCGTACCTATCGCAAAGAGTTAAGATTTTTTAAAGAAATTTCAAATTCTAGCACGGTAGACCATGGTTAAAGTGATAGAGTCTGTTCAACCGCCTAGCAGGTGCACATAAAATATTCAACATTGACAACCACAAAAAACTAATTAAAATTTGGCAAAGAACTAATTAAATTGCAAATGACATAAAACAACTATTTAGTTGAGTAAATTAGATCAAAATGGGCAGAGTTGGAGCCTTGACCCCTCGCGTGTGGAGCGCAGGCGCGGCGCGACGCGGAAGGTTGGTGTTCGGCCGACCGCGACGTGCACTCCTGCGCAGAAAGTGTTTGTCCTTGCCGTACAGCGTGTAACCTTTACCCCTGAAACAAAAACAGACGATTAATTCATTAGGTTCTGCTGATTGATAATTTTCAGCACGCAATGAGGAAAATGTTGTATGCAAAAGCGCGATTGACAAAAAAGTAGTGTTCGCAAGTAAGGAACTTACTTGCGAACGGTATTTTTTTGTATTTTTTGCGTAATTACTGATTAGAAGTTCACAAGGTTTATCTGTTATGTTTAGATTCCAATTTACTTTTGGTTTAAAGGAAAAGGCATGATAAAAACGATGTTTTGTCGATGATACACATGAGTTCCTTGTGCCATTTCTTTACTTTTGGAAGTTAACTCTCCTTTTAATTAACAGAGATACATTTGTATGGTCACTTTCATAGATCGCACAATAAATAATAAATAACCATCAACTAGAGATTTTATCTAGGTAGGTACTAAAAGAAATACCTAACAGTTTCTAGATTTATGTATAGGTATCAGTCACTCGTCCACTCCCCCTCATTATTAATTTACTGAAGAAATAAAATAAGCAGAACTAGAATAACAACAATACAGAACTAATAAATTGATATGTTCGGTACTTATCAATTTATTCGAATCAATTACGTATGAAAAATTGTGTCACACCTAGTCATAGACGATAAATAAGTAGTTTACTGTTACCTCTACAATCTGTAGTTGTATTTCTTGATGGGTGGTTAGGAAATTCAATCAATCAATTCGGTTTCATAAAGTTACGACATGATAATCGTCGTACGTTAAAAACATGGTTCTCAAATGGTAAAAGTACTTACTTTAAAATAAACATCATATTATAGGATAATTTACGGTGTTTTTGTTATTAGGCACAGTAATGGTCAACGATTGAATTAAAAGAAATAGGTTTTATAATTTATATCTAGGCTAGATCGATAAAAGCGTTTCATAAAAGAGTTTAAAAAAAAAGTAGTTCGCTTTGAATGATTCTTTTGTAAATGTTGAATTTGTAAAGAAAGTTGCTTGTGTTACTATCAATAAAATAAATCTTTTTTGGGATCCGTACGTCCTAATGAATAAACGGAACCCTTATAGGAGCACGCGTATGTCTCTGTCTGTCCGTCTGTACCAGCAAATTTGCTTCGAATCTACTGGGCTTATCTATTAAGTTGAAATTTGATACTCATGAATTTCTGTGACTCGAATACGGGCGTGTAACATAAATAAATGATTTTTTAATATTTTAATATGGGGGTCACTTTTGAAGTAGAAAATAAGAAACAAAAGTTTTGCAAACAATACCGTGTGACATATCAAATAGGCATAAAAATATATGTATATAATAGTGCATATCAATAGGCTTGTTGTGAGAGTTATAAATAAACAGTTTAAAATTTATACAAGAAAATATATAAAAATTTACCATTCCCTTATACATTTCCTTATCTCCGAAACTATTGAGCCAAAAATTTTGAAAAAAAATACAGAAAATAGTTCTTTACTTACAGATTACAGGAAAACCCATAAGAAAACTATCGTCTTAAAATAACATGGTAAATCTTTCAATATTGTTCGCGCAAAATTACAATTGCACTAGGAATGAATGGGTGAACATGTTTTTCAACTACCATGTCAAGTTTGTTCTTGGAATCTGGGAGCTCGGTTTTAGCCCCGCTAAAACGAGCCAAAAACAAAAAACAGGGGCTAACTCCACAAACCTACATCTTGGTCAAAATGTATGGCTTGGCCATTCGATTGAACTATTGCAGGACACAATATTAAATACTAGTGACTTAATTTCTTACCACAAGCCCATAGGAAAGTCTGTGTGGTGGCTGCGAATCAGCCACGCCATAGGTTTGTAGAGTTGTTTGTAGAGTTAAGCCTCTTTGAGTTAGGGGCTTGGCTCTACATTAGATCAGAGGGGCAATTCTCGTACTTAAAAAACGTTCAAATTCAAGTCGCAATCTCATCTCAGCGACAATTAATGTCAAAAACTTGTCAAAAATGTATGTAAATTGATTGTATTTTTGACAGATTGATACTGAGATCAGACTGTGAACGTTTTTTAAATTACGGGAATTGCCCCTCTGATATTTTTTTACAGTGAAGGGTTATGTAAGTATTGGCAACGTATTTTACATAAAATGTTTTTGGTGGGTAACTTATTCATCGTAGGGAACCCTCTCCACGCGAGTTCAACTCGCACTTGTCCGGATTTTTGATTGCCAATCTACTCTACCGAATCGGTAGGTGGTCGTCGATTTTGAATTTATTCTCTAGGAATCAAAAACAAAACCACTTTTTTAATGATCATTTTATTAAAATAAACAGAGAAATCTACTTAGCTAAAATTAATGACAGCAGAAGAAAATATCGTTAGGTACGTTCATTCCGGTATAGGTACACACTAAAACAAAAATAATTTAACGCTCTGTGTTCGTCTGTCAGGCTTTGCTCAACATAATATAAAGTAATATGAAACTTCACCTTTCCAATCAAGTATCTTTATGTTACTGAACAATGCCGCGTGTGTAAATATTTGTCATAGAACATGTTTGTGCATGTATAAACATTTATCCTAGTGCTGGTAACCCAGTAACTTATCCAGTAACTTATTCATAAGATGTGTTTCGATTCTACTCTCGAGTGTTTTTTTTATTTACTACCTTTAATTTATAATACCGTAATATTTATAATTAAACCTTTGTTAGCTAAATGTTCTGTAGCTAATCTATTTAAACAAGGTGTAATAGAATAAACGCAAGTCCTGAAAGTAGTTTGCTTATAATTGACTACTGAATCGATTTCAGTAACTATTAATACAGGTATTTTTTTTCAAAAATTATGTATTTTGCAATACTAACCGCCGATTGAGCCAAAGAAAATTAAATCTTATTTCAAGGCAATAAGACTCAATTTTAAATGCTTAAAGTAATGCTATGGTCAACACGATTTTCTTAATAATAATAATTAGCTTTTTAAAAAATAGATTTGGTCATTGTATTATGCTTTAAACTCAATACTCTAATTGGGGTGTATTAGGTCTTGCGTTAATTATGTTACACGTTGTATAACAAATGACAATTACATAGAACATAATGGAGTATAGTGATAACGTCATTGTTTCCAAAATCTAATATATAATATACGATACGAGATACGCGGACTCGCGTCTTTTAAAGGTCGTAGCGTGACTAATCTCCACATTAAGCTTAATATGTAGAAATACACTCAAATCAAACATATACATAAGGAGTTTCGTAGTAGTGAATAAAAACAGGCACACATACACAGCAGACGGAGGTTTTTGTCGAATATTAGAGTCGAAGAAACCGCCGAATACCGCTAGCAGTGCCGTCGGTTATTGCTCTCGGATTCCGCAACAAATTAACATGTATTCGGTACGTCTACATTTTATACCTAGTAATTTTACTTTAAATACGTTTTTTAACTACATGGAAAATTTTCAGATAAGTATTTTAATGTGAAGGTAAAAATGCACTTATCGCTTATCTGAGTCCATTATATCAATGTGCTTTAATCAATATGAGTAAGGAGAGGCCATTATTCTCCGTAAGTGTGTCGACAATCAGGCTGCCGCGTATTTGTAAGAGGGGAACGAGGACGGGCCGTTTAGCATTTTGCACTAGCCTACGCTGTTTGTTTGTTTGGCCGCTAGGAAGTGGGTCCTCCTATTAGAGGTATAATGAGGACATCCACGTGTAGGCTGCTTTTGTTTTACATCCTGTATGCTACTCTCACCGATATGTACTAAGTTTTTCCTCAATGTGAAGTCGTGTTGGCACCAATCATTATATCCTGACCGCATGTCACTCGTTGCTGCCTGCACATTTTATGTGACTCGAGCGTCGTTGTTGAGTTCCGACGAGCTGTCAGCAGTCTCAACATATTTAACATTCTGATATAGCAGTAGGAAGGGGTTTCCCCTATCACCCAGCATTAAAATGACTATGGATTTGGAAAATATTTAAAGCTGGCGAGAAAAAGTTTGGCAACAAACTCCCCGGCACTATGAATACGAGCGCACTATGTAAAGATGCAGAATACTGCATTATTTTATTTAGTTTGTCACGAAGTCATTCGGAAATTATGCTGATATTATGAGCAATTAATTTAGCAATTTCATTTTCTAACCCATAATTTATTTGAAACCTGTCCGATATTATAATGAAATACGAATAGAATACCATTAGTTTATCGTCGTACGATAAGCAAATTAATATGCAGCGTAAAAAATTGTAAAGCTCTAGCTAATATTCTAACTAGTCACAAAATCAAAAACTGGTTTGTTGTTGGAATATTCTATGATAGAGTGCAAGTGAAAGTCATGATTGTACATATAAACAGTTCCGGTTTATCTTAGTTTTTATCATTAATTAGTTAGTCGTGCTTAAGGCGAACAATTATGTACTTAGACCATAAATGTATGAGCCCTAATTTTAAATCCTCATTGGCGCTTCCCAGGCTCACGCACCGCGCCCGCGCCCGTAGCCGTAGCAGGTCGTAGCTTCGTAGAGCCGTAGCTCGTAGCCATTCCCGCAAAATAATTCGCACCTTTACATTTGACTAGCATATTGATATTTACATGCAATTTCTTGCCAAAAAGCTTGATGTTAAAATTATAATAAAGGGTGCTATTCATAAGCATTTTGAGAATTATCTGTTTCTAAATATGGATAAGATAGTATAAATGATACAATAAAATTAATTAACATTTTAACCCCTTGAAGGACACTGAACGAGACACAATAGAAGTTTTATTGTTATTACGTCTAGGGGCGTTTACTGTCCGCCAACGTGTTAATTAATACAATAAAAACCACAATGATTCATCTGTTGTGCTACAAATCGATCTCAGCAAGAAATAATAATAAGAGTACAAAAGCACGCGTCGATTGAGATAATGACATTTCAAACGTCCTTCAGTGACACTTGGACGCGGAAATTAAACGGCTAAATTACTACCTATATTCAAGTGCAGAACCGAACTAGCAGTATCACAATAGTACAATACATGTCAGCAGGTGATGCAAATTGTACTATTGTATACTACGGTACTATGTCCTAATTCAATTTGCCCACTAAACTCAATTTTCTAGACATCAATCCATGAGCTCAGTTCTATATTTATTCTGGCAATTCCGACATTTTTGTTTCAGGGGCCTAGCTCTGTACGTGATTTGAATTAGACATTAGGAACTATTAAATCATGCAAGCAGCATCTCAGACGTCCTTGTGGGTTATTTCCTGTATAATAATTTTGCCCAACTATGTACGAAATTTGCGCAAAAATAAACGAGTTACGGAACTTCATGTACGAACGTACTTGAATGCAGTTGTAGTCACGTATACAATGTTCGTTGCCATTGTTTTTTGTCTTTACTGAGCGTCCTGCGTCACATGCGTCTGTAGATCGTGGGCCTAGGCCAGGCTGGTGGTTGGTGCCAGCCACTAGGTCCACAATACACGGCTTTGTTCCACCAGCGTGCTGCTGAACAAAAACTCCATTAATGTCATTTAATCCGAGCTGTCGAGCGTGGGATTACAAGCGTAGTTTTAGGTATAAATTAAATTTTAATTCGCATTGTACTTTTCCAGCGGTTCAACTGACCTTCACGTCTTAACGATAAAACCGGAGCATTTCAAGGAAGTTTACCTAAATATACCTACAGTTTTTGCTTTGCGGACCTTTGAGAAGTTAGGTGCATATTGTTTACCTGTATTCAGAGGAATACAAATATTTTTAATATTGTGGAAGGTAGCTGGGGTTACACAGGCCCGAGTGCTGTGGTGTAACTTAGGTGGCGTCTGAGTCGTGGACTAGACCAGCTGATATAAGCTTCCTAATCGACAGGTAATGCATAGACATGAATACATGATATGACTCTGACTCTGAAACAATTTCAGTTAGAAAACACTTTTCATGAATGATCCTTTGTGTTGAAGTTACACACGTTTCTTTATCTAATCCATAGAATGACAATTCAAAAGTATCTGATTATAAATATTGATATAAATCATTACATGTTATTCATTGTTCCTTCCCAGTAAGAACTGAAGCCTTATCTGGCTATGTCATTATTACAATACTAAAAATGCGTCCCAGATGAATCTGCAAAATGAATAAAACCGCAACTGAGGTATCCAATTAAGTGGATTGCTAATAAAAGTGAAATCGAAGCGAGTGCAGTGGCCGCACGGCTGCGCGGCTGAGGCGGGCGCTGCGCACGCCGCGCCGCGCGCCTTGTCTCCGGCGACGGCTCACACTACCGACCGCCGAGTATCTACACACTTATCGCACTGTACAGACATTTATTCTCAATCTCAACGTGCACTTTTGTTCTTTGTGTACAACTGTATACACACACGCATTCAGATTCTGTTCCAAATTCCAAAACAATCACCGAGGGCCATTCAAACTGATAACACTTTCGTGCTCACTTGAAAGTATTTTTATGATCACGGACGTGTTTCGAATCTATTTTTTCGATTTCAATTCGCGTGGGAAAAGCTACCGGACCGGCAATAAAATTCCTCCCGTAATGTTGATATTTAATTTCGAAACATCGCTAATAGAAAAGATTTAGTACCTAAAGCCACCTAATATGCCGCTTTTCTATTGTCTGGTGCCTAAATATCACACACAGACAGTTAACCGAAACATCTCGGCTAAGCCGAAAATAATTTTAATAGCAAGAATTTCACAGATAATAATTTTGTATGTTAGTTTGAACATAATTATGTATGCATGGAATTTGTTTTTCATTTAATGCACTTTTACGGAATAAATTTACAATGAGTTGGATTATGTTTCCTAGTATGTTTTGTGTATGTTATATTATCTTTGAGTTATATAGTTTGTACTTATAACCTACCATGCGTTCACAAAACCGTGTAGGTAAACATACTCGTACCTACATCCAGGTACATGAAATGATTTGGTGCTTTCTCAGAAGGTGTTTGGTCAAACAAATAAATAACCATGATGTATTTTAACGAGCAATTATTATGTTTAAATATTAGCAGAAAATTTACGTTTTGACAGCTATACATAATGCACACACATTATGTATAGCTGTCACAATAATAATTTATCAAACCTACTTTTCTTACGATTTATGTACTGCCACTAATACTTATATCATTTGTCTTCCATCTTAGCGAGTGCACCTAATTGATCAATTACAAGAGTAATGCAATTGTAGAGCATAGCAGCTAAACCCGTTGGCCTACTTAATATAGAGCAGGCCAGATTATCTGATTCTAACAAGTTTTTGAACAGAAAATGGTTACATTATTTTCTTTTTACGCTTCTGTTATAATGTTTTCATACATTTTGTACTTATGAGCAAATGCACAATCTACTGAACCCCTTAATAACTGACCAACTCCAGCCAGAAATACTTAACGGTTACTTAAAACTCTCTAACTCTAATGAGCTGTATGAATTCAGGTCACTTCAACGCGGGTTGGATTAGGTTCAAAAGTTCCCATCAATTGAGTTGGTTTTGCATATTCAGGGATTCGAACTAATGGAAATTCGGACTCGACTTTTTAGGCATAAGGTGACAGGTGTAGATAGGTTAGCTTCATGTCGGTCTGAAGATAATATATTAGCGTTTAGGGGAACCGAGAGATATAGGCTTAAATTTTTAAATATGTAGTATTTATGGTTCCGAAGTATAGGTGTGATGTGGATAAACTTTTTCTGTTTTCCATAGTTAATATGAAGGTTGGAAGGTTTTTAAAGGGCTATACACGAAATAAACTTTAAATGTTGTTTACGTAGACAGTGCGAGGGGCGTGCGATGTGGTTGCGGGGTGAAGTGCGAGACTCGCGCGCAACATGATTTATCTCGCGCTTAGATCCGGTTCGCGCCGCCACCGCTACCCACGCCGAGCTTTGCTCTATTATCACGCCAAAATGATCACTCTGTACTCCATACAATTATATTATTCACTTGCTTGTGTTACTTATGATCGAATACGATATTTTTTAAATATTCAGACACAATACAAAGGAAATACTTTCGTTTACGAAAGCTCTGATTAATTGGACATTAGAATAATATTTTTTCAAAATGTTAGACTCATCAATTTAGTCTCAAGTTGCATGGCTGATAGTGAAAAATAAACAGTCTTGTAGCTCCAAAAAATCTTAGGTAAGTACTTTAACGTTTGAAGGCTGGCAATAATAATACGTAAACGGTACAAAAACCACGAATGTTGGTCAAGCATCTCTTTTAGTACTTTCTTCAAATAAATAGCCGTGAATTGATGTATTCGTTGAAAGGTAAATAACTGTAGATATTTTTCACATTATAGAATGATATGTTGGATCACCTTGTTTATTTTATGAAACTAATTGGGTGTGACAAGCTTCTGAGGGCCTCCCTAAGCACGCAGTCCGTCGATTCGGCCGATGTTACGGACACACCCTACCCCGTATCACTTACGGACATAAGATTAGTCCGGGGCCCGAACTAAAAATTAATGACAAAACGTTTTGACAGTTGTCCTTACTCCCGATGTGTTTTTGCCTGTCCGGAAAACTTAATTAATCGGTAGTAGAGTTCACTTCTAAGTATCGAACTACTTTCGGACGGGCCCGTATCCTAGCTGACGGACTACGAGAGTAGGCCCCCTGATACGAATCGAAAGTGCCTGGGTATTTCCTGAAATCTTTTTACCCAAAGCAATCCTGATTTATATATTTTTGAATAAGTTATCAAAGCGTTTGAAGTAAGTGTTACTTTCTACTTCTGTGCAAACAACAAGTAAGCAATATTTTATATTGTTATGAATATTCTCATACTGGCGGTTGAAGTACAGTAAAATGCCTGCATCGTAATATATAATATTATTTTATTCATTTACAATGCTGTAAATGAAAAATTAATATTCACTTTATTTACCTAAATAAACATTTTGTTCTCGACTCGTTCAAGAAAATCATTTATATTCTCTTCATCAGAGGAGAAACAAAACCTATCTAGTGCTTTGTTTGGTTGATATGTTCCGGCCGGCGCGGCGGCGGGATAGTTTTGTAATACACATACAATGACAATGGCTTTCAGTTTGACAGTTAAACTAAATTCATTGCGTTCTCTACGTAACAACGTAGATAACGCAATGAATCTAGTTTAAAAATTTGTCTGCTCAACAGAGCAGACAAATTTTTCAAACATATGAAGCAATGTATTAGCAATATACTTCAAAATTATTCTTAAAAAGTGTGTTACTGAATTAGGGTGCTGGTGTGTACAGCCCGCAGCTCAGTGATATCACTAGGCGGCTGAGCATGATGGCCGCTCGCGTGGCGGCGGCGGCGGAGCAAGGCAAGTCGACGACATACCGTCACGCTATACCCCGCATTTTGTAACACACCACGACTCCCGCTTTACGTAAAATACTTGCCATTTTGCTTGTTTATTGATAAGCTGGTTTTGAAGCTATGGTAAATAGTTATAGTTAGATAGAAATTCAACCGCATCTTTATCTCTTTCATATTTGTCAAGGTCGCTGTTCACAATGCTACATTATCAAATTGGTTTAGTTTTCTTACAGAAATACATAGAAAGAATTGCAACAGGTCTCAACAGCTCCCAAATTCTTTGTTTGAGTATTTCTTATTAACTGCAGCCGATAATTTTAAAGCAGTTTGAATCAAGAGCAATGAAATCAAATGAATTAAATAAATCTCATTTGGTCCTATTTTAACTCAAAAAGAAAGTCTGAAATGGCTAATGAACATGATGGCTCACACTTATGTCAAATAAAAACTGCGCTTCTGCTATTATCTAGACAAATCACGATTTGTCTGATGCGATTCTCACGCCACTGGCAGTGGCCTATAATGAGTCACAAGACGGTGTGGCGTGGCGCTGGAGTGGCGCGTGTGTGGCGTGCGTGCGCGCACTGCTGACTTCGTGTTACGGTTAATGTTAGCTTGCATCACACGCAGCGCGGACGATGACGCCGAAAGAGACAACGAAGGAAAGTCGTGATGAAAACCTTACATTAGCGTTCACGTTTGCATTATTATAATTACAGTTAAAATTTACTTAATAAAAGTTTTTATTATTGAAAATTAAGTTTCGTAACATTTTAAATTGTTTTTTCAGTAGTTCATTAACAAAGAAAGCTGAATTTATAATGTTTGATCGTCGCCGCTTTGTGCGGTGCGGCAGTGTTCACTGTTCGCCGCTTGCGCACTGCGCACACGTTGCGCCTGTCATGGTTATTGATTGACCAATTGAACTCGAACGTCTCATTATTTGTTTGAAATTTGTGTTGTGACAGAGATAATTACTAGACATGTTGCTAAAATGGCGTTTTATTGTACTGATAACAATGGAATTTATATTTTGGGAAGGTTAGTCGTGAGCCGCTTTGTGGTTATTACTAAAATAGGTTAACTATGATTTAAAGCCTACACATTTGCTAGTAATTCAAATGTCAAATTACGGTCTTAATTATAAAACCTATTTGGATTCTAATAAAAAAACCTCTTAGAAGAGTTAAGAGAAGTAAGTTATAAGGCAATTTGTGACCAATATTTCAAACACTAAAATGTATAATTTTGTGGTGTAAAATATTTCAAGGCGAGCAAAAATTACACGCTTGTCACTGTAGTAGATGTCTATGTGTAAGTGAATCTCTAATGTTATACTGTCTATTCTACATGTGTACACGTGTGTCTGGTACTCGTGTATTTTAACCTCACCAAGTTTTTTTATAAAATTCCTTTTCTTCTACATCGATGACTCATTAAAGAATCGACCAATTATAAAATGTAGGTAAGTGCGTTAAGTTGTTTGATGCTCGGGGAACTAATCGGAATTAATTAAATTCGGTTTACATAACACAAGACACTTATCATACAATAGTACACATACAGACTCTTCCATACATCTCTAATGCCATTGATATTTTAATTAGCCTTATTGATTGTAAACACTCCATATAAGATATTCATCATTATGGATGGACTTGAAAGGCGTTTGTTACAAGAAGCCTTCATCTTTAACAATCAACGTAGTACAGACGTTGACTGACCGGTTGGTGCAGTTGGTAGCGACCCTGGCTTCTGAGCCGCTGGTCCCGGGTTCGATCCCCGGACAAGTCAAACATTTGTGTGCATGACCATGTCTGTTTGACCTGTGTCTGGGTGTGTATAAGTATGTAAGTATGTATATCAGTCATCAGGTTACCGCAGTACAGGTTCTACCTAGTTCGGGACCTGAAGACCTTGTGTGGATGTTGTCTCATATTATTACAGATGTACATGAAACAACCTATTGACCTTTTTATTTATAATCTATTATTACTCGTATGAAGGGTTAACTATTTTATTGTGCAGAGACAAAATTTTGAGCAATGTTACTAAAGCGACTTTTATGAACAAGAACAAAATAATACTTAATTATAAGTTTATGAACATAATATTACGTTATATACTGGTTTCCTTAGTATTGTCATGTTTTATATCCACAATTTAATTATCATAAACGTAATATGACATTAATAAAACTTTAACGTTCCCATAACCAATGAAGCCTGTGACGAGGTTTCTCTGAAATTGAGCTCCAATTTAGACTTTAAACGAGAATTCAGCAATACAATAAATGTACGGAAAACAATTAAATACTCAATCGTGTGAACTACGCCATAAACTACGAATTTATAATTAAACATAACTTTCAAAGTAGTAAACCTTAGTTGTACCGAACTATAACGATCACTAAATATAGCAGCGTCGAACAAACGCAATTAAGCCCAAAATCCTCATTAGGTTATAGGTGTAATAATGTAAGCCAGTCTGACGGTGAGTAATAAGCGTTTTGTACCGCGAGTGGCCGCGAGTCGCGCCTGTATCGGCACCGCTCGCAACTAATGTGGACTTAAATTATCTTGCCGAAAAGAAAAAGTGTACCAATTGAGCTGTGTAAGAGCTAGACGTAAATCAAATTGAAGATGCCCGATAAAGTGGATAATAATTAGTGGAAGACGTGAAAGCGTTGGGAGAAAAATTCGTGAGAGTTTGTGTTAGTGTGATTGTGCATTTGGTGAGGAACATCCGGTTGGGGCGCGTGGCACAAGCGCGCCGCGGATGCGTGGATATAGACAGCCATCGACACTAGTAATTAAATGCTATGAACACACATATATATATATATATATATATATATATATATATATATATATATATATTCTTAATCACATATTCAATGTTACACGATATGTTCTTCTCATATTTTAAGTCCAATGTTCTAACTTGAACATCTAAATAAAAGTCTCGGCTCTTCTAGATAAACACGCAACGAATAATTTATTTATCATCAGAACAGGCTGCATTAGAGTGTCATGATACATATTCTAATTGATGTCCCATAAGTTTACGGGCAGACCAACAAAAATTCCAAAAACGATGTTACTGTTACCTATTAAGGACTTGAACAAGCCGCAGCAACCACCAGCGATGCTCGATACTTCGTACAAGGAGATAGGCACTTAATTGAGAGCGATTCACCATTTGCGAATATATTGAAACGATCAAGATGCATGTTCCATTAGAGATGATCCTCCATTAAGTCTTAATGACGCACACTTAACTCGGAGAGCTTTTGAATAGATAAATACTGTTGATGAAGATACATAGGTACCTACTATGAAAGTTCTGAAAAAGATTTTCCAAAAGCGCGCGTTATTGTAGCTTGAAATAAACTGTAAAACAAACTAAAATTGAAGTAAGTAGTGATAACATTTTCGCTGTTACAAGCTAGACAGATTCTGCTTGGAAAAATAATGTATGGTACATTGAACGTTATATAAGAAATAACTATAGAGGAGGTAATATATTATGAGAAACTTATCCCATTCGAGCTTCGTAAGCTCACATGCTTTTGCAAAATATAATATAATTGGCAAAAAGCATATACCTAACATGTTTATTGCTATGTTTAGTCACTGGTGCAAGATATCACGATTTAAATGATAATATTCGATGTTTATTGGTGTTGTTATGCATAGTAACAGCTCATTATGCAGTTGCCACGATGACGTTGACATTTAGACGAGTGTAATATGCATCAGTTCTGCTATATTGAACTTTCTTATGCATATGTATTTTTGTGATGATATATTTATGAATTGGCTAATTACCAATTACTATTTTATAATCTTGTTTACCATTTATTTATTTTTGCCAGCCATTGAGGAAAATGTAATTCTAGTACATAAACGTCTTGTCATCTTACAGAAAGTGAAATCACTTGGCGGGCTTAAGCTACGAGAGTCAGAGGTTAAACAGCAACCATCTTTATGATAATAAACGTTATTGCAATCAAATTAGTGTCATAACTAGTTTTAGGATGATGAATAAACTGGCATTTGTAATAAATAAATAATTTGCTATTGATATAATTTAACGTGTCACAGGTTTTTATTGCACTCCGTGGCATTGCGTTGGTACATCGCTAGTACATAATAGACATAGTATCTGTCACTAAATAATCTTTTGAATTACCCTCCATGAAATATTCATAAACAATGATGGCATTATCAATACCAATTCTTTATATGTGTATATATGTACCTATTTACAAGTATTGGAAAAAATAATACGTGACGCTTTTTAAAAAGAAAATAATGATCAGGCACTTGAATTTCTATTTATATTTTATTACGATCTTGATATGCCAATAAATCCATGGTTAGAATGTCAGGTTGATTAATGGACTTTTCCTACAATCTACTATTATATCGCCGCTTATTGGCCTGTCCGGTTATTGCTTGTTGCGATGTAGACGAAATTACTTCTTAAAATATTTTGCAAAAAGTTTCTTCGTAATCAACTTTTGCTTAACAATAATCTGTTATAATATACAGGGTGTCCATATTTCACTACAACATACGACATAAATTCTACATCCAAAGTCTGTAATCTTAGGGGTAATTCCCGTAATTTTAAGCACGTTCACAGTCTGTAGGCCAATTCTCGTACTTAAAAAACGTTCAAATTCAAGTCGCAATCTCATCTCAGCGACAATCAATGTCAAAAACCTGTAAAAAATGTATGTAAATTGATTGTAATTTTGACAGATTGAGACTGAGATTAGAATGCGAACGGTCTTAAAAATACGGGAATTGCCCCTCTGATCTCAGTCTCAATCTGTCAAAAATACAATCAATTTCGATACATTTTTGACAAGTTTTTGACATTGATTGTCGCTGAGATGAGATTGCGACTTGAATTTGAACGTTTTTTAAGTACGAGATGATCTTAAATCAGGCACTCTCACTTATACTGGAATTTGCCATTAAGTACGATCCACCTAGATATTATGCAGAAGCGGGGCAGTGATCTGCCGCCCACGGCGACGGTACCTAGGTACATACCGTGTACGTAGTACATGCTCGTGATTCGCGATACAAAAAGTTTTGTACAGGTATAGTATAAAAATACTAGCAGTGACTTGCTGCAGTACCGTTACACTGCTGGATTCAATCAGTCTATGGCCAAAAACCACTTGTAACGACTTCGCGGATATCGTGTTCTCTATACCCATTTTGAAAAAGTCAAACGTTTGTAGGGTCTACCTATGTGCATAGAAAATGTATCATAGCTGCAAAGTATTTTTTGGGCATGTAAAATAATATCGGAAATAAAACTGAATGTCAGTGTGAAGAGAGCGAATGAATGACGAAGTTATATCAACATTCTCGTGATATTAAGGTAGGCTTAATATATTTGAAGAATAATATGAAATAATGCAACGTTATTATGTAGAAGTTAATCGGCATCGCATTTAATAGAGCCCTAAACTTTATGCCCGGAGCGTTTATTGCGTCCATAATAGAGTGAGCGCTCTGCTTGCGGTCTCGACCTTTTAGCTGTAGTAATTATTGTTTAATATTACGGCAGTAGGTAGCCGACGTAACTCCCGCGCTGTGACAGGTAGTACCTAGCTACCGGTAAATATTATGCAACGAGCCGGACGCAACACAATGTTAAGTGCATTATATCTATATGATACCGAGCGCTTCGTGACTCGCCCGATCCTGATCGCGGGCGATGGCGGATGTGTCCGCAATGTCATGATATATCATGGCATATAAAAATGTAGGCATTCATACAGCGTTCGTGGTAAACACGTATATAACAGACATTAGTGTGTCTTGGATGGTGTCTTGATAGCTTTGACAGTAATAAAGTGGAGAGTAGGTACTAGGAAGGCATCAACCATAGGCAACAGATCTTCGTAATGTGAGCGCCTGAGCGGTTATCACAGCCGCCGTTTTACGAACGTGTAACTAACATTGCGACGAGGTTAAAGGTAAACACGTAAAAGCAATATAATTATTATTTTTCGTTTACATTTAAGGGATTGATACAATCGATCAGGAAGTTTGTTCATATGGCGAACCCCAGAACCTTGTTTATTTAATCTAGGTACAAGTCTAATCATATATGTTCAATCTAAGATTATAAATGAGGGAAAGACTGAAACAACAAAAATAAAAAAATTGTCAATGTTTATGTCGATGAGGGTATTCACTTTACTACCGAGATTTTAGCTAGAGCTTTTGTTCTTATATTGTTTTGGTTTTTTTATTTATTTTTGTAACGTGAATACTGTGTTTTTTTTTCTTCTATTTTGTTGTGAATGTTGTGCACGTCTGTAATTGACGTATACACTAGTCCATGTCTCTGTTCTCTTTTATTTGTAAATGTTTGTGTTCTTAATAATAAATAAATAAAGTCAATCATTCCTGTAACGCTACAAGATTTAAGACTGTCACAAAATCTCACAGTTTCAATCTTGCAAAGATTTATGTAGGTACGTTTTGGTCTTCCGTAATTTAAAATGTTTTAAACTTATATTTTACTAGCAGCCAGTTTTTAATAAGTCCATAAATAAATCTAAAAGTCACCTAGTAACTTTATGTACGAAAACGTACTCGTTTGGACTTAATTTAAATTATGACGTCGACTCGGGCTTTTAATTATGATTTATGTAGATATGTTATAACTTATAAGGATTGAATCTACTCGACTTGAGTTCCCAATTATAAATAATCTTTAGCGTGATGGATTTTGAACAGTATACACATTGTGTTTAGCATCTTGAAATTGAAATTATAATGTGAGGTTTTTCCCTGGTTTCATGGGGAGTTTTCACATATCAAGTGGACAATGATAAGTTGGAAGTTAGATACAAATAAATTGGTTCCTATTTTACCATTTCGAGCATTTAGCTTCAGAATTGTTTCAACGTGTTCTAACGGAACGGTAGCTAAGACCGAGCGTGTCAAAGAAAATTAATTGCTTCATTCGATACCCAATTGCTTAATCTAATGTCGAATCTATAGTCTAACTTCATACCTGTAAAATTTTATATGAAAGATGACATTTGAGAGTTTTGTGCTGTAATAGAAATCAATAGAAAATATTAATGTACTATGTCTACACGTGAAACAATAGCAATTCACTGTCAATTAAAGCACCTGTTTTATTGATAATAATGCTTCTCTTTTGTTTTCACTCGTTGGTTTGTTACATGGACACTAGAGCTTTTGTGGTAGGTACTACTGTCTAAAATATAGAAAAAGTAAATATGAAAGTAGTTGGATATGCGGTCTAACATAAACGACATAACATGTTGTCAAAAAATAAACGTTTACCCATGCGGTCAATAATATAAGTTATAATTAGATGATATTAGCCAACGATAAGATGCTAATGTATTCCAACTTAATTAACTATTATAAATTTCTACACATTGTTGCAGACGGCCTTGTTACGCAATGTATGCAGCATAACACATAGTATCTACAATATTAACATGCGGAGCGTTTCTCTTTCATAGGTTCGCTCGGAGCTCAAAACATCGCCGCGGCGCTTTCGGACATACATTTCTTTCATTTTTAAAGAAACTAGATTCTGAAGTATGATTCATTAGTGAAACAATTGTGCTATGACTTGTGAATAGCGGTACGTAATGGCGAGGCTGTGTTTTGTCTGCCTACATACCTATGTGAAAAGTGTGACAGCGGCGTGCTATGATATTTGTTTTACAATTTGTACATCGATTGTTTACGTTAGTTATACATTTATTCAGTCATATTTTATAGGTATTTTTTTACCGACTTCAAAAAAGGAGGAGGTTCTCAATTCGACTGTATGTTTTTTTTTGTATGTTTGTTACGCGATCATTCCACCAATTATGAATTGATTTTGATGATTTTTTTTGTTTGGTTGGTCATACTTCAGAGGTGGTCCCATATAAATTTTATTGAAATCGGTCAAGCTGTTTAATAAAAATCAACAACAAATTATTTTTAAATAAAAAAAAACCGCCTTCGAACGGACGTGGACGTGTAAGACGATCGTTTTCGAATGGGTGTGGGATTAGGTACCATAACTAAAAAGTGATAAATAATAAACTATTTTACAGAAATAACAACCGACTTCCAAAAAAAAGTGTTTTTTTTTTGGAAGTCGGTTGTTATTTTTGTAAAAAAGTTTTTATATCATGTAGTAATTACATGATCCAATGTACTTATTGTATTGTATTTCAATTTATTTAAGTCTTAGGTGAAAATCTGTGAGTCTGCTGCGTTGAGATTGAGACACAGATTTATAGGTGAAGTAAATATATAATAAGTACCTAGTATTTTATTACTCATTAATTTTCATTAAACATGTTAAAGCAGGCAACATTGTAGATGAAGTGTATTAGTAATCTATCTATATTACTTAACATGACACGGGAGTTGTGCTCCACGCCGTTATCTGCTCATATAATTTCCAGCTTAATAATAAGCAGGACAAGGAAACGATCTCTGTTTGCAATTTCCATATAACATAACGGTTTGAAACACAGCCATCACACACTCAAACTGATCTTAGTTAACACTTTACTAACTTGATTAATACATACGCTTTCTAAAAACATTATATGGGTATAAAATTGTGCATTAACAGGTGTGAGTATGCGTACGCGTCGCACAGTAGCGGCTTTTGTAAACAACGGCGCATGATTGCTCACTCGACCGCCGAGACACTTCACACTACGACCTCACACTATGAACCAGTCACAAATATTTGTTCAATCACTGTTCGAGAAAACGTCTTTAGGAACTCTATTATGCTTTTGTTCAATTAAAATTTTGATTATCACAAGTGCTATTATGATCAAAGAATGGGGACAAGGATGACGAATTGATTACCTACTCATATCTTGCCGTACCTTAGTGTAAATACCTTTAAAATAACTAGTGTAGATAGGTATTTATTTTATATGTTATTTCTCCACAATGATAGATACTATTTGCATGACCAATCTTAGAATCTAGCCCTTTCGTATTCCGCAGTCTACTGTAATGGTAATCCAGATAAATTAATTGATCAACATACTTAATTACATTTTAAAGGATATAAACATAATTAAAAACTCCAAAAACGAGGTAATGACTTACAAGCGAAAGCCCTACCGACGAAGTAATATCGGGTTTTAAAACGAAGCTTAAGTGAACTTCAATACTTATAGATGGGTACATAAAATTGAATGATATGTTCCAAAGTGTGTAAGTAAATTAAAAAGTAAGTCGAGTGCAGGTCCGTTTCTCCTCTTGATTGACGTGACAACTTGATCTGGCAGCTTGGTCGGCGGGCGCGCACGCTCGCGTCATACGTCTTCGAGTCAAAACTTTTGTTCTCACACAGAAGAATAACTAAATTTCAATCCAAATATAATACCTACTGTGTTATGTTAAAATCAATAAAAATGCAAATAAAGCTAATCTAAACACAAATGTAATTTTTACACTGTTCAAGAATTTCAGGAATCTGGCGCTGCAGTCGTAGTATTTTTCACATATTCTTTTCTTGAGTAATAATTACCATTAAAAATATTAATCTGTGGTTACATACGTGTTTTTTATGGTATGAAATACAATGTGGTATATAATTATAAATGTAAGTTGGGTATTGTTTATTTGTTTAACGAACTGTAATGTGCAGCTGACAGGGCACGCAGGATATATGGTACTTACTCAGTACCATACTAAGTGTGCCATCGTTTGTGGAACAGCACCACTTTTACACTCCAAGGCGGAGTCGTCTATGAATCTCCACCTGAACAGGATTACCTTACTTCGGCCAACCTGGGTCCGGAGTCTGTTTAAAGACTTCCAGGTTACCCAAGGCAACTCATGTCCAGGTGGGGGAATGTGGGGGAAGGTTCAGCGGGTGGAATGAATGGTTTGGGTAAAGAAGCACTGTCTCGCCATACCATTAAAATTACACTTCATATTATGATTAAAAATGTATCCATATAAGATTTTACTTGTACTTAATTGCTGAATAAGCCTAAATCATCAACTATCAGTCAGAAACTACAGGGGAACTTGCTTTGAAACCAGAGGCGATTATATGTGTATAAGGATTATTTATTACTACACTGGGAATTTTCACATAAGGCATATACATATTAGATACCCTTAGTTAATAGACACATTTGCTTGTGAAAGTTATATGTGACTGCGAAGAGTTCAAAGTTCTACATTAATTACAAGTTAGCTGCGGAACCAATTGAGCCGTTCGATCGATTCATTATTATAATTACACGTATGTTATAATAAAACTGTAAGTATATGCTTCTAACGAATACATATCCTTCATACCTTTAATATGCAGGTACATGGCGAACACAAATTACATATATAGTTGATTGCTTTTATCATTATTGCTGTCAATAAAAACATTTTCCAAAATATAATTGACACAAATGAGATCGCTGTCTGAAACCATTTTTATTGACCATTACAGTATAAAGTGGTTGCGACTCGCGAGTCGGTAAATAATAAATTTTATTCATACATTAAAAGCTAGAAGGATTCAAACGCGCTTTCACAATCGTCGTCTCTTTTGTTTTTTGTTAATTCCATGCGTATAATTGACGTGAACTGTTCTGAAAATATCAGTCAGGCCGACGCGATTATAACCGAACATAAATGAAGAAAATCGTACGCAAAAATAACATTAAATAATGACAGCGTGTCAGGCCAGCCAGCTTGACCGCCTCCATCGCGGAATGTAGATCGAGAGCACTTGCCCACACAAACCTGCGTATGCGTAATGTTCTTGCAATCAATATAAATGTATTTTTATTAATTAATGTGGAACTCGCTCGCAGAGATAGATGTAAAATGAGAAACGATTTATATTTTGTCGAACGGCGGAATGTCGTGTATGGTGCTATTTACATAGCGAATGCGGGTGCGGATAACGTGACTCGTGACTCTGATTATAGAGCTGCATTATATCGTGCGCTTAATGCAACGTCGGGCTGCGTATTGTTCACACAATGGCTTGGTTCTTACAGTGAAAACACTCATATTAATGCGGAAAAGAAATTCATATTGTGGCTCGACAAAAGGGGTGTTTTCAGTGATACGATGTAGATATTTACTGGAGATGTATTAGTGAATCACAATAGCTTAGCGTTCTAGCCATCGACGTATGAAAGTAAACGCATGAGGCTGCGGCCGCGTGTGTCGGAGGCTGTCGCGGTCGGTTTCACCTCACACTTGTATCTTGTGATCTCGTCGCGGAGGCGTTTCGCGCGCCTTTTTTGGTTAACTCGAGCAAAATTCGTTGAAAACTTTTATTTTATTTCGCGCGAGTTGCACTCAAATATCGGATTTTTATTTTAATGAGCCAGTTTCGCGTCGGCTTCTCGCTCGCACCCGCCGCTGCACTGAATAAATAAATGAGTTGCTCTACTTTCTATGAGATCGTTTCTTTGGGCGGTCCGATGAGACTCGCCTGTTACGCAGAGCGGCTTTGTACGGCGCGCCCGACCAGCGCCGACCGCCGTCGTGGCTGTCGCGGCCGCCTAGCACCGCGTGCGCATTAACAACATTGCTCTTTTACTCTCTACACAATAACAATTCTATTTTGAGTTACATTTCAGTCACGATTTATATAGTTAGTAACAGATTTCTTTGTCAGAAATGGCCAGCAAATCTATACATATACCTATTTGCACCTATACAGGGTTCGGATTCCTTAAGTTCGACGTTGATGCAACGATGTTACTAGGTAGGTACTTGGATCACCCTTCGCATGCCAGAATATGTTTAGATCTACACGATCGACTCTATAATGGCGTCACTAATTCATTCATTAATAAATCTTACTTGAATATGTATTATATTGGTGTCTCTAATATTGCATTTTTTCCACACACTTAGAGCTATCAGTACCACTAACATAGATCTCTGAGACATTATGCGCGACCGTTTACGTTTGCGAAGTCGCAGATAAAATCGCAACCTAGTGATTGTATGAAATGTAACATATCTGTAGTTAGTCTCTTTAAGATATGTCACCGCTAGCATGAATACGGCTCAGGCTTTAGAATTAATTTATTAACTCTCAACATGGAACTAATTTATTAGCACTTAACTATTGCATATAAAATGATGATTATCTTCTCGATGAAAGTGTCTGCTTGTTAGCACATGCAATGAATCCTGTATTCCATTCATGAATCATGTTTTCATGACATAATGGCGTCGAGACTGTCAGCCGCGTAGTAGAGCATCTTCACACGACTCGTTATTATATTCACAAAGCAAGCTCCTCCCACGCACATGTGTCGCCGGTCTCTAATTTTGTCAAGTTAGCAAAATATCTTTGTTAAATGTTTACTCCTCCACCCCACACTCAACACACAATCACTCACAACAACATATATTAAGTATGTGTATATTAGATTTTTAATTAAGTATTCGACATCGGTAGATAGATAATTAATAAATTTTTGCAACATAACGCAACATTGTAAAATTAACGTATGCTTTGCGATTAGAACTTATCAGATTCATTGATAGTATACCTATTGAACTATTGCTTGATTTTTATTTATTGATTCAAAGCATTGACTCCGCTAATGATTGTTTCAGTTCAATTGATTGCTTCATACAAATATGGTAGTGAATTAAGTTTAAGTATTAGTAATAACGTTTCTCTGTTATTGAAATATTTTCATCTCGGTAGAAAATAAGGAAATGCAGAACTAAGATATTGAAATATAAATTAGAACATGTAAAGCGATTGAACACGGACGATTATGCAAGTGATTGAACCATGAATACGGCTTTATGCAAGATCTCGCGTATCATAATGATACGACACTTATTGGTCGTGTTCACAGCTTGTTGCCTACCGGACATGGAAAGGACTTGCTGGGTATTGTTAGTGAAATGCACTTGCATGCGTCACTACGCGAAGGACACGATTTGTCTGGATCAGGTGGTCGCGCAGCAGGTGAGGGGCGAGCGGGGGGCGCGCGAGACGGGGCGGGGGTGGAGGGGGGCGCGGCCCGAGGCCGCTTCCTGTCGCAGGACTGGTTCTGCGGTTTGCACCACTTTTGTTTTGCACTAGTTTCAAACTAAACAAATAACCTTTTAACGTTTAATGTACCCGTTTATGTGCGTAAGCGCATTAAGCTTGTCTGTAAACTACCTAAATGGTTTACTTCTTTTGAATAATTTCCTTCATTCTCCACATACACAATTAATATAATTATATATCACACTACACGCATGCGAGTTGTCGTTGGTTGTGGGCATTAACTTTAAATTGTTCAGAGTTACTTGTACTCTTTACTGTTATTTAATTAAATACACATTTATTAGGACAACAACTTTTAGTCCTTAATTCATGGTCTATTATATGTTTATCACTACCAATCATCTGAATTTCCTTCTCACCACGACTGTGCTTTAAATATGGAACAAGGCATTGAATACCACAGTTATGGCCAATAATAACGTCGTGTAGAAAGCTGGCAGTGCTCCCCTTGAAACTCGTAACGCCGAAATGTTTGATAATAAAAACCAATTTACTCTGAATCCTGCAGCAAATCAACGCTTTATAATCCTCAAAATGTTCGCAAAAGACTCCGCTAAAGACCAATTTTAACAGTTTTATTGAGTTTGAAGCAATTTCATTGCTATTATTTTTACTTTGCTGTGATAAAAACGGTTGCATGGACTCTAGGTATTCTTTTTTGAAAAAAATAATATAAATACGTGTGTCAAATAGTCGTTCGTATTGCTTGTGAAGAACTCATTCATAATTACCATATGAAAATATTTGTTTCATCCAAGGTCTTGGAATTTATTATTAAAGTTTTATTCACACATTTTACACACATGTTCAGACGCAAATTAACATTCAATTCTTTTATTACAGATATAAACTCGTCAGGTGTCACATCAAACCAAAAGGTGAGCATCATAAAATTTTATAGTTTTAAACTATTTTAGACTAAGTGACATTTTGTCATTGTCAACTTGTCAAGGTTCCACTAGGAATGAGAAATGACGTGAATTTTCCATGACTGAACAACGAAGGTGAAAGTAAATCGCAAATCATCTCCTCTGTATGCACCTCCGCCGAAGCTGCTGCTCATTGAATGTGCAACGAACTGAATTAATTAATAGAATCGTATGAATGATGGACAATAACCATATCGAGCTATGCTTAACTTGCATTCAAACAGGATAACTTTGTCGGTCACCACTCAGCAGCCGGCACATGAGTTATTAAGGCTTCGAGGCTCTTATTTTTATTAAAACACATTAAGTATATCGAGGTATGGTTCCTGGTGTCTGAACGCGACCCGATATGTTAATACTTTCAACTGGTATACCTGTCCAGCCACTTGGTTGACAATGATATTGTTCAAGTATGGCTTGAGCGCGATTTATTAAGGCTTCACGGATTTTATTACAACAAAAAATGTCACAAATTGGGTCGATTTATGGTTACTAATTTCCACATCACTTTATCTGCGAACCACTTTATTAAGATTTTATCACAGCTCCGTTTTTTTTTTATCGCTTTAATTAGTTTTTTACATTTAAATCTATTGTTTTTACGTGTTTCTTATCATGGTGGTTTGGACAGTGCTCAAATATAATCTTACTGACTGACTGTAACCGCAGACGCGTTCGAGGATGCTTAAGTCGCTGTTCTGGCCATGATTTTATGCCGTTAACGTAGGGCAAGAGTCAAGGGCAGGGCACCGGGCAGTCCGCTAAGTCGCATCGCTGTTCAGCGCGTGTGAGCAGACAGACAACCTGCGGTAACCTTTGCTTGGCACAGACATCGTGTTTGCGTCAATATAGTATGTATGCATACTGATGCATTATACGTAATTCGTTTGGAAAAAATCTTTAAGATGATTCAACTCGTATCCATGAACTTACAATATAATTGAACACTTAAAATAATTTCTTATTAAAGTGTAAAGAGATGCAAAATTATATGACTGCCGTAATTGTATAAAAAAACATGCGTAAAATATAAGAACATCTAACGAGTTTTTTTATTCAAACATTGTCATTTTGGGCAGGTGATTTAGAAAAGAGCTTTTAGTGTAAACTAGCTAAAATGGAACTCGTATTACCTATTTACATTTACTTACATTTCGCGAATCTTCATTAATATTTAGGTTCTACGAGTACCTATTGCATATACAAAATATTTTATTCAGATAAACTTATGACGGTAGTCAGTGACGTCAATCCTAGGTAGCTCAAAATTTCCAAAACTAGCACAAAAATAAAATAATGTTACATACCTAAGACTAAAACACGTTTGGTTTCATTAGCGCTAGCCGCTTTCGCTATAGTTTGCAATCGTACTACACAATATTTTTAATCCTATTGAAATAGGAATAAGACTCACTCAGACTTCGATAAATTACTTTTTTATTAAAATGTCATCTCGATCATAATGATGATGACGCTTCATATCCTTTAATATGGAAATGGCAACTTTATCCGATCATATTTCATATACCATTTCATTCGCGTGTTAATCAATCTTAAAAAAAAAAATCAATTATTAGCATCTAAATTTGCTGGATTAGGAAAGAAATGTGTTACTCAAAACGGTATTTGTTATTAAATTGTTTAATGAAAACATCTACAAATGTTGCATTACCGTTAAAATAATAATGATAACTAATAGTAGAAAATAATAGTGTAATGATTGTTAGTTTTTTCTGAATAACTAATCTATCTTCTATCTATATCTATAAAAATCAATGCCACTTTTCGTTGTAATTTTATAACTCAAGAAGAACGGATGGACGGATTTTGATAATTATTTTTTTAGAATATTCCTTGAAGTACGAGAATGGGTCATACGGAGAGAAAAAAAAAATGTGAGGCGGTACGAAGTTCGCGGGGTCAGCTAGTATTCTCATATTTATTCATGCCGGCTGGTAGTAGAATGTATGCAGGAGGCTGTTATTCTATATGTATAGTTCATAATTAACGAAAAATACCCGGTCATTTAATCTGCCTCCCAATTTGAAGAAAAGGCTGTTAGTAGCTTTTGGGTCTAATTGATCTATTACTGCTAAAATTGCTTAAAAACGTTATAGTACATTAATTACAGTGTTTTTTTTACAACTGTCAGAAACTCACTCTTTGAATGCTTTATCAAACTTTTCTTGTACAAGTTTTTTTCCTCATAAACGATGTCCAAAATTGTTAACCCGTTAGATAGTTCGTAACAAAAAACCTTTACCGTGAATCTGCAACCGCTTAAGCACTAAGATACTCAATACTTTACGTTATTTTATTTGACTAGGTGACGCAATAAGAATTGGCGCCAATCGTGTTTGACGACAGAAAATATTTTCGAACTGCTGTGCATACCTACGAGTACTTCAATAAATCAGAACTTTTATTTATTATTTATGTACACACGGTAAAACAGATACAGATACAACATATTAGTATTGAGTACAAAGGTACTGCTTATTTGTTAAGAAATTGTTTCCAACAGACCTGCGAAAGGAGAAATGAAAAAGAAATGTAGACAATAGTGTGTGAGAATTTGGTTTTGTGACGTCATGAAATATAATATTAAATATACCTACACATATACATATATACACATAATAAAAAAATATAAAAATTACATATACATAAATAAATACATAATGCATAAATAAAAAAAATATATAAAAATGTATAAACTTAACAATATAACTAATATATAACTTTTAAATTGCAACGAAACTTTTTGAGTCTTGATGGTTACTCAAAAACATAAATACCCATAAAATTATTATGCTTTATTGTAAAAAGAAATGGTCATCGTTTTATTGATTTTGATTAATTTTATTCTGACAATCGTAAAAGCTGACTTTCGTAATAGTTTAAAGCTTGGATATGTAAAAGCTCATAAAAGTACAAATATTCTGTTTTGTGAAGGTGTCATCTTTATTGATTGTACGAATTAATATCACGGTGCAGGTTGTAGGTCATCAATTACTGTTTGTTCATGCGAAAATATTTATCTGTCAACTTACAATAACATAATAATAAAAATCTATAGAAAACATTTGAAATACAAAATAAAATATTTATTGGGTAAAAAATGTGTTACGATAATACAATACTTTGAGAAGGCTGTGTTTATCTGTCGTTTGTGTAGCATACATGTAGTAAATGAATGCATTGTTTTAAAATGATACTGCTCCATTTATTTGGCCTACTTGTACTAAAAGTTCACCGTTAAGATTAGGACTGGCCTGCACAGCAACCGATGATTTCATCATCAGCCAATATTTATACAAATATAATATGTGTACAGTACCGTATTTCGAAGAATATTATAATTATGCGCAGTGTCGTAAGAGCACATTGTTATTAGTCTGGCACAAACATGTTAGCATGCGTTTAGCACAACGATTCATAACGTCAATAAAAACAAATAAAACTTTGTTTGAATGTTAAAAAAAACACAAGTTGGCATGTTGCGAAACCAGTTTATATTTAATGAAGTGGTATTGCGCATAGTTAGGCCCTATTAATACGTATTAAGTAGTTCGCGAAATCTCGTACCCTATATTGAACAGTCTCATAATAACCGAGAAATCTGTAATCGAGTTCTTTAATTGTTGGAACACACGGATACATACCTGTAGACAAACCTCGTAGCACAGATACGACCGTAATTTGAACTAACATCAAGACTGTTATTTGCCTTTATTGCTTCCAAGAAAAAATCAATTCACAGGGTTCTATATCATTATAATTTTCACTTTCTTGATGAATCATGTTGTTGGAACCAATTGACGACAAAATATACGTACTTAAGTATTATAATCAAATCTATAAAGGTTACGGAGTCAGCAGAACTATTCTGCATGATAATTAATATTATTTTTACAAAATATCTAACGTAATAAAACATACGACGGTGTAAGTACGGTAAAAAAATTAAACACTATTTATTAAGTATTATTTTCTACGAACACGTACGTTTCTCATAAGCTGTGCAAAGACTATACATTGCGTATCGCGCGTTGATGTCTTTTCCATGGCACAGCTTTTAATGGAACTTCATAAATAGCTAAGCCTTTTATCTTCAATGTACATTATCCTTTGTGGCTCGTTAAGTTGCATTTATTTTAATAACAAGATATAATGATCGCGTTGTACTGTGAATCGCTTTACGACTTTAGAACTTATTACACTACTAAACTTTTATACTGAGCGCACTTTAGAACAGTAATTGCTTACACAATTATTATGTTTTCAAAATTGCTTACACAATTTCAGTCTTTGCATAATTTGGTAAGGGCGTTAGTGGCCTAAATTATTTGAAAGCTTATATTAATGAGCACTTGATATTTTAATTTGACTTGATAAAAATCCAAGGCCATCGGATATAGGGAAATCAAAATTGTAATACATTTACTAGGTCGAATTATTATTAAAACTTTAAAATCGTAATTCTCGACTGATTGGAGCGTGGTATGCAGGACCAATTAACATGGAATGTTTTTATTGGAAGTACTGTAGTAGAAGTTTAGTTTAGTGATACAGTTTCAACAATTTGTACCGCTGACTTTGTTAGTATAAAACTAATTTACCTTTAATATAACTTTTATTACAAAATAATCACGAGACCAAATAGAAACTGTAGCTAAAACTAGTCAGGATTAGCAATCAATACCGTCAGAAGTTCATTTCTCTTAGCAACTATGATGATAAAAATAAGGACTCTAAAAAAAGACTCGGCCCGAATCGGAAACTCCATTGGAACAATAATAATATAGTGTCAGTGGTAAAGTGGAACAAGGAACTCTCGTAGTGGCGACTGGTACGTTGAACCTCCCGGGGCGGGGTGTGTGTGCACGCTCACGCGGGCACTGTGCACGTACACGACGCCGACACTGTGCACACGTCAGCGTCGGGCGCCCGTGTGCGTCTAATAAACGTGTGTGGGTACTTTAATCTGATTCATGGCGCGATACGTAGGTAAGGCGCATGAGGTTTTAGCAGCACGCGTTACGTTTTAATATTAATTCCTAATTTATTCGTGTACCCATAAAGTTCACATTACAATAGCGCGGCGGTAACTTCGGCACACGTACATGTTGTTTCACAGAAAACAAATTCTCGCATGATCTGTGTAGGAATGATTGAGTTGTTACAAATATGCGCGATATCGGTATCTAAGTTAATGTTTATAGAACGAGCGCCTCCGGCACGCGGGCGCGGGCGGCGCGTCCTGCCCGCTCCGGCTCCGAATGCTTCACCATCCACCACGTTGCCAGAAGGCTCTCACTTGTACTTTATCCACGCATAAACAAGATTTATGTCGCTGTAACTACGAACTTGCATATTTATTAAAGGGAAGCGTGTTCTAACTCTAAGACAGCAATAAGTTACTGTTATTAATACTACATTAGCGTATAAGAATCAGATACCGTATGTCCATTTAACGACTTATCCAATATCTTAGATCTGACTTCCGTAATTTGTTTTCATTTATGACTATTTGATGCAGTAGACTGAGCTGAACTTAATATTGCTGTAAAATGTTTTATGGCCCATAATAATGGTTAAATAGTTCTTATGCGATATAGCAGTGATACATGCATTTAAGTGTAATTATAAAGTTGATGGAGGCTGTGCAAGCGTGCTACTTCCTTGTGGCCACGTGTGTTTGTTCGTGTGATAACTTGCTAACAGAAGACACGTCAGCGTCACTGGCACACTAAAGCTCGGCCCACACAACATTTGATACAATCTAAATAAACTTTTGTAACAGCTAACGTCTCAAAACATGGACTATTTAAACATAGTAAATAAATTACATATAAAATATGTGACAATCAGACAGCACTTTACAGTCGAGTACTTAAGCAGCGAAACAAGTGTCGTATGCCGTGAGCGAAGTCGCGGATAGTAAACTAGTACGGCATATTCGTTGATAGCTGCACTCGCACGGCGCGGCCCGGGCGCTGTTGGTTGCGACAGCCGCACGATCAGCCGCGTGATCGTCCTTGCTCGTTGCTCAACGCTCGATAAGTGCACGATATTAGCGCCATCTTAAAAGCTTTCGAGTACGAAAATAAAATCGGTAATAAGAACAAAAAGTAATTAAAGACGGCTGTAACTGTTTTAGTGTTGGTTGGCGTCGGTGTAACGAAGCCTTACGGGTTTGTATTTCGACACATTAAAGCTAAATGTAGTAAAAATAGTTTTCTTCGGGTTTCTTGAATTCTCTTAATAATATTTCGGCATTCTTCATCGTTTAGTTTAATGCTAAAATAAGACTATTGGTTTTGATTTGTTTGAAGACCTAATTAAATGTGAACACCCGTTGGTTTACTAATTAGTAGGTATTAGGGCAACAATCTTCATTGAACTATACTGTGTATGCCGCACAAACAATGGGTGTTACTGTAAATCCAATTATGATATCAGAGATTACTTATTTGAATTTACATCAATAAAAAATAGGGGCAATTAAAAGATAGTAAACTCTGAATTCCAAATTATTCCATCGCTGCCACAGTACTTTCATAAGTAGATGCATAAAAGAAACAAAAAATAACCTTCGTTGCTCCCCGTAATAAGTGTAGGAAAAGCCCACAAAAACGCATTAAGTAGAATGTAAAAAAAACCTTTAATAAGGTATCTTTTCCAATATCAAAATCCATTATGATCGAGACTATTGTTACTTTTCGTGGAATCTCTGTCGTGTTGTATTTTTTAAGGCTGCGCAATGTAGGTCATCTGTATAATTGTGTCGTGTATGAGTCTGTATCAAATAGGATTGTGAGTAACAAAGGATGTTGCGTAAGGCATTGCTATTTATTGATAAATGTCATTAGTGACGTGTATCGGGGGCTCGTGGCTCGTGTATCGGGGGTCGTGGTTAAATAACAAAAGATTAATCTGCGATCTGCGCTATGTTTGATTCGGCTAGTTCACGGGTGAGTTTACTTTCTTTACACATTGAGACCGCTCATTGTATTGAAGAGATCTTTTACGACACGGCTACGCAAGCACCAATGGTTTCACCAATGGTCTCTCCATTGATGCTGCGGCGATGTATTGTAAAATTCACGAAAACCCAGCCTAAAGATTACATTGGCTCCGTATCGACGTCGACACTGCAAAGAGGTCTCGTGGTGGTCGCGTAGACCATGCTTAGCAGGTCTGTTGTAGCCGTGTAAGCCACGCGTAGAAGTCGCGTTGTACCCGTGAAGGCCTGGTCTAGAAAAAGCGTCGTAGCCGCCAAGACTGTGCATAGCAGGCGCATTTTGGCAGCGTAGGCTGTGCGTAGCAGGCGCGAAGTAGCCGCGTAGGCCTTGCAAAGCAGGTGCGATCCATACGCGAAGACTTTGCGTAGCAGGCGCGGTGTGGCAACGTAGGCCGTGCGTTGAACGCTTTGACATAAAAATGACTACTAACAAAATGGACTGCGAACAAGAGCCTAACTTATCTCTTCTTGGTAAAAACGATATAAAACCTTAAAATAAGGGAAATGAGGTCGTTGTGTGCAATATTACGGCGTCAACGTATTGTTGAGGAGGATCTGTTAGGTTAAGCTAAAAGCCGACTCTAAAATTGTTGGAAAAAGCGGTAAAGCCCAGACTGATGAAGGTCGTAATTGTAAGTGACGTGATAAACAGATCGTAATCTTACAATGGCTAGGACGAAGGGTCGCGGGTCACGCACATTACGTTGCATTCAGACATTAATTTAACTAGACTTGTCTGTTAATTCATCATCTGCCTAGCCTTTTCCCAACTAGGTATGTTGGGGTCGGCTTCCAGTCTAACCGGATGCAGCTGAATACCAGTATTTTACATGGAGCGACTGCCTATCTGACCTCCACAACCCAGTTACTGGGTAATACAATACCCCTTGGTAAGACTGGTTGTCAGACTTTCGGGCTTCTGACGACCCGTAACGACTGTCAAAGATCCACGAATGACAGCCGGGACCAACGGCTTAACGTGCTTTCCGAGGCACGGAGCAGTGGTGATGAAATAATTTACACAAAGTAAAGCGCCTGTCGGGGTTCGAACCTACGACCTACAACTCGTAAGTCGCGGCCGTTACCACTGGGCCACCACTGCTAGACTTGTCTGTTAATTACAAGTTCAATAACATTTGCTTCCATTCAATGCATTTCATTTTGTAAAGTAGGTTAGTTCTGATGTTAAATATTTCTTTCTGTGGGTTTATCATATCGTGGACATGGTGTGATACAGTAGCTGATCCAAACAGATGTGGCTGAATATATGGCAACGGAATTTTCCAATCATCGATCAATTAAATGAGCTCATTACAATTTCTCCATGGACACTCTCCCAAGTTGCTCTGGGAAAACAATACCTTATTATAGTAAGAGATAAAGTATAAACCGCGATAAAGTGCTCTGTAATAGGAACATGTCAAGTAGGCTAGCTATTTCTAATAAGATTCATAATAGACAAGCAGGCGTCGGCGGCACTCAGCGCTGCAAGTTACAGATATTGCTTTACTTGAATGTTAATAGCTCCGCGTTTTTATAAAAATAACTGCTAAAACTAATTTGCTCTATATAAAGACTATGTGTTAATATAGCTAGTTCATATTTGAGGTATTTATCTAACAAATTCCGTAATATCCGTTAGGAGTAATCTAATGCACTCACACATACATACACACACACATGCAAGGCTAGGTTACTAACACAGTGGGCACACGTGCACAGTGGAGGCAGCGCGGAACGAGTTCACACCGACCTGCTGCGCCCGCGCAAGAAAGAACTCAGCCAAGGACGCCGGCGTAACGGTCCGTGTGCGGGGGGCGGGGAGCGCGCGGGGCGTAGAGGGAGGGGCGAGGGGGCCCGGTCCCGCTAACCGCACCGCGTACCCGCGGGACTCACGGGATGCACTGGACACTGATTCATGCTGGCCGTTGCGTCATCGCTCCGTAATTGTTGCTAGACACAATTATGATTAAATACTAATTAATTAATTACCTTTTCATAATATTATAAACTTAATTTATTTATTATTAATAGTTTTGTACCATACGTAATCGTTTTTCACTTACAAGATTCCCATTAGAAAAAATATTAACATAGGCATTGCTGCAATGCGCCTTCGCTGATTAATGTCTTTAATTAAACATCGATAGTAATTTGTTAACATCAATAAACGTAGTGGCTTGACACAACATTTAAAATTATGATAGACGTGTCCTAAATGAAGCATATTTCTTAAGAAAATCCAATTTTAAGTTCCTTCGCTCGGCCATCGACCCTAAAAACCTTATTTTCTTTTTCACTCGCTCTCGTTCACTTGAATAGTTTTGTCTCACAGTCACGAAAACCGCTGTTCTGTCTTTATTTTGTTCCATTACGGCCAAGAACAATGACTATTCGTCGATAGGACCGTGTTCCTATATCTATTCTTTTCTGGCACGCGAGCCGCGGGTGCGCCGCGAGCGAGACGACTAGCTGTCTGAAGCGCGCAGCCTCTGCTGAATGCTTCGAATTCCTATTGGACCGCCGAGAGCTTAAAGATGGCCACTCGAAGACCGTTTTCTCGTTACGATAACCTAATTTTATTCCATTACGTCGGTAGTCGTTCTGCTTAAATTTCAATAAGGCAACTCCATTAAGTTCGAATGTCAGGAGGTAATGCGAGTAAAAAGACAGCGACCTCGCGGGCGTATGTTCGCACGCTGCGCCCGCGCCCCCCTCCACACGCCGCTCCCCCCGGGCTCGCCCCTCGCGCGCCTACAGCCTCCGCGACCCGCGCTGCTCCCGAGCGGGTGATTCAACTGTGTTTGTTCGGAAATGTCGAAGGTTTGCCGGACGTCAACAGACACGGAACTACCTTCAGCTTGAGCGTGTTTCCAGGTATAATTTTAATTTTATCTATCTAGAGCAGCGATGGATTTATGCAGTACGTAAGAGTGCTCGAGCACAATCCATGTTTAGTACCTTAATACAGCTAAACTAGAGCCGCATTACTGCATAAAGCAAGGTGTTATCAACAAGTAATTCCAAAATGTACAACGTTATAATATGGCTACTACTGCATCACTAGTTAAGCCGTTTGGTGCTTTACAATAGTTTACAATATAAAAGACATCAACGCGCTGTGCACTTTTGTTGGAAAATTATGCGTGCAGCAAATTCTTGATAGCTTTTTAATTATTTAATGTGTTTAATTCATTTGAACAAGGCTAAGCAAACGGAAGCAGTCTGGTACATATTTGAACATTCATAAAATGTCAAATATATATTACTATGCACATTTTTCCACACTTAATGAGACTACAAGAATTTACATAATGTATTTAATTGCCAATCCATAATATTGTTAAGTGAAGGCCTATTCAAATATATATTTTAGTATAATATTTGCAAGCTACTATTCCTCATAACTATATTCGACAAGCGCCGGCGTCCGCCGACAACATGACATCTCGCTTTAAATAAATACCTACAACTTATGAACACATGGATACTAACTAGGCCGTATATGTCTCCTTTTGTCATTGATATTTTTCCGCATTTAATCATGTCGCGGATTACACTAGAATCCTGTTTAGGTTTTTTACTTATTAGTGAGGTTCCAGTTTGACGGCTCTCGTGGAGCCGTGGCTCGCTACGATACGCGATAGCAGATAGCGGACCGCGTGCCACGTGGAGCTGCTTTTAATAATTATGTTTATCGATTAAAATCTTGAACGCTCTATTAATATATTACGTTTGCACGGCGTGACTAATGAACCTCATTTCATTTGCGGAATATTTTATTGGACCAAAGGCTGATTATGAACTTTTAAAAGTTTACCTGCAACTTTTTCTAAATGTAAACACATTTAAGGAATGATTAATGTAATGCAGGTGTTTGCGAATTTCATCACATTTTCAAAACGAATTAGATATTTAGTAAACATTCCCACGCTTTACCTACTCTACTCGTAACTGAAATTCAAGTGCAGAGAACTGAAATAATACCCTTCAAAGGAAATTGCAAATTTTATGACGTAGCCATATTTAGGTACTTTGAATACTATTTTAATGTACCATAGACAGTGGGTATATTTACGTACGAAAGGACCAACGCTACAAAAAGACAAAAGTTTGTAACAACAACGTACCTACATTGTATAACCAAAAACAGAACTCGTGTATTCTTGCCCTTTTTGCTTTGGCAAGAAAATAAAGTAAACATTTATTAATATTGAACTGAACGTAAATAAAATTTGTAATAAAATGAGTGAGTTCAGTTAATTTATGGACTTCTGACTCGTTCAGTTTTGTTTCCACGTACTGAATTAGAAGCGATGTGCACGCAAAGCTTCTAGATTAAAATTACGTAGCAATCGTGCTGAACTGTAACGCCAGAAAAACGAATGCTTTATTGTCCGCAATGATTACACAGTTGTTGAATAGATATTCTATGTACAAAGGTGAGCATAATATCAAAGCATGCAGAGGTGATAGAGAGATTTAGCTTAATTGGGACTTTAGTAATAATTTATTTAATTGTATTTAAATACCAAAGGAACCGATTCTCGGTTAGTGGTAGTCTGGAGTTCTAATTGCAAATTTATCGTAGTATTTTATGTTTGCTGGTTTTCAGAAAATGTATCAAGTCCCATCTGGACTCCATTGTGTAACATTGTGTGTCCAAGTTGATGTAAATTAGAAACTGTCTCGAACAAGAAAGCTGTTTATTCGTTAAAAAAAACGAGTCGTACTTGTGACTATATTTTTTACTTCAGTATGTGTTTTTTTTTCTCATCCTGCTAAGCAAATACCTTATTGTATCTAGTAAGCTATGAAAATTACATAACGAAATATAAACATAAAATCATAAACGCGAAAGGGGCTTCGATCCCCGAAAATGAGAGCGATCAATTCAAATCAAGCCCCTTTAATTACTGACGAGACACTTATTGGACGGACGGCAATTTCATTTTTTTTATATTAAGACTACCAGGAAAACCCGTGGTAACATTTTGTGGGTCATCTCTAACCATTGTTACTCGACTAGCTACCGAGTTTCTTTTTCATTAAAAAGTCTTTAGATGAAATTAAAGTCGAAATCCAATTAAAATATTAATATGTTTTGTGGCCATGGTGAAAAATTTTTTTTTTTTAAGATCACATAATGCTCTGTCGTTCCTAAATCAAAGTATGGTGTGTAGGTACGTACAGATTTTGAAACTACTTCCAATATCTCATGCCATATTGATGGTTTCTGCGTATTTGTAATGTTAATTTATCTAACGACACGGTTTATAAAGTTAATGTAAAGGGTCTATTTTATCTTCTCCATCACCGCAAATTACCATTTCATAAGCAAAAAACATCAATATTGCATGAGATGGGCATAGAACTTAACAAGTGACCTCAGATAAAGTTTACTTCAATGTTGGCGACGCGATCCATCTCACATGTGAAAGCAGTATAATTTATAATGTTTTACTTAATAATTATGGAATATAACCTCACTACCATAAAGTGTCTTGTCGTTAGAAGAGAACGAGCTTGCAGTCAGTAATTAACAAAACGCATTAAATTCAAACATATTGAAGGAAAATATAAAACGACAGAGTATAGTATATATATATTATATAGTAATAGAGTACAACAAGCATAGTGCTTCCTCCGTGGAAGCACTATGCTTGTTGTACTTTAAAGAGGACACATATTTTATTGGACAAAAGAAATGGTTTTGCGTTTAAGTTTCTAAAGGCGTATCCGTCAAAGTAATAAATTGCGCGGCGGCCATAAATAAGCAAATTTTGACAGCTAGTGCGTATTTAATGAAAACAGTTGAGTCTCTTGGTCTATTCGCCTAATGGATTCACTATCCAGGTTAAGTGGGGCGTGTTTTCAATTCCTCGCATCTCTCGGGTCGAGGTCAGTTGCTCGCCGCACGTTTTAGAGCACGTCACATCTCGTTGAACCAATTTGTTTATATCGAACACTTTAGCAGAAGGATCACGAATGTACAGAGCACTCAAATTGAGTATGTCGATATTACGCTAATATACATAAATGTATAATAGATTAGAAATTTGTCTATCATAGATTAGAAAGTTGTGCTCGTGTTGTGCCCTAATTGTGGAATTCAGATAAGTATCACCTGCATTGTTTCAAACAAAGATGGCATACTAAAACTACTTCATACTTTTTTTTTACTTCTAACTAAAATACACTAGAAAACTTTATTTTTTAAAATAAAGCAACTAGGTACGAAATTATATAAAACAAATGAATCTGTAGAATCACAATGCTACAACTTATAGCTGCGACGATCGCGTAAAAGCGATAGTGTCATGTGTCACACAAATAGTTATCTCGTGAAAATAGCATCTAGTTTATGGTGTTAAGTGTTAACTATCGATATCCGCGTTCCAAAGCTGTCAGTGTAAAATATTCCAAAACAATGATGACACTGACAGCTCTTGAACGCGGTCTAGATGTGAAATTCGCCCTAAATCACTTTTTATTTCTTATTCACTCAAGTTAGTATGACGTCAAAATAAAGATGAGAATGCGGAGAAAGTTCCATTATAATTAGTTCAGTGGTCTTGTTAATTACTGCCTCCCACCTACATCCTGATTGACAGGACCTAAAGTTTATTTTGTCTCATTATTTCATTTCAACTTCTCATAATTCCAGTTATTTCTTTCTTTGTAGTTTTTATTAGATCTCATTTCTTTGAAGTAAACAACCTGGTTATAATATAATAGCCCCGTTTGGGTGAACAAAAAAAGAAAAACTTTTGACAAATAAGCTCTATGTCCGATTAATTGATCGAAATAGGGAATTTCAACTTATCGTAGGTATAACATTAAATGGAGAGCACATACCAACGTTTTGCTTGGTTTTATTTGGCTTGCTTACAATAACTCAATAATGCGAATCGTAAAGTATATGTACCTATAGGTATTGTTACGTGCCATGTATTGTTTTTTTTTAAACGTTTCCCGTCACTAGGAATTTCTGTTGTTTTGTGGATGCGTTTACAAACATTTAAAGTCACATACACAAACAGCCAGACCCGGAACAACTACTTGTAGGTCATACAAATAACTGTTCCGTGCGGGAATCGAATCCGCGATACGCATCGCAGCAGTCAATCGCCGTGCCGTCAACAACAAAATTTCGTAGCCTGTTGTCAATTAAAGAACAATTTGAAGGTCTACTGTCATTCGCCTAATCAGAATACATGATTACATATTTATAACATAATGGACCCTTATACACATGTGCAACTAGATCACTTCTTTGTAAGGTTAGGGATTATATGGAAAGCTATGTCCAATTGTGTGCTAATAAAATAATCATGTTAGGTACTTGTCGTGATGGCTATATTATACAAAAGATGCGGTTCATGAGGAAAGTCAAAGGAATGTTTTCAGTATACTTAACTTAATTATTCTTATAATCTCATAAAAGCAGTGAATTGAGTATAGCATGGCCACTGAATAAAAACAAGAAATCGTAAACTACATTCACGTGAACAAAAAGTATGTTGGTATTTGAATAGAGAGCGTCCGAACAGCGACGCTCAATCTTTGTCATTATTGTAGCAAATTAATCAAAAGTGAAATTGCTTACCGACTAATTTGCGAACCACTATCGGGCGTTTTAATCGTTGTTTTCATACTCACAACATAGACTAGATGAAGTAACGTTTCGTATAATGATTAAATTTTAAATAGTTGCTTTAAATTCTATTGATCTTCATTTCTGCTTTAACTAAAAATCCATAAGTTCGTATTAGTGACGAATAACCAGTTTTTTCTTATAAATACATTCGAATGTAAAACATTTCCTTAAATACACATTTGTAGAAGATAAAACTAGAGCACGAACGTACGCGCACGTGTTGATCGGAACAAACAAATTATGTTAAGCTTTTGTGTTCTGTCCTAGATAAACGATTCGTGAATACAAAAAAATGTGCTTTAGTTAAATTGACATTCAAAAGAATGATCAGTCAAATCAAACAAGAAACGACCTAGGTATATACCGTATGGTCAAATTAATTTGGAAACGAACCTTCTTGTCTGGTCAAAGTCATTAAATGATTAGAATCTAATCTGACCTCATATTAATAATATCCTTAAACCAGTACTGGACTGGTTCTCGTCAATAACATTGAATTACAACGTCTTAAAAAATATAATTAGTATATTTTTTAATTTTTATAATAATTATAATTTGCGTTAGTAAATCTGTCTGTTTATAATAAGTAATGCCGGCAGCATTTCTTTTAATTTGGAAGAAGCCCTCGACGTTCAACAACACTACTATGACGTTTGCAAGCGCCACTGACATGATGATGCGTTGACTACGAAATTAATAATATTATAATCACTAACTTCTAATTTGTATCTTGCATACACTCTTGTTTTAAGTTTTCTGTAGCATTTTAATCATCTTCACCGTGTGAAGAGAACCTAACAACCATAACACTTCTAACAATCTGAAATCTGCAAGGCTAAAAACCGCATGCCCAGTTCACAACACACGTCACAACATACGCGGCAATATTTCGCGGAGTACCTCCAACAATTTACGAGGAAACGAGCATTTCGCAAAACTGATTGCAAACCGTCGAGATTGGTTCTCGAGTGTGGCGTGTCTAATTTATCACAAATGTGCATCAGTGTAACAAGCGAGGATCGGCGCAGATCGCAGGCCATCGCGTCACGCGTTCTAGTCTGTACACCATCGACGCCACCGGATTGCGGGTGTCAATCCTGACCGGCGCGGATCGCAGGCCGTCGCGTCGCGCGTTCTAGTCCGTACGCTACCGACGGCGACGCCACCGGATTGCAGCTATCAATCTCGATCGGCGCGGATCGCAGGCCGTCGCGCGTTCTAGTCCGTACGGCACAGACGCCAATGGGTTGCAGGTGTTAATCCTGATCGGCGCGGATCGCTGGTCGTCGCGCGTTCTAGTCCATACGCCACCGACGCTACCAGGTTGCAGGTGTCAATCCTGATCAGCGCGGATCGCAGGCCGTCGCGCGTTCTAGTCCGTACGCCACCGACGCCACCGGGTTGCAGGTGTCAATCCTGTCGCATAAATAATGCTGATAAACTTCCCGCTTTCCACTGAATTATGTCTCGTACACGTCGTAAATACTCACGCACATTTGTAATTCAAAATTTTTAGATTTCAACAGAGTGCAACGTTATAAACGTTTACTATTTAATAGCTCTGTTTTCGAGCTGAGATTAAAGTTGGAAAGTTGTTGAGTTTATAGTTTTACATTATGTACATAATGCTCTCAGTAACTTTATGATATCCTAGTAAATATATAATTTCATTGGACGGACATGACATTATTTTCTAAGCATTTTCAAACGAAATGCAGCTGTGATTTGTTTTAAACGTCTTAAAGGCCCTTTGTATTCGCATTTCAGAGGACTGAACTTTCTATGGCTACAACTGAGAATAGCTAATAAATCATAAAATTTCAAGTGTGCACAATTGAAATTGCTTCAATGGGCAACAAGTTATAACAGTGAACAATATACTTCCTATTAATTTATATTTGTCCAACAAATAAAAGATATCGAAATGGTACCTACCTACCTTTAATAACGATGTCAATGTTGAAGGTAGTACCTACAAATCAGTCAAAATTGTATAACATTTGGTGTTATACAGTTACGCTACGCCAGTAGGTAACAATTTTGAATGCACAGCTAGATTATGTAGTTTGATGGATTTATGTTTTTCAGTAGTGTCTGTAACACTATTAAACAATTATGTCGTCAAACAACAAAACCTATCCCTATGCAGAGCAGCGAATTCCGACTGGGAATTCGCTGACAATTTGAAGTCACGTTAGTAATATTAATACATTAAGGGCCGGTTTTATGATCCGTATTTAACTCAACCCTTAGTTAAAAATACTAACTAATGGTTAAATTTTGGCAAAAGTTTCGATTTGTTCAACACATTTTCCGAAAATTTTCATTTTTAACTAATGGTTGAGTTAACTACAGATCAAAAAACCGGCCTTTTCTGATGTCCATACAAAAGCTTTATAATGTAAATTTTATTTCCATAATTTTAGTATTCCGCAGCTTTGTATATCTAGTTTGTTTTGTCAAGCAAATTACAATAAATCTTTTGCATTCAATGTTGTCATATTCGACCAAAAGTGAAGGTGCTATAATAAATCTGTGTTGTGTTATAATAAATCTAGTCGCTATCCGTGTAGTGTGTCGTTTGGGCTTACAAATATTTTCGCTGAGTGGTACTAGAGCTGCGCGGACGCCGCGCGCCGACCCGGCACGGAGCGCAGAGTGTTGTAGTGAACTACAACAGGGATTGCAAACATTTTTGCATTTGAGTGTCACTGAATCGAAAAAAATAAATTGTTTCAGACGTGCCACTGATATCTATCTAATAGACAAAATTAAAACAAATAATATTCTTTTAAAATCCTTCACGCCCATTGGGACGATCTTTTTAACGCAAAATTGCATTCTACAATCAAACGTACCTAGAATTACTGTCGTGGCATGTGTTCGCCATCCCTGCACTACAAGAAACCTAGTTAAGTGAGAGTGCATATTATGATAAATTGTTCGATCATTATGTATTCTCTCACATTATTTACAACATGGCACTGTAGGTCGCATTCTTAACTGTAATGTAACTATTTGTCTTTGCTAATATGTTTCGGGAAAGTTTTTGAATATTGGTGTCTCGGTGGCGAATTACTTTTAAATATTAACTACTATTTAATAAGAAATACTTAGTATGTAACATAAGACCTTTCAGTTCAAGGGTGAAACATACTTACAATATATGTTTCCCAAAAAGTACAAAAGGAACCCAAGATCAAAGATCGTTCAACTCGAATCCAGCCATGAACAAAGTTTAATTTGAAAGGAGTATTTTGCTGCTATTTTAAAGTTTCTAGGTAAACAGGAAGTGTAAACAGATTCAAAATATTTCGCTAAGAGACAGGAGGAACCTGAGGACTTCAAGGTTCTTACAAAAGACCCTCAAATATTACTGATACACAAAGTAACTACGTCATAAAGTTAAAACAAATATTCGTTTATCGTGCAAGAAGCATTTGTTAGTCGTTCATTAATTACAGAGTTACCGTTACCGTATTTGAACTTAACGATTTTATATTTTTTATGTTATTAAACAATAAAAACTCTAGAATTTTAGATACGTAGGTGGGCACATAACTGGTAAAATTCTTATTTCATAAAGTAAGCAGTAATACTGCATTTTGTAATAAATTATTCAACATTGCGGTTCGCAGTCTTTAAATGTCAATATGTAGAGCACTTTAAGAAAGAATATTAAATAAAATGTGGTTTCACTTAAAACCTGCCGCCATTACCTTGATAAACAGCCACAAAGTATGAACCCTTCAATTAAAAGGTACATTCAGGTTTGGCAGCCACGCTGCCGTACTGCACGCATGCTTTTTCTTACGAATTTTAATTTGGCTATATTCATTACGAAAGTTCCATTGTAAAGTGCTCGGGCGAATATCAATTGACATACCATTTTTTACACCAGTTTATGTAGAAGACGAACCAGGAAACCATATAAGGGCGTATTAATGTGGAAGAAGACAACCTAATTAAACTATATATTCAAGGAAGTGATAATTTAAGATTTTAATGTGGGGACTAAGGCTTTTAATGAAACCCATCCACTTGAATGTTGATATAACCATAAATGTAGGAATGATTCTACTTTGAGAACAGGAAAATAATTTAAAGTATTCCAAGTGAAACAACAAACGTGAGGTATTACTTTTAGACAACATCTACTTTCTTTGTGAGAGAACATTAAAGCGCAACATTTTAATAGCAAATTATAGTGTACAAAGTTCGATTAGCCATAATCTAAATAAGTATTATGACGTGGTGCATCCATTGTGAGTTCTCACCTGGCATGAATGACTAAAATTTCGGTGCTTTCTGCCCTCTACCATCGGATATACTAAAAAAAAACAGGACAAACAAAGAAAACAAAATTGTTGGAACCAATTTAAAAAGCCATTAACAACGCGAATAACGATCTCTAGTTTATTGATTTAAATTGCAAAAGAGCGCGTCACGTGGTCGGTCGCTGTGCGGCACAGTGCGCAGGCGCACCGTCTTCGTCGCTCGAGCTTTAATTGGCGGACATGTCCGGTATTTTTCGTCATAGGCTCGGATGGCCTGGGACCGGCCTAACATTTGCTAACCCAATTCACTAGCTGTACGAGTACCTACATATCGTAAATGCGAGAAGTCGAACACAATAGTGTAGTCTATAAACGTTGATAGTCTGAGCGCACTAAATCTTTTAGTACCGATCTATGTTAATCGATAGGACATTAACAACGGTGCGTCGGTAATGGTCAGTCCTGGGACACGGCGTGCTCAAGGCTGCGCTCGGTGAAAGGATTCGTCGTGTATCTGGATCATCCCGACAGCGACATCCGCGAGCCGTGCCTCTGCCTACGCGCAGCCGGCAAATAGCACGAACACTGCTTGCGCTAATTTGTAACAGCTATTAACAACTGATATTAATATCTTATTAAAATTTTGAACTACTCTTCGACGGAAGCATGTTTGATATAAATGTAATCGTCCTTTCCTGTCATTAGAAACCATTTCTTATGTCCTAAGATACATGGATGCCACCCGGAATATTGATTAAATTTTAATGGTAGAGGCAGGTACTTAAAGTTTAATGACATATTATATGCAATAAAGCTACTTACGTCAATTATTATTTTATTCGGACATTTTGTAGCAATAGTTTTTCTAAAACATTATGCTTAACATCACTAGGGTACGGTGCCCGAAAATTGGTTCAGTATAAATAGATACATGAAGCCTGTGAATAGTAATTATTAGTGGTTCGCTCGATGTACAACACGGGCCACATCGACACCGCCGTGGAATATGCAAATGATGTTAAACTGCAGCTTACGAAACTGCTCCGGCTCTCCGAGCGATAGACGTGATAATACCTATAAATAAGGACAAACTATTAATGGTGAAATAAATTGATGTGAGATCACGATTTGAAAATTATTAACCTGAAGTCATTTACACCGTGGAAAGCGATCTGTGCGCTGTTATATGCACACTTACCTACTTATGGGACACGACCACTGCTTCTGTAGACATACTTGCTAACTTGGAAGCTGTTTATAGCCACGTCGTGCTAAGATATCCAAAGTTGGGATACGCGTGAACTCTTAGTGATCGAAATCGAAACATCCCTGTTAGTATTCAGGAAAACAGTACAAATCAATGTATAATCCTTTGTATAAATAATGATTCTTTTTTTGTCGATATAGTAGAAGTAGTTCAACTCGTTTCAAGCTGTCTTATAAATTTTATAAATAAACTGTAAAACATTATCGAATGCAACATTAATCACAATTTTAATTTATGTTGATGGCAAAGTTTGCATTGTTGCTAAAACTGGCTGGACAACGCCCCGCCTCAATCTATCTTTTGATTTACGTCATCTCATTTTTTAAAGCCTAGATAATAAAGCTTCTCTTCCGCCAGTATTTTAATCATGTTGTATCTGCAAAATTATTGGTAGGAGGCGTGCATATAAAAATCGCATAAAGTTCATTTATTAACTTCTGATTAGATTACATAGTAGAGATACCATTTCAATCATGTATAGATGTTTTCGGTGCATATAACGATCTAGCCTCGTGTGTTTGCAGTTAAACAGATGAGCTTCATTAAGATTCGTGCCAGACATATTGCTAGGCGCGATGTGAGATATTACTACCCGTTAGTAATTGCGAACCGAGATACAACTTATAACACGACTGTTGTCGGCTTATAATTGTATATCCATAACTACGTATCATGGGAAAAGTTCCCAAGCGCATCAGTGTACCATATCTAATGAAAATATAAAATAAAAAGATGCCCACACATAGTTCGCAAGCGTACACAATTTTTTTTTTGATGAATAAATACTGCACGAGCGTTAAAATAGGCAGCGGTTAAACAATTATTCCAAGCTTTCATAATGTAATATAATGTAAATACAAGTGAGTTTTTCATGTTTCCAATTCACATTTCGGCGAAAAAAGTGAGATGATTTATACATATAAAATCAAATAGATATGAATAACGTATTAAAATATTGCGGCTACGGTGATCAGCGTGGGCTCCAATCTGAATTTATTATATTATTAAATGGATATCATGCAGCGATTGCATTCGATTCGGCAAAATGCTAATCGCGAACGAAAAGAAACTGCATGTTTATTATTTATATTGAGTAAATTTAAAAAAAAATAATTTAAAAAAAAATAGTTATAAAAGTTATAAAGTATGAGCTTTTTGAAATTGTGTAATTCACAACTTGGTTATTTAAGTTCATATAAAAGCCATTGTAGAAAATATATTTTTGAAATGGAGTTTTGCCGAATTTTAATTAGGTACTTATTTAAAGAGAACAATGTGTGGCCGGGAAATCCCTTACGCAGAAGTTTTCATCTTAACAAAAGTACGTACGTAATGTACGTAGTAACATACATACTCGTATATTGTTGGTATCTGGTCATTATACATTAAAATTATATGTGCAATGGAGTTCTTACAAACATTAGCGTTTATGCACGCTATAATTTTACTTCCCGAATGGCAAGTAACAAGTTGCAACAACTCGTTTATTTATACCGAGATCAATACGTGAACGAATAATTACATTGACTTTTGCTCTCGGTTATTTTATAATAACAAAATCCGGAATTGCTTATTGTAGGGTAATGAGTATACAAAACGTGGTTTTCTTTTTATTTCTAGACTAAATTTATTTCCCTCTATGTAGGCACTTTTTCAGCAATCGTTAAAGCAGAATGTATTGTAACTGCTACATTTAATATAATTGTTGTAGGTATCACTGTGCTGGTTCACCGAATTCTTTATTGCGTGACGTCAGTTTCTTAGCGCTAATCCATACAAACATCTTCTCATACATTAACCACAGACGATTGCTGTTGCATTGCTTTGTCAGACGTAACAACTGATTATTAGGGATCTGTATACTCCTCAGAAATAATAGCTAAGAAAAAAAAATAGAAATCCGGTTGATATCCGGTTCGGTAGTAGGTACTTCACACTTTCTTAAACTAACTGCATTGCGTGTAAAAATCTAAACCTACCTTTACTGGTGGCACTTCGTATGTATGTACTGTTAAAAAATTTAAGCAAAAAAGAATGCTCACTGACGTGCAAGAAGTATCAAAGTGAACCGTGACATCCAAGCCCGACTGGGTAATTTAATATTCGTAAAACTATCCGATAAAAATAACAAAGCAAAACTGCTCCAGGTGCTACTTTCGTTTTCCAGCCACTTATTGACCCGCCTGTCAAAAGCTTAACGCCAATTTGCCTCTGTATTATATTAGCACGCTTCGCACATAATCGAACGTGCATGTTAACTACCAATTAGTCAGTATCTTCATTTATTTTCACCACACAAGAGAAGCTGCGTCTGTCAAATGTTAACTGCCTTTTTTGTCTAGACATCAAAATGTCGTCGTTTCAAGATCTTTTCAACGCGACCTTTTCATTCCAAACAGTTTCTTATTCTAAATTGATTTATCAGGCGAGCACCGACATACATTTTTAGGTACCTAATGAATAATAAGAATTGCGTACCTATTTATAAAAGTCATCTAGAGATAGTATCTACGTGAAGTTAATTGGTTCTATTGAACGTCTACGTCACTGTTTCCTTGTTTAATTTAACTGCTTAATATGGATAATTTGGAGAATTAACTTTTTAATTTAGCGGGACATGTTCGACTTGGTGTGACCTTATTATTATCGGGAAAAAAAATACGTAACGATGTGTTTTATTCGCATTCCTGTAATTTTTACTGTTAGAGCTCAAACTGAGACAAAAACTGTGTGCATTCCATAGTAGTTTAAACGAGGAGGACGCTTAAATTGAGCGGAAGCGGTTTCGTTTTATTTACTTTTAACAATATCGATTTTTGTTCTGATAATGTCTGCGGAGGAACCTACTCACGTAAATAACAGTGATTAAAACACCATAAGAGAGTGAAGGTACGTTCGCACGAAACCAGATCGAACCGGATCCAAATCGGAGGGAGCGTTTTCTGTAACTGGAGCAGACGGCCGTCTCGAATATCGCCCCTTATGTCGATAATAAGATTTTCTTTCATACGCTGCAATACAGTAGTTTCTCTTTTTTGTGAGTGCACCTGTGATGTAGGCCAATCATGGCTTATTTCAACACGAGCTCGTGATTGACACTTATCTCACACAATATTGTCATATGCAGATGAATACCACGAACGTTTGTTTTGATTCTTCTATAAGTAAATAGTTTGTAGCTATTATTAATCATTATCAAAAATATCGTTGCATATATAGTGATATATTGTAATTAAATTAAGGAAACAAACCCCTCTTAATGGTCTTTTAATAAGTACTTGAGATTTTTATCTTTAGTAATTAATGTGTTTTATAAGTATACAGAATTAAAGTTCATCGCTGGAGTTCACGTTAGTGTTATTTTGTTTGAGTAAAATTAACTACATACAAAAAATGCGTGTTGTTTTCTTTTAACTTAATACATGTTACGTGACCAGTTTTAGAAGACGAACCGTTTATCTAATTTGTTATAGATACCACTGGCTTATTTATTTAACGATCCCAGAATTGATGAGCTAATTAAGTTCGTGAATCGAACCCACGAAATCAGCTGCATTGCGTAACGTAGTCTGGTCATGTGTCCAATTAGCGTGAACCGCTGAGTTGTTCTCTAGGACAAAGCGGTCATCTCAGTATAATTTTGGTTCCTAATCGAGCTAAACTTGAACGACAGGTCGGCACACCCGCTCATAGAAATGCTGAATCTAACAGTCTAATTCATTATTCTTACCTAGCGATTGTAGACATCAATAAAACATCTCTTATTTGGTAACACATAAGTATACAAGATATCGAATAGAAAGCTAGATGTTTTTATTGTATTCAATATCTTAATAAATTTTGGTTTTATTCAAATAGACAACACAAACAAACGGGACTAGAGTTATGATTTCTCTAAAATATTTGTTGTATTGCTACTCTAGGCATCTGCATACAGGAATAGATATCCTAAGTTGTAATAGAGGCTGCAGTAAAAGGGCACTGTCCTGACTGTGCTGTCAATAAGTGACATGTAGCTACGAGTTACTGTGACATCACAGTGCATTAAATATTCTCAATCGTTGAAATCTATCTTAGCAACATTAGCATGTGTCCAATCATTTGAGTCGGTGTCGGCGCAGTTTTCGCGCCGCGTGGGAACTCGAGCACCACTATCCGATATAAATACTAACCATATTTTACGTCAGAATTCGACGCACTCTAGTTGCGCGTAAGCAAGTAATCTCCGCCATTAATGTCACGACTAGATTGTGCATCCTTGCGTAGCCACCGGTCTCCCAGTTGCCATAAATCAGTGTGTAAACCGCAATCGACCTATATTGGCATTTATAGCGGTCGTATACTACTGACTCGGACATACGAGTAGTACCGCCACGTTTATTATCTACCAGATTAATTGTTTGACAAGATTTCGAGCATAATTAGCACCGGTGTAATTGAATTGCAAAAATATTTCATCAAACCTAACTTGCCTATTTAAATTAGAGTTAATTCGTGTGTGAAACCTCAAACGCATTTTCAATCAATGTGGAAAATTATAAAAGTATGCCGTTGATAAACGAGCGCTTAGAAACATTGACTCGGGTGAAGATGGAGAATCTTCGGAACTTAGAAATACACTCGTGGCAAGCCCTTTAATTGCATTAACCGCAATTAACCGCGTGTCATTCGAGTTTATAGTAACGCCCGCCAACAGATCAGTACGCAACGTTAATTTCACTTTTACTAGTAGGTATCCGACTCGTTATAATAATCTGGCATAAAATTGCAACAGTATGAGAGATCAAAGGCTGTTCGTACGCAGCAAGCGGTCATCTTCTGCTCAAATGTCAGAGGTCGTGCCGCCGCCGCCGGCGACGCGCTCTGGTATGTGGCCGAGCCAACCAGCTCCCATTTACGGCTGCCTAGCTAATACCAATTGATATGAAACAGAGCGACAATTATACAAATCATTCCTAGCATTGTGGATCCTTATGTCATGAAGATACCAGTTCAAAGCTATTAAAAATGTTAGCATTGTTAAATGTCAGCTGATGATGATCAATTGATCAGTAAAGAATAAAAAACATCATAAAGAAAATTAAGAGTTTTACGTCTTACCGTTAATATCACAATGATATGAAGATAATCAAAAGTTTACTCAAGTTAAATTAATGTTTAGTTACTTATTACTGGATACTAACATTTGAAGTGCTTTAGGATTCAAAGAGTTACCTTCGAAAATAATTCCTGGCTATCTCATTAATTGAGTATTTCTTTGTGTTCAAATAATTAAATTGTAAAAATAACAACGTAATCAATTCGCAGTCACACACAATCATAACATCGTGCTGCACGTCGAACGTCGCCTTGAATTGCAGAGAATGACCAGCGGCGTGTTCAGGTTTATTTCGAATCAATTCTATGTAAAACGTCCAATTAAAACCGTCACAATGTGGTCGCGGCTATCGCGGTCCGATCTGTGTCGATCGCGGACTCGCTGGCCGCACTGGTCGCAGCGCTGGTCGCTCCGCGTAACACTTGGATCATGCGCTGGATCAGTCCCGGCTCCCCGACTAGTCATTATCGTCACATCGGAACTTCACAGTTAATTGTCCGCATATTTTTGTTGTAAATACGACGCAATTTGTAGACATCGTTCGATAGCTCGCGGAGATAAAGTCGGCCATTGTAGTTGCGATATTGAGGCCGCTTATTCGTGTTAATTAAAGATATCGAACTAGATCTACGATACCGATATGGAGTGGACTATTTTATAAACCGACATGCATTACTTTTGTTATGTATAAAATATAGGTAGTCATTCCAGAATCGACAGAGCTATTGTAGAAATAAAGTTGTAACTAAACATAATACAAAAAGCTTATTACGACAACATGTCCACTGCGTATATATATTCTTCAATTCATTTAAGAATGCTTTTAATAGATATCGGTTCATAAATCTTTTAGGAGCATTAATTACTTGCCTGAGATGGCATGATGGTAGAAATAATACAAATGGGTATAAAATGTAATGGGTATTCGCGCTAACGAACATTGCGATTTGAGATTTCTAGATATATAAGAGGTAAGGTAAGGTTTCTCCGCAGCTCTACCTTATTAGTCGCATCAATAGGTAATAGAAATGTTATTAGTAACGTGTGTATACGTAGCCGGGTCTTCTTACTTCAGACCACATTCCTGACTGCCGGTAAAAACTCGAAACAGCCTACGAGAACAAATTAGAAAATATCTTGAGCTTTTTTCTACATTAGCTTTTTTCCTGTGAAAAATATGCTTATGAAAAAATAATAATTGAGAATAACAATATAAGAGATATATAATGTTTGTATAGCAGTTAATGTTTGTTGGTATCCATGGCCGGAGTCGGCGCGGGCGCAGTGTGCGTGGCGCAACCGCGCTCGTTAACCCACATGCACCGCACCGCGCTGCCACTGCTCAATACAAAGTCATCAAATTCACATCCTTGCTTGTCGGTAATACTGGTTTTAACTAATTACTCAATTAGTTGAATAACCAATTCGATTACTATTGTTGTATCAATAAGGTTAGATTTACGTCTACCTGTGACCTTCGAAGTCAAATTACAACTTTGACACAGGTAGGTACCATAAAACAATCTAGGTCAAGTAAAGTGGCCATTAACTAACTTCATGCAGCTGCTGTTTTCTCAGAAGGTACCTATTCTCGATTTAAACAGAGAGAATCTAAATTAATTTAAAACAGAAAACTTGTGTAGGTATAACGCTAAAAGGTGACCAAATTTTTTAAATATGCAAACACATTATGCCTACAAAATGGCTCGCTAAACTATTTGTTGCCGGGTTGCGAATACGAACCCGAACCAATGGTAATAATCGACGCTTATCGGTTAAGTTAATAGCGTACGATGCTATTACGAGACCAGATTCTCAGAAAAACCACTGCGGCGACCTTAGCGCGGGCAGCTTTAATGGTTACCTGCACCTTTACCTACCAAAGCCTGGGATTACCCACTACTAAACTAAACGTAGACGTACCGGCAATTTAACCCAATATTTTTAACTTTATGATAGATACTTATGCCTCAAGAACCATCGACCATGTTTCCTATAAGCAATTTAATATTAATCTATCGCTCGGAACGTTCCACGATTGTGAAATAGGGTTTAAGTAATGTCAAAAGCGCTATTTTTAACAGTGTTAGTTGCACAACAATTTCGCATGTTAACTTAGTGTTTCGTTTAAACTAATGACAGGCTGTACACAATTTAGTACAGTTAAAATATGTTTGTGTGGCAATGACGTAAAGTACTGATTGAATTTAGGATTTTACGAGCCGCTCACAAGAGACTAAATAGATTAATTTATGATCATCACTAAGCTAAGCTTACTTCATTGCACAGCGCTGGTACGCTGCTAGTTAATCAACAAAATAATAGGAAATCAGCAGAAAATATAAACTTAATAGTTATATCCATTTTTATTATTATTATCTAGCGCAGTTATGCTGGGAGAGATTTCTTTAGAAATAAGCATCACCTTTGTACCAATGTTTCTTCTAGTCTGGTGTGTGCATAATAATACATGTATTTTTCTGTGCTATGTCACTTAAGTAGCATGTAAACCTAACTGCATGAAATAAAGGTTTTATAATTCCATACGTTATTATTAGATATTTTAACAAAATACACGAGCCCGAACTACTACAAACATTCAAACAAAAAATAACGTCATTGTTCTTAATTAAAGATTCGTTCTAGACTTTTTTATTGCTCACAAGTGTTACATTCCGTTTTGAAGTTAACAACAGTTATTAAGCACATTCGAAGACGTCACGATATTTTATTTGTTTTTGTAATACAGTGAATGATGTATGTATAGTCGGTAAAGAATGAAATTAAAGAGTTACCTACTGTTCCATCTACGTAATTAAGTATCTACTGGTACAAATCGGTTAATATCAAACAAATACTTTTTGTAAATATTTTACACACAATTATTTACACAGTGGTCTTGATAAATCCACTATGAGCAATACGTAGACACATAGTATATTATTGATGTCTGTAAACTATACAGCAAGTAAATAATATTTCGTCAAATATCAACGAGTTACCATTGTATCAGCTGTCAGATGAAACTTAATATCGAGTGTTTCGGTCCCTCGCGCTTGCTCCAATTCATCGTGTCGTTTGACAGACCTTTCTCATTTTACGACATGTATATCGAACACGTACGGAAACCTCCAGCGTTAAATATAACAGAACATAACAATTACACGTTTTAAACACTTTCAAATACGATACAAACAACGAAGGTTGTGGAAATTAGTATGATAATGTAGAAAGTAAAAATATTTAGACAACCACTAGAATTGCATACCGTGTGATGATCTCAACTCTGCTTTCATTTTAATAAAATTTAATGTTCAGTTTTATTATTTGGTGTTCGCGCTGAAAGCCGGCTTGGCTCGGAAAGCACTGCGCAGGCGGCGCGTCGCAGGCCCAGCGCGAAGGCGCTACGTGATGCCTGATAGGCGCGACGCGTGACTTGCTCGCCCTGGTTTTGTACAGGATCTAAAGACTCGGAGCGAACTTATTAATTTAACATTTAGATACGGATATATTCTGCTTTATGATATGCGATACCGACGCGGTATAGTTTCGTTACAACTACATTCCCAGTATGCTACTCTATTACTAGTAGATATGCTTAGCTATAATACTGTTGTCTTCGTTAAATGAGTCATGTTATTAACCTTTTTTTTTTCTTTTTTCCAGATTGACGTCGCTCCTTGACTTCGGACTGCATAACATCATGGATAATATGGTCAATTGCACTTACTTTGCCAAAAGCCTGGCTAATTAAGTTCTCGACCTACAAGAATAGGGTTGGGGTGAATAATGGGAAAAAGGAACGTACGGATCAAGTTCGCACACTGCATTGGTCCGCCGATTGACTCGAGCACGTTGGGCACGTCCGAGTAGCACCCCAGCCCACGCCCCGCACTCCCGCACTCCCGCACTCTCAGTTACCGACGCTCTAGCGGCTGCCAATAAAGTACAAGTCATACCGGGTTATTCACTTATTTAAATTTAGATATATTTATTGTAGTACAAAGATAAACTGAACACAAACATTGCGAGTTTGATGTAACAAAACTGACAGGAGAACGAACCGAGTTGTCGTCCTCGGTTGTAAATGAAACGGTAGTCATGACGGCCACTGCCCCAGAACTCTCAAAGTCGGATTTCTTTGATTTCGTGACGTCCAACGAGGTTACTGATGCCCAGTACAAACAACAGATGCGTTCTGTAAATGTGTTCATGGAATCACCCGACTCGAGGTCGAACCCACTGCTCTCAGAGGAGCCCAAAGAACAGAACAATAATAGCTTGCTGAGCGTAGGTGGCGCGCAAATCGGTGCCAACAGTGGCATGGCCACTGCCACCACTTCCACGACGCTACAGAGTTTCGACTCCATTTGGAACGTGGACCGCGAACGTGATCGCTTAGATACCACCATGTTAGAGGATCTCAACAAGTTTTATTGGAACCAGGAAAGCGATATTAATGGCACACATCCCTGCACAGACACGGCAATTTCAAATAAATTAATAAACAACACGGACGGACAAATTTACACACTGACTGTATTAAATCATGACATGACGGAAACCAGTTCGAATCGATACTGGGCTAAAGAAGAAGACGTGTCTATGTCTAGTCCAACTGACATAGAGCCGCACAATTCCTTAGATCTCGAATCCATATTAAATATGAACGGATTCCCCAATGACTTCAACCAAGATTTACCAAAAGTTGAGGGTTTCACTTACGAGGATGGTGACTCAGAAAGCCAACACGCTGATTTGAGTACTAGTGATTTAGTGAAAGTGGAACCCTACAGTTACGAAGAAGGTGAGTTTCAGAGTAGTGACAAAAAAGATGACTCGCATAGTTCATCTATACTCGTAACACCTGCGTTATTAGAAAGTCAAGTAGAATTTAATAACAATAATAATGATTGGAAAATAACGGATCAAAATACAGAATCGAATGAATCTTTGCTCAGAAGCGCATTACAGGGAAAAGCCTTTATTAGATATAGTAGTACTATACAAAAAAATCCTGCAAAAGTCGATGTTAGTAGTGAACTGAAACGAGTCATCGCGACAAATAACAACAAACCTGATGTACCATCAATGTACCAAGACAGCAAAGATGAACTCTTGATGGCTGTTACGCCACCTAATCGTTTAAATATATCGATATTATTAGAAGACCCCAGCAACTCTGTTGTTTCTAATGGGGAAAATCCATCATCGACGCAAAGTGTAGACGACATTTTGCTGTCACGGCTAGATACCAACTACCCGGAAGACTACGAAAAGTTGAAACGGATAGCAACGGAACTCGGAGAATCGATGCAACCGTTCTGTACCGTAGAACCTATTGACCCGACGCGAAGTGTCTATAACATACATCACGTCAACGGTGAACTAGTGACCATGATCCCTGCTGGGGAGGTCCAGCTGAACCAGCACTTGCAAATAGTGACAGCATCACCCACAGTGACGAGCACGAAGCCGGGAAATAGAAGATACAAAAAACCGCAGAATAAGAACCCGGCGCCAACGCCGCAAGCGCAGTCGGGGACGGCTATTCAGGCGGCTACCTCTACGTCGAATGGAGTGAGGAAAGAGAGATCTCTCCACTACTGCTCCATTTGTTCGAAAGGATTCAAGGACAAATACTCAGTGAACGTGCACGTGCGAACGCACACGGGTGAGAAGCCGTTCACGTGTTCGCTGTGCGGCAAGAGTTTCAGGCAGAAGGCGCACCTCGCCAAGCACTACCAGACGCACATCGCGCAGAAGACCGCCGCCGCCAACGGCGCAGTCAAGCCCAACAAGCAGAGGTAACGCGCGCCCATGCACCGCACACCGCTCACACCCCATTGATAGTCAATTGAACTTTATCATGGTGATATAATAACAAATGTATTTTCTTATAATCGATACTTAAAGGCTGAAAATATCACAGATGAATTTGGTAAGGTGCTAATAAAGTAATAATTTATAGAGAAATAAGACAGTTACGAAAGAGAGATGTGAAGGTTCTCGGCCGTTAATCTTATTTGTTAATTTGTATGTAATTCCGCCCGTTACCGTATACATTTTAGCTTTAGCTAAGAACAGATACTTTTAAGTGTTTTACAAGGTTATATAAAATCAACTTACATTGCATATTTATTAGTCATAAATACTAGTTTACGTTAGAAGTCATATTTGTAAACAACGTTATGCATTTGGTATAAGTAGGTAGATATCTGACGCTAGTTCCTTGATATAAGTAACGGCACCCCGACACGACGCTGCACGCTGGTACCTACTGTGGTTCGTTAAAGTGTTTGTTTAAACGGTGGATTATCGACAATGTGTCTCAAAGTAACATCAGATAAATAGTGAACAATGATGAGCATCGCTGGTGTTACTGGCCGCCGCGGCGCCGTAGTAATTTCTCCCGCTGTGCGACCGACTGAACTTTCTAAAAATAAAAATAAAAAAGACTAAAAGAACGAGTATTCAGAACCCAGCATCTTTCACCGCTAAACTATCGCATCTCTTCACTGTGCTCCTCTCGGTTTGAAGTGATTTTTATTTTTTCGAGTATGGCTGCACTATCATTCTTCGACATTTCTATTTACTTAGAGTTACTCTGCGATGTTTAAGATAAAGCTTTGTACAAAAAGTTGAATACTTGTGCTATTATTATAATGTACTCCTCGGAAATTGGAACGTAATAGCTTGTTCGGGACGGGAGGGACCATTATTCGAGTGTCCATATCGGACGACGCGACGCAGTGAACGGTTTCTCATTCCCTATATTACATCTTTCGCCTCATACTGGGAGAGGCCTGATTGCCCTCAGATTGCTATAAATTATAAATACAAGTGCTGTTTCAATCGCGGTCTTTAAAATGTGCTCCCTTTCTCGTCTAACAAATTGGCCTTTCTTTGTTCCGTCTGTGTGTTTATAACACAGGGCCTCGCCCTGTCATTATTTATATATACGTACCTAGATAGTCTCATAGACATTGTTTACCGTTGAACACCTATGTAAGTAATCATTTTATGTCTTCCCATTATTACCTGCCAGTTATTAGCCATGAAACAGTAATCTTGAGTATGAAAGTGCATGAAAGTACTGTGCATGCTTGCCTTCCACTTAGTGAAAGTAATTACCTAATACGAGTATAGACATCACTATAATCTGTTTCACTGACATTTTCAGATACCTTTCTATGCAGACAGGTTGTGTGCGCTCAGTTTGTTTCTTCTATAGAACTGAATGTTATCGTAATTTTCGTGACGATGTGAAAGAATGGTTTTCTTTTTATTTTCATTTTAGACTCTTTCATAGTAATCATGCAACATGTAGTGAATAGCCAGAAAGTTTTGTGAAAGCGCTTTCAGACCACATGTATTTTTTTTTTTTTTGTTACTCTTCTTTAGGTCAAATTCGCTAAATGGGAGAGTCAAAGTGCTAAATAATGATTATCGTCTAATGACGATGAATACTCAGTATCATAACGAAAATTAGTTAAATGAGTGTAAATTAACCAATTCTGCAACATGATAATAATATAATCAACATATTTTCTAAGAAACAGTTTTCTTTAGTAGTGGCAGTTAGTTCAATTTGGTGCCTATTTAGTACAACTGAATGTTTCTTTTTTCTAGAAAGGAATACTTACATGGTCACGGATACATACCTATGCAGCCATAAGTATTAGAGAAAATAAACGGTTAACCAGGCGATACAATAGTAAACAAAACTGAATGCTAATACAACTGGCACAAAAGTTAACTAAAGATATACTTTACTTAGTAGTCCCAGTATTTTTAGGCCATTACGTGGTCACTGATCAATGTATCTGCGCAGTACAATAAATACGTTAATAGGTTATATCATGTAGTGTCTATTACAATGGTTCAATTATGTACCTTGATTGAAATTAAACTACCGGAATTAAGGTCAAGTTTTAATATTTCGACCTCCGCACGTCAGGCGTGCGGTACCACACACAATGTCATTGCGGCACGACCTAGTCATTTTTTTCTATTAAACTATTCCATTAGAAGTGTATTGAAACTAATTTAGCTATGCTTAAAACTGCCTATCTATCCACTAACTTGAGAATATAAAATAACAGACCATAAGGTTTTACCTGTTTTACGTCTGAAACTATCATCTAACTAGAGATTTTTCATATCGTAAAATTGATCTTTTGCGTGAACTCGTTTCGTCACTCGGCCCTTCCGTCCACAAGCTATATGGAATACATAAATATCTACCTACGTCTATACCGATTTGTTAATTTTAGAAACGGCTTTACTAGCTCCGATAATAGCAACATATTTAATTATTTACACTTACCCGGGTACAAGAATAACCTTTAAAACAAACTGGCAATTTCTAAAACCCTATTATTAAACAGGAAGACATTAATAAAACAATATTGCAAACCAACAAATTAATTGAACTCAGCAGTTCGTTATAGACTTATAGAGATACAACTTATAAGATACAAATAAATTCAAAATTGGTATCTCTAATACCAATTTTGAATTTATTTGTATCTTAAATTACAGCTTCTAAAGTAATTTTATGTAGTATTTCTTCGTATCGGCTTTAACGTTGAACTAATTATAAGTTTGACGACATCTCTCTTAATCTGTTTTGAAACTGCCACTTTTAGCTTCTCTACTTACTTATAAATGCTAAGTTGCCGATATAAATATGCATCTTGCCAGTAGCAATACTGATGAACAAATAATGTTCAGTATTTAGCTATTTGTAAACGAACACTGCCCCTCGACGCTCCTGTGTGACTGTGACACTGCAAATATAAACTAAGTGTTTGCGTGGAAGTTACTTAAGTTTTTATAGTTCTGAGTCTCAACCCTTTAAGTATTTCGATTTATTTTTACAATAATTTTGTATGAACGCTTTATAAGTACGTACCTAGTTGATATGATTAAAGATGAAAGTTCTACAAAAAAGCTTTTGTCGATTAAGAACTACTAAATAATCATACTGACATATAGACAACAAATTATATTGCATCGCATTAAAGTTCACGCGGCACATCTTCTAAAATTATTTTCAGACTGAATTTTGTACCTACACTCGTCTCTTCGGCTAGTACGCGCATGTTACGAGTACTATGAAGCTTTCTATTGAGATTGTCGTAAATATGTTTAAAAGTATAAAATAGTTGTAAAGCCAGAGGAAACTCTTTAACAATACTCATTATCTTGTAAATATGTATCATGAATGAATTTTATAGAAAAGTTGACTTTGAAAGTAAATTTTATACTGTACCACTTGTATCTCATTAGATGGTATTTGAATAACTAGCGAATTTATAGTTTTAATAAGTACCTAAATAAGAAACATTGAGAGATTTACCAGATTACTTTAAGATACTATGGCTACCTTCATAAATTATGTGAGTGCATAAATGGTTGTTAATATATTCATGTAATATATTAAATTATGTTGGTTTTTGAGTACATTATTTTGAAAAGGTTTATTATTGAAAAGGATTATATTGATCGATTTTTATTGCATTTGTTCCTGAGTTGATTATTAGATTTTATTGATAATTATGTCTTGTTTATAAGGATCTATAAGTAATTATTGCATGAATAATTTAATTTGATATAGTATCGGAGTTGTTGTAAGGGAGACGTGGATGACTCGCTATCGACGATGATTTGTAATGTTCAATACTTTGTAAATACTGTTTATTTATTGATTTTGGTCGTGTTTCTATTGGTCATCTCTCGATTCACGAGGGTGTCGCTGTCAGCTCTTATTTCATTTTAATTAACATAAATTTTGTTAATATTCCACTCACTCAAACTGAAATTCTCAATAAATTAATAGTCGTAAGTAAGTTTTGTCCTGTTTCATACATATTATAAACATTGAAAAGGTTTATCTACGTCGCCTTTAAGCCGAGCCGTCCTGTACAATACTTCATTATTTATTTTTAGAATTATATTTTAAGGTGAAGAAAATATGAAAACAAAAACATAATTGTATTTTGATTAACCGGAGCTGTGATTTTTTGCTTATCTGTATATCTATTAGTCAGTGTGCGTGTGGTGCTTGCAAGCAGCTCACTGCACTGATTCAATCACCGAGGTCTTCCGAACACTAGGCGACACGTGCACTGCTACTGCGCTGCCTGTTCCACCTCTGACGAACGAGACACGTTTTTTTTTATCAGAACCTGCTTTTGTACCGCGAGTATATTTAGACATAACAAGACTATAAAGGCCTACGAATATTGCAAAATGGCATAATTAAATTTTGCATGTTAATCGACTGTATTGGGTTTTTTCCGTCGACCATTTAACTGAAAATGTGAAAGACAAAGTCATGATTTCGTGTTTCACATATTGACTAAAACTAAGTAAAAAAATCGATATTGAGATACCATAATTATAATCGACAAAATAAACGTAGAAAAATAACTGAAATTACTGAAACCCAATGAACAATTTGATTAAATTTGACATAAGTAACTTTTTAAAGCAAGGCAAGAGCATGGCGCGTGGAAGCCTAGTGTCAGACATAAAGTCAGATTAGATCTGATCACGTTAAATCAGTATCACACCGTAAGGTACGTGTAATATAATAAATGTAGCTACCATAATTTTTTACAACATTTACAGTTTTATAATGAATTTCTTATATTTTTACTTTCCTATGTTAGTTTGCTAATAAAATGTTTTTTTTATATAATATGACATTTTGTTTTTTTTTCCTTTATCAATATCATCGGCCAGCATGCTGCGCCGTGTTCAAATGAATCGAGATAGGGGCAGGAGGAATATGAACATCAACTTTCAACAACCGTCCACTACTGGACAAAGGCTTCTCTAGTCGCACGCCATTTGATATTATTGCCAATAGATATTATTGGCATCTTCACTCAAACTGAGGAGTAAACTAAGTACCTTTAATGCAGCTTGTATTATAAACGATGAGCTGGGCATTCAATGCATTTTTACCGATAGAATTGAAATCCAGTCGTAAACACCTCATGCATTTTGAAACGTATTTTAAGTCTGTACTAACTAAAGAGTGAGTCATTTTCACGTAAACTTTCAGAATATTTGAATTATGAAACTCCCATCAGAACTACGAATGCTTTCATTATGACCGTCCTACTTGGAAAAATATACGCTTGTCTAGGGTAGGAGGAAAACTGACAGTCTTGAACTGCCCGATTGCTTCGTTGGTCACTGATACTGGGCATATGGCCGTGGGTTCGATCCCCAGGGAGGGTAGCTACAAAGGTTTACTCCATTAAGAATTTCTCAGAATTCTCAGTCGCAGCCCGAATTCTGGATTTATGTCTGGTTAGTGGCAAGAGGCTTGCTACTTCTATTATATACCTACTCATAAATAGGACTTATTTAAACAGAACTGGCATTAGTGAGTGTACCTATGTGCACTCCTTTTTTGTTTTTTATCTTGTGGGTGGGAAATCATCAAATAACTTCTCCCGCTCTGGGCAGAGCGGGAGGGCGTGTCAGACTCTTACTGACTAAAACCCACCCGTGTTCCTTCAGTTGCCTGTGCCAGGGGCCACGGTATCCCTCTCGGACTTTCCCGCAACCCTGGCAGGCATCGGCCCTAGCGGACCCCGTCACTGATGCTGACATCTCTTTGAGGCGCGCGTGGAACACAACGCGCCATCGACCCGGGCCTGGTCCTTATCGAACGGCGAGCTGCCCATTGCTCGCCGTTCGCAAGCCCGCGCCTACGGTGGCCGGGAAACCTATGTGCACTCCTTCGGGGAACACAGGCTAGTTGTGTGCTAGTAACGAATTATTTTGGTAAGTATAGATATTGTCAATCTTCAGAGCTACCGCAGACGAGAATAAATCGTCAAGACCACTCACAAATCTTTACCTACGTGAATGAAACAGCGTCGTTTCCGGGCTTATCTCTTAGCTAAAGAAGTAAGTAATTGCACTCAAGATCAACAACTTTTAAAATAATACGTAGAAAGACGTATTTTTGCACTAACCAGGAAAAAATACGAAAGTTATTTTTAAGCTCAAATTATGTCTCCAAATGGGGTTTTCCGGTAAAACCACAAAACCCAAAAACAAAATAAAAATGCAGTGATTTATAGTTCGAATTGACACTACCAGCGTTATTTCTGGGCTTATAAATGTAGGCACACATCCATTTATCCGTACACTTCGGATAAACACAGTTTATTATAGATACATCCTAATCGTTATTTTAAATAAAGACTGAACCGGAGTAGATACTTGCGCCGCTTTACGAAAAAAAAGTACTAATCAAAATGTCTAGGGTACGTCCAGTCGTTACAGAATTATCTAAAGATACCTAGCTTGGTACCAGAATGGTCTTTAGGATGATGGTGTTAAAGAAGCTCTATAACCGTTTTTGATTATAAACTGGATACGGTAAATGTGAAAAACAAAAAAAAACATTAATTAAGTAACGAACAATGACCCAAATTTAGTGTTAATTCCAAACAGTTTACCGAGTTTAGGCCCTCACCGAAGCCATTGTGATAAAGGCATATATAAATAGTTTGCGGGTAGTCGACGGGCATTGTTTCTCGCGGTTCCGGCGCACACGCACCGACCTAAGGCGGTAATTAGTTCTATTGTGGACGGACCGATGCTATCGACGCCACAAATACTTCCGATGGATTTACGTACCTGCTTTCCACTCATTGTTTACTTATGTGCTCTTTATTAATCGCCTGTCGGTCCGCCCGCCGACCGACACAAAGAACATCGCGCCTAATTATTTTCAGTCCAACCATCGCTTTGTATAAACAATGTTTAACAAGAAACAACCTCTTTATATGGTCATTAAAGCATATTAAATTATAAAAAGGTGTAGAAACAATTTTAGATAAATAGTGTAGATAAACACCTCTTTTATTAATATACAAAACATACGCGCAATAAAATGGAGAGAAAAAACTGGATTCGTATCAATAGCAACAGGGAAAAGCGATACATAAGGGCAGACAACAATCCTTATAAAGTAAACAGAGCGATCGTACGAATTCAAAATAACTAAGTTATGAGCTCAAGAAAGCGGGCAAGTAAAACGGAAGTATACCGGACGACCTTCCTTCATATAAACATAGGTATCTGTCGACGGGCGCTCCGACGACTATTAAAAAAACAAGCTCATATAAATTCCAACATAACTTGTGTCCGTATGATATGTTAACGCATGAATGGAAAATATACAAATGTTGTAGCATACTTAATGTAAACAGACTTGTGAATATTGTGAGGCACTTCAACTTTCTCCGAGTGATGAGCCGTCAATCATCATAAGTTAGAGACGATTTTCCAGTTATCGCTTTGATATAACTTAATGCTTAAGTTCACATAGCCTCTTAAATTCAAACATATAAGGATTGATTGCTATACCGTTGAAAAACAGTAATTTTTACCAAATAAAATGACGCTTAATCGGTCTAAAGCGATATAGTGGAGGTTTATTGGCATAACCATATAGATCAAACTGATATAAAAGCCATCTAATGATGTCCTGCGCTCCAAGTGTTTTCGTATACTTACAACCAGTCTTATTGTTGCCGCAAAAACGAGTACATACGTTTTCGGAATTACTTGCAATCAATAGAGAACGTGGGAGAAAAGTTGCAAAATTCGACAATTGCTAACCAGTTAATTAAATATAATGATTCACGGTTAAATGAAAAAAAAATCATGACCGCTGTTATCCGGTTAACACTTTTACCTACTTTGTATAGGTAAGCCGCAGTTGAAGCCAACTAACTATTATTATTTCCAAAATGTAATATTGAAAGCTCTGTAAGAAACGAACAAATCTTTAAAATGATAAATGATACGCAGAGTGAAAACAACAGACAAAGTACGCAACGCAACCAGACGGCATTAGTTGGCGCGCTTACAGGAAATCGTACATTATGAGTGAAAACCGAGCATTCTGCATATTCAACTGAACGGTGAGGATACTCATGTCTAGTCACATGAACAGTTTGTAGTAATATAAATGAGTAATCGTCAATATTTTCTCAAGGGTAGTAATGCACCGGGCGGCGGCCTCGGTCCTATGTTGTTTGGGCGGCGCGCGGCGGCCGCGTTGTCCTTAATCATTACGTCTATTGCTCATTCCCATATTCTCATTCATATCAGGCATGGAATAAAATTGGAATTTCTTATAGGGCTCAATCAGACGTTGAGGCTGGCCAGTGACAATTGCTGGTTTAGCAATATAGTGTGGTTCCTAACAGTACTTATTCAAGGTGAACTGATCGAAGACCGTTAAAAATTGTTTTGACCTCTTAACCTTTTGCCCAAAATCTGATCTGTGTTAGAACTTCAAGAGTTGGTACTTAATTAAAAACAACAGTCAAAGAAGGATTTTTTTTATTGAATGAATTTGTATTATTTATGTAGAGTAGCACCTATTCATACACATTTTTACCTCATGTTGACTCGACGTCGGGACTGACGATCTCTAATTCGCTTTTTAATCCGCCTGTTACCCAGATACCTATCTATCATAAACATCGCGTTAGACATATATAAGCAGGTACTTACATTTGACTTGAACTCACGCGTCATCTCCAATCAAAAGGGTTAACCTTTTCACAGCGCGATTAGAAAACTGCTAAAGCTGATTTGTAAAAAATCAACTACAAAAATGAAGCTTTCATTAATCGCTCTTACTTTCTACTATAGATCTTACACGGAAGTTACATAGAGCAGAGATAAGTGGACAGTGCGCGATAACATCGCGTCTGTGTAGACTCCATAACAAAGTTAATTTATTGTCGTTACAGGAGACTCACGAACACTAAACTTACTTGACAATATAATGAAATTGCTAATTTAGCGCTGAAACCGATTCACAAAGAGTGTTAGTACATACAGTGATGTAACGAATATTCGCATTCGCATTCGCGAATATTCGCATATTTTTGCATATTCGCATTCGCATTCGCGAATATTCGCATATTCGCATTCGCATTCGCGAAATGATTGCGAATCTTTTTGCGTGTATAATTTTTTTAAGTAGGTAATAATAGTTGGTTAATATAAGAAAATCCAATTCCATTAATTAATGATTTACTCATGGTTATAATCACTATTCACACTGTAACCTCGAAATTCACTTGTTTTGTTTACGAAAACACCGGCGCGAGCGGAATGACACTTCAATCGGATGTGTTCGTTTTGACTCGGCTATTCTCGGAACGAAAAACAGACGGAACGCACTTCGTTCAAACGGGACTGCATGCCGCTAAAGTCACCAAGCCATAGACAAATGGCGCCAAATTTAAACAAAAACTGAATATTCGGATTCGCATTCGCATTCGCGAATGTTGGCAGCAGATATTCGCATTCGCATTCGCGAATGTCCAAAATATGACATTCGTTACATCACTAGTACATACTACATAGAGGTTAACATCAAAATATGCAATTAGTGGCTAACGTATTAGGAATTATAGTATCATTGTAATTCTGCCAATCAAATTAAATTAATAAAGATATAATGACGTTTATTAAAGTTTACTGCTAATTGTGTTAGTGATATGTCATTGCCCGTAACTAGATAGTAGGTTTAGTAATAGATGACTTCTGAAAATTGTTCTTCTTATTATGTTCATCTGGATGGACCACCCCAAAATGCATTCATAGGCGATTGTCATTTCATTCCCCAAAACTTCGAGAATCGATTAACTATAATTTTGTCACCTCTCAATAATTTTGTAGTCAGTCAGAATCAGAATCAGAATATTTATTTGTAAAACATAGGTATTTTCATAACTGGAAAGGCCAGACTGGAAAGGGCCGGGGCAGCCTTAAAGCGGCTCCTTCCCAATCTAGGGGGGCCAAACGCCTCCTGCCGGAGGCTCTACGCGGGAGTCGTGCGGTCCATGGCCCTTTACGGGGCACCGGTGTGGGCGCGTTCCTTGAGGCGGCGGCCAGCCCGCTGGTCGAACGCGCCCCAAAGGGTCATGGCCACGCGGCTGGTCCGGGGATACCGTACGGTCTCCGGTGAGGCGGCGAGCCTCCTTGCCGGATTACCGCCATGGGATCTGGAGGCAAAAGTCCTCGCGCACATTTGGGAGTGGCGCGAGGAGGCGAAACGCCGGGGCATAGCTCCGCTGCCGCGAGAAATCACGGTACAGCGGACAGAGCTCCGGCGGGATCTCAGGGCGGCATGGAGAGTGCGATTGTCGCAACCCAGCGCTGGGCACGCCACAATTGCGGCGATAAGTCCCCTCTTTGATGAGTGGCTAGAGAGGCGCCACGGCGTCCTCACCTTCCGCCTGACGCAGGTCCTCACCGGACACGGTTGTTTCGGGAGGTTCCTGTTCCGGATAAGGCGGGAGGAAACGCCCGGGTGTCACCATTGTGTCGATCGCCCGGAGGACACCCGGCTTGGGCGGAGCACCGCCGTGTCCTCGTGGAGGCGATTGGCGGTGGCGATCTCTCGCGTCCGGCCTTGGTCCAGGCCATGGTACGGAGCGAGAGGGCTTGGGAAGCCGTCACCTCCTTCTGCGAAGCAGTAATGTTCGCGAAGGAGGAGGCGGAACGCGTGAGGGAGAGGCAAAATTTGCGCCCTCACGCCCCTAGCCGCCGCAGGAGACGCCCTGGGCGTCGGGAATCGCAGGCCGATTCCCGGCCACCAGAGACGCGGGCTTGCGAACGGCGAGCAATGGGCAGCTCGCCGTTCGATAAGGACCAGGCCCGGGTCGACGGCGCGTTGTGTTCCACGCGCGCCTCAAAGAGATGTCAGCACCAATGACGGGGTTTGCTAGGACCGATGCCTGCTAGGGTTGCGGAAAAGTCCGAGAGGGTTACCGTGGCCCCTGGCACAGGCAACTAAAGGAACACGGCTGGGTTTTAGTCAGTAAGAGTCTGACACGCCCTCCTGCTCTGCCCAGATCGGGAGAAGTTATTTGATGATTTCCCACCCACAAAAAAAAAAAAAAGTAATTTTCATAAAGGTTGGGAACTATGTTTTGCCGTGAAGGCGTACAAGTATTAAGTAAAATGCAATTAAAAACTAAAATATTTAAAAACTAAATAAAACAAGATAAAAATAAACTAAAAAATATTGAAAATTATCATTAATAAAATCTGGAACAGTATAATAAAAATTTTCAATTAAGAACGAGGCGAGAGCTTTCTTAAAATAAGGGCATATTTTTATACCATCGGATAATTTTAGAAAAAGGTGTAAATTAATTTTAACAAAAAAAGCAGTCTCATAGATGTAGGTACATAACTGGCATAGTAAGTAATTTTAATTATTTAAAATGGGCTGCACAAGTTTCAGTACTTTCTAAACCACACATGGATTGAATACATCGTTTTTGTGCTTTAAAAAGCCTCTCTTTCAGTAGATTGCCCCAAATAACATATGGGTCATTTCACACGAGTTCACAGGTTGGTAGCACGCTCCATCCTTTACTCTCTTGGGCTGATCTTAACAGTCATGGTTAAAAATGTCAGTAACATATTCTTCGTAAATACGAGGGTCAGTGATCGCATCATAAATAAGTTTATTTTCTGCAAACTTATTCACATGCATTTATTTTATTCATATGAGGGAAAAATGCATCGCCATTTAGTTCTACATCACTTTGACTTATAGGTATGAGTTTCTTGGAGAATTATACGACACACGCCTCAGCAGTTGACGCCATTATCAAAAATAAACCTAATGTGGTATTCTAATTCAGATGCTTTGTATTCCGTACACGACCAGGCTGACAATGGAACTGAGTTTTTTTTTTTCAGAATTTCTGTCTTAAGACGACACTTTGTTGTCTAGACGTTGAAAAATATTTTTTTACAGAAAATATTTTGAACAAATTAGTCATTCGCAGTCCGCGTACATTTTAATTTACATAATGTTGAGTCATTAATCGATCGAGCCATTTAATCAAAGTAGTTTGTGCAAAGTTGGTCATCCGTGCAATGTGTATGGCATTTTTATTGTCATTTTACTCGTTTTATGGAAGCGGCTGTTTTGATAATGAAAGACAGGAAGTAATCGTGAGACAACTAAGGTTAAGCTTATGAAGTTACACACATTATACGATTATAATTGCTTTACTGAAGATTCAGTTACGTCTATGGAATTTCCAACGCACGTTGTCAGACCATTGACGTAGGACCTATACGATTTTATTTTTAATATCGGTTTATCAACATATTTAGCTGTATGGTAGGCCTAGGCCTAGGTATCAGCTGGCCTTTAGAGGTATCTTGAGGTAGTGAACGGCCTACTATACTAACATACACGATTTTCATTTCCTAGCGTATCATCTTATTTATTTATTTAACACTATAAGCACACAAATGTACAGAGGGCATTTTCTACCAGTCAACCTTTGGGTGATGCAGAGACAAACAGTGGCAGGTGCAAATTATAATGATATTTTAGGTTAAATAATTTTAAATAATATATAGACACGTATAAACTTATTTAGTCTATAAAACATACTATATAATTTAAATAATAACACTTGGGATGCTTAAATAATGAAAACGTTAACTACTATCAAATACAATGTCAAGGATAAAAACTAAAATATATTATTAAAAGGAGCCTTTAGGCAAGGTTCCGAAGATACTGGCAGCGTTCCCCCTTTGAATAGCTAGACTAATTCTTTGTCCGAGGTAGCTGCCAGCTCTTCGGTCTCCTGTGATGTCGACTAACCTTTTTGCTATTTCCTTAAAAAGCTTTATAGCGCTAGGACCCCACGGACCAAGGGTCTCGACACCGAATGGGACAAAATCATATTCGGAGCCTAGACCCCTGTATTTGCATGTTTTAGCTTTTTCAGCCGCTTCACAGGCCGCACCAGCTCTGTTGTTGGTTCCATGTAGATGTCTATAAATACATATAACTAATTATATATAAATATAAGCACATATAAATGTACATAAATACACGAGTATGTTAAAAACAAATAGGACAAACAATGAGAAAACATTACCGCTGTGATGATACCGCTAGCTTCTTACGAATGTGCTCGCGAACTTAAGTTTTAAAGGATAATCTGTTGGTTGCCATCCTGATTTCCTGGGGGAGTGCATTCCACAGAGAGATAGATTGAACAAAGAAATCCTCTCTCCTTCTAAATACTTTTATAAATCTGCTCTATAATGTTTCCTTATCAGACAACCGTTTCGGCTGACACAGCTTCTAGTAAGCGATCGCTTGACGGGTTACACATCGTCATTTTGTTCGCAAACATGATTGATGACAAAATGTGTGTAAAAATATTCACAGGGTTTAAATTCAAAGGGTTCGCAGGAGCGCACACTGATGGGTTTCATGCTCTTATAAGGAATCAGTGTGGGTCGCTGCTGAGTCGTGTTAGGTCTAGTATAGCAACAGTTTATTAAGCGTGTTCGTGGACAGGTGGGACTCTCCACAGCTGCGCCACTGGATACGGTTGAATACTGCACTGTGAGCAGTGGACAGTTCCTCCCATTCCCAATGTGTGTAACTGTGTCCTTCACTGCTTTTACTTTATTTTGTGTTGTTTTATTTTGATTTGAATTCATTCTTATTTTTAAATGTGTGTGTGTTGAAATATGGATTTTCCTGAAATAAATGTTTATACTTATACTTAAATAAAATACGATTCCTTGGATTATGCCACGTAGACATAGCTCAGTTTAATCTCCATAATCACATAATATTCAATGTTATCTTAGTGAAAAAAACCTACACCTAGCACGTCATTACAAAAATACCTAACCTTATTTAAATGAAACAATTTCAACGACGTTAATCAAGATCTTGTATTAAAATGTCTTAGAACAAAAATAAATAAATACATAACTACTATTAATTATTTTTAACTTATGAAGTAGCTAAAACTGTGTACTGGCGACCGTCTTTGGGTTTATACCACAGGTATCCGTGGTTTATACCCTGGTTTTGATATCACAATAGTTCATTATTCATTATCGCAGTATATTTTACATAATTATACAAAATGATTATCTACAACCACCGAAAGAAAATTTGGCAGAAATAGTTTATATCATAACAAGTGTCCAAAAATGTGAATTTTATTATGAATCTATGTATTAACATTGTCTTATTGAATTAATTCAAATGAGGTGAACTTAATAACTAAAAAATTATAATTTGTATCAAAATATTGTAAAAATATTACCCAACGACATTGAAATTTTTAAACCATTGAACTAATATCTTGCTGAACAGTTAGCGAAACAAACTTCTTCTGTTTTTTTTTCACCAACTTTATGTCATGTTTCGCATGTGTCAAATAGTCTTTATTAGTTAGTTACTCTCAGTAAAGAATTTATGTATTAACCTAAGTCGTCATGTACGTAATTATTTTCATGAATCTTCAACTACTTTTCTATGTCGAACAGATCAATATTAATACTACGAGTAATACTATGTAGTATATAAAAGTCATACATGTTGTATAAAATTGCTTTAAACACTACTTAAAGACATGTCCGTCGAAGTTTACTTCTTGGGGTCTCTGTAGACGCCCATGAAGAGGATGGAGTTGGTGGGGCGTTCGTAGATTAGGTACACGAAGGGGAAGTTGGCAATGAAGCGGCTTGGCTCCGCCGGCCGGGACGATCGGAAGCCGAAGATCGCTGTTGCTGCTGCTGCTACTGTGCCTGTAAACGAATACTTACTTTAATATTGAGGCATATGGATGTCACTCAAAGTGTCATTGGGATTTTCCATTAGGAATTTAGTAGTCGGAAGTTTCGAACATGGCGGTTTGGTAAAGCCTTATCTCCCTTCGGTCGTGTCTGATTGCCGTCCCATCGGACTATGAGAGTGAGGGAAGAGAGAGTGAACCTGTGTCTGTGCATACACTTGTGCACTGTAATATCTTCCGCGCAGAAGGCGAATCTCCGTTGAGATTGCCCGCCATGGCCGAAATTTGGCCTGGAAGACCAAAGTTGTTTTAATCATATTTGATGCTGTATAATGGTAGTAGACCATTCTAAACAACAGTCTAAACAACGTTTGTTCTAGCAAAACTGTGATTCAAATGTCACCGAGTATATTAACTATTATTATTATACTATGGATGTGATAGTCGTAAACGGTAAAATAACAAGATGCACGGAGAACAAAGTTCTCCTACGATTGATTTTCATGGTTTTAATTTTTCAAGATTAATTTTATGTAGGTAGTGGGTATGCTACACTTGTTCAGCTAAACGCCAAAATGAAACACTATTATAAAAAAAACTATCGTTAAATGGTTTCTATAAAACCTTCCTTTTTGCAGAATAGTGAAAGTACCTAATTCGTTAAGTGAGTGCCGAGTGATTCAAAATTCTTTGAGAGCGGGCTTTAGCATAATGATGAATCGAGTTGCGTACAAGTAATATTTCGACAATGACTTGCCGATTTGTAGCTCTTAACCCCTAATTGATTTGCAATTTCTTACCGTCCTCGTCGTTCTGAATCTTCGCCTTGTGAACGGCGTCGTCGAAGAGAATGCCGCGCTGTTCCGACAGCGTGGTGAAGTCTGCGGTCTCGTTGAACAAGTCACCCACTCCTAGTATTTCCAACACCTGAAACAAATAAAGCACTTATTAGTTTTCTATTTCCTTTGAACACAAATATCTTATTCGTTATAAAAACAAAGTTGTTTCTGCGGTTGTAATCGAAAATATTGGATATCTCAAAAACGATTGACTTAAATAGCAAAGTCACTTAGGAACATCCTAATAATTAAATTTTGTGGTCCATCAATACCCCACGTGCTTATTTGCATTGTTTTTTTTAATTCCTCTGTCACTTGCATGGGGTGTGCAACCCCAAATTATTTTTTCCTCTAATTTACTACACCGTTGTTTAGCGGTGCACATCACACACCTTCTTTCCAATGTTCATCGATATACCTAGTGCAAATAGTCAATCAATCAACTCAGTCCATCGCAGTCCACTGCTGGATAAAGGCCACTCCGCCTTCCGCATCCAGTCAGTGCAAATAGTCTCCGAGCAAAATGGCTGTGTGGCATCCGGACGGACAGACATATCGAAATTATAAAGGTTCCGTTTTTGCCATTAGCCTGAGGTACCCTAAAAAGTACCATAACCACAATATTCACACGAAAAAGTTATGATACCCTCATCTTTCACGATCCTATTATCATCGAAAATACATACTAATTACTTACTTGACTACCTACCAAAGATGATAAATATGTTGTATAAATAAATGTTATATAAATTATCTCAGATATTCTCTGTGTGTGGTGGATTGAAATATACAGGTTCAACTGCAGAGACATCGTCCCTAATAGGAGGAGGGTAACGATGGCAGCAATATTGGTTTTTTTAACTCTGCGAAGCAATTGTTTGCACTTACGTCTCTCATGGGAAGGCTCCTTTCAACGGTGAACTTGGGAATTTCGACGATCACCTCACGACCCATGTAGCCTTCTTCCACCACGGCAGCCAGGCGCTCAGGAGTTAGATTCGCAATAATGTTGGTTACACCTGTTGACAAAGCACCATTTATGTAATAAGAAGTATATTCTTCGATGGCATAATAATGATTGGGGGAACATCTATACGATACTCCAATGTTATGATAACGTAGCACATGCTAGCCACTTAATTAATTTAGTGAATATGTTTGAGATATTTCTGTTCCCACAAAGATATTAAATAAGCTACATATTCGTACAGAACGAGCCTAGGACCGTAAAAGCCTCCAGCTTCAGAATAATTAGTAAATCATATAGACTAGATCCTGGAGTCACGCAGTGGTTAAGCGATTGACTCCTGCGCTGCGTGTCGCGGGTTCAATTCCCGCACGGAACAAATATTTGTATGACCTGCAAGTCTGTCCTGACCTGCAAGTCCGGGTCTGGCTGTTTGTGTATGTGAGTTTAAATGTTTGTAAACGCACCCACAATACAGGAGAAATTCCTAGTGTGGGGCAACGTTTAAAAAAAAAATTGCAGCAGTGGTAGCAAGTATATTATGATTGATGAAACCTCGAGAGCACCAGGTCAAATAAAGCAAGAAATAATCCATAAGACTTAAATTGGAGTGTACCGTTATCAACCGAGTGAACTAGAAAGCACGGCTAACAGTATGTACCATCATTCATATCAGATTAAGCGTTCAGATCTGTATCAAACACAAATGAGAGACGATAGGATCGAAAGTGTTTTTTACTTCAAAACAAAGATTTTAATTGACTTCAAGGAAGTTCTCAATACGACTGTATTTTCTTTTGTATTATATTTCCGCATATTGATAGCATTTTATAACCGATATACATATTTTTTATTTCCTCATCATCATCATTTCTGCCGAAAGACGTCAACTGCTAGGCATAGGTCTCCACAGTGATTGAGTGAGTGATTGATTTAGATTTTCTTTTTGCGTCTCATGAAAACTGTCACGATCTGATTAAGCAATTCCAAGATAAAGAGAGAAAATTAAGAATTCGTACCGCAAATCACCAAAGCAATTGTTCTAATGTTTTCTAATGCGATTTTTACATATACTTATTTTATTGGTCGACGTGACTGACATCCTGGCGGACTTGCTACAAATCTGGCTTTATTGTGAGATTGCTGTTACGGCAAATAAAATCACCAAATTGCTGTTATGAAATAAAATAATATGGACAAGTAGACTAACCTTCCTTCGTGGAGTAAGGGGGCAGCAAGATGTACATGCTGATGTCGTTGCCTTTGTACGGTAGCTCCAGGATTTGGGCTCCGAGCTCGTCGCTTACCACTGGAATGGACAATAAACATTAAATATGAAATTATGATAGATTTCGTTATTAAACTTGGACCAAAAGAAGTAAGATCATTATTCTATTTTTTGTGTGCAAATTCCGCAAACTGAAATTCAATTCAGGAACAAAAGTAGGGCAGCATGGTAGTGGAAACAAAAGCAGGGTTCAAATAATTCTTGACACTTTTTTGCGTATCTTTAGGACATGAATAGACATGACAACTTTGTATAATTGATCACTTACTGTAGTGGAAAGTTCCCTTCTGCTTCATGAACGGCACGAGCGTCTGACGAGTCTCGGACACAAAGAAGGCCTCTTTCTTCGTCCTCTCCTTGGGAAACTTGGAGGCCCATACGCCCTTAAAGTAGGCCGCGTTAGCAAGCACCAGTTTAGTAGACTGGGAGACTCCGTCTTCCGGTAACAGGTCCTTGATGTTGTTCTTGGTGACGCGGCTGACCCAGTCGTTGATGAAAACGCGAGCAGCTTCGGGATTCTCACGGAAGTTCTGCAAATAATATGTTTTTATTTTATTATAGACTTAATACTTTTGCTCATGACGCGTTGACTCCATTTTCCTTGTCATTGTTGCCGAGTAGACAAATTGGAGCCTACACAGTAGAGAGTTTACTTAAATGCTATTAGAAGTACCTACATGGTATAATACTTGAGCAAACATTACATGTTGGCTTCACATTTTTACAGAATAACAACTAAGGACACGTAGGCTGTAATAGGCTATCGATGATGAAAGTTTCTGCAGATTGAAGACAGTGAACAGTTTGGTGAACACTTGAGCAAACGCTTTAGTTTCGCCAAACACTATGTAGCAAATAATAGAACAGGGGCGATAGTTACTAGCGTCTCCAGCTCGTCGCCGAACAGGTCCAGCATGCACTGGCGCACCTGCAGCCCGTTGTCCGTGAACAACTTGTTGGCACTCGTGAACTCATAGCTGTCACTGTTGTTGTTATTCGCCCGCGATCGCTGGTCCACCTTGTAAGCCGTCATCAGGTTGATCTTGTCCTAGAATTGATTAAAAGATACTTGTTTAGATTATATTTTATAGTTTAACCAAATACCTATTTGTTTATCAGTCTTTATGATTCACATAACACTCATTTCACAACAAACCCATTGTGTTTTTACCAAATAATAATACAAATGAAAAATGATTTGTTGAAAATTAAATTTATTTATATTTCTGAATCAAATAACCCGGTACAGTGGTACAGTTCTTAATTTCCACTTCGAATAGGTAAGTTGTTGTTGTAAAATTGTGAAAAAATACAAACAATAATATCATCACAAATAAAAAAACAACGTGTTACCTACCATACTCTCAGCAATCCTCAAGGATTCCTTCAATGAGTGTTCAGTTTGTCCACCAGCGGAGAAGTAAGCTAGCACCAACGCGTGGTACACGGAGAAGGGAGAGAAAAAGATGTTGTCGTCAGGGACTGCCTTGTTGATGGCACTGAACAAGTTGAGAGTGAACTCCAGCTGTCCTCGGTACAATGAGGTGCGAGCTTCAGGGTCCAACTTCTTTGAGGCGTCATCTTTGTAGAAACACTGGCTGTTGACGGTCGCAATGACCAGGAGGCCCACCGCCACTACTTTCATCATGATGGAACTGGAACAATAAGACAACATATTTCAGAAACAGTTTCCTCAAGCTACGTTAAATTATGGGAAACAATCAAAGCGAGAGATACCTAAACGGCTGCGCGTTTAACATCCTAATATGTATTGACTAATTCTGTTCGAATTCATGAACTTATATACCTACTATGTTTACATGTGTCATTATGTGATTATATATCTACGTATCAATAATGACTCATAATTACTAACATGATACAATTCAGATGTAATAAACACGTAATTATTGATAATAATAATATTGGGTCATAATTATCTAAAATTCTTGCGCCAAGATTACCATTGCTTATACTGACAAGTCGTTCTGAGAAGTCGCGATGAGTTTAATTGGAAATACATACTTAAATAGGTATAGGCTTTTGACGTAAATGTTAGAAAATTACAGAGCTATTCAGTTTTAGACGATCGCTCAGTCGCGTTGCATGTATACATTTTCATAATACATTAATCGCTGATAGAGGTTGGTTTGTAGTTTGGGCAAATTGCGCATATTTTTACGATGAATGCCTATCGCATGATCTCTAGTCGCAGATTGTATCCGCACATCCTTATTTCAACGCAGGTAAGTATGGTAACCAAATTGCGTTGGTACGTTTGCTAAACATAAATATGGAAAGTACCTACCAATATCAAAAACACAGCCAAATTCGGCCTCATTATATTTGTTATGCTCAGTAGGTTGGTATTGTCAAACACAACGTAACGAGCCTACCGTAGACAGAGAATGCTATTCAATGGTTATGACTATCCTATACTATATTGTAGTCTGTGGTTGTGACTATGATAAAAAGCGCGAAGCTAAGCCAGACAGAACGTATTTTATCTGTGGGCATTTCACCGCGCTTTCTCCTCGGAGCAGAGGTGGGGTAGTGCGGTCAGCAACCCACGAAATATACAGCATGCCATTACCTACGATTCGCCTCGACTTTTTTTCGCTCATTCGAGATATTCGGGTCTCATTACCTATAGTTTATAGTAGTCATCATAATTTGTTTTATGGCTGCACCATATAGCAAAATAAGAACACTGGGAAGAAAAAAACTATCTGAGTACATTCTTTGTTAGATTATTCTAAGATGGTACCTTTCATTATTTTTTTTCTTGATTATTTTAACCTTTCAAACAAGTTTGTAGTTTTATATCCAAATTAAATTCTTCAAAGACATACAAAACTGGAATTTAACTGCATCATGTCCGCCTTAATTATGCTGCCAATAAACTTGACTGATAGGTAGACCAATTACCTACCTGTAGGTATATAAACAACTTGTGAAAGCTAGCTAATTATCGTGTGTCAGATCTCTATAGGTACCTACCTAATTAAATAATCTAGGTTCAAAAATGAGGGTCATATCTGTTAGATGCTCAATCATGTCCGGCAATGGCGTGTAATTGATTAATGGCCTCGAATCGACCACACTCAGCCTCGTCCGGGGCTTGTTACTCGTATCATCTGTCTTCACTGTGTTCCGGAATGCTTTGATTATACGTATGGGAAAACCCCAGGCGTATTGTACATATGTAACGCTTGTTAAAGCTTGACCTGATAACCGACACGAGTCTACATATTGCAATCAAGTACTACGTAGGTAGACATGCTTCGAACAAACGTGTTATAACGTTTTATACATAACGTGCCATTTCAATGTGTTGCCTAGTGCACAAATGCAGCCAATGACATAATTCACCCGATGCACTGTTCATATTCAGAAAACCTTCAAGAATTATTAGTAGATTCTTAGACTTGTTTTTCCAGTTCTGACACTGTCAGAAAATATTTAAGATTTAACCTCTATAATCTTTAGAGTGACTCATCCAAAAGGATATGACATGTATGTTCAATAAATAACACCGTCACATGTAAACGAAAGCGGGACATAAAGCGTACCGTTTCCGAGAAATGATGAGTCAGCAATTATCATTTAATTTCATTTGACCTCACGTTCAAGAGCGGTGCACAGTTGAATCGCCACCTTTATTATTCAACTATAACGCTGTCTGTTTTTACCTCATGTCCCTCGGAATCGAAATAAATTGTGATTCCGAGCTGTCATTTATCGCAAGATTACAGGGCCATTTGAGTTTAACCGACGGAAGCAACAAAAGTTCGCGGTGAAATTATTATTATCAGTCATTCAGATGGTGCATACGTGCACCGAGAGTTCGAGAGCTCAGCAGAGTGACGACACAGGGAATCCCAGCCTCCCGCGAGTCGCGAGTAGGTCATACAGTGGCGCCACCGCCGCTTGGTACCGTGCAATGCTTGGATTTCCCTTTGAAATCAACGCTGCAGCGAAAGTCAGGCAACACGTCATCCTCGACACATTTGTTACACAACCGGACAGAAAAACCGTGTCACTACGATATCGATAATATTCAAAAATATCTGCCTCAAAAACGGTGATTGATTGGAACACAATATTATGACAATAATGGATTTTTGTATAAAATCACGTACTTATTTATAAAGTAGAAAAAATGGTTTCACAATAAGTTAGGATGACAGTAAGTTTATTGTTTTTCAATTAATTTTTTCTGTGACGACATACTATTTTCGGAAAACCACATTGTGCTCTATTGTTTTGAATGTGGATACGTGTTTCAGCATGAACAAATAATTAATATTCTATGGTTTCGGTAAAGTGTAAAGCAAAGTCCATAATAATATATTATGACGGAACGAAATTTAACGGCACGGTTGGCGCAGTGGTTAAGCGATTGACTGCTGCTCTGCGTGTCGCGGGTTCTATTCCCGCACGGATCAAATATTTGTAATGACCTGCAAGTAGTTGTTCCGGGTCTGGCTGTTTGTGTATGTGAGTTTAAATGTTTGTAAACGCACCCACGATACAGGAGAAATTCCTAGTATGGGGAAAAGTTATTAAAAAAAAAACATTAGTTTGTAGGTAGATTTAAGTAGAGATTTCGTGCATGGAAGGAATGTACATATTTCATAACCGTATATTCGAATAAGCTAATGTACAACGCAAATGTGAGTGAACAGTGTATATATGTATAGGTTTACACCTCTGCCGAACCCTTCGGGGAAAACAGGCGTGAGTTATTTTATGTGTAACAATAAAGAGGTGGGTACCTATATCATATAGTACCTACCTACATAACACCACATTCAAATCCCTACTGAAAATGTAGTTATTCTACACTTATAATATAATCTTAATCTTTTATACATATAATCAAATTAAGCGTCTACTATGTAGTAGCATATAAAAAAATACCTTTATTGACACGCATTTTAAATACCACGTCTGACTCTCTGCACACCTACCTACTTAGGAAAAATAAAACACAAATACAGAGGTATGTGACCAACCCCCATAAAACGACTTAGGTACTACATTTTGTATTAGCTAGGTATGGTCTATATTATAGTAATTTATGTTTACGCCTCCTAGTTTATGTCACGTGAGTTAAGTTCGCCGGTTTAATAACCACAGTCACATACTGAAACTTAATATTTATTTATTTATATTTATATATTCTTTATTGTACACCACAAAAAACATAACAACAAAAATTAAACTGAACACTACTTAATATACAATGGGCGGCCTTATCGCTTTCTGCGATCTCTTCCAGGCAACCTTGGAATGGACAAACTGTTAATACTTACTTAACTAAGGGCTGATTTTTCAATAGTCGGATAACTTTTATCTGAGAAATAAATATTACGGTTTGACAGCTTTTGTATAGAAAATATGTCAAACTGTCAGATTTATTCCTCAGATAAAAGATATCTGACTATTGAAAAGTCAGCCCTTAGTCATGGATATTTTGAAGCATTACGCTAGGCTTTAGGGTAAAGATAAAAACTTGAAACTATTCAGAAGAAAAAGCTAGTGCAAAGAACGTCATCATCAGCCGTGTGTTGATCTTGAGTAGACACGGCTGTGCTTGCACGATTCTTAAAATTACATTTTCATTTGCGATTGCAAGAATACATTGTTTAAACAAATATTATGCAAAACTGTACCAAATCTGTAGGTACTTTATTAGTATATTAACAACGCTGTACAATCTTGTTACATAGAATGAAAACCCAAGGCAACAATTTGACGAGCTAGCATCTGCTCACCACGCGCAGCAGGTACTTAACAGTTTCACGGATTTTCATTGTTACAAATATTACAATTGAAAAGGCCTCGGGTTTTTCGCAAGACATTGGGTTTCTCCAACAATTCAATAACTCCCAGCATCCATCAGTCTCATAAATATCTGCAATGCAGATTTATCCGCAGCAGAGCAGCGATTAAATGAGCTTATAATATGATTCCAGATTATTCACATTATTCAAGCGAAAATGAATAAATTCCGGCATCGTTTATTTATTAAGACGAGGTCGATTAAAGCTGTATTGGGCGTATATCGCCATTTTATGTTTTGGTCGACCGTCACAAGCTGCGCCGTATGCGCATCGCGTATTGCTGAATGTACGGTTTTATTAAACGAGCAGCGAACCTAAGGCTTTTTATTGACACACTCAACTTTCGAGATTTAAGTTTAACGCAGTGACATGATTGATCGCGCATTCGCACATCGTTTGTGTTTAAGAAACTTACTAGAAAAGGTATTTAAGTGTAGAAAACTGTAGGGAAAACTTTAAGAAAAATCTGTAGATACCAAGGGAAACTGTGAGAAAGCTTAATGTTTTTATTGGGGCGTCATTATGAGTTAGCAAAAAAGATGTACCTACCTAACCGATTATCTAAACTAAACTTCACTACGAAACTACGTGAGAAACCTTTATTCTTAAATTAAGAATACCGTTTTATTAAATTTAGTTGACACACTTACCTATGAGCATGGAAATAATGTAGATACAAAGCAGTGGGGTAAGACATTGTGAATCCTTTTCTATTTACTATCAACGGAAAATCTAAAAGTAGAACTTCGTGTACAATAAGAACAAACCGTCCGAATTTTCAGCAAACTCGGAAAATTGAGCATTATACCTACAATGACCTACGCAGCCAACTCAAAACAGAAGTGATAAAATCGATATTATTGTTGAGATACAAAACTTTTCTAGTGATCATCATGACGAAGATTCGATAAATCGAAGTTCGTCTTCCCACCTCTTCGAGAAGAAGATGGGATTACGAATAACAGTATTTGTCATCCAATCTTCTCACCTTTCTGCACCGAGCTAAAACCTATCTTAGTTTCGGTAATTGCAAGTGGGTTAGCTTTCAGGTGTCGTATTTGTTTGTCCACCAGGTTGAAGCTTGAGGTGTCTATTCATTTTAGTCTAAGCTCCTTTTAGTTCCAATTAAAGCGTAATTCTACATAATTATTCGACCTTTTACATTGAAACAAGTAGCTCCCCCTAATGTCAGCACCTTTATACTAATAATACAGACTTCGTCCTCCAAAACTGTTTGCCTGTGTCTTTTTCGAACAATATTACGAGTTTTTCTGGCGACCTCGGCCCGTTTGGACCATTTTTCGGAAACATTAAGGCCACCACACACCACATTGCACGCGTAACGTTTGCATAAGATCCTCGAACAGAACCGGCACGCTGCCGGAATATCAATTGACCGTCGATAACTAACTGTATACACATTGAGTGTGCTATTGAAGAAAATATTTTGAAGTAGGTACTCGTATTTAGGTGATTTCGAAGAATAATTTTGAAGAAGTCTTTGAGGAAGTACAGTAATTTTAGGCTTTTTAGCATTAATTACGTGTAACTAAAATCTATTTATTTAATATTGCTCTGAAAAAACTATTGAAACTCATCAGATATCAAAATTAAAATATTTTATTTCACTTAGGGCTGATTTTTCAATAGTCAGATAACTTTTACCTGAAGAATAAATATGACAGTTTGACATATTGTCTATACAAAAGCTGTCAAACTGCCATATTTATTCCTCAGATAAAAGTTATCTGACTATTGAAAAATCAGCCCTTATACGAGTACCTACATGGACACTTATGAAACGTCAGAAGCTAGGTGCAGATAGCAGTAGATAACATTAATTACGCCTTATTATTGATATTTTATTATTGAAAATCTTAAAGCTTAGTGATTTAAGATTTTCTTATAAGCTTTTGAAGTTTGGACTCTATATTTCACCTCCACACAAGTGTTGGAAGAAAAATAAATCTTTTAAAAAAATATAGAAAACAAGTTTCTAAATTTGCCATTCTATGATGATGATCATTAGTAGTTTACTCCATTGTGTAGGCATGACAAGAACTTTCTATTCAGTTTCACGGCCGCTCTTTAACTGATGTTAATGTTCGAACCATTGTTGCTTGTTGGTCATTTTCTTTTCTATACCTTCGCCTAAACATAAAAGGGAAACCGACTCTGCACGACTGATCTTTTATATAGGTACCTGAAGCTGTTAAGGCGGGAGAAATTGACCCTTGTAGATATGGGAGATGACGAAACAGTTACAAAAAGAAACCATGCATGTACTAAGAAAACCTGGTAGCTTCTCTTCTTCCAACAGGATAACATAAGTATATCGAGATGGTGCACATACGGTAGCTATGTATAAACAATAACAAATAACACATGTGAGTGAGCTCATTGCATACGCAATTAGAGGGACTCCCAGAACATTAGTTCTTGCAATAATAGAAATTTACTCAAAATTATTTTGATGTACGAAATAATAAGTAATTAAATATAGGTACTATAAATATGTGCATAATCTTTTACGTATTATTATCATTAAAATGTATTACACAATGTTCCAAGAAAACATAAAATAAATGATTATTACCTCTAAGAAAATAATTGTTAATGCATTTCATCAGCATGGTTCCTAAAGTATAATATTAAGGTATAAGTACGTATAATCCTATGCGTAATCACAATTGGCTATCACGTGAGGACCTAATCTAACTAGGTTAGGTACTACAGATACCTATGATAATATTAATTATTATCTATATTCTTTGAAAGGCATGATTAAACCAGTCGCACCGTCGCGCGTCGCATCGGTATCATAGTCATAAAGATAGTATCTTTTAAGGGCTGCAGATACGACAAAGGTAACACAGGCAACAAGAGATTTATCATTCAGGGAGTTTGTGTTACTCGTAGTTCCTACGTCTACTTTTTCGAAGAGTCATTTGCATTCTAAGCAGCCAAGACCTGTCTTGTGCTCAAAAAGCTGTACTTACTTAATGCTTTTAGGTACTAACATTGAAAGTTGCTTGCGTGTTTCCTATTTATTTATTTCTTGATTACCTATGTACCAAATTCTGAGTGTTACAATATTTTTTTTAGAGATGTGGTAGGGAACCAAGAATGTTAAAATTTCTGAAAACTTTAGTCTGATTACTCATAACCATAAGTCATGTCTAATTTCGCGAACATGTTATTTATATCTACTAAAATGTCTGAAGTTTCTGTTAAGTGAAATGTTCACTTCGTCCAGATACCAGAAAGTATAGGTAATAGGTAGGTACTACACACAAAAACAAAGCGAAAACAATAAAGACAAGCTAATTCCAAATGAGAAATCCGCCCATAATTAAAGTAGGTACCTACTTATAAAGTTCTTGTTTAAACGTCATTTGATTAAGTAGCCTTAAACAGGTAAGTATCTAGTAATGTGCAACGAATTAAAGCGACATGGATGTTAATGTGCGCTTACTGTTGCGAAAATTCGTCACAGTAAATTAGAAAGCGTGCATGATAATCTGCCAGGCGGTGACGGACCTGTGTTGTGTGTTGATACACACGCTGCACAGTTACACAATATTTGTGAGAACCTGTCTGTTTGATTACTGAATCTGAACAACAATTGTCAAGTAATTTTAGGGAAACAGTAGTACCTACAGTATATATCTAGGTATGCGTAAGTTAATCTTCAACCATTCTAAAGCAAACATAAATACTGTGATTTTCTAAAAATTACTGCAGCCATCCAATACAAACAATAGGTAGGAACTAAAAATTAAACAAAACAAATAACTCACCAAGTGATGTCCCTAAGGTGCACGCAGGTTTTTCAAATAAATTTTGGAATTGATTTAAAATATTTTATAACGAAAGCGTCTCACAATAATATACCGGTTTAATAAAAGTTTTATGCACGGTACATTGGTTTATAAAATAACATGCGGAGCGTAACGTTGCACTGTAGCGAGACTCGGCGACAGACTGAGTGAATGAGGGCCGCTCGCTATCCTCTTTTATGTTAGTATTGTATAAACTGGTATGCGTTAGCTCACCAGCCGATGTCAACGGGAGGTAAAATTAAAAGATACTTTATATTAAATCGCCCACACAATACACATCGGATCATAACCGTGCTAAATGAGATATAATCTCTGATAAATTAATCGTTGCGCGTAACCGTTAACTGTATTGGCCATATAACTGTAAGACTTCGTGTGTGTGTCAACAATGGCCGCAGCAGGGGCAGCGTTTATCGGCAGGGCCCTTGGCTGTCGTAACTAAAACTAATACGATTACAAAACAAGAACTACCTACCAACACAATTTTGTTAACAACCACCCACTGACAATTTAAGGCCATTCAAGTAAGAAGCAATTATTTGTGAGAGGGTCGCTTGATGGGGTAGGTACTCGTACCTAAACTGCAGGTCATTTTATGAAAACATCTGAAATCGCTACGTTTCATCTATTTATGTATATTCTTTAGCTTAACTTTCATCCAAAATACCTCGTGCTCCTCTAGAGATAATAATTATGGAACATCTGAAAAGTTTTTTTTTTTCGAGCCTTCAAGAGAGGCTCTTGACGATCGTAGCTGAGCCACGGTCAACCACTTTTTATTCAACATGCAAATACTAAATAATGTAGGTCTTACTTACTACTCGGTATAGGTAAAGCTCGAGAGACCGTGCCATTGACCTACTCGAGTTTAGTGTGATACCTACTTTTATATGGTCATCCCCGCCTTCAGATGAACTGATCGGACAACAATAGAATGATCGACAAAATGTCGAATTGTCGAGACTTTCTATTGGAATATCTGTTGCTTTATCTTCACTCTCTTTTTTCTAAATGCCTTATGAAGAAACACATACTTATAGAATAGTTTAGATTAGTTAGCACTCGTAAGTGTATGTTGGAGATGGATAGGACTTTAGGCCGAAAACTGAAAATATGATAAGCACCTAAAGCAATGTCGTAACAGGAATTATGTGAGCTCAATTTTGGAAAAAACTAAAACCTTTATCAATTGTAATTGATTGCAAAAAGGAGCGAGTGTAGGTACAATTGAGAGTATTCTATCCTATTTATCTAGATCTACCTATTATAGCTACCCAAATAATACCAACTTAGGTTACTTAGGTACTATAATTCCAACGTAATAATATAACTATTCAATGTTCCCCGTCCTGGGGTCTTGCTGACCTCGAAACCCTGAGGACCAAATTAAATAATGTCAACGTGACAAATAATAAGCAGTCAATTGCCTAGCCACTATAATATATTGACATCAGTAACACTAGGAAGTACCTATGCTGAATGACGGGCCAGCGCTCATCGCTCTACTGGTTTAGCGTAGCCGTTGCTGTGGCGTAGCAGAAGCGAAGCAGTGGCATAGGTGCAGCGTAGCAGTGCGTAGCTGTAGCGCGGCCTCGCTGTGCTGTTTCTGTAGGTGCATTTTTTAAAGTCCTAGCCCCACCCCACATACACTACCCGCCCGACCCAGACGAATCTGTCGGTCACATTAATTATGAATATTTATTTCGTACTACAATAAAACCCACGACACCTAGCGCCAGCCAATCGCTAAACCTTGTGTTCAACCATGTTGTCAAATTATGACAGTATTGAAAACAGTTTTCAGCACGCTCATACCCCTAGTACACACAGCAGCAGGTTAAGTTACCACAAACTGTAAAATTTTCGCATTCGATTTTGAACTGAACCTTCAAAATTTTAAGGTTTAAAATCATTTGGAGAAATTTGACAGTTTCGTATAACCTGATGTGCCGGCGAGTGTACCTAGTACCAATCGATTTCTATTATGTGCTCGTAATTATAGATTTGTTTGGTTTACTACAAATTTATTTTACACAACCGATAGAAATAAAGTTTCTCCTTTATTGGATCAGTTAGTGTGAATGTGCCTTAAGTTCTACAATAGGCTGCGGATAGACCGCGAGTTGAGAAATCCCCAGAACAACATAATAATTATGTTTTAATATTCCTCTGTAATTTCTTCCTTGTCCTTATCGAGTATACATACTCTGACCCTTTACCTAATCAAAGTCTAGTGTAAAGTACGACTCTATCTGTTGAAGTGTTTGTTTATTGGTGTATTGCGTTCTTTCTAGATGATCTATCATAAGTCTCGTTTATCGAGAATTAGTACTTCAATACCGGTACATGTGGAATGGTAAAATATTGCTGAGTTTTAATATATCATAACAACTATTGTGTATTACCCATATTTGCAAAATAAAATTATATTCTATTCTATTCTACCTTACCGGTATTTGCAAGCCTAGATAACTGCAAATACTAATTGCAGTTATAAGCTGGTGAAAACGAAGCGAACGAGTAACTTTATTTTTGGGTTTTTAAATAACATCCTCCAACCCGGACTAAGCTGAATGGTGGACGACGGCCCACTCCCACTCACAGAGTGGTGGCCATAGTCCCAGCAGTGGGAACGTTATGTGCTGACAACGTAGGTGTATACCTATGTATTTATGTATGCCTTTAACTTGGCTAGAGACTAGATACCTCTTATTTAGTATGCAGGTACGACCTACTGTGTAGTGAGGCGTTCTTTTTCCACAATTACTAAACGCCCACTTTATCTACACTACACATCGTCATTATCAAGGCCATAATTTCTATAACCTCGCAATGACCGTCACTATGAATGAACATTTAAAATCATATGGTAGACAGATCCGAGATTGCAGTAAGGGTCAGCGCACACAAAGCCACAAAATACTCGAGCATGCTCGAACTGTGTGTTCGAGCATGCTCGAACACACAGCACAGGGGATCATCGTGTTTATATGATCTGAGGAATCATCTCTTGCACATTATTTCAGAAGTGATTATGTAATTATCAATGAAAACCTGCTTGAGTATTTTGTTGCTCTGTCTGCACTGATCCTAATAAGACGGAAGTGCTGGGCTGCCTATATTCTTGACGTTGCAGCACTTACAATCCGCTACAGGCTCAACATGCTCCTCCGTGAGAATCGTTGTGCTTTGAATCTTAACAGAGGGGCAATTCCCGTATTTTTAAGACCGTTTGCATTCTAATCTCAGTCTCAATCTGTCAAAATTACAATCAATTTACATACATTTTTGACAGGTTTTTGACATTGATTGTCGCTGAAATGAGATTGCGACTTGAATTTGAACGTTTTTTTAAGTACGAGAATTGGCCTACTGCTCCAGTAATCGATAGCTGACGATATGTTTTTATAGGTAATGTAGAATTTTAATAAACAGTGTGGCAATGACACCGACGCGCAAACTGTAATCATCAATTCAGCTCATGATTCGGAACACCCCACCCCTGCGTAGACATTTTTCGTCGGATAACACGGTTGCGAGTCGATGTCCCTGCCACCCTGAATAGGTAGTAGAAGTGGTGTTAGTGGTGTCGTGGTAGATAGTGGTGATGTTTATTTCATCTCCAGAAATTACATTCTTACGCTAGTTAGAATGGTTCCTTTCTTGACAGTGGCCGGAAGCCACCCTTCTTCCTTAAAATAATAACAAAAAAAAAAATGCTTCAAAAGGATGGAAGGCAGCTTTATCGCCTCTTTTATTAATAACAAAAACAAACGGATTACCAATCCGTCGTCGGCGCACGCGGTGATCTGATAAGTAATGGCTGATTCCACATATTCCCATTGATGTTGTATTATTTTTGGCATCAGGAGCCCCATGTGTAGTAGGGATGTTGTACGGGCTATTACGAAAGTAAATCTTGACAATTTATAGTCAACTAACTGCGCCCCTCGGTTTCACCCGCATAAGTCTCGATCCCGTGGGAATATCGGGATAAGAAGTAACCTATGTCTACCTATGTGCCAAATTTCATCCAAATCAGTTCAGCCATTATAGCGTGAAAGCGTAACATACAAAAAAATCTAAACTTTTATCTTTATAAAAATATTAGTTTAGAGTACTCGTATCATCTTCTTTATCAAAACTTTGCATAAACAAGATGATACTTACCACGGATCCCTGCGCCGATCTCAGTTTACAAACCAATGTGTAACAAAAAATTGGTTAAAAGTGTTTCTTCAATCACCAAAACTGTCAGTTTAAAACTTTCGTCTTGTTCACTATCTATCAATCAAATGTTTTTCCGACGGTCAAGCCCAGGGCTTTGTCAGAAAAACACATGACGATAAAGGGCGTGTAGCATTACAATGTTGATGTCGGTGTTAAATAAAAAATGTCAAATAAACATTACAAAAATTTATTATGCAAAGTATTTTACACGATACAGGCAAATAAAGCAAAACAAATATAATTAAATAATACAAAACGGAACTTAGTCTGCGTAATATAAAAATTAAGAATAGATTTATGATATGTAAAAAAAGTAAAATAATTCAGTACATCAGTCACAAGTGTACGAATAAAACATACATAAGTAATTATAATTATGCAATATGTGTACTTAACGGTAGGAACGCAGACAATCTCTCTTGAACATACTGATCGTCGTACAAAACGTTCTTGCCTCCAAAGAGTCACAGAAAATACTTATATTAAATATTTTACTTGCTTGGCTTTGGGAGTTTGCTAACCTCGTGGAGATAAGCCGCGAACAACTTTATCTGTAACAATAATAAAATAGATTAGCGGGAACAATTCAAAAAGGGGTATCGTGTTACCCTGGGTTGTGTTGGGCAGATAAACAGTCGCTCCATTTAAAGTATTGGTATTCAGCTGCATCTGGTAAGACTGGATGCCGACCACAAAACATTTGGGAATAGTTAAGACAGACGGAGAGTTAAAAAATATGTTGAATCCTGCTGTAATGTTGTAGTCTCTATAGCGACTGAATAGTTTTATAGTTGGTAATGATGATTGATTTTTGACTACTACTGACACTCAAGTACAGCAGACCTGTGTACAAGCAATAGTATTTATCATATTATATGTCGTTCACATATTTTCGATTGATCTGTGACATAGATTTTTTTCTGCTAAGTATGTGATTTACTTTAGTGATTAACAATTAATTGTGAGAAACATTTAAAAATTAACTATGTCAAATAGTGAAAACAACCCTCGTGTCACCAAACAGCCCTTCCAGCAAATCTCTAATACCTTACCATGCGGCTGAAGGAAAAATTAAGGTCGTGGACACCAGTGAGATTAGTAACTGGTTGATGTCAATTGAATCATGGGTGAATGAAGTCTGTACCGTATTGCTCAGGAAGGAAAGCTAAACTCCGATCAAAAGCTGAGGATCAATTCCCTATCACGCAAGGTTGGACATGGCGTTTACTACCAGGACTTGAAGCTAAAGAACCAAGAAATACAAAACTCTAAACTAGTGTTGAGAGAAAAAAGTGACCGCACGGATTGCGGCTGCGGGGTGAATCGGTGGTGGACATTTCGTTCGCCAGCCCCGCTCTGTCGCCGCGTGTCCTTGACTGGCACGTCACATACACACATCCGGTTTGACGTCTCCGCCCAGACCTCAAGCGCGCTGGTCAGACAGGCCCAGAGTGGTCCGCGGTGGGCGCTGAAGCAGCTGGACCGGGAGCTCCTCCTGGAAGCCTCGATCGTGCAGGCCTGGTGTCATCACCGGACAGGCCTGCTGACATCAACGTCGAGGCGGAGTGGTTCCGGGAGGCCATGTCCGAAATACGTGTCGACGACTCTGCGCAGTGCGTGCGTCGCTGCGCGACGCCGGTACACCAGGCACCGCAAGCTCCGTATTCGCCCTCCGGATACGGAAGCCATTCAGGCGGAGCTGTACGAGGGGTACAGAGCGGCGAAGACCGCCCTCCAAGCGGAGATCCTGCGGGCCAGGGGACTGGCCCGCGAGGAGTCGCTGGAGACTCTGAACAGGGACCCGTGGGGATGCCCCTACAAATTGGTGCGAGAGAAGCTCCACTCATGGGCTCCCCCGCTGACGCAGTCTCCGGCCCCAGCTAGTGGAGGACGTAGTGAGCGCTCTGTTCCCTTCTAGAGGGTAACATATCTCCCCGCCCATGGCTCCACCTCCTGCGGTGCTCAATGCGGACCACACCGCCGACGACGACGACTATGCTCCGGAGGTGACCGAGGTAGAGCTGCGAGTGGCGGTACGTAGGCTGAGTGCCAAAAATACCGCCCCAGGACCCGACGGCTTACCTGGGAAAGCCGGGGTCCTGGCCTCGGAGGCTCTCGGACCTCGACTAAGGGGGCTCCTAAGCGCATGCATGGAGGGGCCAGTTCCCACTTCGTTGGAAGACGGGGAAACTGGTCCTCATCAAGAAGCCGGGGCGCCCATCAGACTCTCCGTCCGCTTACCGGCCGGATTTGGCGGAGAGCCAGTTTGGCTTCCGCAGGGGGCGCTCTATGGTGGACACCATCATGCGTTTGCGGGCCTTCACGACGAGGGATGCTGTGGCCCGCGGTGGGGTCGTCTTGGCGGTGTCTCTAGACATCGCCAATACCTTCAATACCCTGCCCTGGAGTTGCATCAGGGAGGCACTCCGGTATCACCGGATGTCGACCTATATACCTCTGTCGTGTGGTCGAGGCCTATTTGACGGACAGGGCCGTCGTCTACCCTGGTCACCAGGGAGCATGGAACCGGCAAGAGATGTCGTGCGGTGTCCCACAGGGATCGGTCCTGGGGCCGCATCTGTGGGACATCGGCTACGACTGGGTGCTGCAGGCCGACCTCCCTAGCAGCGTCAGCGTGGTTTGTTACACTGACGACACGCTGGCCCTGGCGCAGGGGAGGTCGCACCAGGCGGCGGCCGAACTAGCGACACGCGGGGTTGCGACAATCGTCGAGAGGATCCGGCAATTGGGACTCGAGGTGGCCCTACACAAGTCCGAGGCCATGTGTTTTCATGGTCCTCGGAACGCGCCACCGTCAGGTTCCCAAATAACGGTAGGAATAAACATCGTCGTCGAGTCGACGATGAAGTAACTGGGACTTGTCCTCGACAGCCGGTGGAACTTCGTGGAGCATTCCGACGTTTGGCTCCCAGACTGGAAAGGGCTGCCTTGAAGAGGCTCCTGCCTAATCTAGGAGGGCCGAACGGCTCCTGCCGGCGGCTCTACGCGGGGGTCGTGCGGTCCATGGCCCTTTATGGGCCGCCATGGCCACCCGGCTGGTCCGGGGATACCGTACGGTCTCCGGTGAGGCGGCGAGCCTCCTTGCCGGATTACCTTCCGCCTGACGCAGGTCCTCACCGGACACGGTTGTTTCGGGAGGTTCCTGTTCCGGATAAGGCGGCAGCAAACGCAAGGGTGTCACCAATGTGTGGATCGCCCGGAGGACACGGTGGAGCATACGGTGGAGGTCTGCCCGGCTTGGGCGGAGCACCGCCGTGTCCTCGTGCAGGCGATGGGCGGTGGCGATCTCTCGCGTCCGGCCATGGTACAGAGCGAGAGGGCTTGGGAAGCCGTCACCTCCTTCTGCGAAGCAGTAATGCTCGCGAAGGAGCAGGCGGAACGCGTGAGGGAGAGGCAAAATTCGCGCCCTCACGCCCCTAGCCGCCGCAGGAGACAACCTGAGCGTCGGGAATCACAGGCCGGTTCCTGGCCACCGTAGGCGCGGGCTTGCGAACGGCGAGCAATGGGCAGCTCGCCGTTCGATAAGGACCAGGCCCGGGTCGATGGCGCGTTGTTCCACGCGCGCTTCAAAGAGATGTCAGCATCAATGACGGGGTCCGCTAGGGCCGATGCCTGCCAGGGTTTCGAGAAAGTCCGACAGGAATACCGTGGCCCCTGGCACAGACAACTGAAGTAAGACGGGTGGGTTTTAGTCAGTAAGAGTTTGACACACCCTCCCGCTCTTCTCAGTTATTTGATGATCTCCCCCTAAAAAAAATTAAAAAAAATTGGGAGACACCTTCGTTATGTATGTATGTTATTTATGCGGTTTGGATGTGCGTTGTCTATCAATAAAAAAATTTAAGATTTTTATTACGTAGGTAGATGACCGCCTCGTTGATTTACTGGTCCTTGATTGAATCCTCGCCCCATTACTAGGGACTAATATCATAAATGGCGAAATGTGAGTGAAGTATACATCTCTGACTACCCCTGCCGGTAGGTAGACATGACGTTTTAATTTCACACATTGCAACATCTCTGCAAAACTGGTGACATAAAATTTACGTTACGACACGAATTATGATTTATTTCCGTAATGACTTAACAATTACGTGATGTTACAAATCCAGCTTTTCCGTACTGTTTTGCATTGTAGACACAAGGACAAGTTGTAACGCATTGCCCTACCCGCCTTATAACAAAAGGCTTCAATTATCCTCGTTTAAAACACTAGCTTTATCAACCTATAATGTTTCCACTGCTGGGACACAGGCCTCCTCTCTGTGAGATGGAGTGGGCCGTAATCTACCATGCGGGCCCAGTGCGGGTTGGTAGATGTCACATGTTTTCGAAGTTTTGGTCGTAGGACATGCCGGTTTCCTCACGATGTTTTCCTTTACCGTTTTATGAGCAGTGGTGATGAATTTATGTACACAAAACAAAGCGCCTGTCTGGGTTCGAACCTGCGACCTACAACTCGTAAGTCCAGGCCGTTCCCACTGGGCCACAACTGCCTCCAGCAATATAATATTTGTAGAATAAGATTAATCGCGAGGGCCTTTAATCAATCACAGTCAGCTTGCCTGCCCTGACAATGTAGGAATTTCGGTACTATGGTTCAATCCTAGATGACATCGCTGTATAAGCAGAACTTAGCAGTAATTACCAGGTGATGACGAATATGATCTGTAAAATTTTAACCGAATATGTTCGTTACATTAACTCGGTCGCCGAATTCGTTTTGACTAGGATAAGTTTTCACAAAACACCAGTCAAGTAGTCTGGTTGAGACCAAATATGGCCAACCTAAAAACAACTTACACTATGCGGTGACCGAAACCAGGTGACCCAATTTCAATAGACACTTTTCGGTCACCACGAATAGGTACGGCACCATTGAAAAACGTTAATGTGCCATGACCTGCTTATGTGTTGTGTCACACATTCTATCACAGTTTGGGCGATATAATCGTTTTGTCTTAAATGCCAGCACGGGCGGCGTGAGATAATTTCTTGACATGTGGCATAACTTCTTGACGTTTGGGACTCATTACGTCCTATTTGCTAATAGGGGCGCATCCATTTTCTCAATACCACTCCCAGGCCACTCCCTCTCACAGAGAAGAGGCCTGTGTCCCAGCAGTGGGAACATTATAGGCTGATTACACATTTTGGCCATTTAATATGAAAAATTTAAGTATCACGATAGGTCGGAGATGGTGATAAGATTTGAAAATTGATAAAAATAATATTTTCTTATTACTGCACCAAATGGCAATATAAAATGTATGTCAATGATTTTCTATGTAAATTGACAAGACTAAGAAGTCGTCAATAGCGTCGTAGATGCTGATGCCGCCGTCCGACGCCGCTGATGACATCGTCCGCAGCTTGTGGATGGAGCGGATCAACCCGTTCGCTCGCGCCGCCATAGCCGCGCAAGCTGCCCAGCCGAATGTCACCTTGGATGACCTGGCGAAGACCGCTGATTGCGTGATGGATGCAATGGGCGCCATGGCGCCCCAACAAAAACAAGTGTCCGCGGTGTCGACGAGTGAATCGCGGTTGTGTGAAGTGCTCGAGCGGTTGACAGTGCGGTTGGACAACCAAAGCCGCGAGTTGAACGAACTTCGTTCGGAAGTGCGCGGTCGACAACAGTTCCGCGATAGTGCCAATACGCGTCGTCGTTCGCGTTCCCGGTTGCGAAATCGGTATGGTGGATTGTGTTTCTACCACTACCGATTCGGCCCAAAAGCTCATAAGTGCGAGCAACCGTGCACTTACGTCGCCGGCGGCGATGAAACGAAGCCTGGAAAAGGCGAGGGCGGTCACTAAGTGCGGCTAGTGACATCTTTTTTTTTTTTTTTACGGGGGGAAATCCTCATGGACTACCTCCGCCTGGGGAAAAGGCGGAGGGGCGTGCCGGACTCTTACCGGCTAAAACCACCCCGGTGTCTACTCGCACGTGCGCGCGGGGCCGCGGGAATCGAAATTCTTCCGCAGCCCCACACTAGTGCTGGCCCGGTCTGTCCGGGCCTCGTCTCCTGCACGGGGTAGTGAGGTGTTTAACTACTCCGTGCATCGCCTCAGAGGCGCGCGCCGACACCCGCGCGTGCCTTCGCCTCGGGTCTATCAAATAGGGGGCGAGGACTTCCCCAATGGGGGCCGGAAAAGGGCGTTGTCCGCCCTTCTCCTGCGCCCGGTGCGCCTTCTGCGGCCGGGGAAGGGAGTCGAGATCTCCCTCTCCCGTTCCGCAGTTTCCTTCTGCGACATCACGTCCCCGCAGAAGGACACCACCGCGTCCCACGACTCTGCGCTACCGACCATCCTCCGCACTACGGCCGGCAGCGACAGATCGCCTCCTACTTCATTTGTGAGGACACGGCGCTGCTCCTCCCAAGCTACACACTCGGCGAGCGTGTGTTGCGCCGTGTCCTCCCCGCAATGGACGCAATGGTGGCACCGAGCGTCCGGCTCCCTGCCTATGCGGCACAGGTACTTGCCGAAGCAGCCGTGCCCCGACAGCACCTGCGTCACCCTAAACGACAGGGAGCCGTGCCTTCTCCCGAGCCAGTCGTCGAGTACTGGCCGGATCGCCTCGACGGTAGCGAGGCCGGCGGTAGGGCGCAGAAGCCTTAGCCGCCATTCCGCCACCAAGACCTGATGGAGCTCCTCTCGGCGCAGCGCGATCTGCCGCTGCACCGGCCTCGAGCCCCGTGCCCGCTCTTCCTCGCGCCATCGATATAATGACGCGAGTACTTTCGCCTCAAGGTCCCAGGGCGGGGATCCGGCCAGGACGCAAGCCGCCTCGTAGGAAATCGTGCGGTACCCGCGGACGACTCTAACGGCCATCGCCCTCTGCGGTTTGCGCAGAATGGCGAGAGTGCCGGCCGTCATGTCCATCGCCTACACAGGGGCCCCATACAGGGCCATGGACCGCACGATACCCACGTACAACCGCTTACAGGCGGCGCTCGGGCCCCCCAAGTTAGGAAGCAACGTTGAAAGCGCGCCCGCTGCACCCATCAGCTTGGGCGCCAGCCGCCGGAAGTGGGGCCCGAATCCGGCCGTGTTTATTCTATTGTCAACTTTTTGTAACTGTTTTAAGTGAGTTTATAAATAAATTGTTTTAAATAAATTCGGTGTTTGTCGAGCAGTTATTATCGTTACCTTGTCCCAACAGTACCTTTGTGGCGATTCCATCAAACCTACACTGCTAGTGTTTTTAGGGACATTATTATTTTATATAAATCATGTGGTGTGCTAGGTGACATAAACATTGAATTATGTGTCATGGATGACATGCATGATTTCGGCTTACATTCAGCGTCTATTTTTGGATGTATTTTGTCAACGAAAAAGTCATTAAAAGCACCAGCGATATCCAATGATTTGTATACAATTTGATTGTCAATTTTATGTTTCTCAATTTGTTTATTTAGGGATATTGTTCTTAGTCTTATTAATAACTTGCCATGTAGTCTTTGATTTATTTTTGGATTGCTGTATTTTGTAGTTAATTTGGAGCTTTTTGTGTTAAATTAATAATTTTAGTATAGTTTAATATAAGCAGTGAATTTCCTTTTATATTCGTGGTTAGGCTTAAACCTGGATTGCCACAAAAGTTCCCTTTTTTTCCTACTGCATAATTTAACGCCATGTGATAGCCATTTTGGTTTATGTATTATGTTCATTTTTATTTCTTTATATGGGAAGCATAAGCCGTAAAATAAATGTGTTCATAAATTCATTGTAAGCTACGTTGGGATCATCAGTAAGATAGATCTCCGAAAATTTAAGACTTTTTATACTATTTTTAAATTTCACTATATTTTCATTATTGTAATCTCTTCTAGTTATATACCAGTATTTTATACTACATACACTGGGAACTGGACATCGAAGTAGCTGTGCTGTATGGTCTGATAATGCAAACTCTAATACATCTGTTTTACAAGCCTTCTTAAAATTATGCGCGAAAATATCAATGCATGTCATTATCATCCTTTTTTTTCAGCTGATCAAAAAAAGAGTAATAGGTATTTATTATTTTGATCTATTTTCGATAAAAGGGTCATCTATATACATATTATAAATGAATGTCGCTTTTCGTATCCGTCTGTGTGACCGCGTTGTTCCGCAAGATTGATGTGTTTAGTACACGAATATTGTAACGTTACAAAAATCTGTAATTAAAGCAACTAGTACCTTTTGTGGGTCTGCTGAAGCTCGTGGCATGAAGGTTTTGGTGAAATTGTGTCATGCGAATTAATAACATGTTTACTATTTATTTGAAATAAATAAACCTATAGACATAATTTCCCACATTCTATTGATTAACAATGTCTATTAAATTCGAAATGACTACTAGATGAGAATTCAATTTAGTCTGTGGAAGAGGATTCTCGAAAGGAAATCAAGAGGTGGTCCTGTCAAAAGAGGTGAAAGGTTTTCCCCTCATGGCGTGACAACGAGGAACCCGTTTTGGGAGAGGGACCAGTTCTGGGATGACCAGACTGTGTCTAAATAACCCGATGGGTTGGTTTTCTATGAGCCCAATCAAACCTGAACCCTGTGAGTATTCAATTATTTTCAATTATTTCAGTTGTGAGTTTTGACACGACGATGTTGTTTCAGGTCTGGCTGATTAGTGATTAATGATTATGCTAGCCTATTGTAATAGTTCTGATGCGCGGTTAAGACGTGATGCCTTGGTGTAGCCCCGTGGCCAGATGATATGGAATTGATCCGGGTGCGGGCAATTATGATGTTAACCGTTGAGGTGTGGCCACCTGTTAGTGAAGAAGGCTTTACTGCACCGTTTAATGGTAAATGAGGGAAGCTCGCCGCTCCAGGTAACAATAGCGTCACCGTCTATACCCGTAGGTCGCGTTTATGCGTGTGAACATAGGTCTTATCCTGTGTTTGACGGGTCTTGGTTCCGTCATTTGAAAGGAATATACTGAGAGAACACCGAGTTTCAACTGAATTGTCATAATTTAACCTATGAGAGAGTTAGGCCTTTTGTAAGAACTAGGTAGTAAGACTAGTTGTTATAAATTATTGTGTCTCGGGTTGTTTTGCATAAATTTTATGCCGTATAACCATAATTGGTCGATACTTATTCGATTGAGCTAGAAGTTACAAAGCAGTTCATCTCACGGACTTACTAAACCGACTCTGAGTTATTGTTTAAGTCTCATTGCAGGTGTTGTAACGAGTTTTAAACATCGTTACATGCATCTCATCGATTAGAGAATTTCGGAACGTCACTTTAGCTGTCATTGGTTGTCTGTGCGCGCCGAGTCACCGAGCTGTCAATGTGACATCGGCACTTTGCGAACTTTTCTAGACTAGACAGGATTGTCTAATATATTTTTTCTAAACCCGACGGCATCCAGCCCTTACCTTGGCCTATTGATGGCGTAGGGCTCTGCTACACCCTCTGAGAGGTGTAGAGGCAACGACCCTCCATTTATTTGGTAAGATTTCGTTTCCTTACGAAAATTATTGGTCCAAGTACATAGTGCGTGTTCTATCCCAAATTATTGTTTCAGGCCTACATATAATATTGAATTGCCTTAGCGATTGTCGCCCACGTGGATTTTGGGTGCGCTGAGGCAATGTAATTTTTGTTGGAAAGGACGGTGAGTTTATCTTCGTGGAACGCCACGTGCCTCACGTAAGAGATTCCCAAACAATCCACATTCTAACCCGTTTCTATCTTGTTACAGCTGGAACACGGCGTCCTTTTTCTTTATTCCTTATTTCTCATTTTTCAATTTATTGATATTCCGAGAGGCCAGGCTGACGGGGTGTACATCCGGACGCCGTCTATGGAGGTTTAATTAATCTAATCCATCTATTTTTTCCCTTTTATTTAATACCACAAGATGCAATAATAATAACAATTGCCACAATAATAATGATAATAATAGTAATTTTCGTACCACTTGCTCAAAAAAGTGACATTCTATGCCACAAAAAGCGGACATAACAATAGTCATTTTTAATCTGTTAAAAACAGGGAAAGAAAATTGTACTGAATTTCATTCATCCTCTAGGGGAAGAATGTGATTTAAATTTGGAATACTTACCGAAATTTATACTGAACTACATCTGTGTTTACACCATTGAGTTTGTATTTAAAGCATTATACATCTTTTTGAAAAAGGCATACGCATTTATTATGCAGTTATGATTATTAAATAAAACTACGAAAACCGACGAGGCCGTATGAGCTTGATGCCTTTGCTTTTCCGACAAAAAAATATTAGGCTAGGAATTTGCCGCGTTTTTGTTTTCTTCAAATACATAAACATTAAGTTTATTTTAATAAATAAGTTAAGGTTCTAAAAATACGTTTCATTGTCATTATTTTTTATAAATGCTTATTCTCATATTATTATTGTGTTAATTTTTTCGCAAATTGTACGAAAAGTAGAGTATTTTCCTCGGTGATAAAGCTGTCTTAGTCTTGGGTGAACTTAAATCCCTCGCTACACTCAGGACTCGTCTTAAATCCCTCGCTTCGCTCGTGATTTAAGTTTTTAACACCCTCGCTACGCTCGGGATTAAACCTCGAGTCCTTCATTACGCTCGCGATTTAAATCGTCACCCGCGACAGAAGACACTGCTTTATCCCCTTGGTTAATAATCTACTATTTATATCTTCATTAGTCATACCTAGTTTTACTTACTTGGAAGCTACTGGCAATTAAATGAGGCATTAACAAGGTTATTTCCTTTGTTTTAATTATCTCACATTACCGCTACCTCCGGCAGATTAAAAGTCTGACTCTACGAAGGTAAGTTATCCGGAATTAAAACATAGTGTGCAATCTCCACGGCGCGCGGCGCCCGAAATTCTTTTTTTTGTTTTACTTGTAGAACACACACTGGACAAGCTCACTTTACAATCTTGTCCTAAATTTAATCCATTTGTCACAAAACATTTAATATATTACAGTGTATACCCCGATACAACTAGGAACGGAGACCGAGTTTTGTCGGAGTGAACACCTAAGTGTGTGAGAAGGGTTTGGTTAGTGGCTCGCCACAATTGATGTTTTGTACCTAAATTTTCTGTGTAATACAATAAACTTTGTATTGTGTGAGAAGGTACTTATTTAATTGAATCTTTCCCGTACAGCTTATATCCTAAACATCTACTTTAGCACGGTGGTAAGTAGTATATTGAAACCATCAACATCTTGTTTCAAAAGATATCGATATAAACTACAAAAACCGGGTTACAATATTTAATTTACATACAATAGAGAAAACTCGATATTTTGTTAAGTCATAAAAACCGTGCGAAGCAGGGGGCGGTTCGCTAGTCATATAATAAGTGTACACTCACGCCCTCGATGTAGTTGCGCACGTTGATCTTCTCGTTCTGCGAGTGCGCCATGTCGTCGCCGGCGCCCATGGGCAGCAGCAACACGTTGCGCGCGCTGGCCTCCTGCAGCGTGATCGTGACCGGGATGGAGCCGCCCTCGCGGGACATGTCGGGCTCCGTCTAAACCAAACAATTTCATTGGAGTTATAATTCATAGCTGCTGTCCAAGACTTCGTCTACATGTACTTACTTTGTATTTCATCATAAATATTCCATTTTATTTTATTTTTGTATTCTGTTGACCTACTAGTAGCATATTGTTTGAGCTACTGCCGCCAGTAATACAGGATTATCTTAGTACAGGCATCTAACATTGTAATTCCTACATTATTAATCGTGAATTCATATTGTATTTCATGAATTTTGATTCTGTATAGAGATTTTCTTTTTAATTCAGGATGAAAAGGAGCCCATTTCTTTTTCCAGGTCCCAGGTTACCTCTTTATAAAACATTGTGATCGGTACAGGGGTTAAGTCGTGGTAACAAACAAGAAGACAAAGTGAGTTACTTTCGCGTTAATAATATTATTATAGTGTGATTAGTATGATTTCGTCATTTATTATTTTCAAACGCTGAGCTACTTCACAGAAAACCCGACACGACACAAGTCGCGCTTGAGACCACGTTGTTTTATAGGCTGGTATTACTGTATTATTATAAGCCTACTATGCTGTCTGACTGCACGTGCAAGGCTTCCATTTCCTCCTTCCACATTTCCCAGTCTACTGCGATTATCAACCAATCCGCAGCTCATCCTATCTTTTTCTATATACCACGTATTATGTACGGCATTGATAGACTGCAATAGCCTATAATTTATATAGGCTTCACAACGACTAAGTAGTCCTCTCAAACGCACCCACGATACAGGAGAAATTCCTAGTGGGGCAAAATTAAAAAAAAAAGTCTTACTTGATAGATCATCCTAGTAGCGCGCGCCGCAGCTTGGTAGTGAGGGTGGTCGGGGTTCTCTGTCCACGCCCGCCCGCTCTGTGCCGTGATGCGCATTTTGTTGGGAGAGCCCCGAGCCGCCCACTGTAAATAAAAATAGAATCATTTGAGAGGATGCATTCTGAAAGTTGTAATAAAAATATTGATTATGAATTGCAATATTATACGCAATATAAATTATGAATTATGTCATATAATATCGTAACACTGAATAAAATTAAATTTTCGGTGTACAAAATGGACCTGGAATCCTTCCAAATGCTTTGTCTTGCACCTAAAACTGTTACAACACCTAATCCAGTGTCATCATTGCAGTTCATTTACAAAATTTCAGCGCATACACAGAGCGATATTTCATTTAGTAACTGGCTACCGCATGTCTTTCCCCAGGATTCAAAGTATCCCCATACCAAATTTCATCAAAATCGGTGCAGCCGTTTCGGAGATTAGCCGGAACAAACAGACAGACAACATAAAAAAAAAAGTTTTTTTGTTATAAGTACCGTACTTTCATATGCATTTAGTAAAAGCTGATATTTTGACATTAAAACAGACACTTCAATTTTATTTATCTGTATGTTATAGATAATTAATCAATATCTAATAGATATTGGTGCCGATTCTCTTGTCACAAAATTCTCTAAACTAGACTAAAAATCACCAAAATTTAGTTTATTCCTGTCAAACGACGATTTCCCATTCTGAAATTGACTAAAGTGTTACAACTTAACAAAATTTTAGCTTGACAGCACTAAGATGGTACTGATATTATAATTTAGTGAAAATGGCAATTTTGCTATTCTGAATTAAACGTTTTTCAACTAAAATTTTGATTGTCTTAACTAAATCTGACTATTTTTAATCGCGATTAAAAAGGTGTGGAATAAAATTAGTTGTCATGAATTAAAATTCACACCAACATCTCGACTTCAGATGCAAAAACAGTAGGTACTGTATTTATTTATATATTCTTTATTGTACACCACAAAAAACATAACAACAAAAATTAAACTGAACACTACTTAATATACAATGGGCGGCCTTATCGCTTTCTGCGATCTCTTCCAGGCAACCTTGGAATGGACAGAGATTTTCCTGGACATAAAATGGGGCTGTTGTTGGTGCAAATAATAAGTATGTATACAATACACTAAATAGATACACATATATACAAATCCTAAATAATAGATACACTTATATACATATCCTAAATAATAGATACACTTATATACATATCCTAAATAATAGATACATAAATACGTACATACTAAATTTATAAGCAACGAAAATAAAATCCAAAACGAATCTTTTTTTTCTTTTCTTTTACTTATACATATCTCGAAAACGGTGTGTCCTACCGCAAAAATAATGAAAATTTCGACCCCCTTTATAGAACCCCGAAACCTTTAAAATCCAACGTGTTGGTAATAACTTTTCAAAAACCATACAAAAAGTGAAAAATTCCATACAAAACATGTCGAGGCTGCAAATAATGCGCGCCTCCGGCTCTAAAAACAAAATCACGTGGTACGGCAAACCAGTACCACGTGGAGTCGCAATTGCCAAATTTGATTTTAGGCGTGTCAAAATTATTTTTAAATTTAGAGATTTTATTTTGCAGAATAGCGTTAAGATTCTCATAGCCAAAAGTAACGAATTTTAGTGATAGTTTAGTTCGGTGTACAACAGAATCGGCACCATTGATTAGTTAATCAAAATAGCGAAATTTTGCCAACTTTCCGAATGTATATCCATAGGATTATGTTATTTAAATGTGAAGGGTGCCTGTATCACGAGGTAACTGTCATTTATTTTCTATCTAGGTATTTACCGATCAATATCCGAAACCCTTTCCAAAAACCGTCGCGATACAGACTAATAACGATGGAGCTGATTATAATTATGAATATTTTACCTATTTGACATGCTCTGATACGAGTGCAACTATCACCGGTCCCTGTTTACCTCAAAGATATCTTAAAAAATCAACTACGACCTCCATGTAGGTTTTGGGAATAATTTCATAAACATCTGAACATAAATGAAATAAGATGCTGCTCTTTACTGTGGTAAAGACCCTGAGTCATCTCTTGCAAAACTTGCCCATTACTTTTCTATTTACGTATTATTTAAATACTTACACACACACAATTATTCAAAGTATTGTGTACAACGATGACAGTCCGTTATCGTTTACAGAGGCACTCGCGGGAATCCCGTACCATAAATATATTGTGTAACTAAGCTATTTATAAAAAGAAGTTCTAATTTCAATTCTTACCTTCTCGTTGACAAAATCGAAGACTAGCTTCTCTATTTCTTCGGGTTCCTGGTTTGGTACAATTCTTATGGAGAACTTGCCAATCACTTTTCCTGGGATTACAGTTTTCGCTCCGGGTTGGAAAGCAGCTCCTAAAAAAGTATTTAGATGACAAAATATTACATGAAATAATTAAATATTACGCATTATTTGACCATTTATTAAATAAAAGTTTATACGATTATACCTTCAATGCCGTGTAGAGAAAGGCTTGGGTATCTCCAGCGGTGCATCAATATTTGTTCCTTGTCGCCATTGTGAGCTAATTTAGGAGCACCTATGGATTTTCTACAAAGAAGAATTGATCAATTAATTATCGGTAGTGAAGAACTGATGATAATTGGATCCATATTTTATTGATTGATGTTAGTAATAGACGATCAATCGAACATTTGATGACGAGCGTCGAAAGCATTTTGGACTGTCCTATGAGTGGCCTGATCGATCACGTATTCCCATGCCAAAGGTATCAGTCGGTATCTACGAGAACCTACGAGTCGGAATCTACGAGAACGAGTTTGTCAGAAACTTCGACTATTAGTCTTTGTACTTAACAGATAAAAACATAGGTACTATTGATACCTTTAATACTAGGAAACCATTTTATCGATTACATTTATAATATACCTACCGAATATGGATGACGAATCAGCATTGGTTTCAAGTTACCACAATGTGATATAAATACATAATATGTAAGTAGGTAGGAGCACTCAACAGTCTAGGGTTCAAAGACCGCAATATCATAAACAATGTGATAATTAAATATTGACTCATTCCGCAAACAGCATTCAGATACCGTATGGCGAATCAATTTACATTTACAACAGCTGCCACAAATAATTGTCTTTACTTATTTTAAATTGTTTTGGTAAATTGTGCTGGACATCTGCATTCTTTTCTATTCTTTCTTAATGCGCAGAGTACATAAGTACTATACCGTAGGTAGAACGCAATTCCGAGTCCCAAGTTTTTACGTTAAGTGTTTCTAGGAAATGATCTAGGTTTACCTACCATTCATACCTTATTCGGATCAAATTGAGAAATATATCCCATCCTAAAGTCATCGTCACTACAGTAGGTACGTGTGTAGCGTTTGTTTTTGTGCTTCGCTCTCCAGTACTTTATTGCTTAGTCAAGAAGATACGACTTAATTAGTTCATTTTAATTTCTATATGCTTGGAACCCATTGGAACCCGATAATGATTGTCCGATCTATTGAAGAGGCCTAAAAATCAAAAGTCGTAAACTTTTGAATTCAACAATCCAAAATCTGAAAAGAAAATTACCCTTCTGACGCAGTCAGGAAAAAAGGACGAATGTAAGAAGATCGTACCTGTAGCCATCGGTATCAAAATCAATGTTCGTATAGAGTTTCTTCTCAATGTCTGTCAACGGCGCGACCGTGTCGTAGATACCGTCGATAAGAATCTTACCATTCTTGTCCACAAGCTCATTCATCAGATAAATTAGATCAGTCATCGCTGTAAATTGAACAATCATTCTCAATTGACTTCTTCGTTTCGCTAAATTGTTGATCATTTTACAATAGGAAATTGAAAACAATATAAAAATTGTAGGCATTTTAATTTATATTATTAGAGGGGCCATCAATTTTAGTGTAGATTAGAATACATAATCATGTAAATTCAAAATTCAGTGGCCAATCAACTCCTGTTTTATAACTCATCATGAAATCTTTGTATCTTATGATAAGTATAGCGTTGATATTATCGAGTTCCATAGTAACTAGCTTTCGTAATGTAATGAGACAAGGTATGCATTTATCAACAAGATAAAAGTATTGTGAAAGGATAATTAATGTTTATCAGTTTTATTAATTATTCATTTATTGTAGGTAAACTGCGCGCAAGATAAGTCTGCGCGCGTGTTTGACCTTCAAGACTATATCCCTGCCAGCACGTTTAATCACTTTCGGCATAATTATGGCGATTATTTACTTTGGAAAACACGGAATAGGTACAGCTCACCCTCTTGACACCTGAAATAAACGTCGAGATGGCGGCAAACGATTATCCAATTTCGGCCGCGCGCAGACTTATTTTGCGCGCACTGACAAACAATGAATACTTGGCATTTGGCTTGATTTATACATAAAAACTGTTACAATAGTCAGATAATGTACCATTGTTCATGCTGTAGCTGCAGCAATATTTTCGTCATAGTTATGCACCAGAAATGTATGTTTGTATTAGTTTTCTATTGTATTTTAATGTTTTATTTTATTAGTTTTATCATGTAAGTCTCGGAATGTAGTGACGGCTCGATGAGCGCAGTGGCTAAGTGGTTAGTTTTCTGTACGGGTTCGACTCTGGGTAGTACGTAAAAAAAAGACTTGAGAAATATATCAAATCAAATAATACCTTCATGGACAGTTCCACCATAGACACCACTGTGTAAATCCATTTGAGCGCATTCAATCTCCAAGAAATAGTAGCTGATACCACGCAGGCCATATGTGATGCAGGGCTTAGTGGTGCCAAGCCAGTAGTTATCTGATATGCACACATAGTCTACATCTTTAAAGAATCCCTCTGGTTTTAATTTTTCTAAGAGCAGAGCATCTAGGCCTTCTGAACCAGACTCTTCCATACATTCAAGCACAAACTTCAAATTCACAGGCAGCTGAAAATAATTATATTTAGAATTCATAATTCTTTGAAGCTAATGTAGAAATAAAGTTATCATCACAATACACCTTCTCAGTTATGTTATCTATAGTAGAAGTTAAATAATATAATAAGACAAATAATGCAGCAATGTATACTGTATCAACAGTACTGAAGAATGTAAGTTGTGATCATAAAATATAACAAATCATTAAATAAAATGAGAGGTTACAATATGTTTACCTCTTCACCAACTCCTTTGTATGCATTAATAGCATGAACCCAGCCAAGTACTGGACCCTTATCATCAGTAGAACCACGGCCAAACAGCTTGCCATCACGTTCCACCAGCTCAAATGGCTCTGTTAACCACCCATCCGATTTCAACGCAGGTTGAACATCTAAATGTCCATATATGCAAATAGTTTGCTTTAAGGGGTCCTAAAATAAAATTAAAATTCAATTTGAATAAAAGACATAACTATTTATTATTTTAGAAAGGTGAATGAACAGTTTTAAGTATTTATCATGTAAATGAAATAATCTTTTATCATGTAAATGAAATAATCTGCAACTGTAATAAACAAGCATCGGAGACAATCTGGCCCTGCAGTCTCGACATAGTTAGCAATCGTTTTCGGTTGCTAAGTCCTAACAATCCAGATGTAAATGTTGATGTAAATGTTTGGTAGTCTCGACACTCAAATTTATCGGTTGTTACCTACCGGTACCTACCTAAAATACCAGTAACAACCGATAAATTTGAGTGTGGAGACCACCAAATATCGTTACATCTGGATTGTTAGGACTTAGCAACCGAAAACTATTGCTAACTATGTCGAGACTGCAGGGCCTGGTTAGGTAACAGCCATAATGAAGCAAAAATGGCTCGACCGATTGTAATGAAAGTCTGGTAAGTTGTTGTGTGCGCGCTAGAGAAGGTTCCTAACGGAAAAAAAATATGAATAAGGTATTGCAACGCACGCCAGGCAATAGCTAGATCAGCTCGCCGTCCGATAAGGACCAGGCCCGGGTTGACGGCGCGTTGTGTTCCACGCGCGCCTCAAAGAGACGTCAGCACCAATGACGGGGTCCGCTAGGGCCGATGCCTGCCAGGGTTGCGGGAAAGCCCGAAAGGGTTACCGTGGCCCCTGGCATGACAGACAACTGAAGGAACACTGGTGGGTTTTAGTCAGTAAGAGTCTGACACGCCCTCCCGCTCCGCCCAGAGCGGGAGAAGTTATTTGATGATTTCCCACCCCAAAAAATAAAATGCATTAGCTTAGATATTATAAATTAAAGTCGCTTTTCGTGTCTATCTATGTGACCCCGTTGTTCTTCTAAATTACGCAAAGGATTTCTATGCAGTTTTCACCACCGTTTAGAGAGAATTTATTCCGGAAGGTTTATGTGTATAATATTTTATTAATACACTTAGGCTGGCATCAGACGGACTGCATCGCAGCGACCGCGCGCGGTCGATATATTTAACTACATGCAATTGTACGTTCGACTTCGTGCAGTCATGATCTCAACTGCACGCAGTCGGCTGCAGTCGAGTGAAGTCAATATCAACTGTATGCAGTCGTGCCTTCAATTTCGCGCGGTCGGCTACAGTTGTGTAGTGTCGCCGCATGCTGTCCACCGCCGTTCGCATGCAGTTAATTGCAGTTAGTCTGCAGTTAGTCCTGGAGCCGAACGTTATTTTTATTGTTTTGGTAGTTATTTATATTCCATAAAACATTTTCGGTAACATTTTCGGTATTCTTTTAGTAAATCGTTTAATTGATCAAATGCAGCAATTGACATTCTAAAGTAGTTGTAAAATTTACGTTCATCTTGTCTTAATTTCGGATACAGTATGAAAAAATCACCTTCCGTGTGGCAATATAATAGCAAAGGATTAATCCATATCCGCGCTGCACGTTGCAGCTTTTTAATTCGATTACATCGCTGCCGGCGGCGGGCGGCGCCGTATTAATAATATTAAGAGAAGTAATGTCTGTGCTTCCATTTCATGATGATGATGGCGGTCTAATATAAATTAAAGATATTTCGACGTTTTGACAAGTCGTATAAACCGTACGAAACAGGGGCGGTCGCTATTTTATAATAATAGAAATTGAACTTCTATGATACTCAAAAACATCTATAGGGGCATATAATACCGGAATTACACACTAGCAAGTTGTTAAAGATATGGTTTAAGACATTTATTTCTCAAAAACAGAATACAATTATTCACTTAGAATGAGAAACACTGGTTGCATACATATTAACGTTCCTTGGAACGAGTATCGGAACGGTATGTTAGAGGTTAGGTTAGTAAGTAGGTACAATAATGTTAGTAAAAGGTTGGTAAAATAAACTATGTTAAAAAAGATCGACTTACGAAGGTAATAAAAATTTTAAAAAAAAATTTTTACTTGATGTAGGTAATTTGCAAAAAGTATTGAGACTAAAAGTCCATATTACGTATCGAAACAGTTTCTATCATAGTTGCCATTGAAAGCAAAATTGCTTTTTATTTATTAAATTTATTTATTTAACCATTTATGTACACACTTATATAAACAGACAAGAAGAAAATAACAGAAAATAAGGTACAAAGGTGATGCTTGCTTTTTAGTGTTTATTTAAATTGAAACTTAGTTTTATTTTTGCTTTACCTAATCGTTTTATTGTATTTGTTGTGAAAATGTATACAGTTTTTATTATTAATATTAGAGTTTATGTAAATATTCCGAGTTATTATGAAATACTTAGACTAAGATAATTGAAAACTTTTCATTATGAGGAATTTTAATTTCTTTTTAGATAGGGGAAAAGATTGTATTTCCTTAATATCTTTCGGCAATTCGTTATACATTTTGGCACCCTCATACTTAATATTTCTAGTACCGTAGTTAGTCCGTGGTCTACTGTATAGGCAGATATTGTTGGCATTTCTCAGTAACCGGGTCTGAATTTGACCCTTTTTAGTAAAAATTATTTGAGAATGGGTATCTTTTGTCATTATCTTCCGAATAAGGATGCAGGTATGGAATTTATACATTTGAGCAAGTGTCATTAATTTGGTTTTATGAAAAACAGTTTCGGTTGGAGTTAAGTAATTACGTAATATGAAAGAGTAATTTAATTATTTTATTTTGACTACAATTAAGTAGGTCAGGTGAGATTTGATGAGGGAGTTATAAATTATATCCTTTACTGATTTGGGAATGCAACGGACGGTACATCGTAGTGTTCCCATCAATGATGACAATTTTGAATGCATTTTGTCACAGTGTGGCTTCCAGGTTAAATGTTTATCTATGATTAGACCAAGGTATTTTTCTGATTCTACTTTAGTTAATGGTTCACTATTAACGTGTAATGGTTGAAAGTTAGGAACATTTTTATTTTTAGCACTACATATCATAAAGTTGGTCTTAGTCACATTGATGGTTAGCAAATTATATTGAAACCAAGTAAATAAGGTGTTAAGGTCCTCTTGGGCTCGACTGACGATTGCTTGAATTTCATTGAAAGAGTAGAAGAGACAGGTGTCATCGGCATATAGTGTCACATCTGCAGCTAAGTTTAGGTCTTGTATATTATTAATGTATATTAAGAAAAGCAAGGGCCCAAGCAGGGAACCTTGTGGAACCCCGTAGGTTATTAATTCAGGAGTGCTTATGGCCTCACCAATTTTAACTATCTGGTATCTATTAGAGAGGTATGATTCGATCATTTTATGTGCAGTGTCCTTAATGCCAATATCGTGTAGTTTTTGAAGGAGTAGTTTATGACTTATTGTGTCGAACGCCTTTTTTAAATCTATAAATATACCAAGAGCTATTTGTTTTTTGTCTATCCTACATTTAAAGTTAGTTACAAGGTCTATACAGGCTGATAGTGTATTCGATTTGGAGCGGAAGCCATACTGTTTATGGTAAAGTTAGTTGTTAGAGCTCAAATATTTGTCCAAACGATTATAGATTATTTTTTCGAAAATTTTAGAAATGACTGGTAGTACCGAGATAGGGCGATAATTACCTGGGTCAGCTTTATTGCCAGATTTAAAAATTGAAAAATAGATATAAGTTGAAACCAAAGCAAAAAAAATGCCTATATGGATTCAGATCAACCCATAAAATGCCAAACAGACTGAGACCACTATAATTTTTTTACACTTTCACACTTTATAAAATGTTCAACTGTTTAATCTAATCCTTTACTTTTTTCTATGCAGTTTTGCCGAGATTGGAGCTTGTTTTTAGACCTATCTTGTACATGTAACCAGTAGTTTAAAAATAAATATTTATGATCATAGTATGTTTTTAAACAGGAATAATATAGGATTTATGTGGATAAAAATGGTAAGCGTTTTGAAGGCTTATGTATAACAATTATATCCAGAAAGCACTTTTTTTTTTTTAATTCATACTCTAATATTATAAATTCGAAAGTAACTCTGTCTGAGTGTTACCTTTTCACGCCTAAACCGCTGAACAGATTTTGATATAATTTGGCAAGGAGACAGATGGCATCCTGAGGAAGGACATAGGCTACTTTTTGTCTCAAAAATAATCCTCAAGGGGGTGATATAGGGGATATGTAAGTTTGTATGGACTAAAATTCAAATTTATGCTTTTGGTAAGAAATAAAGAATTACGTGTTTCAGCGTTTTTGTAAGATTGGGGATGATTTTAAAATTCACATGTAATATTGAAATTCTAACGGATTGGAAATATAGTCTGTCAGTTAGCTTTTCATGCCTTACGGCTAAACAGAATTGGATTAAAGGCATACGGAAAGGCCATTACCTAGGTTAGGGCATGGGAAACTTTTTATCCCAGTAGTAAATTCTCCTGGGATAAAAAAACCTAGTTTAAAATAAACTAAAGTTCATCACTCATTCGAAAACCTGGTCAGTGGGTCATCTTAGGGGCGGCGTAGTAGGAGTTGCAGTATACGCTTAGGGGCATTCTATGAAGCAAAGAAAACAAACAAAAAATGGTTACAAAATACATTTTTTTTTTCGGAATTCTACCCTTTTTATTGCAGTATCAGGTTAGCCTTGACCATAGAAACTATTTAGGTACTTAGAAGCATGGCCCTATGAAACACGTAGGCGTAGTCGACGGAGCCCCTCTGACTGAATTTTAACTCTTTAAAGGAAATTATACAAAAATATAGGAAATGATAAGAGTAATACTTACATTTCCCAAAACTCCTACTAAAACGGGGGGCAGTTTGACTTCTTGTCCATCAATAGTCTGATAACCTACATCTCTGAGCTGAGTGGTCGCGCCAACTTCCTTTAACTTCTCCTGCATCCACTCCACCATTCGGACGCAGTCATTGCGGTACTTGATGTCACACGACACCGATGGAATAGCAACCGCTTCCTTTAAAAGTTGCTTGAAAGTATCCACATTATCATCTACGTACTTAAATACTTGAGGCAATGTCCTATCTGCCATCTTAGGGTTCTGCTTGTGCGAATAATGTCGATAATCAGGACGCTTTATAAAATTATTTGCAATAGATGACGCTCTTGCGGCCGGGAACTTTATAACATTAGTAATGCATTTCGCCGTTCTAATCAATGACGAAGTCATGATGGATGATGGTGATAGCAACATGACAGCTAGCTGTCACTTTGACATTGACACCAGCCTTCTGAAAGGAGAAACGTGAGAAACGAAACGTAAGTTTACATAATGCATGGAAGCCGTAGACAGAGAACTGTCTACGATGATTTTTCTTTACTTCCATGACATCCATACTAATATCATAAATGTGAAAGTATCTCTATCTGTTACCATTCACCACAGAGGAAAGTAATATATCCATTCACGTTGTCACGCTCAAAGCTGAACGGATTTTAATGATAGACCCATGACCGAACATCATGACATGGGATAGGTAGTACTTTCTATCTTGGTTGTACGTTCCCTTGGGATAATTTTCCACCTCCGGGCGGGCAAAAGCTAGTCATGTATAAAATGTTCGACCATTTTTCAATTTAACAAAAATCGGAGTAATTATAGTCACCAACGAGGTATAAAGCGTATAATTATAGCGCCATAATGTCGATATTGAGTAGGTATTAGGCATGGACTTATTAAATAATAAGTCCATGGTATTAGGAATCTGGGAATCAGCATCGGGAAATAGGTCACAGACTATATAGAGAAATAGGGGTTATAGGGTACGTTCGGAATTGCACTGTAATCGATTTGAGCGCAGTTTCCCCCGTTCCGAATTAGCGTGAGTGCGACAACGATGTGCCGTGAATCGTCATAGATGACGTTATGACATGCGCCATCTTGCGATAACGCCGACCATGCCCTAAATTAATATCACCGAACGCTGTCAAAAATTACAGTTGTCCTGTTGTTTTGAGTCGTATCATATAATTTAACTAAAGCGGCATTTTCGAAATTGTGCTGTAAAATCCAAGACGTAACAGAATACCTGAAATGAGTTTAAAACTCATGCGCATTATGTTTAATTTGTGGCATCTAAGTTATTTGTAATTCTTGGTATTTTTCTTCGGGGTAAATCTTTGCCGGGAGCATGAAAATACGCTTCTATCTATAGCACTTCGTCATCAGTTTCATCTCTGGACGAATCGTCTTCTCAAACTCAAAATCTGAGTTATCAGAGTCGATAGAGTCAACCAGCAAAATAGAAGTGCCAATGCGTTGCTACTTCCATTTGCAGAAAAATAGATCAATCAATTTAACCAATCGATAATTTTTTATGCAAGGTTTGGGGTTGACGTTGAGGGAGCACTGTCATCGCGTCCACGAGCGTTCTGAATTGTTGACAGCTCTTAGCTCTCATAATCATGAATCTAAATCGGAACGCAAATTATTTATGTGATTGCTGTGAGCGATTAGGGTCCAGTTCGGAATGTAAGGTTAGTACTAATAGTAGTAGGTAGTAGTAGTAGTAAAGTAGTAATAACTTACCAAATAAAAAATGATGCGTTTTAGAAACAACTTTTATTTCTATTGTCATTTAAAAACTTGAGTTAGGGTATGGTCAATATAAATAGAAATTAGTCAATTAAATTTAACTAAACGTTTTCTGACATACATTATAATGTATTCTAATGCCAGCTTTATACTCTACGGTCCACCGAAGAGGTCCTGTGCAGGTGTGCGTGCGCATGTCGACTAAATCTCATAGGTTTGGACAGTCCGGTATACCAGAGAGATCAGAGACAGTTCTCTTTGCATATCACAGTACGTTATCACTGGAAAGATCTGATTTTCGATTTGGCGCAAGTCGCCTGCGCAGCTTCAAAAAACTAGGTCACGTGTACTCTATACAGGCTCCGGTCTACCTGAGCTGGACACCTGCACAGGTAGACCTCTCCGGTAAACCGTAGCCAGTATGGCCACAATAATACATTTACATTATTTGGGTTTAGCTGATTGTGTTATTATATACTGTGGTCTGTGTGTGTTATTAATGATTATTTCAAATTTGATTAACTTATAAACAGGAAACATACCTATACCATACGTATGCATGGTTGTATATAAAAACACACCTCGGACTTTTTCCGAAATCCTGTTTATGACGGATTTATAATCTCTATGGCATTTATAATATCTAAGACAAACTGTTTGAGTGTAAATTCACGCCTCGGGCATACAAGCATCTCACAGTTATGCTGTTAATATTAAAGTTTTAATGGATTTCAATGTTAGTTCGATCCAGAGTATAGGTTTGAACAAATGACGTGACTGTAACGGTCACAGATTACTTGTATTACACGAATTAAATAATTTTTTATTGCCTAATGGTGAAAATGAGTGCTGAATGAGGAAATGAAAAATGAGGAAAATGTGATTTATTTAAACCCAGGACCCTTCCTCGGGTGAAACTCGCACAAAAAAGAATACATTTTTGTTGAAGCGAAGGTCACAGGTTCCCGTATGTTTATCATATGAACATGCGTATCGTATGCGTATCATGAACAAAGCAGCTCTGCATTAATGCACAGAAGATACAAGACCTGAACAAGTGCGTTCTTTTTGTGCCAGAAGACGAAAAAATTAAGTTCTGGGACAAAATAATGCAATGGTGTACAACTGAAAATGTCGAAGATGAAGAATTAGATTCAGCTAATTTTTTATGAAAATCGATATTATTAAACATTCGTACAAATGCGACTTTGATTGTAAAAACACACCATGTACAAGATGACTAAAAACCCAACTCATCCCAAGACATTAAAAGAAAAGTTATGATATTATTATTTTTTTGTTATTACTTATAACATAAGTACATACTTACTTTAAATATTTTTCAACATATAAAGTAAAAAAAAAATCATGGTGTTAATTTTTTTACACCAGACAGTTTTCATTGATTTTCTGAAACTTGCATTTGGTCTGAGGTGCGTTTTTACAATCATGCATTCTTATAGCAAAACGTAAAAAGGCTTATCCGAATAAACTCCCAAGTTTACTTATTCTAACTATCATGGTGCAGAGGGCTTTGACTTTAACCAATATTTGGTAGTCTTCATTTCACTACACAGGCGTGGAATGTTTTCTTATTAAACTACCTCCGAAGCTCCGACTGCTTCACACGTAACCCTCACAACAAGTCTTCTTTCCTAATACTTCGTTTGGTGTTGTTCTCAACAGTTGACAGTCCTCAGTATGCTGGAACAAAAACATCACAGAATTAACTTACTTCGCATTGAGTTCTTGATGTTAGCAGCTACATCTGTCAGATTAGACCAAATCCGGAGCGTGTATGTGCACGCATTTGGTCAGACCGATGTGGCGCAGATTGATTTGTTCATAAACATAGACCACAACTATATCTATAAAATAATACCACCCTATTATTGTCCCGCTGCAGAGCAATGACCTCTTCTCAAACAGAGAAGGTAAGAGCATTGATTATCACGCTTGGTCAAGACCTGTTGGCGATTTCAGATCTATATTAAATAAAATTCCTAAAACACGATGTTTTTGCCTTGCCAGGATTTGTATCCACAACCTCGTACATGTGAGGCGATGACCACTGACCGCCAGGACACAATATTTCTTTAATGTACTTATTAAAAAAAAACATTTACCCAGAAGCGGCATCGTCGTTCACTATAGAGTGCGCGGGTGCGTCAGTGAATATCCTTGCGGCGTGTCTCTGCAGCCAGTACGTGACCAGCGCGGCCAGCAGCGTAAGGGCGGCGCCGGCGCCGGCCGCCACGCGCGCGCCCGCGCCGCTCGCCGACACGAACAGCCGCGCCGACATCGCCTGCCACACTGACTCCGTCCACGTCGAGTATTCGCCCGACTTAAGGTCGTAGTCTGAAGGTCATCACATTATTTTATTTATTTATATGGAGTAATTTTTAGACATCGCCAAAAGAATTGGTGAGAATATCCTGAGCAATTTGCTGCACACTGATTCGACCAATTACTATTTATTTAGAACCTCGACGAAAAGTCGCAAAAGAGAATAAATAAGTCAGATAGCAAACGAGGATTCAAATAGATTCTTTAAAGGTAAAACATCATTAAGGCCTGTTTTATTGTGTGGGATCTTCAAAGCCATCATTTTGCCGCACTGAATGCTTAAAAATAAATACCTGAGCCAAGAAGGGTTAGCCTTCTTGGCTCAGGTATGTATTTTTAAGCATTAGCAACCAACTACTTGTAACTCAAATCTCAATACAATGAGCAATAATGGACTAACCTGGGATAGTGAATGCAGGGCTGAGTGCAGTGCTGATATTCATTGTCGTCTGTATACAAACTCCACTGTGATTCCAACCTCTAAGATAGTATTGTGAGAAACCCTGAAACATCAGAGATATTCTATGGTATATCCCAGAACACTGGTGGTAAAGAATGGTATGGTATAACAAAGTTCCTACTTATAGAAACAGCAGTACTTACAGGTGCATTCATATCGTAGCACGCCGTGCGGTTGACGGGCAGGGGTGTGCCAGTGAGCAGAGCGAGCAGATGGCCCGCGAACACGGGCGCGGTGGACGACCAGGCGGCGACGCCCACGTACAGCGGCGCGGGACGTTCAGGCGGCTTGTCTTCAGTCCCGCTGGCAGCATATTCCGCCGCCTGTATCAAGCGACATGCCTGACTCTGCAGGAAACAGTAGAGCATCTCGTCTACCTACAATGAAAGTCACCAATCAGTCAGGCTTGTCAGTGCAAGGCAACTTTATTTTTTTGGCGAGAAATATCCATCTTTTGCTGTATTACGAAAACATCGTTTGCAACCGGCATCATTTTGTCAATTACTACATATTTTTATTATTACACGTGCCCTCAAATGTATTGTAAATTTAACATTTTTGTCATACAAGATTTTGAACTAGTTTTTTTTATTGCGAAATTGGCCTGCACTTTACCTGGATCTTGCCTGATGGAAAGAGATGGATGAGGTCTACGATGGAACGAGCGGGCCCAGAAGATGATACTTTTATTTTATATTCCTCTTGTGAAAAACAATGCACACTTACCAAATGCGCCGACGCAGAAATATCACCAATGATGTCTTTTCCTGTAACTCTATGGTACAGTGTGCGTGCTAGGACAGTTGCGAGTCGGGCGATTTTCACTTGAGAGTCGTTCTCTTTCATCGTTCCGTTTGCCAAGAGGGCGTCGGTAGATATAACTGGAAATAAATTAGACGTCAGGAAATTTCGAAGCATTAATTATTTTTCACCCCACTGTGACGAAGCCAAAAAAGGTGGATGATGTTTTTAAATGTTTTATTTCGAAAAAAGTTTAGGTACCTACTTAATAATATCATACTCACATGTGCCATTGTTGTCGACCGTGATATTGTGATAGCTAAAATCAATGTTCTCATAATCATCCAAGGCTGAATGGTAAAACATATTAGTGAACGTAGCATTGAAGTCAGCCAATAGAATTTCGGGTAACAATCCACTTTCAGTTTCTTTTTTAAGAATTCTGCGGAATGAATGCAGCGATGATGGCGGGAAATTGGTGGAGTACTCTGACGTTAACGTTATGTTTTTCTGCAGGTTACTTGAAAAAATATTGAGGAATTCTGCTATCTGCAAGCAAACATGTTTGAATTTCAATATCTTGCTGAAAGCATCTTGAGTACCTAACACCCGATGTTAAATGTCTACATCTGTATCTATACATATAATTAATCTGTAGACGAGTTCTATACACTGAAAATATTTTTTTTTTAAATAGTTGGGGTTGTTCAAGGATATCCAAAAGATGACATTTCTATAATTTTTGATAGAAATGTCATCTTTTGGATATCCTTGAACACCCCCAACTATTCCAAAAATGGAATTTTCGTCTGTTTTGATATGAGAGATTAATTTGTACAGGTATCACGTAAAAAGTACGAAACCAATATGGTTAACTGTTATACTCAAATATTGGTTATAATAATAAATCATTTTATTTCAGACCACTTAGTCCATTTTGGTTAGTATACAAACAACTTATAAACTAATGTTAGTACTTAAATCTACCGGAAAATAATTATTAAATTAGGTCACACACTACATGTACGCAGTGGCATGTAGGCGTATCCAATGTCCCAGTATGGGACTGTCCCACCTGTCCGCTATAAGCCTCAGTCTGCTGTTGGGGCTGACGCGAATCCGATGCATGATGGATGCGCAGCGTTTACGCATGAGTGCAGGAAACCCATCTATTCCCGCCTCTGCAAACATGCATGCATGCATGCATGAAGCACTGCAGTACCGCGGCAACCCCATCAGCACCCTGAATGCATTATTGTACTGTACGCGCAGAGCGTTGTATGTCCTCTGCGTGTAGCTAACCCACAGACTGCATGTATACAACGACTGACAGTACGCTGTAAATAGTGTAGCCTTAACAGCAGTCGTGCATTTCGCAAATCTGCGAGCCAACATATTGCAGCGGACAGCCAACGCCCTGCGCTCACGCTCAATGTCCAGGTTGTCTTTTAGGTCTTCAGAGACCCAGTGGCCCAGATACTTAAAGTTAGTGACCTGTTTTAAAGGACTTCCACAAAGTTTCAGATGTGGCACAATGGGGTAGATTTTAGTATCGGCCTTAAAAACTAGTACCTCACTTTTCTTAACATTGTATCTGAGCCCATGGGCCTCCGCGTACCTTTCACATAACGTAAGCAGACTCAACATTGCGTTAATCGAAGGGCTCAGCAACACCATGTCGTCAGCATAACTTAGATTATTGACGCATACGCCGTCCACGTGACACCCCTGATAGGTGTTGCTGAGCTCCACGATCAACCGGTTTATGTACAGACTGAAAAGCCGAGGCGAGGACAACCCACCCTGCCTCACCCCACACTCCAGCCTGTACACATCCGAAAATGAGCCCGCCCACCTCACGCAATTGGTCTGATTGTTGTACCAATATCTAAGTATTGACACAACCCCCCTATCCACAGAAGTATCGATGAGCAATTTCTGCCACAGCAAGTCATACGACACCAGATCAAACGCCTTAGAGAGGTCCAGAAAACATGCGATCACAGGCGTTTTGCTGGACGTGTAGTACTGGACAGAGTGCTTGAGAGACAGTATGGCACTTTCTTTGGAGAGACCTGGTCTGAACCCAAACTGCGCGTCATGTAATTCAATGCGGGTTGCCATGTCTGTCAAGCAAACTATCCAGCACCTTGGCCATGACAGTAGCAAGTGATATGGGCCTATAGTTCGAAAGATCCGATGCCTCCCCGGTCTTGTCCTTTACAATCGGCACAACCACTGTTTTCATAAGGTCACTGGGCAGGTGACAATGACTTAAACAGAGTGTGTAGAACATCGCCAGTACCCGCGGCAGGTGTAGGTACTCAAGCGTGCTGCAAGTGCTCGATGCTGAGGTGATCGTGTCCAGGAGACACTTAACTCAGGAGTAATTTTTATTTTATCTCAATAACTTTGGTCTATTAAAAGATATAATCAATTTGAAGTGTTCAAGAAGAACTTTCCATTTAGGGCATGCAGAAACACGTAACGACATCTATTGAAACGAAATAGTACTAACGAATACATGTGATATCCATAGTAATATATTACTATAAACACGTCTTTTATGTAATAATTGTGTTATAAAAATCACTTTCAATTAGTGGTTGATTAGTCGCGATAAAAGAATTTCAAATAAAAAGTGAGGATAATGTAAGATAATAATAATTGATATGGTGTTACGAGTGATGATAAAGAATGCAATGTTAAATGATTATTTAATCGTCTAAATCTAAATCCCAAATTGATTTTAGAAAGCTGGAAACTCGCTCTGCGTACAGTATAATGCTGAGCGAGTTTCCAGTTAACCACTGTATTTGATAGATGGCGTTGAGCAAATGTCGTCATTTTCTGAATCGCGGTGTTAAGATTTTCCGCAGAAGAATGACAGTCATTGTAGTCACATAAAACTGATATTTTTGTAATAAAGTCGAAATAGGGTAGTTTCGTAGATACTGTTCTGGATCTGGAGTTCTGGACTCTGGACTCTCTCTCTCTGGACTCTTGGAATATTAGGTTCTGGATTTTTCTCTCTCTAGATGAGTAGATGTCCTATTTCAAGTTCTTCCTCAGTTCTCTTCAACCGAATCTAACTATTTATTTATTTATTTAAAGACAACCAACAAAGCATACACCAAAGATACATGTTAAAATACCCATATTATCTTGACATTTGCATTTCATCATTTTTTTTTTCTTTGAGGTATCTCTATAACCGACTTCAAAAAGGAATAAATGCTGAATTCGTCTGTTTTTAGGGTTCCGTTCTTCTCCATACGAAACTACCTTTTGGAAGGGATGACTAGAATCAATTCTATTTTATTGCGACGATGAGCCTACTTGAAATAAATGCTTTGACTTTGACAATAAACTGACATGGAAGCCTGATGCTGAACATGTGTGTCAAAAACTAAATAAATTTGCATAATATGTACTCTACAACCTTTCCGAAAAAGTAATTGTAAATAGATAGCGTATCATGGTTTAGTTGCTTCAACATTAAGATTTGGTCTCATATTTTGGGGAAAGTGTAGTGAGAGTGAAATATTATTTAAGACAAGAAACGTTGCCTTAGATTAGACTAATGATAGGTCTTAAGACTATAGAAAGCTGTCACCAGTATTTTATCAACATTACCATGCTTGTTACACTAGAAGTAGCCTTATTCGTTAGATCAAACATGCACTTATTTACGGCAATGGTTGATATAAGTCAACGCATAGGTCACAATATAAAATATACACAGATGGTCAGAAACGTCTAATAAAGAACACTATCTTTCCACTTCGTCATAGTTGCGTATATAGTGTTATTTATTTTAGAAGTATGTATGTATGTGTGTGTGTGCTCGGGGCTCGCTGGGCCGAACCAACGCAAATGCATACGTGCATCCGTGGTGGAGCGACCCGGACTGCCGGGCACTTCTTCTCATGCAACCGAGCGGGTGGGCAGGTTGCGGATAGCCCAACTCCGGCTGCGGGACCGGCTGCCAACAGTCGATCTCGCACCTGGAGCATCTCGTAAGAGATCCCGGACAAGAGAAGTGCCCGAACACCAGGCCCCAGGTCTAGGGTAACCCATACACCTTATTCCATGCTCCAATTTGACCCAATCAACCCAACCCTCCCCTATCCACAAATCCCGTCAATCCATAAATCCTTAGGCCAATTCCCAGACCTACGGTGACCAAAAACCTACACCTTATCACCAAACACCCTCCCTCCTGTCCTTAATTCCCATCGGTCCCAGAGGAAGGGTAACCTCGATTCCAAAAAAGCCCACCCCCTCGCCAAATGAAAATTTAAAATGCAGAAGGAAGAAAACACTACCCAGGTGGGTCCCGGCCAAGCCGGGGAATCCCACACCGCTACGGCGGTCAGCCCTCATCGTATTCTGGGGGGGGCAACCAACTGCACTTCATTGTCTTCGCCGTGCTATTCAGCACGGCCGGCTGCTGATTCAGCGCCCAAAACACAGGCAGCGACCCACGCGCCCATTGTCACAACTCCGGCTGCGACCAACGCGCCAACCAACCCTACCACGGCTGCGACCCACGCGCCAATACCCACTACGAGTCGTATGCCTCCCGCGAGCATCTGGCAACAGAGCATCGTGAGGAACAGCGTAAGCTACCCTGACGATGACCCCGGCGACCTTACCACTCTCCCGGGTGCCGGAGTACGACTGCTGAAGAAGCGCGGAAAAACCACCCGGGGGAAGAAAGTAGGCGACCGAAAGCGCTACCCTCGCGAAGGCACTAGCCAGCGCGAAGCGCGATCGGACGCCGAAGAGTTAGTACGCGACCAGCCACGAGTCCGCGACGGGGAAACCCGGCGCGAAAAGGGGCCGGACGCGGAAAACAGAGAACGGCTGCAAGTCCGCGAAGGGGAAACCCAGCGCGAAAAGCGGCCTAACGTGGGACTACGCGACCGGCCGCAAATCCGCGAAGGGGAAACTCAGCGCGAAAAGCGGCCGGACGCGGAACCACGCGTGCAGGGGCAAGTCCGCGAAGGGGCAACCCAGCGCGAAAAGCCCATGCACCCGACAGAGTCTGCCGGGGGCGCTAGTCGACCTTACGCGAACACCGACACATCCCGTATTAATCCCAGACCCAAACACCGCAGAGGAAAACGAGGTGGATCCTTGCACCCTAACCCCGCCACTTTGCCGGGCACCTCCAAGTCGCAGCCTGGACCGAGCGGTACAGGGCCGGCGAAGAGGGATCGCCCTGACGACACGGCATCACCGGGTACGCTTCAGGGGGATGCAAAGCGTGTAAGGATCCACTCCGCCCAGGAGGAGCCGAGGACCTATGCGCGGGCCACCAAGGATATTCCTGCGCGGCTCGCCGTAGCAATCTGCTTCCCTCCCCCCTCCAGAGACTTGACAGCAGAAGAGGCCGAGCAGGTTAAAGTAGGCCTAGTAGACCTACTCATGGGCGGTGACCCGTCGACACCACTCCCTTCAACACCACTCCCTGCCTTCCGCGGATACCCACGGGTAGCGGAGGGCACAGTGCAAATGTGGTGTGAGGACGACTACGCCCTAACCTGGCTGACACAGAACGTACCCAAAATTAAACTCCCAGACACAGACGTCACACTGACGGTACTCCGACAGTCGGACGTGCCCACCCGGGTGAGAGCCTCGCTTTTCGTCCCTCGCTATCGAGGAGACGTGCCGAGGCTCCACAACATCCTGATACGTCAGAACACCTGGTACGACATAGCCAGGTGGTCAATGTACAGGGCAACCAGGGTCGGTGGTGAGAACTATGGGACATATTTGACCCTGGGTCTACCACCGACTGAGGCGGAAAAGGTCCTGGGTCGGGAGCGTCGCATATCGTACCTGCTAGGTTCGATATACGTGCGCTTCTGGCCCACGGCCCAGCCCAAGGACAGTACGACGGACACGGAGCCCGCACCGACAGGGACACGGACGGAGGACACGGAGATTGCCCAGCTCGAGGAGGTCATGGCCCGCGCGGCGATGGCTGACGTTGAGGCCACCATACCACCTACATCTCCCGGCTGGAGCGAGAGGCTGTTAGCGTCGTCACCGGTTGACACACACGACAACCTATACAGAGAGGGGGTAGCGGAGGAACTGTCCGATGGATCCACCACAGACTAACACCTCCCCCTCCCCATCGCCATCAACACCACTCCACATCATCCAGACAAACCTCCAACACAGCCAAACTGCCACGGCTAGCTTACGCAGGGCACTGGAGGTTAACCCCCATACAATCGCACTGATCCAAGAGCCGTGGATCAGGAACAATAGAATATGCGGCCTTAGTAACATCGGAGGTAAGCTAATTCTCAACACGCATAGCACAGACAAACCTAGATCCTGTGCATACATACCAAAAAACATCCCTACCACGCTACTTACTCAATTCTGTTCCAGAGATCTGACAGCCGTCAGACTCCAGACCGTAGATGATCTTCCAGATGTTGTACTGGCCTATACATGCCGGGCGAGGACACAGACTGCCCGCCGAAAGAAATGGCCGACCTGGTACAGCACTGTGAGCACACCAAACTAGACCTGATTATCTGCACCGACTCGAACGCCCATCACCCGCTCTGGGGTAGCGATGCATTGAACTCCAGAGGAGAGGTATTATCCACTTATTTATTCTCTACTAACCTTAACATTATTAACCGAGGCTCTGAACCCACTTGGGTCACAGCCCGAGGACAAACTATCATAGATTTAACTCTTACTACAGAAAACGCGACCAACCTTATCACAAACTGGCACGTATCGGGAGAACCTTCTTGCTCAGACCACAGAAGGATCCGTTTCACACTAACTACCAACACTAAAAAACCCATGCCGAGACGAAACCCGCGGCACACCGATGTACCCGGGTACAAGCGCCTCCTGGCAGTCTTACTAACCAGGCACCTATCACAGACAACCATAAAAGACACCACACAACTAGAATACACTGTAACAAAGCTAACAGAATACCTAACTCAGGCATACCATGCATGCTGCAAGCTAAGGGCGCCTCGAACTAACTGTGAGAGATGCCCCTGGTGGAACGCCGAACTAGGTAAACTCAGGAATACACTAAGAAAGCAATTTAACAGAGCTAAGAACACCAGACTACCGGAGGATTGGGAGCTATACAAAGAGACCCAATACACTTACAAAAAGCAAATCAGAACCGCCAGGAGAACAGCTTGGCGAAAGTTCTGTGAATCCATCGAAAACAACAATGAAGCCGCAAGAGTAAGGAAGATACTGGCAACTGACCAGGATCTAACCCTCGGCGCGCTGAAAAGACCCGACAACTCGTACACACTGACGGACCAGGAAACCAGAAAGGTCCTCCTTGAGACCCACTTCCCAGACTGTAAACTCTTAGACGACAGGACCTGGGAAGCTGAGCTAGACTGGATCCCAACGGAACGCGACTGGTCCAGAGCCCACAGTCTAGTAACAGAAGACCGCATAAAGTGGGCTATCAACACCTTCCAACCATACAAGTCCGCAGGTCTTGATGGCATTTTCCCGGCCCTGCTGCAATGGGGGGTTGACTATATTACACCATGCCTGACGGCTATCTATCGGGCATCCATAGCACTCAGATATATACCCCTAGCCTGGCGCGAAGTGAAAGTCATCTTTATACCTAAACCTGGCAAAGCTGACTACACACAACCCAAGGCGTACAGACCCATAAGCCTTACATCCTTTCTACTAAAGACCCTAGAGAGACTCTGCGATCGGCATATCCGAGACGGACCTCTTCGGGCAAGACCACTCCACAAACAACAACATGCGTACTCCACAGGCAAATCAACGGAATCCGCGCTGCACAGTGTGGTATCCAAAATTGAATGCGCGGTGGACTACAAATGCTCAGCACTGGCCGCCTTCATTGACATCGAAGGCGCCTTTGACAAAACCACTTTCAAAAGCATCAGCACGGCCCTGGACAGGCACAATATAGACCCGTCCTTGAGTGGCTGGATCACTAATATGCTCAGACAGAGAGCCGTACAAGTAACCGTAAATGACACCACAAGGGCCATTGTAGCGAAGGGCTGCCCGCAAGGGGGCGTCCTATCACCGCTCCTATGGAACCTGGTCGCAGACAACTTAATAAAAGAACTCAACGACAAAGGTTACTTCACCGTAGGCTACGCCGACGACCTAACCATAATAATAAATGGCGCCCATGAAAACACCTTGTGCAATCTAATGCGCCAGGCCCTGAAGATAGTGGAGAATTGGTGCGGCAAACACCAACTCTCAGTGAACCCCACAAAAACCGAGTTGATTCTCTTCACAAAAAAGAGGAAATTAACGACACTACAACTACCACGTTTCTTTGGTACCACCCTAAGCCTATCAACTGAAACCAAATACCTGGGCATCTTTTTGGATAAACAGCTGAATTGGGCAAAACACACCAACTACATCACCACGAAGGCCAGTATATCCTTGTGGCAGTGCAAGCGATTGCTTGGCAAGAATTGGGGGATTAGCCCACGGGTTACCCACTGGCTATACACCACAGTCATCCGACCAATCATTACATATGGCTCAGTAGTCTGGTGGCCCAGAACAGAACTGAGCATAGCCCAAAGAGACCTCGAAAAGCTGCAGCGGCTCGCGTGTGCGGCGATCACCAGCTGCATGAGAACTGCACCCACCGCTGCCCTACAGGCTATGCTTGGGCTACCGCCCCTACACCTCACTGTGAGGGAGGAGGCGACCCTGGCTACCTTTAGGCTACATATAGCAGGAACCCTGAGCAACGACTCCAGGGTCAAGCACAAACGTTTAAGGGAAGAGGCGATCAGGCGTCAGCCGATGATGGCATCACCCTGCGACAAGGCCCTGAAACAATACTGCTTTCAAAAGCACTACAGCATAGTGCTTGAAGAGGAGCAGTACGACCATTCAGGCCTAAAGGAACTGAGAATTTACACCGATGGATCAAAAACCGACTGCGGAACTGGAGTCGGAGTGTTCTCACACGACCTCAACATAAACATATGCACCCCTGGGAATGCTCAACACGGTCTATCAGGCAGAGTGTGTGGGCATAATACAGGCGGCTTATGCCATAGCAGCCAGAAGAGTTGCGGACACCCGAATCCGCATACTCTCTGACAGCGCCTCAGTCCTCCAATCCCTAGGGAAAAAATGCATTACTTCGAATCTAATACTAGAATGTCACAATGCGCTTGAACGGGTAACCGTATCAAACCGCAATACAGTGACGCTACAATGGATAAAAGGACACAGTGGATCGCTAGGTAACGACGCAGCCGATGAGCTGGCCAGGAGGGCATCCAGCACGTCGGTCTGTGGACCGGAACCTATCGTGCCCATCCCCTTCAACCAACTACGCAGGTGGCTACAGGAGTACACCCACACACAAGCAGAGAGCTGGTGGACGTCGTCACCGGGCTGCAGGCAATCCAAGGAAGCCATGCCATCACTAGACGGCAAGCTAACCAGGCGGTTGCTACGCCTGGACAGGAAGGGCATGCGCCTGGTGACGGGGACCATCACGGGACACTGCTCGCTAAACAAACACTTTCACACAATAGGCATAACGGACAGTCCTCTATGCAGGGCTTGCATGGAGGCTGACGAAACTGTCGCGCATGTGCTCTTCGAGTGCACAGGCGTCGCCCAAATTAGGTCAAAAACCCTCGGGACACCCAGATCTTACACAGATGTTCTTAATAGACCAGGAGACCTAATCAGCTTCTGGAGGGAGGTGGGCTGGTTGGAATAACCACCGACGGCCGACATGGCTCACGCACAATGGTCCACTGTAGGACTAAGTGCGGAAACCAAACCCATAACATAGAACATAGAACATGTATGTTTGTGTGTATGTATGTATATTGTCATATTATTTGTTTTATTTTATTAAGTGAATTGTTTTTGATTTTATGTATTTTATTTTCTCTTTTACTCTTACACACGCTGTCTACATCTCTAAATCTACTATCCTATAGCAGGTATGCTGGAAGAGATTTCATTAGAAATAAGCATCACCTTTATACCTATTTTTCTGTTATTTTCTTCTTGTCTGTTTTTATAAGTGTGTACATAAATGGTTAAATAAATAAATATTCTCAATGGGTCCAAATTGCCTCAAAAATTAAAAGAACTATGAATTCAAATGTTTAAAAAACAGCTTTTGGATAAATGTTATTGTAAGTACAATAATATGATTATTTAAATGGCACAACTATTAAATAAATGTTGCTGTTTGTGGGTTAATTTGTAATTAATTTGTTATTCAAGTTATTGATATGCAATTATTATAATAATTTTGATCATTTATATTCTTATACCTAATTTCGCCCGCGACATTGTCCGCGTGAAATGTATTGTACCCCCCTTCCCAACCCGTCGCATCGCCAGCCCGCGCTATTACTCGTTTTCGCTTAGCGTTCTTTCTGACCTTTTTTCTGCTCGTCTTCTAAGGGTCGTAACGTGATATTAACGTATAACCTTCCTCAAGAATTGGACTATTAAATGGAAAAAGAATATTCAAATACGACCGGTAGTTCCATAGATTACCCCCTACATACAAACAAATAAACAAATTTTACCTCTTTCTAGTATTAGTATAGATTTATGTGGTGTAGGTACATAACAGAGTATTTTATTAAGTACATTTGAAATTCTAGTAAGAAGAGCGAGATCTTCTCCTAGAGCTAAAAAAAGTCCCTTACCTCAGGTATATCAGTAACGTACGGCACGAAGGCGTGAATGGGCCAAGTGCTGTCAGATCTCGACAGAGAGCCGCCTATCTGGCCCACTTCCACGTGCAAGTGAATATCCCCCACCGCCAGCGGCTTGCCGGGCGGCCACTCACCCTTAAGGATGTCGTACGCGACACGTTGAGAACCGATGTAGTCAAACGCTTCACCATTGAATAATGTCCATAGCACATTCTGATCTGAAATAATGTCATGTTTTTGTAACACACTACACTAAACGCCAAGACTCGAAGCTGTCACAAACGTTGGCGAGTACTATAATGAACATAACTCCTTACCATACAATGGTGCATCTTTAACGGAAATCATTTGAGACAGGGCTGTGGCCGCAGTAAGTAGTGTCACCATGCCGACGACGGAGCTCGCCGCACCAGGAGATACTCCTGAGAAGATGGAATGTTGATAATATAGTAACAAATGAAATATTTTTCGTACTACTGCGAGACTAGGACTTTTTGAGTCTTTGTTCTAACTCACCATCAAATAAAGAAGCTGTGTCAATTCTTGCTGTCACTAATGTTACTGCTTCAGATTGCTTATTGTCCTGTAACATATTAATTATGTTTTATCCTTTGCTGCCTACATCTAGTTGATTCCCGTGACCTGGTCCACCTTACGGAGGGGGACCCTACACTGCGCTCTTCAGTAAGTGGTAGCAATTTGTGAACTTTTCGGCCCTGGTGGGCAACCAATGGTCCCAATTATTGATTGCAATGATTTCACAACACACCAGTCTACAAGTTTATAAATGGTTGGAGTAAAGGTTTATATCTAACATGAATATAATGGAAATTAAGCAATACAAACCATTGTCCTAGGGAAGAGAGAATAATAGACATTGTGACCACCCAGAGGATCACACAGTTTTGTAGGTGTTAACAGAGCTGATGAAGCTGATCTGTAAATATAAGAAAAAACATTAAAATGACACAGAATATTAAAATTATTATTTAAATAACAACAAATTTTCCGTACGCAAAATACGCGCATTGACGTGGAGTTGCGGACACCAGCCCGTATTACCTATTACCTAACATCAAAGTGTAAAATAACAATTCATTTAGGATATGTCCACTTTCTGTAAGCTAAATATTCATTGTTCAACAAATAATAATGGTTCAAAAACGAGTTTTTATTGGAACAAATAAAATCTGCATGCAATGAAAGGTTGCAATGGCGGCATACCTTTACATAATTAATATAATTATAAACATGCAAATGCCAGTCTACAAACCTTCTTAAACACACTTCAGTGTCAACTGCAGCAAACATAAAGGAATACAATTGTACTGAGCATAGTGGTCTCCCCTTTTGATTGGATTTGTCTATAAGATTATACCTGAAAATGTCAATGGTTCATGAAACAATTTAGAATATGACACAATTAATTAACATCAGTGAGCATTGTCTTGTAAAATGATTGACATACTTTGTATAGCATTGATCAATTTTATCAATCTCTGATGATCTTGACTTTGGCATGTAAAATATGGGGAATGGGATATCTTTTCGTAGCAGTCCAGTTCCTTTTTCATTCCATGTAGTACCATTAGCTGCAGTGGCCGAGCAAGTACTTCTAGCAGCTGATGAATACTCATTGGGACATCTTGACTCTTGACTGAATGACCCAGCACTGTAATACAGTAAACAATGTTAATAATTATGTACTTGTGATGATCAATGCTTGTGCCTTCTTTGTATCAGAAGAGGCTTTTGCCCTGCAACTGGCATAATAATAACCCCCTAGCAAAAAAAAATGCATATTTTAATAACAATTACCTTCCTGTAATATTATCATGGACTAAAATTCCAGCAATATTGGCAGGTTGCTCCATGAGAAGTTCAATAACATCAGAAAACAGGGAAGTGCTTAAAACAACCATGTAAGGCCCAGCGGTAGCATTTTGCATCAGCCAATGTGCATCATTGATTTCTTTTATCATGTGGACCACACCCACTGCACCATTATTACCAGCTAAAAAAGAGTTTTACTTAATGAATATCCTGGTTAATGTATTAGTTTGCAATGTATGGATATATACTGGAGAATATAGCACTGAAATCTGATCAAAATAGATGCAAAAAACATATAAAAAACTATACCAAAAGCCTAAAGTTCCAAAACAATCTATTATTTAAATAAAATTATTTTTCCTTATGTGGTGAATTTTACAATGAGTTTATTTTAATTGTTGTTATTTAGGTCTATGGGTACTGTCCTTTTATGATTGTGAAATAGAATAGAAAATAGGATCATAAATTCATGAATATTGCAGTCACATACATGAACACCCTGTTTGATGAGTTCCATTTAGACGTCTGAAACATGCTGCTCCTCCCTCAATTGACGAGTATATATTCTCATGAAGCCTTTGTAAGCTTCCAACTATAAAATAACAAAATATGACTGAACAATTTCAAACACATGAATGAGCACAGAATACAGGAAGGAAAATCAAGATGTTTAAACATTTTAGATCTTCTTTACAATATCGACAAATAGTATTAATAGTATTGGTAGACTGTTTTTCATGACTGATATCCAATCAACGGCCATCACTACAAATTACTAACTTTTCTAACAACAAAAACTCAGACAAAACTGATAGAACTTACATTTACAAAAACTGAAAATCAATAACAAAAACAGAAAATTAGACGGTGCCATAGTTTTCGCATTACTATGGTCCGGTGCTCAGTCGGTCGGTGTTAAATCCTTTTTATATTCTAAAAGTAAGATATTAGTAGTAAATAGTGACACACAAAATAAAACAGTGCTACAGTAAAACATGACACATGGCTACGTTCCGAATTAGACCGTGAGCGCTCACAGCGATCACATCGATATTTTGCGTTCCGTATTAGATTATAATTATCATGATTATGACAGTTTAGAACTGTCATCAATTCGGAACGCTCGTGAACGCGCTCACAGTGGTCGCTCAACGTCAACCTCAAACCTTGCACAAAAAAGACCGATTATTCTTCTGCAAATGGAAGTTCAACGCATTGGCACTTCTATTTACTCTCTTTCTTCTTTTTTTGAGAAATAAATGTCTTAAACCTTATTTGGTTGGATTACTCTATCGACTGAGATAACTCAGATTTTGAGTTTGAGAACGACAATTCGTCCAGGGATGAAACGGACAACGAAGTACTTATATTAGTGTATTTACATGCTCCCGGCAAAGATTTACCCCGAAGTAAAATACCATGTTCATATTCTTGTATTTATTGTTTGTCACAGGTGAAAAGACAGTTCTTACAGTTCGCATTGTTGTATCACTATATTTATCTGTGTGTCAATATTTTTGGCTATGTTAAAAAGAATTAATAAAACTACAATTACACTCTTAATTGTTACCAAGAATTACAAATAACATAGATGCAACAATAATTAAACATAATGCGCATGAGTTTATAACTCATTTCAGGTTTACTATTCTGTTACGTCTTGGACTTTACAGCATAATTTCGAAAATGCCGCTTTAGTTTACCATCATTTTTGACAGCGCTCACGGTGTTAATTTAGGGCATGGTCGGCGTTATCGCAAGATGGCGCATGTCATGACGTCATATATGACGATTCACGGGACATCATTATCGCGCTTACGCTAATTCGGTACGGGTGTTAGCGCGCTCAAATCGATGACATCGCAACTCGGAACGCTGCCAATTCTGTTCATGACGTGACGTGACGATGACATTCACAGTTCCACAGACAAAGAGTAAAATAATCGTTTCTCCGTAGACAGAGAAACTAATAGACGAAGGGACCCTGTAACCGCAGTCGAGTTAAAGTAATTAATTAATTAATTTAAGTCTCTTTATGAGAATACTTGTTTCTACTTGTCTAACATGAGGTATCGTAAACTTAATACATTTCGTTTTTTTCTCGTTAAGAAGAAGGTTATTAACATTAAACCAGTTAACTACTTTGGCGAGGGCACTATTTACATTGTCAGTAACCAGCTGCTGACGTTTGAGTTTAAATAAAAGTGAAGTGTCGTCTGCAAACAGCACTATATCATGTTTATCCTTTATGAGGTAACTAAAAAAAACAGTAACACTTAGAAACTAAACACTAAAAAAACACATTATTGATGTATATACATATATATATAAAATTATACACTTAGACTATGCTATTATTTGATCCAATATTTTTGGTTTTTATTACATTGTAGAGCCAATATTTTTTATCGTGACTCGGGGCATTTTTGAGCTGACGCTGGCAACACTTATATGATATAATTTATTGGTTATGAATGTTAAAAACTCGACAAAATCCTATTATCTTCAGTTTTAATGAGACATATCGTTCCGTCATGCTATGGCATAAATAATCATCATTTATGAAACTATAATTAGGTACAAAACCGTCGTACTTACGCGTGAAAAGACACACCGGCAATTTTCTTCTCACTATCGCTTTTACATGAAATAACACGACAACGCACCATTGTATAATCGTCGATGTGAAATGCGGATAATTTCTCTGTCTTCTCACTGGATTAAAATCGTTTTTTATCATAAAAATAAGCAAAATTTTAACACCAAACACAATGACGGCACGAAGTGTCAAAGTATGTTTCGCAATTTGAGTTGCGGACCTTGAAAAAACAGGTTACACGGTAAGAGACAAAAAAATTGATAGTTGTATCTCTGTCTAAAACATTCATAGCGTAATTTTCGCTCTCTTTCTTGTGTAAGCGAGAAAGGAATCGTCACTGCGTCTATTAGTTTCTCTGTCTACGTCGTAGACAGAGAAAACTATAGACCTACTACTCAGCGTGTCGCTGTAAGGGACAGAAAATCAAGGTACCTGAAACTTTAGGGTTACCCACTTGCAAGGTGATTTTACCCCGAATATTCACATGTTTTTCAATTTCTATTATCTACTTTGTACGTACAAACGCACAGGCTTTATAAATAGAAATAATACATCAAAGTCAAAATAGTTTATTCTTAGTAGGAATTCTTTCACCTACGGGAAAAAGGACATAAGAAAACCTGAGATACAGCATAAAAAAATCTTTTTATTACCCGATTTACAAAAAAGGTATAACTTTGTTATAATAATATGAGACAACACCCACACAAGGTCTTAATAATATAGTCATATTTTTTGCGACTTAAAAAAAAGAAGGAGGTTGTCTATTCGACACGTATGTGTGTAATATTATTGGAATTGCAAGATATTGACTTACGATAATCTATTAGGGCTTCCAATCAAATGTACAAAATTATATACAGTATGTATGTTTGTACGTTTGTATGTATGTTTGTCCACGCATTTCTCCGACACTTCATCGGATTGTGATTGTGTTTTTTTTTTATTGGCTTACACTTACTTCAACTTAGGGAACCGTGTAATTTTGTTCAGTCTCTTGGTACTGTGGACGTAGACGCAACTGTGCTTGCTGATTGTACAGCCTTTAAATAAAATAATACCACAATATTATCAATAGATGATGATTTTGATGAGTAGATATTTTATAAATCACATTTCTTTCTTACCTCAATAGGAATAGCTTCAGGATGTAAATATGTTTTATTTCCAACTTTCATAAAAGAAGTGTTATGAAAGTGTTGGCTGCATATTTTAGAGCTTCTTTGGTACCCCGTTATTTCTTTAAGTTGCTTTTATCTATAACTCCCGTGATTCTGGTTTGGCGAGAAATCTGAAAGTTTTTGACACTTTAATACCAACTATAAATACAATATTTTATACTATAAATAGGCACTAAAAGGTACAGATGTATTATTACGCCCGGCGAAAAGTGGAGCAATTTGCTGCCAGCGCTATACATTACACTCTAATAAAGCATTTATCAGAAATGATTGAAGAAGGTAATTTATTGTAATATATTTTATTGGTGTACTATTTTCCCCTAAAATGGGGTAGTATCCGAGTAAAAAGTAGGCAGCACTGAGTTTGGAGGTTATGTAAATCACAATATGTAATAAACACATAATTCAGCACTCATTTTATCTTAAAACAGCTGTATATGTAGTTTAACAGTTTATAAACCATATTAGTTGAAAACTTCCACGGTCTTCCACCGAATAAACCGAAATATTTAGCTACTTACGAATGAAAGGACAATACAGCAATTTTCTTCCCACTATCACTTTTGCAACCACGAACACTGCACCGTACCATTTTGCAGCAATACCTAAAGTCAATCCTCAACAATAAACACAAAATTGTCCGTATTTTTCGAAATAACAAATTAAATAATTTAAAATATCGTCGCAAACCATTGAGATATAATACTACTCGCAAACACTTTTGAATGCGTATCAAACGTCAAACTTGGTTTACCAATTATAAGGTGCTCTGTGGTTTACCATTTGAAGTGCTCACCTTAAAATACGTGACACGCGATAAGGGACAAAAAATATTAGGCTCTGTCTCGTTTCCTTACAAGTATCTTGTATATATTTTTCCTTTTCTTGTGTAAGTGAGATAGAAGATGACCAGCAGTCTATAGTTTTCTCTGTCTACGAAAATAATAATATGTTCACAGACTAAACCACGGAACCGAAAAAATAGTGGAAGTGCAAAGTAGGCGTGGCACGCGTGCCACCGCGCACCGTAGACAGAGAAAACTATCTGTCTACGCGTGCCACAAATATTAGGCGCTGTTACGCTTACTTGCTCCCAGTCGTATTCACAGAGTAGTTTTTTAACTATATTATTGTAGTCTGTCTGTGATACGTAGACAGAGAATGCTATAGACAAATTGATGTGTTTTGTCGCATTCACACAAGAAAAAGAGCAAGTTACGCCGATGCTGTGTAAAGAAATGAGACAGAACGATAAGATTTTTTGTTTCACGGCGCGTGCCACGATTTTGAAGGTTTTAGCATAGTACTTTGCTAAACAAAGTTTGACAGATAGGTAGTTATCGTCTTCTTGTAAAATTCAGTTTTATGTGCTTTAAGTTTAGTAATTTATGTTATTTTATGTTGTGAACAATTTAGCGATAGTATTTCAACCATTAAATAAAAAAAACATGGTGCGGTGTATCGATCTAAGGTGTAAAAGTGATAGGTGGAACGAAAATGCCAGACTTGTCCATTCATTCGTAAGTATAGCACTTTTTATCAGTAACTAGGCTGTCAATAACATTTTACTGTGTTCATACATTGTGAATAATGTACCCTAGACGTAAATTCATCGATAAAAAGCACAAAGTTAACATAATTAAATTCTAACCTAAGGATTTTGGTGCTGCCAATTTTCCATAAATTATTACCCACTTTTATGGGAAATATATATTCTGTATGTATCCTAATCCTAACTAATATTATATGTAAATACGAAATTGAGTTTATTTGTTGGTTTGTTTGTTACGCTTTCCCGCTAAAACGGTTGAATGGATTTGGATGAAATTTGGCACATCGGTAAATTACTTGGGTTAGGACATAGGATACTTTTTATCGCAATATTCTCACGGAACCGAGACACATGCGGGTAAAAGCGCGGGGCGCAGCTAGTTAATTGTATATCTGAAAGATTAATGGCTTGTTGCAGTTTTCCTGAAGATGATAATTTACGTCGGAATTGGATCGTAGCTACAGGACGAACAGACTGGACACCAAAACCGTCATCAAAAATTTGCAGCAGACATTATGAAAAAAAAAATGTTAAATAAAAAGGAAACGAACATTGCTATTACCGAATACAGTACCTATTCTGCTAAATATTCAGTTAATAACATATTAAGTTTCGATACAGGTTTTATATGTTTTTTTTATATATGTTCAGTGTTTTTAAAACTGTTATATACAATTATCTGTTGCGAACTATTATTTTGTACATTTTATGTGCAATAAATGACTGAGACAGGCTTATCTTAAACTCTGACCGCGATTCAAAATATCGATCAAGAATTTAAAATATCTTTTTCCGTAAACAACATCTTCTTACATCTATTTTGTATTAACGTCTTAAAATTAATATTTTTTTTTAGGAATCAAAGGCCTGTATTCCATCATCTTCCTCCATCAGTTTACATGAAGAAACGAATATGGAAATGGAAAATAATTTAAGCATTCTTGTAAGTACAGTATATTATAATAATTTCTAAGTACAAGTATTTGTACTTACAAATTACTATAATATACTTATTGAAATACGTTATTGACGGACAATTAAGGACAATAACGTGTAAAATCAATAAAAGCTAATTAAAAATAAACTTGTTGTATTATTTACTCACAAAGCCAGATACTACTATCATCTAAGAAAATGTAGGTATTTAGAATCATACATACATCATCATCATACATCGTCACTCTCTCCTGCTCTTAAGGGGTTGAGGGAGCATGCGTAGTTCATGCAAACGTAATAAGTACCAAAATAATTTGTAAATCAAACATTCCTGTATCTAGGTATCTGTAGCTAGGGTGTATTTATTCTGATTGTATTACAGAATATCTAGGTTCCCAAATATGTATTTTGAACGGACACTACAATTAAATTATTATTAAAGACAATTTATGAGAAAAATAAATTTTCTATAGACATTTTAAATTGTGGGGTAAATTTTTCCTCACACGGTAACCCTAAATGTGTGACGTATTTTTGTTTTGTCTCTTTCTGCGACACGCTTTGCAGGCGTCTATAGCATTCTCTGTCTACGTTGTGATAGGTAGTCGTATTCTAACATCGCGTCGCGTCGAGTTGGTAGTCACGTGACAAATTTATTTTACTGTATTTTGCACTCCAAAATGGAACAATACGGCATACCGTATTGTTCCATTTTGGAGTGCAAAAATTACAGTAGGAGAAAATATCTTTTAAATTGAGGTGTTTCGTACCATCGATAAGTACGATTTTATTTGTTTTCTAATAGTTATCTTAGTTTATTTCAATTTACTAATAATTTAATACAACATCTAGTTAAAATCAACCTTATTCGATTAAAATAAAGTTTATTTTGGATTGATTGTATTCACTAGTTCGTTCTCGAAAGTTCTTTGCTACTCCCTTAGTGATGTAGTCGGGTTGGATGCTGGTTTTATCGATAGATAAAAGAAAATAAGGAATGTAATATTGATTAAATAACTATACACTACAAATATAAGGTTGCAACACAACATTCATAATTGCACGAAATTTATTTATTATTCAAAGAGATGTATAATGTTGCATAGATTAATTTTTTCCTTTAAAGAGCAAAAATGTAATCAAACTTTTACATAATAACGTAATTATTATAATTTTAATAATGCTTGAGACGTTGCATTGCACTGACCAGCCGGTGATTTCAGTGTGTAAACCGCCATGCCTGTTGATGATGATGATCATTGATGACCCTCAATGACAGCACAACAAATATTTCAACGCCACTCCTGTGCCACTGGACAGCTCACCGTTTTCTTAGGCTGTTAAGTGGATAAAATAATTTCAATTTACTCTTACTATCTTATTTTATCTTACTTCATACTATACAGGGTGTTCGGCAGAACGTTGAACATACGAAAATGGCAGATAGGTGGGGTCGTCTGCTATCTACCTAGCCCAAATGATTTGACCTAGGCCCCATAGATTTTTAATTTTGTTTTTTTGAACCTATTTTTATGAGTTTGAAAACTTTGAAGTAAGATTACTTTATGTAGCATAGACGAAACTGGCAACACTTTTTTTTGTTTCGCCTGTTGGTAGATTCCTCTAAAACTATTGTTTGGTGCAGATAACAGCGAGACAAAAAGTTATGAGCCTTCAAACATTACAAAAAGATGTCAAACATGATTTTAAGCTTTTCTCTACATTGCATTAAAAAAATAACTAAAAGGATCTTAAGGGTTATTGACCAATTTTGGTTCAAACAGGGGATTTTGATGCAATTCGATTTTTGTGAAATGTACAAGGTTTTGCAAATTTCATCATGTAATCGTGGCAAAAATTAAAAATCGATAGTGTATTGGGTACCTGATTGGTAAAAGCAAACAAAGAATAGAAAAATCAAACAAACTCATGAAATTTGGTTATTAAAAAAAAAAACAAAATAAAAAAAAACTATGGGGCCTAGGTCAAATCATTTGAGCTGGGTAGATAGCAGACGATCCCACCTATCTGCCATTTTCGTATATTCAACGTTCTGCCGAACACCCTGTATAATTATAAATGTGAATGAAAGTTTGTATGGGTATTTGTTACTCTATCACGCCAGAACGGCTGAACAGATCTGGATGAAATTTGGCGCAGAGATAGATTATAGTCTGGAATAGTACTTAAGCTACTTTTTTTTAATCCGGTAGTACTTTCCCGTGGGATAATTTTCGACATCCACGCGGGCGAAACCGCTGGCAAGAGCTAGTTTTATTTACAAAGATAAGTATAATTAGGTTTTTACCCCTTTATATGGCATCTTTACCGCCTCTTAAAAATATGTATTTCGTATAAGTATATGAATGTAAGGACCATAAAAATAATAAAACAAATGTTTCCAAAAAAAAATTAGGTTTCCTGCATTGCATACGTAATTATTATTACAATGGTCGTTAGTCTAGCAATTTCATGAAAACACTAAAGGGACATCAGTAACTGTAAGACCTCTAACCTTCATTTAAAATATTTTTAGGTTTCCTTAAGACGGTAGCGTCAAAGAGAGTTAATTGGATGCCATCCAAATCAAGCACGATATGCTCTGAACATTTTTTAGAAGTCGATTTTTTAATATCGAATGAAGGATATATATACACGAAACCTACAGCGGTACCATCTATGAAAATAGTTAAGTTTATTAATCAAGTAAGTTACCATGTTTTATTATAATATTTAAAAATAAGATTTGAAAATACTTGCTAGAGTACCTACAATACTAAACAACGCACCTAACTGTTGTATACTTGCATAAAGCTACGATACGAAAAACAGCAGCATTTACTGACTAAATATCAAATCTAATTCATAAACACAAATTATTTATTTTTTCTCTTCATTGTTTTATTGGTATCGTTTTCAATAGTATTTTTTTGGTTTCAGCCGCAAAATGTTAATGTAGCCACTGCAAGATCTTCAAAAAGACAAAGTGATTCGGAGAGCTCTGACTTTGTTACAGCCAAAAAAGAAGAGTCGTGTTCATAGGTTTCGTGGATACACACAAAGTTGAATAAAATTCTATAAGTACAGAAAAGTGATGACGTGTTTCCTGTGCAGTTTCATTTCGCAGAAAGTTCAGTACAGTTCGATATAGTTGTTGTTGTAGTTGTAAGTTGAGTAATCAGGACCTTACAATGAACAATGTTAATATTTTGTATAAAGAATTCTTTTCGGTAGTCCAAACCGAATTCAATTATTCTTTTAGAAGAACACTAAAAGTATCAGCCCTAAGCTTTTATTTAGTGACTGGGCAACTAAAGGACTTAGGAAAAGTAGGGAAAGACTTTTTGAGCTTTATGGCCTTAAGCCTTATATTAACACGGACACTTTTAATAAGTATGTTGCTACTTACTCTAGAATTTTTAAGAACACTTGTAAGGCAGCCAAAGCCTTATACATTAGCAACAAGGTCAAATCAGCAGACAATAAAATAAAGACTGTTTGGAAAATTATCAATAATGAAACAAACAGGAACAAAAAGCATAATTCTGATTATACACTGGAGACGACACGTGGTCTCATTTGCGATAGCAAAGAAGTTGCTCAAGAATTTGTACATTTCTTTACCAGTATCCCAATTAAAACTACTGACACCTTAAATTCCTCGCCTACGCTCGCTTTTGATTTAGTAAGGGTGAACTTTCAGTCTGCCCGATTGAATTTAGCTTTAAGCATATTAACACCATAACAGTATTATAAGCTTTTAAGCAAATCAAGATCAAATTGACTGAAGATCTTTGGGGAATGTCCATTAAATTCTGTACATTCATAATAATTGACACTATAGCGCCTTACTTAGCCTTCATATTTAATTTGTGTGTGGATCAAGGAGTCTTCCCGGATTTAATGAAATACAGTAAGGTATTATTTTATATTATTATTATATTATTCCCCTTTTCAAATCCGGGGACAGAAAGACACCAATATAATTATAGACCCGTATCCGTGTTGCCAGTTTTCAGCAAGGTATTTGAAAAGGTAATGCTTAATCAAATGCTCATTAATTTTAACACCAATAAAATGTTACACAAACAACAGTATGGTTTCACCAAGGGACGTTGTACGACTGACCTGAGTGTCACCTTATTAAAACACATATTTACGGCGTGGGCAGAGCCCAAGATGCCATAGGAATCTTTTGTGACCTCTCCAAGGCATTTGATTGCGTCGATCACGAAACCTTGCTATTGAAACTTGAATCTAGTAAAATCTTATTTAAATGATAGGCAGCAGCAACTTCAAATAAATGGTGTCAATTCAGTTAGTTTAAAAGTAACTGAATTGACAACACACACAAGGCCACAAGGCTCGATGTTGGGTCCATTCCTCTTTTTAGTGTATATTAATGATCTACTCCATTTATTAAAAAATCAACCACAAATGGTGTTATTTGCTGACGATACTTCTTTAATTTTTAAGGTAAAAAGAAGTGCTACAAATTTTTAGGACGTTAATAACGCCCTACTGCAGGTCCATAATTGGTTGACTGCTAATAATTTAGTATTAAATGGAAATAAAACTAACTTATACGATTTTCTTTACCTAATGTCAAAAGTAGGGACTGTGAGATAGCATTGAATCAAGAGAAACTAGAATTAGTCGATAAAACTGTTTTCCTGGGGATCACGCTCGACTCGAGGCTACAATGGGGTCCTCATTTAACATCTCTGGCGGGACGGCTAAGTTCAGCAGCATATGCTGTCAGAAAAATCCGTCAATTTGCCGATGTAGATACCGCGAGGCTAGTCTATTTTAGTTACTTTCATAGTATCATGTCTTACGGTATTTTACTTTGGGGACGGTCTGCAGACGTCGAATCTATTTTTATTCTGCAGAAAAGAGCCACCAGAGCCATATATAATCTCCGCAGGCGCGATTCTCTATGGGAACTGTTTAAGGTTATTAAGATCTTGACGGTACCTTGTCAATATAATTCTATGAAAACATCATGTACGTAAGAAAAAAATTACATCTTTTTACTAACAGAGATGATAGACATAATTATAGTACCAGACTAATAGGGACCTATTAGTTCAACCAGGTTTCAGACCGGCTAAAGTAGACTCATCTTTCATTATAATGACAGCTTGCAAAAGAACTGGGAATAGACCATCGCTTTCGAGGTGGTAAACCAGGTATAAGATAGTATCTCAGCTTTCTCAAACGCCATCCAAAATCCAAATCAAATTAAGAAAAGAAAACTTGAAAGAGAGCTAAAGAGAAAAAAAACCACCAAAAAAAAAGAAGACCAAGAAAAAGAAAGTAGAAGAAACTCAATCCTGTATTAAATGTGGTTCTTGTGATCTTAACCTTATAAGTGACACTGAAGAAGAGGGTGAAAAGAATATTGGCTGTGATCTTTGCATTCGATGGTATCACCTAAAATGCACGAAACTAAAGAATTTATCGTACAATCAAGCATCTACTGCGCCATATAAATGTATGTTGTGTGAAAATGCTGAAAATATAAGGAGAGAAGTTTTGAAAAATTTCAATAACAATACTGACTGACTAATTGATATATTGATTTAAGTAAGTTACCTAATTAGACTTTGTGTTGATTATTTTTTATTTTATTTTTATTTTATTTATTTGGGACAAAAAACAGTTATACATTACAGCATTTACAAAAAGTAGTTGTATTACAGTCGAGAAAACGTATAACCCACACTATTGTCCACGAAGTGACATCTGAGTATGATATTGATAACGAACGCGTGTTAAATGAGAGAAAAAAATAAAATAAAAAGGACATATTTAAAAGAAAAACACTATACATATACCGATGAATTGAAGGAAGCGGATGACAAGAGCATCCGACTTATGAGCGACCTGCAAGAGATTGTGAAATTATTCTTTTAAATTTAGTTGTGAAAGCTGAAAATGTTCAAAAGTTATTTAGAAGATCGTTCCCAGTGCGTAAAGATTGGCAATGATCTCAGCGCTGTTCAAAAAACACATTTTTTGGTGTTCCTCAAGGAAGTATTTTAGGGCCCACTCTGTTTTTGATCTACATAAATGACCTTTGCAATCTAAAGCTGGAGCATGGCACTATCATAACTTACGCTGACGACACTGCTCTACTTTTTTCGGCTGACTCAGAAAATGAAGTCTACAATCTTGCGCAACACGGATTTAATATTGTAAATAAATGGCTTCAAAATAACTCACTAACCCGAAACGCAGAGAAGACAAATTACATTAAGTTTTCGATGCGCAAGCAAATATCGAAGGTCCCCTCAGCCTTGCATGCTCATTGTTGCCCAGCCCCCGCAGATAGCCAGTGTAAGTGTCCGAATATTAAAAAGACAGATAAAATAAAATACCTGGGTATTATAATAGATGAAACCCTTTCCTTCAAACCACATATGGAAGCTCTAAACAATAGAATTCGTAAGCTAATATACGTATTCAAAAAGATACGATTTATTGCAGATCCAGAAATAATTACGCAAGTATACTTTGCTCTTTGTCAGTCAATTTTGACTTACTGTATTACTTCACGGGGTGGGGCGAGTAAAACTTTGTTATTGCCTATTGAAAGAGCTCAAAGAGCTATTCTTAAGGTGGCTACTTGCCGTCCTTTTCTTTTCCCCACTAACATATTGTACAAAGCTTGTAAAGTACTTACAGTTCGACAGTTATGTATAATGAGCACTGTACTAAAACAACACGCAGCGCTTCCATACAGCACTGAATTAACAAAAAGGAGACGGAAAGATATAGTTTGCCCTCAAAAAAGTACAAAATATGCCTTCACAGCCAAATTTTATATGTACCTCGGACCGCTACTCTATAATAGGCTAAATGATAAAGAAAACATCTACTCCTTATATCATAGTAACTGCAAGAAAATCCTTATGGAGGCTCTTCAAACTATGTCCTATGGAGATACAGAGAAGTTATTACTTGTGTTAAAATAAATATTGTTCATATTATATAATTTTATACACCTTTTTACATGATAAGTACCAATAAGATATATATGATAATTATGTGATTATTTAATCAATTAATGTTACCTCCAATCGCCTGAAACACAGGATTACCTAGTTCAGGCACAAATCATAGGTGAACTTGACATAGATTTAAGAAAAACTGTATTTAACGTCCTTATATTTTTCAATAAATTATTATTATTATTTATTATTATAGATTGCTACAGCGCGAAAATATCAAAATCAGTGAATTGTGAGTTATATGTTTCTAAAACCCGGCGGAGAGGTGCTCGCACCCCGGCCTTCGTTCTACATCGCGCAGTGTAGAATAGTCGAGGTGCGCACATCTCCCGCCGAATAACAGTTCTAGGACAACGTAACACAATCTATTCGAGAGCTCAGTACGATTAAATTTGTTATTGCATCACAACCATGATCAATGAACGTCTGGAATCCAAGCTCAATATTCTATAATGATTTAACAAATCTGCATAGGGAATCCTTGTACGGAAGCACTTGTAGTGCGTGGCACGAAGAATTTTTTTTCTGAACCATCTCTATTGCTTGCTTATATTTATCATAGTACGCGGACCAGATGGGTACCGCATATTCCAGCTGAGAACGGACTAGTGTTTTATAGAAGAGAAAAGTAGAAGGCTTTATGAAGTCTTTACAAGACCGCATGACAAAACCATACATCTGAAAGGCTTTGTTAATTATGCTGTCGATATGGGCGTCTAAATGTAATTTGCAGTCAAGCAGCACGCCAAGATCACGTGTGCACTCAGTTTTTTTCAATTGTATGTCGTTCAAGGTGGGGTATGGGAAGTTATTAGTATTTTTGTTTTTAGTAAAAGAAATAAAGTGACATTTTGGAAGACTAAGATGAAGTTTATTGACTAGACAGTATTGTGAAAGCCTGCATAAGTCCTCTTGTAGTAACAAACAATCCTGGGAGTTCGCACAAGCCTTATAGATTTTAATGTCATCGGCGTACATTAGGAATTTCGAGTTGACTGTGCAGGATTTTATGTCGTTTATAAACAAGATGAAAAGCAATGGGCCTAAGACAGATCATTGAGGCACACCTGATTCGACGACCACCCAATCAGACTCGAATCCATTGATAACAACCTTTTGAGTCCTCCGAAATATGTATGAAGCAAACCATCTGAGTAAGTTGCCTTTTATACCATTGAAAGCGATTTTATCGAGAAGCAATTTGTGGTCCACCTTGTCAAAAGCCTTCCGGAAGTCAGTGTATACAGCATCAACCTGCGTGCGCATGTCCATGTTTTCAAACAAAAATTGTGTAAAAATGATTAAGTTTGTGGTAGTGGATTTGGATTTAACGAAACCATGTTGCTCGGGTATAATAAGGTGATTTAACTGTGGAAATAAGTGACTGTGCACTAGACCCTCAAAAAGTTTAGACAAGGTGGACAAGATAGATATGGGTCGATAATTCTCAACGTTTCCTTTGTCACCGCTTTTGTGAATGGGCGTGATGAAAGCCCTCTTCCAAACATAAGGGAAAATCCCTTCCCTGAGACATTTGTTAAATATTATGTGTAACGGGACACAGATGGTTTGTGCAGTGTTTTTAAAGAAGGAAGGGGGCAGGCTGTCCGGACCAGCTCCTTCAGCTAATTCTAATGAGGTAAGTGCCTTAAGTATGACACTCTTTTCGAGGTAAATATCCGGTATGTTTACCCTACACCATTATGATATTTTCATAAAAGTTTAGAGGAGGGGTCCTCTAGTCGAGATGGGTCAAAGTAAAACACAGACTGAGTGTAAAAATGGAATGAGTATATTTAAGTATTAAAAATGAGCCTAACTATATTATAAAATACTAGCGGTCGCCCGCGGCTCCGCCCGCGTGGATGTCGGTTACCGCTGCAAAAAGCCTACCCAGGAAAGACACGGTCAGCAAAATGATTCCCAGGTCAATTCACAGACACCGACAGTAACATCGACGACGCAGTCATTATCCGCAGGCTGCACAGATTGTCTTTCTGTGTATGTTAAAGTTGTTAATGATGAAAATATTTAAATGTAATTAATACTAAGTTTTCACTTCTGCCGGCAGTCCCGGAGCGCAACCCGTTGTTTTAGGATAGATAACTAAAGCGATTATTGTAGAGCTTCTCTCAACATTTGACGTTAAATTATTTTCAGGTAACAAAATATACTGATGGTCGGGAGCCCCGACCCGTGATAGGGCAACGTAAAGTTGCCCATGCGTAAAACATTCTTTTCGTAAATCAATTCCTACTAATTTGAATGTTTGGCCCTGGGATTTGTTTATCGTTAGTGCGAAAGAAATTTTTACTGGAAATTGGAGCCTTTTGAAGGGTATATCAGTAGGGATCATGGGTATTCTTGGTATATGAGCTAATTCACCAGCTGCAGGGCCGGTGATAATCTTCGCTACTATTAAATTATCTTTTAGCTCCTTTATAAGAAGTCTCGTGCCATTACACATGTTGGGGGGGCTTAAATTTCTGAGAAGCATTATCGGCGTGCCAACTTTTAACGACAGTTCATGAGGTGGTAGCCCAGCGGGGTTCAGAGAATTTAAAAATTCCTGGGGGTACACAGCGTCCTCGATGTTAGTGACGGTGTCTATGGATTTATAGCACTTAACTTCACCCGGTACTTTCTGCATAATTAAATTGTTTATTTCGTTGACTGTTTCATTCCTGGGAGAAACTATTGCTCTACAACACAGCCAACGAAAATCATTTTGATTTTCGATGTCAGGATATATAGCATCTATCAGACTATCTAAATTATGGACTATTTGGCCTAGAGACTCATCCAAAGTAACCGCATAATCGGTGCCCAAATTTAAAGATGGAAAAATTCCTTCTCCAAGTTTCAGCAGCTGTTGTGGAAAATTGCTATGCGTATTTCCATGTAGATGAGCTCTCATATTGGTGCGCAAATTCAAATGTTGAACAGATGTCCAAAGGTGAGACGATTTTAAACATGCCTTCATAATATCTGCTCGCGTACCTCTGTTGACGACTGGAAGCGTTTGTCGGAAATCTCCAGCAAATACAAAAGTGATACCACCCACCCATGACATTAGCAGAGCTTCGGAGGTCTTTTAAAGTACGGTCCACGGCCTCCACATGAGCTCTATGACTCATGGTGCATTCATCCCATATTACCAACGACGCGTCTTGCAGCAACTTACCAAGAGGCCCATTTTTCCGAATAGAGCACGTAGACCGTTGATCTAAAGATACGGATAGCGGGAGTTTAAACGTAGAGTGAGCAGTTTTTCCTTCGTTCAAGAGAGTTGCAGCAATTCCTGACGAAGCAACTGCAATCGCTATCTTTCCTGATTGCCGTATCTTAGCAAGTATCAAATTTGCGAGAAAAGTCTTTCCGGTGCCTCCTGGTGCGTCCAAAAAAAATTATTTCCCCATATTATTGTTCACGCTGTCCACAATAGTCTCATAAGCATGTCTTTGATCTGGTACTAATTTTGGCACATTTTCATTAACAAACGCTGTTAGATCATTCTGTTATACTGTTGTACCATTGTGTCAATAGTATTATTCTGGGTACGAACGGGAGAAGGTAATCCAAAATCACTTAAATTTTTGTCGTTTCATTCTAGAAGTTTGTTTTCTATTTCGATTAATCCTTCATTATAAATGACTTCAGTGAAGGGTAAAGTGTTATCCTGATTTTGTTGTTTTGTTGTTATCCTGATCTTTGAAAGTATCCCATAACATCAATGGTTCCGATGGTTGACAAAATAAAAGTATGACTACGAATAACTCCCTTAGTTTTTTTGGACAATGTGATAACGAAGCTTCGCTTAAAGTGTTACCCCAATGGTCATCGTTTTCAAGTAAACCTCGGTCACGGCAAGCTGCTTGATACGTCTCTTTGACAATACCGTTTACAGTTTTAATGTATGCAAATGAGGTCGGACCGCGTACGTGGTGCAGTAGAATCCTAAGATAAAAACACTCTGATTGGGATGGATGTATCCCGTAGACTCTACCTAAAGCGGCATCTTTTTTTATCCCCGGATGTCCAACTACATCTTCACCACGCCTCCTTCTAGTGAATTTATTATTTGCCCATGTATAGTATTGCGGGACTTCATGATACAGAACAGTTTTCGCGAATTCATCTTCATTACAGAGAGCAAAAAATGCCAGTAATGTGGTATTGCGTGGGTTTTGGACCACTTGATGAGCTGTCCCTGATGTAAAATACACCCTTAATTGACCGTTCTCTAGATGAACGGCCAAATGCACTACAGTAGGATGCCGGTCGTGAATGGGAAATTCAAATAAACGCCAGACAGCTTCAGATGTGCTTTGTACTCGTACCTGCCATTTAAATAGTTTTTGACCTCATCGTGTGGGTTTCTAAGCCTAAAAGTTGCCTGATCTGAACCTTTATTTATATACTTACATATATATTTAATGCCTTGGACAGAGTGGCAATAATCCACGTTTATATGAGCGTTAAAAGTCTTACATAGTAGCGGGGAGAATGGAACAATCCACCTATTATCTATCGTCACCATGTTGCCCCTGATTTGTAGCGTAGTGCTCCGACCGCCATTTCTTGTATCGCGCCTACGATAAACTGGATACCTATCCTCTCCGGTCTGGGTATCGTTCATGAAACGGCGAGGGTATTTTTTTGTGCAGACACCGTTCTTCATGCATGGTGCAGCTAAATTATGTTCTCCGCAGGGTCCATGTACCATATTTTTAGTTATAATGTCGTGTAGTACCGGATCAATTTGTTGATCGGGTAGCTCCGCAACTATGACACTGTCGATCTCATCTGGTTGTATTTTAGTTTCTAGCCAGAACAGCAAATGACAATGAGGTAAACCGCGCTTTTGCCACTCCACACTTGCCATATAACATTTTACTTTACCGAATATCTGTTCTTTGACAAATAATTTGATGAATTTCTTCATCTTTAAATGAAATACACGTGAAATTATGTCATGACGGTCGAAAGACCGTTGTCCTGGTAGCAGCTCCGCTTTAATTTCAGGCCATTCGGGGTTACATGTAAAAGTGACAAATAAGTCAGGTCTACCATAATTTCGGACGTACATCATCGCGTCCTGCGTTTTCTCGTGCATGAAACGCGGAGAACCCGTAAATGATGATGGCAATATGACATGTTGACCGATATTTGATGGGTCAATATTTGCGTCATGATTTAAGGCATTTCTGAGATGAATGTAGTCATCAGCCCTCAGTCTTTGTTGATTCCGAGAAATATAATTTAATCTTTCCGATATCATTTTCGCCATCATGTCAACACAATATTGACTAAATAAGTCTCTGTAATAATGTAACGGATTAAAAGAGTTAGTTCTAAACATTAATCTAAATGCATAAAATTGCATACACGAAACAGTTTTAATACGCGCAGAACCCTGCTGAGGGATAGTCAAATAATAACCGTCTTCTCCTGTCACAAACATTATAGGATACTGTAGTGGATCATAAGACCGATGTAGCTCAGAAACTCTTTTGAGCTGTCCGTCTCTACCGTGTAAGACTATATCCCTGGGATCTTTGTCTTCATCGACCAAGAGAACGGCTACCTCGTTTACAGTAGGAGCATTATATCTGCCTCTGTGTGCTGTCTGTGGAGTGCGATCTGAATGAATAATTAACTTTAAATTATCTGAGGAGTTAAGTTCTAAGTTTTGATTAAAACTTCGTTATACACGTTATGATTATTCAAAGCGGTTTGTAATTCGCGAATTAAATCCATTTTTAAGATTGGTGCGATGCTTGATCGCAACGATGTCTGCATCCGAAATAAAATATATTTGCAAGAACTGTGGGTTTTGGCCTGATGGTGGTAAAAGGCTACCAATGAGATGATACACCTGTCCTTCAATTTTAAAAGTGGGCATAAAATTTCCTTCCCTGATTTCTTTTGCGCCAAACGAAGTCATTTGAAAAAGACTATTGTATCTACGTATGTTTGTTAAAAAATTACCAGATAATGGATGGTTATTAGTTAAAAGATTTTTTATTGGTTGTGGCGGCTCCTGAAGGTTAGGGAGACAAACTTTACCTGAAGCACAGCACATACCATTAGGTTCGTCTGCCCATTTCTTGGCAGAGCAGTTAGAGCAGATCTTATTCATGACTCCGATTTGGACGGACGCTTGTTGTGCATAATCAACCTGCGGATCATATCTGAAAGCCAGTCTGTTGCTGTTAGCTAAAATTCGATTGCGAACTCTATTTGTGAACAACTGCTGTCTCTCTGCCTGAGCTCTAAGTCGCTGCAAACGCTCGACACTCGACTCTCTTTCGCGCAACTGAGAGATCCTTACATTTTGTTCATAAAGACGTTGGTAACGCTCCAGCCTCGACTCTCGTGCACGTAACTCAGAGGTTCTCAGATTTTGTTGTGCAAGGCGTTGCGAACGTTCGACACTCGACTCTCGTGCGCGTACCTGAGAGTTTCTCTGATTTTGTTCAGCAAGGCGTGGTGAACGTTCAGGTGAAGATTCTCCCATACGACGTATTCTTGTTGCCCGTGCTTGAGAACTATGTTTAGAAAGGTGAGACCTGACTCTCTTAGGCATTTTCAAATGTTTAAGAAAATGTTAATAGCGTGTAATATTCTAGCTCTGAAAAGAACTGTTGATTAGCCCTGAAAAGAACTGTTGGTTAGCCCTGAAAAGAACTGTTGGTTAGCCCTGAAAAGAACTGTTGTTTAGCTCTGAGAAGAACTTTTGCGTAGGTGTAGTTTTAAGAACGAAATCTAAAAAAAATCGCACGAAAATTATTAGACTTCGCGCACGACCGCTGCCGGCTGCGTAGGGAGCCGACCTCGCGACTCACGACTGAGCCGCGCGGGTAGGTACCTTACTCATAGATCTAAACTCCCCTCCCGCACGCGCACCCCCGCCTTGGTGACGCCCACTTCGCAACGGGCCGTGCAGCAGAAATCGTAATATTTTAATTTCGCCTTAACTTCAAAACCAAACGTCCAATTTTAATCATTCAAAGACCAAATATTATCTACATAAACTGTACTTAGTGATGAAATTATTTATTTTGATAAGGATTAATAGCATGAGTAAAATAAACGCGTTTAAATATAGTCCAAGAAAAATTCAAGATTTTTAAATAAAAAAACGGTTGTTGTGCCTCACTCGACATAGATAGGTATAGTGTGTCGCGGACTTTTTTGTAGATATTTATAAGATCTACAATTAATTAGAACATTTTATGGTTCTGTCTTTTATAGTTTAGGCAGCGTACGCAAAATAAGTAACTTTTCTGGTTGATTTTTTACACCTTGTGTCCGAAAAACCCAAATATCTTACGGAACCCAATTTTTTTCCAAAATAAAATATAGCCTTTGTTACTCGTGGATAATGTAGCTTTCGAATGGTGAAATAATTTTTAAAATCGGTCCAGTAGTTTTTGAGCCTATTCATTACAACCAAACAAACAAAGTTTTCCTCTTTATAATATTATATTATATTATTAATTATTATTATTATATTATAGTGTAGAAAAGCAACAAGTAGTGCTACGTGTACACATTTCATAAATTATGAACAGCCGGTCAGGGCACGGGAGTCGGACGTATATTTTGATCGCGGTTTACTCCGCGGGCCGAATCTATGAAATATCACCCGCGGCCGCCGATGTGGAGCGCTTTAGTATGAGTTCGGTTCACGGCGCTCCGTCGCCGTCGCGGCAGGACGCATGTGTGTATGCTTACAGGACGGAGGACGGCGGCCGGCGGCCGGCGGCGCCCTGAGTCCGCGCAACGAAATATAAAGAACTACTTCCGACGGCCTACTGACCGGACTAACTGAGAAATCAGTAAATGGACAGGGAATGGGAAATCCGTAGAATTAGGTAAAAATCCTATCTGGGTAAAAATACAAAAAAAATATTTGGCGCCACCAACATGAGCATGACATATTTTGAACGTGTGTGGATATCCCATTGAGCTAGATGGGATATCCACATACGCTCAAAATCACTTTGAATCTTTCAAGTTATAAAGTTGTTTTGAAGGGAAAATTGAGCTTTTTGGTGCTTTTAGATAATGCATCAAGGTAACTTGATAAACATAATCATAGTTAAAATATGTATACATATACCCAAGAAATTTTTTTTTTTTTTTTTTAAACTGGTGTAGTGAAGATAGAATTAGATTTACGTTTTTGAACGTTAAAACGCTAGGAAAAAGTCAATGGTTAAAATTTTAATAGAGGTCAGTGTTAAAATGTAAGTAAATTTTTTCCTAGCTCAATGGTAAAAAGACAATGGCATTACAGCAGGCCACAGACAATCATTACCATTCAACTTCGTTCAATAGTCGTCCACCTTATACTATTTTCCTAGCTCAATGACCTTATACCGCTTATACCGTAGACATAGTTTTCTCTGTCTACGCCTTATATCAGACTGGAAATTTAATGTTTTCTTAGAAGCTCATAGTGAGCCCCCAGCTCAACTCGGAGCTCAACGATTCGACAAACAATACCAAAGAAAAGACATTTGGGTAGGCCGCATAAATTTCTTAAACTGCCAGATCATGACTAACTAACTGAGAAAAAAAAAAATGACCCACATAGTCCTCACATTCACAATAAGGTGGAGCATAAATTACGCGGAAAATGTTGTGGGACATGGTACGGGAGTGATGTGTAGCGAGTAGAGCGTGTGACCTAGAGATGGCAACAATTTTGTGAATAAATAACGGGAAAAATTGATTGGAACAGTTCTTTATAATGGTTCCTATCCTGAAATAATATTGTCACGTAGATCCTAACGCCATCTGCTAGCAAGTAGAAGAACTACACGTTAGACGCTAACGCCATCTGTTATCGAATAGCCGAACTACACTGGACCGTTCCCGTAAGTACTAGAATGTTCTGGTATTATGCTAGAACATTCTAGTAACTTACACTCGTCATATAAATAAGGGGTTGACAGCGTTGTGGGGCAGTTCAGCTTAGAATGCGAAACAGTGAAGAACAGCTAACAACAGTGAAAGCGGACTAATAGTGAACTACAAGTGATTGTGTTTAAAGTTTCTGATTACTGTATTTGTGATTTTTAATTATAGTGTGTTTTTCGTGTAAATTGGTATAAATTTATTTATCCCGAACCCCAGCTCGTAACATTTGGTGTCAGAAGTAAGGGATAAATTATGCCAGTTTTTCCGAAGGACGACACGGAGGGAATCCGTACCCGGAGTCAGCGCCAGCAGGAGGTGGACCAGAGGCGGTTTGAAGGTTCTCCGATACAGACACCTGGTGGTAATCAGCCGACGACGGAGCCAATCTCCGAAGTACGGTACCATCTGGAGTTCCTACAGCATCACCAGCCATGGATCTTTCCGCTCTGATGGTGATGCTGCAGGAACAGGCCCGCCGACAGGAGGAACAGGCCCGCCGACAGGAGGAACAGGTACGCCGACAGGAGGAACAGGCCCGCCGGCTGGAGGAACAGCTTCAGCGTGACAAGGAGGAACAGGCCCGCCGACAAGAGGAACAGGCCCGCCGACAGGATGAACAGGCCCGCCGGCTGGAGGAACAGCTTCAGCGTGACAAGGAGGAACAGGCCCGCCAACAAGAGGAACAGGCCCGCCGACAAGAAGAGCAGATCCTCCTCATTAAAGATTTACGCGCGACGTTTGGCAAGGACATCACAGCCGTGAAGGAGAAGGTTCAGCTGCACGAAAATCGTATCTCCGAGGCCGAAATCCAGATCGCTGACATGAGAAAAGCGTTGGGGAACCTGAAAGCTGGAGACGGGACTGCGACTTCTGTAGTTGCTGCACCTTCGGTCCGCGGGTTTAAAGTGCCACCCTTCGATGGAACATCTTCGTGGTCGGCATACAAAATCCAGTTTGAAGCTGTCAAGGAAGCAAATGGGTGGACAAAAGGGCAGGCCATGACCGCACTTACTTTGGCCTTCGCGACCAGGCCTTAACCATATTGGAAGCTCTCGGTAAAAATGTGACTTACGAGCAGCTGCTTGAGGCGTTAGAAGCCAGATACGGTGACGCACACTTGGAACACGTATTTCGAGCCCAGTTAAAAGATCGTGTGCAACGCAGTGGTGAAAACCTGCAGCAGTGGGCTCTGGAAATTGAAAAGCTGGTTCGAAAGGCGTACCAGTCTGCGCCTGCACCCATCGAAGGGATTCTGGTTCAAGCATTCATCGATGGTATACGGGACCTGGAAGTTAGAGCTGCTGTTAGACTTGGGCACCATGAGACGCTGAAGGACGCCTTGGCCCATGCATTGGAGGTGGAGGCAGTAAGGCACGATCATCGAGCCCACCGCATCAGGGAGGTTGCGGAGTTACCAGGACGTGACCGTACTAGGTACAGCCCTAGATGCTACACTTGTGGAGAAAAGGGCCACCTCAAGTCGAGTTGCCCGAAGCGAAGCACTGTCCGCGAAGATCACACCCAGGAAAGAAGGGCGGCTGATGTCACCGCCCAGCAGCAGGGGAAACGAGTAAACTCCAGGACTGCGGGGCGGGTGCTGGCTGGTGTTAAAAGAGCCCCAAGGATTTCGATCTCACAAGCCCATGATGGGAACACCCTTATCATCAAAGGTGAAGTGAATGGAAGGCCATGTAAGCTGACATTGGATACTGGAGCTTCTCGCACGGTTGTCAGTTCCCAACTAGCGAATCATTTTCTTGGGGACTTCTTCGGTAAGCATGACCGCGTAAATTTAGTAACAGCTACCGGTCAGCACATACCCGTCCGAGGAGAGAAAGAGGTGGAGTTAAAACTGGGTAACACAATTTACCGGCATAAGGTCATCATGGCTGACATAGTAGATGACTGCATCCTAGGTTTGGACTTCATGCGACAGCACTGTTGTGAGATCGACGTGAATCAAGGAGTCTTGAAATGTGGTTCAGAAGAAGTGTTCATGGAAGGTGCACCATAGGGCGAAGTGTACTGTTTAAAGAGGATTGTTCTTCCTCCCCGGTCGGAAACAATAGTTCCAGTTATTCTTCCACATAATTCTGGACAGAAAAATCGATGTATTCTCATTGAAAGATTGGACGAAAACCTTCCATGGAAGATGGCGCGGACCTTGGTTAGGGCAATCAACGTTGCAGCCGTACGCATACTGAACCCAAGTGAAAGGGAACAAGTAATCAAGAAGGGTACGTTGATGGGTACCTGTGAAGAAGTGGCTTGGTTGCGTAAATGCCAACATCAGCCTTCTCGGAATAATGTCCAAAGTGCAAGATTTGACATGTCAAATCTTTTGGAAGACTGTCGCAAAGATTTATCGGATGGAGAAATGGAGAAAGCTAAGAAGATGCTACTTCAGTACGCCGACATTTTCTCTGCAAATGATGCTGACATAGGGAAGATTGGTTCAGCACAGAATTAATACGGGAAACGAGTTACCAATTCGTCAGCGACCAAGAAGAATACCAGTGGCAAGAGAAAAGGAAATGGATAAGATGATTGAAAACATGGTAAAGGATGGAGTTATAGAGCCTTCATCTAGTCCATGGTGTTCTCCTGTGGTCCTGGTGAAAAAGAAGGATGGCAGCATGCGGTTTTGTGTGGACTATCGTCGACTGAATGACGTTACAAAGAAAGACAGCTATCCACTACCCAGGATCGACGACACATTGGACACGCTGTCAGGAATGATGTGGTTTACCACGTTAGACCTAAAAAGTGGCTACTGGCAAGTGGAGATAGATCCTAAGGACAAGGAAAAAACTGCATTCTCTACGGGAAAGGGACTATGGCAATTTAACGTCATGCCATTTGGATTGTGCAATGCTCCTGTAACTTTCGAAAGGCTTATGGAGCTAGTACTCACCGGATTAATTGGAGACGCCTGTCTTGTCTATTTAGATGACATCGTCATCGTAGGCCGCACATTCGAAGACCACCTCCGAAACTTGGAACGTGTACTGTCAAAAATCCGAGGAGCCAATCTTAAGTTAAGTCCGAAAAAGTGCTCATTCTTCAAGAAGCAAGTAAGCTTTTTGGGACACGTGGTCTCGGAAGAGGGAGTACAAACTGATCCAGAGAAAATCGTCGCCGTCAAGGATTGGCCAGTTCCGAAAGACAAGACGCAAGTCAGAGCATTTCTGGGTTTGTGCTCGTACTATCGACGGTTTGTCAAGAATTTTGCTGATATTGCCAAACCTCTACACAAGCTTACTGAAGAGAAGAGACAGTTCTGTTGGGATGAGAGCTGTGACATGGCTTTCCAGGACTTAAAGAAACGTTTGTGCAATACCCCAATTCTGGGCTACCCTGACTCAGAAAATGAATTCATAGTTGACACGGACGCTAGTAATACTGGAATTGGCGGTGTGTTATCCCAACGGAAAGGAGATCATGAAGTTGTGATAGCTTATTTCAGCAAATCTTTATCAAAACCAGAGAGAAATTATTGCGTCACGAGGCGCGAGCTACTTGCTGTAGTGAAGACATTACAGCATTTCAGCAAGTACTTGTTGGGACGTAAATTCCACCTGCGAACTGACCATGCTGCATTGAAGTGGTTGTTGCAGTTTAAGAATCCAGAAGGACAAGTAGCGAGATGGATTGAATTGCTACAAGAATTCGACTTCGCAATTGAACATCGCAGTGGAAAATCCCACGGTAACGCGGACGCTTTATCAAGAAGGCCTTGTCCTGAAGACTGCAAGCATTGTATCAGACAAGAAGCTAAGGAAGCTGTACCTGTCAGGATGGTAAGAACGGACCTTAGCGACGAATGGAAGAAAACTCTACAGCATGCTCAGCGAAGCGATACAGATATCAAGCCAATTCTCGAGTGGATTGAAGCTAATGCTCCTAAACCGAAATGGTGTGATGTTGCAACGATGAGTACAACCACAAAGAGTTATTGGGCACAGTGGGAGAGCTTGGTAATCCAGGACGGTGTCTTGTGCCGCAAATGGGAAAATGCTCGAGGGGACAGCTGCCACCTACAAATGATCGTACCTAAAGCAAAGGTACCAGAGGTTCTACAGCTCTACCACAATGGATGTTCAGGAGGTCATATGGGAGTAAAAAGGACTCTATTGAAGATCAGAGACCGGTTCTACTGGATCCATTGTCGAGAGGATGTTGAAGATTGGTGTCGCAAATGCACTAGTTGTGCTGCGGTAAAAGGACCTCACACACGCAGCAGGGGTGCATTGAAAGTGTACAACGTAGGAGCCCCCTGGGAACGGATAGCACTAGACGTCGCTGGCCCTTTCCCTGAAAGTGAAAGTGGAAACAAATATTTCATGGTGGTCATGGATTACTTCACTAAGTGGCCGGAAGTCTTCGCCATTCCTAATCAAGAAGCTACGACAGTTGCTGATAAATTAGTCCACGAAGTCTTCTGTCGGTTTGGGGTACCTTTAGAAATCCACAGCGATCAAGGACGAAATTTCGAGTCTCAAGTGTTTCAGGAAACATGTCGGGTGATGGGTACTCACAAAACCAGAACTACTTCATACCACCCACAATCTGATGGAATGGTGGAAAGATTTAATCAGACGTTGGAAAGATATCTGGCAAAAGTTGTAGCAAGCAGACAAAAGGATTGGGACAAGCACATACAACCGTTTCTCCTGTCATACCGAAGTGCAGTTCACGAGAGTACGACTGTGACACCAGCCTTCGCGAACTTCGGAAGGGAGTTAAGGCTACCAGCAGATTTAATTACCGGCATCCCCCCTGATACTCCACGCAGTTTAACAGATTATGCGAATGACCTGCGCAACAAGATGAATGACGTATATGAGCATGTCAGACAATCAGGCCAACAGATGTCCGAGAAAATGAAAACTCGTTATGACCGGAAGATGAACAATAGTGGTTTCGACGAAGGTTCGCTAGTATGGTTGCATAACCCAGCCCGCAGCAAAGGGAAGTCCCCTAAGCTACAGGCAAAATGGGACGGACCGTACAGAATCGTGACCAAGATCAACGATGTCACCTACCGAATTCAAAGGAATACGCGAACTACTCCTAAAATTGTTCATGTCGATCGATTGGCACGATATTACGGGAATAATGATGCTCGGGACGAGCATGTCTTAGGAGGGGGCAGTGTCACGTAGATCCTAACGCCATCTGCTAGCGAGTAGAAGAACTACACGTTAGACGCTAATGCCATCTGTTATCGAATAGCCGAACTACACTGGACCGTTCCCGTAAGTACTAGAATGTTCTGGTATTATGCTAGAACATTCTAGTAACTTACACTCGTCATATAAATAAGGGGTTGACAGCGTTGTGGGGCAGTTCAGCTTAGAATGCGAAACAGTGAAGAACAGCTAACAACAGTGAAAGCGGACTAATAGTGAACTACAAGTGATTGTGTTTAAAGTTTCTGATTACTGTATTTGTGATTTTTAATTATAGTGTGTTTTTCGTGTAAATTGGTATAAATTTATTTATCCCGAACCCCAGCTCGTAACAATATAATACTTTACAAAGTAAATACCCATGTTATTGTATACCTATATAAAATTCATCAATGTCAATGTGTACTTATATAAAACTGTGGACATAATCTTTGAGGATCATGTAGATTGATGTCTGAAATGGTCTTCTGAGGAAAGAACTACACAAATTAAGCGGACCTATCCAGTCAGTGCACGCATTTGTCAGTAACCGTGCAGCTCAACTCAGAACCGATGGAGCTCAACGATTCGACGAACAATACCAAAGAATGGACATTTGAGTAGGCCGCTGTTACTTAAACTACCAGACCATGATAAAAACTGAAACAATGATTTAAATAATAATTCACAAAGTAAGTATTCAAGTCATTGTTTAAATAAAAATTATCGCATGTCAAAGAGTATGCAAAATAAAAAACATAACATTGAAACAAAACATATAGACTACGGGTTTAGGTGGCTATATTATATTGGTAACCTTGAACTATGGAAGAACTACATAATGTTATGTCCTCTGCCTGACCAATGTTCCTTATTATACACGGATAAAAGGCAGGGGGTTACTTGCACACTCAATAATGGGCCACTGGAAACTGTCGCTAGCACGTAGTGGCGTAACGACAAGGGGGCAACATGTTCTGAGGTGCTTGAGGAGTGGAGAGTTATTCCTCGGCTATACCCTGATAGCCGTGGAATAACCCGGAATTACGGTCAAGATCCCTACCAGCATCTTACTGGAATACTATCTTCCTCCGCGCACGTTGGCTCTTGCGAATCTCAACTCAAGCCGGCCGCAAGCAAGGCCAATCAAGTCAAGAATGAAGTGGGAGCTCAGTTCCTCGTCAGTCTTTACTCCAGCTTCCCAATAAAGGCGAGCCAGATATGAGGAACATGACTTCACCTTGGAGATAGGGTCCATGGGGTCGCTACTACCCAACATCTCACCACATGCTGCCCTGTGAGTTTAAGTATGTCTCTTGGTCTGGCTACTCCCCCTAGACTTGTTTCAGCAAAGTAAACTTTACCTGCACTACCTGAAATTTGGAGCGCGCAAGCCCCACCACGGCGTCAACGTAGAGATACATATTAGATAGGATTGTTATTATTATAAACGCGATTCCTTTTACGTCCAAACTAGTGATAATGATAAAAAAGGTGCCACGTACCAGAGAACGGATACACCAAAATCATAGAAGTATGGACAAAGCCTTAGGAAGTAAGAAGCGTAGACAGAGAAAAGTGTGCGGCAAGTGTCAAGTGGCCTAACCACTTGACACTTGCCGCACACTTTTCTCTGTCCTGGCATCATCAGTACCGTAAAATGCTGCAACTTTGCCAAGAAAGCCCAAATTTGCCTATTTCGTTTCGATTACGATATTTCGCGTTTGCTTAGTTTTTTCTTAATTTGTACCATTTGATAGTAACTTTACATTATTAGGGCAACATATTTTTATGTTTTTGCAATGGTTACTCCATTGTTACTCGGTCAGTTGTGCGACAAAAACCGGTGCGAGGGGGTGAAAATTTGAAGTGACATAATTTACTTAACTTTGCCTACTAAGCTGTGAAACTACTTAGCTGTGAAAAAAAAATCCTTTTATGGCAATAATCGAACTGCCGTGGACAAGCACGGTGTCTCATGCACACGGAAAAAAGAAACTGATAAGATCAACTGTTTATTTATTGAGATAATATCCTCCTAGGCAAAGTTGCGTCTTTTACCTACAACTTTGCCTATGACTTTAGAGTGCTTGTAATTCGGAAAAACATGATGATTTAAAAAGATTTGGCTACTACCTGGGAAGACATAAGGTCGGTTTTCCGTCTAAAACTCATTAAAAGCCATAATAATAAATAGGTTCAGATATACGATCAAAAAACTTAAAAATCCAGGCAAAGTTGCAGCATTTTACCGGTATCTTGCCATTTTTTTTTTTTTTTTTTTTGTTTCCGGGGTGGAAAATCCTTATGGATGTCCACCGCCCTGGGGCGGGTGGCAGGGTCTGTCAGACTCTTACTGACTAAAAACCACCCCGGTGTTCCATCTCACACCTACGCCGGGGGTCGCGGGAACGTACGATCCTTCCGCAACCCCCGATTGGTGCCGGCCCGCCACTGCGGGCCTCTTCGGGTCTGGGGGGGGAGTGAGGTGTTTGACTCCCCCCGCGACGTCTAAGAGGGGCGCACGTGGAACACTACGCGCCGCCACCTCGGGTCCTGGTGTGTGGGGGGCGACGGACGTCCCAGAGTCCGTCGCCCCTGGACCCATTTAGGGGGGCTGGAAGAGGGCGTTGTCCGCCCTCCGCCGACGTCCGGTGCGCCTTCTGTGGGCCGGGTGAGTGGACGAGATCTCCCTCTCCCTTTCAGCAGCCAGAAGGAAACCACCGCGTCCCAGGACTCGTCGCTGCCGACCATCGACTCGACTACGGCCGGCAGCGACAAGTCACTGCCTACTTCTGAGATGAGGGCACGGCGCGGCTCCTCCCAAGCAGCACACTCTGCCAGCGTATGCCGCGCCGTGTCCTCCCGGCAGTGGACGCAGTGGTGACACCGGGCGTCCGGCTCCCTGTTTATGCGACACAGGTACTTCCCGAAGCAACCATGCCCCGAGAGCACCTGCGTCACCCGAAACGACAGGGAGCCATGCCTCCTCCCGAGCCAGCGCTCGAGCACCGACCGGACCACCTCGATGGTGACGAGGCCGGTGGTAGGGCGTGAAAGCATGTCCCGCCATTCCGCCACCAGGACCTCGCGAAGCTGAGACCGACGCAGCTGTGTCGCTGTATCGGTCCCTCGCCACCGATACAACGACGCGAGTACTTTCGCCTCGAGGTCCCAGGGCGGGGATCCGGCCAGTACGCAAGCCGCCTCGTAGATCATTATCTAGCCCTTATGCCAAGGTATTTGAGTTCGGCGCAGCATGTATTTTTCTTCCGTTCTTCTCTATTAGTTGTCATCTCGGTAGTCATCTTCTCCTTCTAGCCTTATCATCTTTCACACAATCCATCTATCGTATCTTTGGTCGTCCCCTACTCCCATTGACTTATATGTTTTTCCTAGCTCAATGCCTACTCCCCATACTATTAAAAGTCAATGACACCCCATGAGAATATAATTTTGTGATTTTGCAATACTCACTGATATTTTTATTTCATAAAATGACAACACTGTAGATGTAATTTTAAATGGACGGACGCCATTTGTGAAACGACAGCTGTGTTGTAGGGTTTATAATTTATCCAAAGTTTCGCTGTTCATTTGCTAGATAAAAGCTAACATAAGATTTATTTTCTTCAAAGTTGAGAAATTAAATTCGCTATGTCGGAACAGGTGGAGGTTAAGGTATGTATACAAGAATTGCTACAGTGTAATATGAACAATAAAGCTTCCATTGTTCAACCTTGCCCGTTGGTCGATATTTTTGTGCAAAAAGGATTTTCGATCGTTGTTGCAATTGTTGACTACATAATTAATCAGTTACTTGCATACTTAGTTTTCTGATGTCTTTTTATTTTTTAAATATTTGTTGAATTCGGTCTATAATTGTATAATACACGGTTGTTGTACACATAAAAATTGCTCCACCATTTTATGTTTCGCAATTCTACTAAATTATTATTTGATGTAAAGGGTAGCAAAGAGAAGATTAGAATCATGAAAAGATCTACCATTATATTTAAATTGCATTGTTTTATACACTGCAAGCTGTTTTCAATCAGTGTTACTAAAAAAACTTCACCTATAATTTTATTTACACGTGTGAATATATGAATTGCGTAGCTATTTTACTACCTTCTATGCTCAGAATACAGAACAAACATTCTGAGCTTCTATGTTACCTTTACTACAAATCCTAACTCACGAATTGATGGAAAGCAATGGAACATTTATTTGATACCCTCTTTTCCTCGCTTAATAACTCAAACAGTTGCACATGAATATAACATTGTGATGTACATAAAATTATTATTTTAAAGAGTTGTCGACTCTGGCAAGATACTTTCATGAAAAAAGTAGGTAATATAATTTTTTATCCAACCAATGAAGGTAGGAGAAAAAATATTTGTAACAACTGTAGCAGTAACCTGGTTTCTAATTTTGTTTATTCTATTACATTAATTCCAATCGGTTTCTATCAATGAGTTCTTTAGGTAAGTACATTATAATAAATATGAAAAATGCACCTACCCATGGCAATCTCATCCTCTCCCAAGTTTGAGTTTGTAGTAAAATATCAATAGCCTAATAACAAGCATTGAAGATCCTTATTATTTTACTTTTTTGTATCACTAATAAAACAAAGCCTTTGCACAAGTCACCTTGAAAAAAAATCTACAGACTGGGCGATTTACACATAGATTAAAAACAAATGGAAAACAAATACAACCAACATCAATTTAATAGTGTAGTAACCTACGGGATCCTTTCTTTTCGCATAATATTCTTTTTCCTACTATACTTTGGCATAACGATTTTTGGCGTAATTTGTTTTGCCATAATAATACTTTTCCATATTTTTTTTTGGCATACAGTTTTGTTGGCATAATTATCTTTAAGGCTAATTTGTTTTGGCATAAATTTAATTCGCATAACGTTACTGGGCCTAATGGTTATTAGCATAATAATATATTGATAGAAATAATGGAAACAAATTTGAGTTATTTTTACGTATTTATTTTGGATTTCCACATTAATGATTTATTATACATAACATTAAATAACTTAACTATACATTTTTATTGTAGGTGTATATTTTTAGCAATCGCTTGTAAATGTGTATGTTTCGAAGTATATTCATCTTTTTTACTAATAATTTTTTCAATCCTATTATGTTTGTTCATGTATTTTTTCTTTTTTTTTGGTATTGGTGATGTTCCGACATCAAGTTCATCTATTTCAATGGTTTGGTGTTTTATTTCTTGAACAATCTTTTTTGCCGAAAAATAAAATCCTGGATGGTGTGTGATTTAGTAAAAAGGCAATGAGAACTTAGGATGCAAGAGCGAGCTCGGGAATTGGGGCACCCCGACTCGGACAGGTTAGGTTCCTCTAAACCCTTTTAACCTCCGTCGACTACGCCTTATTATTATTGTTATGCTTAATAAAGTTATGCTTATTATGCTTAAAAAAATTATGCTTTAGAATGTTATGCTTAATCATTATTATGATTAGAGAAATTATGCGTAGAAAAATTACGCGTAAGCTGTTATGCGTAAATAATTTATGCGAAAATATAATTAGGACAAACAAAAGTATGCCAAGTTATATTAGGTCTTAAACTTTTATGCGAATGGATAGGGAACCGTAACCTACACCTCAAATTAATAGTTTTTTCACCTATTATCAACTGATAAGTATGTTTGAAAATAATGTGTGCTTTCACCCAATGAAAATAATAAAATACAACGAAAATATTTAGAAATATTAATTCAAGGTGCAAAGCACTAATGATAACACATCCTGTATAAGAGATGTGAGCCAGTAAGCAGACGTGAAAAAAAAAACTTAAAATACAAGATTGAGTCAGTACAGCCTGCAATGTTTTAATTTTTCCAGCCTGATGCACTGCCAGATTTAGATGACCTACTTCAATGCCCTGTCTGCTATGAGATCCCATCAGGTCAAATATTTCAATGTAATGAGGGCCACCATGTATGTGGACGATGCAAAATGCGCCTTGATGTGTGCCCTGTTTGCAGAGCATTGTTTTTCGGAACTCGAAATTATGCTATGGAAGAACTCATTGCAAATGTTAGAAAACTAAGAGCTTTTGTAAGTATTTATTTTTATAATAATATTAATATTATTTCCCATTTTAAACCCATGTCTATTGATTTAGTGTTTGATAAAACATAGTTTCACTGAGAACCTTCAAGGCCTTCAATGATTGTCCAACTCAAATTAATCTAAAATGAAAACAAATATTGTGTGTCTGAATAATTGTATATACCTACCTAATTCTGTTATATTATTTGCAATTTTAGAAGCTTGGTGGGAAAGTCACTACAGATTCCTGCTCTGAGAATAATACACCAGCTAAAGAGAACACAACTGGAGTACCTGAAAATGAAAGTGTACATGATGATGCAAGCGAGCAGTCTAGTGTAAGTAATAGAAATGCATGTAATGGAAAAAAAACGTTTTCCATTACAACATTCATGGCCATCATGGTCTTACTCGTATGTCTGATAACTGCTTTAGCGTTTAGTATACGTTTTTTAAAAGTATTCTCATTTATTTTATTTCATGTTTACAGCAATCTACACAGAGACCTCCACAAGCTTGCAAAGGTCTCTTTCGTTGTCTTTCATGCAAGAATGGAAATGGAGTTAGGCTCCCTGCAGCTCGCTTGCTCAATCATCTCCGCTATTTCCACTCACCTGAACTTATTGAGGTAACCCAAGTTATGTTATTTTTTGTAAAATCTTTAGTGAAATTATATTTTCACTTATTAAAATACTTATGTGTGTGTGTACAGCACATTTCATATAAATTTAACACACTAGTCAAATTAAACTTGGCTGGTAATTGAACTACAATTAAAAAGTAACACTAAGAGTCAACAGCCTATACCACAGTATTTTATCACAAATATATTATACTTTCTTTTAGGGCAAATCTGAAAATGGTGAATATGTACAAGCGTGGCAGTTTTCTACAGTACCTGGAAGAATTGTTACTGCAGTACGAGTATCAGACATGGGAATATTCTTTTTGATCATTGAAATAACCAGTAAGCAAGCAATATTTATTTAATAATGTACTGCCAATGTTATGTTTTACTAGAAACTAATTAAAACATTGATTGTTTCAGATGATAATGTATGCGCATGGCTATCCATGGCAGCATCCCCTTGGGTAGCACAAGAATTTTCGTACACAGTCACTATTTCTGGCAATGACAGAGAAGCAATTTTTTCTGATTGTGTAAGCCAAAAAATTATGAAAAACAGTACATAACTCATATTTTTTATGTAATAAGGTATTAACTTTCAATTATTTTCAGGTATGGTCTGTAAGATCGTGTGAAGGCTCTCTAAAGAAACGTGGACATTGCCTGGTAGTGAGCGGTATAGACGCGAGGGCATTAATTGCACCCGTAACAATAAGCGGGAAACTATCTGTTCGTCGTACGCCAACTGAACAGCTGGCGACCCAAACTCAGCCCCGCGCTGTGTTGCGTGTTGCCAACCGCGGCAACAATCATGAAAACTCGCACACCCACGCTCATGACTTAGAGCCTTTCCTGCAAGATTTACAAAACGATGTAGCCAGGCTCTCCCGAGCATTTGCTACACTTGGACGTGAAGCAAACGCCCTAGTGCGTTCCGAAGCAGAAATGCGAGCTAGAATTGAGAACAGGCACAACACCGGCGCGAACGAACGCACCAGCACCTCATCTGAAGAGGAATCACCACCTGCAATAGATAATATTATTCAAGACGACAACAGTCCGGAACGCATGCAACTATCGCGTAGTGCGCGCAGACGCATGCGGCAGCGTCTTAGGACTGCCCTTAACGCCGCACAGCCCCCTGTGCCAGCTCCCAGGGCCGTCAACGTTCCACAACGGCAGAATGGCCCCACACAAAATAATAACATGCAACAACACCACCTTATGACTGGGCTCGTGATAGTACAGCAGCCGCCCGTGGCTCCCCCAGTGGCACCGGTGGCCCCGATGCCCGTGGCTCCGCCACCGGTAGCGCCGCCATCGTCCAGTGGAACTTCTAATCAACCCCAAAATGGAAATGTGCGTGTCAATAAGAAGAAGCGACGCCATCGCAGATAAATTAACATTGTTTGTTTAGTTAGGTCTCTATTAATGAAACTGTAAACTAAGTAAAAAGTTTACTTTTATTGTTAATGGTGTATGTTATCAAATTGACTGCTCTTAGAGTCTCATAACTTTCCTCTGGGGCTACCATAGTGTAAATGACTCCATGTTGTAAATATTTCGTCTTTTGACAACTGCAATTTTTGCAAGTGCTGTGATAACATGTTGCAAGTTCATGCAATTTAAATGGTTAACTACTTAATATTTTCGTTAATTGAAGTATCCCCAGAGTATTTTGTGATTTAAACACGATACCCATTAGGATAAATAAAATTGTTATAAGTTAATTTCAGCTAATGAAATGCATTTTGTAAAATATTTTTGACTATGATATTTCAAGAATATCTATTTGAATAGTGTTTAAATAATAATTGACAAATGTGCTTGTTTTAATCCTGAATGTAATCATGAATTTTGTTGTAGGACTAAAATCGCTGCTTAATTAATTACAATAACTATTACTTAATATTCTAGACAGAATAGTTGTAATTATAAAGCGTAAGAAATTTAAATTGTTTTTTTTTTAATCCATACACCTACCTATTTTGACCGCCCCAGTACGATTTAGGACAAAATGTTTTCGTGACCGCCTCACTATAAAATACATATTTTAATAAATTTATAGTGTGGCGATTAGGTTATCTTAGCACATTAATTGAAACCACGTAGGTATTCTACATGATATACGAAAATCGATCTACTAGATATGAAAATCTACTTGCTTAATACCCAAAAAACAAACTACCTACGTCTGCTTCACTAAGGGCGGATTTTTCAATAGTCAGATAATTTTTATCTGAGGAATAAATATTACGGTTTGACGGCTTTTGTATAGAAATTATGTCAAACTGTCAGATTTATTCTTCAGATAAAAGTTATCTGACTATTGAAAAATCGGCCCTTAATACACATGCTTACATAAATGCCCACAATAAAGATACTTTGACTTTGACAAACTCTCAGCCGGCGCCTGACTTTAATATTAGAATACATTCTTGTCCTACCCCAACCCAATCTACCTGTAGGTAGTTGCCCTGTTATTCAGAAGGTAAATTCCATAAAGTACCTAGGTATTGTAGTAGACCAAAGGCTAAGTTGGTACCCACAGTACCCACACCTAGGGAGGGTGAGAAAACTCATATGGGTTTTTAAATCTCTGAGACATGTTATGAGTACCTACGGACTTACAGAATAAAATTTATATCGCACTGGCCCAGTCTGTAATCATTTATTGTGTCTCGGTATGGGGTGGAGCAGCTAAGACGTATTTTTTAGATCTAGAGAAGGCGCAGAGATCCTTGATTAAAGTCATGTAGGTACTGTAAGCCCTACAGGTTCCCTACTGAATCTATACTCGAGCTCTAAGCTGCTCTCCGTCAGGAAACTACATCCTACACCTTGTACTCAGATACCATAAAATTCTACCCTTTAGCCATGCCAAACTTAAAAAAGCTGTGATAAAGTAGCCCCTACATACTCAGCACGTTCAATTTTTGCTAGTCGCCAAAATGTAGCTCAAGCCCCACGCGTTTATAAATAAAGTAAATCGCATACTTAACACACACACACACCATCTCACTCACTCACACACACAGATACACACAAAATATACTTTCTCACGCACATAAACACACATTTACACCTTTCTGCCATAATCACGATTTTCATTTTTGTTTTTCTTTCTTCTTATTGGTTTTGTTTTTATTAGTTTTTATTTTTATTGGTTTTATAAAAAAAATGTGTAACATATACCTACCTAATTAGCACAACGAAACAATTGAATTAATCGAGGAAGAGCGAGGTTAATCCCATCACAAGTATCTTCGGATTACTTTCTGGGAAGCCCCGGCAACTTAATTGTATCTAGATTTATGATAATAAACAGTTTTTATTTTTTATATACTTAGACGATATATAAAATTAGAATGAAATTATTCACAAAAAAAATAGCTGTTCCATACATTTTGTCGAGCTACGTGTAACAAAATGTAAAGCACAGCTGATTTTTTTTCTGAATGGATTTCATTCAAATTTTGTATACCGTCTAAGGGTGAGGCCAAACGAGCGTAATTTTGTGAGCCGTGAGTCGCAGAAATTCTGTTGGGATGCCAGACGACGCATTTTATTCAGTTACTATCACAGACTACAATATAGTATAGGATAGGATTACTATCGAACGTTTATAGCGGATGTTTGTGTCGTGCAATGGAACCGTTGAAAATGTTGTGTGTTTACGAAGCATATTTAGAAGACTAAGAAGTAGGCCAGAAAAAGATGCTGGGTAAATCCGCTTAATAGTGAAAGACTAATGCTTGGACAGTTCCACACTTTATATGAACGTTTATGTGTTTATATATTTGAACAGTACCTACTATCATTTGCCATTACATGTTTTTCAAGAATTACTACAACTCTTAAAACCTTTTATTACTAAATCAAACACAAACTGGAGACTAGCCATCAGTCCGGAGGAAAGACTAATAATTACACTCAAGTAAGTTTTTAAAGTGTTTATTAATATTTAAAGTTTTAAATTACAAACTTTGTATTACAAAACATAACTTGATGCTGTTTATTATGTTTCATCAAATGTATTTATAATATTAGATTGAGTGTATTGATTGGTTGCATTATATTCATTTGTGGAGTACCTATCCTCTGTTGATTGGTAACGGGATGTATTGATTGCTATTGTGTGATTCAGAAAAAGGTGATGAAAATCGAGGCCAGTTGGAACTTTGATTGCGTGGGCTTTTTTTTTTGTGGGTGGGAAATCATCGAATAACTTCTCCCGCTCTGGGCAGAGCAGGAGGGCGTGTCAGACTCTTACTGACTAAAACCCACCGGTGTTCCTTCAGTTACCTGTGCCAGGGGCCACGGTATCCCTCTCGGACTTTTCCGCAACCCTAGCAGGCATCGGTCCTAGCAAACCCCGTCATAGGTGCTGACATCTCTTTGAGGCGTTTGATGCCCTTTCCAGTCTGGGAGCCAAACGTCGGAAATGCTCCACGAAGTTCTACCGGCTGTCGAGGACGAGTCCCAGGTACTTCATCGTCAACTCGACGCCGATGTGAACAAGGGAGTAATGATACCTAAGGGAGCAATTGAGGAGTGCTTTGGAGGATGCGATTCAGGAATATCGCTTCATGCCGCCCGAACTTACCTCGTTTGCCCATGCATAACAAAAATAGGGCGCTGGTGGCGGTCCTGGATTCGCAGTTATCAAACTATTTTGATACCTGCGAAGACCACACCGATATTCATTCGATTCTGTACTGCGCGGCAGTAGCGGCATGTCGTGTAGCTCACGTCAAATTTGCAAATGACACTAGAGCTACACGACCGAAACCAAACGTACCAGCTTGGCAGTGCAGAATTGAACGCCGTATTGGTGGGGCCAGGACGCTCATCGGCAAACTAATCTGCTTCAAGGAGGGCAATACTCGCCCTAGAGTGATGCGCTTTGTGAGACGGGCATTCTCAGGGACTGATATCAGTCCCCAATACTATATGTCTTGTGTCACAGAGCGCATCGACTTCCTGAAGCAGAAAGTGTATGCATGGGCAAACCGTATTCGTCGGTATAGGCGGCGAGTAGAGCGATACACTCAGAATCGCACTTTCCAGAGCGATGAAAGGTGGGTTTATAGGGGTTGGAAGCGACCGGACCATGGTGTGACTGAGACGTGCCTACCGGATGATGATGCCATGTGTTCCTTCTGGCGTAGCATCTGGTCGGTACCTGTCATTCACACCGAAGGTGATTGGACTCGGGAAGTCGAGCGAGCCTGCGATCCGATACCAGAAATGGGGGCTATTACCATCTGCCCCCAAGATGTAGCTCGTGCAGTCCGTCCACTACCCAACTGGAAGTCTCCAGGGCCGGATGGACTGCACAACTTTTGGATTAAATGGTTTACAAGATCGCACGCTCGCTTGGCATCTCAGTTTCAGACTACTTTGGAATCTGGTTCGCTACCCCAATTCCTAACGACAGGAATTACCCACCTGCTCCATAAATCAGGTAGCACCGCGGAACCCAAGAATTATAGGCCGATCACGTGTTTACCGACGGTCTATATAGTTCTTACATCCATTTTGAGAGCTAAAATTAACAAACATATAGACACCAACTCCATCATGTCTGCCTCTCAAAATGGATGTAGGAATAGGTCCCGCGGTACTAAGGAGATACTCCTCATTGATATGACCATTAGCCAACAGGTTCGTCGTTCCCGAAAGTATCTGTCGACATGTTGGATAGATTATAAGAAGGCCTATGACTCGGTGCCGCATACATGGCTCATGAGGGTGTTAGAGTTGTATGGAGGACGGTCCTTCACTATCCAGGATGTCGAAATATTCATAGGAATAGCGAACCGATAAGGATCGAGCGAGGCATATTTCAGGGCGATAGTTTGAGTCCGCTTTGGTTCTGCTTAGCCTTGAATCCTCTAAGCACCTGGAGGATTCAGGTCTAGGTTATCGGTTGAGGAGAGGTGGTCAGGTTATATCGCACCTCCTCTACATGGATGACCTAAAACTCTTTGCCCCCAACAATTTGCAACTGATGGAGCTACTGAAAGTAACTCAAACATTCAGTAGCGACATCAGGATGGAATTTGGTGTGGACAAATGTGCGGTCATGCATGTAAAGCGAGGGGAGATTGTTGATTCCGTGGGAACCCAACTCTCGAATTCCACAAACCTTAGAGCCCTCTCCGCATCCGAAACCTATAAGTATTTGGGTATGTCGGAAGCGATAGGCATCAATGTTACTGACATGAAGCAATCTTTGAAGGAACGCTTCTTTGGCCGCCTGAAAAAAGTACTTAATAGTCTTCTTTCGGGCGGAAACAAGGTGCGCGCCTTCAACGGTTGGGTCATGCCGGTTTTGATGTACTCTTTCGGCATACTCAAATGGACTCAGACCGAACTCGACGCCCTGGATAGGAGGGTCCGTACGCTGCTGACTGCAAATCGAATGCATCACCCACGATCATCGGTAATGAGGCTGTATATCCCGCGAAAGTGTGGAGGTCGAGGCTTTTTAAACGCTAAGACTGTTGGGAATCGAACCCAACACAGCACGTTGCACGCGGACTGCATGCGCAGGCAGCGTGATCAGCGCGTCATCGGCGAGTTGAGACGCGGCGCGGCGGCGACACGGCTCGGCCCGATGACCACTCGCTTCAACGGACTCCACCGCGACGGACGATACTCCTCTCTTAATTTATATTAGGTAACTGTTTGTCCGGGAAAGTTTATATTGTTAATAAGAACGGCAATAAACCATTGCCAGTTAAAATACAGTCCACTCTTTTATTGCTCCCCGCGCTAACAAAGACCCTCCACAATCGCGAGATATGCAGTCTCAGGGAATATTTCCTAGAAACCGACGTGGGTATGCATCGAGAATAATCAAGAAGTAGTCGCGGTGGACAAGGGCCTCACCCCGCTCTCCTTGGCTAAAGAGAACTGACGCAAACCTGTAGTGCTTGACACTAACGATCGCATGGAGGTATGGCAGAGTAAGGAGCTCCACGGACGCTTTTTCCGGGCCCTACATGGACCGGATGTAGATCTACTAGCGTCCGTTGCTTGGCTGCGTTTCGGTGACCTCTTTGGAAAAACCGAAGGTTTTGTCTGTGCAATTATGGACGAAGTTATGATGACGAACAATTTTATTACCAGAGATTCATTGTGAAAGACGGCACGGTTGACATCTGTCGGGCATGCCACCGGCCGGGAGAATCAACCAGGCATATCATCTCCGGGTGTTCTCGTCTAGCTAACGGAGAGTACTTGCATAGACACAACCTAGTAGCCAGGATAATCCATCAGCAGCTTGCTCTGAAATACAACCTTGTGGAATCGGAGGTACCGTACTACAGGTATGTGCCCGACCCAGTTCTCGAAAATGGTAATATCACATTGTACTGGGATCGATCCATCATCACTGACAGGACTATTGTTGCCAATAACCCTGATATAGTGGTGGTGGATAGATTGGAGCGACGCGCAATGATTGTTGACATAACCATCCCGCATGATGAGAACCTCGTGAAAGCCGAGAAAGATAAACAAATCAAGTATCTTGACTTTGGCTCACGAGGTTGTCGACATTTGGGATGTGGACTCAGCGGTCATTGCCGATAGTCGTGACAGCCAATGGGCTAAGCCTAAGGAGGCTCTCGTTAGGCAGCTGGATCAAGGGCTTGATTCAGAAAGCGGTACTTCTGGACACGGCCCGCATTGTTAGAAAGTTTCTCTCTCTGGAGCCCTGACCGCCCGCCGGTAGCTTGGACCCTGTTCCCGATACCGGTGGGCTACTATTTTTTATATTTTTAAATGTTTTTGGTATCTTTTTGTTTATAAAAATATTTAAATATGTAATTGATATGTATATAAATGAAATAAAGGAGATAATAATAATATCACATTATTTTTATTAGGTCGTCACTATCCTGTGGCTGGCTTTAGCGGACTCTAAGCCTCTGGCCAAGGGCGAATTTCTTAAATTACCTACTAAGCGACTGCACGCTAAGGGCGACCCCTGTGGGGTACAGACCTGGTTTAGGGCGTTGCTGGGGGAGGACAGGCTGGATCAAGAAGGCTCAGCTACGGCGCGGGCTAGCACTTCGTCGAGCAACGGTCGGGGCGGGGATTAAATATTATAATGTCTTAAGTACTTATACTGTACTCTTTCTAAGTCACCCCCTTGGCTAAGGCGGTCGCCCCTCCCCCTTATCCATAGATAAAACTCTAAATGCACAAACCCTAATACGGCTCTGCCTGCGATGTGGTTTCCTAGAACGCCTGTAATTTCCAATACCTGGTTTCAAGTTTGTCCATTCCCTACTGACAAATCTCGCAATGGATAACCGCCCAACCGATTGAGACGAAACGAAACGTTAGGATAGGGAAAAAAGTTTGGTAAGATGCACTGGGGTAATTCCGAAAAAGGGTATATTCCAAACTTAAAAAATTCTACTAGTCGTAGCGATATTTTCCTATCGGCAACATTGGTTTAGACGCCATCTTTAGTGTCCTCGTTGCATCAGTCGTCATGAGAACCTAGTATCAACTATCCTATACCTCGTATATTGTAGTCTGTGGTATCAACATTACGTTCGCAGCGTCAAGTTTTGCCAAGAGTGTTTTTCGTGCCAAGTTATTTGAATAAGTGCTTGTTTTTACAAAACGTTGTAGTTTTTAGCTAATTCGTGAGCGGAAAACAACGGCCTAGCTATGTTTATATTTTTCGTAAAAACCCCTCTGGGGTAATTCCTATGCATAATCATACATATCAGTTTCTCCATAGTAATTGACAGTGATTCTCAATATGTACGATCAGATGGTTTGCATGACATTACACGTACTTAGTAGTATGCAAAATTTTATTATTATTTCGGTCTTTGTAGGAAAACTTGGGTTTATTGTGGAAAGTGATTTTATATTATTGATAATTACTTTTTAACCGACTTCAAAAAGAAGGAGGTTCTTAATTCGAGTGTTTATTGAAAGTTTATGTTTTAAATAACATTTTAATTTAAAATTAATGTATTCCCAATCCTTCGGGAAATACAGGTGTAGCATTCAATAAGTAGTACTCATTTCTTTTTCAGAGCCATTATGCTAAACCTGAACCCTCTACCTAAGTTCATTTAGCCCTATTCTGTAACTATTTCATGTAAAATTCATTCAATGGCGTTAAATGAACTTAAGGGTACTGTATTGATGATTTTAATGATTACAATTCTATAACTTCATACGTGTTACAGGCGCGACTCATTTTTTATAAACATACAACCTGACACTGACCTGCAAATTGCAAAAAACGTAAGAAAATTTGAATTTCGCGGGCTACCCTGACGCTACATTTTAATTTTGCTAGCAGCATACTTATATTTTATCATTTGATAAGATTAGTACATATGTAGGTACTTTATACCAAAAGAAAATTAAAATGGTTGTGACCGTTAGTTCCTACTTTGATTTAACAGTTATGTGATGTAACAGGGCGACTGATTTATGTAAGACAATAATTTAATTAAGGCGCGGACTTACTACGATTTTAATCGCTATTACCGCACTCACACAACCGCATCTGCGCGTTTTACGGTAATGCATACACTCGCAAACGCTAACACGGGCGTTTGTGTGCTCAAGGAAAGTTGCATAGTATACGTAAGGAAATCAGATGTTTTCTGTTGAATATACTTACTTATGACGTGCGTTCTAAAATTCGATGTAATTACAGTGTCGGTTCATAATATGATACAATAAATAATTACACATAAAAATTAAAAAAAAAACAAATACTGTTTATTTTTATTACAGTACATGATAAACAGGTCAAATATAAACATTCCGAATTTTACCCGACTGCTCTAGAAGGGGAATTATGCTTTTCGGGTGTAAGTCAGTATTTTATTTTATTTTATTTTATGTCGGGATAAAAAACAGGAGTACAATTAAATGTTATACATAGTATCTTACTAATTATACAAAATACTTATTATACTACTAGCAACATTATCCACTTATTACTAATTTGTTGATTGTTAATGCTACGTGAGATAAAAATAAAAACAGACTACATGAATGAATGGACAGAAAGATAAAATTTTTGAATTAATTGATTGCTTCCTAAAACGAAATTTATGGAATAGAAAAGAAAAAGGAAAAAATAATAATAAAATAAAATACAGCACTTAATCATTCCTAAGCTAAGATAGAATCGACTACAGATTTCCTAAATTGATGTGCTGTTAGACTAAAAATATCAATGTTTTCAAATCGAGTGTTGTAGAAATCCACAAGTTGGCGCAGAGGAGCGCGCAAGCCAGCATTGGAGTTACAGACGTGCTTGGTATTTATAGATAGTAAGCGGTATGGACGCGCTTGTCTGCGCACTACTGTCCTCGGAACGATGTAACATAGTTTATTTATTAAGTCTGAACAATCATATTTGTTATGCACAATACCATGTAGGAACATTGCTCCGAGAAGCAGTCTTCTGGATTCTAGGGTTAAAAATAGGGTTAAAAAAGATAAAAATATAAAACCAAAAACTTGGTTATTTGAATTTTTCACATAAATTTTGAGGTTACTTGAAAAAAGTGTGAATCCAAAAGTTGTAGATCTTTTTATTACCTACAACTTTGCTATTACACTTTTTCCATAAGACTTGTAGTTTTGCCGGAAATCGAGATAAACCGCTTTTTACCCTTAAACCCCCACTTCCCGACCTCGGATCGCCCGTAAATTATTTTTCCTTTCATTTTTGTTATATTCTCTTTCTTTTCCAATGGGTTTCATCCTACTATGACTTTTTTCGTTTTCAAAAATTATCGGCACTGGTCTAATGACTCAATAAATATTATAAAAATAATCTTACAAAAGAATCAAAATGCTTTATATATAACTAGTGCAATATTTATATTATTATAATAATTACGAACGCACTCTGATTTATCTGCAAGTTTGTTTTTGTTACTTATACCTACTATTGCAATATGGCTATCGCCTCGATGGTTGCTTCGACCAGAGACGTTTGCACTAGGCGCATTCAAATATGCATTCTATAGACATCAAAATAGAGTGCACCTATTTGTTTTTGGATTTAGCAAAATGTTTGTAGAAATTGTCAATACCGTTTCTATAGATTTATACAGTTTCGTAAGTAAACTAAACTAAATACAAATTTCAAATGTTATGATACAATACCGTAATCATCCTACTTACCCAAACATTCCATAATTTTTTCGAGTTTTTCGTCTTTTTCTTGTAAAACTCTTTCGCAACATTTTATTTTTATTGCCCATATTTCCACTGAGACTGAATTTTCACTTCAATATTAGGCAGTGAGTAGCCTTAGTAGTCCGCCACAGAACTTTAGTTCAATTCACGCACTGTTTTCAGTCATAAATTACTTGAAAACTACAATCGAATTATCCACAGAGCGTCCGGTGCCAACTATCCAAGTCGAGCGCTGCCCGACGACTAAAGTATGACCGCGTAAACTATTGTCACCACTATGGAGCGTCAATAAGATTGAAAATTGAAAATGATATTTGTGTTGAAATGTGACGTAAGCTGCGAATGGGCATTTATTTTACTGCTTTTCTTTAGATTATTTAAAATATAGACATAAAATTAAATAATGGTTCGGTTAAAGTTTTAAAAAAATGGAAAACCTACTAAATTCTTAAAAAAAAAACTGTTGTTATCGCTGGAAATACAGAGATCTTCGACGTCAAAGTTTATTTTTATGCTACAACTTCCCAATGTTTTATTGGGAATATCAAACTATTATTTATTATTCTGTTCGGTTTAAATTCTTCTTTATACCCTTCTCTGTTCACTGTATTTTTCGCGTTACTTATTTTTATTACATTACGTCATACTCGACGTTCTAAGAAACCAATTTTTGGGAATATTGAGATAACACCGCGCCTTAAAGAGTATTTTATTTTGCAAAAAGCACTGAATAAAAGGTATTTTTATAAAAATCTCTATCTATGTTTTATTTCTTCAGGTACCTAGTAGTTTCAGGTCATCTTGATAAGTATTGATTGACCGTTAAATTTCATAAATGCATTAATCCCTGCTAGTAGCAAACTCGTTCTTTGGTCTGGTTGCTCTTTGGTAATTTTTTTTAATAAAACGCTGTCATTTTATTCATTTTTATCGGGGATAAAATAATAATAATTTAAGGCCGATAAAAATGGATAAAATTATTAAAACATAACTCCATTATTCTTATTCCGCACAAAGAGATCTGTCGGAACTATCAAGTATCATTGTCAGCTCACTTCTACGGTAACTTCGATTTTGTCACTAGTGGAAGTAAAATTACTGGTAATAAACTGAATGACAATTACTGAGAATAAACCCAAAACTTAACTTTAATAGACTGAAATGTTGAGAACCACAATCTCTTCTTGGGGTAATTCCGAAATACAAAACTGTAAAAAATGATATTAGCGAAACTATTACTCTCTCATTATATTTTGTGTAAGGGGTAAATGCGATTGAAAAAGAAATGTTAACCTTTGGTCAAAGGACAATAAAGTAGACTTTTAAATAATTTCGGAATAGCCCCAAGATAGTTCGTAATTTACCATAAATAAAAAAAATATAATTCAAAAATTCAAAATGCTTCAATTAATGAATCTAACTACATATTTATGAATCTAATTTATCCATTGGTTAAATCTTTTCACTAAGTTATCAGAAGTCGCATACTATTGGCAGTAATTATGAAACTAATTTACGTAACTAACCGAAATGTAGACCTCTAATCATCTCGTAAAAATTCCCGTCGGAAATACCCCAGTACAACACCTTAACATTGTTTTGTTAATTTGTTAGGCCGGATTCCATGAAAATATTTCCATGTTAGAGATTTGGACCTAACACTCTGACCTAGAGAGTACGCAAAAGATCTATTTGACTATAACGTTCGTTTGGATGAAGAGGGTAATAACTCGAAATTTACGATTTTTTACCCAAAAAATAGTCCTACTAAAAATCATGTGATCTTTCTAATGAACGTGGTTGCATTTATAACGCTATGACGATATGAAAATAGTTTAAAATAATAAGGTTGTTAACCAAGTATTTACAGAAACGGAAATAATATTGGTTTCACTAATGGGTTTGGTACTGATTTCAAAACTTCAAATCGCTCCTCTGAAAATTACGTTTTTTGAGGTATATACCCTGTTCATCTGGACCAACGATATATATTTTTGTCTCTAAATAAATAATCTAATCTCCAAATAGACTCTATTTAGAGTTATAATAATGTTTTAAAATGTTAATGTCCTAACCTCATGCCTGTTTTCAATATTACTATGTAAGCAAGAAATCATCCCGTGCCGGACGGCGCGTACGTGTTCCACGCGCGCCTCAAAGAGATGTCAGCATCGAAGAGGGGGCCCACTAGGGCCCAAGCCTGCCGGGAAAGCGGGATCATCCATAAGGGGTACCGCTGACCCGGAACATAAAGGGCCAAGGAAGGAACACGGGTGGGTTTTAGTCAGTAAGAGTCTGACACTCCCTTCCGCTCCACCCAGAGCGGGAGGGGTCATTTGATGATTTCCCATACTCAAAAAAAAAAAAAAAAAAGCAAGAAATCATTATTACCAACCTTCTAAATCTAAGCCATCTATTGTATGTCACCGTAATAGAAACGTCATTTCATAGAAGTTATCTTGTTAGAGTTTGGGCTATTACCCGCAAGATGGCATAAACTAATAAAGAATGTTCTGGAACGATAATACGCCTTGTATTACATTTACTGCCGAGGCGCTACTAGTTTCCGGTTCATTTAATTATTATTACTTACGTAGCAAGGTTTGATTACAGATTGTTCTATGTAATCTGAGCATAGTGGGTGTGTGCGAATACATTTCTCCCAAAATTAACATGCTGCTCTGCCTGATCGAGAGACTGGACAAAGTGATTAAACAAAGTAACGTAATAATTTTATTGTAAATAGTGACGAGTGAGTGAACCGACTGAATCTAACTCGACTGCAAAATTTATACGTAAGTACCTATTGCTTTTTTTTCAGGTATTTACCTACTTTATAATTATAATTACTAACAGTAAATTGATATTTCTAAACTAAAATGTTGAAGTACATCCAAGAAATAGTAACTTATTTGTTAAAATAGCGCCCTCTGTTGTAGAATTAAGTTGCTCTTTACTCAACAACAGAGGTCGTTTTTGGCGTGTGATGACGGCTAGAACAATTAAATATTTAGTGCAGTAACTCAGTATTTTTTTTGGACTGAGTGCTGATAGAATTATTTTATTTTCTTCTGATTTTTAGTTCTGTTATACAATTTAAGCTTGGCAAATTGATGGTGACTTAGACTTAAGACAAAAGGTTTTTTAATAGTTTTAGTACATTGTGTCGTTTTTACTATTGTACAATAAATTGTACCTACCAATTTTTTATTATTATTAGGTAATATAATCTCGCCAATTATTAATCAATTAGTCCCTTTGCTCACCTGTTCATTGCAACTATGTAAATGCGAATCCATTTATTTTCAAAGACGTTATAATATATATAAGAAATCTAACCGAGAAGGCTCCACAGAGAAAGCATTGGTAAGCCAGTAATTTTCCTCACAGTCTGCTTTGTTATAATGAATGGTACGCTTCCCTTTTCCTTAACTCATCTTTTAGTAGGCCACTCTCCAAGTCGCAAACATAGGTCATTTGTTTTTTGTTTGTGATTAACACTAAACAACACAATAGTTGACAGTAATGTCGGTTAGGGCCTCAGATTAAGGAAAAGAAGAATAGACATGACATACCTACGAAAAAAACGTGCATACCTAAAATGTGAGTCTGGCACAAAGATGGCGGCTTGCGGTAGAGCTGCGCGCATTAAAATATCAAAATTTTCTTCAAAACCTCAGAATAATAACTAAAGCATAGAAGGAAGCTAAATTTAACTAATATAGTCGTCTCTGTTTTCTTATACACTCATAACAGCATTAGAAAGAGACAGATGTAGGTTGCTCAAAATGCAAAGCGTCACAAAGCAAACGTCAATTTGGCTACCTTGGCTACCTTTATGATACTAAGTTTAAAAGCTACTTAACGTCTCAGGTTTTTGTGTATGACTTCGTTCCTCGCATTTTTTCGTATAATGCTTATGGGCGCATGGGAGTTGAAGTGCTTAGTTGATTTTACGTGTTTTTATAAAAATAGTACAAAATTAATAGTGATTTAGTGTAAATCGCAAAGCTTAAAGATTAAATAATGTCCTCCATTATAGTGGGATGTAAATCACATTCATCCCGCAAAGAAAATGATGCGGAAATCATAAGCTTCCATCGGTAAGTAATCATCTATGGTCATTTTATCGGTTTTGTATTCTCACTGTAGGTTATTTTGGCATTTTTTCAAATTATTTGAGTTTAGTGTACTCGGTAGTGTTTTGAAATCAATATTTTATGTAATTAAATAATTCTATTCTAGGGAAAATATAAATTTTAAATCGGCATAGAAATTTTTGCAATAGTGCTTGCAAAAATAAACTATCGATAGAATATCGATAGAACTAGCGTCATCTAAATTATTACATTATTTTTCTTTACACGTAGTTTTGGGAAGGATTAAATATTTAAGATTGAAATAAATACCTAAATACCTGCGGTCTTGCCAGCAAATCATACGTATGAGTAATGAAATGACAGTTGTCAAGAAGCCGTGTGGCTCATGGTATAATAATTAAAACTCATGTGTAGCTATGATTTTTTTTTTTTCAGATTTCCCTCCGATATTGATATGAGGCAAACATGGATCAACGCTATTGCACGTAACTACTGGGAATGGAAAAAATAACATCGTAATTGTTCCAAACATTTCAGCGATGACTGCTTTATTAAAATATTGCTACCAACGTCAATTTTTGATGATTTACTCGAACATTCATTCGGTAATGATGTATTGGATGAACATAGATATTTGTTGATTAAATTGATAAGCAAAGAATATTTAACAATTAGAATTCATTATAGCGCGAAAGAATTATCTTCTCCTGTAGAAAAAGTAAGGACATTTCTAACAAAAACTATAATTTTTAAAAGGCAGTAATTTAAATTTTTTGTTACTTGTTCCGGTGCCAATCGCTCTTTAAAAATTATTTAAGCGTTTTCTTGGTAATTTCAATTTGTTAATAATTTATTCTGTGTTTTATAAATAAATAAGTTAATCAGACAGAAGTGAGTTTATTTCACCTTAGCATATTTTAGATTTAAATTCCAAGGAGCGATACCATAAACTAAGAAGTCGATATCGGTATTTATTTTATGCATAGTCACATCACTAGCTAATACTCTTTTGTCTATGACAGCGTACACTTCAAATGTCCTAAAGCGCCTTCTATGCTTTAGTTATTGTTCTGAGTTCAAAACACTGAAAGAAACAAGTTGCTATGACAACTGATGTACTTGTTGGCTGTGACAAAACATGGCGACCGGCCGCAGTGAGATATGCTGTATACTCTGTATACTGTTCGTTATGCCGAGTCCTTTCTTTTCCTTAGTCTGAGTTTAGGGCACACTCAACAGTGCTGCCATCTCACGAGTGAACTTTGAGTTTTAACCCATGGAGCATTACCATCATTAGTGAGTCGTAGGAGTGGTAGAAGTGACAGTAAAACATTACATTTTAGCGAAATTGCCTATCATTCATTGCCCAAAAGTTCATGTAATTAACACACACTCTCACACTCTTTTAATTCCAAAAATTGCTTTGAAGCCGGGTCTAAGCTGTCAGTTTTATATTATGGACTTTACCTTCGTCGTAACAAAGGTTTTTTTATAAGTACTAAGTTAGAACAGATGATATAATGATTGTCCCAGTAGAATACCAGCCCAGTGTCATCATAATTATAATTTCAGCCGAAAGACGTCCACAGCTAGACATGGGCATCCTTAAAGCATCGCCACATCGACCGGTTTTGTGCGCCTCGCATCCAGCGAATTCCCACGGCTTTCACCAGTGGAGTAACTGCTTACCACACTAATGACAGTAGGAATGGCTTTAATTTTGACAGTTCAACAACATTCATTGCGTTATTTACGTTGTAGAGCTGACAAATTTTTCGAACATGTGACAATGGATTAGGTAGCAATATCCTACAAAATTATTCGAATTCTAGTTGATAGTGTGGTATGAAATTAGGGTGCAGGTTAGCGCCGCGCCGTTCGGTACGCAGTCGGCACTCCGTCCGGGACGCAGTCGCCACTCAAGTGTGGTAATTCTTCAGACTACGTCGGTCTCGGTTATCTTGGTTCTCCCGCAGATCTCTTCCTTTCATTTCTATGAGGATGGGGATAGGGGTTGTGATATCCCCAAAACTATTGCAATGCACATTCTTTTAAACGCTGGACAAGGCATTGAGGGAATAAATATAAATGGTCAGTAGGTACATCTATCTATGTACATCTTTGCCGGTAACTTCGTCATGATGGCGGAGTCGTTGTTTGACCTGGTTTCAGTGTTTGATTTTTGTTTTCGAGAAAGAATCCAACAGAACGAGGCACGCATTCGGGAGCATTTGGATAATTGTATTGATAGTTAACATCGCGAAGAACTTTAATGGACGTCAACATGGAAATTCGTTATGAATCTATCAATCAACCCAAAAGGTATACTGCGGTATCTATCTATAACTACATAATATATATACATAAGTAGTATAAAACAAAGTCTCTTTCCGTCTCTGTCTCTGAGACCGCTTAGATCTTGCACAACGCAAAGGATTTTTATGCGGTTTCATCCATAATTATTAAGAACCGATATTTCGGAATGTTTATTTGTATTCCATACTTTATACTAAAAATTGCTGCAAACAGTAAGTAACAATACAGTAAGTACTAAGTACGTAACAAACTACTGCGAGGGGTATAAAATCAGGAACAAATTTGTAAATAAACGGAGTTATGTAACGGTGCCCTACGTGAAAGACTTTCCATTGCGGGACTGCTGTGAGTATACCTATATGTGACAATGTAGATCATAGGAATATAATTAACACAATATACACTAACATAAAGACGGTCTCGACTGGTGCTTCGGAGAAAAGTCGTTCTGCCAAAATTAACAAAAAGACGTATCATGTATATTGTTGAGTGGAATAAAGCACGCAGGAGAAGCTAGTTTTTTGTAACTGGGTTCTACAGAGTAGTACAGACGAAGCGACGCCCCAGTATTTGAGAATGTGGGAAACACGAAAAGGGATTAAGAAGAAATTAAAATGGTGCCAGGATAATACTGATCAAATAAGAATGGATATACCAGCGGCAAAACATCAGATTTTTGCAGTTTTTCAAGCCGAGTGTACCGAAGAGCGTCGACAGCAGTGGTGGTGTGGATACATATTTTATTATTATATTTTAAAATGAAATAAATTAAATTAAATACGGGGGATTACGTCCCCCCGAAGCTGGTGGCGCGGGCGGCCCAGCACAAGCATGGTTCACGGCAATGGGAGGGCACGCCCTCGCCACTCGCACCGCCCGCCCGCGTATTCATCTGCACGCAATTTATTCGTCAGTCGAGTAGTTGTACTTTCATAGGTAGCATGTTAGCCCGCGTCATCGTATTTTATTCTGTCTGGCACATACGAGAAAAGTCGTGGCCATTCTAGTGATCTCGATACGTTATTCTGCCTGGTATTTGTTCGAGAAAAGTCGCGAACATTCGACTGATTTCTTGTACAGAGAACATTCGATACGTAGCGGTATGAATACGGGCCGCTCGCTGAATAGGAAGTTCCCTCCACCCCGTCAAAGACAGGGAGTATCTTCTGCCTCCAGTCACTCCATACGAAGTGCATGATATCATCAAGGGTCTTAAACCCAGCAAAGCTCAGACGGAATCACCAATCAGGTGTTCCAACTCTTCCCTGCCCACCTAATAATGTTAATGGCTACCATCTTCAATGTTGCCTTGAGCAATAACATCTTTCCACAACCGTGGAAATAGGCCACCGTCATCGGTATCCCTAAGCTCGGCAAGCCCAAGTCTGGGCCCACGAGTTACCGTACCATCAGTCTGCTCAATGTTCTTGATAAAGTCTATGAGAAGCTTATTTATAAGCGTTTCAGAGATTATGCCGAAACAAAGGGCCTCATTCCTAGCGAGTAGTTTGGGTTTCGAACCCAACACTCTTGCGTACAACAGGTCCGACGTATCATCGAACACATAAACGTTGGCATCCAACGTGGTTTGATGACGAGTGCTGTATTCTTCGACATAGCGAAAGCGTTCGACAAAGTTTGGCACAACGGCTTATATAAATATTATTATTAGCTTTACAAAGTTGGTGTATAGAGGCATTAGGAACAGGGTGTAAAGTTCACTTATTCTTCTATAGAAAAGGGAAGATCCTCCGACCAGACGGGTGTCGTGTCTGCTGGGCAACTGCCTAATTGTGAAATTGATGTTGGGACGTTGTATATATGCTAGTTGCGCGGTAAACGCTGCTTGTGCGATGCAGGATTTTGCGTGACGTCAGTGTGATGCGTAGTTCGCATGTGGCGATGTAGATACCGCTACATTACTTCCCTCCGGAGATCGGAGATCGATATTAGGCTGAATTGTGTATCTTGCGATGCTTGCCAGTGCCAGTTGAGCCGCATAGTTCACGGTGAGTTGGAACTGTCTGTGGTGATTCTCCAGTGAGTCGGAGTGGCGCTGCGTTATGCTCCAGTGTGTCGGATGTGTTACAGCGCCCGGTTGAGGCTGACTGCTGACGTCGACCAGGAGAGGTGTGAAGGGCTCTGCTTGTGGACCGGCCGAAAATGCAGTATGCTGTGCCAAGGTTGCTGATGAGGCTGAGGGTGATGACCAGGAATGCGCGTTCGCTGCATGTTGGTGGTCAGGATACCCGTTTGAAGTCGTGGGTGCTGGCTGGCTGAGACTCGCAACTCGTAAGCTCGAGGAAGCAATGGTGATGACGTCACGTTGAACTAGCTGCTCAAAGGCGGCGTCTATGTCCATGTTCGGGGTCACCAGTATTTAGGTATGAGGAACAGGGTGTTAAGTTCACTCATACCCATAGTAAAGGGAGGATCCTACGACCAGATGGGTCTTGTGTCTAGTGGGCAACTGCCCAACGATTGATGTGGGGCCGTTGTATACTATAATATGCTGCTTGCGCGGTAAACTCTGCTTGTGCGATGAAGGATTTTGCGTGACTTTAGTGTGATGTGTAGTTCGCATGTGGCGATGTAGATACCGCTACAGGTGTGCCAGGCCGTCTCATGCTCATCTTACGAGGTTTTTTGTTGAACCGCACCTTCCGCTATCGAATTGAAGGAGCGCTATCCTGCCCCCATCCCTCAGGACTCTGTGCTTGCTCCCCTCCTGTTCACGATGTTCACTGATATTCATGTTATCCCTAAAAGTAACAAGGTTTTCAGTTGGCTCTTTTATTTATTTATTTAAGGAGAACCAACAAAGCATACACCAAAGATACATGTTAAAATACCCATATTATTTTGACATTTTATAGTGTAGCCTTAATTAAAGGCTGCCACGGCATGCATTAAACATAGTAGTAGGAAATGCAGTTACAAAAAAGTTACAAAAAACTAAAGAAAATACAAAAAGTTATAAAACAAAACATATTTGACTAATTTAGATAGATTGAAGTGAAAATTAAGACAATAGAAACTACAATATAAATTTTTCACTTATTATGATAATGCCCTAAGCAATACAGCCCTGACTGTATGTAAAGAGTACGACATATCAATATCTACGCTGGGTGAGCATGATAGGCGACAAAATTGAATCTGCATTCTGTTAATGGTCGAAAAATTACCCAGATTGGTTTTAAAGCCCTTAGCGCGGAGCAACTGATATCTAGACCCTCGAGCAAGTTTGTAAGGCACATTCAAATTTATTTGACTCAGCAACCGTGGACAATCCATATGAGTGTTCATTATTTTGTATAGGAACAGATGATCTAGAAACATACGGCGATTTTCCAGACTCATAAGACAGTTTGAAATGTTTCAAGCGTGAGCTGTAGCTAGTTAGATTCCTGGCCCTATTGCAGTGATATGACAAGTTAGTGCCAAAGAAATCTTTTCTGCACTGATTCTAAACGACGTTTAAATATTTCATAGAATTTAGTCCAAACTTTACTGCAATATTCTAAGCCTGATCTGATTATTGAGTTAAAGATTGCGATTTTAGTTGAGGCGTGCATAAAATCTTTACAGCTACGCAGAATAAAACCCAACATCTTAAACCCTTTAGTAGCAATTTTATCAACGTGAATATTAAACCTAAGATTATTGTCAATATAAACCCCCAAATCACGAATAACTTCTTTCTCGTAAATAATTTGGTCATCAATTTTATAATTACGAAAATTCGGTCTTTTTTTCCTAGAAAAATGTACAGGATTGCATTTGTCAGCACGTGTTATTGTCCAAACACCACTTGGAAAAACAGTCTAAGTCTTCTTGGAGTTTATATGGATCCTGATTGCACTCAATTCGTTTTATAATTTTTAGATCATCTGCGTATACGTATATCTTCGAGTGTACAAAACAAGACGCCACGTCATTTACAAATATATTGAAAAACAACGGACCCAAATGGGAGCCTTGAGGTACGCCTGAGGATGTCAGAAACAGGTTTGACGAGTAACCGTTGACCACAACCTTAGCAGTTCGTTTAACAAGGTAAGACACACTACTGCAACAAGTTTCCTGCAATTCTGATCGTATGTGATTTGTTAACTAATATTTTGTGATCTACCCTGTTAAACGCCTTGCTAAAGTCGGTGTAGATTACATCTACAGGTGTTCCACTGTCCACCGCGTTGAATAATCCGATATAAAGCACCCAAGATTGGTTCCCGTCGAACGGCCTTTCATGAAACCGTGTTGCTCAGGCATCAATGTTTGTCTCACATGCCACGAAAGTATAGGGTATACTAAAGCTTCGAACACCTTCCCAAAAACAGACAAAATAGATACTGGTCTATAGTTATTCGCGGTGGACTTGTCACCCGACTTAAATATCGGTACTACTCGTGCTTCTTTCCAAGTCTTCGGAAAACAACCTGTGCTCAATGATTTATTATAAATCATAGAGAGAGGCTTCCCCAAAAAATCACAGCATTTTATAGCAAAAATGGAAGGCAGTCCGTCAGGCCCTGGCCCTTTATAAGGGTCAAATCTCTTTAAAGCTTTAATTACAGAATCCGTGTTTAGTGTCAATTGGGTCAGACAATTAGAATGCTGACTTTGCGCAATTTTGTTGGCAATATGGCTAAGTACGGGACCTTAGCCATATCGCCAGCCAAATTGCCACTAGAGGGGTTATTTATAAACAGATGAAAAACATGAGGCAAATATGTTGCAATTATCTACTCCGTTACTACCTTTGGCCTCTCCGTAATGTATTGATGAAGGGTACGTACCGTTACCGTTACGTTTATTGTTTAAAAAAGACCAAAAGAGCTTAGGGTTAAAGGTGATCGAAGATTCAATTGACTTTATTTAATGCCTATAATTAATAAGAAACTTTGACTTTTAGCAAACGATATTAAATTTTATCTAAGGGGTTTCCACATTTAAAACAAAGTGTATGGTACTTATTTTTTTCTCGTAACAGGCGCACAAGATCCCAGCTAAACCAAACTGGATATTTGCAAGTATTAGGCTTAGTCTTAGGTACACATTTCTCAATAACATTATCTATAGATGATTTTGTAAAAGGAGTCCACCATTGCGTCAACATCGTCACATTGTAAAAACAAGTCTTGCCATGATATTTCACTTAGTTCCTGCAAAATTTTGCTATAATCAGCTTTATAAAACTTAATTTTGGCTTCTGGTTAGGGCTTAACGTTTCCTCATGCAAGTTACACAGCAGTTCAAATTCAAGCGGGGCTTCGGTATCGATTGTAGATCACACCCCAAGTATTCTTTAAAAAAAATATCTGTATATATGCTGTCAAGTTGAATAACAAAAGTGACAAGCAGGCTCAGGTCACTTAAAATATTTATTTTTAAGCCATTTTAATTTCCTGACGGCTCAGACCTGCATATAAAAATTTATAAAGTTATTTTTCATATGTGCGCATGGAGATTTTATTTTTGTTCCCACCACAGTCAAGTGCCTGTTCAGGCTTTAAAAAATTTTAATCCGCGTGTGACAAGCGTGTGATTATTTCAAGACGCGGTTGCTAAGGCCGCCATCGGTTGTCCTAGCGACGACATGCGTCGCTAGGTCTCTTCCACTCGTAGACAGAGTCTGTCTACGCTTCCACTGCAGCGTCCAATTGCAAGTCCATCCTGTGACGCACCTACGCGCTACGTAACGACGCATGCGTCTTGTTACCAAAACAAGCAGCCGTCATATTTTGACTTTGACTTTTTTATGTTTTCAGTGTACATTTTAAGTTACTTTATTGTGTTTTTTTAAATTTGTTTTAAGCTATTCTTTTTTTGTGAATGTATTTAACTGTTGTGAATGCAGTCCGTGACCCAATCTTGTGATGGTACGTCGAACGCGACCCATACATGTACACAGTGCAACAAGTCATTCAAATCTTTGAAAGGCCTCAACATACACACTACAAAAACACACAGGAAATGTACTAGCCAAAACAGTTCACCTTTAGACATCCATCCCATTATTCCGAGTGCGCCTACTTATGTAGCCAACGATCCAACTCCTTTCCACACATATCTTAGCCATTTGAAAAATAGTATACCCATAGTTAAAAGAATCCCTCGAGGAGCTCGAATAACCGTTGCTACACATTTGTCACAATTAATCCAGAAATGTTACATAAGCAATTGTACTCAAGACTGGAAGAACCTATTTTTATTTTCATACAGCACACTACATATAATAAAAGCTGATGAACCGAATTTATCCTTGACACAAAAGATTAAGAATAACTGTGTTGTAAGCCCCTCGCCTTCTCCCGCACCTCTAATCAAACATGAAGCCCCTCGTAATCGCAACAAACTCATCGAAAACAAAATCTGTGACGGAGATCTCAAAGGTGCCGCTCGCCTTTTGTTCTCCAACGACGTGCTATCACCAGATACCCCTGACACCCTTCAGGCCTTACGGACAAAACATCCTCCAGCTCCTGTAAACCCATATTTTCTCGACCCACCAACAGCAGGGCAAGCATGCCTTCAAATTCAAAACAAAGATGTTACGGATGCCATTTTATCTTTTAAACCAGGTTCGGCTGCAGGTTTGGATGGAATCTCACCCCAACATTTGAAAGACTTAACATCGCATTCTGTGGGTGATGCAGGCGAGCAACTTGTAAATTCGATCACTAAATTAATCAACTTCATGTATTACGGTAATGTCAATCCAGAAATTGTTCCCATTCTTTTCGGCGCGAACCTCATTGCCCTCACCAAAAAGGACGGAGGGGTGAGACCAATTGCTGTTGGATCAACACTACGACGTCTGGCCTCCAAAATTGCTGTTCGACATATTTTACCAAAATTAAATTCGGAATTTGAACCCGTACAGTTAGGCTTCGGTGTAAAAAGAGGGTGTGAGGCAGCCGTCCATGCCCTACGCTCTTTCCTAACTTACGGACAGCCTGACATGTTGCTCAAAATTGATGTCAAAAATGCATTCAATTCGGTAAATAGGGATACCCTGCTGACGGAAATAAAATAACATATACCGGAAATATACAATTATCTTCTTCTGAGTTACGCTGACCCAACAAAATTGTTATATCGTTCTAATGAACTGTCCTCGGAAGTAGGTTGTCAACAGGGTGATCCCCTTGGGCCTGCAATTTTTAGTTTGGCTATAAATCCGATAATCAAAAATTTAAATTCTAAATACAACGTTTGGTATTTGGACGACGGAACCCTAGGAGGTGATGTGGATACTGTGTTTTCGGACCTTTTTTTAATCAAAAATAAATTTGAAACCATTGGTTTGGAGCTTAATTTTAGCAAATGCGAACTTTTTATAAATAACAACAACTTAAATTTAAATGACGTAAAACAAAAATTTAATATTTTGGCTCCAAATATTAAAATAGTTAACAGTAATTCTCTTTACCTTTTAGGTTCTCCAATTTTTGATGAATCTATTTCTGAATATATTATTAATTCAATTACTAAATTTCAAAATTCTGCTGACCGTCTCCTTGAAATTAGTCCACATTATGCACTTTGCATCTTAAAATTCTGTCTTTTCGTCCCAAAATTTACGTATGTGCTCCGTTGCTGCTCCTTTTGGAATCACCCAGATCTTTTGACACAAGTAGACGACTTAATCAAAATTAGCTTAGAATCGATTCTTAATATGCAGCTGAACGAGCAATCTTGGACCCAAGCATCCCTACCTATCCGTTATGGTGGTTTAGGGATTCGCAAAATTTCCAGTGTCGCTTTACCAGCCTTTCTATCTTCTGTCCATAGTTCAGCAAATCTCATAAGTAAAATTTTAAGGGCATCCCCTTCTAACTTTGAGATTACTGGCTTGGAAGAAGCTAGAAACGCTTTCTTAATTGCATGCCCAGGTCAAAATTTTCCAGTTTCTCCAAATTCACAGAGGAGCTGGGACGACATAAACTGCAAATTGACTCACAACAATCTTTTGAACTGTAGTACAGGTTCGGCGCGTGCTAGGCTTTTGGCCGTGGGTGCGCATGAGGCCGGCTACTGGCTTCACGCGTACCCTTCGTCAAATACAGGAACATTTCTTGAGCCTGACACGCTCCGAATCGCAACCTGTCTACGGCTTAGGGTTCCGGTCTGCGCTCCTCATAAATGTCCCTGTGGCAGTGATGTCGACAAGCTAGGACATCACGGACTATCATGCCAAAAAAGTGCAGGCCGCTTCTCGAGACATGCCGCACTTAACGATATCATACGCCGGTCCCTTGCCACCGTCAACGTGCCAAGTCTACTTGAGCCGACTGGTATTGCAAGAGACGATGGCAAGAGACCGGACGGTATGAGTTTGATTCCATGGAAGATGGGCCGGGTGCTGGTATGGGATGCAACCTGTTCAGACACGCTAGCCCCTTCCCATCTACATGGAACCAACAACAGAGCTGGTGCGGCTTGTGAAGCGGCTGAAAAAGCTAAAACATGCAAATACAGGGGTCTAGGCTCCGAATATGATTTTGTCCCATTCGGTGTCGAGACCCTTGGTCCGTGGGGTCCTAGCGCTATAAAGCTTTTTAAGGAAATAGCAAAAAGGTTAGTCAACATCACAGGAGACCGAAGAGCTGGCAGCTACCTCGGACAAAGAATTAGTCTAGCTATTCAAAGGGGGAACGCTGCCAGTATCTTCGGAACCTTGCCTAAAGGGACTCCTTTTAATAATATATTTTAGTTTTTATCCTCGACATTGAAAAAAAAAAAAAAACAACTTGTCAGTTAGAGATGTTCTGTTACATTTAGTTAATTAGTATGCAAGAATTTTGTTATTAAAAAAATATTCAATGTACAGTTTTGACTTTCCTACCATTCTATTATATGTATAGATTCTGTAATTTCATATGAAATTGTTTGAAGGGTGACCATGAATACATTATTTAAAAAGAAAATCTTCATTTCATGGCATAGATCAACTCAAATCTATTTTATTTGATTCAATGTTACTATTTGGGGGTAACTGCATATTAATTTCGTTACTTACTTAACCTCAATAATATTTATTTAGTAACCTGACATTCAGTAGCGATGAAGTTCACTTGTTTGCGCACATATTGACGAAAAAATAAATGAAATAGATAATAACTTACAGTTCTATTACTGAACTATATTGTTATTAATCACGGCTTATTTGTTGACTTGTGGGGATGCTATTTGCTACTGTAATAGTGCATAATAAGCAATGATCGGAGTAGGTAGATTGAAATGGGGTCATTGATCCGAAACGTATATATTAATATGGACATTCCTCCGGAATTGGTGGATTATTAAAAAAAAACCGGAACTTATGTAGGAATTTTATTCTGCCAGAGTGAAAGGAGTCATTTGATGATTTGCCATCCTCAAAAAAAAGGTAGGACGAGATCTCCCTCTCCCTTTCCGCAGCCTCCTTCTGCGAAACAGTCGTCTCGCAGATGGAGGATAACCCACCGCACCTGGTCCCAGGACTCTTCGCTGCCGACCATCGACTCGACTACGGCCGGCAGCGACAAGTCACTGCCTACTTCTGAGGTTCTGAAACTTCTGAATGCACGTAGCAAATGGTTCCTCAAGTGTAAATTGCGTATTTACTCAGCGTGCATTCTTCCAATAATGACCTATGCCTGTACAGTCTTCGCACACGTAAAGTCACACCATATCCATAGAATGCAGATCCTCCAAAACCGTTTCCTCCGTAGGCTCGTCTTGGTTCGTTCGTACCAAAATCCTCCACCTTGACCTCAAAATAGCCACTATCCATCAATTCATGAAACGTAATTCCAAGCGTTTCTTCTACACCGCTTCCAAGCGTTGCAACCCTCTGATTGTCGAGGCCGCCCGTTATATCCCCTCCAAAATAAGCAAAGTCTGCGTCCAAGGCATGTCCTCACCGACCCGAAACCCGACCCGAGCTTGCTTCTTGCCTACTTCAGGAGAGCAGTAGGTTCACTAGTAAAGTATACAAGAAACACCAACCATCATTCCGACCTCGCCGCCTAGGTCCTTCGCGACGAGCTCGACGTAATTTTTACACCCGACCCTTGCTCGATGAAGTGCCAGCCCGCGCCATAGCTGAGCCTGTAGCTTTAAATTCCTCTGATAATAATAATTATCTCAATTCGATCCAGCCTGTCCCACCTTGCCGTCTTCCTCCCAGCGACGCCCTAAGCCGAGGTCCGTACCCCACAGGGTACTACACCTCTCAGCGAGCAGTCGATTAGTAATTTAAGAAATTCGCCCCTGACTGGAGGCTTTGAGTCCGCTTAAGGCAGTCACAGGATAGACCGGTTAAGCAGTGACGACCTCTCAAGGTCAACTGCGAGATGCGCAATAAAAAAAAGAATAGGAAGCTAGTTTACAATTAGAAGCCGAAGTGCTAAGACTGAAGAATGAAAAAGTGAAAGTCCTAATTGTAGCAAGTGTGAAGATTAGTCAAGAGTGATCGGCTGTTTGTCAAGTATTGCAACTTGTGTTTCGGTACAATAATGTAAATTAATAATTCATAGTAATTTCTCTGAAAAAATATAATAAAATGAACCGTGTTGAAATAATAAAACGAAATGTAGAAATATCTGAATATACCGGTCACCATTTAGCCGCAAAAACACCACCACATGTACAGGCAAAAACCAGCACTTCATCAAAACTTCTACAACAGAGTTCATCGACTGATTCCTGTAATCCCACCGATAATATATTATCGTTGGGAAATCTTAGTGATGATTTAATAATTACAAGCTTCTCACAGCTTCAAGGAAACCCGAAAAGGGTTATATCTTTCCTACTTCCGAGCAGAACAAGAAAGGACCAGTTGAACGCAGACAAGTGCACGATATTCACTTTGAACAGTATCTTTGGCTGGTTTTCTCACAAGTTAAAAAGGGACTTCTTTGCATTAACTATAAATTTTTTGTGAATAATAAAATGTTTGGAGGAAAGAAATCCAATACCGCCTAGAAACTTGTGACTGAACCACTGACAAAGTTTGCGAAACTTACTGGTAAATATTACCTTGAGACCCATTTTCAGCTCATGTAACACGTTGAAGGGTCAACAAATGCAAAATTATGTTTAGCAACACGAGACAGCCATGAACTTGAGGTCACACTCACAAATCAATTGTCAAGACAGAGAATGGAAAGTATACTATGTATTATAGAAAACAGACTCCATCTTGTACCTGTAATAAAAACAATCATATTTCATGGAAGGCAAAACAGGGGGCATAAAGACGATGGGAGACTATCAGAAAACGAAAATGTCCGTGAAAATATAGTGAGTAACAATGGGAACTTTATAGCTCTTCTATGACTTAGAATCGACGCCAGAGACTTCAAACAGCACCTCGAGACCACTTAAGGCGATACTAAAATAAACTGGGGGCTTTTTCGTAACTATTTATTTCACTATTACAGTATACATGGATTACATTTTTGGATATATATTTATTGACTATTTGATTAATACTCTGACTGAAAGAAAATGCAATTGGGTTAAATTTCCTCGATAGAATTAAATTCCGAAAAGACCTCTATTTTTTATATTTTTTTCTGTAATTCTAAAATCCTAAGTGTTTTCATTACAAAATTACATTCCAATTGTGCGTATTATGTAATTCAAAACTCAGGCTAAAAATATTTTTGACACATAGCTTAATTTATTTTTAAACAATTTTTATTCGGTTCGGCGCTTACGTTGTTTTATTTTGGTTCCATTGCGCATTGTTGCGCTCTCTGTTTTAGCCTCAGACTACCTTAGTCTGAGGTTTTAGCATGTGGAAGGAATTGACTCTGTCACTTTCTTATGCCCGCCCCTCGAGCTATGATTTACTTTTTACGTATCACATTAAGCGACCGCCACTTACTTAGGTAAAACAACGTGTAACGAACTTATCGTGTTATCAAGAATACTGTAGGATATTTATGAATCTCGTTATTACACCGTCTTCTTCGATGAGACTACGGACATAGTGCTCATAGCTCAACTGCGTTTAGCTGCAAGATATGTCGATGGTGGCGGCAATTTACACAAAATATTTTTGGGACATAAAGACAATGCTTGTAGTAGAAACATTGACGATGAACCTGAAGAGCGCCGCTTTACTGGTGAGCTATTGGGTACTACGATTCTAAGGAGAACGGAAAGCCTTTTTCCGTCACTGAAGAAATAATAAAAAAGAAAGCTACCAACGCGCAAGTGGCACCATGTCGCATTCATCAGCTCAACCTCGCCGTCTCTCGCAGTTGCAGAGTTACAAGTGTGAGAAACGCACTTGGTACTATTGAAGCAGTAGTAGCGTTTTTTACGGTGTGTAGCAAACGGTTCGCAACATTAAAGAGTCACTTAGAACACTCGCTGCAGTCACATTGTCATACGAGATGGGTTGAGCGACATGATGCTGTTATTCAATTCGCAGCTGATCTCGGAACAGTTTCTAAAATACATTGTTGGAAGGACAACAACGGCTGCCAAAGCCAATATTCTCCTTCGAGCTCTCTTTAATTGCAAGTTTATTATCAACCGGTTTTCACTGAGTAACATTATGAGTAAAACTGCGATTATAATAACGATGCTATCACATATTAAAAAGCACTGTTTTTATTCCATCACTGGACCATGTTACCTCTGACATAAGAGAACATTTTGCTGAAGAAATGATAAATAACAAATTTGCCAGGAAAAATAGGCACTTTGTTACTTTTATTATATCATAAGATGGCGTTGTATTTGTATGGGTGTTTAAACAGTTTTACAAAAAAAAAAACTTAAAATTTGCATGTGACTTGATTATTTTGTTATTACGTTATAAGTTATAACACCCATAGCTCAAAATGTGTTTAAGCGCCCCTTCCTTGAGTTTTTTTCTGTATCCGTTACTGGTCGACAGTGCAGTAGAGGATCAGAATATTGCAAATGTTTTTAAAGAGTTGTTTACAGTAGAACTAATGGCCTGTGACTCGTAATTTAAGGAAACCAGACGTCAGACCTGGTGAGAGGTACGCTCGTATTATGCGAGTAGACGTGAGGAACGTCTTTAAAATGATGAAGCGTGGAAAGTCACCAGGTCATGACGGTATATGCATAGAGCATTTGCGTTATGCAGGCGTACATCTGCCTGCTGTTTTTTAATTTTTTGATAGGACATTCCTTTATTCTGGATGATATGGTGAAAACAGTAGTGGTTAAATTATTAGGTATAGAAGAAAACCCGGGAACCATACCGACAGGAAACAGGAAAACACCAATATATGCGTCTTTTCTTGATGTTTCAAGGGCCTTCGATCTGGTGTCGCACTATTTCAATGGCATAAACTGCTTGAAGAAACCACTGTGCTGAGGGAGGTGGTATAATTATTTCCTCAAAGATTGGTACAGTAATCAAAAGAATGCTGTCAGACGGATCCCCCCCCCCCCCCCCCTCCCCGCAAGGCCTTTGAACCGAGCTGTATCAAGGTCACTGTATTGTCTTACTTTCCTGAAGGCGCTGGCCGAACTGAGGCTTTCCGCTAAGCTTGATATATGTGGGCCCCAATCCCCATCGAAGATTGGCCTGCCGAGGCTACAGTTTCAAGCACCTGTTGAGAAGATGCTGTTGGGTCTTATATTTCTAACATTCGGTAAGGCGAATATTATACATTTCGTTTTCTTGGCATTGAGAACAAGGTTATTTGTCGTAAACCAATCCATAACCATTGAGAGTCCACTGTTTACGTCGTCCAAATCTTATCTGTTTCTGTCTACTTTAAAGGTAACAGAGTTAGCATCTGCAAACAGTATAACGTCACTGATACCTTTTAAATAGAATGGTAAGTCATTGACATGCACCAAAAACAAGAAAGGACCCAGTATTGAGCCATGAGGTACACCTACCTGAATCGGTAGCCCGGAATATTTTGCGCCGTTAACATCTATACACTAGAACCTATTAAGTTAAATAGAAATCTATTAGAGTTTCGTTTTGGGCACCGTAATGCTAATGACGTAGTTTACGCAAAACCTGTCATGGTGCACGCAATCAAAGGCTTTTTAAAGATCACAGAAAACTCGAATAGCTATTTGCGAGTCTTCCTACGCGTTAAATGTGTTTCAGCAGAGCAACACCCGCATCTGTACTCGAACGACCTTTTGTAAAGCCTTACTTTCATCATGAAGGAGGCTATTTAATTATTACTTTACATTTTTTACTTTTAATTAATTACTTTAAAAAATTAGTAAAATATTTATAAGATAATAATAATAATTAATAGAAATAGGCCTGACATTGCCAATGTCGTTTTTATTATCTGACTAGTAAATCAGACAGGACAGGACAGTATTTATTTATTTATTTATTCTAAGGAATAAGACCAGGAGTGATTTTTTTAAAAACAATTTTTAATACTACCTGACAAAATAAATTCAACACAAACAACTTTACAACAAAAATGATTTTACTTCTAAATTAACTAACACACAAAAGTTATACAAAACTAATGAATCTAAATAAGACCTAGAAACGATCTATCTATGACTAAACAATTAGCAAAAGTTAGGTACAATCGGACAGAGTAACGACCTATCTCAACGAAGGCGAGCGCAAAAAAAGGGGCGAGCCCGGGTGAGGCGCCGAGTTTTATTAACTCTCCCCACCCTTGCCGTTCCTACTCCTACACGGCCTCTCCTGACAGGAGTCCGTCCTCGGGCTCCATCTTCTAACTCTGGAGGTCAGTCTCCAGGGTCGTCAACGATATCTCTGGACCTTCATCACCCGATGAAGCGCTGAACGGGACTGGAGGTTCTTCGATGCGTCCCTGTGTCCCGGACGTGCTAGGCTGTGGTTCAATCGCAACATCAGGCGTCTCGACTTCGGAAGGCTGGACGACGACGCTTGGAGCGGTAGACTCCTCATTATCGACGTCCGATTCTGTAACAAGAATAAATCACAGCAAAGTACAATGTTCACACACAAAATAAAACACGGAGGCTCCATGTGTCCTTCTTGTCAAGTTACACAACTATGACACATGATAGCTAGGCTCAACTAGCTAAACCTAAGCACAGGGTAAAAAAACAAACAAATATCTGTATCGATCACCCGGGGCAGTTCCCGTCGGGGGAGTGCCACCTCACGACTCGCTAGAGATCTACGCGGACTTACGTGAGACATAGCTTTGCGTGTGTGAAACGATTCACATAAAAGTATGTTTCAACCCAAACTATCAAAATAAAATACACAGAGATCATGTTCGTCACAGAAACATGTCTCGCACCACGACTCGTTAAAGCCAACCTTTTGGCATAACCCTGCGTGTACCACAGCTCCAGGACCATGTCCGAGCACAACAAAATAAAAACACAAACCACCCAAGGCATGTTCCATGTACTAGGATCGCATGACTGAGCGCACTCCAAGACAGCATCCAATAACATGAAACCAAACCTCACTTGAAGTGTATCCGTCAGTCAGGATAGTATATCTGAGTACGAGGACATCCGAGACAGAGGCTATCCCAACCGCAAGACAAAACTTCTCTCATTGCGTTTTATCCCTTGAGAAAACACACAGTAAGTAGGTACGTAGTACATAACGCAATACGTACTCTTAAAACAATTACACAGGACAGAGACCACCAATGGCATGTCTACAAATCATTAAGAGGAAAAACATCAAAGCGATGACTTAGATCACTTACCAAGGAAAAAATCGGCACACACATCAGGAGTCCACTCTCCATGCCACGGAATCATATACTCGGCGGCTGCTTGCGTCGTTTTCCCATACGAGCCGGCCAAGAGCTGAAGCTCGTAACGACCGTGTAACAAAGCCTTCACCACACGGTATGGCCCTCGCATGCAGGAATCCAGCTTCCCAGTCGACTGCGCCTGTTTTCTAACAAAAACCAATGAATTTATTTCGAAAACGCGCGGTGCCTTGCGTCCTTGGTTGACGTAAGTATCTTGAGCTTCACGATTTAAATGGAGACGATCAGACGCCCTCTGCCGACGCATCTCACGAAGAGCCTCCCTGTTCGGACTGGAACCTTCAATAGCCACGTCACGTACCAAACTTCGGATGAGTGGAGTAGCCGCATCGATGCCAATCAGCAGGTTAAGAGCAGATTGTTGAGTTGTTCTGTGCTTGGTGATGTTCAGAACCAACTGGAGCTTCCACATGACAGTCGGCCACCTCTGCTGTCGATGATTGCATTCGATACGTACCATGTTGAGTACCGTGCGACAATAACGCTCCACCTGCCCGTTGGATTGGTGCATCTCGGGCGTTATGAGATGCGTGTCGCAGCCCATATCCGTAACCCAGTTGAGGAAGTCCGCACTTTGAAACATCCTACCTCTATCAGCTACAATTAACTTAGGTGTACCAAAAAGTGAAATTAAATTAGTGAAGCGACGTTTTAACCCGTCAGCATCCTGACGGTACATAGGGTATAATAGAACAAACTTAGAAAACGCATCGACTACGATAAGAACATAGCGATAACCATCTGCTTCAGGTAAAGGACCTAGAGCATCTAAATGGATAGTTTCGAAGGGAGAGTCTGGTTTTTCCCAAGAGTGAATGGGTTGGAGTGGGGCACGGGCGACTTTTTTTTGTGTGAAAGACACACTAAACAATGTGTTACATATTTGAGAACAAAAGCTCTCAAGCCTGGGAACCAGAAATGTTTAGTAATAAGATCGACTGTCTTATCTACACCGGGATGGTCATGTTCATCATGGAAAATACGTAAAAGACTAAGTCGATGACCTTTGGGGATAAAGCAAAGCAGTTTAGGGTTTTCACCAGTAGGTGTAGACTTGAAGTACAAAATGTCATTTTTAACGACATACCGGGAAGAGTCCAACTGACCATCGGATAAACTCTGGATGATAGATCGAGTCTCTTCATCAGAGGCTTGAGCAATTTGAGCCCAGTTCAAAGGCTTTTGAATGGAAATTACGTTGACGGGATTGCGACTAAGATAGTCAGCATGGGATAGAAGGGAACCTTTACGGTAATCGAGGCTGAAATCAAAGTCCTGAAGGTATACCCACCACCGAGCTACCCTGGGCAACAAATATTTCTTACGTTGAGTAAGTTTGAGTGCGTTGCAATCGGTAACTACGGTGAAATGAAACCCCACAAGATAATGCCGGAAATACTGAAGAGCTTTAACGACAGCAAGCGTCTCCAGCTCAAACGAGTGGTAGGTATCTACTCTCAGCCCCCTGTGTAAGCCTGCTGAAATAAGATACCACACGCTTGCGATTACCCTCATGTACTTGCATCATGACTGCTCCATAGCCAATAGAGCTCGCGTCTGTGTGGACCTCTATTGGTAACGAAGGATCGTAGATAGCCAGTACTGGCTCACTCGTTAGACATCCTACAATGTACTTTCGAGCAGCCTGTTGCTCTGAACCCCAGTTAAAGGGAACCCCCTTTTTAGTCAACGCAGCAATACAAGCAGTTTTCTGGGCAAAGTCAGCTATATAACGTCTAAAATAGCTGGCTAAGCCCATGAACTGGCGGACCTGTTTTACATTTTGCGGTTGAGCTGAGTCAATCAAAGCCCTTACTTTGTCATGACTCGGCCTAACCTGATTTTCACTAATGGTCCGCCCCAAATACTCAATTTCCATGGCTAGGAACGAACACTTCTGTAAAACACGTTAATAAAACTGCACACGTAAACAATAAGTCTTAAGTTTATTTCTCTATTTTGAAATATAACCGTACTTCTTACACATTATTTTATAAAATATCCTGGAGATATTACTCGCACTGAGTCCGACGATCAACTGCCGATGTCCTGATCATTCATTCTAATATACGTGTGGCAAGTGTCGCCCCACCATTGCTCCGGAAGTTCGCAACCGAACAATAATGGCGCGACACCAGTGCTGCCAACCTACATTATAATCAGATAATATCTTTAATTTTAAGTAGGTAAACGTATAATTTGATTAGCCCTATTAATTAAATATGTTTTTAACAAATAAATCAACTAATAATTAAATTATAAATCAAAATAACTTATTTTATATGTAAATATGTACGTCTATCTTCGAAGCGACAACATCCGGCCGTCCTGCTCACGCATCCGTCCTCGGATAGCGTCCCAGTCTAGTGTAATTGCTGAGAACAAAGTAAAAACAATAAGTCACAATATTTTATAGATTTATGCTGCGATTACTAATTACTCCTCTCTTTGAATTAAGCGTCTACTCTACTATTCCATCAGCGGCCAGCAGAGAAAGACCTCAATTCAAAAGACCTGTTAACAGACATATGTTGGCATTTACAGGTATTTAACTGTTCCATCAGCGGTCAGTTATGTTTTAGGGTTTGCAGTTTTCCCTAGGCGATGCCTTTGGCCAACCCTAGTTGCATATCACTACAGACCCCAAACTCATTTGTTACAGATTTATTTTACACGGATAAATACTGTAACTTAAATTAATCCAAATACCAAAATATGTTTGAAGCAAATCCACTAGACAGCTTATAACAAGTAGTAGTAAATACTATAAAAGATAAAATTGTAATAAATTGAATCATTATTTGGGTTTAATATATACCTGACAACATCTTAGGCCATGTTCGAACCTTCAACATCTAGGTCTGCCAATTTGATCCAAGGTTTCATATTTTCGGCACACGTGGTCCCCTCATAGCACTTGCTTGTTCTTTCAGCGCCACGCATATCCTTTACTTTATAGCGATCATGACCTAATACTTCAGTCACCTGAAAAGGTCCTTTGAAAAGTGGTAATAATTTGGTACTTTGCCCGTCATTGGATTGACTGGGAATTCTTATAACTACCAAATCGTTGACGTTGTAACTGTGAGCTACTTTTCTTTTGGAATCAAAAGCCTGCTTTTGTTTGTCCGCACTGACTTGAATACGACTGTTGACGTTATTCCTTAATAACGTGACGTCAACAGATTGATCTTCATGTGCCAACTTGTCAGCATCGGTTTGAAGCCGGTATCAAACTCAAACTCAAACTCAAAGCATTTATTTCAAATAAACCAATTACAGGCACTTTTGAATTGTCAAGGGGTCGGTCAGTCAGAAAGATGAAGCTAGTTGCCCATTCCAAAGCGTAGTAGGTACCTATGGAGAAGAACGAGAATCCAAAGAATACTTCACTGGGAATGGCTAAAGTGGTTTTATTAATGGTACTGTTAATACCTTGTTGTATACTGGTAACATTAGTGTCCCATTTGTCATAGCTGGTATTAGCACCCATACTTCTCAATGCGTCAAGGATGGTGCGATTGAAGCGTTCCACCTGACCGTTTGAGCGTGGAACAGCAGTAGCTATAACATGTTGTCGTATATTTTTGTCTTGACAGTACTTAACGAATAACTTAGACGTGAAAGAACTCCCAGCATCACATATAAGACGCTTAGGATTACCAAAAACCTTAAATATTTTGTCTAACTCGCTAATAACAACTTGACTTTTAGTGTTACGAACAGGAGATATGAATACAAATTTTGTAAAAGAGTCTACAGTTACCAAGAGGTAGGTATTTTTATGCTTTGTCTTTACAAATGGACCCAGATGGTCTATGTGAAGCGTGTGAAAGGGTTTTGCATATTTAGGTATAGGATACAGTTTGCCCTCCTTTTTGCCATGGATATTTTTATAGTAAATACAGTTAATACAATTTTTAATATATTTGGATACTACTTTCTTAATTTTGGGAAACCAATAACATGATTTTATTCTTTCAATTGTCTTATCCACGGCAAAATGGCCAAGGTCGTCATGATTAGCTCTAATTATTTGCCAAATACACTGTTTAGGGACAACCCATCGTCTACCGTAATCAGTCCGACGGTATACCTTATTACCTAATAACTCATACTCATTATACACCATCTTATTAAGCTCGGCCTGACCTGATTCTAATATTTCTCTGATTGCGCAAATACTTGCGTCTTGTAACTGGACTGACAATAACCAATCTGCTTCAGTAATAGCCAACACACTTTCATTGCTAGGGGTGGAATTTGTATCAACTGGATTTCGGCTCAAAGCGTCAACGTGTTGCATTTGAGCCCCTGGTTTGTGTATTATTTCAAAAGTGAACTCTTGTGTAAGTAATACCCACCTACCGATTCTAGAATTAATTTCTTGCTTACCTATTGTGTATTTAACAGCATTGCAATCTGTATAAATTTTAAAAGTGGATCCCAATAAATAGTGACGAAATTTTTGAAGTGCAACAACTATTGCCAAAAACTCTAACTCAAAGGAGTGGTACTTTTTCTCCTCATTAGAAGTCTGTCGACTATAAAAATGGATTGGTTTTTCGCCTGTACCAGTTATTTGAGTCAGTATGCATCCCATACCATCGCGACTGGCGTCAGTGTATAAAATAGTAGGTAATTGGGGGTCATATATTTTTAAAAAGGCATTATGCAACAATTCGTCTTTTAATTTATTGACCGCTGAAACTTGATCTGATCCCCATTCCCATGTGATATCTTTTTTCAAGAGCCTTGTTAACGGTTTTGCTATAAGAGCACAATTCATTATAAATTTTCTAAAATAATTAATTAGACCTAAAAATTGTCTTACTTGATGCACATTTTTAGGTTCAGGATAATTTTCTACTGCCTTTAATTTCTTTTTTCCTGGACGTATACCATCTTCAGAAATATCGTACCCAAGGAAGTTAACAGAGCTCTGGAAAAAGTGACATTTCTCCAAATTTATTGTTAAACCGTTATTTTGCAATATTGTTAATACTTCGTCTAACTGCCTAATATTTTCATCCACAGACTCTGTGGCTATCAATAGGTCATCCATGTAACAAATAACTTTACCAAAGCGTAGTTTACCCAAGACAGTGTTCATTAACCTTTGAAAAACAGCCGGTGCATTGCATAACCCGAATGGCATCCTTTTAAATTCAAAATGACCATCGGGCGTAATAAATGCAGTTTTAGCAATAGAATTTTCATTAACATTAATCTGATAGTAGCCACTTTTTAAATCAATAGATGTATAGCATTTACATCCTCCAAGTTTGCATATAAGGTCTTCTACAAGGGGCATTGGGTATTTCTCTTTAACAGTAATTTTATTTAGTGATCTATAATCAATGCACATACGTTTTTCGCCCGAAGGTTTATTAACTAACAAAATCGGACTGGCATACTATGCGGAATTACTATCGCGAATTATTCCATTTTTTAATAGGTCATCAATAATTTCCCTAGTCGCTGCCTTTTCAGATTCAGACATACGGTAGGGTCTATGGTACACAGGTTTATTAGTTATTAGTTCAATGTCTAACTCAACACAAGAAGTCTGCCCTAATGATTTTAAATCTTTTGAAACAACCCGAGGATATCTAGAAAATATTTCATTTAACACAGATATGTGTTGAACAGAATCAGGGTTAAACATAGAAGACTCTATTAAAGCGACGTGGTAGTTACTTATGGGGCAAAAAGAAAGGCTACTTCCTACGCGTACATACATAATTCTTTTATCCTCCGTAAAATTCCTACCAATTAAAATAGGACAGCCAGCTAATTCATCACAAATATATAGGATCACATTAAGCTCAGCATTATCAACCATAATATCAACCTGTGCCCCATGTGTGACCTCATAGCAAGAATCCGTTTTAAATCCTGTTAATACAACCGGTTTATTTAATTCGAAGATTGCAAGGTTTAACTCGCGTGCCAAAGAAGACGTTATTAGAGAACAACCACTGCCCATGTCAATAAAAGCCTGTTGTTTACATCCATTAATTACAACTGCCATAAAAAATTTATCCTTAGGTGTAGGTTCAACAATTAACTTGACTTCGCTATCCTTTTCAGGTTTCATTTTAGATTTAAACCTACATGCAAGCTCTAAATGACCAAATCTATTACACACAATACATTTGACATTATCCTTCTGACTGCAGCTGGTCTTTTTATGACCAGGTTCACCACAGCGAAAACATGTTATATTTGTACGAGCATTGGAAATAGAACTGTGAATTGGTACGCCATTAGAGTTGGATGAACTGTCCGGCTTTTTATCAACATTATTATAGAATAAGCGAGTTGAATTTTTACCGTGCAAAATGTTATGTTTCTGAACGGAGTTTTGTTCCGGGTTAACATGAATTTTCCCGTGCAAAAACGAGGCCAACTCATCACAGTATTTGAAATTGCCAGCGTCTGCTGCAGTGATTATATTTTTATCGCCAATCGATCCTACGATTACTGAAATAATATCTTGATCAGAAAATGACAATCTCATCTTGTCAATTTTGCCTTTTTGTACAAAATAGAATTCATATAATGACTGGCCATCCGAGGGTTTCGTTTGGACCAAGTCTTTTAGTAAAGAATACATATTACGCTTTATTTGAAAGGTGTCTAATAGTGTATTTCGCCAATCCTTCCATTTCCAGGTAGTCCAACGTGTTTTATTTTTTTGAAGTGAGTCATACCATGTTTTAGCAGTATTACGCAATTTTTGCAAAGCCTGATATTGTAGGACACGATCAGACCAATGAAAAGCACGCGCATTGGCTTCCACAACATTTATCCACATTTCAATATCGTCCACTAATGGGTCAAAATCAGGAATCACTGAAGATAATAGAACATTTTGGCTTACTGCGGGAGACGCACGCCTGGTGCGTCTCTTTTTCCTACGTCTGTGTCCAACAGAGCTGCTGCTGCTGGACGAAGGCGAACCAGAGCTTGACGACAAGCTACTCGTACGACTTATTTTTGACGCACTTCTTTTTCCTCGAGTGCGCTTGCGGCTTCGCGGCATTGGGGCGCGTTTCTTTACCACTTTCTGATGTAAAACACGTTAATAAAACTGCACACGTAAACAATAAGTCTTAAGTTTATTTCTCTATTTTGAAATATAACCGTACTTCTTACACATTATTTTATAAAATATCCTGGAGATATTACTCGCACTGAGTCCGACGATCAACTGCCGATGTCCTGATCATTCATTCTAATATACGTGTGGCAAGTGTCGCCCCACCATTGCTCCGGAAGTTCGCAACCGAACAATAATGGCGCGACACCAGTGCTGCCAACCTACATTATAATCAGATAATATCTTTAATTTTAAGTAGGTAAACGTATAATTTGATTAGCCCTATTAATTAAATATGTTTTTAACAAATAAATCAACTAATAATTAAATTATAAATCAAAATAACTTATTTTATATGTAAATATGTACGTCTATCTTCGAAGCGACAACACTTCTTCAAGTTAATTGAGAAACCAGCCTCAGTCAAGGTACGAAGTAGAATCAGGCCCGCTATCAACCCTCGTAAGTGACTGACAATCTTTAGTACGAACGTACCTAACACCTTCTCTATTTAAAATGTCCGTACCTACTATGACCGGAATGTTCATGTATTGAGATGATACTATGAACAAATCAACGTCAAGAGTCAGACCGTCAAACTCGATAGGTAACGTAACGTAAGACGTGCTTTCCACTTCCTGACTACCCAAGCCCTTCAAAATACGGAAAGCCGGCTTGCGCGAACAATTAAAATGTTTCAGCAAAGAGGACGATATTAAAGAAATGGTTGAACCACTATCGATCAAAACGTCTACGGGCACATCTTGAATAACCGCCACTACAACATCATGATTAGTAGAATTTACTAAAACATTGCATAAATTAACAGTCACCTTGTTTGCCGCTTCAGTTCTTTGCTTGGCAAAACAAGTTTCGACCTTATGACCCGCTATGACACACAAATGATGACACGAAAAACTAATCAAAAGCACTTACTAATCACCATAAAACACTCCAGCAAAAATCGTACTACCTGAGGGTAGCTGAACAAAACCGAACTAAAAGACAAAACTTCTAGAATAAAACTAACTGATAAGCACTATCCTTTAACAAAAATAACAGTGGGCAATTGGGAAAGAATCCCACGCCTGATCTAAGGAATAAGACCAGGAGTGATTTTTTTAAAAACAATTTTTAATACTACCTGACAAAATAAATTCAACACAAACAACTTTACAACAAAAATGATTTTACTTCTAAATTAACTAACACACAAAAGTTATACAAAACTAATGAATCTAAATAAGACCTAGAAACGATCTATCTATGACTAAACAATTAGCAAAAGTTAGGTACAATCGGACAGAGTAACGACCTATCTCAACGAAGGCGAGCGCAAAAAAAGGGGCGAGCCCGGGTGAGGCGCCGAGTTTTATTAACTCTCCCCACCCTTGCCGTTCCTACTCCTACATTATATATTCTTTATTGTACACCACAAAAAACATAACAACAAAAATTAAACTGAACAGATACAGATACAGAGGACAGTAGTCCTTCATGAGGTCAGGAAAGGTTCCTAATCCTAATTATCCAGTCATCTGAATAGCTCCATCTATTCGATCTTACTGAAACTAGGTGCTAACAAGCTTTGTTCTATATGTCAGAAGGTCGGATTAGCTATGCCCACAAGATGGCAGAGTGGTGCTATTGATGTAGTTTCGCTATTCGACAACAGATGACGCAGTACGGACTTGACTGTTTCCTGTTTGAAATCAAATCAGCTTTTTTTATGGGTGGATGTGTGATTGGGCGAGGGAGGGAGACGGGAGTCCGTCGACAATGTCGACATCAGTGTTGCCAACGTAGGCGATTTCTCGCCTTTTAAGCTACTCAGCAGGATAATCGGCGACGACAAAATCTGGAATGCGACTGGTCGCCCTTTAGGCTACTTCAGAGACAAGGTATTAAAATTTGCCGAATCCTAACTAAAGGATATTTCGGGTTCGGCAAATCATAAGAACCAAAAATCAACGCCCACACAAATGTAAAAGGTGCAACGGTGCACTGCTTTCCTCGTGAGCTTAGTAAAAGAATTAGTTGACAGGCAGTTAATGCGTCAATAATGAAAAAAAAATAACTTTTGTCACCAACCCACGTGTGCCTCTCAACCAGCAGACCCAACATTGAAGATTTTATAACATAGTTTTTTGGTACAGGTGTTGAAAATGCAGAATGCTGGAGGGAATTCCATGATCATAGATTTAGCGGAGTTTTCTTTCATTACCTTTAAGTAATGCCCTTGTTGAAATAATTTTCAGCGTGGTGGGTACGCGGTAATGACAAAATTAAGGAACCGAATGAGGATCGCCATTTTTAGAATACGTACACATATGAATGTCAATGGCAATCATATTGGCAGAAAATCGTACGTCTCTAGTACTAGCACAGCAGCTACAACACCTGGTACCGCGGATGACGTCGTTGACGGCGAAAATCTAGCTGATGCCTTAATATTGCTAGCATCAGATGAAGAAAGTTATATTATTAATTTGTAAATGCCACGTTGATAAGTTGATTGAAAGTAGATACAATTTGTATCCACTTTTCAGCTACATAATATAAACTTTAGTAAACTCTAGGTATGAATAAATAATATATATTGATACTAGCTGACCCCCCGAACTTCGTACCGCCAAATTTTTTTTTCTCCGTATGAACCATTCTCGTACTTCAAGGAATATTCTAAAAAAAGAATTATCAAAATCGGTCTATCCGTTCTTGAGTTATAAAATTACAA